>OY728120.1:879842841-881217841 GCA_963277665.1 Viscum album | reverse complement strand
ATTCCTAGTAGGATACAACCAAATATTCCATAACAGGTGCCAAATATAGATTATCCAAAGTAATGCTTTCAATTTTTAAATATAAATAGGTTCATAAATTCAAAAGTATTTTTAAACAAAACATCCAATACATTTTCAAATGATTGAAAATACATTCAATGCATATAATTTATTTTACAAGAGGTGGAATATTTCTAAAATAATGGATTAAGTAAAACATTTATATAAAAAAGTTTATATAAATTCAACAGGCATGTAAATCAGTTCTAACAAACATTGGCATACATTTGTATCTCAAATATAAATAAACAAGAGAGCAACATGGTCATCTGCCAAAAGGTATGATAGTATTAATCAGCTACAGGATTCTGTGATATCTATGTGAACTCAACAAAATGTATATACAACCATCTCTATGACACTGGCCAAAGGAGACTCATCACCAACTTGTTGGGGATGCGACCCACTGTAAGAATTTTTTATAACGTTGTCGTAGCATATAGTGTATCCAAATTAGTCACTAAAAATCTAAGGCTTCCATACACTCTTACATGATGGGTCAACTATTTTAAGACTTCGTAAAAATATGATTAATCCCATTTTTCCATTTCAAATGTTCCAATTTCTTTCCATTTAAAACCAAAATAGATTTTATTAGAAAACATGCCTTTTTCCAAGATAAAACCACTGGGTTTCTATCAAATAATTTTAAGCCATTTTCACCCGTTTAAAATCCAATCAAAACCAATTCTATCATTACACAATTTATTTCCACAATTAAATTCAACAATTTAGTGGAAATCATTTCCATAAAATCCACAATTTAAATTAAACAATTTAAATCATTTAATTTCCATAGACACACCCAATTCAGTGGAATTGGGGGTTTTCAAAATTTTCATGCCAAAACCAAATAAAAAATCTCCATTCACTGGAATCGAGTTTTTATCAATATAATTGAATGAAAATTTGAGAAATTGAATTTAAATCCATAATTTAAATAAATCAATAAATACAAGGATAATGAATTTGGCTAATCAGAACCGAACCACTTACCTCAAGGTCATCAATATCAGCAGAAATGATAAACCACCCAGTGTGGTTCAATGGTGGAAAATCATTTAATAAGATGACCAAAATAGTAGAAAAAAACCATAATTAATTTCATATTTAATTACTAAATTAAATTAATTATTTAATATAAAAAAATTAAATAACATTAAATGTTTGTTGGACATAAAATTTATACCCTACCTAGTGTAAACACCCCACTCTAGACCCCACAGTGGTCTCAGATTTTTCATACAACACACGGTTAAAAAGATATTAATTATTTATTTATTAAAAATGGGAATAAATAATTAATTAAAATCAAAAGGGTTGTTTTTTGGAGTGAGGCATATAAACGCCCAACTTTTACCAATATTGTACTTCATCTAAGGTAAACCCCTCATTAAAAACCAATCAGTGGTCTCATATTTACCATATGATGCATCAGTTGGGAGATATTAAATTATTTCTAATAAATAATATATTAAATATAACTTTATCTCACAAGAGAGGCATCAAAAAGTCTGGTGCCTTAATATGTTATACTCCTCCAAGAGTAAACACCAAATTTATTACATAACAGTGGAGTCAAATTTCTCAATGAATGAACAGTTTTTGTGTTATTAAAATATTTTTAATAAAAAGTGCACACATAATATATTCTATTTAATAACTTTATTCCATCTTCAACAAGATTTTTCAGGCCTCAGAAACTCATACTTACTCAGTTTTTAACTCATAAAATATTTAATTGAATATCATGGAGTGTTAATTGGGCGTTTTTTCATCCAACGACATGATTAACAGAAACACAAATGTTCACTGATAAACCATTTATTCAATTTATCGTAAGATATTATTAATCTACCATAAGAGGGTTTGTCAATTCTTGAAATATTAGTGGGATGTTACAAGTCTTCTCAATGAGTGTGATGATTTTAACTTGTCATATCCTCTTTCTAGGGCCTTCCAGTATTTTTTCTAGGGACTCCATGATTTAGTATAAGAAGCGAGAAACTTTATAAAATCATGAGAGATTTAAACGAAGATCTAGAAAGGATTTATAAATAGAATCCTTCAAAGTTTATTTTACCAGGAACATTAATAATGAATGATAAAAATAGAAATAGTTTATAGTTTTCATCTTTTAACTACAAGAAACAAGTGATTAAAATATAAAGATCTACAAGAGAAATAATTAGTAGATAAATTAGATTAATTATAGTCTTCTACTTGTAGAAAATATTATTATTATGTTTAGCTGATAAGTTGGGAATTATTCTTTTTTATTTTAATATAAAATATAGTGTCTTTGTTGAAGATTTATGAAAATAATACTATGTATCTTTTTTCACATTACCTATCAGGAATAAGTTTTCACTTACACACAACTCCTGTTAATTCTATTTGAAACTTATGATGTGCCACTTATTTGAATGTGCTTCACAAGATCTATAGAAAACAGAGATCAGTGAAACATATTTCTTCTGGAAATTCCTAAACTATAGTATAGGAAACAAATATTATCATTATCTTCTTCCCCGATACTTAGCTATTATTATTTCAATTTTATCATGAATACAAAATCATGTATTTAATAATTTTATAGAAGCGTTAAAAACATTTCTCAAGATATTTAATGTTAATAAATACAAACTAGAAGCATGATGAAGCCAATTTGATGAATTTAAACTACTAGAAAACAAATCTATACCCATGGATTTAAACTGTGGGTATAACCCCTAAAACTATGTGTATAGGCTGTACCCATGGTGTTTAGAACCGTGGATGATGGAGGCCTGGGTATATACCTAAACCAACAGTTCCTATACAAATCGTGGGTATAGTACCTTGATATTCTATCATACCCACAGATTAACCAATACCGTAAGTATATATCAATTCACATGGTTTAGAGAACCATTGGTATAGATTTTCCCAATAGATAACCCATACATGCATTTCTCCAAACAATTCATATAGGCAGTTGTCCCCATTTGGCAGCAATAGAAAAATCCCCTCTTCCACCAGCTCCAAAACCGATAAATCAAATAAAACATAGAGTACACATTCAATAAAATACAAATATTATATATTTATCATTAAAAAAATTTCTTTTAATATTCTTCAAACCATTTGAAATACTAAAACGTACATATAAAACCATACAACCAATCAATTCAAGTCATTAAAAAACTCCCACAAGTCTCTGAACTACAAAGTATAAAATGGAGGGGATCAATATATCACCCATCCCCAACATCCTCATCGTCATCACCATTTGAAACATCCTCATCAACATCAGTAACACCCACATCACCAAAAACATCATTTGGAGAAGTAACAACAAAATCATAAAAACTAGTTTCATAAAAAACATCATCAACGTCATCATCACCACCACCATCATCTCGACTACCACTAGGACCTTCATTTGTGTCACTCGGTTCATAAATTAAAAATATAACGGTCTTGATATATGAATCAATAGTATTATAATCCTCTAAAGAAAATTATTGACTTATAAATAAAATTGATTTTATAAAGTGTTCAATAATTATCTTACTTATATCATAGTCCTTTTTACTTCTTTCATGCTCCTTTAAAGTTATTTTTTGACTCATTTGATGATGAATGAGTGATTTTCATCTTGGGGATCGAAGAGGTTTAAGGGGACCATAATGAGGAACAATACCTATGGGGAATATGTTTTTCCTAGATCGACATCAGACTCTCCCATGGTGGTCGTCAATTAATACCTGACTTAAATGATCATTTGGCCTGAATTTGTCATCTTCTTTATCATCGAGGGCCTCCAGGACAAACCCTTGAAAATATAAAAAATATAAATAATTATGAATTTTATATAAATATTTTAAATATAAATAAAAAAAATTACTATCTTTTCTTGGGGTTTTTCATTTACTACACTTGTATCATTTTTCTTCATACTCGTGCAAAATAATTTTTCAAAAGGAACATGGACTTTGATGCCCAATAATGATTTATGAAAATTATATTGGTTAGCATAAAAATAGTTATAACAAAAACAATTTATAATCTTGAATAATAATAAAATGGAACAAATTTTAAATGAATGAACAATTCATAAATTTAAACATGTGATAAACATTGATTGAAAATTCATAAATTAAAGACATTAGTAAACACTATATAATTTTATCTACTCATTATGAACATTACATAAATGTACTCTATTATTTAGTTATAAAAAAGGAAATAAAATCCAAGTGATCACTACAAAAACTCATTGAAAATTAATATTAATATAGTAGAACATGTTTTGAATAGGGTTATAGTCTCTTGGTTTCTACACTATTAAATTAATTTTTCAATAACGTCTTTGAATCCCTCAATCCAAATTAGTAGCCTTAGTGAGTGATTGAAGTTTAAAATGATGAAAAAATTTCAAACATGTATTGTCCATGGACTATATGATAAATTATTTAATAATATATTTCTAGATAGATAAATATGAAATAAAAAGACCAGTAATCACACACAACAGTAACTCATTAGTAAGAACAAAAATAATAGAATGAAAAAATTATGATTAATGATATTTTCAATGCATATCACTACTATAAAATGTAATAAAATTACTTATATTGTGTTTATTCCATCATTATTTGATGTATATGGATTTTTTAGAAAATGTGTACTTCTATATGTATAATAAGTTGTCCATTAATATCTTATTCTAAACTATACTTTCGAGATTTTCTATATTACTAAATAAAAAATATACATAATAAATTAATGAAACATTTGAATATAATTATATATGCTGAAAAGTATTTATGGGAACATTTTCTTTCACCCCTTATGGCATAAAAAATTAGGGAGAAGGATGAAAATCCTATTATTAGTTCAGATTCAATTAAGCCTTCTCAACATCTGTAATATAGGTAAATGATTCAAAGGGAGAAAAATAACCAAGAGGATTTCTAAATCACATTATGTAAGAAAGGTTTATGGATGAGTAATTACAATGATTTGAATAAGAATAAATCCTTATATAATACATATAATATGCTCATAATTTCACATAATTATAAAAATTAAAAATTTAATATTGAAGATAATATGTAACTCATAGAGTTGAATACGAATATAGTAACCAATGATGTTGAGAAATTTTTTACTAATTAATATTAACATTTTAATTAAATAATGGAAGGTTTATCCTATTTCATCTAAGATATGGAAACTATATAACATTTACAAGGGTATTTTTTCATGTTAAAATATCATTATATATCATGTTTTAAAAATTAGTTATCTTATTGTTCATTTTATGAGGCAAAGATACATTATATAATGTTAAAAATTAACCTTTTTATGGTATATCAAAATTATTTTATAGCACAATATGTCATAAGTTGGAGATTTTTAATATATAAAATTAATGATGAATGAAAAAATAAGACATGAAAATATACCTAGATAACTAAATAAAAATATAAATCTAGATATTATTTCTATTCATATGAAAGTACCTCGTGCTTCTCATGATCGGGCATTGTAGTGCGCCCCAATTTTTGCAAATACATTATTGAATCTTTGTTCATTTAGTTTTTTTCAGATTATTGCTAAAAAAATTCAATACAAGTAATAAAAATTAAATTTTATATGAAATTAATTAAATATTGGGAATACCTTACACTTATCACTCTTCCGATATGGGATCATTTTTTGATATTGTGTTTTCAAAAAATTGGGGAATATGGGTATATCCTCAAAATCAAAACCAAATCTATTCCTCTATCCAATATATAATTCACAGTTGTAAGATCACCATAACTCACCAAGATCCATTAAACGTGCAACCATAGTAGCTTCACCATCTATAAAGTAATACCGAATCTCCCATGAACATGTTAATTTGTATAAATACAAAAATAATTTAAATATTAATTTATAATATTTCCTTACCCATATTTGTGCCCATGATTTTTCCTCAATGTCATTACTGATAGGTCAGCATGAGACTGGTTCGAGTGGAATGATATTGTGGTACTTGGATAATTTGGCCATGAAAATTATACATTGTCTAGTATTTTTTCCTATCATCTGATTTTCTTCATTATTATCTGAAATTATTTTTGTTTTGTGATTCTAGGCTTCCAACATATGGGTGAGCACACATCACTAACTAGAAGATCAATCTGAATAAGATAAAATAAGAAAAGAATAATTAAGTCACAATATAAAAGGAAAATAATGAAGTGATTTAATTTGAAATAGTTATAAAAAACTAATAAGGCATTTTCAATGGGATCTTATGGATCTGTGTGATAACTTGGATTAGTATCCTATGATGGATATTTCTATTCTAGTTCTTTCCCAAGGTGATCTGTATGTGTTGGTGTGGAATTTGAAGGAACAAAGTCATCAAATCCTAGATGGATGGTGGGAAATGGAGTCCTCATATACATGGAAGAATATGGGTAGTATGGTTTGGGATAAATCAAAGTACATGAATATGGTAAATATGGAAACATAAATGGAGGTGACATAGACATGGTATGGGAAGCAAAGGCTAAATTAGATGGTGATGAGGCGTGGGTGGGAACATCCCTGAGGGCTGCGTAAACATCGTATGAGAATACAAGGCTAAACGAGATGATTATGGAGGCATGGAATGGAACATACCTAGAGGGTAAAGTGGAGGATGGAAAGGTGATGTAGACGGGGTGTCTGCTAGTGGTTTAGGGTGGGAACATGTACGATGGGTGCTCTATCTAGGTCTAGGATCATCCCTACTTGTACCTAGGCTAGTAGGATGAGGAGGAGTCAACTCTGATGGAACTAAATGTCCCTAAACAAATGTGATAAATAATTTTAACATGAAATATTATGTAATGAAGAATGAAAATATTACAATTATTTTACTCACTAAAGGAAGTATAGGTGGAAATCCACGCTCGTGCATCTGTCGAACAGTATCAAATAATCACTTCTTTAGAACTTCTATTGTATTATTCAGAATCTGTAGATTAATGAAATATACATTTTTAAGAAATAATTTTTAAAAATCATGAATTAAACTTAGAAGTTAAATAAGTAAAAAATAGTGTCATAACATGATTTAGTAACCATAATTTTAAACAAAGTTATACTATTTTTAATAACCCATTTTATACTCGGTTTTATGAATTGAAATAAATACAGTTAAATTTAATACAACCCAATAATACAACAACAAAAATATCTTTCTAAAATGAAACTAAATTAAAGTAAATATAATAATACTGTAACGACCCAAACTTTCATTAATAGAAATCCATCTTGATCTAATTAAATGTATCTTTGCGTAAAATGTTTATATAAAATGTCAAATTTTTTGGTTTTATGTTTTTGGAATTTAAAATACTGTTAAGAATTGTAACTGTTGCTAGTATAGTTGTTGAACAGTGATCACATGATTAGTATAAATATAGGGCTTTAACAAGTCCAATTTACTCAGACAAAGGAAGTGATGACCTCATCTAGTAGACGTTCCCCATATGAATCCCATTTCTCAGATCTTGGAATGGAGGTTGTGTCTTTGGTATTTTCTCTTGACTAATCCCAAGTCGAGCTTGAATATGTTAAGCTCGAGTGGGACCACCTATGAGAGAAGTGGAAGTTGACAGAGATTAACACCCGAGAAATGTTTTCAGAGCCACCCCAAGAGTCTTTCACCATCAGATGCCTTACTCTTAGGTCTTATGTAGGTGTTATAAGGGGTTATGTAACAAGACCTTATCACTATGGTTATGTAGATTATTTTTGTATATAATAATGAATATACTTTCATTTCATTATTGTTACCTTGTAAATATTATTTAAAGCACAAATAGTATTTTTAGTTAATGTTCAACTAAGAAATCTATTTTGATGAATTAATGAATTTTTGAATTAAATTATATTTTATTAAAATATTATTATTATTATTAAATTAATTTTTATTAAATATAAATGATTGTATAATTTTATAAATGAAATTGTAATTTTTATTAAGGTTTGAAAGCTATTTTTGTCAAAACCCATGAATTTATGATAAATGTTAGTTTTTATTTTAAAAGTAAAAATTGACATATTTAGAAAATTATTTAGATAAAATGAATATTATTTCTGGAATCAGGATGTCAAAATTATCCAATGATGAAGTTTTATTAATTTTCTGAGACAGTCAATTTTTTGGGAAAAAATTAAATACCTTTTAAATATATAATGGGTTTTATGGCATCATAATGACCCAAGAGTGATGTAATAAAATAAAATTTACTTTAATTTTGGAAAATATGTGTTTTGAAATTAAAATAATGTGATTTTGTGTTTGTTTGTTTTATTTTACAAATCTTTAGTGGACCCTTGAATACTTTTTAAACATTTTGTCTTTTTAAACTATTTTCCTTGGGAGTGTGACTCACCTCCACATATGCAACCCCATTATTTAAAGAATTTTGGGCTTTGGAATTAAAAAATATTTTTTCCACTTCCCTTTTCCAAAAACCATGGGCAAAAACCATGGGCTAGTTTTTGGTTTGGATTAGTTTAATGTGAGGTGTCCCAAATCTAAATAATAAAGAATTCCTCCATCTTTCCTATATAAACCCACCCAAGCTCCCACTTCCTCCCCACTAAAAGAATTTGGGGTTCGTCCAACCTCTTCCCTCCTTTCTCTATAATCCTCCCAAGGTACCCTAAGCTCCCAATAAGCCTCTCTCAAGCCTCACTCAAACCTTTGGAAGCACACTTCAAAGTAAGGGTTTTCTTCCTTTCTCATTTTTTCCAAATATTCTTTAAGTGTTTATACCCTTTTAAGTTCAATTATAAATGTTGGGGTATGGTTTCTCACCTCACCCATACTGCCCTCTTTATGTTTTAATGATGGGATACCCCTTTCTATTTCATTAAATTACTCCCATGTACACCAGTTACTATGCCGAAATTCCAAAAAGAATTTCTCTCTCCTCATTTACATTCAAGAAATTCTTTTGTATCATGAATCTAAATTCCATTACATTTGTTGGTAAATGTATCTATATGACCCCATTACTATCAATGTCATGTAAATATGATGATACACCCCTTTCTCTATCATCAACCATTTTTATGAGTTCTTATGTCTTGCCGTTATGCTGCCGAAATTGCACCGCGCTTTTCCAAGCCAAAGTCATTGTGTAGTAAATACCATGCCCATTTCTCTATCATGAGTATTCACCATTATGCACATTTAATTATTGTTTAAAGAGATTCATGTATGTATTCAAAAAAAAATTATCATGGAATAAATTATTATGTTGACCGAATCAATGTTTTATGATCCATGTGGCACACTTATACATGAAATGAAATGTTTAAGAAAGGTGCGCCCTGATAACGCTCCAGTGTATTGGGTAAAGTATAGTATCATGATATGTCATGTGTAATGGGTATTTACTCAAGCTAATTAAACTGCAATGAGGGTTTACTCGTGCTTCATATTCATTGAGGATTTACTCATGTTCTATGTGCAATGAGCCTTGGCTCATGCTAATTCCATGTTAAGTGTTGCTGCCACATTTCCATGTTATGATTATCATGCTTTATCATGCCTTTATATTTATGCTTCTCTTGTGATCTATTGATATGAATATTGTCTAACATGTATTGTATTCCTCATGTTATTCCATTATTATTCCCTTATTGGTCTTTATAGCTCACCCTTTTCTTATGCATGTCCTCAGGTTATCCCATGCAATGCTAAGTACAAGGGAATGTAGTGGTCATGTAAAGGAAGTTTTCAATAAAGATGTTGTTTTTCATTTTTTAAGTTGTTATGTAATGATCCTAATCCCCAAAGACACTATACCTCTCAATCTTTTATCTTGTATCAAATGAATTTTATGTAATAAATTATGTTTAATTGTGTAATAAAAGATCAGGGTTATCATAGTTGGTAGCAGAGGATTGGTTTAGTTATTTTTGGGATTAGGAATAGAAAACCCTAGTGAAGACATAGAGATAAGAATAAGTATAATAAAAACATCCCTAAGTATTGGTGAGTATTGAGTAAGTGGTTTATCAAGCAAATACATCCCTGTCTGGATACGAGTAGGTAGAGGCAGCTATGACATAGATGTATCCTAGGGGTAAAACATCAAAACACCGCTTTGAGCTAGACTCGAATGGGAACTAGTGCATGAAAACGGGCCTTGCTGCACTCTTGGTTACGACACTCCTGGGGGATATGATTGGGTAAATTTATAAGCTTAGTATGAAACCTTATTAAGGGAATTATAGAATATTTCCCTAATAATATATGTTTGAAAGTAGATCATGGATAACATAGGTTGAAGCCTATGGATTCATAAGTTAAGGAAATAAAAGTTATTTATATGTCATCAATTTTGTCCTCGTACTACCATTTATGTGTTACCCCTATATTTCTTTTTATTCCATCATATGGGTGGTAATATGAGGAATTGGGATTACAACCAATGTGAAGATCAATGTGATGACTGTACTAACGAGATTTCCAATCCAATGTGAGTGGGAATCACGAACTTTGTCACGCTTCTCTCTCAAATAACTCAAGATTTGAATAGAAACACGGGTCAAGAGGAACGTTCAACTCCCCATAAGAAAGAACAAGTCATATCGAGAGCTTCATGAGACAAAGGACTCCTACTTTTAATGGATCATATGATCCCTCAATCACTGAACAATGGATCAAATCCATTTAAAATATATTCTCCATCCATCAATGTTCTAAACAAGTGAAGGTTCTCCTGGATACTTATCGTGTGGAGGGTGAAGCTGATCAATGGTGGACGTTGATCAAAAATATGAAGCCTGAGGAGGAGATCGAGTTGTTGGAATGGAAGGATTTCCAGAAGATGTTTTTGATAAATATATTCCACGCACCCTTCGGCTTAAGATGGAAAGGGACTTCCTTTCCCTCAAGAAAAAAAGAAGATGAATCTGTCGGAGCGTACGAGGAAAACAAGATAACTATTATATGAAAATTTGTATATGCTCAACCCTTTAAAATGATCGCACTCACAAATAACACTAAAGAAGTGAAACAAAAAATTGGTAATGAAATATTAATTTTTCAATTGAAAATACATATAACATTGAGAAAAATATAATTTAATTTTGAATTAATGAAAAAAGTTGTATTTAAAAAATTAGGGAAGCTATATGATCATTAAAAATATGACCATTGAAATAGTAATATGACTATTGGAATATTAATATGACCATTAAGAATTATAATCTGACTGTTAGAATAGTATCATCACCATTTTTATTTTAAAATAATATTTAGTTATCTTAGAAAATTAAAATATGACAAATTTATATCATGATACAAATAAATAAATGTTTTAAAAAATGATAAAATAAGTGTTTATATTTTTTTTTAAACAGATATATTTTATTTACATTTTTGTGATAATTGTAAACATTTAAAAGTTATTTTATTTTAATACATCTGTTTTATTAAATAATATTAATTATTATTATATGGATACCACAATATTTTGAAAAAATTTGTAAATTTTCAAATGGTGAGAAAACAGAATATAATATCAAAATTTACATTTTTCAAATAAATGATAATTTAATTTGAAATTAAAATTTATCATATTTAGAAATTTATTTTAAAAAATGGATTTAATTTCATCAATTTACATTTCTAAAAATGGTTTTGGTGAATTTTTTGTATTTTTATAAAATCATATAATATCCAGTAAATTGTAAAATATGAAAAAATACAATAAATTTACTTTATAAGAAATATACATTCATAAATGAGTCAAGGATGATTTAAGTAACCATTGGATAATAATCACATGAATAAATTACTATATTTAGTCACAATAATCAGCAAAATTGATAGTCTTGAGCTAAAAGAATAATTAAATAATTATTATATTCAAAATCACCCTTGTACTCCCCTTATAAATACCACCCCTCATCTCCCCTTATTCTAAAAATATATATAATTATTACCTTTCCAAAGATCTTCCAAATTAATTCCCCATATCTACTCTACACCCCTAGAATACATGTTCTCTTAAAATAACCAATCCAAAGTGCCTTAAGGGGAAGTATACAGCATGGCATCTAAATAGGTCATATTCTTAACCAAACTATATTTTGATTTTTTTTATTATTCTACATTATCATATCTATTTCATTCATGATTCTATAATAAAATATGTATTTTAAATATAATTAATTTTTATTATATTTATGGAACAAATATTATCAAATTTATTGTCTTCTATTGTTCTAAAAATGAAAACATTGTCAATATTATAGTGGGCTCACCGCCACCATTGATGATGTGTTCTATTTTCCGCAACCAACACCAAGGTAGGTTGAATTAAAATTTTAATAGTTAAAAATGACTAAAATATTTGTATTATATTTTGTTTCATATTTTTTAATGAATATATAGTCACAATATTAAATTAAATTTAATAACTTCATCTTGGTTTGAAAATTCACATTAATTAGGTAAGTGTATCATGATTATACACTAAAAATATTGGCTATTTAGGAATAGTATTAGACTGTAAGAACTATTGTGACTTTTTAAAAAAATTAACTCCATAACACTATACTTCAAGAGTTACAGATCCATTTATTAAATAACTTTGATGATCATCCATAATTAATGCGACTATGGACGCATGGCATGAGAATCCTTTGGAAAGTAGAAATAGAAATGAAATCTCAATAAAATACTTTTAAACTAACATAAAATTTGATAATAAATAATATTTATTTTAATATTTCTATCTATCATTTATTTAATAAATCTAATTTGATTATTTAGGTGGTTAAGTGAATCTGCTGATTGAATCCAGATCCCAGTTAGAGGATCTCTCCGAAACATCTTATTTTTTTGATACAGTTTCTCTCTATTTACCTCAAACTATCTCCCTATACTTCTTATTAAATAATTATATATTATATATATTTTTCCCACACATATATACCTAGTTTAACTCACCTTTCCTTTGTGATGTAATAAATATTTGAAATTTTTTCTTCTCAATTTCACCTGTTAAGAATATAAGACTAAAGAAAAATTATTTGTATCTTAATTAATGTTTAGTACCACTCAATGATATGTTTTATCCTCAAATAGTTACTAAAAATATTAATTTTTAAATAGAAAATACTGTGGTTCATTTCATGTTTTATGGAAGTTATTATGCACTTACCCTCTTTCATTAATTATCACTTTATTTCTTAAAAACCCACTTAAGAATTCTATTAGAAAACCTATTTTTAATTATTTTTATGTCTCCAATTAACTAAAACATTATTTGGGTGACCTACACATCTATAATATCTTATAAATATCTAAAAAATGATTAATTATCTTCTATTATGGGAATCATTATGATATGCAAATTTTTATGATCCACGGCTAGATTATGTAACTCATTTCACTTTTCATGGGTATTTCCTTATTCTTAAGAATTATGAATGATTTATTAATATGGAACAAATATTCATGTATATGTTGTTATGGGTTCACCCAAATAACACTAAAATATGTTGTGTAATTTTTATATCTCATGAGATGATATATGGGATTGGGGAGTGAACTTAATGTATAAATGGACTTTGTCCACTATGTTATATTGTCTTGGTAGTGAGACTTTTATTTTTATTGTATCTTGTTTTATTTTGTTTCTATATTCTGATGATTCTATGATCTTATGATTCCATATTATTTATGTTATTGTTGTATATGATTAATCATGAGACTTATCTTTTACAATATCATGTTATACCATATGGATTATATGTTATGATTCATTGTCAGGATTCTTCCCCTTACCAAGATTTATAGATCACACTTTTGTTTACATGTTCACTAAGCTATCCTACATATTTTTTGAATATAAAATGAATTTTTGAGATCACAATGGGGGATGGAATAAATATATTATTTTTTAGTTTTATGATGATGTATCTGTGCATAGTCTTTCAAAGACACTAGGAATCTTGATATTGGGGTAGTTTTTATTGGATATTTATGTTAAAAACCCTGTAATAAGATGTGTAAAAGGTCTGAGTATCTATGGTTAGTGTTAGGAAAAAGTTTAGTTATTTTTTTGGGATTATAATGAAAATATATTTGAAAAAACCCCAGGGAGAGGAATATTTTTAGAAAATTATCGTTCTATTTTTCTAATTTATAGAGCGAGATGTTTCCACGAAATTAAATCCCAGTCTGGATTTTACAAGTGGATATAGATCTAGAACAGATATACCAAGGGATAATTTACCTTAATTGGAATATCGGGTATTAAATAAACTTCTACCTAGTTCATGAAAAAGGTACCTTACTACAGAACAAGTTTGACACCCCCGAGAGATATTATTTTCTAAATTCAAAAACTCTTTATGAAACATTATGAAGAATTTAAATAGATTGCGAGGATAGAAAAACCAAAATAAAAATATCCATGGATAACCTATACTAAAACCTAGAGACTCATAAGTAGACATATACATATCATCTATTTTTTTATTAATTATAATTTCATATTTTCCTTATTTATTTTATTATTAGTTTAATTATTTTGTTACCCAATTTTATTTTATTTTAGTTAATATATAGAAATATGATGAATCATTCTAGAAGAAAATTTTATAGTAAATGTGATGATTTTTCTAATGAGATTCCTAACCTGGTGGTAGTTTGAACTAGGAAATTCATGGTAGTATGGGATCAACAGACCCATGTTATGAATAATAACTTGAATCATATGGAATTACCCCTTCCCCTAGAAATTTTAAAATTGTAGTTGAGTCCTTTTTGTGACAATAAACTCATAACTTTAGTGTATCTTCTAATCCCATCATTAAATAATAATGGATTAAATCCATTGAAAATATATTATATTTCTTCAAATTATGTAAATAAGATAATTTCATAAAAGATACCTATCACCTAAAGGGGGAAGCTGATCAGTGGTTGAAACTGGTTTAGAACCCAAATCATGAGGATGAAATTGAATTCATGGAATGATAAGGATTTAGTAAAATATTTTTCAATAAATATTTTCCTTGAACTCTTAATATCAAAATAGAATGGTAGTTCTTTTAACTGAAAAAATAAAGATGAGTGTATTAAGGCTACTGAGGAAAACCTCATAAGGTTGAAAATATATGTCTCATTATTTTTCATATACAATATAAGTAAGGTGGAATTATTCTTTTTTGGATTAAAATTTATTCCACAAATATATTACTGATTCTATAATTTCATAGCTATAAATAGATTCTCTATTGTTACCTTAATGTTGAGATGGAGATTAATGATTATCAGTGGTCCCAAATGGAAAAGGATAAAAAGAAGAAGATAGAGTTTAATATTGGTGGATCAATAGAAAAATCCATTAGAGGAATGAAAACCCATCTTACCATGTGTCAAAAGTGTAGGAAGAAGTATCATGGAAACTGTCTTAAGGGAACATTGAGATTATTTAAGTGGAAAATAGGAGAAATGGATAACCAATACCAAAGGTAGATGAAGCAACCCATTAATACAAAAAATGAAAAGATGATTTTGATCACCAATCATCATATAATCTATTGTTTCAACTTTAAGGAAAATGTAAATTGTTCAATACAATGACCAAAGCTAAGGGTTGTTATAGATGATGAACAAAAATAACATCCATAGTCTATAGATCAAGAAAGGGCTTATAATATAACTACTAATAAGGAGGAAGATGATAAATAAGTGGTGAAAATTATGATGGATATTAATTCAACAATGGTTAATATATTATTTTATCATGTTTCTGCAAATTTGTTCACATCATTCAATTTTAGTATAAATAATCAAACACCACCTCTAAACATAGATGTGGAGTTATCTGTGAGAAAATAAGGTAATTATTACATCCAAAATATATAAATCCTCCACAGTTACTTCTTATGGAATAAACATCACAGAAAATATTTTCATACTTCTTAAAGAAGAATTTGATGTCATATTGGGCATCAATAATCTATTCTTATATAGTACTAATATCAGATTATAAGAGAGTAAAATCACTCTCTATATCCCAATTTATCCTTTGTTTCTTTTAAAATCTATAAATAAAGATGAACCTATGTTGGAATATTTTTCTCAGGAATAATTATTAATTGATTATGAGTATGAATATATAGCTCAAATGATTGAAATAAGTGATAGAATAATTCATGATGACAATCCCATTTTATGGGATTATACAAATGTATTAACATAAAGGTTTCATGGACTTCCTATATAATAAGTGGATGATCTATCAATTGAAATTATATTTGGATCATTGAAAATTTAAAATACTCCCTAAATAATGGAAACCAATTCATTATAAGATTTTAAGAAAAAATTAAAGAGAATGTGGACTGGGGTTTTATACACTCAAGTTCTTCGCTATGGGGTGTGTCGATCCTCTTCATCAAGAAGATGGATGGGTAAATATTCCTCTATATTTATTATTATCAACTCATTAAGATCCTTAATAAAAAAAATCCATTCATATGAATTGAGGATTAGTTTTATTGGTCCCAATACTTATCTAAGGTTGACCTTTGGTCAGGATATCAAATATTAGAGGTGAATAAGGAATATATTCCTTAGACTACCTTTCTAATAAGGTTCATATAGTGTAAATTCAAAAAAAAATCCTTCATACTCACTAATTATACAACAATATTCATAGATCTAATGAATAGATCTTTTATATATTTACTTAATAAATTTGTAGTATTCTTTATATATTATATTCTAATATACTCCAAAAGTATTTAGGAATATAAGGATCGCTTCATTATTATGCTAAGGGATTTATGATAGGGGAAGTTATATGTAAATTATATTAAATGTGAGTTTTGGATGGAGTAAGTATTATTATTGGGGAATGTTATCATAGAAAAAAGGATACATGTGGACCCTTGTTAGATAAATATTAGTGAAAAGTGTTATAGACCTATGTTGGTAATATAAATCCATAGTTTCCTTGGGCTATATGGGTATTATTGATGATTTTTAAAGAAATTATCACATTTTTAAAACATGATTACCAAGCTAACTTGGAAGGGTGTGAAGTTTTTCTGGACTAATGAATGTGAAGATATGTATAAGGAATTGAAAAAGGGGTTTTCCCTGCACCAGTACTTACCCTACCCTCATGTGGGTAACTTTTCATGGAATAATCTAATTCATTAAATAAGGGAATTGGGTAAGTACAAATTAAAAATGATAAAGTTATAGAATATGGCTCAATTAAATCAAATTCCATGAGTAAAACTATACAAAACAATATCTAGAGTTGTCTACACTGATCTTCACATTGAATATTTAGCAGAATTATCTATTTGGGGAGAAGTATGAAATTTATAGGATTCATAAGACCAAAATATATAATCACAAAGAAGAATCTCAATATTAGAAAAAGAAGATAGTTATATCTAGACAAGGACTATTACTACATTGTTCATTACCTTTTTGGGATGAAAAATAAAGTGTTGGATGCCCTAAGTAGAAAGGATCACACAACCTTATCAATGATGAGAATTGAGATGGGTCTAATCTTATTATACATTCAATAGATGGACATGTTATTCTTAAAGGATAGATCTACATACTATCTAACTAAAAAGATTTCAAAACCATCCATTATAGAGAAGATAAATTATTATCAAAGGGACGATTTGGAAATACAAAAGAAGGAGGAAGTCATAAGAAAATGGAAATCTTTAGAGTTTAAAATAAACATGCCAAAAGTTTTAATATTTGGATCATGAATATATATACCATTAATACCAAATATAAAGAAGGAATTATTAAATTATTCTCATAGATCTACATTTTCCATCAACAATGGGAGTATTATGATATCTTAAGATCTCCTAATTAAAAATTGCTAGGACAATATGAATAAGGAGATCAAAAAATATAAATAAATGTGTTAGGTAATTAGACAAGTGAAGGAAAATAAGTAGAAGTATAAGGGAATGACGAAACCATTACACATACCTATATGAAAATAAGAAATCATCACCATATACTTTTTCATAGGCCCTCTGAATAAATATAGAAGAAATGATTCCATATGAATTACAGTGGATGGTATTACAAAGACCACCCTATTCATTTTACTCAAGAGGACATCTCACTCAATCTACTTACAATGATATACACTAGGGAAGTTGTGTGGATTCATGGAAATCCACTATAGATTTTATTTTATCTATATATGGGAATTAATTCCATGTTATTGAAAAGTATCCAACATGATCTAAAAACAATTATTTAACATTAGTATGACTTGTCACTCCCTAACAAAAATAAAATCGGATTAGATTACCTAAACACTTGAGGACATATTAGGGGATTTATCTATGGACTTCAAAAGAGGATGGTATCAAAAACTTCCTTTAGTTGATTTCATGTAAAATAATAGCTTCAAATAAAGTATACAAATGGCTTCATATGAATCAATTTATGTGAGTAGTTATAGGAAATATTCATGTTGGAATGATGTTGATGCACAGAAGCTAAAGGGACCAGATATAGTTGAATAAATGCTACCAAATATCTAGAATATTTAGTTACACATCAGGGTAGTTGAGAATTGTAAATAGATCTATGTTAATAAACATCACAAATAACTATAATTTGAATAAAAATATAAAGTGTTTCTATACATATATCTATATAATAGATACATGATATTTGGAAATGGGAGAAAACTAAGTCCTAGATGCATCAACCCCTTTGAAATTCTTGATTGCATTAGAGCTATGGCCTATTGACGATCAGTCCCTCATACCTCATCTCAAGTATAGGAAATGTTACATATATCTCTCTTGTAGAAGTACATACCATATCCCTCCCATGTACTAAATCTAGAGGTGGTATACTTGGATCATGATCTCTCTTATAAAGAGAAACCAAAAAATATCATGGGCGGTAGAGAAAATATTTTGTGCCACAAGACTACTCACCTAGTAAAATTACAATGATAGAACAATATATATGTTAATGCAACTTTGGGATGATAGGAAGTAATGAAACATAAATTATCTCATTTTTTCATCTTAGTAGGTAAAATGATTTTTTAAGGTGAAATTTATTAAGGGAGAAAGAATGTAATGACCATGAATTTTATCAATATAATTTTCCTTTATATTATATAAATGTATCTTATTTAGTAATGTAGTATTATATAAAGCACATTCACCTCATGAGAGAACCAAAACTTTTTCTCTATATTAACCTGAAATTATCATTTAGATAATAAATACGACAATAATAATAATTTAAATTTCTGTAATGGGATTGAAAATAGAAAATAAGATAACTATATAATGATACATTAGATTTTCTAAATCCCCTAGAATGACCACACACACAAACAATACTATTGAAATGAAAAATAATATTATAAATGAAATATTAATTTTGAAAATAAAGATACATATAACCTTGAGAAAAAATATAAGTGAGTAAAGAATACATAAAATATGAGGTATTTATAGAAGGTAGGGAACTAATATGACCATCACAAATATGACTATTAGAACAGTAATATAAACATTAAGAATAGTAAATTGACTATTAGAATGATATCCTCACCTAAGTAATTTAAACATAATATTTATTAATCTTATGATAAGAAAATATAGAAAATTTATGTCATGATAAAAATGAAGAAATTTTTACAAAAATGATGAAATAAGTGTTTCGATTTTTGTGAAAAAACATATTTTTTATTTAAATTTTTATGACAATTATAAAAATTTAAAATAAATATTATTTTCAGAAATTTATTTTATAATATAATATTAATATGTAATATAATTATATCATAATTTTATGATACCATAAGTAGTTTTTCAAAGTGTTATAAAATGACACATAATATTAAAATTGACATTTTCAAGTAAATGATGATTTTACTTAAATTGTTTTCTCTTATTTAGGATTTTTTTTTGAAAAATGGATTTCAATTTTTTGTAATCTAAACAACTAATAATGGTTTGGGTGAATTTTTGGTATTTTGATAAAATAAATGAATTTGTGGTGAATGGTAAAATATGAAAAAATATGTTAAATTTTCATGATAAAAAAATAATTGATGAAATGATTCATGGCTGATGTTAGTGACCTTTGAATCAGACTCACAAACATAAATTATTTTATTTAGCCAATAGAATCAATACTATTGATATTCTTAAGCAATAATAATGAAAAAAGGTTATTATATTAATAAAAACCCTTATAGTCCCCTTATAAATGCAACCCCTAACCTCCCACTATTTTCACACATTATAACTTCTTTAACATACCAAATATCATCTAAATTATTTCCCTATATATACCCTAGGCCCCTAAAATCCTTAGTCTATGTGAATACATCTAAATTGGTAATATTTTTACCCAAAATATATTTATATTCTTTATTATTTCACCTTCTCACACTTATTACTTCCATGATAGCAGGAAAACATTATTATTTTCAATATACTACATTTGTATTATAATTATAGAATATATCTTATTTAAACTAATCTCTTCTTTTATTCTAGAAATGAAAACATTGTCTATATAATGGATTGTTTACCGCCTCCATTGATGATATTTTCTATTTTCCATTTATAACTTCATGAAAGGTTTAAATACACATATAATGGTTATAAATGACCTAACAATGTATATTTTTTTTCATATTATATAATAAATATATATCCATAATATTAATAGAAACTCAATATTTTTATCATTATTGGAATAATCTCCAAAATGAACTAATCATATACTTATTATACTCTATAAATATTGATTATTTTTTAATAATACTGGATATTATATCCCTTTATACTTATGGTAAAATATTAACTACACTCCATCACACATTAGAGTAATGGAACCATTTTCCAAAGAACTCTTACAATAACCCACAACTAATGTGATCGTAGACATATGACCTGATTGACCTTGGTAAAATAAAAAAAGAAACTATATCTCAATTTAATGACTATAAAAAAATAATAAATCTTGATAAAAAATGAAATATACCTGAATAATGTTATAAATCAAGTATTTAATAAATATAATTGGATTATTCAGGAGGTTAAGTGAAAGTGTTAAGTGAATCTGGACATGAGGTAATGGATCTCTTCAGATAACCAAATTTTCTTTGGGTTATGATTTCCCTTTATTTACTTGAATTTAAATATATATAATTATAATTTAATTATTTTTTATTTTTTATATATACCCCAAACATATATTCCTAGATTAATTAACCATTCCCTAGTGTGGATATATATGTTCTAAAGTCCCCTTTTTAATTTTATTCATTAAGTAGAGCCAATTAAAGGGAAAATCTATGTTTCATACAAAATATCATATACCAATAAATGAAATATTTTTAACCTTACATGGGTATAAAAACACCCATTTTTAAATGGAGAAACCATTTTTATTAATTTCTCGTTTTATGGAATTTATTATGCTCTTACACTCTTTAAAGACTCATTACAGTTTTTCCTAAATCCCAACATAAAGAGTCCATTAAAAACCATTTTTCTATACAAATTTTATGTATTCACTTCAATTTAACTTTATTTCCATAACCTACACTTATATAATCCCTCATAAATATCCAAAAAATTATTTAATCCATTTTTTCATGGGAATCGTTATGATGTTCCATTTTTATATACTCCATGATAAGATAAAGTGACCCGTTTACTTTTCATGGATTTTTCCATATGATTATACCTTATGTAAACTTTGATTACATGGAATGCATATTCATATGCATGTTATGATGGGTGTTCCTAGATTTCACTCCATTGCATTTGGATATGTTTATATCTAATGGGATGATATGTATTGTATTGGGGAGTAAACCTAATCAATGGCGGGACTTTTTACACCATGTTATGTAATCTAGGAAGTGAGCCATGAATTGTGATTACTTCCTATTTAATGTTTTTTACTTATTTATATGATTCCATGATCTTATTATTCCATATTCTTTATGTCATGAAACCATATGATTACTCATGGATATTGTCTTTTATGATCTCATTTTATTCTTTTTAACTCATATGTTATGATTTTATTATGATGAATCCATTAATGGGATTTATAGACCACCACTTTTTTTATTTATTCCCAAGGTTATAATATTTATTTTTTATAATATCAATGGTATTTAGTATATCATTATGGGGATTATAATAAAGATGTTATGTTTTAGTTTTATTATGATGTACTATGTACCTAGTATTCCAAATACATTAGGACTCTAGATACATGGGTTTTTTATTAAATATTTATATTAAAAGTAATGTAATTGTATATTTAAAAGTATTGGGTGGATATAAAATAATTCCCTTATAATTTCTATTCACTCACTTACTAACAATTTATCCTTAAAATCAATATTCATGTGTTAATGATTCTATTTTCCACATATTTTTTGGTTTAGAGATTCTAATCCTTTCACTTTGGTTATATTTTAATCATTTATAAAATATTGAAGATGTTATAAAAATAATATTTGTTCATTATATACACTTTTAGAAGCTTCCATGTAATGTGGTGATAATAAACAAATTACATCACTTCATGGAGTTGGTATTCATACAAACTCACGAGAAATATTATCATTTATCAATAGATTCAATGAATAGAATTTAGATAAAAATGTATATTTTTTGAATCTTAATAATGTTATTAATATCACATATATTAATTAAATAAATTTATATAATCATCCTTGAGAGGAAATGATGAAATATGAAACACTTCACATCATGGAGATGGTAGCCTATATTTATCCACGCATAACATTTTCATTTTCCATTGGATAAAAAGGAGATAAAAAATGGTTATACCATTAAAAAAATAAAATTTTTTATAGTAAATATAGTGATTTAATTATGATTATTGGGTTATCTATGATTTATATGAGTTTTAGGAAGAAAGAAACATGAAAAAATATGTAATAACATATAACTCTTCCTTGGAAAATCTTCTTTGAAAAACACCATAAGGTTTATTAGATAGATATTTGGGGGGTAAAAACCTCTATAAGGTTTTAAGTAATTTTCATAGATCATGGTTCATATAAGTGGATCAAGTGATGTTGATATGTGATAAGAGAATGTGACCTTTTACAAGTGCGGGGAGTGGAACCCCTGAAAATATTAAGAACATTAAAATATAATAAAATCACCATAATGGAAAAGTGGTTCTAATTTAGTTAAATTAAAATATATGATAATTTAAGGTCTAAATACACTTAAATAATTAGGATTAAAAAAATATTTAAATTTTAAAACTTATTTCTTAGTTTAACCCCATCGTTTACCCTTCTAATCCACTTTATGATGATAATATTTTTACCATCGTATATGTTAATTATGGATAAAAATTAAGTTTAAATTATATCCAAATATATATTATTCTTCAAAAAATTATATAATCCATTTTTTGAGATTTAATTTCTAGAGGTGGTATAAATTAATTATAATTACCATGCAAAAAAATGCATAATTTTAAAAAAAACATGTTAAGAAATAAATTATTCTTGTTAACATTTCATACCAATTAAAAACCACTACATTAATTTTAGTTTATTTTATTAAATATTTTATATAAAAATTTCTCTAAAACCATTAAAAAAATAGTGTTTAATTTAATTTATTAACATAAAAACATATTTAACCCATAAAAATAGTTTTTTTAAAATATTTTCTCTTACCTTTTAAGGATTTTATCTTTATTTCTAATAATTTCATAATAAATTTATGATTTATGATTTATTTATTATACATGATTAAAAAATAATTTCCCTGATTTTAATACATAAAATAAAATAAATTTACTTTTTTAAAAAACTTATATAATAAAAAAATTATTGTATAAAAAATAATTATGTTTAGAAAATAGTTACTGGACAAAAATTCCTTATAATTTCTAAACAATTTCATGAATGTTACTACTTAATTTTTTTTTACTTTGATATAATTTTTTTTTAATTTATATTGATTTATTTAATTTAATATTTTAATAAGAAATAATTCAATTAAGTTCAATGTTTGCTGCATCATAAGCTTTCAAACAGATAAAACTTTTTAAATTGTAATATATTTTAAAATATCATTGTGTTACATGAATGATATTTTACCTCAAGATTTTGAGGAAGGACTTGAGAATTATTGGTGTATTGTTTTTAGATTACTAGCCATGAATTTTTTAAAGGGGTGATGTTTTTTATTTTTTAAATGTTTAAATTGAAGGATGATTGATGATTAAATATTGTTAAATCATTTCATTTGATAGGAAAATGTGATATTATATAACCATATATGAGTTAAATAAATTTTTATATCAAGGGTTGGAGATGGTGTATACATCATTGGGAGGTTGAGTCATAGTGGATATAACTTTTATAGTGGGAATGACACATGCATTTTTGGTATTAAAAAATAGACTGGTGAAAATTATGGGATAACTGATAAAACCATGCATTATTTTAACAATTTATCTTACCAAACTATTAATATTCATATTTCTTTATAGTGGATGGGTATTATAAAGTCCTAGCCCTAATCATTACATATTTTATGTTTTATTTAAATAATTCGCTCTATTAAATATTTATGATCTTGGTTTATAGTTTTATATAATTATTTAATAAAAATAATATAAATAAATATTAGATCACAAGGTGGAAACATAAACTAAGTACCCATTTTTTCCCAATATAAAAAATATAAGATATAATAAGTTTTATTTTTATAACATATATTCACAATTTTCATCTCAACCTCATCATTGTGGTTAATAATCCTTAAAACCCTATTAAAACCATTTTAAAACATTGTATGAGCACATAATGATTAGAAAATGAAATTTAAAAGGAAAAAAAACTTGTTTACCCATGAATACACATAAACATTTTCCATTTTCTAAATAAACATTAAACTCAAAATATTTTTTAACCCAAGAAATCAACTTTACATCCCAAATATATTTACAAACCATTTCATATAAAATATTAAATAAAAATAAAATTAAAAAATGTTTCTTTAAAATTAAGGAAAACTCATGAAAACTCTTTCACAAAGTTATACATTCCACCTGTAATAAGTAGCATAAAGTTCCCTAAAAAACAAATGTAATTTAATTACCCTTTGAAAACATTTTATTTTCATAAAAACACAAAGAAAGAATTGATAAATCATATAGGTAACATGATACCTCATCTTCATAACACTCTAATAACAAATCTTATAAATGGAATAACCTATATAGTAAATTCAAATAATATCTTAGGAGAAACATAACTGGTTAACTCCATCCCTTTACCCAACGCATTGGAGAGATATATTGGGCTACCCATCATTATGATATATTTTAAGATCACCCATAACCATTATATATATTATAATCTCCCTTAATAATGACACATATCAACCTAAATCTTAATAAAAACAATTCCCATGAATTATAAAATAATCATAATGCTTGAAATATTTGATTTCAATCATCATACTCAAAAAATATTCTTTTCACCTATAAGAAACTATATACAGATAGTTTTTTTATTTTATGAATATATTAAAAATTTTAAAGGAATATAATTTTAAAATAAAAATTATGGTGATTGGAAAAATAATAATCGATGCTATATATAATAAAATATAACATTCAATTTTCTATTTGTTAAGAAAGTCAAAGTATTTTGTATAAAATATATAAAAAGATTCATTTTGAAAACCATTGAATGAAAGTCATAAGTGAATTAAAAATTTCTTTATAATTAATTTATTTCTATATAAATACATCCTTAAAATAAATTTAATATTATATACATAAATGAAAAATATTTTTAAAATAAATATCTAAAATACTTAAAACATGGTTTTTAGTGTAATGTGTCCCTTTCCATGAGTCCAAATCATCACATATATTATTTATATTCCTAAATAATAAACTTGTTTAAATTATTTACTTACTTAAGAAACCATTTCAAGTTTATTATTTAATTTATTTTATTTATTACAATGTTATATACCATTACATAATCAATTAAGTACACACTAGATGTTTTGACGATATTAGACTCATATGTAAATGATGATTTTGGTAAGATTACTATGGAAAAAGTGGTAATTATTATATCATATAAAGAATAAATAATAATTAAATCATCATCATTTTTATGCATTAATTATACATTTAAAACAAACCATGAACATTGATTATAAAAAATGAATTACATTACATTCATGAAGACTATAGGCCATAAATACATATGAGTAACATTATCATTTTTCAATAAAACTGATATGAAGAAGGAATGTATAATTTTATCATTATAATATTATTTTTATATCATAAATATAATATTATTTCTTTAAATTCACATATCTAAAGCATATATGTGACGTGGTCATGAAAAATGAATCACATCATTTTGTGTTGGTGGTAATCCACAAGTACACACGAATGACGTTATCATTTGTCAATGGATTTAAAGGTTATAAATTAGATGATATATTATATTTATATAATAATAAAAATATCATTAACATCTTATATATACATTAAATGCACCATTATAACCATTTGTGATAGGTGGTTATGGAAAATGAATTACATCAGTTCACGAGGTGACAATTCATTGTACGCCCAAATAATGGATTCTTTTACCATTAAATGGAAGAGAAGAAGGGTATTTGTTGTGATATTAACTTCAAAAATAAAATTGTGTGGAAGATATTGTTTTTATTATTTAAATACAACTGATGAACAATTTATGGAGTTATAAAATAGAAATAAAATCAAAACACACAGTTAATGCCTAAAGCCTTCCTTGGATGGTTTTCTGATCAAACTGAGGCCTCTAAAACATGTGTAGGTATTTAAGAAATGGATTTGGGAGAGGCTTTTATCACGACCCATCCTCGGGGCCCATTCCATGACTACCCCAAGCCCACCATCCATAGGCCAGGGGCTGGCGACTAGCACCAAAGGCGTAAATCCCAATAAAAAGGGAATGCATTGCCTTTACGAAACGAAAGCACACACAAACAGAGTACAAGAAGAAGCTAAACTAATTAAAGCAGTATAACAAACCTGCTGGAAGTACAAGGGGCCGGAAATACAAGCCCAAAAGAAAGATACATCTACAACTGAAATTAAAGTACAACTCAAAGGACAATAGCTGAAAAGTGACAAGTAGCTCCTAGATCATCCTCCGGGTTCCTACCTGAAGGGTAGGTACAGATGTCCTCCTCAGCACTCCACGTCTGTCTGTCTCCTCCGGGTACAGAATCGTCGTGAGATCCACCTTCAGGTACCGACTCGCCGTGAGATCCACCTCGGGGTACCGGCTCGTCATGAGATCCACCTCCAGGTACCATCCAGCTCTTCAAGCCTCAACCATGATCAGTGATGTACATCATCTGCAACAAACACAACGAGTTGCGGGCAAAGCCCGTACAGGGGTGAGTATACGATACTCAGTAGGGACCACGAGACCCTCAAGGTCTCACTAAATCCAACAAGGATAATCGCAAAGAAAGTTCTCAAGAGCTAACCCTTACTTAGGTATAAGCTCATACTTATACCTATGTTACCAAGTAACCCATCTCATCCACGAGGTATCACATAGATATGAAGTCGATAGATAACCACTACTTAGGTATATACCCATACATATACGTAAGTTATCTAGTAACCCATATCAATCATGATGAAAACACAAAGGTCATTCACTCAGCTCAAACCAGGATTTTCATTAATGAAATCGTAACTGCTGAAGAGCTCCATCTCTATCGAGTACAGTGATCCTGTCACGACTCTGAGGTACTGATCAATAACCTAAGACTACTGAGATACTCCTCCTGTTGAGTACCGCAGGTCAACAACCACACAAAGTAGTGCTCCTCCACCATGGGTCTGCCACCTCACACAGTAGTGCTCCCCCTCATATCCTATAGAGGTACTCCTCCTATCAAGTACCACGGGTCTGCCACCTCACAAAGTAGTTCTCCTCCACCATGGGTCTTCCACCTCACAAATTAGTTCTCCCCACTGGGCTATGCAAGTCACTCCGAATCAAATCGGACAAGCAGTCATCAGGTCTCAGCCAGCTACACGGTCTCCGTACTCCGTACGCTCATCTCTGGGAGGGTCTTCTCCACGAGCTACAGGTCGATACTCCAAGTATCACAAAGTCCCACGAAGAAGTATCTCAAAGGACCACCTCATTATAGGGGTCTCAATGCAACAGACGGCGCGTCAATCGGACGCCCGGTCTGTGAGTTATTAGCCTTTTCATCTCAGGGGCCCGGTTGGTTTCGTGTACGAACCAACCTGACCATATCTCAATTGTACCCCTAACCCACATAGGTTATACTCATAGGGACCGTTTCTCAACGTGATCACCAACGCTGCTGATGGTTCATCAAACGGACGTATGGTCTGAAAGTTATCGGCTTTTCCGTTCCAGGGGCCCGATTGGATTTCAGGTACAATCCAACCCAGCCATACTCCAACTACGTCCAAACCTCGAGAGGAGTAAGCCAAAAGTTCCATCTCACTAAGAGGAATCCAACAATGTCGACAACACGTCAATCGTACGTCCGGAGCTCAAGTTATAGGTGTTTCTGCTCCGAGGGCCCAGTTGGTTTTGTGTTCGAACCAACCTGGCCATACCCAAAGTTCTCCGAAACATTGAGTGTAATATACCAAAACTACCGTCTCAATCCAAGGATCACGTCACAATCGATGGTGTGCCCATCAGAGGTCCATAGCCCAATTTACGGGCGTTTGAACGAATCTGCACGCTTTTAGGGGGGTTTGGGCCCGGACCGACCCGGACCAAGACCCCCTAGTTCGGCCCACTAGGGCGCGGCTCGGCCCGGTTGGCATTGCCCGACCAGGCCAGCGTGGCCCAGCTCCGCCGGTGCAGGCGGCCCGTCCCGGTGTGGCCGGTCCGGCTTGGGCGGCTCGGCGCTGGCCGAGCGGACGCGCAAAACGGGGTGGGGGGGGGGGGCTGCCCACCTTGATTGAAGAAACGGCCCCCCACGGGGGGCCTGCCTCCTTGTCAACTGGGGGTTACGACCCCCGGATTGCCGATACGGCCGGCCGATTTGGCCGACCGGTGTTCCACCGCGAGACCCCCTGCAGGTCCCGCCTTCCATGCGCCGGCGGTTCCGGTCGCCGCTCCCTGCACCGATGCGGCCTTAAGCCATGGCGTTGTCTGACCGGTGTGGCGCGACAGCGCTACTCC
Source organism: Viscum album (assembly GCA_963277665.1). Classification (NCBI taxonomy): domain Eukaryota; kingdom Viridiplantae; phylum Streptophyta; class Magnoliopsida; order Santalales; family Viscaceae; genus Viscum; species Viscum album. The sequence goes on along the minus strand of OY728120.1, from coordinate 881,188,439 downwards.
CCTCCACCGTGGCCCCACTCCAGCCGCATTCTCTTCGTGGTTCTCCGGCGGGGCGCGACGGCGCCGCGCCCCTCCGCCGCGGCCCGACTCCGGCCGTGGCTTCTTTCGGCCTCAACGGCGCGGCGCGACGACACTGCGCTCTTTCGCCGTGTTCCTCCTCGTTCTTGCGCGGTGTTGTTGCACCACGCTACCTTCGTTCGAGCTGTAACGAGTACATCAACAAAGGGGTAGGAGGGTCGGCCATGTTCATGCGGTCTGACCCCCTCCTGTTAATTCGATATCAAACGGCTAAGAATTTGATGTTGGACGGCAAAGAATATTCACGAACAAAACCAAACCCCTACGTTTTTTCCCGCAATAAAATATTCCCAACCCGCAAACATATTATTTCGCGGATCCACTTAATATTGAGTTGATCTGCGTTCCTTGTTTTAAAAGGAAACATCCATGGTAAAAGATTTCATTCTCAAATTTATTCCCTACCTCGAAGAAGGCATTCGTCGGTGTCGCGGTAGACGGCGTCGCGGTTGATGGGCGTCGTTCCGTCAACATCGGGAAGGATAAAGCCGAGGGTGGAATCATCATTGTTTGTTCTTCGTTGGAGGAAGAAGAAAACACTCCAAGTGCTGGGCACCGTGCTTCGCTGGTAGCATTCTGCCGCTTGAAGAAGCCGTCCAGAACTCCTCCCCCTGGCCTCCTTTAAATAGGAGTGGTGGGTTCGTCGTTGGAACGCAAATAATAAGTGGGGGATTTATGACATAGGGCCTCACTCAAGTAATCCACTGCGGTGGAACATTAAAAAGGGAGGAAGGGTCCTCATTAATTAAATACGTTGGCATTTAATTAAAGATAGGGAGGGAAGGTTCCTCATAAACTTGAGGGATTGACATGTATGAAAGAGGGAGAGGGTGTTTAATGGGGTGTTAGGAAATTTAAGGAGGTGGGGGATCATGTGGGACCCACCCCACTTCCTCACAAATTTCTTTCCCATAACTCATAAACCACTAGTGGCGTAATAAAAATATAATTGTAAAACAACTATATTTTTATTCCTCACATTTATAACATCACATCCCGAGCAAACGCGACTCTAGGAAAAGTCTTTCTAAGCAAAAACTGGCACTGTGGTTTCATCGGTGCCCTCGGATTTTGATTCCGAGTACTGGTTCAAAAGATAGAAAAACTCGCTCTTTCGTTCACTAAACGTACCTGAGCTAATCTTCGGAAATTGATTCCGGGCACACCGGGCCTCGGAATCAGGTGTCGTCAGAAACTAGACACTCATAAAATTCCAAAGAAATTAAGAAAAAAAAATTCCTTGAAATTTCCAGGTCTTTACATTACTCCCACCTCAGGGCTTTATGTCCCCATAAAGCTACAACACAAACTAGGGAAACAAAAGTGGTACTGAGCATGCATCTGAGCCTTCCGCTCCCATGTGCTCTCTTGGAGGTCCCCATGCCGCCAGTGAAAGTGCACCTAAGGAATCGACCGTCCACGTATGACCCGCTCCTATCGATCCTCGTCCTCCACTAGAACCTCTGTGAATGTCACCCCGTCATCGATGTCCAACCCCCCGTGGTCGATGATGTGTGAAGGATCATGCATGTATCTTCTCAGCTGAGGTACGTGGATGATATCATGCACCCGGTGCAACTGAGGAGGAAAGGTCAAGCGGTAAACCACCTCACCTACCCTACTGAGGACCTAGAAGGGTCCATTGAACCTCGGAGATAACTTGCCGCCCCAGCCAGATCTCTATAAACCTCGTCGAGGTGAGACCCGTATAAGAACATGGTCGCCATCCTCGAACTCTAGAGGCCTCCATTTCATGATTAAAACTGAAACTCAAAACTCCTACTACCATGAGGGTAAGGTTGGTTGACCCTAGAGTGATCGTCCACACACTCCTATGCATGAGTTTATCCTGTGTTGCCTGGGGTTTCCTTTGCGCCGACCAAGGAAAACCCATCCCGATGTTGTAGATAGACCACAACCTTTTTGCCTAATACCGTCAATTTGTGTATGAACTGTGATTGCCCAGTCCATACTCAAAATAAGGTCGTAAGGCCTCGACGCTGCCACCAAGAGGTTCCAACCAAAACTCTCGCCTCAAGGGCCAGATCACACCGTTGGCGTAAGTGTGATTATCGAGTCTCCTCCCAAAGGTATCTCCAGACATGAGGGTCAAGTCAACGACTTAACCGGAAACTCTAGGTCTGGGACAAGATTCGTGGAAGGAAGGGATGATTCTTATCAATGTCTTGTTGTTACGGCAGCTAGTAGAAGACACAGTCCATACATCGAATCATCCTTAGAGTCTTTCGGTCACACTCCTTGACCGCATGCAGATACTCTTTCCCCCGCCCTCCAGCTCCCTGAGCCTAGCGGGGATTACAAAGGAGGATGGTTGAAACATGTCAAAATGTTCACCACCCCATGTTGCACTCCTATATCTACTTCCATGTCTGTCGCCTTGCAGATTAATCTGTCCTTTTTTACTTCCTCTACTTGAAACATTTTACACGCCCAAGTCTCCGAGACTAGCGCTAGTTTCCTGCTTTCCCACTGCTAACCTTCACTGACTGCATCCATTCAGCAAAAGAATTCTCAACCACAAAGGTTCTTTCAAGAACCCTAGCATAAGTAGGAATGCATAGAGAAAAGGTGCTGGCTCGGATGTCCGAGCCCTGAAGCACCGATCACATCATATTCATCGAGTACCAGGAATGGTTTGGTACGCCCTGATGAATTCTCAGCTACCGACATGTTGTCCTGCCAAAGCTGTATAAGCTCTAGAAAACTCTCAGCCACCTCCTCAAGCCAGTCCCCAGCCGCCTGTGAGTCGGGCTCACCTCGGAACATTAGGGTATCTGATGTTGGAACACGTGTAAGGCAGTAATTCTACATGTGTCACCTACCGGTACTACCAGTTGTAACTGCTGACCAATAAATAGTGATGTATAGTTGGAACACTACCCGAAGGCACTATCTCAGGCATCAGTCCACATACTGAAGCCTCATCAATATGCGGACCATCCTCATGGTCACTAACTAGAAAACACTAGTAGCCAAGTCCACCATCCACTCTACTGATGTCTCAGACAGGCGGAAAACTCTAGCAATCGTCTCCAGCAAGTCCTCTACTCTCTGGGAAACTGCCTCGCCTTGTAACCTCAGAGGCCTCTACTACTGGAACTCGTGCAACGCGCTCTGTTAGAGTGCACCGTCTTCTAGTATGGCAAGTGGAATCCACTGCCCAAAAGGTGGTGGTGTTGCTGGTACACCACCCGAGGGTGCCAATATAGTAAAAAGGGCCCCGCACCAGAGCCTCATCGCTCGGTGGGCCGTCATCATGCACTATCTCAGAACTCCAACTGACTGTCTGCGTGGAGACATCCTGAACAGATGCAACATGGGAAACGATTTATACCTGGTGATCTGACCTGGTCTGAGCTGACTTTAAAACTCTTGGAAACATACACGTAATCAGTGTTTTCATGCACAAAGTCAGAAATCAGTAGTCAGGGTCCTGGTGTATGGATACGTCAGCCGCCGCACCAACACTGGACTCCCTGAACTGAAGACCACACTCGGTACCCTTAACACTATTGCTTCACAGAAAAAAAAGACCAGAGTCATGAGTTCTATGGTAGAACCGACTCCTCTAATACAAATTGTCAGGACCCGTCCTCGGGGCCCATGCCGTGACTACCCCAAGCTCGCCTTCTATAGGCCAGGGGCTGGTGACTAGCACCAAAGGCGTAAATCCCAATAAAAAGGGAAGGCATAGCCTTTACGAAATGAAATAACACACAAAAAAAGTACAAGAAAAAGCTACACTAAGTAAAGTAGTATAAAAAACGTGCTGGAAGTACGAGGGGCCGTAAATACACGCCCAAATGAAAGATATAGCTACAACTGAAAGTAAAGTACAACTCAAAGGACAACAGCTGAAAGGTGACAAGAATCTCCTGGATTGTCCTCTAGGTTCCTACCTGAAGGGTAGGTACAGATGTCCTCCTCAGCACTCCATGTATGTCCGTCTCCACCAGGTACCGACTCGTCGTGAGATCCACCTCCGGGTACAGACTCGTCGTGAGATCCACCTCCAGGTACCGGATCGTCGTGAGATCCACCTCCGGGTACCGTCCAGCTCTTCAATCCTCAACCACGATCAGTGATATCCGTAGTCTACAACCAACACAAGGAGGTGTGGGCAAAGCCGATGCAGGGGTGAGTATACGATACTCAGTAGGTACCCCTATACCCTCAAGGTCTCACTAAATCCAACAATGATAATCACACAGAAAGTTCTCAACAGATAAACATTACTTAGGTATAAGCCCATACTTATACCTAAGTTACCAAGTAACCCATCTCAGCCACGAGGTATCATGCAGATATAAAGTCGATGGATAACCACTACTTAGGTATATGCTCATACATATACATAAGTTATCTTGTAACTCATCTCAATCATGAGGAAAACACGAAGGTCATTGACTCAGCTCAAACTAGGACTTTCATTAACGAAACCGTAACCGCTGAAGAGCTCTGTCTCTATCGAGTACAGTGATCCTGTCACGACTCCGAGGTACTTCTCACTAACTTAAGACTATTGAGGTACTCCTCCTGTCGAGTACTACGGTTCAGCTGCCTCACAAAGTAGTGCTCCTCCGCCATGGGTCTGCCACCTCACATAGTAGTGCTCCCCCTCATAGCCTACAGAGGTAATCCTCCTATCGAGTACCATGGGTCTGCCACATCACAAAGAAGTCCTCCTCCTCCATGCGTCTCCCACCTCAAAAAGTAGTGCTCCCCACTAGGCTATGCAATTCACTCCGAATCAAATCGGACAAGCAGTCATCAGGTCTCAGCTAGCTACACGGTCTCCGTACTCCGTACGCTCGTCTCCGGGAGGATCCGCTCCATGAGCTACAGGTAAATACTCTAAGTATCACAAAGTCCCATGAAGAAGTATCTCAAAGGACCACCTCGTCATAGGGGTCTCAACGCAACAGACGGCGCGTCAATCAGACGCTCGGTCTGTGAGTTATTAGCCTTTTCGTCCCAGGGGCCCGGTTGGTTTCTTGTACGAACCAACCTGACTGTATCTCAACTGTACCCCTCACCCACATAGTGTATATTCATAGGTACCATTTCTCAACGTGATCACCAATGCCGCTGACAGTTCGTTAAACGGACGTCCGGTCTGAAAGTTATCGACTTTTCCGTTCGAGAGGCCCGGTTGAATTTCAGGTACAATCCAACCCGGACGTACTCCAACTACGTCCAAACCTCGAGCGGATTAATCCAAAAGTTCCTTCTCACTAATAAGAATCCAACAAAGTCGACGGCACGTCAATCGGATGTCTGGAGCTCAAGTTATTGGTGTTTCCGCTCCGAGGGCCCGGTTGGTTTCGTGTTCAAACCAACCTAGACATACCCAAAGTTCTCTGAAACCTTGGGTGTAATACATTGAAACGACCGTCTCGATCCAAGGATCGCGTCTCAACTGACGGTGCGCCCATCGGAGGTCCGTACCCCATGTTAAGGGCGTTTGAACAAATCTGCGCTCTTTTAGGGGGGTTTGGGCCCGGACCGACCCGGCCCAAGACCCCCTAGGTCGGCCCGAACCGGGGAGACCCGACCCGGGTCCGGGTTGGGCCCACTAGGGAGCAGCCCGGCCCAGCATGGGCGGCCCTGCCCAATGCGGCTGGTCCGGCCTGGGCAGCTTGGCGCCGGCCGAGCGGACGCGCAAAACGGGGGGGGGGGGGTCTGCCCCCCTTGATTGAAGAAACGGCCCCCACGGGGGGCCTGCCTCCTTGCCAGCCTCGGGTTACGACCCCTGATTTTCGATACGAATGGCCGAGTTGGCCGGCTGGTGTGCCACCGCGGGATCCCCCGCGGGTCCCGCCATCCATGCGGTGGCGGCCGGCGGTTCCGGCTGCTGCTCCCTGCACCGCTGCAGCCTTAAGCTGTGGCCTTGTTCGACCGGCGCGGCGCGATGGCGCTGCACCCCTCCGTCGTGGCCCCACTCCACCCGCAGCCTCTTCATGGTTCTCTGGCGTGACGTGAAGGCGCCGTATCCCTCGGCTGCGGCCCGACTCCAGTCGCGGCTTCTTTCGGCCTCAACGGCGCGGTGCGACGGCACCATGCTCCTTTGTCGCGTTCCTCCTTGTTCCCGCGCGGTGCTGTTTCACCGCGCCGCCTTCGTTCGAGCTGCAACGAGTAAATCAACAAAGGGGGAGGAGGGTCGGTCGTGTTCGTGCGGTCCGGCCCCCTCCCGTTAATTTGATATCAAGAGGCTAAGAATTTGACGTTGGACGGAAAATAATATTCATGAACAAAACCAAACCCCTACGTTTTTCCCCGCAATCAAATATTCCCAACCCGCAAACATATTCTTTCGTGGATCAACATAATATTGAGTTGATCTGCGTTCCTTGTTTTAAAAGGAAACATCCATGGGAAAAGATATCATTCTCAAATTTATTCCCTACCTCGAATAAGGCATTCATTGTTGTCGCGGTAGACGGCGTCGCGGTTGACGACCGTCATTCCGTCAACATCGGGAAGGATAAAGCCGAGGGTGGCGTCGGCATTCTTCGTTCTTCGTTGGAGGAAGAGGAAAACACTCCAAGTTCTGGGCGTCATGCTTCGCTGCTAGCATTCTGCCGCTTGAAGAAGCCATCCAGAACTCCTCCCCCTGGCCTCCTATAAATAGGAGTGGTGGGTTCGTCGTTGGTACACAAATCATAAATGGGGGATTTATGACATAAGGCCCCACTCAAGTAATCCTATGCGGTGGAACATTAAAAAGGGAGGAAGGATCCTCATTAATTTAACACGTTGGCATTTAATTAAAGAGAGGGAGGGAAGGTTCCTCATAAACTTGAGGGGTTGACATATATTAAAGAGGGAGAGGGTGTTTAATGGGGTGTTAGGAAATTTAAGGAGGTGGGGGTTCATGTGGGCCCCACCCCACTTCCTCACAACTTTCTTTCCCATAACTCATAAACCACTAGTGGCGTAATAAAAATATAATTGTAAAACAACTATATTTTTATTCCTCACATTTATAACATCACATCCCGGGCAAACGCAACTCCAGGAAAAATTTTCCTATGCAAAAACTGGCGCTGCGGTTTCATCGGTGCCCTCAGATTTCGATTCCGAGCACCGGTTCAAAATATAGAAAAACCCAGTCGTTCGTTTAATGAATGTACCCGAGCTAATCTTCGTAAATTGATTCTGGGCACACCGGACCTCGGAAGCAGGTGCTGTCAGAAACTGCGCACTCGTAAAATTCCAAAGAAATTAAGAAAAAAATATTCCTTGAAATTTCCAGGTCTTTACATATTTTTTGAACTAAAAGGCACTTTTGTTTTTTATAGGATAGTATATAGAGTGTTATTTTATAATTTTTGGATAGGACACATTTGACATTTTGAAAAAGATGAAAATATTTCAATGTGTTAATCAAGAAAAATGGATCCAAAATGGACTATTTAAAAATAATAGATTATATAGGGTATAAATATTTATTTAAAAATAATATTTAGAAATTAAATTAAATCATTTACCCCTTATTTTTTTAATTTAACCCCTGGTAAACATGTTTTAACCTTAATGGTGGTAAAATATTTTTACTATTTTTACTATTCTTTATAAGAAAAAATTTGTTGTCATTATTAAAAAAAATTAATTATGTTGAATAAAAATATTGAATCCATTTTATCAAAAAAAACTATATAATTAGAAAAAATTATTTAAAATTAAGCCCTCAAAACATGATGAAAAACAATTTTTCATAAAAATCCCTTTTTATGTCTGATGATTATTTTATAAAAATATCAAGTATAAAATTCCATACAAATACCAAAATTAGATTATTCATAAGATGATAAAACTAGTGATACTTTGAAACTATTTTTCAAAAATGTAATTTTTCAAATGATTGAAATTGAAATATAGTTTTCTAAAAAAATTATTATTTCCACTATTCATCAAAAATGAAAACTTTTTTGAAAATTCTATGAAAATTATCCGAAGAAAAATTTTCTCACAATTTTATTTACTATTTAAACCTATGGATATATCTTTACCCCATATCATTTTCATATTTACATATTTCTTATTCAACCATATTGTTTTTACAAAAAGCCTTAATTTGGTGAATTACTTTCTTTCATAATACATTCTCTCTGTGATCAAGAATATGTGCTCATTTTTTGTCATAATAAATGTTCTATTACAATTAAAATAATTTACGGATCAAAATATGAGATGCATCCAACACATATTTTCTTAAAAACATGGAATACGTAATGAACCTAAGATAAAATTAGAGGAAACAGAACTCTAAAGGAAAATAATAAAACTTTATCTTGGATTTCATATGTTCGAATGAATAATTAACTTAACTTTTCATTTTCTTAAAAAATACATAACACATTTAAATGGAGATACTTTAAGAAAAAAATTATTGTGAAATTCAAAATAATGATCTTTCCTCTAGTTATCTTCATAACATTTCCCTCTTCTTTTAGCTATCCTCATATGACAATTAGTCAACTTGAATATCTCAACCATTTATTTTAACAATTATAGTCCCAAAAAATTCATTTTGTAGAATTCATCCAAATAATTTGGTGTTTGGAACTGCATTCCCTTTAATTAATTAAAGGGTAAAATTTGTATACATGAATGAAAAATATTATTATATGAAAATTCAATGAAAGTTAGAAGATGATCCCAAATTCACAGACAATCCATTTTATTTTTTTTATGAATATCTTCAAAATTCTAAATCATTCTCTCAAACTATCTATCAAATTGAGGATGAAATACTATGCTAAAATTTAATCCTATATGCAATGACTTTTGTAGTTCTTTCTAGAAATTAGAGGTAAACCTTGGATAACATTCATATAAAATAGAGAGGACTCCATGTAATTTAATTATATCTTTCACATAATGTTATGAATATTTATCCAAACAAATACTATCTCCAATTGGAACAAATGAGTAGGTTTTGTTAATCAGTCAACCATTACTAAAATGGAATTATTACCTCAAGATGTATTTTGTAATCCCACCATGAAATCCATTGATATATTATACCATTTTAATTTTTGTGCTCAAAATGTTTGAAGTATCCCCTTAGGTAATAGTAATTATTATTTAACTTATTATCTTTTCAAACATTTCATAGTAAATTCAACACTGTCTTTCTTTATTCCTTCCCACCAATAATGTTCTTGAAGGTCTCTATTCGTTTTTGTCCTGCCAGAATGAAAAAAATAGAGATAAATGATGCTCAATCAATAGTTATTTATTCAACTAGGGTCACATGAAACAAAAAACCTTTTTTTGAACCTCAAAACACCTTTTTCATTTTTACTAACTTATAGAACATACCTTTATCAACTAATTATACCTATTCTTTTGAATCATGATCTTCCTTCACATTATTCTTAATATTATCTTATAAAGGTGATTATACTGACACATGAAAAAAATAGGTGGAGTTTCTGCATGTGTAATTTCTAATACAAAATTAATCTATTCACTATCCAAAGGATCATGTTCAAGAAATGGTACATTAAATGCAACATCATCTTTCCAAATCAAATTATCAGCTAATCTATTTTCTTTAACGGGATGGTAATGAATTATATCTTCATAATTCTTTATCTATTATACCAATCTCCTCTATCTTAGGTTCAATTATTTCTGAGTGAATATATATAGAGTAAAATTTTATGATTATTATATATTTCATACTTTACTCTATATAAATGATGTATCTAAAGTTTTATGGAAAACACTTCAGCTTATAGTTCAAGATCATGCATAAAATAATTTTTATCATGGGATTTTAATTTACGTGTATCATAAACAATTACCTGATCATTTTTCATTAAAGAAAAACCCAAAACCTTAAAAGAAGAATCATTATATATAAAAAGTCACTATTTCTAGATGGAAGGGACAAAACTAGAGCATTCACTAATCTTATTTTCAATTCTTGAAAACATTCATTGCATACCTTTATCTAGATGATCTTAACTCTTTTTCAAGTTAAATTGGTTAATGGAATAGATAAATTTTAAATTTTTTCGATAAACTTATGGTATTATCCTACCAATCCATTAAAATTATGAATCTTAGTAACATTTATAGGTCATAGACATTCATAAACAACATAATTATAGAGGGATCAATAGTTATGTCATCTTTATTTGAAATAAGAGCTAGAAATGTAATCTAATGTATCTAAAAATAAGATTTACTGGTTTTTTCACATAACATATTTTATTTTTTATTTTGTAGATCATTCAATAAATGTTTTTCATGATAATAATTAATTTTAGAATAAAACAAACTATCATCAATAAACCAACCACAAACTTATCCAAATATTCATGGAAAATACTATTTATAAGATCCATGAATATATTAGTAGAAATTTTAAACCAAAAGGGAATAACAAAAAACACATAATTCCCTACACTGTACAGAACACTATATTAGTAATTTTATACACCTTCAACTTTAACTAATTATACCTAGACTTGGGATCAATTATTAAAAAATTCTTATGTCCCCGGATCGCATCAATCAAGACATTAATATAGGGTAACATATACTTATTATTAATGGTGATGTTATTAACTACTCTATAATTAATGAAAATAATCATGAAACCATCATTTTTTTTACAAATAACATAGGATCACCCCATGGGAAAGTTCTAGGATGAAGGAAAACATTATCAAGAAATTTTTGTTACTATGTTTTAAATTCTAAAATTTTTACTTGATCTATTTGATAAGGAGTGTTAAAAATTGGCATAACATCATGGAATAATTAAATAATAAAATCAATTTCTCGATCATGCATAATTCCAAATAGCACATCATAAAAAACACCCATATATTATTTCACCACAATTACATCTTTAACATCCCTGGTAAATAAAGGATATGATATTTTCATATTTATTAATATTTTTGATTTAAATATTAATATTACTTTAAAGGGGATGCAATGTTTGATGGCATACCCGACACTTAATAATGGGTTTCTTTGAAATCACATGTTTCACACAAGGCTGAGTCATACAGAAAAATAATAATATAATATTATTTTTAAAGGTAGTTCACGCCTAGCCATTATATGGGTGGGAATGAAAATAACAAACTAAAATATTATTATAATGTTTTTTTAAGTGTTTTTAAATTTATCCAATAAAATTTAGAGGCTTAAAATGTGAATGAATATAATTATAAGCATAGATACTCAAATATTCTTTATGAGGTTGATTTACTACCTTTCGATGGAGAACCATTTTTAAATCTAGTATTTGTCACTTTTATATGATCTATTTGAAAAAAAATTATTCTTTATAATAGGGACATCAAAATTTACTTTGGGTAAATTTTTGGTATTTTTTGATAAAATTCATTTTTTAATGAATAGTGAAAAATAATGCAATTTAATTCAAAACTGTTTTTAATATAATTTATTTATATGGTCAGATTATCTTTTTAAATTGTTTTAAAGCGTAATTGTATTGTATTGTTACCATTTAATCTAATTTTGGTCATTGGAAGTAATTTCACTTTGAAATTGGACATAAACAAGTGTCAATCTTTTGATTGTTTTATTTCCTAAAAATGCGCTTTTTGGTTTTGAAAATTGAAATTAATTTTAAATTATTTAATGAAATTTCTATGTTTTTAATTTGGTAAAATATAAATCATTTTTAATTCAGAATATCCAATTTAGATTAGGCTGAATTTTTGGAATATTTCTAAAAACCATCAATTTTTAATGAATAGTGAAAAATACTTCTTAGTAGTAAAAAACTAACTTTTTCATTTAAATGAAATTTTCCCCTTCTGTGAATTGAATTTCAAAAATATGACATACATGGTTGTCATCAGTATGTAAAATTTGGTTCAATGGGATGAAAATATTTTTTTTGTGAATAATAACTTTTGATTTTAATTTACCACTTTTAAAGGTAAATAGGGTAATTCAAGGTAAAAATAGTATTATAATAATATAAAATTAACTTAACACTTGTCCTAACCTTATTGAATGAGTCATGGATGACCAATAAAATTCTTGGGTGAGACATTGGGCCTTTTGAAGCCATTTGGGTAAGATAATGTCATTAATAACTTTTTATTTAAAGTAAAAATAAAAATATCATAAACTTGTATTATTTTTCCAAAAAAATTAACATGGGGTTTTATAATTGATATATTTTACTATAAATTTTAACCATATAGATAAAAATATTTCTTATATCATGATATTTTATTTATAATTTTTAGACATTGTATAAATAAATTTATTTATGACACAATGATGATGTAATGATTACCTCATTAATGAATATTTTCAATAAATTAGATTGTAAATATTAAAATAAATTTATATTGAAACATTTTATTCCATCCACGAATTTTAGAGATGATTACGACTTGTTATATTTTAATTAATGAAGGTTTTTTGAAATAATCATGTTGTTTTGGATTTTTTTAAAAGTCGTGATATGAATAGTATAAAAAATGACATAAATGAGTTTTTAAATCAATTAATATTTTATTAAATGATAAAATAGTCCTAATATATAATATTCGTCCAAATGACATATATGATGTTGAAAATGTCATTAAAGATACATTTGGGGTTGCTTGGAATTTAATAGTAACTATATTAACCATATAGTTTGAGTATACAAGAAGACATGGTAAAAGTTAAATTAGTTAACTAAGGTATAAAGCTAAAAGATAATGTTAAAAATTAAACCAAAAAATATCTAAAACCTATTTTTTTGGAGTTTTTCTAATATTAGTCAACTTATATTCTAATTAAAAGATTTGGGGACCTTTTCAAATAGAAATTCATTTTATAATAAAATAATACTTTCAAACTTTCCTAAAGAGCCCCTCCCCCCTCTTGTAAAAGGACACCACTTCTAACCCATTACTCAGAAAATTCAAGCCCCTTTCCTTATCATCCTATACTAAAATAAGCTTCCAACATCACTCTCTTCCTCCTATAAGCCTTACCTTAGGCATAAAGCACTTTGAGGAGTCCTTTTGGTTCAAACCAAAGGGAGTTACCCTATTTAAATGTAACGTATTCCCTCAAGTTCTCTTATTTTATTTTACATATTCACTCCATATTATCTTATTATTATTTGTTTACATAACAAAACCAGTATCCTAAATATACTAGTTTTTTGTTATGGGATGTATTCAAACTACACTTACACACACCTCCATCTAATGGTACGGAACATACTATTTCTGTGGACGGCGAACTTCTGCCTCGCGAAATGAGGATTGTTTGATCTTCTCCTACCAACCCTTATGGTGGTAATTATGATAGAACTTTATTTATATGTGATAAATATTCTATTTATATTTTTTCTATGATTAATTATTTTTCATTTATAGAATTACATTATGGTTTCCATAATGGGTAAGTACAATAATTTAATTTGAAGAAGTGTGGACTACCTCCCCCTCAAAGTAATATGATTCATTAATGACATACATGGAATGTATTAAGGGTGGATTCAATGAAATTATGTATGATATTATACCGGATTTATAATATACCTATTTATTATTATGTTTTTATTCCATTAAATATGAAATAGAAATGAATTTTGTATTCATGCATATGTACGGCTTACCGTCTCCATGAACGGTGCATTTCATTTCTTATCACCAAATATTATGTACTATTATAAATACAAATATATACTATATATATATATTATATATATGATATCTAAATCATGAATATCATTCTAGAGATAATGTACTTTTAACCACATGGACAACTTGTAATTATAAGAAGTTCATTTTTGACTCAAGTACCAAATATCGACAAAACGATTGTTATTAACTTAAATGATTATATAATGGCTATAACGTGATAATAAGTTATATAAAAGGAATATTAAATTTGAAAAAGTTTTTGAATCAAGTAGAAATTAACTTTAGTTTACTATTCATGATATTAAAGAATAAATGAGTGAGGTAGGTCATGAGGTAGGGGACTTCATCTCAATATACTTTAATTGAGGCATATTTTGATTTATACCTGACTTTTTTTATACGGTGTATAAACCCCTTTGACTTTTAATTTTAATCAAAAGTAATCTTTTCTATAAGAAGTGTTTTACTAAACGACAAAGGGAATGTTTCTTTTAATGTAAGTGGTGACAATGATCATTCCGTCGCCGAGAATGTTATTTGATATTTGGCTTCCTTAAAAAGCTGTAGTGTTTTTAAAAGGAAAATAAATACCATATACTCTTTTATGTATTTTGGTATTGAAAATGGTTTTGATAATGTATTGGTTATGTAAATATATTTAAATGATATATTGTGATTGGAATGTGTAAACTTTATCTTTCCATTATGTTTCTTTAATGTGTTATGAATATGTTTTGGTTGATGGGAATTGTTTACATATACGGGTGGTTCCATGATAAACCTAGGGCGGGTGAGGCCGATATAGCTCTCCAATGCATTGGGTAACATGAAAGAGTTAAACATTAATGTTTCTCCTAAGAGATTTAGGGTATATACTGTGATGGTTATTCCAAACGTAACTCATTACATAGTTGTGAAAGCTACAATGTAATATTGATGTGGATTCCACATGTTACCTTTATGATTTTTGATTACTATGTGTTATTCATAAATATTATGATTTCATTATGTATGTTTAAGAGCTTATGTTTTGTATTTACTGATGTACTAATGTTTTCTTTCTTTATTTTATAACCCTTACTGAGAATTTTATGCTCTTCCCAAGTTTTTGAAATTTTTTTCACATGGTATAAGGTAGGGTAAGAGAAATGAAGAATTCAAGAAGATTTATATCAAGAAAACAATTCTTGTTTTATTTTAAGAATTCTTATTTTATGAAAAAAATGGAAACTGAGTAGAAGTGTCCACTATGTAATATTTGAGATGTAATGTAATAGTTATGGCATAATTCTCTAAAACTCTAAACCTGAAATGACCCTCATTGTGAATTATTAACTTAATTCAAGATTATGTAATGTTTAAAGACACCTGTATACATAGAAAATGCCCAAGAACCATATAATATTCATAACACATAAAAAAATAAAGGAAACATAACATTTCCCCTTTCAATCAAAATATATCATTTTAAGATATTGAAATAACCAATCCATTTTCAAAACCATTTTCAATACCAAAATACATAAAAAGAGTATATGATATTTATTTTCCATTTTAAAAAATTATGGATTGTTAAGGAATCCAAATATAAAATAATTCTCTTGGTGGCGGAAAGGTCATTGTCACCACGTACGTTAAAAAGAAACATTCTTTTTGTCATTTAGTAAAGCGCTTCGTAGAGAAAAGATTCCCTTTGAATGAAATTAAACTTAAATGGGGCTTATACACTATATAAAACAAAGTCATTTAGAAAACAAAATATTCTCCAATGAAATGAGATTGAGATGAAGTGACTTACAAATATTTTATATATATGACAATTTCATTTGAGGAAGTGCGGACTACCCCCCCCCCCAAAGTTCTTTGAATCATTCATGCTATACATGAAACATATAAAGGATGGAATTGATAAACTTATGTAACATATATATTATAATGAAATTATAATATACCTATGTATCATTTAGTTTTCATTCCTTTAAATATGAAAAATAAATGAAAGTAGCGTTCATGTGAACGTACAACTTGTCATCTCCATGAACGTTGCATTTCATTTCTTATGTACAAATGCTATGGAATATTATAAATACATATATACTAAATATATATGATATATATGATATCTAAAGCATTAATATCATTCTGGAGATAATGGAATTTTTACCACATGGATAATTTATAACTATAACAAGTTTGTTTTCAACTCAAGTACACAATATCGACAAAACGACCGATATTAACTTAAATAATTATGTAATTTTTATATCATGGTAATAAGTGATATAAAAGGAATAGTAAACTTGAAAAAGGTTCTGAATTAAGTCGAAATTAACTTAAGTTTATTATTTATGAAATTATATAATGAATGAGTCAATTCATACATGGGTTAAGGGAACTTCTTAACCCAATTTCATTTTTTTGGTTAAACTTATACTTCTTGATTATGTAATGCTATGAATATGTGTGAATGAACTCTGATTGTTTTACTCTCAATATCCATGTATATTGGGTGTATTTATATTTTTTACACATAATTATGTCAGTTATTTATTCTTAATAAGTTGAAGGGGTTTATACACTATATAAATGAAAGTCGTGTTGAAAACAAAATATGCCTCAATGAAAGGAGATTGAGACGAAGTACCTTATAAGGATTGTATCATTTGATTAAGGATAATAAAATGACATAATGATGTGTGAAAAATATAAATACACACAATATATGTAGATATTAAGTGTAAAATAATCAGAGTACATTCACACATATTCATAGCACGACATAATCAAGGGGCGGTAGTCCGCACTTCCTCAAATGAAATGAACTATAAGGCCCCAACCTTAAACATTACATAATCTTGAATTATGTTAATAATTCACATTAAGGATATTTTCAGGTTTAGAGTTTTAGAGAATTAGTCCATAACAGTTACATTATATCTCAAATATTACATAGTAGACACTTCTACTCAATATCCATTTTTTTCATAAAATAAATATTCTTAATATAAAACAATAATTATTTTCTTGATATAAATCTTATTGAATTCTTCCTTTCTCTTACCTTTCCTTATACCATGTGAAAAAACATTTCAAAAACTTGGGATGAGCATAAAAATCTCAATAAGGGTTATAAAATAAAGAAAGAAAACATTATTTCATCAATACATACAAAACATAATCTCTTTAACATACCTCATGAAATAATAAGATTTATGAATAACACATAGTAATCACAAATCATAAAGGTAACTTGGGGAATCCATATCAAACTAACATTGTAGATTTCACAGCTACATAGGGAGTTAAGTTTCTAATAACCATCATAGTATATTCCCTAAATCTTATAGGATAAACATTAATGTTTACCTCTATCATGTTACCCAATGCATTGGAGAGCTATCTCAGGATCACCCGCCCTAGTTTTATCACAGAACCACCCCTATATGTAAATAATTCCCAATAACCATAGCATATTCATAACACATAAAACAAACATAAAGAAAATATAAAATTTCCACATTTAAATCACAATATATCATTTACATATATTGACATAACCAATCTAGTATCAAACCCATTTTCAATACCAAAATATGTAAAATTGTATATGGTATTTATTTTCCTTTTAAAAACATTACGGCTTGTTAAGGAAGTCAAATATCAAATGACACTCGTGGCAGCGTAAAGGTTGTTGTCACCACAGATGTTAAAAGAAACATTCCCTTTTTAGTTTAGTAAAATGCTTCATAGAAAAAAGATTACTTTTGAATAAAAGTAAAAGTCAAAGGGGTTTATACACCGTTTAAAAGAAATTAGTGTATAAATCAAAATATTCCTCAATGAAAGGAGATTGAGACGAAGTCACTTACATTGTGTCCGATTTGACTCGTTCATTATTTAATATCATGAATAATAAAATAAAGTTAATTTCTAATTACTTCAGAACCTTTTTCATGTTTACTATTCCTCTTATATCACTTATTACCACGTTATAAACATTATATAATCATTTAAGTTAATAGCAGCCATTTTGTTGATATTTGGTACCTAAGTCAAAAATGAACTTCATATAATTACAAGTTGTCCATGTGGTTAAAATTCCATTATCTTGAGAATGATATTCATGATTTAGATATCATATATATCCAGTATATATATGTATTTCTAATAGTACATAAAATTTGGATATAGGAAATGAAATGCAATTTTCATAGGGATGGAAAGTCGTACATACGCATGAACGCTACTTTCATTTCTATTTCACATTTAATGGAAATAAAAAATAATGATACATAGGTATGTGATAAATATAGTATAATATCATATATAATTTCTTTAACATAGTTTTTTGTACATTCCACGTATGGCATGAACGATTCATATCACTTTGAGGGGGTTGTAGTCCGCACTTCCTCAAATGAAATTATCGTATTCACCCATTATGGAAACCATAAAGGTATTATATAAATGAAAAATACAGAAGCATATAAACAATATAAATATAATATATATCCTATATAAATACACTTCAATCATAATTTCCACTATAATATGTGGTAGGAGAAGATTGAACAATCATCGTTTTGTGAGGCCGTAGTTCGTCGTCCACAGAAACAGTATGTTTTTTACCCATTACATGGAGGTGTGTGTAAGTGTAGTTTGGATACTTATCATAAAAAAACTAGTATACTGAGGATACTGGTGTTGTTATGTAAAGAAACAATAATAAAATCATATGAAGTGAAGAAGTAAAATAAAAGAAGATAACTTGAGGGAAGATGTTACCTTCAAATCGGGTAACTCCCTTTGGTTGGAACCCAAAGGCTTCGTTAAAGTGCCTTATCCCTAAGGTAAGGCCTTTGGGAAGAAGAGAGGGATTTTGGGAGATTATTTGGGTAGATTTTGGATGATATAAGGGGCTTTATAGGTGCAAGTAATGTGTTAGAAGTGGTGTCCTTTTATAAGAGGGAGGAGGGGCTCTTTAGAAAAGTTTGAACGTATTATTTTATTATAAACTGAATTTTGATTTCAAAAGGTACCCAACTAATTTAATTAAAATATAAGATGACTAATATTCTAAATCATTTCAACCAATAGGTTTTAGACATGTTTTGGTTTCATTGTTAACCATATCATTTATCTTTAACCCATAGTTAACTAATTTAACTTTTTTCATGTCTTCTTCTATATTCATACTATTAGGTTAATATTGGTACTATAAAATTCCAAGAAACCCAAAATGGATCATTATGGAAATTTTTAACATCATATATGTCATTTAGCCTAATATTAGATTTTTAGGACTATTTTATCATTTAATAACATATTAATTTATTTAAAAACTCATTTATGTCAATTTTTATACTATTCATATAATCACTTTTTAAAAAATCCAAACCAACTTGATTCTTTCGAAAAAACATCATTAATTAAAATATAATAAGTCATCCTCATTTCTAAAATCCATTAATGGCATAAAAAGTTTAAAAATTAATTTATTTTAATATTTATAATCTAATTTATTTAGAACATTCTTTAATGAGGGAATCATTACATCATCATTGTGTCATAAATAAATTTATTTATATGATGTCTAAAAATTATAAATAAAATACCATGATATATGACATATTTTTAGATTTATAATTAATATTTATAATAAAATATATCAATTATAAAACACTACTTTTAAATTGTTGTGGAAAAACAATACATGTTTATGATATTTTTATTTTTACTTTAAATAAAAGGTTATTAATGTCATTATCTTACCCAAATGGCTTTCAAATGCCAAAAGACTCACCCAATGATTTTATTGGTCATACATGACTCATAGAATAAGGTTAGAACAATTATTAAGGTAATTTTATATTATTATAATATTATTTTTACCTTGAATTACCCTATTGACCTTTAACCGCAGTAAATAAAAATCAAAAGTTACTATTCACCAAAAATTATTTTCATCCCATTGAATAAAATTTTACTTACTGATGAAAAACATGTATGTTGGATTTTTGAAAATCAATTCACAGAAGCGGTAAAATTTCATTTAAATGAAAAAGTCGGTTTTTAACTACTAAGTAGTATTTTTCACTATTCATAAAAAATTGTAGGTTTTCAAAAAAATACCAAAAATTCTGCCAAATCTCAATATGATATTCTGAATTCAAAAATTATATCTATTTTACCAAATTAAAAACATTAAAATTTCATTAATTAATTTAAAATTAATTTCGATTGTCAAAACCAAAACACGTGTTTTAAAGAAATAATAACTATCAAAAGATTGACACTTATTTATATCCAATTTCAAAGTGAAATTACTTAAAATGACCAACATTGGATTTAATGGTAAAAATTTGTTCTAATAACACATTAAAACCATTTAAAAATATAATATATCCATATAAATAATATAGATTAAAAGTCAGTTTTGAATTAAAATGCAGTATTTTTCACTATTCATTAAAAAATGAATTTTATCAGAAAAATACTAAAAATTTATCGAAAGTAATTTTTGATGTCCCGATTCTAATGAAGAATTTTATTTTGTCAAATATAACATATTAAAGTGAAAAAAACAATATTTAAAAAGGGTTCACCGTCAAAAGGCGGTAAATCGACCTTTTAAAGAATATTAGAGTATTTTTGCTTAAAATTAGATTCATTCACATTTTAAGACTCTAACTTTTATTGGATAAATGTAAAAACATTTAACAAACATGTATAATCATATTTTAGTTTGTTCTTTTCATTCCCGCCAATACAATGACTAGGCGTTAACTATCATTTAAAATAATATTATATTATTTTTTAAGTATGACTCAACCTTGTGTGAACCATGAGATTTCGGAGATATCCATTTTTACGTGTCAGGTACGCCATCAAACATAGATTCCCATTTAAAGTAAAATTAATATTTAATTTACAAATATTAATAAATATGAAAATATCATATCCTTTATTTACCTAGGATGTTACATCCTTCCCCCATTTTGGAAATTGCATCCTCACAATTTTATTCACTTATCAAATAAATGGGGGTATTTAAACCTCATATCATTTTAAGATTCCCATGTTGCCTCTTCAATAATATGGGTTTTCCAAAAAAACTTTTACCTGATGGATTACCTTATTTCGCAACACTTTCTCTCGATGGTCAAGAATCTGGGCTGGTAGTTCTTCATAAGAAATATTCTCTTCCAACTAAACTACCTCTGGACTCAAAACATGAAATGGATTCGGCATATAATTTCTAAACATTGAAACATGAAAATTATTGAGTACCTAGGATAAACTTGGAGGTAAATCCACTCTGTAGGCAACTGATCCAACCTTCTCTAGGATTTCATAGGGTCCAATGAACCACATACTCAACTTTTCCCTTTTGACAAAATTCACCACACTTTTCCATGGATAAACTTTACAAAAGACGTGATCACCTAACTCAAAAGAAAGATCCTCCGGTTATCCAGATAACTTTTCTGCCTGCTCTGAGTTGTAATCATGTTTCTACTATCTCTTCTACTAATTCAGGTCCCATCAACTTAATTTCACACACTTCATCCCAAAAAGCTAGAGTTTGACACCACTTTCCATATTATTCCTTGAATGGAACCATCTATATACTGGAATGAAAACAATTATTATAATAAAATTCAACCAAAGAAAGATGTTGGTCCCAACTTCCCTGGTAATTCATTGAGAAAGCACGTAACATATCTTCCAATGTCTAAATTATTCCTTCTGACTGTCCATCTGATTGTGGATGAAAAGATATACTAAAATTTAATTCAGTACCTAATGACTTCGGAAGGCCTTTCTAAAAGTTATAAGTGAACCTAGGATCACGATCATATACAATGGAGATGGGAACTCCATGCAAACTGACTATCTCTTTAACATGAAACCGAGAAATTTGATCTAGGGACAAAGTATCTCGAATATGAATGAAATGAGTATATTTTTTTCAATCGATCAATAATAACCCAGATTAAATTGTTACCTAGAGATGTCTTCTATAATCCCATAATTAAGCCCATGGATATATTTTCCCATTTCCACTCTGGAATTGGAAAAGGCTGAAGCATCCCTTTCAGTAACTACCGCTCTACTTTAAGTTGTTAACAAATTAAACACTTCACAGTAAATTCATCAATATCTCTTTTCATTCCATCCCACCAGTAATACTCCTGATGATTTTTGTACATCATAGTACTTCCAGGATGAACTAAAAACAGATAACTATGAGCTTCACATAACAACTCTTTCTTCAACTGTGAATCATAAGGAATGCATATTATCTTTCTAAATCTCAAAAAAAATCATTATCAATGTTAAAATCAGGAATCATACCCTTCTAAATCAAATATACCTTTTTCTACAACTCACTTTCTTCCATCCGCAGTTGCTTAATTTTGTCTGATAGAGATTTTTTCACTGACACCTAATACAAAATAGAGGAATTTCCTTCGTCAACAACTTCTATGCCAATGTTCAGAAAATCTTTAATCAAAGAATCATGTTCCAAACATAACATGGTTAATGTAGCATTACTCTTTCGACTCAAAGTATCGCCCACTATATTTTCTGTTCCTAGATGGTAATGAATCATGCAATCACAATCCTTTATTAATTCTAGCCATATCCTATATCTCATGTTCAATTCTTTATTAGTGAATATATACTTCAAACATTTGGGGTTAGTATATATTTCACATTTTACTCCATACAGATGATGCCACCATGTTTTTATAGCATAAAAAAATAGAAGCTAATTCCAAATCATGTGTAGGGTAAATTAACTCATGAGGTTTCAAATAATGTGAAGCATAAGCAATTACAAGATCATTCTGCATAAGGAAACAACCAAGTCCTTTCAATGAAGTTTCACTATAGATAAAAAACTCTCCATTTATGTAAGGCATTCGAAAAACTACAGTATTCACCAATCTTCTTTTCAATTCATGAAAACAATCATCACATTCTTGTTTTTCAAAATGAACTAAACACCTTTTCGAGTTAACTTAGTCACCGGGAAAGATAACCATGTAAAATTTTCAAAAAACCTCTTGTAATAACCTTATAAACCAAGAAAACTACTGATCTCAGTTATATTTGTGGGTCTTGGCCATTCTTCAACAACTTTTGTTTTAGTAGGATCAATAGTTATGCCATTTTTTGAAAAAATGTGATGAAGGAATGAAATTTTTTGTATCCAAAATTCACACTTACTAAATTTACCATACAGTTTATTATATTTTAAGGTTTTCAGGAAAACCCTTAAATTACTTTCATGTTCCTCTTTACTTTTAGGATAAACCAGAATATCATCAATAAACACAACCAAAAACTTATCCAAGAACTCACTGAAAATTCTATTCATAAGATCCATGAATACAGCAGGTGCATTGGTTAACCCCAAAGGCATAAATAAAAAATCATAATGGCCATATCTAGTATGAAATGAGGTCTTCAGAATGTCTTCATCCTTTAATTTCAACTGACGGTACCCCGACCTCAAGTCAATATTTGAAAAATACTGAGATCCCTGGAGCTAATCAAAAAAATAATCAATATGAGGCAATGGATACTTGTTCTTAACAATGATGTTATCCATTTCTCTATAATCAATTATAAGTCTCATTGAACAATATTTATTTTTAAAAACATGACAAGATCACCCCATGGTGATATGCTTGGTCGAATGAAACCTTTATCTAATAACTCCCGCAATTTCTTCTTTAACTGTAAAAGTTCAATTTGAGCAATCACATAAGGGGGTTTTGAAATAGTCTTAGCATCAGGAACTAATTCAATAGTAAATTCAACTTCCCGATCAGGTATTATACAAGTAAAATCATAAAGAAAAACATTGAGGTACTCATTTATGAATTGAACATCATTAATCTGAATAGTTCCTTTGTTTTCAACAATATGGGCATAGTAACATTCATTTCCATATTTTATTAGGTTCTCATCTTCCTGATATGTTATCAAAAGTAAGGGTACAGGTTTGTACAAAAACTGAAATTAGTTTTGAAAAGAAACCTATTTAGCTCTACAGTCAATCTTAGCATGATAAATGGAAATCCAATCCATACCAAAAATATCATCAAACGCTACTAGAGGAAAAACAATAAGTATTTATGGTAGATTCTTTTCGCACACAATGTCATGAAGTTTTTTATAATTTCTTTTTGTCTCAACATTTCCCCCCGGTGTTTTTACCATATGTTCAGGATTCATATCTTGAGATGGAATTCCCAATTTACTAGAAAAATTATCAGAATTGAAAGAATGTTTAGAACCTGAATCAAAAAACACATTGGCATAATTTGAATAAACAAACAATGTACCTGATACTATTTCATTCGATAGCCCAACAACTGCTGAAGTAAAGTATTTCACCACCCCTTTCTTCTTTTAGTCCAGTTTCTTTCCCTCAGTTGAGTTCTTTGTTGGAAACTCATTTTCATAATCACCCATTTTATTTTATTTAAAATATTTAACTGATTGTAAATCAGATTTTGTCTTACCATTAACCAGATCTTTTTTATGTGCAATTACATGGCTTATGACCTATTTTACCTCATCTGTAGCACTTACTAGAATTAAAAATACATCCCTGACATGTTTTTTACCACAATTTTTGAAAATTGTAATCTTAAGTTTCTTACCATTAAATTTTTTTGAAGAGTTAGTACCTTTCGTTTTCCACCTATACTGCTTATTCGGTTATTTTTCAAAGAACACCTTATCATTGGAAAAATAATTTCCACCTTCTCCTCACATTGAACAAGTATTTCAAAACTTTTTAACTCGCGAAAAGCTAAATCCCTTCGATACATTGGATTTAATCTTGAGTAAAAATGATTGATTTTACTATCAAGATCCCGTATAAAATATGGAGCATACCTTTCCAGTCAAGTGAATTTTTCTTCATTATTATCCAATGAGTTATCCTCTTGCCTCAATTCTAGAAATTTTTTTCTATCCTAAGTCTAACCTCCTTAGGAAAATATTTCCCAAGAAACATACCTTTGAATTCATCCCAATCTAGAGCATTAATCTCCCCACTATCCTTGATATTTTTCACCATCGACCACCACTGATCGGCTTCACCTTCAAAATGGTAAACAGAAAGACTGACCTTTTTATGTTTAGAACACCCCATGGCATCAATAATATTTTATAGTTATTTAATCCACCAATCATCTTGAACAAGGTTAAATGATCCTCTAAATGATGGGGGATGTTGACTCATGAAATGATCTACTACTAACATGTTTCTTTGTGGTTGATCTGGCTGATCTTGTACATGAATAAAACCACCATTTATAGCCTCTATCATCTTTCACATCACTATAAAAAACTATTCAGTTTCGATTCTAACCATCTCAGGTTGCTTATTTGGGAGGTTTTCTTCCTCCTGATGTCGTCCCATCAAATCTATCATGTTTCCTCTGTGGAAAAACATTCTGAACATTGAAATATATTAGGTGAAACAACATGGTAATCTGCAAATTCTATATCATTTCAATCTTACCGTATATAAATTTATGGATATTAATTTAAAAAATATCCTTACTAATAATGTTATCTAAACCGATCTTTGATAACAACTATAAGGCCTCGGTATTAAACATTAAATAATATTGAATTATCTTAATAATTCACATTGGGGATCTTTTCACGTTTAGAGTTTTAGAGAATTATTCCATAACTATTACATTACATATCAAATATTATATAGTAGACACTTCTACTCAGTATCCATTTTTTCAAAAAATAAAAATTATTAAAAGAAAACCACAATTATTTTCTTGATATAAATCTTCTTGAATTCTTCCTTTCTCTTACCCTGCCTTATACCCAGTGAAAAAAATTTCAAAAACTTGGGATGATCATAAAAAGATCAGTAAGGGTTATAAAATAAAGAAAGAAAACATTAGTTCATCAATACATACAAAACATATGCTTTTTAACATACCTCATGAAATCAAAAGATTTATGAATAGCACATAGTAATCACAAATCATAAAGGTAAAGTTTTCATCCATATCAAACTTACATTATAGCTTTCACATCTACGTAGGGAGTTGCATTTGGAATAACTACCATAGTATATTACCTAAATATCTTAGTAGAAACATTAACTTTTACCTATGTCACATTACCCAATGCATTGGATAGCTATCTTGGGCTCACCCACCCTTGGTTTATCACAAAACCACCCTTATATGTAAACAATTCCCAAGAAGCATAACATATTCATAACACATAAACAAACATAAAGGAAAGATAAAATTTACACATTTCAATCAAAATATCTCATTTAAATATATTGACATAACCAATCAATTATCAAAACCATTTTCAATACCAAAATATGTAAAATAGTATATGGTATTTATTTTCCTTTTAAAAACATTACAGCTTTTTAAGGAATCCAAATATCAAATAACGCTCATGATGGCGGAAAGGTCGTTGTCACTGTGTATTTTAAAAGAAACATTCCCTTTGTCATTTAGTAAAATTATTTTTAGAAACAATATTCCTTTTGAATAAAAGTTAAAGTTAAAAGGGTTTATACACAATATAAAATAAATTCATGTATAAATTAAAACATGCCTAAATAAAAGGATATTGAGACAAAGTCCCTTACCTCATGTCTAACTTAATGCGTTTGTTTTTTAATCTCCTGAATAATAAACTAAAGTTTATTTATACTTGCTTAAAAACCTATTTTAAGTTTACTATTCCTTCTATATCACTTATTACCACGTTATAGACATTATATATTCATTTAAGTTAATAATGGTTGTTTTGTCGATATTTGGTACTTGAGATAAAAATGAACTTCTTATAATCACAAGTTGTCCATATGTTTAAAATTCCATTATCCCCAGAATGACATTCATGATTTAGATATCATATATATCACATATATCTAGTATATTTATGTTTATATAATATTACGTAAAATTTGGAGATAAGAAATGAAATGCACCATTCATAGAGATGGTAAGTCGTATGTAGGCATGAACACTACTTTCATTTATATTTCATATTTAATGGAATAAAAACATAATGATACATAGGAATATTATAAATCTATTATAATATCATATATAATTTCATTAACTACATCCTTTATACATTTCACATATGGCATGAACGAATCATATCACAATGAGGGGGCGGGAGTCCGCACTTCCTCAAATTAAATTATCGCATTTCTTATTAAGGAAAACATAAAAGTATTCTAAAAATGAAAAATATATAAAAATAGAAACAATATAAATATAATATATATCACATATAAAAACAGTTTCATTATAATGGCCACCATAAGAGGTGGTAGGAGAAGATCGAACAATCATCGTTTCGTGATGCAATAGTTCATTGTCCACAGTAACAGTATGTTCTTTAGCCATTAGATGTAGGTATGTGTAAGTTTAGTTCTAATAATTATCATAAAAACAAACTAGTATATTGAGGATACCGGTGTTTTTATGTAAAACAAAAATAATAAGATCATAGGGAGTGATGATGTAAAATAAAATAGGAAAACTTGAGGAAAGACGTTACCTTTAAATCAGGTAACTCCCTTTGGTTTGAACAAAAAGGCTTCCTTGAAGTGCCTTCTACCTATGGTAAGGCTTCTAGGGGGAAGATATAGATATTTTTAGCTTATTTGGGAAGAGTTTGGACTAGCCAAGGAGCTTGAGAGGTGTGAGTAATTGGTTATAAGTGGAGTCCTTTAATAAGAGGGAGGAGGGGCTCTTTAGGAAAGTTTGAAATTATTATTTTATTAAAAATTGAATTTTTATTTCAAAAGGTCCCCAAAACATTTAATACTAAGCTAAGATGAATAATATTCAAAATACGCTCAACCAATATGTTTTAGATAGGTTTTGGCTTCATCTTTAACCTTATCATTTAGCTTTAACCCCTAGTTAATTAATATAACGTTTACCATTTCTTCTTCTATATTCATACTTTATGGTTAATATAGTTACTATAAAATGAAAAGAGACCCCAAATGGATAATTAATGAAATTTTGAACATCATATATGTCAATTTTATGAATATTAAATTTTTTTGACAAATTTATCATTTAATAAAATGTTAATTTATTTAAAAACTCATTTATATCTATTTTTATATTATTCATATCATAATTTTTTTTAAAATCCAAAACAACTCGATTCTTTCAAAAAACCTTCATTAATTAAAATATAACAAGTCATACTCATCTCTAAAATTCGTTGATGGCATATAAAGTTTCAAAATATATTTATTTTAATATTTATAATCTAATTAATTTAAAACATTCATTAATGAGACAATCATTACGTCATCATTGTGTCATAAATAAATATATTTATATGATTTCTAAAAATTATATATAAAATACCATGATGCAGGAAATAATTTTATATTTCTAATGAATATTTATAGTAAAATATATCAATTATAAACCCCACATTAAAGTTTTTTTGGAAAAACAATACATGTTTATGATATTTTTATTATTACTTTAAATATAAAGTTATTAATGTCATTATCTTACCCAAAAGGCTTTCAAAGGCCAAACATCTCACCAAATGATTTTATTGGTCATCCATGACTAATCCAATAAGTTTAATACAAGTTTTAATGTAATTTTATATTATTATAACATTTGTTTACCATGAATTACCCAATTTACCTTTAACTGCGGTAAATAAAAATCAAAAGATACTATTCACCAAAAATTATTTTCATCCCATTGAACCAAATTTTACTTACTGATGTCAAACATGTATGTCATATTTTTTAAATTCAATTCACAGAAGCAGTAAAATTGTATTTAAATGAAAACGTTGGTTTTTAACAACTAAGTAGTATTTTTCACTATTCATGAAAAATTGAAGGTTTTTAGAAATATACAAAAAATTCAGCCTAAGATAAATTCGGTATTCTGAATTAAAAAATGATATCTATTTTACCAAATTTGAAACATAAAAATTTTATTAATTAATTTCCGTTGTCAAATCCAAAAAGCATGTTTTTAAGAAACAATAACTATCAAAAGATTGGCACTTGTTTATGTCTAATTTCAAAGTGAAATTACATACAATGACCAAAATTGGATTAAATGGTAAAAATATAATCCCATTACACTTTAAAACCTTTTGAAAAGATAATATAACCATATAAATAAATTATATTAAAAGGAATTTTTGAATTAAAATGCAGTATTTTTCACTATTCATTAAAAAGTTGATTTTTTTTAGAAAAATACAAAAAATTTACCCAAAGTAAATTTTTATGTCCCTATTATAAAGAAGAAATTTATTTTTTCAAAAAAATATAAAAGTAATAAAAACTATATTTAAAAAGGGTTCTCCATTAAAAGACAGAAATCGACCTTTTAAAGAATATTAGAGTATTTATGCTTAAAACTAGATTCATTCATATTTTAAGCCTCTAACTTTTATTGGATAAATGAAAAAACATTTAAAAAACATGCATAATCATATTTTAGTTAGTTCTGTTCATTCTCGCTAACACAACGGCTAGGCGTTAACTACCATTTAAAATAATATTATATTATTATTATTTCGGTATGACTCAGCTTTGTTTGTGACAAGAGATTTTGGAGAAAAACATTGTTACATATCAGGTATGCCATCAAACAAAGAATCCCCTTTAAAGTGAAATTAATATTTAATTTACAAATATTAATAAATATGAAATTTTCATATCCTTTATTTACGTGAGATGTTACATCACCTCTAACCCATTACACACACCACTCAAGCCCCTTGGCTGGTCCAAACTCTGATCCAAGAAGCTCCCAACATCCCTCTATTCCACCTAGAACCCTTCCACTAGGCAGAAGTAAATTCAAGAAATCCTTTTGGTTTAAACCAAACAGAATTTCCTGATTTAAAGGTAACTTGTGGCATTCAAATCATACTTACATTGTAGCTTTCACAGCTACATAGGGAGTTATGTTTGGAATACTCATCATAGTATATTCTCTAAATATCTTAGGAGAAATATTAACGTTTACCTTCATCATGTTACCCAATGCATTGAAGATGTATCTCAGGCTCACCCGCCCTTGGTTTATCACGGAACCACCCGTATACGTAAACAATGCCCAAGAACCCTAACATATTCATAACACATAAAAAACATAAAAGAAAGATTTAATTGCCACATTTCAATAAAAATATATCATTTAAATATATTGACATAACCAATCCATTATCAAAACCATTCTCAATACCCTTTATAAGTGGGAGGAGGGGCTCTTTAGGAAAGTTTAAAAGTATTATTGTATTATAAAATCATTTTTGGTTTCAAAAGGTCCAAAACATATATAATTCAAAGATAAGGTGAACATAAGTCAAAATAAAATCATCCAATAAGATTTGGATAGGTTTTTGGATATTTTTTAATCCTTATCTTCTTTATTTAACCGTTTTTTAACTTATTTAACTTTTACCATGTCTTCTTATATATTCATACTATATGGTTAATATATTTACTATAAAATTACAAGAAACCCAAAATGGATCATCAATGAAAATTTTAACATCATATATGTCAGTTGGCCAAATATTATATTTTAGGATTATTTTATCATTTAATAAAATATTAATTGTTTTAAAAACTCATTTATGTTAGTTTATAAACAATTTATATCATGAATTTTTAATAATCTATAACAACTTGATTATTTTGGAAAACCATCATTAATTAAAAGATAAAAAGTCATTATTATCCCTAAAATTCTTGGATGGCATAAAAAGTTTTTAAACAAATTTATTTTAATATTTATAATATTATTTATTTGATTCCTTTATTAATGAACCAATTAATTATTCACTATTGTGTCATAGTTAAATTGAACTATTTAAGGTCTAGAAATTATAAATAAAATACTATGATGTATGAAATATTTTTATCTTTCTAATGACTACTTAAATTCAATAATATAACTTAAATATCCCATTACAAAAATTGTTTTACTAAGAGATATATGTTAATGTTACATTTTACTAAACATTAAATTAATTTTTATAAAGTGTCATTTTCACTTACAAGTGGCTCTATAGGGTCTTAAAATCGACCCAAGATTCCCATGGTCAGACTTGTATTAGACAATTGTATTAGGACATTTTTTAGTGTAATTTAATAATATTATAATATTATTTTTTACCCTTATTTACCGGATTTATCTTTTAACCATGGTAAATAAAATATTTACTAAAGTTACAATTCAGAATGTCTAAAAATAAAAGTGATACATTTACACAATTTGGACCACCTGATTCCAAATATGGAATCCATTTTTCCAAATTTAAAACACAGAATTTGTAGAAATAAATTTAAAATTAATTCCCGCTATCAAAACAAAAAAATGTGGTTTTAATAAATTATAATTATCAAAATATTGACATTTTTTTATATCCGATTTCAATGTTAAATTACTGATAATGGCCATAATTTGATTATACGATTAAAATATAATCTAATTACACTTTAATATTAATTAAAAATATAATTTAACAATATAAATAAATTATATTAAAAAGAAGTTTTGATTTAAAATGCAGTATTTTTCAATATTCATCAAAAAATGAACATTATCAGAAAAAATACCAAAATTTAATCCAATGTAAATTTTGACGACCCAATTCTAAAAAAGAATTTAATTTTATCAAATAGAACATATAAAAGTGAAAAAAAAACTATATTTAAAAGGGGTTCTCCATCAAATGGAGGTGAAACAAATAGTAAACTTGATTATATATAACGTGGTAATAAGTGATGTAAAAGGAATATTAAACCTGAAAAGGGTTATTAAGTAAGTAGAAATTATATTTAGATTATTATTCATGAGATAAAATAATGAACGAGTCATGTCGAACATGAGGTAAGGGACTTTGTCTCAATCTCCTTCTATGGAGGGATATTTTGATTTATACACAACTTTCTTTTATACGGTGTAAAGAACCCTTGGAAATTTAATTTTATTCAAAAGGAATCTTTTCACTATGAAGATTTTTACTAAATGAGAAAGGTGATTTTTCTTTTAATGTATGCGGTGAAAAATACCATTCTGCCGCCGCAAGCGTTATTTTATATTTGGCCTCCTTAACGAGCCGTAATGTTTATAAAAGAAAAATAAATACCATATACTCTTTTATGTATTGTGGTATTGAAAATGGTTTTGATAATGGATTGGTTGTGTCAATATATTTAAAAAATATATTTTTATTCAAATTTTTAAATGTTATCTTCCTTTTATGTTTTTTATGTGTTATGAATATGTTATGGTTTTTGGGCATTGTTTACATATACGGGTGGTTCTGTGATAAACCTAGGGTGGGTGAGCCTGTGGTAGCTCTCCAATGTATAGGTTAACGTGATGGAGGTAAGCATTAATGTTTATCCTAAGTGATTTAGGGAATATACTATGATAGTTATTCCAAATGTAACTCCCTACGTAGCTGTGAAAGCTACAATGTAAGTTCAATATGGATGCCACAAGTTACCTTTATTATTTTTGATTACTATGTGTTATTCATAAATCTTATGATTTCACGAGGTATGTTAAAGAGGTTATGTTTTGTATGTATTGATGAACTAATGTTTTCATTCTTTATTTTATAACCCTTACCAAGCTTCTTATTCTCATCCAATGTTTTTGAAATGTTTTTCACAGGGTATAAGGCAGGGTAAGAGAAAGGAAGAATTCAAGAATATGTATATCAAGAAAATAATTCTAGTTTTCTTTTAAGAATTTTTATTTTATGAAAAAATGGATACTAAGTAGAAGTGTCTACTATGTTATATTTGAGATGTAATGTAATAGTTACAGCCTAATTCTATAAAAATCTAAACCTGAAATGGTCCTCAATGTGAATTATTAACTTAATTCAAGATTATGTAATGTTTAAGGTTGAGGCCTTATTCTTTGTATCAATGGTTAGTTTATATAACTTTAGGAATTTGGATATTGTTAAATTAATATCCATATAATAATTTATAGTAAGATTGAAATGATATAGCATTTAAAGATTACCATGTTGCTTCACCTAAGATATTTCTGTGTTCAGAATGGTTTTCCATAGAGGAAACATGGCAGCTATTATGGGACAACATGAGGAGGAAGACAACCTCCCAAATCAATAACCTGAGATGGTTGGAATCTGAACTTAATAGTTTGTTGTATTGATGGTACAGTTGAAAGAGTCTATAAATCGTGGTGGTATCTATGAATGAGATTACCTAGAACAACCACATAGGAACATGTCAGTAGTAGGGAATTTCATGAGGCAACACCCCCCATAATTTAGAAGATCATCTGACACTGGGCTAGCTGAAGGGTGGATTAAAGCACTCGAGGAGATTTTTAATGTCATGGGGTGTTCAGAACATCAAAAGTTTAGTCTTTCTATTTACCATTTTGAAGGTCAAGCTGATCAGTGGTGATCGATGGTGAAAAATATCAGGGATAGTGAGGAGATTGATGTTATTTATTAGGATGAACTCAAAGGTATGTTTCTTGAGAAATATTTTCCTAAGGCAGTTTGACTTAGGATGGAAAAACAATTCCTGGAATTGGGGAAATTGAATGACTTAGTGGATACTTATGAATCAAAATTAACTTCACTGGCAAGGTATGCTCCAAATTTTATATGGGATCTTGATAGTAAAATAAATCATTTTTACTTAGGATTAAATACAAATTATTGAAGGGATTTAGCTTCTCATGAGTTCAAAAGTTATGAAAAACTTGTTCGATGTGCGAAGAAGGTGTAAATGGGGTTTTTTGATGATCATGTATACTTTGACAAAGAACAGAATAAGAGGTCAAGGTGGAAGAATAAAGGTAAGAACTCTTCAAAAATGTTTGATGGTAAGAAACTTAAGTTTATAGTTTGTGAAAATTGTGGTAAAAATCATGTTAGGGAATTTCTTTTGAATTCTGGTAAGTGATACTAATATGGTAAAATGGGGCATAAGGCTCGTAATTGAACATAAAAAGATTAGGTTAACGGTGAGAAAAAATCTGATTTACATTAAGTAAAATGTTTTAAGTGCAATGAAATTGGTCATTATAAAAATGAGTGTTCAATGAAGAACTCAACTGAGGGAAAACAGTTAGACTACAAGAAGAAAGGGGTGGTGGAATCCTTTGTAACAACTTTAGTTGATGTTGGACCATAAAATGAAGTAGTATCAGGTACACTGTTTGTTTATTCAGATTATGCCAATGGGTTGTTTGATTCAGGGTCTACACATTATTTCATTTCTGATAATTTTTCTAGTAAATTGGGAATTCCATCTCAAGATATGAATCCCGAACTTATTGTAAAAACACAAGGGGGAAATTTTTTGACAAAAAGATATTATAAGAACCTTATTGTCCTTGTGTGTGGAATGAATCTACCTACAAACCTTATTGTTTTTCCTCTAGTAGAGTTTGATATTATTTTGGGTATGGATTGGCTTTCCCATTATCATTCTAAGATTGAATGATGAGCTAAAGAGGTTTCTTTTTGGAATGAATTTCAATTTGTGTACAGACATGAACCCTTACTTTTGATAACATATTAGGAAGATGAGAAACTAGTAAAAGAGGGAAATGAATGTTACCTTGGACATATTATTGAAAAAAAGGAACCGTTCTGATAAATGATTTTCTGGTGGTAAATGAGTACCTTGATATTTTTCCTGATGAGTTTCCAAATATAATACCAGATCAAGAATTTGAATTTACTCTTGACTTAGTTCCTGATGCAAATCCAATTTCGAAACCCCCTTATCGAATGGATCAAATTGACATTTTAGAGTTAAATAAGCAACTAAATGAGTTATTATATAAAGGTTTCATTTGACCTAGCACATCACCATAGGGTGATCCTGTCTTGTTTGTTTAAAATAAATATTGTTCAATGAGACATTACATTGATTATAGAGAATTGAATAACATCACTATAAAGAACATGTATACTTTGCCTCATATTGATGATTTGTTTAATTAGCTTCAAAGAGATCTGTATTTTTTGAAGATTTACATGAGGTCGGGGTACCAACAGTTGAAATTAATGGAATCCAGCAATCTGAAGACCACATTTCAGACTAGATATGTCCATTTTGAATTTGTAGTTATGCCTTTTGGGTTAAACAATGCACCTGCTGTATTCATGGATATTATGAATGGAATTTTCCGTGAGTTCTTGGATAAGTTTTTGGTTGTGTTTATTAATGTTATTTTGGTATATTCTAAAAGTAGAAAAGGAACATGAAAGTCATTTAAGGGTTGTATTATAAACCTTAAAATAGAATAATATATATGGTAAATTTAGCAAGTGTGAGTTTTCGTTACAAAAATTTCATTCCTTGGTCACATTGTTTCAAAAAATGGAATAAATGTTTATCTAGTTAAAACAAAAGTTATTGAAGAATGGAAAACACGTAAAAATATATCTGAGATTCTTAGTTTTCTTGGTTTAGAAAGTTATTACCGTAGGTTTGTTGAAAATTTTGCATGGTTATATTTCACAATGACTAAGATAACTCGAAAAGGCGTTACATTCATTTGGATAATAGAATGTGATTATTGTTTTCTAGAATTGAAAAGAAGAATCGTGAATGATCTAGTTTTGGAAATTCCTTCTATAAATAGTGAGTTTGTTATCTATAGTGATGCTTCGTTGAAAAGGACTTGGTTTTGTCCTTATGTAGAATGATCAGGTAATTACTTATGCTTCACTTCAGTTGAAACCTCATGAGTTAAATTAACCTACAAATGATTTAGAATTAGATTCTATCATTTTTTTCTTTAAAAATATGGAGGCATAATTTGTATGGAGTAAAATGTGAAACATATACTGATCACAAAATTTTGAAGTATATATCCACTTAAAAATAATTGAACATGAGACAGAGCATATAACTGAAATTAATAAAATATTATGATTGCATGATTCATTTCTATCCAGAAAAGGTAAATAAAGTGGCCAATTCTTTGAGTTGAAAGAGTAATGCTACATTTACCATGTTACATTTGGAACAAGATCCTTTGATTAAAGATTTTTTGAACTCTGGCATATAAGTTGTTGGGGCATGAAATTCCTCTATTCTCATTCACGTGTCAGTGAAATCATCTCTATTATAAATTATTAAGAAAGCACAAAAGGAAGACAATGAGTTGTAGAAAAATATAGAGTTGGTTCAGAAGGGTAAGTTTCCTAATTTTGACATTGATAATGATTGTGTTTTTAGATTTGGAAAGAGATTATGTGTTCCTTGTGATTCACAATTGAAGAAAGAGTTGTTATGTTAAGATCATAGTTCTCCATTTTCAGTTCATTCTGGTAGTACTAAGATGTACAGAGATCTTCGAGAGTATTACTGGTGGGATGGAATAAAAAGAGATATTGCAGACTTTTTTTGAATTTTTTGACTTGTAAATAGGTTAAAGCAGAGCAGAAATTACCGAAATGGATGGTTCATCCTTTACCAGTGCTAGAGTGTTAATGGGAATATATATCCATGGACTTCATTGTGGGATTACCAAAGACATCTCGAGGCGACAACACAATTTGGGTTATTGTTGATCGATTGACTAAATCTACTCATTTGCTTCCTATTCGAGATACTTTGTCGATAGATCAACTTTCTCGATTGTATGTTAAAAAGATAGTCAGGTTGTATGGAGTTCTTCTCTCCATTGTATCTGATCGTGATCCCAGGTTAATTTATATCTTTTGGAAAGGCCTTAAAAAGTTGTTATGTACTGAATTAAATTTTAGTACAGCTTTTCATGTACAATTAGATGGGCAGTCAGAACAAAAAATTTAGAAATTGGAAGATATGTACGTGCTTTCTCAATGGATTACCAGGGAAGTTGGGACCAACATCATTCTTTGGTTGATTTTTCTTATAATAATATTTTTCATTCCAGTAAATAGATGGTTCCATTTGAGGCATTAAATGGAAAGTGGTGTCGAACTCCAGCTTTTTGGGATAAAGTGGGTGAAAGAAAGTGGATGGGTCCTAAATTGGTAGAAGAGATGTCAGTGAAAGTTTAGTTGATACAGAAACACACAAGGACATCTCAAAGTAGGTAGAAAAGTTATGCGGATAACCGGAGGAAGGATCTCTGTTTTGATGTAGGTGATCACATCTTTGTCAAATTTTATCAATGGAAAAGTGTGATGTGTTTTTTCAAGAAGGGAATGTTGATTCTGAGGTTCATTGGACCCTATGAAATCCTAGAGAAATTTGGATCAGTTGCCTAAAAAGTATCTTTAGGTCCATGTTTATCCTAGGTACAAAATCTTTTTTATGTTTCAATGATGATAAAGTATATTCCGTATCCATCTCATGTTTTTATTCTAGAGTTAGTTCAGTTGGAAGAGAATATTTCTTATGAGGAACAACCAGTCCAGATTCTGGACCTAAGAGAACAAGTGTTGCGAAATTAGGTAATCCATCAGGTAAATTTTTTTTCGAAAAACCATATGATTAAAGAGGAAATGTGGGAATCTGAAAATGTTATGAGAGATATATACCCCCATTTATTTGATAAGTGAATAAAATTGCAAGGACATAATTTCCAAAATGGTGGAAGGATGTAACATCTCAAGTCAATAAAAGATATGATATTTCCATATTTATTAATATTTGTAAATTAAATATTAATTTTACTTTAAAGGGGACGCTATGTTTGATGGAATAACTGACACGTAACAATGGGTTTCTCCAAAATCTCATGTTGGAGACAAGGCTGAGTCATACTAAAATAATAATAATATAACATTATTTTAAATGGTAGATAACGCCTAGTCGTTGTACGGGTAGGAATGAATAGAACTAAATAAAATATGATTATACATATTTTTTTAAACGTTTTTACATTTATCCAATAAATGTTAGAGGCTTAAAATGTGATTGAATCTAATTTTAAGCATAGATACTCTAATATTCTTTAAAAGATCGATTTGTCGCCTTTTGATGGAAACCCATTTTTAAATCTAGTTTTTGTCACTTTTATATGTTATATTTGAAAAAATAAAATTATTATTTAGAATCAGGACATAAAAATTCACTTTGAGTAAATTTTTATTATTTTTTTGATAAAATTCATTTTTTTAATGAATAGTGAAAAATACTACATTTTAATTCAAAACCGCCATTTAATCTAATTTATTTATATGGTTATATTATCTTTTTAAATGGTTTTAAAGTGTAATTGGATTATATTTTTACCATTTAATCTAATTTTTTTCATTGGAAGTAATTTCACATTGAAATTGGACATAGACAAGCGTCAATCTTTTGATAGTTATTATTTCTTAAAAACACGCTTTTTGGTTTTGACAACGTAAAGTAGTTTTTAAATTAATTAATGAAATTTAAATGTTTTGAATCTTGTAAAATAGACATAATTTTTCTATTCATAATATCAAATTAATATTTGGCTGAATTTTTGGTATTTTTCTGAAAACCTTCCAATTTTGATGAATAGTGAAAAATACTGCCTAGTAGTTAAAAACAGAATTTTTTGTTTAAATGAAATATTACCACTTCTGTGAATTAAATGTCAAAAAATCTGACATACATGGTCTTCATATTTAAGTAAAATTTCATTCAATGGGATGAAAATATATTTTGGTGAATAGTAACTTTTGATTTTTATTTACCGTAGTTAAAGGTAAATAGGGTAATTCAAGGTAAAAATAATATTATAATAATATAAAATTGCCTTAACACTTTAACTAACCTTATTGGACAAGTCAGGGATGACTAATACAATCCTTGGGTGATACTTTTGGCCTTTGAAATCCATTTGGGTTAGATAATGACACTAATAACTTTTTATTTAAAGTAAAAATAAAAATATCATAAACTTGTATTGTTTTTTCAAAACAATTTTTGAGAGGGGTTTTATAATTATTATATTTTACTATAAATATTCACTATAAATATAAAAAAAATTCCTTCATCATGGTATTTTATTTATAGTTTTTAGACATCATGTAAATAAATTAATTTATAACAAAATGATGATGTAATGATTACCTCATTAATGAATGTTTTAAATAAATTATATCATAAATATTAAAATAAATTTATTTTGAATTTTTTTAAACCATCAACGAATTTTGTAAATGAGTATTACTTTTTATCTTTGAATTAATAAATGTTTTTCGAAATAATAAAGTTGTTTTGGAGTTTTTTAAAGTCATGATATGAATAGTATAAAAATTGACATAAATGAGTTTTTAAATCAATTAATATTTTTTTAAATGATAAAATAGTCTAAAAAATATAAGATTAGTCCAAATGAAATATATGATGTATAAATTTCATTAATGATCCATTTGGGGATGCTTGGAATTTTATACTAACTATATTAGCTATACTATATGAATATAAAAAAAGACATGGTAAAAGTTAAATTAGTTTTCCAAGGGTTAAAGTAAAATGATAAGGTTAAAAATGAAATAAAAACATGTCTAAAACCTATTTCGTGAGATTAATTCGAATATTAGTAATATTTTATTAGAATTAAATGATTTTGGGACCTTTTTTAATCGAAATTCAGTTTATAATAAATTAATTCTTATAAACTCTCCTAAAGCACCCCTCCTCCCTCTTATAAAAAAACACTACTTCTAACCCATTACTCACTCCTCTAAAGACACTTTCCCCATCCAACCTCTACCCAAATAATCTTCCTACATCCCACTTTTCCTCCTAAAAGCCTTACCTTAGGCATAAGTCACTTCAAGACAGCCTTTTGGTTCAAACAAAAGGGACTTACCCAATTTAAAGGTAACTTTTTCCCTCAATTTGTCTTATTTTATTTTACTCTGTCACTCCCTATGTTCTTCTTATTATTTTTTTACATAACAACACCAGTATCCTCAATATTCTAAGTTTTTTTATGATAAGGATTCTAACTACACTTACATACACCTCCATGTAATGTGTAAAGAACATACTGTT
Source organism: Viscum album (assembly GCA_963277665.1). Lineage (NCBI taxonomy): Eukaryota > Viridiplantae > Streptophyta > Magnoliopsida > Santalales > Viscaceae > Viscum > Viscum album. The sequence goes on along the minus strand of OY728120.1, from coordinate 881,148,650 downwards.
TCTGTGGACGATGAACTACTGCCTCACGAAATGATGATTGTTCGATCTTCTCCTACCACCTCTTATGGTGGAAATTATGATGGAACTGTATTTATATGTGATATATATTATGTTTTTATTGTTTCTATGCATCTGTATTTTTCATTTATAGAATAGCTTTATGATGTCCATAATGGGTAAATACGATAATTTCATTTGAGGAAGTGCGGACTACTGCCCCCTCAAAGTGATATGACTCATTCATGCCATACATGGAAAGTATAAATGATGGTGTTAATGAAATTATATATTATATTACACTAGATTTATAATATACCTATGTATCATTATCTTTTTATTCCATTAAATATGAAATAGAAATGAAAGTCACGTTTATGTGTACGTACTGATTACCATCTACATGAACGATGCATTTCATTTCTTATATCCAAATGTTATGTACTATTGTAAATAAATATATATACTGGATATATATGATATATATGATATCTAAATAATGAATATAATTCTATATATAATGCACTTTTAATCACATGGACAACTTGAAATTATAAAAAGTTCATTTTTGACTTATGTACCAAATACTGAAAAAATGATTGTTATTAACTTAAATGATCATATAATGTATATAATGTGGTAATAAGTGGTATAAAAGGAATAGTAAACTTGAAAAATTATCTGAATCAAGTAGAAATTAACTTTAATTTATTATTTAGGATATTAATGAACAAACGAGTTAAGTCAGACACGAGGTAAGGGACTTCATCTCAATCTCCTTTCATTGAAGCATATTTTGATTCATAAATGACTTTATTTTATACGATGTATAATCCCATTTGAATTTTACTTTTATTCAAAATAAATCTTTTCTCTATGAAGCGTTTTACTAAATGACAAAGGGAATGTTTCGTCTAACGTACGCGGTGAAAATGACCTTTCCGCCGCCGTGAGCGTTATTTGATATTTGGCTTCCTTAGCAGGCCATTATGTTTTTAAAAGAAAAATAAATACCATATACTATTTTATGTATTTTTTATTGAAAATTATTTTGATAATTCATTTGTTATTTCAATATATTTAAATGAAATATTATGATTAAAATTTGGAAATGTTATGTTTCATTTATGTTTGTTTTATAAGTTATGAATATGTTATGGTTCTTGGGCATTGTTTACATATACATGTGGTTACATACTAAACCTAGGGTGGGTGAGCCCAAGATATATCTCCAATGAATTGGGTAATGTGACGGAGGTAAACGTTAATGTTTCTCTAAAGAAATTTTGGGAATATACTGTGATGGGTATTCCAAACATAACTCCCTACGTAGATGTGAAAGCTACAATGTAAGTTTGATATGGATACCACAAGTTTCCTTTATGATTTATGATTACTATTTGTTATTCATAAATCATAGGATTTCATGAGATATGTTAAAGATATTATGTTTTGTATTTATTGATGAGCTAATGTTTTATTTCTTTACATTATAAACCTTACTGAGCTTTTTATGCTCATCCAATGTTTTTGATATGTTTTTCACAGAGTATAAGGCATGGTAAGAGAATGGAAGAATTCAAGAAGATTTATATCAAGAAAATAATTCTTGTTTTCTTTTAATAATTTTTATTTTATGAAAAAAATGGATACTAAGAAAACGTGTCTACTATGAATATTTGAGATGTAATGAATAGTTGTGGCCTAATTCTCTAAAATTCTAAACCTGAAAAGATCCTAAATGTGAATTATTAACATAATTCAAGATTATGTAATGTTTAAAGCTAGGAACTTATAACATCATTAATCTGAACATTTCCCTTATTTTAAACAATATAGGAAAGATATATTTCCTTCCCATCTCTTAACAGTTTCACAACTTCTTTATATACTATCAATGGTATGAATTGATTCATTTATACAAAAGGAAACTCATTTGAGAAAATAATTTCTTTGGATTTGAAATATAACTTAGCATGATAAAGTAAAATCTAATATTTACCTATAATAACATCAATTTATACAATATATAAGACAATAAAGATTGTAGGGAAAACTATTTCACAAAAAAATAATAGTAAGATCTTTTTAAATTCTTATTACCTTAATTCTACCCCAGTTTTTTTATAAAAAATCATGACATCATTTATTGAGGTGAAATTTTTATTTTTTCCATAACATCATAAATATAATATTGTGTAGACCTCGAATAAAATAAGACAATGGAATAATCTGAATAAACAAGTAATGTACATGTTACCACTTCATTTTATAGACCAACATCTACCCAAGTTGTTGAAATGTATTTAACTACACCCTTATTATTATATTCTTTCCACTTTACATAATTCTTTATCTTCTTCAGACTCACATTCACATAATGACCCATGTTATTCCATTTTAAACACCTTACTATCTTATTATTAATATTGGTCTTACCATTGGTATGATCATTTTTGTTATAATTATGATCCATATTCCATAAATTACCACATAAGAAGCACTTATAAAATTTCATAATACACCCCCATGGTTCTTTTTACCACACCTATAACAAATTGAAAAAAAAAATTATTATATTCAGATTTAGTTGAAGGATTCTCACCATTTTATACCACTTGGACCTCATTTTCTACTATTTTCCATAAAAAGCTTGATCATTAGAAGAATCAACTTCCACCATCACATTATATGGAAAAAGTTTCTCATAAATTTTAAATTCACAAGAGGCCAAAACTCTTAGATATCTCGGATTTAACTTGGAGTAAAACCAATTAATTTTAAAATCAAAATCCAATAAACAATTTAATGCATACCATGCCAACTAGGTGAAGTTTTTTTCATACACAACCATTTAATCTTCCTAATTTTTCCTCAGTTACATGAATATATTTTCAATCATAATTCAAATAACCTTAGAAAAATACTCATCATGGAAAATATTATAAATTTAATCCCATTCTGTGGTGTTAATATATTCTCTTTAATTGTTGACCATCATTGATCAACCTAAAATTAAAAATGATAAATACTAAGAGTTACATTTTGATTCACAGATCAATCCATAAATATGAATATATTCTTAAGATAATTAATCCTTCCCCCAACCACCATTGATTTTGAATATCCACTAAATGTTGGAGGGTGTTTTCTCAAAAAAATACTCTACTATAGACATGTTCTTATATGATAGATCATGTCACTCCCTTGCATGGATTCCACTAGAATTTATAGCTGGTTTGAACCAATACATCATAACAAAAATATACTTAGTTTTAATAACAACCATTCAATTTTGTTGATTTAGAAGGATATTTTCCTCTTGGGTCCTTCCTACTTCTGCTTTCCTATTTCTTCTATAGAAAACCAATCTGAACATACATACATTAGATAAATAAACATGGCTATCTTCAAATTATTTATCATGATAACCATAAATTATAATTTCTTAATGTTATATACTTACATTATCCTAACCTATAAAATTATTTAAAAATACCTTAAATACCAACTATAATGACCAATCCTTAAATATTACAAAATCATGAATTTTAAACAAATCATTCATTCTATTGCATTTTTAGGATCTTTATTGTTTAGAGTTTTAGAGAAATAAGTCATCACATTTACATAAATAAATATTACATAAAAAGGTATAAAATCCTACTAAGTATCTATTTTTCTTACAATAAATAAGTTCTATGATATAAAAAGTTTTATTTTCATGACTTATCTTCACAATTTCAATATTGACCTCATCCTTTCCCCTATTCATCCTTAAAACCTAGAATTTCTTTTATCACGGTTTGAGCACATAAATATTAGTAAGGGACATATAAAAATAAATAAATAATAATTTTAGTCCATGAATACTCATATAAATTATCCATTTTCAAAATAAAAAATATGCTTGAAGTTAATATTTTCTTACCCAATAAATCAAATTCATTGCCCAGTGGTTTTCATAAAACATTTCATAAGAAATATTAAATGAAAACAAAAATAATAAAGGTTTTTTTTTAAATCATGAAAAATGATTTTTTTCACAAAGTTATCTATTTCACCATTAGGAAACAATATAACCTTCCCTTTAAAAACACAATCTTATTATCTCACCTTTTGAAATTATTTTATTTCAATAAAAGACATTAGAAATCACTGATATATCATGTAGGTAACTTCAAAAATAATTTTCATAACACTCTTACCATCGCTATTACAATTTTAATAACCTACCAAGTAAACTCCAAAATTATATTAGGTTAAAACTAAATGGTTAACTTTTTCCCTTTACCGAATGCATTTGAGAGATATACCGAGCTCACTTGTATCATAAGCTATATTGACCTCACCTGTTATCATGAGATATATCGGGCTCACCATCATCATTTTATATATCATGATCACCCTTCATCATAAATAACTTCTATGAACTATAACATAATTATAATACATGAAATAATTCATTAACATCATCACAATCATACACATATTTTTTTTACCCAGAAGAAAAAAATTCTAGATATTGAAATATCAATCCCATTTAAACCCATTTTAAAAATACCTAGAACAAAGTGAAAGAAGAGTTTCTATTGAAGAAAACATATAATATTATAAATTAACACAAACATTAAAAAAAAGTTATAGTTATGGTAAAAAAATAACTAATTCCATATATATTAATATATAACATTCCTTTTTCTATTTTTAAATAAAGTCAAAATTTTCTTTAATAAATAGGTAAAAATTTTACTTTGGAAAATTTTTGAAATAAAATAAATAGTGACCTAAAATGTACTTATAATAAAGTTATTTTCATATAAATACAGGCATAAAATAATATTAAAAATATGAACATGTAATAAAAATATTTATAAACAAAATCTTTTAATCATTTAAAATAATGTTTTAAAGATAATGTGTCCTTTACATTGAGTCCAACTCATCACGTGCATTATTTAACTTATTGATTAATACTCTAAAGTTAATAATTTAAATTATTAATATCCTTTTTATATTTTATAATTGTTATTATTTTAATTATTACCATGTTATATACAATTACTTAATGAATTAAGTATATATCAGATGTTTGGACGATATTCGACTCTTATGTCCAATAAGAATTTGGTGAGTTGAATATGGTCAAAGTGGTCATTATTAAATCATATAAATAATAATAAGAGTGAAATAATTTTTATTTTTATAATTTAAATATAATTTTAAGTTAAAACCTTATTTTTAATTATGAAAAATGAATTACATTACAATCAATGAGATGGTAGGTCTTATATACACATAAGTGACATTTCAATTTTTCAATGAACATGATGGAAAAAGGAAAGTATCATTTTAACTTTACATATTTATGATTAAATAATAAATATAAAATTATTTCTTTAAATACACTTATATATTATATCAATGTGATGTGGTAATGGAAAATGAATCACATCACTCCATGGATATGGAAATGCACACATACACAAAATTATGTTATTATTTTTCAATGGATAGGGTAATAAATTATATGATATATTATTTTTATATAGTGATAAATATGTAATTAATATCATACATATGAAATAAATAGTTCATTATAACCAACCATGGTATCCGGTAATGGAAAATGAATTACAACGTTTCATGATGTTGTAGTCCATTGTTCAAATAAATGATGGTTTCATTTTCCATTTTATGGAATATGAGACTGATATAGGTTTTGAAATTTACATAAAAAAATATAATTATATGAAATATATAGGTTTTATTTTATCATCATGTATTAGGAATATTTGAAAGAGGTAGAAAATGATATAAAACAAAAACACTCTCTTAAGAACTACACCTCTTCTTCAAAAAACCCCTTTTGGTTTTCACTTAAAGCCTTCCTAGGTTGGTTTGATGAAATGAACATAGACTCTAATATGTGTGGAGGTATTTAGGGAATTAATTTGGGAATGTATTGGGTGAACCAAATTCTCTTAAAGTGTGTATAGGGGGGGATATGTGGTGTCATTTTATAGGGGGGAGTGGAGCAATATGGTTTTTTTTTTAAAAAGTAAAATATAGTAATGTATTAATATAGAAAAATGGTTCCAAAATAGAAAATTTATGAATATTATATAATAAAAGGGTCTAATTATATACATAAAATAACATTTATAGAAGTTTATATGTCATTGTAAACCTAATCGTTTTAGTTTAACCTCTAGTAAGTCTATTTTAACCTTAATCATGAAAACATGTTTTTTTACTATTTTTACAATTCATTATGATCAAAAAAATAATTTTTCCTTATTAAATAATACTATGTATTATAATCCCAAATATTAAATCCATTATTTCAAATTAAATTCACATGATTGGTAGAGTTTATTTTAAAATTAAATTTGTAAAACAATATGAAAAACAATTTTCATAAAAATACCCTTTGAAGTAAAAAATATATTTTAATACCAAATTCAACCATAAAATTCATTACATTGACCATAATTAGATTATTAATTATATAATTCAAATAATTTTTCTTTTAAACAATTTAATAAAAAAATAAACTTGTTAAATTCTTGATAAAAAATGACAGTTTTCAATAAAAAGAGGTTTCTTTCAATATTCCAATGAAAATAAAACTTTTCTGAAATTCTAAAAAATTCATCCATATATAATTTTGAAATGATTAATTTTAAAATGAAGTTCATTTATTTAAAATTAAAATTATATTATCTTTAGATAAATCTTTTAAGTTAAATCACTTAATGCATGAAAACCCAATTTAGTTTTAAATAAAAAAATTTCTTTCTAACTGATAATTAAACTAATATTCTTATAGGGAATATAAATGTATAAAACATAATTAAATAATATTAATAATACATTAAAATTATTTATCTTATTATTAACTCATTTTTTAGAGGTACTAATGGATATTTTTATATGATATTATCAATTTTTATATTTTAGGATGAGGGCCATAAAATGGTTGACGAATTTGAAGTTGGGACATTATGGATATAGACACTCAAAAATAAACTTCTGTTCAATTTTCATTAAATGGGTTTTTAATAAAGCATTGAATATATGATATTTTCAAGAATTCACATCTAATTGATAACATAACTAATAAATAGTATAGTATTATACCGAGTTTTAATAGTTTTTCCACTATGTATTAGTATTAAATAGAAGTGAGTTATTCAAAGATCATTTGTTGGGAGAGGTTTAAATGGCCTCATTTTAGGTTGAATCACAACCTTATTCCTTGTAACATGCTCCATGTTATAAATTTAGGCATGGGAAATGGAGGTAAATGTTCCATTACCTCTTAATGTTTCAAAGAGTAATGTGATTTCTATAAAAAACTGTAAATATGGAAAAAAGATTTGGTATTATTAAGATGGAACTATTTATCCACATAAATCTAATGATATGTGTTAGTTGGAGTGAATATAGTATATATAGACTATGAATGATTGATATTGGTATGATTGAAATCCAAAATATCTAATATGATATGAGAAACAAGATCACATATAGAATATTTGATGGCAAGTAGCCAAATGATCACAATAGCCTTGACATGGATTCAATTTCTATTATAAAGAATCCTCTTTAAGGTAAATACAAGTCAATCATTTTTGTATAAAATTTATGGTTTTGAGACAAAATTTTTGTTTTCTCTATATGAGAAATGCGTTAGATGATAGAGATTACTCAATCATTATGTGGTATTTTCCATGATCTTGAAAAATATAGGAATAGTTATTTGATATGATTTGATATAAAAGTGAGAAATAGATATATTTATCCAAAAAAATATTATCATGGATTACCATGGATTAAAACTAATTGATAATGTAAAATAGGATGATTTGAGAGGGGAAAAAGGGAGTTTAAGACAATTCTATAGTGGGGGGGAACACCATTTATAATTTAGTGTTGAAATTCTTATCATATCTATAATTTCATAATCATAATGTGTGATGTAATATAAAAAACTATATTAGGTTGATTAAGGATCCATATCAGTATTTTGATATTATCATGTGGGGTATACTTTTTATGAATAGGATTCACTTATTTCATGAATAATATCAATCTGGATTATAATTTCTATAATTTCCTTGGTGGAGTTACTATCTTTAGTAAATCAAGGATGGGTAATTTGGATATTGAGTTATTGTAGTGCATTGGAAGGTGAATTTCAATGCTTTATGTGGGTGTGTGTGGTTATATACATAAAGAATGTATTTATACAATGATGGATTATTGGATGAATGGTTGGGAATTCCATATGTATGCAACCTAGAAGTTTTTGTGTAAAATAAATAGTAATTGTTATTTTTTATAAATCCAATTACACAATTTGGGGTGAATTGATGTTAGAGGATTAATATTTATAGATATTATTTGGTATGTGGCCTCATTTTTATGGGATGATATTGATAATCATTATAATTTGTGGGTTTCATTGATAAATTTCAAGGAAATAAGTATGGTGTATTATCAAATTATACTTTACATCTATATATTACCATTATAATATGAATGTGTAATAAAATATTCCATTCATATGAAAATTAATGCACATAATGTTATCACATCATTAGTTTTAGATAATGTTTTTGGTTTGGAGTACAGTTATGGATATTGAGAATACATCATTAGGATGATATGTGGTATAGTGGGATGTCTTCAATTCACCAAATATTTCATGGCCTCCTTTTAAATTTATGTTCAATATTTTATATATGGGTCTGGTTGGAATTTACCAAAATTTAGAGAATTAAATTACGGATTGAAGAGTTTGGGTGAAAGTGGTTTAGTGGAAAATTATAGTATTTTTCTATGAGTACTTATATATACTTAGTGTTTTTATAATAGGTACCTAGTTCATTTAAAAAAAGGAAATTGATCTTGGTACACCATATGATGATCAAAGACCCCTAGATGCATATATGGTGGACTACTCAGTGCTCGATGAGGGTAGATCAGGTACTTAGTGACCTCCTAATTGGGTTTTAAAAAATATTTATTGTCAAAAAAGTATATATTAAAATGATATAAACTCCCAACCTCACCCCTCATGGATAACATAAAAAAATTAGATACTCCTCCCTGTCATTATTTTTCATCACATTCAATATTTATCCTCTAGTTGATATTTGATTCAAATTTCATTTATTTTATTTTATTTTTTTTGGTATATATCTTCATCTCCTTATATATATATATAGAAGTTTTATCTCATTATTATAAAATTAATCTTATTCAAACATTAAATTATGAGTTTCATCTATATTTTTTATTTATGGTGAATGTGATCATTTATATTTAAAATACTGGAAATATTAACTCTTGATAGTATGAGGTTGGTGGAACCTAATGTTTTCCCTCCTTTCATATGAATTTTCTCAGTTTTTGTAATTGAGGGTTTATGGGTGTTTGGGGGTTATGGACTGAAATTTGACCTAATTTTTATTGAGTGTCTATGAATGATATAAGATTTCACTCTTAGAAAATGATGAACATAGAAAAATTATCCTATTTTAATTTATTAGAATTTATTCATATTTTTAACATGAGGGTATTGAAGGTAATTATAGGTGGAGCCTACAAAGAGTTTTAAACCATTATTTGTGATTTTAATAATATTTTATAGTCCCATGGAATTATGTGTGGATCATCATTATGTATTGTGATCCATCCATGGTGAATGATTTTCATAGGTTAACATTTCAAATTAATGTGACTTTATAAAGTGGAGTGACTCTTATGCTTGATTTATTTTTTTGGGTGATGTTTTATGTGATTTTACACTTCCATATGTTATAATTTCCCATGTTTTTACTGGGTCATTAGTATGGATTCACCTATATAGATTGATAGTATGATGGTAGGTAATGATATTAAGGGTTAATTTAAATTAATAGAGTGACTTATAATATGGGTTTTAATTTACTTTTTAGGATATGGAATTTCTTATGTGTTTATGATAGAGAGCATCCAATCTTTTCGATTCTAGAACCCTGGTTAAAATTTTGGACTCTAAAGTTACCTTATATTTTTCATTATTGAGTGAAAACCCTAGTTCCTATTTCAGTGGTGAAAATGTGGTTACATGTTATGAGTATAGTATCTTCTTACTGAGTTCATCATGGTTTTATGGTATGAAAATCCATAGTATGGATGACCCTAGTAATAGGACATATTGGATGTACTGATTTATTATGAGTTTTTTTAATGTTCATTTTTTCCTTATGATATGTGGTACTTATTTTCCAAATAGATAAAGGAAAAATGTTAGGCTCATTTTTTGGGAAATCAATATAGAAATTAATTCTTGAAAGATTTTAGTAATCTGAACATTGATCTAAGGGTTAGGTGGCCTTACCAATCACTGTCATGATGAAATATTTTGGGTTTGGGTAGTTATGTCAAACTATTATCAGGATGGAAACTAAATATTCCATATATAAGTTATATAGATCATTTCCTTGGACTAAAATTTTACTATGTTGAGTTTGTTACTAGAGGACTATCTTAGATGTTTGGACACACTTATTACACTTGTTTCCCTAGGACTTCTCTTGGTGATAGATTCATACAACCTACTATTTGGTTTCTTTTCATGAAATGCTCATAGGTTCATTATAATTGTACATGGGTACGATTACTAGTATGATAAATATACTACTTTTGGGATTATCGTGGTGATGAATGTTGTTTAAAATATATAAGGTTTTACTAAGACTAATATTAGGGGTATCTCCCATCATGTAAAGTGGATGACTACATAGAATTAGAATGATTTACTAAGATCAGATTTTCATATACCTTGTGAACTATTTAGAGGATATTATTAATATAACCCAACCAACCATTTTATAATAATACCCCATATATATATATGAGATGATATGGGTTGAGATATATGTTAACCAAGTACCTATTGTTTGATAAGACCATGGGAAACACCATATCATTATCATCACTGGATGATGTATGTATAGTTTCTCATCACGATGGATTATTTTATCTAATGATGATGGAATAAGTAACATTTTTTTAGCTGTTATCATTATACATATAATAGAACTCATTCACTAATATGTTTATTAGAATGTGTTAGGGAAATAATTGGTGGTATCCGATAGAGTTTTTTACCCACAATCGTTATGCGTACTGTTGAGAATGTCTAAATCCAATGTTAGAATTCATGTTAAGGTGATGACCCCAGTTTAGGTGGGTGAGCTAGAGATATACTGATAGGGAGGCATATATAATACTGATGAGATATTTTATTCCTTAGAAGAAGTGCCTCTATTTAATATGTTCATTTTGAATACGACTTGTATATGATAACTCAATCAGAAATTATACTTCTGATGTATGAATTTAATAACCTTACATGAGAATTATATTTTTTATAGAATATGATTTACTTATTTATAGATATCCCATAACTATAAATTTAATATTATTATTTATTTTTTATAATATTTATTTTTAATTTTTCATCACTATTTTTGTTTTCTAATTGAGGGTATGAAAACCTCACAACATTTATTGAATGTAAGTGCTAGTCGATAGCCTTTGGCATATATAGATTCATCCCTGAGACCTTGTTGTGCCACCAAATTCATCATTATTCAGGTTGACGAGGTTGATGATTCAATATAAAAATATATATAATTCATTTAAAAACCCAAAAACACTATAAATAGTGACAAAGGTACCTATTTTAGATAATATATGATCAAATTTAAACCCTTTAAAATTATAATTCAATAAATAGATTTTTCAATAAAAACAATAGAATCAAAATTTGATAAAACGTATTAATGGTAAAAATAATTAGAATGGATAATATGGGACAATGACTGGGTAGATTCCTTACATTTAAAAATTATGATATGTTTTCATTTATCAATAACAAAAATCAAAAAAATTAAGTTAAAATTTTATTACAAAAATTAGAGAGTTTAAGTGATCCTAATATTTTTAAATAAAATTAAATTTGTTTCATCAATTACAAGTGAAAGTCATGTTTTCTAGTTTTTTAGTTATAATAAAAATAATGGTATTTTTAAATTAGAGGAATTTTTTAGTTAAATAACCGATCCAAGGATAGACTAATGATTGTTTACATATGCCACACTGATCAAATCAACATAAAATAATCATTTTAAAATATTTATTTTAAATATTATATAACATTATCCTTGAATTTATATTTTTATTAATTTATCAGGTTTAGAATTTATAAGAGATAATTATTTAACCTCTTTTAGGTTGTTAATGCATCGTTTACCTAGGTTAACATTATAGATTATGGTATAGGTATTTTGGGATAAAATTAAAAAAATTATTACTTTATTATCTTGTTCCATCCCTAACAAAGTAATGACCTTATCCTAGGATAAGATAATCGGTTTTAACTTGTCTAAAGGCCATGAAAATGTTTAATCCATGGTTAATATAACGATACATTCATGTAAAAAATTTAATGTTTTTCCTTCGTTATTCATATCTCCAAGGAAAAAATCATTAATAGTGTGATCAAATAAGATTTGGACATTGGGTAAAAATAAAATCCATGTCATAAGATCCCATCTAGTTATGGTTCCATGTTGATAATTAATAGGGATCCATTTCCAACCATTGTTCATTACCATAGTAGATCATACAACATTAATCCATTTTTTTAAAGTTTTAATTGATATATCTCATTTTATTTTTTTTATCAATTCCAAAAATAAATTTAATCAAGAATGATTTATGATAAAATAATTTTTTATTATGAGCTCCAACAAAAAAATATTTGATAATTTTTTATTTAGTTCACATAAAATAAACCAATATAAATGATTAATTTAGTAGAATACATTGAGTAAAATCCTTATTTTTTCAATATTATAGATGTGGAGGAACTAAAATTCTAATCACATAATAGATGGAATCTCAGTCTGACCATAAATCTAAAAATGACCTTCAATTATATTATATATTTATTTTAATATCATATACCACATAATTTCATGGATATATAATATATAAATCGTAATAAAGTTTCAAGTAAGAGAACACTTTCAACAAAAACTTACAGGCTATATATGATCTATATATATTATATAGATAGGTGATAATCATTTATACTATAAATTAATGATGTAAATTATTATATATAAACCAATCATGTTATAATATTTTGATACAGTTATTAAATATCATATCACATTATTTATTAATAAAATTAATTCAATCATTATCAATATATTTTGTCTTATTAAATTTAAGATAATGTATGATGATAATAATAATTTTTTAGAAAATAGTAAGATGTTATTTTGTAGAATTAGAACCATTATAGATATAAGGGTTGTCATTCATGGTTATTACAATAAGAATTTGTATTCAATACTTTACATATATGTAACTAAAATTGGGAAAAGTTAGTAACCAATTGTAATAACTATCACTTAATGTTATGTATTTATGATTTATTTAAATTTCCTTAAAATATGTTTGAATTTTTATAATTAGTTTTTCATGAAATTTCTTGGTTTTGATTGTGAAATTTTATTTAGGGAAGGTGTTTGAATACAGATAGTTATTAGAATCCTTTAAGGATCATCTAGGACAAGTTTTAACCCCAGTTCAGAAAATTCAAGGAATGTTTCTTAATTAGTAAGCTGGAACCTTATAAAATAATCACATTATAGTTTAACTTGGCTAGATGAGACTAGATCAATAAAAAGGTGAATTCTCGTGAATTAATCCTTATTTAGGATTTATATGTTAGTATAGATAGTTTTGAGACCCAATTGTAAAATTTGAGAGTGAAACAGGGAGAATGTTGAACTTCATGATTTGATGACTGGAACTCATGGTTATTATGCATTATAAAATAACATTATTTATCATAGTTTATTTTATTGTGTAATTTTATTCATGATTATTTAACCATATGTCGTAATTTTATATCCCATTAATGTTATGAGTTTTTTGTTTTATGAAAAGGTAAATATTGGAATTAGAGTTCATATATATCCTGTACACGTTAGCTTAATCTAGATTCTCAATACAATAGTGGTAGTGGTCCTAACTTTATAAGGATATATTTTGGTAGGTTCCCTTTAATATTTTTCATCATTGGTTAGTGGTTATTTCACTAAACACATATTTTTATACATTTGTTTTTAGTAATTAGAGATATCCAATATTGAACCAGAAATCAGTTGAGAATTCTCATTTAATAGATCTATAAAATCACATAGTAAGAATTAATTATAATATACAATGGTTAGTTATAGGGTTCATGTTTTATGGAGTTTATGTGATCGATTAATAGGATAAAAGGGACACAAAAGAGGGTTTAACTACATAGAACTATTTTGGGTATGACTCATAGAGCTTATTTATGTCACAATGGTTGTTCTGACAATCCCAAACATATTTTTATATCACTTTGAAACTATGAATCATATTGTTCTAGAGATTAATAATGAATTGGAAAAACAAATAGGGTGTCCTGGAATGAGGAAATTCTACAAATAAAATAGTATTGTCTCATGTGAGTAGTATTGATTGTCATCAAATTGTTGGATAATTTATATATTACTGATTATGTGATATACTAAAGGAAACATTATGTAATGATTGAATTATATTTTTAATAACATTATATGTGTGTAAAGGATGTTAAATAGATATAAGAAACTAGTCTAAGAAGAGTTATGATTCAATTTTTACGTCAATGGGCATTGAGCTAGTGGATTATGAGCGGATGCTCTCATGCAGGGTCAGTAATATTGGTTGGGATGTTAATGAATTTTAAATATACTAACTTATTTGAAATATGTTATATTCTATTTAATTGAGATACGAACATGATGGTTGTTATATTAAAGGAATGTATGTTAACATGAGTTAGGGAAGGTGGGATTATTGGGAATCATTAGGGGGATTGGGGTGATTCTTAAATGAAGAAGTTCCTTGTTAATTGATTTGACTTCTTCCATTATATTGATGCTTCTTTTGGATTATTGATTGACTATGGTATCACAAATCAAGCTATGTTATTTTTTAAGCCTTGAATGGTAATGAGGATTTGCTATTTTTATTTCTTAATATTTGATACTATACTAAGTGTGGTATAAGCCACACCATGACCCAGAATTTTTTGGAAGGTCATACAAATACATTGGAAAATGTTTGTTACATGTCAACTATAATTATGATGTTATAGACATGTCATATTATTTTAAAGATCATGATATTATAATGATGGATGTATAAGTTATATTTTCACCCGAGAATCATGGTTTTCAACACCTCATATTTATATTCCATGATAATGTTGAATAACTCATTCCACATGAAACAAATAATTAAAATGAAAAAATCATATATTTCAAGAAGATTAAACACAACAATGAAAGATAAAAAGTAATAAATTGTGAGAAAGTAAAATTAAACATCGATATAAAAAATAATAGGGTAATAATACCAAAAGTAAATAATCAGTCCACAAACATGAAATCTCCATATTTTTTATTTTCCCAAATGATTATCCAACCAATTTAAACTAAAAATCATGGGAAAATCATTAAAAATATAATAGAATTTATGAGGGAAAAATGGTACTTCTGAAATTTAGGGAATTATGTAAGGAAATATTTTATAATGTTATAAGTTCATTATATATATATCATTTGGATATATATTTTTTAAAAACATGTTCATTGGATATGTTCTCTTTGGATATGTTGTAGTTAGGTATACGTATTTAAAATATATACATATAGTATTTTATATTTAGAAGTAAATAATATATTTCACATGGAAAATTTTATATACAATTGATATAAAATATATAATTTTATAATAAAATTAAAATATTCTAATTCATTTTAAAAAATATCTTTTATCTTAAATAAAATGGTCTTTTGCACATTATTTAATTTAAAATAAATTTATTTCAATTAAAGACCCATTTTAATAAAATGGATTTGTATTATTAAAGTAATTATTGGTGAAATTAGTTAATATAATTTAATAAATATTTAATGGGTTCTAAGGAATATGCATTTAATGATTCATGGTAAATGAAAAAATATATTAAATTTTTTTATTTTATTATATATTTTAAATTAAATGATTTATTTTTTCATTTTTGGATTTTATAATTTAATAAAATATATTTACTTTGTATATAAAAAATAAATTAACATTCATCTAATGATAATTACTTGCTAAAAAATAATAATAGAGACTTTTATTTATAAAATACAGTTTTCTGGAAATCATTTTTATATGTTTTTCAATTATTTTCTAAGACAACATTTATTACCATTATAAATTGAAATTAATAAAATATTTTAATTTTTTGAAAAAAATAATTGAAAATATTAAATGGATCAATTTCACTTTGTTTCAACAAAAACTTTATTTAGGTAATAATTAAGATACCACAATATGTGTAAAATGACTTAAAAGGGGTAAAGATAAGAAGAAAATGAATAAAATATCATTGAACATATCTATAAATTTTTTTAATGAGGTGATTGATGACCCATATACCTTATAGTTTTACCTTGGATCCAATTTATTTTTAAAATTACATTCCTTACACATTAAGAAGTGGATATTTCTGGAAATGAAACAAAAACCCCCCTATAAAAGGGTCCCTCCTATACCACACTAATACACACAGTTCCATATGTTATTTCGTTAATATGTACCCCAATTCATACTCTTAATTTTTTATTCAATTATTGTATTATTATAGTCATTATAGGGATTCCTAAATCCTTCATTCCAATGGAACCCATTTCAAGAATAAGTGAATTCATCAAATTAAAAATATTTTACTTCATAGTATTTTAAAATTACCTTCTCGTTTCCACTATTTATAAATATGATTCACCTATATTATTATTTTATATTAAAATAATTATTCATATACAAATAATATTACTATAATATAACTCTATACACCTACTCATTCATTAGTATAACGAATTCTTGATTGGATCAGTTCAACTACCTACATTTATGATGCTATACTATCTTATCCATTTTAAAAATGAATGACTAAAGACATTAATAGTTGTAATACAATATATTATATATTAATTTATTTTATGAAGTTTGTTCATAAAATGTGACACAAAATGAGTGTTCATTAATATGTAACTCAATTGTACCATTTAATTACCCAAAACATGCTCATCATGAATTCCAATATCATAAACCATATGCATAACATCCATAAAAAATATGACTCTAATTAAATTTTTTTGAAATAAATTCCCACTATCATGAATATTCTTGCAATGAAGAACTTTTTATCAAATAATGGGAATCCATATCATCATACCATATTTCGTATGAGATAATCAAAACTATTAACACCCAGTGATGATAATAAAATATAAATAAATAATATATATGTAATAAAGAAATGTATTAGAATAATATAAAATATATTATTTATTAATAAGGTTGTAAAATAAGTTATTAATATTGTAATATTTATTATATAAGATGTTAAATCACTTTTAAGGGTGTCATGAGAAAATGTAAGAGTTTCTCTCCAAATCATTATTCATAGTTGTGATAAAAAATCCCTAAGATACCATTGGAATAATATGTATAAAATATCAATGTAATCCCTAAATTTTATTCCCCAATAGTTATATTGGTGTTTTACATGTCTTTATACCATTTCCCCTCTCTATTTTTAATCTAGCTAATATTATATTGGTAAATTTAATTGATTTCTTCTCTTTGTTTCGGTTGGATTTTTTTCTTCAATATCCATTTTTTCTATTCTTTGACATTGATGAATTATCTATACATTTATATACATATAAGATTTCATAATGGAAAATTACTATGGATTTTAATTTTTTAAACAAGTTGTGAAAGGAATCTTTTTATGTATCCTCTATTTTGTTGCAACTTAGACATTTTCTCCCACAATTTTTTGTTTTTATTTACCATAATTTTTTTTAATATTTCAACATTTCTTCAATACAATTATTATTAAAATATTTTTTATAATACTATTTATTTATTAATTAGTTAATTGAAAAATATATCAAAATTTAGAGTATATTTCATTTTATTTTATATATGATTTTCTAAGATTATTTGAATGTGATTTCATTTATGTCATTACTGTTTAATTCTTATCATGGTTAATTGAGTATATATTTTAATGGAATCATACAAATTTTTTATCTTGACTATTTATTTCTACCTTGGGTAAATTGTTTTGAAACCAATTTGTTTTTCCAAGGGTTATTTATGTTATGGTTGTTTTAGGAATATAAACTTATTACTATTCCATACATATGGGTGGTTTATCATTACATGTAGGGTTGATCCAGAATTATATAAGCCTCCAATTCATCAAGTATTGTGTTATATCATATAAGATTATAAGTGTGTGATTTGGGATTGAACCCAATGAATTATATTTAATGGAATGAGGAGTGAAACAAATGTAAAAATTTTATGGGAATTGATAGTGAACCCGATCTACTATGTGATAATGATCTTTGCATTGAGGCATAACATAAGAAATTATTTTATATGCTTATATTGGTGCCATGTAATTTTGTTATGTTTCATTGATGCAAACTATTTTATCATATTTAAAAATTACTATGTTATATTTTGTGGCTCAAGATTATTGTCTCATGTTTCCACATTCTTATGATATGTTTTATTAACATGATTATATTATCATGCTCATCAGTCATGTACTATATTCACATGTTACTCCAAAAGATATATTCTTTATTCATATTAATTATTCCTTACTCATGGGTTATTATTTTCTTATATAATACACATAACGCTGGATTTTGTTCTAATAACCACATGTTCATCTTATTATCACTTATTTTTCTTGATTGAAATATCAGATGTTATGCCCATTACTAAGTTTCTAAGCTAGTGAGTTTTTATATTTCAATTACCTATGTTATAATAAAGTGAATGAAAATTCATATGTATAAAAGGGGGTAAAATGTGGTTAAAATTTGATGCATTTTTACATTGTTGTAATCTAAGCTGTTTATATATCTAATGTTTAAAGGATAAAACTATATATTTTGGGGGGTTATTTTTTAGAGCTATAAAATATATTAATTCAAAATTATATATTATGTACTTATGCTATAGTTGAGTCATATATGTTTGTATATGTTATTCCAAAGAAAGGTGAACACTCTAAATGGGTTGGGTGTGGTGAATCAAGGTATTTCTATTAGGAATGGGCCCATGCCAACAATAGTTATAAATAATTATCAACAACACACTCAATTTTTTTTTACCATTGATGGAAAACACTAATTCAATAAATTAAATGGAGATGATCAATATACTTATTTCACTAAATCTATGAAAATCATAAAAGTATGAAACAAAAATGTGTTGATGCACCAGAAACACTAAGATCATGAATTTTATTTATCATAATAATACGATGAAATGACCTTATAGGTTTATGAACATAAATAAATGAATGCAGAACAAAATGATATTCTTTTTAATATAGAAATAACTACCCCACTTGTAGTCAATATTCTTATTATATTAACAACACATAGAAATTACACCATTAATAATGTATAGATCAACCCATATCCCATTAATTTATTATAATATTTCTCTAGGATCTTTTTAAATTTTTCAATGAAATTATTATGTTAATCCTAGTATCCACCTTCATCTCTCCATAATAATGATCTTTTTTATGCCACAGTCTAGATAGACCATTGTGAGGGGGAGAGATCAATTGTATTCATTTAGAAACTCTCTTTTTTTAATTCAATATCTTGAACATATTTATATTATAATCTAATAAATATATTCTCCTAACCTTACCTCTAATGCAAGAGAATATCAATATGTTACAAAACACAATGATTTATAGTATTTCATGTAAAAGTAAACTCCTTATCATGATTGGTTAATCTTCCCAATCATATATTTTCCATTATCTACAATAGTGGTTACCACTAAGGACTATCCCATCATATAAACATAAATTATTATCATGTTATAGCTTCTAGAGTCCTATATGAAGAAAAAAAGTATCCTAAAAAATGAACTACATATATTAAAATCTCTTTCTTCTCTACGATCTTTCTAGGAAAAGTGATGGTGACCTCCCAATATGAATATACTAGATCAATTTTATCTGATCATGTAAACTTTAAGCCTTTAAATTTAGTTCTTCTTTAATTGATGTTTGTATGTCCGTATAATCTTTCGTGATCTTCATATAATATGACTCTAGTTACTTCGAATACTTAAGAACAAAAAAGTCTCATTGTTTTTCAATATATCTTAAACTTTAACATCTATTTTCTATTTTATATAGTGAAGTATCAGGCTCTCAATTTTTTAGAATCCTAACATGTATAAATTATGATTCCTCAATTCATTCATTTTATTCTTCTTCCTACTTGTTTTATATTCATAGAATCATTTATATTATTACTATATTCAATATTTGGAAACTCCTCAAGTTTAAAATTATATGAAATATTGTAATTCAAATATTTATTATATATAGAGTTTGAGTTATCTACAAAAATCCAAATAGAGCCTTCCCATTTAAATTACATAAGGACTCAATATTCTCTCATTCTTTAATATTTATTTGAAAATCCCTACATTTAAATCCCTGTAATTACCCACAAGAGAATTTAACTATGACATGGAAACTCCTCTTATGTTTATAGAACTCATACTTCCATATAACAGCTCTCTCATCTTTTCTTCCTTTAATATTGGACTCGATCCAAATGATATGATCCATCAGGATGTTTAAACTTAGTGAACATAAATTTATCATTATTTATTTTTATTTTATAGAATATTTAATATTTTAGATTATAATTTTTCTCAATGTAGGATATCTTATATGCTTTCTCAAATATCATAAGTGACCTAAAATATCACATGGGAAGACAAAATACCATATTCACAATGTGAATTACTTACATAACAAATAAATACCATATGTGGAGTGTAAATGTCTTACGTGGTTATGAATTTTACATTTTATTTAGCTGTTATGAATTTATAAGTGTTATAGGTAACTCAAACAATAGATGTGTTCCATGTTTTCGTATTCCACTCTATAAAAGTATGAAACTAGTTGTGAAAGTCATATTTATTAGTGACCTTTCCATTTTTATACCTTATCTAAAACTTATAAAAAAATGTTTGGCAGTGAATTCTAACACCCATTTCCAAATTCATTTGTGCACCTCAAAAAGTCATATGTATCTCCCAAACCTATGCATATTTTTTTTCATAGGACACTGTTTTTTGAGATTCACAAAAAATTTATATGTAGTACAGCACAAGAAATATGGGTAGAAATAAATTTCTAGCCTTAATCATTTTCTTTCCTAAAAATGTCAATATAATCATTCCAAGAAATCTATTTTTTAACCTCAGTACAAAATTTTCAGAACTCATCCAATAGCTACATAACATATTGAAAAATCTTATTACTTCAATAAATTAATCTAAACTATTTTGATGATGTCTTGTTATCCAAAAACATAGTTCCTTGACTTCCAGGAATAATTATACTTCAATAATCACAAATAGAATGTTGTTTTGTCCTGAATATTTCCAATGGTAAATATATATTCCAAAACCTAAAATGATTTATAATTTAACATGAAAAAATATTTATCAACTCTCTATGTTTTCTGAACAGATATTTCAATCCCCTTTTATTTGTAACACATATCACCATATTGTGAAGAATTACAATTCATTCCAGTTATCTCCAAAATCTCCCCATTTGGATTTGTTTTTGATAAAACCATGCCTATTTTTATGTCAATATGTATGCCTCCCATTCTCCACCTTATGGATAACCAATTCAAACAAAATGTGAGGGGGCTAATAATCTCACCCGAATTCATTGAAAAAAAAATTTCTTCATACTTTTTAGATCTGAATTTCATCTTGTTCCACTTAACATTGGGATTACATATAATGATTTTATTAGTAAACAGACTTTAATAAAAAAATCTAAGTCAATATAGGATAAGCCTTTATAGAAAATCAGGGTGTATGACCAGATTTGTCAATGATATCCACAGACAACCATACTTGTGACACCATGTTAAAAAATTCATTCTAGGTGTTATTTTAAAAGGATTTATGAAAAATGATGTTATATGCACTAAAATCAAGAAATCCATAAAAATGTTAAAGTGATAAAAATAAAAACACCCCATTTTTCTCATATTTTTATCTACAAACAATCCCCATTTATAAATAAATTTTACATAAACAATAAAATGTTTATATGTTTTTTTGGAAAAACTCATTCTCTATTTCATAAATCTTTATAAAATTTATAATCATAGTATGAAAAATTAATCTCAATTTTTCTCCCCTAAAGAGAAGAAATCAATTCATATTCTTCATGGTAACTAGGTTACTCCATGAAGTAAAACTTCTTTACTATACAATTTATAAACACTTAATTTTCTCCTTCAAATCCCTAGTATGTTAGTAAAAAATAAACAAATGTTTAGGGAATAAGGAGAGACCTCTTAGTTACTCAGTAATAAAAATAAGGGTGAGAGTTTAATCTCAACTAAGACCTCAAATTTCTAACAAAACACAATATGGTTAGATTTATTAAAACATTATTTTTTATATTATGATCTTTAATAGGTAGTGTGCTAATATTTTTCTCTTAAACCTTTTACTTATGTGAATCAGTTTTTTCCACCTCAGTAACCAATTTTTTTTATTTTTTAAACTTCAATATCTGTCCTTATAAATTATTATTGGGATAATAGAATGTTCATTCTATGATTTTTTGTATGTAGGGTATTTCCACAAAATTCAAATAGTATTACATGGGTTCTTATATCACCAATCTAGAAAAATTCTCTTGAATTGTATCCTCTTCGTACATATCAAATTTAATTTATTTTTATATAGAATTCATTTCCTCTTTCTCCATTTTCTTATAAACTTTAAATAGATCCTTCCACACTTCAAGGAATTAATAATTAACATTCTAAACATATTTGGTTTTTTGATATAACATCTTACTTGTCTTAGTAGAATATATCTTTTCAATTTTTATATTATGAACTTCCTTCCCTTCATAAATGTAGGGAACTTATCTTTGTATCCTGATCATACATACCTTATATTTTTACCCTTTTGTCCACACATTCGACACACATCTTCAAATTAACCATTTTTTTATGGAGATAATTGATATAGATCTTATTATATGACTACTTCATTAAGAATATTTCCTCATTTACCCACCATAGCACCCCTCGATTCATTACTCTTCCATGGGGATAACAAATCATACCTAAACTAGAAGAATTTTAGTATATAACTACCATAGAACATAAAAAACCTTTAAATTGAGACCTTCCCTTCAATGTATAAATCATTTCATAATTACTGTCTGACATCAAACCAAGCCTTATTTTTCTTAGCAGAAGTGGTATTCTTAGAAAACTGTTATATGCATTTGATTTGAAAGAGTCATTATCCTTTTTATTTTTTGTCTAAAAAGGTGCTGACATAATTTTATCACTTAAATTGATAAAAATTAAAAAGAAAGTAAATGATAATAAATTTTGTTATGTTTGAATTTTTCTTTTAAAACCCATTATCTCACCAATTTGAGAAGATTCTACCTTACCCTCAGTAATTTTTTGAAGTTTTAACTAATCTTCCTCAATATATTTTTAGAAATAAGATAAATGGATTGTGTCTCATCCAAATCTTATCTTTTTACATAGATATTTAATTCAAGTTTACTCACTATCTTCTCATGCTTACCCATATTCATTTTGGTTTTCATGATATCATCAATATAACCAGAATATTTATTGATTATATCTTCCTTTCAATCAACAACATTATTTATTTCTTTCAATTTTTTTCTCCTCTATTTTTTGAGATTTGTAACATACTCATGAAAATATTCCAACTCACTTTTTAAAAAACACATACACTCTATAATTTATTCATCATTATCCTTTCTAGAGTAATCCAATAATTTTTAATCATGATAAAAGAAATTTAATTCATCATCAGACTGACTTCTTGATGAGTCATTTTTATCCTTATTTCTCATTTGGATTATTTTCATACTAACAGAATACCTCTTCTAGTTCTTAAATTTTTTATATATTTGATTTTACCCTTGTTTTACACTTTTCCATTTTGAATATATTTTATATTAAAGAAAATTTTTTGTTCAAGTCTTCATCATACTCATCATAAGAATCAAATGATTCTATAACCAATTCATATTTGAAATTTCCATTTCTCATAGCCTCAAAATGCATCCCATATTTTTATTTATTCATAGAAGATAGCTTATTTCTCATATTATAAGATATGAGAATGTTTTTATACTCATCCAATGAAAAATCTTCCATATTTTCTCAGGATGAATCCTTACAATGAAATATGTCTAGATAATTTCTCATTTTTTTTAAAAATGGTGAAATCATATTACTTTTCAATAAACCCTCAAATATTGCTCGAAAAATATTTGAAAATTGTAATGTATTATTAAATGAGTTCATCATAAATAATATTTGTATCTTCAAATATGATCCTTTATAAATTCATCTAGGATTCCTTGACTTCAAATTTTTCTTCATAATTCATTTTTAATTTATATGAAATGTCATTAGATGTTTGGAGTATCATAATATATGTGTAAAATATTTATAAAATATTCATTAATATATCATTTTTGCTTTTTATCAACTTAAAATTTAATCATATTAGTAAAAGAAATAGGGAGTCCCTCATAAATAAATGGAAAACCAATAGTATTAGTGTCTCTTACCTCCCGATGAAGTGACATAAGATAGGGAAATATCCTAATCTTCTAGTTGTGGAAATTTCTTCCATCAAAATTTGGGAATCTCATAAGTTCATAGAATTTATGTTTTTCTATACTGATCCACTTATTTTATCTTTAAAAATAAACATTAATTTTATTCGATACCTCTTTTCATACCTAGAGTTGGATGAACCACTGGGGGTAAATTAATGGTTTTTGAAACCTCTCACTTTTTAATTCAATATCTTAAACTTATTAATGTTATATTACAATCAATATATTCTAAAAAACATACCTCATATGCAATATAATATAAATAATTTATAACACATAATGATTTAGATGGTCGTACATAAAATCCCATTCCATTTGTTGTTGTATACTCACATCAATCATTAATTATCCACCATTTTCACAACTGGTTAAAAATAAGGACTACCCCATCCCAATCAACATGGAATAATAATGTGTTTCTTTAGAATAAAATGAATTGTTAGAGGAAACTAAGAAGGGGGAGGGGGAAGGGGAGGGTGAATCACTGTTACACTCTTTTTACAAATTCTCTATGAATTCAGTCTCTTAAACTTTGTTCATGTTCTAATTACAATCACTAAAAACTCTCAATATTACCTTGATCACTATTGTAATAAATTAAAGAGAAGAATATAAATTTTGAATGGTTTTTATGAAATTCATACTCCTTTCCATGTTGGTTATACCACTAAACATGGATTCTTCACTATCTCCACAAGTTAATGCAACAACATGGAATCCATTATTCCCTCTCCACAACAACACATAATACACTATGCCCCCTCTTAATCCAAATTCCACTAGAGACTTCTTAAAATTATAGAATACACTGGAGTACTTATTTACTTCTTGATAGATGAACCATATTTATAAATATCTTCTTCTTATTCATATATTCTTCCTCTATAAGAATGCTTGGTTTCCATTCCTTGTATACTTCCTCAAGAACTTCAAAAATGTTGGTCTCGAGACTCCTATATTTTGTGCAATATGGATTCTACTCTATATTTTAATACTTAGGAGATATTGAATTTGACTCAACTTCTTTATTCAATAATTTTTTATACTGTTCTCAAAATTTTCTTTTATTTATATACTACAATTCCTCATCACCCGCATGCACAATTTATCCACACAAAAAAATATTAATTGTGCATTTGAAAATAAAACATTACGATATTTCCTCATTTAAATGTGTTATGAATAATAAATTTAGTCTCCCCATTTAAATAATAATATTCTTAATTTATTCCCCCTTTCACACAGTATTTGAATATCCATGATCTTAGTAATTCCTCACTTCTCGCTTTGTGTTATCTCTACTATAGAATAGACATTTCTTCTATAGTGAAACACATAAGCCCTTGATTCATAGTGATTATACCCTAATGAGGCACTCTATTAAATTTCAGAAACCCAAAAACTAAAACTATTGTATTAAATTTTAATTCCATGAATTATTCCATAGACCCCTATAGTGATAAAAACATACCACTATCAATTTTTAACTATCCACAATGTAAACCAAGTTTATATAGTAGCTAGTGTCACTCTATCCATTTATACTTATGTGACCTTGTAAAAATTATGTGAAAAAATATGTATGAGTTCTCATTTACAGATTGTTTATATAATGAATTCTTGGGTGTGGATTTTCATCATGTATCAATATCACAACCACTGGATTTTTGAATGTGGATCTAGTGCATGGATTCCACATTTAATATACATTCCTGGAAGTGGAACTGCATGAATACATTATCTCAATCATAAATTTTCATTTATATACCTATAACTTCTTCATGGTGTTTTATATCATTATTGGTGATAACATGATACAAGATCCATCTATTCATGCATGGTAGTGCATGAATATCATGTGTAATGAGTTCTTCAGACTCACGTGTATATCAAGCGTTCAGTACTACCTTATTATGTGTTGATATGGATTCGGTTTGATCTTTGTGGATCATCAATTGTTGGACTACCACATACTACAAAACCATTGAATGAAGGATAAAGAATATTATTTTTTTGACCAAATGACACAGATCGAATATATCAATCAGATTGGATGGTAGATGAAATATTCATACATTTTTATTGTGAGTTAACAATACCTATGAGATACCATCCAATATTTATTTTATCTTCAGTGGATGGACTATTAATAAAGAATCTCATGCCATCAGCAACTTGAGTTAGAAGTAGGGTTCAACACATGCAACAATCTCACACACTAGATGGGGTGGGTCGAACCACTCTCCCCCTTGTGAATTCCACCTATACACACCCTTTGTGTGCTATATTCCCACTCTTCATGTGTTCAATATTATCCATCACTATAATTTCTATCTACATGGATGGTTGGTGGTTGATCCTTCTTCCAATCTCAATAGTGGATACATAGGGTCCCTTTGGATGGTCATGTGGTTGGTGACATTTTTAATAAGGATAAATCATTTTTTCCAAACTCTTCAAAGTAAGAAACATAGTATTCTCAATATAAAATTCCAAGATAATTTCTTCGATAAATTTTCATGAAAAATATAAGTACATTTTTCCTGGATTACCATATATAATTTCTTCAGGAAATTACATTATTTTCTCACATAAATCATAAATTCCCCTTGTAAATAAATATTTTCATGGTCTTCTTCAACTATTTTTGAAACATTATGCAATTCATTAAATTACTTTTGGACAGGTCATTAAGATTTATGACAAGTTCAACTGATCATCACACTTAAACAATGAGAATTTTATAATATTGAAATCCAATACCAGGAATTTAGTCTATAAAAATTATTCAAGTATCCCCAAATCACATATCCATAACAAATGAAACTCCTAGTTCCAAAAATCTCCCCCTTATTATTTTCTTGTAAATATCCCTTTATATCATAAAATATAATATTTGGTTCTCAAATTTTTAACCCATTATTTAAAATAAAATGAAAACAAGTAATTTGGATCTTATCATATTTTTTTTCTCAAAAAATATCTTCTCCCCATTTTTAATGGAAGGGATAATATAACATGGTACTTCAAAAAGAGTCCTTAGTCAATCAAATCCATGTCCATATGGTCTGTCCTAGTTTATAAAACTAGATATATATAACCAAGGGAATCTAAGGTGTCTATAAAAAACACACATGTGAAGTCATTCTCATAAAATTCTGAAATCTCATTCTAAGGGATGTTAAGACAAGAAATACATGATTTTAGACACACTTTAACAAAAACATCATAAATTTTGTGTGAAATAAAAAATATCAATGCCTTTAGCTCATATTTTCACTGGAGATGCACTCCCCCTTAGTAAATATAATTAAGAATGTGGGATAAGATTTTTATATTCATACCTCATTACTAATATAAGCCCCCTTCAATGGATTCATTCATCTTCATCATCATAGAAATAGATAAAATCTATAATTAAAACACTTCGACATTAATTCACTTCATGTTAGAACATAACACATAAAATAATAATAAATAAGGATGAAAATATTGTTTATTTTGGGGAAACATTCAAGGTGATAGTTTTATATCTTCATCACTTTCTTATTATTTTCAAGTTCAACATGGGATGTGATTTAATTTTTGTTCACATGCTTCATGAATTATAAATATATTTTAATCCCATAAGTTTATTATTTTTGTGGAATATATTTCTCCACCTTATTCATAGCTAAAACAACTAATTGTTTTTGTTATATATTTTTCTTATTTTTCTACAAGATAATTATTTGGAATTATTGGATTTTTCTTCTTGATACACACTTTATTGATGTTCATTTTTACTTTATAAAACATTGAACCTATTTTCCAACTTAATGTTCCTTTTTTCTAGGATAAAATGTATCCTTATAAGTCATAGGATGAGAGTGTATCCCTATGTATTAGTTACCATCACATGAATTAATCTAAGTGAAATAGCTTACCATATAAAAAAAGTTATAAGAAATGAAAAATTTACCATATGTGTCATACCTCATTTGGTTTATCCTTGTTTGATATGTTGGAAATATTAAAGTTATTGTAACATAATTGGGATTATTAGCTTCAAAAAACTACCCATTATGTGCCCCAATCATCCATAATAACAAAAATTGTCACTTTCATATTTTTTGGAACCACTATTCTTGACTTTTCATGGGGAAACACTTCACTTCCTGATTTAAATTGTTGGTTTTTCTTTGCTACTGTATAAGTTGGGATATCTTTTATAATAATCATCATATTACATTTATAGGTATTCATCCTTTCCTTAAGGTATCTTATTTTTATATATTTCTTTTTAAATTTAGATACCATTACTTTCATAGTTTAATTATAATTCATATATGAATTTATTATTTTGTAAATTTGGGTTTTGAGAGATATGATACTAACCTTCAACTCCTTCTCTATGTACATTTTCCTTAGAATATATTTGTAAATATATTCTATCATATTAAATTACCCATACATTTGATTCCCATTTTATTGGTGGTGTGATTCAAGGAAACATCTTATTTTCTAATTCTATTGTTTTATAAGGATAAATATTTTACCATTGAATAGTAAATATTATGCCTGATTCCTGATTTATAATATTTATCATTACATGATAATTCATTTGAATATAAACTTAATTTTTTTACCTCTTCTTCAATAAGATAAATTTTTTACTTTCATCTGGAAGATATATTTTTTAATTTAAAAACCATTCTCCACACAAGCGTTAGAAACAAATTTAAAAATAGGTTCATGTTTTACCTAGAATGGAGAGCACAACATTTGTGATGAATTATTATTCTTCTAGTTACGAAAGTTAATGAGATTGATATCATCTCTAAATGGAGTTCATGGAAAGGATTAATCAACATTATCATTTATACACATCTGATTGTTCTTGGGGAATTGTTTTCCTTCCTTCTTCATTTCACCCTTTTTGTATTATATTAAAAAACGGGCAATTAATTCATAAAAAAATTATCAGATTTGATCATGATAAAAATTTCTTGGATATTTAGAGGTAAACTGCATTTGATTCCAATTAAATTATCCAAGGAATATTTAGGTTTCATTGGGAGGTTGGTGGGTGGGTAGGGGGAACTAGTGGTACTCTCATTTTACAAGTTATCCTTTAGTTCATCCTCTCAAACATTTGTTTTTGTTTTCAATCCACTAAATATAAACTCTCAATGTTACCTTGAGTGCAGTTATAATGAAAGGTAGAGAAACACATAGTATTTAAATGGTTGGACTGAGAGGCCTTGTCCCTACCATGTTGGTTATACCCCCTACATAGATTTTTCACTATGTCAATAGGTGAATATAGTGACACAGAATCCACTGGTCCCTCTCTAAAATAACATAGAATCCCTTGTATCCTCTCTTTCTATAGACTCCACTAAATATGTATTCTACATCAATAATCCAATGAATGACTTGTTCCCTTATTCATGGATGTTCTAGGGCCAGAAGGATATTTTTCATCAAATAGTATCATTGTACAAGAAATCTATATCAAAATTAGTGTGTAATTCCTCTATAACTTTAGAAATTATAGCCTTGAGACTCCTTTTATATGTGGTTAAATCTAGATTCACCTAAACCTTGAATAATTAGGATCTACAAGTTTTAACTCAAGTTCTTTTTTGGATACTTTTCTGTATCAGTTTCTCAAAATTTTCTTTCAATTATTCTATATAATTCTTCATCACCAGCATGACCAATTTATAAACCACAAAAAATAATTTTGAATTCAATAACAATTCATTATTATACTTCCTTTTAAATGTGTCATGAATAAAAAATTTATTCTTCCTTTATTTGAATATTAAGTCTCAATATTTATTCCTCATTTGATATAGTATTTTAATATCATTGATCTTAGTAATTCCTCTTTACTTACTATGTATTATGGATACTACTGCATATTCAATTCTTATAGAGTGTATCACGAAATCCCTTATGGAATAGTGATTCTTCCATAATGAAAAAACATTTAACTTCTAGAATAATTAAAACTCAACTATTTTCCTGTGGTAAAATCTCAAGCATTATGTTGTAGCTCCATATAGTTAGAAAACCATACCACTATAAATTTATAACCATTTATAATGTAAACCAAGGTTGTAACTTAGATGGTGTCTCCCTGTGTTTTTATACTTATGTGATCTCATTGAAATCATCTATAGTTGTATATATTAATGATCATATATGAATATCACATGTGATAAATTCATTGATGTGACTATTCTTCTTGAAGAAATTTCACATCCAATGGTTTTTGTTCATGACTCAAGTACCCAAATTCCCCATTTATTGTATATTCTTCCAAGTGAAACCACATTAACATGTTATCTCAATTTTAACTTTGTATTAGGGATATTTTACTTCATCGAGGAGATTAGTTTCATTATAGGTGATGTAACAGAGCATGATTCTTCTATTATTGCATATAAGTGCATGGATATTATGTGTAAGGATAGATTCAGACTCACCTAGATCACAAGTGTTCAATGTGACCTTATTAATTGTGTACATTGATTATGTTTGATATTCATGGATCACCAACTGAGGGACTACCATGCACTAAAAAATTCATGAATATGGGATGAAGAAGTTGAAATTTTTCTCAAGTGGATGATGCATGTTTGCTGGATAAATAATATTATATGGTGGACGAAATATATGTACATTTTTAACATGGATGAACAATAATTTATGGATCCCATGCCACATTGTTTTCTCCTAAATTTAGGTATACTTAATAAAGAATCCAATTCCATCAGCCACTCAATCAGACAGTGTGGTGTGATATATGAAACACACTCACAAACCACCTGGGGTGAGATGACCCAATCCCCCATTTTCATGCACCACCTGTGCACACCTTGTGGGTGATATGAACTCACTCTACCACCGTGAATTATTATCCTTCACTATACTATTCCTACGCCAAAGTTGGTTATAGGTCAATCTTGTTCCCCACCTCAGTAGAGGCTACATGAGGTCTCTTTGGATGGCTATATGGTTGGACAGCTTTTTAGTAAAATCTGAACATTTTTTTCAGTCCCTTCAAAGTAATTTCCATAGTATTATCGATATAAAATTCAAATCCAAGGTATTCTATAATTCATCAAGTAAAATAGAAATAAATTTTTAATTTTTATATTTCATTAATTCCATAATAAAATTACATTTTTTTATGAAAATATTTAAATCCTCATGAAAATATATATTTTCATGGTCTTATTCAACTATTTGTAAACATTTTTCTCCTCAATAAATTACTCTTTCACTAGTATTTTATATTTTAGACAAGTTCATACAATCATCACTTCTAAAAAAGAATAATTTACCTAAAATGACAACAAATTATATGATGTAAATCTATAACAATGATCCATGAATCAACACTTCACATATTGATGCATTGCCAAAAAAATACAATGCTTGGTTCAAAATGTTCCGACCTATAGAGTTCAACTGGAAGAGATAAATTTTCTATATAAGAATAATCCACAAAAATAATGGCATCCTTGTTCCCTGGGATCCTCCTACACTAATTGATAATGATTTATGTCCAGGAAGAGACTAGAGAAATTTTATCATCTCATGTACTCCTAAGTTTTATTCCAAGGGCTATTTAGAACATGGTTTTTTGGATTGATTTTTTCCCCAAAATTAGTTACCCAAAAATTACATACATAAATATTACATAATTTTATATGAATATTCAATACATATCATAATAACACATGCCATATGATTTGTATAGTTTATTGTGTTTATAGAGTATATATATAATCAAATTATTTAACAAAATATCTTTAACATCTTTCCCAATTTCTTCTCACATAGTACCCTTCTTAGACATACCCTATTTAAAACCTTTTTGAAAATCTAGAGGAAAATGAAATATAAGAATGGTTGATCTCAGATGCTCAAAAAGGGTAAATGATGGATATTTTAATAAATGATCATAATTTAACATAAAGACAGTATAAGGGAATGTGAACAATATCATAACCTAAAATATTCATACCCATTCAATCAATGACCATTAATCATGAGTCAAGGCATAAGGATTATTCATAATAAAATACAAATGTAATAAGAGTGAAGAATCATCAACAATAAGTCATGAGTGTAAAAAATCCATATTTAAATATATATATTATACTCAAATAAAAATTATATTAACATATTGGTTCACAAAAAAAAACTTAAAAACCAGGATATATTAAAATATATTTTCACCATTATAATATTCCTGCTAAGTTAATGGGTATAAAAGGAAGTTAACATATTATGAAATCAATTATCTAAAGAAATGGCATGGAGTGGAATAACATTCCATTATAAATCCCATTAATCCAAGCATGGGTAGGGGGTTGCTTCACTAGGGTTTTATCTAGACCAATCCCAAACTAAACCTAAACATTTACGATATGTTCAAAATCATATGAAAGAGAAATTCAAACTTATGGAAATTTCCAGGATATTTATGCTAATAAAATCATATCCTTCCACTATAACCTGAGCATAACTGACACTTAGGTATTACAAGGTGATCTTAAAGAGTTATGTCAGTAAGAGTTAGAATTATATCAACATGAAATAAAACAATTATGTATTGACATGTCCTAAACTTTTATACTTTCTCAAAGGTTATTTTTTCTCTATTTAGTTTATTCTTAATAAATTTATTTTTCAGAAATTAGTTTTTTATTTCAATGAATGATTTTTATTATCATTTAATAATAAAAATATATATTAATTTTAAAAATAATAAGTTAATACTAGATTAATCAGTAATTTATCAAAAAAGGAATATATAATATACCAAAATTAATTTTTATAAAAATAATTTGTGGATATATTTTATTGTTTTAATTGAAAATAAAATTTATAAAATTTATCAATGTTTTACAGAAAAATCTCAAAAATTTATCTTATGTTAATATCTTGATGGTAAAAAGAGGAATTTATTTTTTTCGAATTCATGAATTAAAATTTATAAATTTTAGGATTTGAATTTAATAAAATAAAATTCATTTATAGATTTATCCTAGGGATATTAACTTATTATAATTTGTTTATGAATTTTCAAAACAAAATTTATTTTTAGTTGTATATTGAAATATACCATTTTTATTAATAGTAAATTTTTTTGGTCATTATTTTTTTATTACTATGACTTATAAAATTATAAATTGAAATTATTATGAAATTTATATTTTTTAACATAAACTATAAATTGTAAAATATTTAATATATTTTACAATATTATGGTTAATATTTTACAACCTATGTGTATTTTTGTTAGATATTTTTTTAATACATTATACATTTATTATATTAAAATTAATTTCTCACAATTTCAGAAATTAAACCAAAAATAATGGATATATTACTTATAATTAGTATGTATAAATTATCTAATAAGGTTTTATTTATTTTTATTCGTAAATATTATGTCTCCTTAGGTATAAACTAGTCATTGTAGTAATAACTAAAAGATAAAGATAATAATTCAATGGGTAAAGAAATTAAAACATGTTTAAATTTTTTTACCACAAATATGGTTAGGAATATATCAGCCTTATATCATCTCTAGACCTTAATTTCTCAAATTTTGTAGCTAATTTCCTTGTTAGTGACCTCCCATTATTGAAAAGTTGTCAGTAGCAACAAAAATTAAATCCCTTTTCTCTTATAAATGGTGTGGTCCTCTCTTCACTTTCCCTCAAAACAAAAGTCCACTCATATTAGATGAAAATATTCTTGTACCACTCCTAAACACTCCTAGACACCATAATGATGTTATAGCCTTCTCAAAATACAATCCCTTAAGTGATTAATACCATTTTAGAAGGGGATAATCCAAGAAGTGAGGTATAGGTTCCTAACCTCTCTTTCTCTTTTATATTACTAAATGAGAACATATTCATGATCATATTAAAATAAAACATATTAAAATAATAATAAAAATATAAGTATTAAACATATATACTATTATAATTATTTTATAATCATTAACCACACTTTCATTTTCACATTTAATAAAAGCTAAAATGATATTTGTGTTTGTCTGCAGACAACTGCTTCCACAAAGAGTCATGTTTTATTTTCATTAGACACCATACATAGCTAGTAATAATAATGAATTAATTAAATAATTAATATATTTATAACATATTTTATATTTTTAAATGATAAAACATATTAAACAATTCTCCCAATCAATAGAAAATGAAATCATCAGCCTTATTTACTTATGGAAAATCAGTTCCATTGAGTTATTGATTTTCATTTTTCTTCTCATAACATCCATACATGGATGGTAATGATATTGGATTTAGTGGATGAATATTATTTTTATGATATTATTAATGTTAATGTATGATAAATTTTATAACCTATTAATTAAAATCCCATCAAATTATCATTATTAATTCATTCGTTTAAAACAAGTATACTTAGAGGATAATATTTTACTCAAATTATCTAATATTTTTATATCTATTAATTATTTTACTACATAATTTATAATTATGATATTCCACACTAAGTAATAATAAATTATATTGTTATGATACTAGTGTAATTATATATTAAATAAATCACCACATAATCATCCATTAAACATGGCATGTTCAGGTTTGGGTCAATTTGACCACCTACCTAAAAATGATATAAAATTATATCATTGATGAATATGAAAACATATTTAATGATATAATATGATATAATTAGTTAAATAATTATTTTTTATTTTTTTATAAATTAAACATCAATATTTAACTCAATAATTAAGAAAACACCTTTTGTGGGTTTAGAAAATCACCAATGTCTACTTATTATCGATTTCATCATTAAGGTTATACATTGAAACACTAATCAAGGGCAATTTAAACATAAAAAATAATTATAATTCAAATATTATAATAAAATTAGTTATTTTGGAATGATGAAAATTGGAATAAAGATAAAAATTAACACATATCCATGAAACTAGTAGAAATCGTTAAAAATATAAACACTCAATGTTGGACTATAGGTAAAAAATGACTAATATACGTATATATAATGATTATAATGAACATATATTTATAGTTTTAGGTATTAATATGGTTTTCATATATAATTTTAAGATAGTTATTATTTTTTACAAGATTTTAGATTTTTTTTACTAAGAAAAATTAAAGGTAAAGGGTTCATTATCTCCATTTTAATTTATTGAATCATATTTTAATTTATGAACCATGATATTTTTAATATTTTTTTATTTAATCCAAAATAATTTCTAATACCATATTCATTTTATTCATGGGATTTTAATAACTTTATATTTTTATTCGTTTAAATAAAATTTGATTCAATGGATACTAAGGTTGCAAGGGGTTTTCATGACTTAAATATTTTCGTTGTGTGATAATCACTCCTATTTGATATTCATCATTTAGTATATATTTATTATAAAAAATGGTGATGTTTTGATGTATTTAAAACTTATTTTTTTGGGGAAATAATTTTTCACATCAAAGTATTCATCACCGATGATTCAATTGTTTCATGTAAATACATTTTTGTTA
This sequence comes from Viscum album, assembly GCA_963277665.1. NCBI lineage: Eukaryota > Viridiplantae > Streptophyta > Magnoliopsida > Santalales > Viscaceae > Viscum > Viscum album. The sequence continues at coordinate 881,112,131 of OY728120.1, read as the reverse complement.
AGAGTAATATTTATTTCATTTAATGGTTATTTCATTCACCTCTATGTTTTTATTTCCCACCCAAGTTCTCATTTAATTAGTGGAAATTCAAATTATTGTTAATTACAATAATTATTTTATTCCACTATATTCATTATAAAACGATGTTTTCATTATACTTTTAATGAAACAGGTTCTCAATATAGTTGTTTTAATATATTTTAAATTATTTTCCTTATAATGATTTTATATTATCCCCTTTTACATCACATTTTGAAATATTTTATTTATTTATTATTATTGTACCATTATTGGTTTTTTTGAACTATTTTTCAGAATGTTTTCTCTTCATTATTATAAAAAATAATTTGAAAGAGACATTAAAATAAACAAATTTAAGAAGATATTAAGAAAAAAATTTTCTAAGAACAATACTTTTTTTGTGATTTCCATACCAATTTTAATGGATTATTATAAAATGGAGTAGTAGTTCATAAATCACCTTTTATGTTATTTTATTAAATTATCCTTTTGGTAGATTATGTTTTTAGCATCAAATAATCTTGTTTTTTTATTTGATACGATTTGGAAAAGTTATAAAACCCATTTTATTATGAGGGGTCATTTATGATAAGATGTATGATTTGATTTATATGAAACTCATATGTATGTATATTGAATGTTTGGGTCTAATATCACCCATAAATTCATTGGTAAAATTTTTATATCTCCTGAGATAATAAAGCATTGACATACTTGGTTGTGTTCACAATCTAAAGGGTCGACATACTTGGATTTGATTACAAACTAAAGGGTGGATAAACTTGTATTTTTTTCAAAAAATAAATTGTTAGAAATACATGGATTTTATCATAATGTTTCCTATTACTATTTTGGTTCCAATTCCTTATAATGTTACTTATTTTCAAGAAATTATAAAGGTTTGTAATTTTAAATGTCCTAAATAAATTCCTCTGTATTATGGTACGATTTCATGTTTTGTTTGATTTTTTTTATATTCCTCTAATCCAAAATTTTTATGATCTTCCTTTGGTTTTTTTCATTCCTTGATATTTACTACTCAATACTATTTTATGATATTCATATATGATCCCATGATATTTATATTTTTTATTTTTTTCCTTTCTCATGTCTCCCCTCATGTTTATTATCCAATGGTTTTGACTAGTAGACATGTTTCCCTTACTATGTATTCAAACTAATCCATTTATAAATATTCCATTCCCTTGGTTATGAAGATGATAATATAAAATGATATATTTATAATAGAGTCTATAGGAGAATGGATTTAGATAAATGTTAACATTTTTTTTAAAATAACATGTTCATGTTGATAGTATCCAAGACAATAAACATTTCTGTCCTTAGGTTGTGAAAAGTTTTGAGTGATGTATCATTTAAAACATGTATGCAATGTATTATTTATTTATATTTATCTTGGGTCTCCATAGTTGGTACAAATTGGAGGGTTTAGTTATTTTTTGAGTCATCTTTGGTGTTATTTTTATAAAAATAAACTTAATGGTGAATATAAGTTTAAGATACTATCCTAAAATATAGGTAATGTCTAGATTAAGTGATTTTCATATAAATAAATTCCTATTGGTATACTAAAATTGGATGTGGCTATATAATAGATGCACCTAGTGGTAATTAACCCAAAAGGGATGGTTGAGTATTAAATCAGTCAAAACTCTGATGCATGATGGGTGGACCTAATACTGCATACCTGGAATGGAACCCCTTATTTATATGAATTTGTTGATTATATATTATTTATGAATGGGAAAGAAGGATTTAATTCATATTTAATTTTAGGGAATATATTGATAAATATAAGAGACCCCAAATTCTAGTGGCCTATGTCAAACTAAAATTAATATAGATTTAACTAAAGAAACTTTGTTCCATCATGATAATGAAAAATAAAAAGACGTTTTAAAGTTGAACACCTTTTATGATTATGATTGTTCCCCTTTAGTGTTATTTATTCATCAATCATGTCAACCATTTCTGTTTTAGTAATGGATGCAACTAGAAGCAACCATGGGATCATTGAAAAATATAGAGATTGCTTCAAAGAAAAACCCATTAAAATGTGATATGGAGTGAAAAACCATGTGATAATTCAAAAATATCTATGAAAAAATATAATTAGCAATGTGAACTTATCAAGGATTCAAAAAAATAAAAATAAGATAAGGGTGGAGTCTCACCATAGTTCTAGTGATGAATATGATGAAGGAAGGAAGATTAAATTTTCTTTTATGAAAAAAACGTGGAAAGAATTACCATGTGGATCGAATCAAAGGAATAAAGAACTTTTTTAACTCTGGAATTATTGTAAATAGAGCTTGTGATTATTAAATAAAGATAAAGAGGTGATCCAAAATAGTGGAAAGTGTAGAAGTGTCGAACAACACACCATTCAAACTTCAATTATTAAAATTCATGGAGTTTTGGAATTATGATCATTGATGATCTAACCTCAGACTACCAAGGATAAATTACCATATTAAAATCCTCGACTAGGGGAATAGGAAAAATCCTATGTGACCACAACGATAGAATTTCATTAAAATAAAGATATACAACGAGGAAAACAAACTACTAACTCAAACATTGTGAGTATTGTATCCAAATATTGATCTTGCTACACCTATGTACCTTTAATGTTTACCAAAAAATTCACGACCTTGATGAGTATATGTTAATAAATAAATAAAATCTTCTAGTGGTATAATTTTTTAACCCCTGTGTATAACACTTCTCTAATATATTATTACAGTAACATTAACTTTAAAAATCATATTATCCATACTTTAATCAAATATGATTTGATATTAGGAATTCATTATCTCTCTTGAAAATGATAATTTCCAAGATAGAAAAGTCACATATAAAGATTAACCCATGATTACCTATTAATATTTGGTTGATAATAAACTCCCTATGAAACATTACACCCATTATATTAGTTTATTTATCATAAATTATTAAATGGAAAAATCAACATTAGTTATATTCCTATTATGAATAGAAATATGAGTTCCCTAGTTATACCAATGATAGTGGGGATGAATCCACATTATAAATTGAACACAAAATCATGTTTATCATATAGAATTACTTTACAATATTATTAGTTAGAAATTAATAAATTTTTTATGACACAATTTTTTTAAAGGGGAGAATGTAAGGATTCTAGATTTAACTATATATTATACTTAAATATATATTATGTTAATATCATGTTTCACATGAAAAAACCAAACTAAATCGAAAATGTGGTATGTAAAAATAAAATTTTACCATTATAACATTGTTATTAAATTACCATGTATAAAAGGAAGTAATCATGTAATGTTCTCCTATTTGAAATCCTAGTTTTGATTTTACCTTCACATTTTTATTCCCTTTATATTAAAAATACTTATTATTAACCTTATTTATGACGTGGTTTTTTCAATAATAGTTTATTTTAAAATTTCAAACCCTTAAGTACCAAGAAAATGTTTAAATTGTTAGGATTCAATTTTATTAAATTGTGGATAATGTGACACCCCAAAATTATAAAGTTATAATATTCAATTTGATATCGTGTATTACATGCATCACCAAGAGCGTAAGGGAATATAATACCCCGAGACATTATAATATATTGAATATTTTAAATAAATTAAATATATGCTATATCTTTTAATGCATGTGATAATGAGTTAGTTTATGTCAAACACAACAATGAGTTTCTTTAATGTCTTTAATTACACACAAGACCATGTTTTATCATACAATGATATATTATTAAAATATCATAATATTATAAAAAAAGAAATAACCTTTCCATTATGTTTATAGTTATAAAAATGGTAAACAAAATTTTTAATATCTATGGTTTATAGAAATATAAAATCAATTCATTAGTTAAAAATTATTTAAAATAAATAAGAAAACCAAATGAATATAAAAGAAAAATATTATTATTTTTATGCTCACAAAGCTATTTTATCCGAATAAATTAAATTAATTACAATTATTGAATGATATTAATGAAATATAAATATTATATATTTAATAAAATATTTTTTATTTTCTTCAAATATATTTTATAGGCATAATATTAGAACAAATCCAATATTAAACATAATAACCTATATTTTTATAAAGGCGGTTTTCCTCCTTTTAATGATCAGCCCACATTAAATTCTATTTTTGGAAATTTTATAGATTTTGTATGTAATAATAAAATTCATATTTTAAATCTAAAAATAAAAAATATATTGGCATTAATTTTTTGTATTTTTATGTGAAGTTTAATTTTTTTATGAATAATGAAAATATTGAATTTAAATTCAAAACTTATTTTTCATCTAATTTATTTTTAGTGTTAAATTATATTCATAATTAATTTAAAATTTAAATTAGATGAATATTTTTTTAATTAATGAAACTTAGTTAATTTTAATCAATTTTATTTGGATATTGGATTTAAAAACCTAACAATCTTGTGAAGGTTTTTACTTTAAAAACATGCTTTGCCATCCTGTCTGTGAGATTAAATTTAAATTAATTTATACCAATTATGAAATTATAATTTGGAAATATTTATTCCATATTTGGAATCATGACAATTTATAATTTCTAATAAGTTCAAATTTGTTTTTTTACCAAAAATATTAGTGAAAGTAATTAAAATTAATTACAGCGATTAAGAAGAAACTTAGTGTAACAAGGGAGTAAGTCATAAACTTAAGGGACCAAATGATCTCAACACTTGTAAAAAATAAATTTTATGGCCATATTAGAACCCTATAATCCATTTTATATAATTTGGACAATTATTGGAGCAATATTTCATAGGAAAAACATGGGTGGAATTCTTTTCCAAAAATTTACAGGTGTGGACTCCTCATCCACTATAAAAAGACACTCACCACTACCACTTACTAAAACATATAAAGACACTTTTAATAGAACAATATATTCCAAAATATTTCCTAAAAATCCATAACATAATCCTATATGACTATCCTTTGATAAAAATATATACAAGGAATCCCTTTGGTGAAAACCAAAAGGAGTTACCAATATCAGAGGTAACATTCTACCTCAAGATCCTAAGATTTATTTTCATTTTACTCCCCTAAAATATTATTATTAAATGTTTATATAACAAAACAATTAACCTAAATACACTTATATGTTTTTATATTAAGTCTTGGACCAACACATACACACAATTCCATATAATGGGTGACAAACTTATTCTTTATGTGTATAGTGAACTATCGCCTCATAAAACGATGATTGTTCATTTTTCCTTCACCACCTTTCATAGATCTGAATTATGATGGAAATTATCCATATATATGATATTAATGATACTTATTATATCTTTATTATTATTTAATTATTTTATAAAAAATACTTTTATACTTTCCATTTTGTATAAATAAGATAACATCGTTTGAGGATGTGTGGACTACCGCCTCTCCAAAGTGATGTGATTCATTCACACTACACATTGGATGTAACATCAAAAGTAAGTAATGAATAATATATATTTTTATCTATGTCCATTAATGAATTAGATAGTGTTTTAGAGGCTTAAAATGAAAATAAATCCAATCTTAAGCATGGAATACACTAATATTCTTAAAAGATTGTTTTACTGCCTTTTGATGGCAAACCCTTTTTAAATCAATATTTTGACAATTTTATAATCTATATTTGTCAAAATAAACATATTAATTATGATTGGGACATTTAATTTTAAATTGGATAATTTTTTGGTATTTTTTTGACAATGTTTATTTTTTAATGAATAGTGAAAAATACTGCATTTTACATCAAAACTGCTTTTTCATTTAATTTAATTATATGTTTGGATTATATTTTTAATTGGTCTTAAAGTGTAATCTGAATATAATTTTACCATTTAATATAATGGTGGTCATTAGGATTAATTTCACTTTGGAATTGGTCATTAACTAATGCCAAACGTTTCATAGATATTGTTTCAAAAAAACTCGATATTTGTCATGACAGCGGGAATTAATTATTAAATTAATTAATGTAACTTATATGATTTGAATTTTGTAAAATCGACATCATTTTTGAATTCAGAATATCAAATATAGCTTAGGGTGAAGTTTTGGTATCTTTCTGAAAAACTTCAATTTTTGATGAATAGTGAAACCACTAAGTGGTAGTTAAAGAAACTGATTTTTCGTTTAAATGAAATTTTACCACCTCTGTGATTTGATTTTAAAAAATCCGACATACATGGTTGTCACTAAGAAGTAAAATGTGTTTCAATGAGATTAAAATATTTTTTTGGTGAATAGTAACTTTTATGTTATTAATCGCGATTAGTGGTAATTAGTGTAGTTTAAGGTAAAAATAATGTTTTAATAGTATGAGATGAGCTTGACACATGTCCTACCCTCATTGGATGTATCATGGCCGACCAATACAAGCCATGGGTCAACTTGGGGACCCCATGGAGCCACTTTGGTTGGGAAATTACATAAATAACTTTTTATTTAATGTTAAAGTAAAAAATGACACAAACATGAGTCATGTTACTAAAACAATTTTTATATGGGGTTATTCAAGTCATATTTTGACTATAAATATTCATTAGAAAGATAAAACTATTTTCTACATCATAGTATTTTTTTATAATTTTTAGACATTAAATAAATTAAATTATTTATGACATCATGATGATGCAGCGATGACCTCATTATTTAACGATTTAAATAAAATGGAAAGTTAATGTAAAATATAAAACATACACATGGCCAAAACCAATTGGATGAGTGGATTTCGAACCCTTATCACCTTATCATCGAATTATATCAATGTGGGACCTTTTGAATCCGAAACTCATTTTAAAATAAAGTAACTTATCTTTACTTTCCAAGAGTGCCCCTCCTCTCCTCTTATAAAAGGCCCCCACCTCTACCTCCTTACCCACACTCCCAAAGACTTTGGCTCGGACAACCCCTACCCATTTTGTCTCTCCACTTCCCTCTCTTACTCCTTGAAGCCTCACTGTGGGCAGAAGTCTTCCCAAGGAAGCCTTTGAGCTCAAACCAAGGGGAGTTACCCGATTTTAAGGTAATGTCTTCTTTTGAGTCCTTTTGTTTTATTTTCTTCTCCAACCCCCTAAAATCTTTTTATTATTTTATTTTGTAACAAATACAGTATCCTAAATATACTAGTATGTTTTTATAATATGGATTCGATCTACACTTACACACACCTACATCTAATGGTTAACGAACATACTGTTTCCGTGGATGGTGAATTTATGCCTCCTGAAACGATGATTGTTCAACATTCTTTTAACACCTTCAAAGGTGGCCATTAAGATGTAACTATATTTATATATGATATATAATATGTTTATGTTTTCCTTAAGCTTCTGTTTTTTTATTTTTGGTCATACCTTTATGGTTTCCATTATGGGTAAACGTGATATCTTCATTTAAGGAAGTGCGGACTACCGCCCCCTCAAAGTGATTTGATTCGTTAAATACCATATGTGGGACGTATAAAGGATGGAACTATGATATTATATATGATATTATAATGGAATTATGATATAACTTTATATCATTATGATTCCATTCTATAAAATACGAAATAGAAATGAAAGTAGCGTTCTTGTGTACGTACGGCTTACCGTCTCCATGAACGGTGCATTTCATTTCTTACCTCTAAATGATTATGTAATATTATAAATGCATGTATATACTATATATATATGATATATACATAATGATTATAATTATGGATATAATTGATACATGAACGACATTTAATTATAAAGGGTTTATTTTTGACTCAAGTACTAATGATCGTTAAAACGACCATTATTAACTTAAATAATTACATAGTGTTCATGACATGGAAATAAGTGATATAAAAGGAATAATGAACTTGAAAAAGGTTCTTAAAGAAGTATAAATTAACTCAAGTTTATTATTCAGGACATTAAAGAACGATCGAGTCAAGTCGGACCCGAGGTATGGCACTTCATCTCAATCTCCTTTCATTGAGGCATATTTTGTTTTATACACAACCTTCTTTTATACGGTGTATAAACCCCTTTGAATTTTACATTTATTCAAAAGGAATATTTTTTATACGAAGAATTTACTAAACGACAAAAGGGAATGTTTTTGTCGTACGTATGCGGCGACAACGACTTCTCCGCCGCCGTGACCATTATTTGAGTTTCGGCTTTCTCTACAAGCCATACCTTGTTTTTAAAAGAAAAATAAATACCATGTTTTACTTTTCTTTTATTTTGGTATTGAAAATGGTTTTAATAATGTTTTTTATCAATGTTTTGTATTGATATCTTGTGATTGAAAGGTGGAAAAGGTATGTTTCCTTTATGCATGTTTTATGTGATACGATTATGTTGAGGTTCTTGGGAATTATTATGAAGACGGGTGGTTCTGTGATAAACTAAGGGCGGGTGAGCCTGATATAGCTCTCCAATTCATTGGGTAACGCGAAGGTACATGATATATGTACCCATGTTTCCTTTCCATATTTTTATATCCCTTACTGAGCTTTTTATGCTCATCCCAAGTTTTTTTTTGAAATGTTTTTCACAGGTCAATGGAAAGGTACATGATATGATGATAGTGTCAAGGAAGTGTCAAGAAATAATCCATGTTTTATTTTAAATATGTTTCCATTAATGGGAATTAAGAATAATATATTTATGTAACCACTTTGTTTATATGTGGAATTTAATGCAAGTTTTATGATCTAATTCTCTAAAACTCTAAACCCGAAAATATCCTCAATGTGTAATCTTGTAAAAACTCAAGATTAAGTAAGGTTTAAGGCTGGGGCCTTATATTGGATGTATAAAATATGATTTTAATTAAAAATACATGAAATTAATTAAATCTATATGATATTCATGAAACAATTACTCTTATGGAAATATAATATATCATTTTCTTTGTTACACTTTTCACACACTAAAAAGTGATAATGTCGGTCATGGACATGTGGACTACTGCCTACTATACATGATGTGATTCCTTTTGCATCATAAGAATTCAATATATAAGTAAATATTATTGATTAAAATTTTATTTATGATACAATGTTCATTCATGAATTATATAATGTTACTTACCTTCTTTCAATTATAATTATTGAAAATGGGAATGTTGTTTATGCGTACGTACAACCTACCATCTCCATGATTGTAACATTTGTTCATTTTTTAAACCCAATTTAATTATTGGTTTTAAAAGAATAATTGATTTATAAATATTAAAATAATTTCATGATTATTATTCTGGCGATGTTATATAATTATCCCTTTGACCATAGTTGACATACCAAAGTTGTTTTGACATATATACCGAATTTGGTCAGAACACCTGACAAAAAATTAATTAAGTAGTAGAATAAAACATGGTAATAAATGAAATAAAAGTGATGATAAACATGATAATGGTTCTTAATCATGTAAATAATTAACATAAGTTTATTATTCAGTAATATGAAGACAAATAAGACAATTCAGAGTTAAGGTAAGGGATTTTATCTCAATTTAATTTCATTGAGGTATATTGTAATTTTATACAGCTAGTTTCTTTTATATGGGGTATATACTACACTTTGGAATGTTATATCTTGGATTTCCATATTATCATGATATTATAAGTTTCCATTAGTTTTAAAAATTCCAAGGTATTATTATGTAAATGTTTCAAATTGGGATGGGACACTTTGGAATATTTAAAGAATATTTTCTTCAAGAATGTTATTAATGATTATCCTTGCAATCTCACAAATTTTTGTGATTTCTAACTTTATCATGATGAAATAAAATTATTATGATCATTTTTTGTTGGAAATATCTTTGAGTATCCATATTCTTGTACAATGGGTATTATAATTGCCTAATCCATATATCATTTTTACATACAGTGTTCACTTTGAAAATTATTTGACTATCTAGGGAATTGTTTTTAAAACCGTATTCATTATTCAATACAGATATTTGACAAGACATATTATTTATTTTTATTATTCAATATGTGGAATGATTTGGAATCTAAACGATAGCTGGGGATTGTACTTTATATGTCCCCTCGATGCATCTACAGGTTCTCATGAGACGAATAAGTTGGCCAAATTAAATGGGTTTCTATCTGTAGTTCTAAACCATATTGTGAAAGCTCATGATTGTATTTATTTTTACGTGACTCAAAAATGAAATCTATTAATTAATTATTTCCTTAATTTTGATTTAGTTATTACTTATCCATGATATTTTGGATTTATATATCTATGGATGCATCAAATTCTTAGTTTATTTATTTAATGAAATGTGTTTCGGATTATTACTTTTCCATATTGATTTTTCCATATCTAGTTATTTGAATGGAATGTGTTATTAGTTATTTACCTTTCCTTGTTTATTTATTCTCATTGATTCATTATTTATTCTGTTTTACACACCCCTACTAAGTATTTGATCTCACCCTTATTATGTTTCCTTTCCCCGAGTTATGAAATGGAATCCTTTGAATAATTTTCAAGGATGCTGTTGATTTCATTTTATTTTGTATCATGTTTTAATTTTCTATTTACTAAAGTATTATTGGTTTCATGTATATAATATTTCTTTCAAAAACTGGTAAACTGATCAGTCCTTCAGGATTTAATTCATTGTAATCACACCAATGTAATAAAATAATGCACCAACTTAGGGCTTCTCGGGGCATGGTGTTATAGTAATTCTAATTGATATGAAAAATTTACAATCCATTCCAAAATATAGAATAATATAACATATAGTAGATCCAAATTACCTTTATTCCATAATCATCAAATACCAATCCTCTGTGAAACATTAAAAAATATGTAGTTACCAATATTGAAATATAACATTCACATAAAATTTTATGTGTATGATTTATTTTGTATTTGAGTCTTGGACATCCACTTCAAGACCATATGTATCTTTCCCATAGTATTACATAAAATACTAGGTTTAATAAGTGATTTTTCCCCTATTTCCACCCAACATAGTGAATATTGACAAATATGGCCACATAATGTCTTGAACAAGGCCATATTTATCATCACTTGGTGGTTGTTATTATAGGATAATTCCACTAATGGAATGTTCTCTTCTCATGAGCCACTAAAGTCAATGAAAAAATATTCAAGAATATATTCCAATGTCTAAATTTTTCATTATGGTTTCCCATATATATAGGGTTGATATATAATTATCATGTTTATTTGAGTTCTATGTACCTATTTAAATGAAAAATAGAAATAAAAATTGAATCTAGGATCTATGTTAGAGATAATTGAAAATGGAATTCCATACAACATGACTATTTATTGAATATATATCTTTTTCAAATCATATAATGTATTGGAATATCTATTTGGGAGAAAGTTTGTTGAATTTTTCAATCAATCTACTATCACAAAAATAACAACATGATTTCGAAATGTACTTATTGGACCTCTAAAAAAGTCCATAGAAATCTAATCCCACATCTATAATGAAATAGACTTAGATTTTAGCATACTAGATGGTCATTGATGCTCAACCTTTTCCTAGTGAAAGTAATACATTTAATATCACAACTAAGAATCCTTCATTTTATACCTAACCAGTTGAAATGAGGTTTAATCACCTTGAATTTTTTATAACTATATTAATATTCAATTTTTAATAGTGATATTCTAAAAGAAGTTTTTTCTAAAAATGAGGGACAAAATTTTAGTTCTAAAAGCATCATAAGGAGTTCACATCCTTTTTTATCTATTAAAAGTTTCCCCATAATTTAGGTTTAAAAAATGGTGAAATAATCAAGATATTATCTTTGAGCCTCATTAAAAAACTCATTGGGATATAAAATATATTACCTAAGAAGAAAATATCATTCTCATTATTTTTATCACAATCTATGTACATATCTATAATAACACTCATTATCGACCATTGGTCTTGAGATTTTATTAGCACATAGTAAGATGATTTTTGACTCAACACATATTCTAAATAATTAACTTTATTTGGATTGTATACAATGTGAAAATCAAACATCTAGAGGTACTCTATATATTTTCATTGCCTCATGGTCAAGTCTCACTAAGATAATTTGCATTTTTGACACTAATGATCAATTAAGATATTGTACTTTTCTCTAGAGAGTCAGTGACACATTTTCATTAATTCATGGATAACTATGACTAATTATAGGTCATATATTAGATAGTTTTCTCATGTGCTCCCAACTACCACAAACCACAATCCACAACATGATCTCCCTATATGATAATACGAACAAGACTAGATCTAGATGCATCACAACAGACCACAAATCCATAACCTTGTTCAGGAATGATTATAATGGGTTCATGGTGTCACAAGATTTAATCAATAGAAAAAATTTCTAACAGTTATCATTCCACATGAATAGAATAACCATCTCATCAGATCTTTCATAGGAGAATCAACCCTCAAGAAATCCCAAAAAAATCAATGATAATATCATAATATTCCCAAAAATATACATATGTAAAAAAATTATTTGGTTTCATGCAAGAGATGAATAGATAAATATTCCCAAGTCAAATATATATTCCCTATTTATAAGTGACATTACTAAAGGAGAAAACTTCTTTTATCAATATGTCACTCTTAGAAAACAAATCATACAATCGAAAAATAGACAATTTTCTTTGTATAATTTCTAATTTCTCATCTTCATTATTACTATTTTCATAATGCACTAAAATATCATCAACTAATATCATGAAATAGTAATAAAGGTACATGTGGAGGATATGATTCATCAAGTCTGTGAAGAATACATGTTCATTATTCAAACCAAATGTAAATATAACTTATTCATAATAGTTAAAATGATTCTAAAATGATCTCTCCAAAATATCTTCTTTTCTGAATCTGAGACTGTGTTTTCTTAATAAGAGTCCAATATTAGATAACCACTTGGATTCCCTTAATTGATCAAATAGATCATCGATTCAAGGAAGTGGGTGAAAAATTTTAATCATAACACAATTATGTTTATGATAATCAATACATAAACATATATAACCATATAATATTTTTATGAAGAAAAAAGTGCTTCCCAATGTGATATATGAGGTCTGATGATGTATATATTCACTAAATTTTTAGATGTACCCTTAGTTCATACAAAATTATTAGATCTATTCTATATGTTAGAAGTGAATTAGGGATTATTATTGAGAGTAGATGGAAAGAAAATTCTATTTCCCACCCATGTGGTATCCTGAAAAAAAATTAGAATAAAATCTTGGTATTAATCCACTATGATATGAATAAACCTATTTCTGATTCCATCCATAGTTTCAGGAGTCATTTAAACTAACTTTTTAGTGATGGTTCCATCCACTAAGAAATAGTCCATGCTTAAACTTCATTAAAATACAAATCCCCTTGAATACATGAAGATTTTTTTGGTGATGTGAATGAAACTTGATTAGTATATAAGTCTATATGGGATTTAAAATTGAACTTCCTGTCTATTCCAAATATTAGATCAATAACATATCTCACTATAATTGTAAACTCTTAGAGAAATTTCTCTGAGTCAATGGTAATGGAATATGCTAGGCACTTGAATCCTCTACACTCCCATTTTCCAAGGGTTTTCTTGATACTCATGGTGAGAGAAATTATTTCTACATGTCATAACAATTATTTAAAAATAATAATAATAAAACAATGTGATAAACCTATATCAAGTAGGACATGCATTATATTTGAGTTCAGAAAGATTGCACCTAACAATGTAGAGAGACCTGATTTCTTGGTCAACATAGGATAGTTATTAAAACTATCTATTATCTTCTATAGGATATCATTTTCATCCCTTTTGAGATATTGACTAAACAGCCAATTCATTCCATGGGTAGCCTATTTCACATGTTCAGTAGATTAGAAATATTATGATAATATTATTTCATCCTAGTATAAAAGTCTTATGGTTAATTTGAGCCAATTCCACCTATGAATCTTATAAGTTCATGACAATACTTATTTAAATTACCTTTATTTTCTTAGAGGTGAAAATTACTTGGTGGTGAAATTCATTCCTTATTCCTATGTATAATCACACCACACTAAAAATGTCATAGTTATTTACTTGGATTGGGTAGATAAGAGACTAATCAATTGGATTAGTGTCAAACTACCTTTCTACCCTAGGAGAAACACTCCCTCTTGTGTTAATTTCGCAATCTGAAATTCCCACTATCATTCAGATGGGAAAAGTAATCACCTATAATCAGATTTATTTTTAGTTATCTCTCTCCAAAAAGTTCTATATTTATTATTTTAGTAAAGTCTATAATAAAAAACATTATCAACTTTAAATGAACCTCTAGTTAGAGACTCACCTCAAATATTCGTTCTTTAATTATCTCACTTGCATGTTCCTTCGGTGATAAGTGAACAAGGTGAGTAAATTTATAATTAAATTCTTTCACTAACATGATTCCAAGCTCTGTTTTAGAAAATTATTCTATATTTTATTTTTGGAATTTTTGAAAGAATTTGATTAGATATTTCCAAAAATGATTTCCAAGTAAGATCTCGATCCAACTTAGTTTTAATGACCAAGTTCTAGCATGATAGAAATAGGTAATCATGCACATATTTTTATTTCATGACCATCATGTCATTTATAGTCCTCAATAAATAAAAAACATGGTTGACCTACTTAACTATACATATGGTTTGTTAGGTTTAGAACCACTATGAAATATTAGGGGGCTCTATTTTAGAAAATCATTCAAATGATTCACCTGATGAGGTTCCTTATTCCTAGGTCCCATATCAACAGCCTTAAAGGCTTTCTGGATTGTCTAAAACAAATATTGGTTCACCTATTGTTTGGGTTCAACCAAATTATTAATTTATACCTCCCATTGGTTTCTTATTCATCTTACTGGGGGAATTTTTATTCTATAAAAAATTCTAGATTTCAATGAATTATTACTTTTATTCTTCATCTTTTTAAGGTTATATTTTATATATAGACATAAGAATAAAAATAAAAATACACAATATCAAAATTAAACAATCTTTTGACAATGCATACCAAGTGGGAGGTATGTTTACTAATGAATTATGCCTAGAACTCACTGGATAAACCCACGATGATGAGTTGATGTCACACCTAGAAGTTCTTAACAATAATTTTTATACCTGGACTACCCTAGTTACTTAACGTTCAACATAAAAATTTCAGATACAAATATTTTATTTTATACATTTGAATTCCCTGCATACCCAATATATTTTTGACCATACTAACTTGAAGAAATGATCATAATCTTACTATTTATATCATCCTCACCCAATCCATTATCCTGGACTAGAGTAGAGGTGATACTAACCAAGGGTGAAATTACCTAGACACCCAGGTATTGTAATAAATTAAAAGGGTTTAAACACATAATATATATGGGAAATATTTAACGTTTTTAAATGAACCCACTCTACTATTACTAGATATACTGAAATAAATTAATCAAGGCCATCTCAATAAATGATTAATGCAACCCAATCCAAAAATAATAAAAATAACAAAACTATAAAAATAAAAAATGAATCCAAGACCAAATTTAGAGTAATAATTAGAAATTATAAATTTGATACTAAAAAACCAAAGCAGTAGAACACTATTGAACCAATATGGAACTACACCATACCAAGACACAAATAGCTGAAAGATAAAATTAAATCAACAATGACCACGTCTAGTAAGGTTATCCACAAGTATGTAACAAACATTTCCCTTTCCTGTATCATGGAAAACAATTTATATAAATGTGTTGAGGTGTATATCTTGGGGTGAGTATAACAACTTAGTTAGTAACTACAATAAAATTTTCCCATATTCCACTAAGATCAGAAATAGGTTATCTCGCAAAAATATAAAATAGGTTGGGATATTATCAATGTAGTAATAAATTTTTCAATATAAAATAAATATATGAATTGATTTTTCAAAATCATTATAATCAAATAAGTTTTTTCCTTTTAAATTATAAAAATCAATTCATTTAATTCAATTTTTCATATCAACCATGTTTTCCCACATATACAACCATGTATTCTAAGTGACGTCCCTATTCTATTGAGTAGTGATATGTCCTCTACCAAGTTGTCTCTTGGTGGAAATCATCCTTTCTCTTTTCAATCAACATTAAGCAACATGTCTATTTTAACAAGACCATTACAAATTTGGAAAACACACAAATTGTATGGCTTCCAGTTTTCACCCACATCCTAATTATTTGAAGAATAATTATACAAATATATTTCATTTATGGAAACTATTTTTAATAAATTCATCAACCATGATGTGAGTGAAACCCACAACCCCATTTCAAATGTCTACAATCATGATAGAAATCCATTAGAGTTCCAGTAGGTTATTTTCATTAAAAATTAAGAGTGATATATTAAACAAATCTATAAGCTTTCACATTCCAATAAAAGTGGATAGAGTGAAAAAGGAAACTAGATCAGATTTATTTGGTATAATGATTCTTAGATGATCATGTAGATCCAAACCCTTCCTTCCATTTCACTAAAAATCCCGTGATAAAACTAAAAAACCTCATTCATCCCCGTATATATATATATAGAAACACTAATATTTGGTTCTATTCAAGATTATTTGAGTATATCCAAGATGATAAGGAATAACAAGGTGTTAACCTTTGACTTCCATGATAAAATACTCAAAGAATTATCATAATCAATTTATGGGAATCAAATATCACCAAAAATTACCTAAGGGAACCATGGAAACTAAGAACCTAGTTTATTAGAGGAGGAATAATATTTTTTGGGTGAGTTTTTGGTCAAAATTAAATTTTTCATACAATGAAATTCTAATCACATAGTTAAGTCGCATGGTTAGTCTCATGGTTTTTTAAAACCATACACTAACCAAGAACAAACCCATTAACTAATTGAACCATTTGATTAATGTCATGGATATATAACATGGTTCCTAGAAACCATGATTAAACCAAACACCTCTGAAAATTTTATCCAAAACCGTTAAAAATCATCCAAAATTTTCCCAATACTTAACCCAAACATTTCATACCTTAAATATGCCATAAAAATATAGAAAAACTTAAAACTGTGGGTGTTACATGCATAATATTGTTAGAATATCTAGCTGTAATCATACTTATAAATAAATATGTGAACATAGTTTTTTGAAGTCATGTTCATATATAATCATGTTAGCATAGCCAAAAAAATTCATACTTACACATAAATATGTGGAAAAAATTGTTTGCAATATTTTCGACACTCATAATCACCATATCATGAGATATCTATATCACATTACACAAAGCATTGGAGGGATATGCATTTCTAGTCTCACCTATCTCATCTGGAAAACCATACTTAAGTGTTTCATAATATCAACGAAACATTCATTAGTTCATTATAGAATAATCTAAGGAAAAGAAATGTTTTCATATTGATTTCATCATAACATAATTAACCTATGGGAAAGAAATGAGTTTCATATAATCATCCTTAAAACAACCTCATCCCAAGCCATATAGTAGAGGAAATTGTCAGAAATCATAAGAACATATCCCCAGTGAATAAAATCAAATTTATGAAAAATAACCTATCTAAAATAGTTATTTATAGGTAAAAACATCTATAAAACATTTTTATGAACATGTATAAGGAAGGAAAATTTCATCGACTAAAGAGGAAATAAAGTAGGCTTTTCATAAAAAACATTTTCTTTATCATTTTAAAAACCAAATAGAATAATATGATAATAATAGATGTAAACTACATAAATATTTAGATAATAATAAAATAATGTAATTTAAATTATAATGATCATACAATTCCCATCAATATAAAATTAACATAGACAATATTTAAAATACATTAGATTATAAAGTAAACCCTTATAGTTTGGTAACCCTTGAATCAAATACTCATGAAAATAGAAACTTATATGGATTTATAAATATCAATAATTTCCATAAAATAACTATAAAATAAATTTATGTGAAGTATATAAAACACACAAATGAATTATGTGGGGGAATCTGACATATGTCTCACAAAAATAAAAGTGAGAATAAATACCCTTACCTTATGTCCCATTTTACATTATACATGTTCAATACTACAATATAATAAATATATATTTAGTATAAATAAATTACAAAACCATATTAATATCTATATTACTATATATCATTATTTTATAATTACATATTACACTTTTATTAACAATTTTTCATCATAATGAACAATTTGGTGAAAATGGATCTGTTTTACATCGCTATTCTAGTTCGATGGTTCTGGTCCATGAATATTATCTTGTGTTTCGTCACCTTCCAAATAATATTCTTGCCATAAGTTTCATATCTATTAAGTATATAAAATTTAATAACCAATTTTATAAAATAGTAATGAAAAATTAATTGCATCACTATGTGGAGATGGTAGTTTGTACGTATGCATAGGTGATGTTTCCACATTTTGATGGATAGAATGAGAGGAAAGTAAAAAAAATTCCAAATTATATGTTAATATATAATACCATAAGTAACATATATATTCATTAATTATATCATGATGACCTTCCTTGTAAAAATAAAATAAAAAAAGAATGACATTGTTCGTGGAGGTGGTAGTCCACACTTATGCACGAGCGACATTATCATTTTAAAAAGGATGGGAATTAGATATAAAATGAATATAAAATTAATATAAAAACATTTCAATATAGTATAATTACTTCTTCCACCATTTTAATATGGTTATAGAATATTTAGAGGAGGTTTAAGAAGAAATAAACATGAAAAATATTAGTAAGAACATATACCTCTTCTTTGGGTATGTTCCTTTGAAAATGTAGAGAACAAAGGATGGAGTACATGTAAATTAAATTACTTTTGATGAATACTTAATAAATAACAAAAACCAACACTCAAGGATCATAATAGTTTAGTGTCTTTGGAAACTCGGAACAAAATCTTCTAATCGTTGTGAAAGATATTCAACATCTCCCATAAAGATCTTCCCCTTCTGTTTTCTTACCAAAAACCTTTATTTATATCCTGGGTAAAGAAAACATAAAAATGGTGAGCTCAAATGCTCAGTAATGGTAAACATAGAGAACATAAAAAAATCCATAAGAATTTGAATGAAAAAACTTGAACATAAAATCTAAACATCAAAATCTTGAGCAAAGACATAAATCATGGAAGTACGTAAGGCATATATCATAAAGGAACATCAATCATGATAAAATAGCATAGGAAGAAAACATGTAATCATGGAAAACCATTAATCACATGATATGATTTCCCGAGTAGCCAAGGAATTTCTGCCAAGACCATCCTAGTGGACAAAGTCCCTTTCTGAATCGAGTTCACTCCTCGTTCCAGTCCTGTATCACTGAACTGGATTAACTGACCGTTCCATCCATGTCTATCTCATGAGATATAGGTCCCACCCATCTCATAATTAAATCATTCTTACATGTGCCACAACATAAACATACACCATTCATCATAACCCAACGAATAAAAATGGGTTTCATAAACATCATCCCATCATAACATAATCCATATAAAACAAATGGATATAATTTCATCATAATAAAATTGAAACCATGTAAATCATAGATACATTATACTTGAAACATAAACATATGAAATAATGTCATCTTAGATGGAAAATGGTTTTGATAAAACACTTGAAACAAATTCTTGAGGAAAATATCCTTTCTTCTTCAAAATCTTTTTCTTTTCACAAAATTCCATTCAATTTTAAAAGAAAAGGATTTTGTTGAAAAAAATCATGAAATAATTTAAAATAAGATTTATGTAAATAAGGTGTTATAAAACCGTAAAAATACGTTCATGCTATATAAATTAAAAGAAACATTCTCCTCGTACTTTTGCCGGAAAAGTCAAAAAAGTTCCTCGTATGGTAAACAAAAGAAAGATTCCTTCCACAACATGTGGTAAAAGTAAAAATGGGTAAAAAGGACATTAAACATACATGAAAACATTTTTAGAAAACATGGACATGTATGATAACAATAACCCCAGTAAATACTTACGAATAACAATCTTGGATAAGAACGAGATTCGAATAGTTATCCCTTACCTTATGTCTGATATGCTTCATATGTATCTGAAACTCCTGTATAATTATTCAAATAATGTCATTGACTTATTAAATAATCATATTAATTTTTATGATATCATATATGGTTCACTTATGACTTTATATTACCCGTTCTTTTGTAAATTCCATGTTAAAGCAGCGTTTTGGTAAAATCGTTTCATTTATCATACGTGTTTCGACTTATTGTTCTTGATATTATTACTTATATCCTGATTTATTTAATTCCAAAATGTAAAACGTGATTTATAAATAATATATTTTCATAATATACATATATATAATAGATCTATAAATGGAAATAAATACACCATTCATGGAGACGGTACGTCGTACGTACGCATGAACGCTGTTTTTCGTTTCCTTATTGAATTGAATGGAATTAAGTAGATGAAATACATATATATATACATAAATACAATAGCATTATTATGTCATATATTTCATGATTACTTGTTATATATACTTTATAATCATTATTGAATTCTTAACATAGAAAATGAATCTCATCGCGTCGTAGAGACGGTAATCCGTACGTACGCACGAGCGATGATATCATTCCCATATTTATTGAATGGTATTGGAGTGGATGATATAATATAATAAAATCAGTATGATGTTATAATAATTATATATAGTTATTCTTTATACCATTATACCCATCCAAGTAAGGTGGTGGTGGAAAAACTGATTACACCACGACGTGGAGACGGTATTCCGTACGTACGCACGCGTGGTGATTTCGTTTTCCGTAGGATGGATAGAAGGTGAAATAGGGTTTTTTTCATATTTATAATAACATATCACTATATAATTAATACTGATGTTATTAATTTATAATGAAACAACTAAAGAAGAGGAAGTAGAAGAAGAAGAAAGAAACTTGAAAGAGTCGGTAGAAGAGATTACATCTTCCTCGACACACCTCCTTTAAACTCCTTCTTAGGGCACTAGAGTTGGACTTTTTAGAAGACCAAAACCTCTATGATGTAACTATAGAGGTTGAGAATAAAAATTGTCAGGGGTTGGCTGAGCTTAAAGGCTCAAAAGGGTGTGAAGAGAAGAGGGAAGGGGTGCCCTTTTTATGAGGAGAGGGGCACCTTTGGAAAAACTTAAAATATTATTTTATAATAAAGTCATATTCGGTTTATAATAGCTCCAAATTGATTTATTTAGAATCTATAGTGAGGATGGGTCGTAATACTCTCAACAAATAGATTTTAGATAAGTATAGGTTACTATTTTAACCTTATCTTTTAGATTTAACTCTAAGTTAAATAATTTAACTTTTACCATGTCTTCTTGTTTTCTTACACTATATGGTTAATAAAATTACGATAACAAGACAAACGAACGCCAAGTGGTTAATTATTAACATATATAACCTTATCTAAGTCATTTTTCCGAACCTTAAATTTTTAGTAATATAATAACAATTAATAATATAATATTTTTCTAAAAAACTATTTTATTTCAATTTTGACACTATTTGGTAATTGATTTTTGTGAAACTCATAATAGCATGACTAGTTAGAAAAAAGTTATTTAAATCAATAAAAATATATCATATTAACCTATAAAATTATTGTAATTCATAAAAAGTCTAAAATTACATTTATTTGGGTATTTATAACATCAATTATGTTAATATTTCATTAATAAGGTAATTACTGCATCATCATTGTGTCATAAATAAATTAAATTATTTAATGTCTAAAAATTGTAAATAAAATACCAATTTATAGGAACAATTTTTATCTTTTTAATGAATATTTGTAGTCGAATTTATCTTATTTATAACCCTATATTAAAAATGATTTAGTTATTAAACTTTGATTTTAACTATTTTAACCCTTCTTTAAATAAATTAATAATAACTATCCGAATATAATCCAAGTGGACCTAAATGGTCATATTTTATTCCTAAGGTTGTTTTTGGTCGAATTAAACTTATACAATAGAATTAGGACATGTGTTAGGGTAATAATAATATCATTTTTACCCTTAATTACACTATTTACTTTTAACCGTGGTAAATAAAAGTAAAAAGTTACTATTCACCAAAAATTATTTTTATCTTATTGAACAACATTTTACTCCCTGATATTAGCCGTGTCTCTCGGATTTTTGAAATTCCACTCACAGAAGTGGTAAAATTATGTTTTATGTAAATTTTCAAACTCTCCTGGGAGGTGGGTAAAAGACGGTGAAAAGTTCAATAAAATTTTTATATATCTAAAATTATTATAAAATGACTCCAATAAATTACATTGAACTTATATAGGTATTATGTATCAATTTTGACCTAAAATAAATTTAAACAAAATAAATGATTATTTAAATAAAATTTCAGTTTTTAAATAGTAACCTAGTGTTTTCACTATTCATCAAAAATTGAAAGTTTTTAGTAAAATACCAAAAATTCACCCTAGACTAATTTCGATGTTCCGAATGAAAAAATGAAGTCCATTTTGAAATATAAAATTTATAAAATTTTAAAAGGTGGTTATTACTATTCATAACGGCTAGTTTATATAATATTTTAATAACATATCGTTGTTTAGTGAAACTCGGTATTGCGTACAACACACGCTCTCATGGAAGGTCGTTATTGTGTGTAAATCAAGCCATGTTAGGGTTACGTGTAGTGAAAGATTCCTTTGTTGTTGTGTATAATAGAATCCTACCATATTTCATTTATACATTGAATATATATATATATACACTCAATGTTGTGTAGAATAACTTCTATCAAACGAACATGAAATTTTGTATAACATGATACAAGAATAGTGTTGTGTATACTACAAGATAATATGGTTTTTCTTATAGCGCAAGATAATCTTGGTGTAGCGTACAACAGAAGATATGAAAGAAATTAAAAATAATATATCTCATAAAATCTTGGGGTGTTACATTCTACCCCCCTTAAAATGAATTTCGCCCTCGAAATTCTTCGGGGTTATAAATGTTTTACTACTCAAAAGTTTCTTTAATAAAAACCCACATCGTAAAAAGGAATAACAAAACTTATCTTTAAAAACTAAAGTATGAAACGTAATGGTTACCCAAATTAACTATTCCATGGGATTCCATATAGGAGAACATAGGTGAAAATATGGATATGGAAGAGAAATGTAACCATCAAGTTCTGATAGAGAGTGGTAGAGAACATAGCTATGAAAAATCCAAAAATCAAAAAGACATAAATTTGTGATGATCTAAGGTACCATCTGATTCATCAGATATAAGGGCACTAGGACAACATTTTTAGTTTTCAAGATCATTTCCCTAAAGTTGAAGAATCTGAATTAGAAGAAATATTTACTTGATTTTGGTTCAATCTTACAGTTGTTTGTTCCTTAAAACATTTCCACTTAACCTCTTAATGAAATGAAGTTAAATTTGTATTTTTCAAAGTGTTAGCAGATCATGCGATAGAATGATAGGTCATTCCATCTATCTCAAACATAAGGTTAGCAAAATTTATATACATAAGTCCATCTATGGTGAGATTAATCGTATATGGTTCCAAAAATGGACTTATACTTCATGTATCATACCGCTTAATAAAATAAAACTAGTTTATACTAACCAGGGACTTCCTGTAGGCCATAGGTAGGCGATAAAGGCCTATCATACTTCGGTTGTGGGTTCGATTCCCGCAACCTTGTCCGACATGATGGTTTGTCGACCGTCCTGTAGGTTTTTCTTTTTCTAAAACTACATTATTATAAAATTACAGAAATTATATCAAAAAAAAGTTCTAGCCTTAAACAATACTATATTATGTCTAACTTAATTCATTCCAATATTTAGGCTTATCCAAAATACTTCGGTCCAAGATCATAGTATAAAGAAAATGATTACAGCAAAGGTCACATAATAAGCAAGTGAATACCATCATTTATCTCCCATATATCATAAGATATATCTTGTTGGTAATATTCCAAACATGTTTTTTTCTAAGATCATCCCCAAAAATTTCATTAAAGAAAAAGGAATAACAGTGTACACATGAGGTGTAATGAGCTTACACAGACTAGAAATTAAAGGGAAAAATAGACATACAATCGTACTCACATCATTGAAATACCCCGAACTGAAGATTTACAGTTAGAAGCCGCTGCTGTTCACCATTCCATCGTCCAAAAGCATTATTTGATGATGTATCCCTCTCCTTGTATGAAGCGAGAATGAAGTCATCAGCCCTCGTGCGCCCTTGGAGCTCCTTTCCACCTATAATATTACTCCTTGATGAAGGCCTGATCTCTTTTACATCCAAGTGTTGTCTCAAGAATGTAGAAAAATTATGGAATCAATATAACATTCCATCTGTGAAACAATAGCATCCCAAGAAAGCCTAACATCCAAATGACTTCCCTTCAATTGGTGCTAAGACTGAAGCAGTCTTCATCTTCAAAATCTACAACAATCCATTCTCATCTGTATAAAACTGATAAAAAACTCCAGCACATCACCATGATGTAAAAACCATCACCAGCCATCACAAAACAAGATTTTCAGAAAGCAGAGCAGCCATAATAAGGAAGAAACCTAGAGAGAACAGGAAGTAAACCCGTCAGAACATAGTAGAAAATAAATAACCAGACCAAAAATTATCATCTTCAAAAAGTCTGAAAGGAAGATCAGATAAGTCTTCAACATTAGGAGAAGTCTCAGAGGGAGCTATATGCACAGGGTCATTGCCAAGGTATGTTCTTGAAATTAAAGTTTGGATATTTCTTTAATTCCTCAACTACTCTAATAAACATTCTTTTTCTAATGTCAAGATAATCATCAGCAGTCATATCACAATTTTTATATTTTCTAAAGGTATCTACGTCATTTTAAATTTTCCAGGAGTCAAGATCCTCTAAGAAATAAAATTTCTCTTCATACAAGTAGGCATCCCTATAAGCATGATCATTTTCATCAACTTCACTGGAGGAATCTTCTGCTTCAGAGTGATCAGAAGAGTCTGAGGATTCAGTAAAGGGTTCAGTGGGGACCGGCTGTGGAGGGACTTCAATATCAGTAACCATGGAAGCAAGTGAACGTGTGATAATAGTCTTTTCAGTATTAGAATTATCCCTACGTTTTCACGTTTTTTTTGGGATTCGGAGTGATGAATCCATCAGAATAAATCAAAACTTTTTTCCCTTTTCGATCTTTAAAATGATAATCCTCTTCCAACGGGAAATTTTCAACATCATCTTGTAAAGATTCCTTAGATACCACTTGTTCAAGTTCATTTTTCTCATGACCCTCAGGTATGGAAACTTCTATCCTGGCACATGGAGCGTCCAAATGAGTAATTGAATCATCTTTAGAGGTAGAGGTGTTATTGTTTTACTTTGTAATATCAGTCTGACCAGCAGTAATCACCTCTGGAGTGACCTTCTGAACCCAAATAGATTTGGAATGAGGTAGTAGATGGGGGGGAGGTCTTTCATTTTCACAATTCTTTGTGGCATGACCAATTCTAAAACATTTATTACAAAATTCATGGACATTCTCAAACACCACATCATGTATAAAGCCATTTTCCCCATTTTGAATCCAAAACATCGAAGGAAAATCTTGTGAGATATCTATTTCTTTGAAAATTATAGCAACGGAGGGGCGTGTCAGGTTTAGTGTGGAATTATCAATCTTAAGAGGTTGCCCAAATAGTCTAGCAATGGAGGTTAAATCCTACTATTTGAAGAGGTGCAGTGGTAGACCCGTAAACCCTATCCAAATTGGGGCAATGGGGGGATCAACATCAAAATTAAAATCAGGTGACCATTTAAATATTTTCATGTGAGAACCCCCAAAAGACCATGAACCGCGAGACCAGAATCTATAGTAATCATCATCTAGAGAAAATCGAAATAGAACATGTAGAGGATTCAACAATCCGATATGAAAACAGAACATGCAATCATTCCACTACCTTCTTAAACCATTGACCAGGCTTCAACACTTCTTTTATCTCATATATCATTTGTAGTCTCCTCATCATCATCCACATAAATACTACCCATATGACCACGCTGATTCTCTCCATGATATTTTCCATTAGGGCGTTGGTTTGCATAATTCCCATACATTCCACATTTAAAACACCTAATAATTGTTGATGTCATAACAATACCATTATCCTTCTCCATGGTGTTAACTGGACCTTTTCCTTTACAATTGCTGGCTTTGTGTCCTTCTTTTCCACACCCAAATAATCTTCCAATTCCTTTGAAACATTCTCCCTGATGCCTCTTACCACATGATTTACATGATGGAAATTGAACTTTCTTTCCTCTATGGTCATCATGAATCTCCATCCTTCTCTTATTAGCTGAGTCGGGAAACTTACCAAAGTTGAGATTATTGATCATATTATGAGATTTCTGATTAGGCATAATAACGATGTTTGGACTTCCAAATCCCATTTCATTTGGTTGCTCATGAAGAATATCATTCCATTGTCCATCATATCCTCCATTATCATGAATCTTCATGTTTCCATCCTTCTTCTAAAACCCAAAAAGAATAGTGTGAGAGGAAAAAATCAAAATAAAGGGGAAGTACCATCAATATCTAACATCTTATGTTAAATTATAATATCTTTACCTTAATTTTATGACTATAACCTATACGTATACTGATCCTTAGGGACATCCCTAGACATACCTTAGAAATATCTCTAGGGATTCCACTAAAGTTTTCGCATCCTAGTTTCCAAAGGTTAACTAAACATTTCCTCTGATACCAACTGTAGAGACCCAAGCTTGGCGTACATGTACATTACATTACTTTTTCGGAATACTTAATACATAACAAAAACCAACACTCAAGGATCGTAATAGTTTAGTGTCTTTGGAAACTCGGAACAAAATCTTCTAATCATTGTGAAAGATCTTCAACATCTCCCATAAAGATCTTACCCTTTTGTTTTCTTACCTAAAACCTTTCTTTATATCCTGGGGAAAAGAAAACATAAAAAGTGTGAGCTCAAATTCTCAGTAAGGGTAAACATAGATAACATAAATCAATCCTAAGAATTTGAATGCAAAAACTTGAACATAAAATCTAAACATCAAAATCTTGATCAAAGACATAAATCTTGGAAGTACGTATGGAATATATCATAAAGGAACATCAATCATGATAAAATAGCATGGGAAGAAAACATGTAATTATGGAAAACCATTAAGCACATGATATTATTTCCATAGTAGGCAAGTCATTGCTTCCAAGACCATCTTAGTGGACAAAGTCCCTTTCGGAATCGAGTTCACTCCTTGTTCCAGTCCTATATCACTGAATTAGATTAACTTACCATTCCAGCCATGTATATATCATGAGATATAAATATTTACCCAATTAATTGGAGGGATATATAGGTCCCACCCATCTCATAATGAAATCATTCTTACTTGTTCCACAACATAAACATAAACCATTCATCATAACCCAACGAATAAAAATGGGTTTCATAAACATCATCCCATCATAACATAATACATATAAAACAAATGGATATAATTTCATCATAAGAAAATTTAAACCATGTAAATAATAGAGACATTATACTTGAAACATACACATATGAAATAATGTCATCTTAGATAGAAAATGGTTTTGATAAAACACCTGAAATAAATTCTTGAGGAAAATATCCTTTCTTCTTCAAAATCATTTTCTTTTCACAAAATGCCATTCAATTTTAAAAGAAAAAGATTTTTTTGAAAAATAATAATTAAATCATTTAAAGTAATATTTATGTAAATAAGGTTTTATGAAATCTTAAAAATCCATTCATGCCATATAAGTTAAAAGAAACATTCTCCTTGTACTTTTCCTGGAAAAGTCAAAAAAGTTCCTCATATGGTAAAAAAAGAAATATTCCTTCCACAACATGTCGTAAAAGTAAAAATGGGTAAAAAGGACATTAAAAATACATGAAAATATTTTTAGAAAACATTGACATGGATGATAAAAATAACCCCAGTAAATACTTACGAATAATAATCTTGGATAAGAACGAGATTGGAATAGTTATCCCTTACCTTATGTCTGATATGCTTCATATGTATCTGAACCTCCTGTATAATTATTTAAATAATGTCATTGACTTATTACAGAATCATATTAACTGTTATGATATCATATATGGTTCACTTATGACTTTATATTACCCGTTCTTTTGTAAATTCCATGTTAAATCAGTGTTTTGGTAAAATCGTTTCATTTATCGTACGTGTTTCGACTTGTTGTTCTTGATATTATTACTTATATCCTGATTTAGTTAATTCCATAAAGTAAAACATGATTTATACATAACATATATTTAGAATATACATATATATAATATATCGATAAATGGAATGAAATACACCGTTCATGGAGATTGTAGGTCGTACGTACGCATGAACGCTCTTTTTCATTTTCTTATTGAATTGAATGGAATTAAGTAGATTACATACATATATATAAACATAAATAAAGTATAATTATTATGTCATATAGTTCATGATTACTTATTATATATACTTTCTAATCATTCTTGAATTGTTAACATGGAAAATGAATCTCATCGCGTCGTGGAGACGGTAATCCGTATGTACGCACGAGCGATGATATCATTCCCATATTTATTGAATGGTATTGGAGTGGATGATATAATATCATAGAATCAGTATGATTTTATAATAATTATATATAGTTATTATTCATACCATTATACCCATCCAAGTAAGGTGGTGGTAGAAAAACTGATTACACCACGGCGTGGAGACGGTATTCCATACGTACGCACCCGCAGGGATTTCATTTTCCGTAGGATGGATAGAAGGTGAAATAGGGTTATTTCATATTTATAATAACATATCAGTATATAATTAATACTTATGTTATTACTTTATAATGAAACAACTAAATAAGAGGAAGTAGAAGAAGAAAGAAACTTGAAAGAGTCAGTAGAAGAGATTACCTCTTCCTCGACACACCTCCTTTAAAATTCTTCTTAGGGCACTAGAGTTGGTATTTTGAGAAGACTAGAACCTCTATTATGTAACTATAAAGGTTTAGAAGAGTATTTTTCCGGGTTTGTCCAAGCTTCAAGGCTCAAAAGGGTGTGAATAGAAGAGGGAAGGGGTGCCCTTTTTATAAGGGAGTAGAGGGGCACCTTTGAAAAAACTTAAAATATTATATTATAATAAAGTCATATTCGGTTTATAATAGCTCCAAATTGATTTATTTAGAATCTAAAGTGGGGATGGGTTGAACTCCTCTCAACCAATAGGTTTTAGACAAGTTTAGGTTACTATTTTAACCTTTTATTTTAGATTTAACTCTAAGTTAAATAATTTAACTTTTACCATGTCTTCTTGTTTTCTTACACTATATGGTTAATAAACTTACTATAACAACAAACAATATCCCCAAGTGGTTAATTATTAATATATATAACCTTATCTAAGTCATTTGGATGAACCCAGGATTTTTAGGAATTTAATTACAATTAATAATATAATATTTGTTTTAAAAACTATTTTATGTCAATTTTGACACTATTTGGTAATTGATTTTTGTGAAAATAATAACAGCATGATTAGTTAGAAAAAAGTTATTTAAATAAATACTAACATATCATATTAACCTATAAAATTATTTAAATTCATATAAAGTCTCAAATTACATTTATTTGGGTATTTATAACATCAATTATATTAATATTTCATTAATAAGGTAATTACTACATCATCATTGTGTCATAAATAAATTAAATTATTTAATGTCTTGAAATTGTAAATAAACTACCATTTTTTAGGAAATCTTTTTATCTTTATAATTAATATTTATAGTAGAATTTATCTTATGTATAACCCTATATTAAAAATGATTTAGTTATTAAACATTGATTTTAACTATTTTAACCCTTCTTTAAATAAATTAATAATAAATGTCCTAATCTAATCCAAGTGGACCTAAATGGTCATATTTTATTCGTAAGGTTTTTTTGGTCAAATTAAACTTATCCAATAGAATTAGGACGTGTGTTAGGGTAATAATAATATCATTTTTACCCTTAATTACCCTATTTACTTTTAACCGTGGTAAATAAAAGTAAAAAGTTACTATTCATAAAAAATTATTTTTATCTTATTGAATCACATTTTACTCCCTGATATTAAATTTGTCTCTCATATTTTCAAAATTCCACTCACATAAGTGATAAAATTATGTTTTATGTAAATTTTCAACTCTCCTAGGAGGTGGGTAAAAGACGGTGAAAAGTTCAATAAAATTTTTATATATCTAAAATTATTATAAAATGACTCCAATGAATTACATTGAACTTATATAGGTATTATGTATCGATTTTTACCTAAAATAAATTTAAATAAAATAAATGATTATTTAAATAAAAATTCGGGTTTTAAATAGTATCCCAGTGTTTTCATTATTCATCAAAAATTGAAAGTTTTCATAAAAATACCAAAAATTCACCCTAGGATAATTTCGATGTTACGAATCCAAAAATGAAGTCTATTTTGAAAGATAAAATTTATAAAATTACAAAATGTGGGTATTGAAATTCATAACGGCTAGTTTATATAATATTTTAATCACATATCATTGTTTAGTGAAACTCGGTATTGCATACAACACACGCTATCATGGAAGGTCGCGATTGCGTTTAAAGCAAGCCAAGTCAGGGTTGCGTGTAGTTAAATATTCCTTTGTTGTTGTGTATAATATAATCCTACCATATTTCATTTATGCATTGAATATATATATATATACACTCAATGTTGCGTAGAATAACATCTATCAAACGAACTTGAAATTTTGTGTAACATGATCCAAGAATAGTGTTGCGTATGTTGCAAGCTAATACAGTGTTTCTTATAGCTCAAGATAATCTTGGTGTAACGTAAAACAGAAGATATGAAAGAAATTAAAAAGAATATATCTCATAAAATTTCAGGGTGTTACAGAAAAGAAGCTTAAGGATCAATGAATGGGTGTTTTGGGAAGAAAATAAACACAAGGCCATAGATAAGGCTGTTGGGAGAGTATTTGGGTAGATATTTTTCAAGAAAAAGGGCTCAATTAGTGTGGAAAATATAGGAGAGGAGGTCCCCTTTTATAAGTTATTGGAGTGACACACTTATAATTATTTTAAACTTTAAAAATAATATATGGTCACATTCAAGGAAATTTGGCTATAAATTGGATGAATATTAAATATGGGATAATATAGGGTAAATATACATTCTTTAAATAGGATTTAGATATTTTTAGGTCATTTTATCCCAAATACCTTCAGTTTAACCCCACATTAACACCTTTTGACCATTATCATAGTAATGAGGTACGTAGACATTAAGGGTCTACAGTGTCATTATAAATGGGAAAGTGGATAATAAGTGGACCATGGTTGATATGATTAACCTCTTACCCCTAAAAAGATAAAATATATTATTTTTATGATTTTATATTCTTTTTAAACTAATTTTTAATCATTAAAAACATTTACGGTCATATTTGGGACTGTTCAAAAATTTTGACTGTTTACAAATCAAGAAAATAATGATATTTGAATTTAAATTTTTTTTACATCACTAATACTCTTTAGTTACCGATGAAATCTTAAGAAAATCATAAATCATCCATAAAATATAAATTCTAATGTTTTTAAAACAATTCAGTTCATTTTTATTCTACTTTAAAATGAATTGTGTCAACATTAAAGACACATTCAAGGTACTTATACCATCACTAAAAAATTAAAAAAAAATTGTTTTCGACACTTTGGCTAGGGCATGCATCCGTCCGTGGGGACGCGCTGGCTGCTACCCTGTATTCCTGCTTTCCAAAGGAGGGTGACATCCATCGCTTATTAAGGGATGTTTTTTCCTTTATCGAAATGGGATGATGGGATGTTGGTGTCTCCTTCTATAGATTCCTCCTTGGAATTCGTCACCTAGTTCGAGTCTCCCTCATAGATTTGAGTTGTTGTTTGTGAATCTCATTCTCGGTTCCATATCTTTGTGGATGCCGATTAATTATGCTACTTCTGTTTGGGTATTACAAGGGGTCATGTTAGGGTAGAAACCTCTGGTTAGAGTATATGAAAACATCAGGCATGTCGAGGAATCTCTAGATGCATGGACATTGGAGAGCCTATATTATTCCTCATAAGGGGGCCTCTTATGGGCGCATAACCTGTGGAATCCCATGTTGGTAACATGGTATCTTATTTAAGAGGAATGTCTCTGATATTTTCCTTAGCTTCTCATGATTAACATGAGGTATTCCATGATTTTAATGTCTTGAGAATATGGTTATGCCAAAGGTGTTTTTTCTAAGGTATTCCTCAGACATCCCATGTTCAACATAGGGTAGACCTCATGTTTAATATCTTGTGGAGATGGAATGAGAGTGATCAAAAAATACCATAGAGACATATCAGATTTGTACATACCCAGGAGGGAGCACCTAGAAGGTTTACCAGATGGATAGATCAGAATTTCCAATGAGGATGGATCCAAGGTGGTGTGTCCCGTAGAGGGAAGATATCACACCTTGAAGGTTGATCGGGACACCATTAAGGGTGGATCAGAGAAAGTTAGCCCTAGAAAAGGGAACACCACGGTTTACCATTGGATGTGGTTGAACATTTGGGAGGTTTCCTATGTACCCTGTGTAGACAACAGGGATCAAAACCCACATAGTTTGAAGGGGTTATGAATCAGGGTGTAAAAAAGGACAACGATTAAGATACATGCTAAGGCTTACGCATGGATAGTGGCCCATCACAAAAGGGACACTCTTGGTTGGAGGAACGTGGATTGAATGTGGAGATTACACATGGTTAGATACCCAAGGAAATGGCGTGATCCCACCAAGTAGTGGTAGCCCGAGTAGGAATCGGGATGGATGATCGATGGATAAATGAAGTGGATGGGAGGAATGGGATATAACCAACATGAAGATGATGGTGATGTGGGGATTGAACCTCAGGGAGGATTACTATGTGTCCTTGTGGTAGGGAATCAAAGTCTACATAGTTCGATGGGGTGATGGGACACCTGAGGAGGCGGCCTATGAGAATGGACACATGGAAGGGACCCGAAGGAAGTAGAACCTCCGGGTTGGGGCATGACCCTCCCAAAACACAAAGGCTCAAGGGAGACACTATGATGGGACATAGGTGATGGGATTGAACACAAGGGAGGCTTCCTACGTATCCCCGTGGTGGGGAACGTAAATCTATGTAGTTTAGGATAGGGCATGGAATTGGGGTGTATGCAAAGGACAATGACCAGACGACATTCTTGGGGTTATGTGTGGTTAGTGGCCTAATAGTTGATCTGACGCCACTAAGGGATGAACCAAGGATGTGGGTCACAATAAAAGGGACAGTGAGGTTTACTAGTGTTTGGGATTTAAATTCAGGGAGGCTTCCTATGTACCCTACCTAGGAGATGGGGATTAAAACCTTTGTAGTTCAAAAGGGGGTTCCTTGTGTTTGAGTTTGAACCTCAGGGAGACTTCCTACATACCCAAGCTTTAAGATAGGGATAAAAACTCACGTAGTTTGAATAGGACTACCCATGTTTGGGTTTTAACCCTTGAGAGGCTTCCTACGTACCCTTATTAGGATACAAGGATCAAAACTCATGCAGTTCGAACAGGTTTACCAATGTTTGGGGTTGAACCTCAGGGAGGAATCCTACGTACCCTGCCTAGGAGACAGGGATCAAAACCCACATAGCTCGAATGTGTATTTGGAGTTGAACCTCAGGGTGGATTCCTACTTACCTTGTCTGGATAGGTTAAGGATCAAAACCAACATAATTCAAAAGCATATAGTTTAGAAATGTGTGGGATGAGGGTGGAATGACGTGAAGTAGTTGGGATAAATGGGTGATGTCCTTGAACATTAGGGAGGCTTTCTACATACCATTCCTAAAGAGGGCAAGGATCAATGTCCACATATTTAGGCAAACTGGGGCATGGGGCTTACACGCTATGGAGGCCTGTGAGGATGTCATGGTCAATGTTTACTCAAAGACCATGTGAGTTATACTCAGTGTGAGAAACAAGAGTCTATAAATACCTAATGATCGCATTGTGGGTGTTTCATCTGTAAGGGATGGATCGGGGCTTACGCGTGGTTAGCGTCCTGAAGAGGAAACAAGGGATTACTCCACGAGAGAGGCCTAGTGGGGATAAATCCCAAATGAAGAGTGATGGGGAATAGAGAGCCCCATTTTCCCTTATCTCCTCTGGTCTTTGCACATGGAAGGAGAGATGATGAGAAAGGGTTCTACCTCCTACAAGAATGTCTAAGGGCCTACACCAGGATGGTTTCTGGGGTTCTGCTATTGAGTGGAAATGGTGAACGAGGCTTACACATGGAAGCTACCCAGGTGCCTCTATGGAGCAGAAATGGGGAATAGAGATTATGCATGAAAACTACATGTGTACCACTATGGAATGACAATGGTGGATGAGGCTTACACATGGAATCTAACCAAGTGCCTCTATGGAGTGGCAATGGTGAATGGATCTTAAGCGCAAAAGCTTCCTGGGTGCCACTATAGACCGTCAATGGGTAATGTGTCTTATGAAAGGTTGATGATTAGGTGATGACACTGAGCATAAATGGTGAGTGGGGCTTACGTATGGAAGCTACACGGGTGATGGTATAGAGTGAAAATGGTGGATGGGTCATATGCATGAAAGCTGCCAGGGTTCACCTATAGAGAAGTAATGGTGAATAGGGCTTATGCATGTAAGCTTCCTGGGTGCTGCTAAGGAGTGGAAATAGTGAATGGGGCTTATGCACATAAGCTACTTGAGTGCCGCTGAGGAGAGGCAATGGTGGATGGGGCTTATGTACAATGGTTTCCCTGGTTCCGCTAAGGTGTGGCAACGATGGATAAAGCATATGCCTGGAAGCTACCTGAGAACCACTAAGGAGTGGTAGTAGTGAATGGGGCTTATGTATAGATATTGTCTATGTGCCACTATGGATCGAAAATGGTGGATGGGTCTTACACATGGAAGCTACTTGTGTACCACTATGAAGGGGCAATGGTGGATGGGGACTTACGCATGAAAGCTACCCAGGTGCTACTAAGAAGCGACAATGGTGGATGGAGTTTACGCATGGAGGATTCTCGGGCACCGCTATGGCGTGAAAATGGTGGATGGGTCTTACTCATGGATGATACCCAGCTTTCACTATGAAGGGAAATGGTGAATGGGTATTATGTACAAAAGTAGCTTGTAATGTCAACCTCATGTCTGGATATGAGGGAATCCTAGAGTGCTGCTGGGTTGAGGCCTATAATTTGGGACTAAATCTATGCGCTAGTGTACAAGAAGGATAATGCCAAGGGAATTGGAATCAGTGCTAAAAAAGGGAGATGAAATGTGTTAATCACATGACCAACATTCAGAACACAATGGGGATGGAATGACGAAGGGAGATAACTACTGACCATATTTGAATCACTGCATCGACATTGTATTATCCTGAGATAGAAATAAAAAAAATGGACAACCGCTTACCGTATTTGAAACAAAAATACAAACTCTAAGTGTCATCCAAATTATTCTGAGGCATTGGCCCATAATGGTAGGTGAGTCGAAGTGGCATGGGACCAGGCCATTAGGGGGTCCCTTCAGACATGAAAGAGAATGAAGATTCAAATTAAGGACATGAAAAGCATAAGGTGGAGTGATGGAATTTTTGAATGGATTCCAATGCTCTTAAAATTACTCCACTTTAATCATGGCATAAGGCATCTTATTTTTGTCGCATAATACATCTCTAATTTGAAACAAGAGGCATCCTATTATTGAATGATAGGGAATGCTATAGTTTAAAGTCATGTAGTGAGGACTATTGGAATCTTATGATTAGTGCATAAGTCATCTCTTGTTTTGGGCAAGAGACATCTTATGTTAGCCGTATATGGTGTACTATAATTTATAGTCAAGTAGAGAGGACTATAGAAATCTTATGCTTGGAACATAAGGAATATCTTGTTTGGAGAAAGAGGCATACTATATTTGTCATATAGGGTGTAATATAGTTTAAAGTCATGTAGAGAGTATTGTTAGGCATAAGGTTCCTAGAAATGGATGGTGTTTGGAGGTATGTAAGAGTAGCCGATTCTGGTTTAACCTAACATTGGAATTAGGTGATCGGGTTTGGAGGAGTTTCCTGAGGAATCGTTCAACTCAAAATATTTGGGGGGATTGATATGTAGAATCTCAACTGAAGACATCAGAAAGGGACCAAGGGGAATATGTCAACCCAAGGTGTTTCAAGGGGTATGGAGCAATATCTCAAACCATGGAATTCTGTAGGTGGAAGTGTGGTGAACAAGTTAAAATTTCGACATCCCAAGCCAAAATATTTGTGGTGTTACTCTCCATTTTTCATAGGGGTCAATGAAGGGACCATCCTAGAGGGCTAGGACCGCAACCTGACACTGATCCCGTACGGGGTCACAATACCCATTGTATGGACAGGTGGGAATGAAGGTAGGAGCTTCATGAATGATATGGCTTTGCGAAGGATAGGGCTTTGTCAAGGAGTTTCACAAAGATTCTGGTATTTTAAAGGGCTTGGCTTCATGGAGCTTAGGGACTCGCAGAGCATGGTACTTGCGGAGCTCAGGGTCTTACGGAGTATCATCACGAAGGAAAGGTGATCATGTAGCATATACTCACCTTATTATAAGGTGCATTACTATGAGAGAGATCTATGAAGGATTAATGCTACATGGATCCTTAAAAAACCTGAATGGGTCTCCCTCATTCACAAAAGGTAGAGTCCTTTGAGGTGCTCAGGAGAACCACAAAATGGGATATTGGCTGCCAAAGGGGAAGAAAATCATTCCTTATTCAAGGGGGTGAGCCAACTATTTATAGGTGATGGACGTCGGTGGAGCTCCCCACAGAGAAAAAATGTGCACTATGAAGAGAAAAGGACTCCCCAAATGAAATATCTCTCTTCAACCAGAGGCAGTTCCCTCAAGTTTCTCGGAGTCATGGAGGCTACAGTCATGACCTTCGTGGTGCTCTCAAAGGCTTCAATCTAGTTCCTCGGACTCGTAGAGGCATCCATCATGGCCTTTATGTCACTCGTAGAGGCTCCAGTCATGTTACTCCACTCTGAAATCATGGAGGGAGCTCTACTAATGGGTTCCATGAACCTATTTTCCAGACCATCTTTGAATGTCCATAACTCCTAATCTGTAACTCTGTTTGGGCTCTACTACTGTTAAAATCAATTCTTGAAAAATGGGATACGCGTTAGGATAATGTAAGGATGAATTTGGTATACCTTGTGGACACATGTTTCGATGCCAACAAAATTAATATCATAGAAATAATATATTAATTCTCAAAATAACCATTTATAACTATTAATAATGGATATTTATTCTAATAAAAACATATTAGATATACTCAATGAAAGAGTGTGACATTTTATAATTATTATTTACTTAATATAATATAAAGGCCATTGTCATAACCCCCTCCACATAATATCCCACAATGAGGGGAGAGTGATAGTGACTACCTGAGTCCAACCTCAAGTAGGCCTCGGGTAGGAGACTAGCACCGAGGGTATAATAAACAAGCATATAGGAGGCATTAACCTCTAATAGAACAAGAAGAAGAGGGAGATAACACTAATAAACCAATTGATATATGTTAATACACATATAAAAAAAATACTAAGTGAAAACAATCAATTTCATATATTACTAAAACAATTAGAATGGAGAACGCAAGTACAAAAAGGTATTGACCATAGTGACCTTGAATTCCAAACAGCTCCTACAAAACCGAAAGTTAGTAATATCCATCCCAATATCTATTCTACTCTAATTAACCTGGAAAATATTTCATATATATGTAGGGTGATAATAATATTATACTCAATATGATCCTCCCTGAAGCCTCTCATGGAAAGGATAATGGTAGCATTCTAAATCATGGGGGACAACTATGAAAATAACTGATCACCTAAATAGGTATAATATATTCCCATCCTCACCATGGAAAACTCTCTCCAAATATTACATAAAATATAGATTATAATATAATAATTAATAATAAAGGGAACCCTACACTTTCTTCCCCATTGGTTTTTCGCTCTTCCCCAACATCGCACATCCCGATCCATCTCCCTCCATAATCGGCTATCCGAAAGACATGTGTGAATTGAATCACAACATGGAAAACACGCATCACATCATTACATTATCCCATACACATATCAATATATATTACCTAAGTCGTTAATGGTATCCACCATAGCTCACATGATATGTATCATACATTGAGTATTATACATCAATCCATTACATCCCCTACCCCGAGTGAGTACTTCAAGCCATTACAAACTATACATGTCATACTTATAATAATCCATTGAATATTTTATATGGAAATACATGTGTGTGAAATAACCACAATCCACCACAACCCTCTACACACATATATGGGAAAACTAACCACCATTCATACCTGTACATGCAACTACCAAGAGTAGGGAGAAGATCTAGAGGGGGTAGAAAGACATATATCCCCTCATCAAGAGGTTGGGTGAAAACACCCTTCTAGAGTCCACTAGGTGTCATTATACCTAACTGGAATGGTTGGGGTATCATAGGAAGTCCTAGAGTATACATGATATAATATATCTTGTAAACAAACTATCAGAATAACCTAATCTAAGAATCAACTACTGTATTGTTGCTCGGATTCCAGACTATCACTATTAAGACCATATATCCTATAAGAAACTATGAATTTATAGAGATACATTAATTACTTCTGTCATTTTAAAAATTAGTTTTATGTTAATTAATTGATTAATGATTAATAAACCAAAAAATTATTCCACATTATATAACAATAATCATCAGAGTAAAGTCCTTGTACTCCAGTTATATCCAAATAGAGTCTATAGTTTATTAATATTAGCATATTTTCAGAATTTTCATTTGATCAACACATTCCTGGTCGGTTAAGAATTATTTATTAACTATAATCATAATTCAAAAAACTAGGTTCACTATGAAACCATCCTAAGCTACCAATAAGTGGAAACATGAAACCAAGCACATCCAATTGCCTCAAGAAGTGTGGAGAGGAATAAAGATAAAACAACCAAATTGTCTATAGAACATTAAAAAGACTCACAAATGAGCATCCCATCTCTCAGCATCACATAAAGGAGAAAGACTAAATTCAACCCATTATATCATCTTCAGTGTCATCCTTGACACCCACATGCATATCTCGATGCATCTCACCATCAAAGGCATAAAATTCTACAACATCATCTGGATCACCACACCCACATCACATCATCCATCCTAGAATCACAAACATTCAAGCCACCCCACCCCATATCACATCAGCCATCCTAGGATCACATCGGATTTGGAGATTCCTAATCCATATTATATCACATAGAAAATTCCACATCTGAAGCATATAAAAAAAAGTAGCAAGAAACAAACACGAATATCTAATAGGAATATCTAGTCATTAAAAAAGGAATTTATCCTTTACAGATAAAATATATCTCATGTATCCAAACTCAAGGAATGTGTCCCTCTCAAGATAACGAGAAAATGAGGACCTAGAAAAAATCCTTATCATGCAACCAGTTCAAGTTCCATATTGAATCAACCAGTTCAACATCATAGGTTCTAACTATGAGAAACCTATGGGATAAATCTATAACAAACCATAAAAATCTAAACATACTCTTAGCCCTAAAACTATTTTCAAAAAAATTAAGGAGAACCATTCTAAATAAACAATAATTTTTATTATTATCAATGTGTATTAACATGATTTACATTATTTATCAATTCCATTTGTACAAGGGTGATAAAATTTAATTAAACATGTGCATTATATCTATTTCATTACCATAAAATTAAAAAAAACACTATGTTGCAAAAATTCCTCTTGTATAGATTATTAAACTAATTAATTATGAATTAATTCCAACCTTATGTTCTTTAACAATTTCAACATGATACTCCAAGAATAATAACATGCAAAAAAATCACAGTATAAATATCACACTATCTATAAAATCTAGAAGCAATATATCATAATAGTTTAAAGAATATCAACATGTGATCACTAACCAACTATTAATTAATCTGATTGAATAGATTATTAGGTTAATATGATTATCATCCAATGGTCCAAAGCAATCAGAATTTATTATTAAATGTTAATAAAATAAAAGAAGCAACAAACCACCAAACTAAAAGGCATTAATTTTCTTTATACGAGAATAGTCCAACATTGTGGATCAAGACCATCTCTCCTCCACGAAGCAACATCCATCTACGGTCCCTGAGGAAAAACCACACAAACAAAAAACATATAAAAAACCCATTATAAACATGGATACGATCCACCATCACATAGAAAGTAGAAATGGGAGGAATCTAATCAAAGAACAATCATAAAAGAGATAAAACACACCTCATATCACTACAGATCAATGATGGAAAACATATAATCAATCCATGATTAAGAATTCAAAAATCTAGAAGTAGGATTTTTTAATCTTATAAAATTGAGAGGGATATAATTTTTGAAGAAAAACATGAGTTGTTGTGTCCTTTATAAGTCTGTTGCACCAGGAATTTACAAAACAATTAAATTTAACACATTGTGTAAATACAGAGTTTTTGAATTTTGCTAAAAAATACCTCCTTAAGGAATTTAACCGAAATTAATAAACATACTATAACACCCCATTAACCATTCTTAAAATGTTGTGAACTACTTCAAGTACATAAAATGGATTTACACAAGATTTTAACTTTGAATAAATGATGTGAAATTCATATCCATGATATATTCTCCAGAATTCTTGATTTTAGTAGAAGAACCCCACCACACCCACTATAGACCTCCTCCAAGAATCTAGAGCTTCAAAAACACATAATGGTTTGGAATAAAAGGATGCAATCCCTTATATTTGATACATTTAAGAAAAAATATCATCCCCAAGAATCCAATACCTAATGCAAACAGAAAACCAAAAGTGGTCATCTGAAAAACCACCCCACGAGATACCTGTCCTGGATCTCTCCCACATATAAGCTCAACCACCTCATCATATGAATAGTGTAAAACCACATAGTATTACCAGTCATCTCTTAAACACAATATTAGGGGATAATCCTCTCAAATTACAGTAAATACACAATATGAAACAAAATTAAACGATCTCGTAAACATGAAAGGTCATCATTCACCAGTGAAAAACATTACAAGATAAGAGATGAAAACCAAACTACTCAGGGTATTGAGTGTGAATTTGTGAATCAAATTCCCAGGTAATATCCTCCATGAAAAAATTCCACCAAAATACATAAAACTAGGTAATATCAACCTATGAAGCACCTTATATGGGTAGTCTTGAATCTCCATAGGCTGCTCCCTAAAGATGATATTATTTTCAACATTGATCTCTCCTAAATTGATGATACAAGATTCGTTATGAGGATAATGATATAGTTGATACATGTGAAAAACATCATGTATATGCATCATTTGTGAGAGAAGTGTTATTCTATATTCTATGACTCCAACATAAGGAAACTCCTTGAAGGTCCTAACAAACTAGGGAGAAATCTTAGTCCCACAACCAAAACATCACTACCCATGATGTGGATTCACCATTAAGATAAATTGATCTATAAGGTCAGAATACATAGGTCTCATATTATGATTTACATATGATTTATGATGATATTATACTAACTGCACGCTCTTGTGAATTACATATACTATCTCTGTCATTTTCTATACCAGTTTTGGAACTTGAATTCATACCTCTTCAACCCAAATCTTGCCAAATAGAGAATAGAATGTTTGACCATAAAAATATTCAAATAGTTACATAAAAATGGTGGATTGGAAACTATAATTATAATAAAACATGACCATGTTAGGGTGAATCATCCATGAACCAAAGAAATCTAGAATATAAGAGTGAAACATTTCATTAGGAGTCTAGATGGTCCGCTCTATTTGACCTCCCATCTATGGATGAAAAATAGTGAAAAGGAATAACTAGTAACCAAAATAATTCTGAAGATAACTTCACACATTAGAGGTAAAATGAGGATCTATATTAGTTATGATCATCCTCGATAATCCATGGAGTCACACCCCCTACTCCAGCTACTACAATGATAAATCCTCTAATGAACATGACTCCTTGATCACTATAATGTGGGAT
Organism: Viscum album; assembly: GCA_963277665.1. Lineage (NCBI taxonomy): Eukaryota > Viridiplantae > Streptophyta > Magnoliopsida > Santalales > Viscaceae > Viscum > Viscum album. Next base: position 881,069,550 of record OY728120.1, on the reverse strand, counting down.
AATTTCATCAAAGAATCCACTATTACCCATAAAACATTATAACCTCCTAGATCTTGAGGTAAAGTAAAAATATAGTCTATAGAGTTTTCCTCCCACTTCTAGTGGGGTACATCTACTAGTTATAGAAAACTAATTGGAACATTGTGCTCAACCGTCACCTTCTGGCAGACCAAATATCCATAAATAGACTCTAAAACTTCATGTTTCAACCTAGGACACAAATATCACCTCTCAAATATAATTTAATCCTTTTCATACCAGGAAGTTCCAACAATTATGGAATATATAAATCATAGAGATCTATCTCAGGAATCTCTAAAGGAAAAATAGTCTTCCTTGGAACAATACCCAATGTTTTCCATACTCATACCAACCATCACAGACATCACCAAAATCAACTCGGTCTCTCTAAAACACCACCTTAGAGTCCCCCAACTAGGACTCCTCCACCTACTACACCAAATATGGATACACTATCTTTCGTAAAATTAAACCCATGTCTCATAACTCTACCATATTTATTTTAATTAATGAGAGTTCTTCCATCACTCTCGAGGAATATTTCGATTTACACACAACATCACTTCGTGACTTCCAACTCAACACATCCACTATAACATTTCTCTTTCTTGAAATATATGAAATCTCAATGTCAAAATACTCCAAAAATTACATCCACTGATGCTAACACAAATTAAATTCACACATGGATAAGACATACCTTGGGTTCTTATGGTCGGTAAAAACCACAAAATGATTGGTAATGAGGAAATTTCTTCACAAATTCAAAGAAAACACCACCTATACTAACATAAGATCGTGGGTGTAATAGTTATGTTCACAAGGAATTAATTGCTGATAACTATAAGAAAAAACCAATCCATAATGCATTAGAACATAGCCCAAGACAAGATAAGATGAACACATAATACCTCAAACTAAACTCCCACTTATAGAAAACAAAGGACTATTGTAAAAATAAACCACTCATTCAGTTACTGAAAAGCTTCCTAACATCGACCTATCCAAAAAAACGAATGATTATTCTTGGTCAAGGATATCATAATAGTAACAACCTAAGAGAAATAACCTACAAAATGAATTTAACAGCCAGGGATACTAAGGAAACTTTGCACCTCTTCCACTATTGTGGGGTTGGACAAGAAACAATATTCCCTATCTTATCAGGATCCACAACTAATCCCTACTAATATTGGACATTCCCTAAGAAATGGACTTCACAAGAACAAAAAATACACTTCGAACACATCTCAAACAACTGATCATGATGATAAAATCACAAAATAGCATGCATTTTTTTCATGATCCTCCTCAAACATGAAGTGAACAAGGATGAAATCGATGAAAACCGCTAGGAACATAGCTTGGAAATATATAAAAACTATGTTCATCAACCTTATAACATGTTTGGATATTCATCGCCCCAAATTAAATTACAAAGAACTCATAATGACCATGTAAAAAGGTATTCTAAATACCTTAAAATTTTACTCACATCTAATTAAATCCTGACTAAAAATCGCTCTTTGAGAACCAACATTCTCTATTTATCATATTAAATAAATCATCAATCCATGGAAGATGATAATGGTTGATCACTGTCACTTGGTCTCTAGGAATTGTTCTGAGAGACACTACCCCCACATAGAATTATATGTTGAGTGATGGGACCTACCCCGAGGTTACTAAAAACTCTTTTATCCAAATGACTAGGAAAGCCAAACCACAAAACAAAATTGAGAGGAATCATAACAACTCCCCTCTCATGATGATCCAATTCTGGATAACATCCTCTCAATAACCTATTCTCTTACCAGCGCCCTAAGATGCATCTTCATCATAAATATGGTGACCATAAACTTGATATTTGGATGAAAAGACTCCTTTAAATTCCTCAAACTATCCTCCACATCTGTAAAAAGTTCTAAAGAATACTATGAAAGGTTCATAATATGGAACCCAAACACTCTTACACTAGAACTCCATTATAAAAGGGTTTTTTTTGAAAACTTACCTTCACTGTAGTCGAAGAATTAAACTATTCTTGGAACTATTCTAAAAAATATCCCATGAGACTTTTGACTCCTCGTGATCCTCGAGGAACAAGAACAACCACTTCCTCACTAATCCATGTAGCATCATCACAACCAACAAAACTGTGTTCTACCTATATAAACATGATGAAATTAAAGTTATCACAACCTCATCCAACTAGTCTTATACAAATGAATCTATAATGGATACCTTAAACTTCTATAGAATCTAGAACTGCAACAATTAGACTATCCTACTCCTTGTGTTGTTGATGTTGACCTCCACTCTATAACGATCTACTGGCATATCCTACTAAAATTTTTCAGGATGAACCTAATGACGATGTCTACCTTGAGCTATTCCTATAAAAATAAAAAATTGTTAGGGCTCGTAAAACAGGAATATAGAATATTTAAAATTAATTAATTATTTTATTATATTGTTAAGGTTTTAAACTATCCCAAGGTCTACAGATTTTAAACAGAAGAGTAAAAAAGAATGATACATGATCCTTTCCTTCGTGTCTAGCTAGAAAATGTATCACCTCATTTAGTAGGATTAATAAATATTATGGTTCATGAATCAGATTACATGGGTCCTTAAATAACCATGTCTCTGCTTGTCTCACATGTTTACGTTTCGTACTAATCATAGATGAGATTATTTCCCTACCAACCAATGAAACCTCACCTAGCCTTACTCAAATATCAATCATATCCCTCAACCTAAAACTCAGATATAACTATTTCACAATCCCATTCACACAAGATACATCAATGGGGGGATAAACATAGTGACTGCCCATGTCTCACCTCTAGTAGGACCCAAGTTAGCGATTAACACCAAAGGTATAATAATCATGTATATGAGAGGCATTAACCATTAAAATAACATGATGAAGAGATAGATAAAATATATACTCCAATAAAAACCACATTAAAAATATATATAAAGAAGTCCTAGGTGCAAGTATGTTATACCATACAATACTAAAAAATATGGAAGGTAAAATACAAGTACCAAAAGGTAATGTGTATAATAATCGTGAATCCCAAACAACTACCGAAAAAGAAAGAGCTAGTAATATCCAGCCCGATATCTAACCTTAATGGTTAACCTAAAAAATATTTTATATATATGATGGTTAATCATAATAGTATAATGTTTTGTATACTCCTAGGAGCCTATTATGAAAAAGAAAAAGTAATCATGCTAAATCACAATGAAAAATAGTTAAAATAACTCATCCCCCAAATAGGTATGATGAGTTCCCAACCCCACCATGGAAAACTATGACCATGTATTGCATATAAGAGGTCATATAATATAATAATGAAACATCAAGGGCACCCCAATCTTGATTCCCCACTAGTTTGTTGCTCTGCCCCATCGTTACACATCCTGATCCATATCTCTCCAAATAGGCAATCCCAATGACACATGGGAAAGGAATAAAAACATGCACCTCATGAATAAAATCATCACATAATACCATCCACATATCCTTATATTGTAAATAAGTAGTTTTTAGGATCCACTGTATCTTGAATGACATCTATCAGACATCATGTATTATATCTCAAGACATTACATCCCATACACCAAGTTAGTGCCTCATGTCATCACAACCTACACATTTTGTAAATATAATAATACTTTAGATATTGTATCAAGTAATAAATGTTTGTAAAATAACCAAAATCAATCACAAACCTCTAGAAACAGATATGGGAACAATAACTTCCCTGAATACCTACACCTAAAACAACCAAGAGAAGAGACTAGGGTCCGAGGGGGTAGTCATCCATCCATCCTACCACCATGATATTAGGGGAAAATACCCTCCTAGAGTCCACCAGGTGTCCATTTACCTATCTTACATGAGTTTGGTATATGAAATCATTGAATATATAGGATAAAATATGTCTTAGGACAACACTCTGGAAAGCACATATTATTAAACTCAACTATATCTAATGTCCCCCAGACTCCAGACATCAAATGTTAAGACTAGATATCATATAGAAATCATAGAATTTGAAGAGATACATTAATTATTTCTTTCATTTAAAGAATTAAATTTATGTTAATTAATTCATTAACCGTTAATTGACCAACATTGTTATTCCACATTATATTACATTAATCATCAAAGTAAATTCCATGTGCCCCAGGAATATTCAAACCGAGTACACGGTGTATCAAAATCATTATGTTTTTAAATTTTTCATTCAATAAACACCAACCCAATCTGTTAGTAATTATTTATTCATTATAAGAAAAACATTCCATAAACTGGGTACTCTAGGAAACCATCCTATGCTACCAAAAATATAAAACATGAAGCCAAGCATATCTAGCTACCTTAAGAAGTAGGTAATGGAATGAAGATAAAATAAGTAACCCAACCATCGAACATCAAATAGATTCATAATAGAGCACCTCAGATATCATGATCACATCAATAGGTAAGTACAACTTCAACCCATTTCAACATCTCCATTTTCATCCACAAAACCCATTTGCATATCCCGATAATTCTCATCATCACAGGAGTGAAATGATACAACATCATCTAGGCTTCCCCATCCATATCACATATACCATCCTTGGATCAACCATCTCAGGATGATATTATATCTGAGCCTACCTTCCCCATATCACAACAGCTATCTCATTGTTAGATATCTGAGGATCAGAAGATATCCAAGCCTCCCCACCCCATATCACATTGAATGGTGAATCTCACATCTTGATCACTTCAAAAAAGCAACATGAAACCAACAAAAATATAAAACAGTGTAATCTATGATATAAAATAAGGAATACAACCTTTACACATAATTAAGATATCAATTCTCCAAAGTCACAACACTCAACTACCTCAATAAGATGGGAAACTCAGGCCATAGTAATTATATTTATCAAAAAAATTATTCTCATTATATATTGAAATAACCCATTAATTATCATAGGTTCCAACTATGAATAACCTAAGGCATAAAGCTATAACAAGACATAAAATTCTAAAGATGTTCTTTGCATTAACACAATCTTAAAAAACTATGAGAAGAACCATTTTCAATTAACTTGACTACTTATTATTATTATCAAAAAGAATAAAAATGGTAAAACATATTTATAAATTTAATTAAAACATAAAAAATAATATTTAATTAAAAATTCATATTGCATTAGTTTGATTACTATAAATTTAAAAAAAACTGAATACAAACATGAAAATTATTTAATTTCAAAATATTATTAATTATCAATTTATTCTAGATTTAGATTCTTTAAAAATTTCAACTTGATACTCTACACATAAAAAATGATAACAAAGAACAACATAGATATCACACTGTCTAGAAAATCAAGAGGCAACACATCATAATGGTATAAAGAATACCAACATGTGATCAATAAAAATTCTTTATTATTTGGGTTCAATCAATTATTAGGTTAATTAAATTTCCATCGAAAAGGGTTAACCATGCTCAATTTATGATTGCATGTAAATAAAATAAGTTAAGAAAAAAAATCCTCTACCGAAAAGGCGTTAACTTTATTCCCATGAGAACAGACCAATGCTGCAGATTCTGATCACCTCTCTCATAAGAAGTTGCATCCTTCAAAGGACACCGAGACACAACCGCACTAAAAAACAACTAAGAAAAACCTCATTATAATAATAGAGATTATCCTACATAATATAACAGGAATAAATGGGATGGATCTTAATGAGTAACCATAATAATATATGAATAATGAACCTCAAATCACCACAAATTAAAGACATAAGGCTGAGAATCAATCCCCAGTGAATAGAATCCAAAACCCTAGAATAGGGCACTAATGGATCATTATGAATTAGAAGGGAATTTGGTTTGAATAAAAAATATAGGTGATGCAACCTTTACTCGTCGTGTAAAAGTTGTGTTTTCATCTTCAACTAAAAAATCACTACATAATGTAATTTAACCTTGAATTAATACACATCATTTATTACCCCATGAATTAACCTTAACATGCCAAAAAATTCTTTTAGGTGATGAACCATCCTTATAGAACCCGTAAACATTGTATACAAATTATGAAATAGTTACATGCATTATATTCTTAATTATTTTATATTTTAGTAGCTAAAACCCTCTTAACTCATTCTAGACCTCCTTCGAGCATCATGAGCTTCAGAAACATGAAATGAGTTGGACTATAGAGATTTGGGCCCTTACAATCATAATAAAATGAATGTGACAAAAAAATACAAATTTTAAAATATAGGATGATTTTCTTCCAAATAAATTAATCCAAAAAAATAAAGTAATGATATGGGTTGGGTTTTAGACCTTATACCACAATTTTCACCCTGTTTAACCCAATTTACCCTTTATCATAGTGATAAAATGTTACCATGGTCACTATTGATTATAAATAAAAAATGAAATGGGCCATATTAAATAATTTGAAGATGTTGATCTCAAATATGGAATCCATTTTCTATTATCCAATTTATATAATGCTCATAAATTTCATTTAAAAAATATTTTCAAAATACAAGTAAAATAGTTTTCTAAAAAATACCCATTTTATTCATAAAACTAATTATATAAAAAAATAATGGATTATATTGATTGTTATAAAGTTATCTAAATTATTCATAATAAATTTTATTTTATGTAAATTGAAAAAAAAACAAATGCAACTTTTAAATAAATATATTAAAAAAATCACATTTTTCAAAAATTTACATTTTTTTCTATTCACACAAAAAACAATATTTTTTAAAAATCCAAAAAATTAATCTAATGATATTTTTTATATGTAGAAATAAAAAATTAAATAACTTTTTTTCTCAATTTCAATTTCAAAAAATTCAAATAATTATTTTTTAACTAAAAATATTCATAAGTGGTAAAAAATACCTTAAAAGCGACATTGATTGAATTTCCTTATGTAAATTACTTTAATTTATATGTAAATACTATAAAACCTATCATTTTCTAAATTTTTCTTAAACAATTTTTGTAATATAAAACTTTCACTTTTGAATATTTTTTCAAAAATCATGCCATGATAGCTAAATAATATTTTCTACATAGTACTCAATTGATTTATCTTTCTCCTGCAAGTATTTGAGGATTGATTTTACAATTTATATATAGAATGTGATAGAATATACTTACTTGATTTCGTCCCACAATTTCATCCTTTTTTTGTTTCGAGCGGTTTTCCACCTCTTCTTTATGTCATATAGTAAATAAAAAAATAAACAATTTCATTTTTGAAGCTCCAAAATTAAGTTTCAATGTATCATAATTTCCAAAATAAGATGAAAAAATATTCCTCTAGTCTCTACAAATTTACAAAAAACATAAAAAGTTATCAAAAGTTCAATATAAAACTTTTTATATTGAAATAATACTTTAACCTCTAAAACCTCAATAATATCATCTAATGTTCATCTTAAGTCATTCCATATACAATTATATTTAAATATATTAAAACTTTCTCAGTCCAAATTCAAAACCCAAAACTAGAATGGTTTTATAACATATTTGTTTGAAAATCAACATTACAATTATCTCTAAACAGTGTTAATAACTCATAAATTCATATACTAAAAAATTATATTCCCAAATCAGATCTTTCAAAAATATCACATTTTCAGACATTTGTATTTCAAGGTTATTGATTTCATTTAACAAATGTTTCCAATGGTTTAATGTATAATAAAAACCAATTTAACATGAAATTCCACATTAGCCAATAATATACCATTCAGTTAAATCTTATAATGTTCCAAAAATAGAATAGCACACTTACTCAAATAAAATGTTAAAGTTACATGTCAAATATTTCTCAATCATCTATTAAATCTCAATAAATTTCCCATAATGTCCTCCCATAATATAAAACAGAAAAAGGGTTTCAATGACTTTGAAATTGTCATCATCCTTAAACATATCAACCCTTAAATTATATCATAATAATAATAATCCTTTATATATAAAATCATGTCATTCAACTTTCATCATAAACCATTAACAAATATTTTCAATTTTATTATTTAATACTCCCATCCTACATTTTTAAATATGAATCATTTACAATAATTCATCAATATTTATTTAATCATGATTTAAAAAATTTATATATATAATAACTCATAACTTTTATATGTTATGTATAGTTTCATCATTTTGAGCAACTGAACCACTATTCTATGACCATTATAATATCTTTATCAGGTTTTTCTCCTAGGAAAAACTTTATTAACTAAAATTTCATTGAATGAAATTTTCATTTTTCATCAGTAATCTACATATAAATTTCCTTCTTTTCCATACATAAAACATATTCATGTTCCTTTGATATATTCCATTGGGTTCTTCTTTATTCATTTCTGATATAATAAAAATGGAATATTCTTTCCTCCATGGTCTTAATAACCTAAACACAGATGAAACTCCATATTTCTATCATTATGTGTTTCAGGAGACCCAACTAGGTTCAATTTATTATTTATAAATCAAGATATATTGTTATAAATAACAACAAGATTTTTCACTCTATCTTTTCTCCCAATTGGATTCTCATTCAGAAAACCACTACGTTGCCTTACACAGCCATTATTAACAAGGTTAATCATAGTATTATAAATTCTCTTAAACTAAAAATATTATTGTTAGTATCAACCATCAATAATGAAAGTAATAAATATCATGATTATTGATATCATTTAATCGATGCCTTAATTTATGTCAAAAACTTTCAGATGACGACACTTTAAGTTGATCTCTTATCAATATAGATTATCATAGGTTATCGTAGATTATATCCTCTCTTTAATAATAATGTTTCAAAAAAAATAATGTGATTAACTAAATCATATCTTATGGTAGTATCAAACTTGGTGTGTAGTTATGCCTCATTATCAGGCACTGGGTGAAGATAAAGTAAACACCCCAATACCCTTTTAGGGTTATTACCCCTAGGTGAATTTGTGATAAATCATACATTAATATTATTTTAAACACAAAAATATTTTATTTTTAGGAAACAAAAACATATTTACTTTACCAAAACATCACGACATCATGTTATACTTAAACTTATCCCCAGGGTTTTCACCAATGTTTTCTAATCCTAATATCCAAAAATACATAATTGTTTCACTAATACCTATGAAAGAGACCCAATAATTACATACATATAAATTACATCATTTTATGAAGAATATTTTATAAATAATATATTGATACATTCTCCAAAACTAAACAGGATTAGTGTCTTTGTATACTAGATACATAATCAAATTATTTCATTAAAAAATTAAAAATCTCCCACAATGTTCCTCTCATGTAGTATCCTTCTTAGACATAGCCTATTTAAAATCATTATTCATAACATTATAAAAAGAAAAAATAAGAAATGGTGAGAAAATATTCGTAGTATGGGTAAAAATAGGATATATAAACCATTTATCATAAGTGGACATAAGATAAACATAAGTGTATAATAACATTATTATAACTTATAAAACTCGTACCCAATCATTCAAAGATCATTAATCATGAGTCAAGACATAAGGATATGTTATATAATGACATAACTCATAAGAGTGAATAATTATTAACAATAAATCATGAGTCGTGTGAACATGTTATAAGAATAATACAAAAGTATGTGGCATCTGTTGGATCTTGAATATACAGATTATACACAAGAGGGGGGTGGAGTGTGTCTTTCATATTTTTCGTTAAGTCTTCAATTGAACGAGTTCTTCCCTCTATACTTTATTAGATTTGATCATGCAGTAGAAATAAATAAAATTAGGGACATAAAGATGTATAGTGGTTCGGGGAACAGAAGGCCCCTAGTCCACTCCACCAACACTCAACTCCACGAGCTTGGTGATTTTCACTATCTAGTCCTTGTTTCAACATACCGGTCCACAATTGAATACGGGAAGTTGAAACCTTTACAATCCAAGGAAAAACAAAGCCTTCTGGTTCAAACACGAACCTACACAGCTTAGTACAAGAAGCTGGTTACTCAAGAATAAAAATAATTTCAGAAAAAAGTTTTCCAGTTGATCTTCACAATTTCAACAGAATGCAATTGACAGCAGATGGATCGTCGTCTCTAGAAATATTTATTTTCAAAACAAAGCAATTCTTATTCGATCCGGTTTCAGTAGATATAGAGATATAGTTCACAACTTCATCAGTATTAGATCCAAAGTAGATATTTGATGCAGAAGAAGTGAATCTTCTATCGAGTTCCTTCTTCTTAAATGAATAGAGCTTTGACGCCCCTTTTTGAATCAGCAGATCAACGTGATTTTCTACAGTCTCCGTTTTCCACCTTTTTAATAATAGATTGATCACCACTCTCCCGTATATGGTGTTTTTTCAGAGAGAACATATATAATAAAGCTGAGCATATCTCCTGCACATTTAGATCCATAAAAGTCGCCTTCTGATTTGCAATATTCAAAAATTTGAACTTACAGAGTAGTCGTAACGTCCCTGAAAACTCGGCATAAAAAGCTCCTTTTAATTCGATCTTTAATCCAATGATAAAACGGCTTTGAATCAGTCAAAGTCATACTTTAAAAATTACTTTAAATCCGGCATGAAATCTTCCCAACAATTAGCTTGCTGACCATTGCATAAAAATATCGTCTTTCAAACTTTCCGAAGACAAACGTAAGGTTGATGACGTGGCCTACAAACATAGGGTTGATGACATATTCTTCAAATGTAAGGTTGAAAATTTAAGGTTGAATCATAAACGTAGGGTTCATGTTACTTTCTTCAAATGTAAGGTTGATCTTAAACGTAGGGTTGATCATCCATACTTTTTCTTCAACTCTCAAATGTACGGTAGAAGATCCATACTTTTACATGATCCATACTTTTCGAAGAACGTATGGTTTTTTACAAAAGTAAGGTTGATGAACCATACTTTTGAGAAACAGACATAATGTTTAGTACTTACATACGGTTCTCCTTCCATACTTTGCAGATAACCAAAACGTAAGGTTCCTTCTTAACGTAAGGTTCTTCTTCCATACTTTGCTGAAAATGTATGGTTGTTTAACCATACTTTTCTCTTATCTCAAAAAGTATACACGCTTTTCATCCGTATGCTATGTTTATCCACGTAGGGTATGAACAGTGATTCCAGGACACACTTAAAGCAGATTCCGAACAAGTAAGGTATGAATAGTGATTCCAGGACGCACTTAAAGCAGATTCCGAACAAGTAATAAATTCTCGTTATTTCAAGAGTAAAATAAATTAATAAATTCCTGAAAAATACTAAATAAAATCATTAGAAAATAACTAAGGGTATTTGTGAGCATTAAAATTATCATAAAGAGACAGATTATTATTTTCAATAATCTCTCCCATTAAATAACATTATTATGTATTGTTGAAAATAATACTTTTCTCAACAATCTCCCCCTTTTTGATGATCACAAAACCCATAAGATAATAAAATTATTTAAACGAAATTAACCTTTAAAATTAGTTACAAAAAGTTTTAGAATTTTAAGAGGATGAAACAATATTTAATTTTAGAAAAATTATTTCAATAAATAAAAATGTATCCCCCTTCATAAAAAAATTTCTTTATACATAAAAGTTTTTAGTTTTATCCAAATTTATCCTTCTGAATAACCTTTATAATAAAAAATCTGGATAAGTACCCAAAACATTAAATATACAAAAAACCATTTAAATAATGTTTTTTAAAATAAAATGTTGTGGTTATCCAAATTTCTCCCCCTTTTTTTGATATCAAAAATAATAATAAAGAATGGATTTTAACACATTTAATGTTGCACTTAACTATAGGTAAATGCTTATTATTAACTATTTATCAATAATTAAATCTAGAGTACTGGCATATCAAAAATAAAGTTAGTAAAACAAATAGAAAGAAAGAGACATATTTTCATTAAAAAATAAAAAAAAGATACAAGTATGATAAACACAGGAATCAAGGTTTGGGAAAGATAGGAAATAGGTTCTATCTCCTCTGGATTGTAGACTTGATTTCTGTGAACTGTTCCCTGAGTCTCTTCATTATCCCATCTCCAAGTTTGATAATGAGCTCTCTATTCTCTTGATTCATATGAATATCCTCAATTAAATTGACTCTGAAAAACTCATGCATCCTTTCTTCTTTTTCGATAAACAATGACAGCTGCTCTGACATCTGAGTTAACAGAGTCCTGATTGGTGGCTCACTATATATTAGTTGATCCACTAAAAATTTCTGATTGTCCAGAAACACTGATAATGGAGCACTGTTACATCGAAGATTGTGCAACCTGTCATTCATGTTTCTCATCACGGCTGTGATATCTTGAAATCTTCGGTTTAAATCAAGTGAAGTACCTGATTCACTAACATCACTATTTGCAACTTATGCAAATTGGTTCTCCATAAACAACTTCAGATCTGATAAATTTGTCTTCATAACAATTTCAAATTTCAAATTTTCAACTGTATTTAGTATATCCTCTTTAAACATTTCAACTTATTTCCTTGAGACTGTACTCTATTTTATATTTTGAAATCTCAATTATTCAAAGGTTAAGGCATTTCTCAGAGTGACATTCTCAGATTCTAACTAAGACACCTTTTTGTATAGTTATTCAACTTCATTCTTCCTTGAATCAGAGGCACCCTGTGATTGATTCGCATTCTCATGCTCTAGATGACGCAGCAATACCAAAGTTAATGATTCCGCATCAGATTTCTCTTTTTCTTTGTCCTGAGTAGGTTGGTACATAGATTTTTCCTTAGAGTCCGCAGACTCCTCCATAGAAAAATCCTCTTGAATTACTTCTGTGTGAGCTTCAGAAGCATGCTCACCACAAACATCATCATCTTGGCCTTCCACTGGATTTTCTAGAACAACATTTTCAGGAGTTTCTTAAGGTCTGGCCACTTCCCAACTAGGCACTGCTTCCTTATCTTGGTTCTGTTGAAGTGTAACTTCAACATCAGCTACAATCTGTTCTTGATTCTCACTTTGATCTTCTTCTTGAGCTCCTGATCCCTCTACTGGTTTTGTCCTTTCACTAACAACTTCCATGGTCTTATCAATAACAGCTTCTATTACAAAATAATAAGAAAATAAAGCTTCTGTTGTTGTTTCCAATGTAGGGGAATTAATTTCCTCATTAACAGCTCTAGTTCCTTGAGATTGAAGTCCCTCCTGACTTCTTTATTCTTCAGCATCTTCCACATAAAATCAGATCCTTCTTGATACATTGCTAACTCTTGATTCAGCCTGTCCCTCCTTGGACATATCAGGTTGAGCCTGAGCACTTTCTGAATCTTCCTCAGCTCCTACTAGAAATATTTTTCCTTTAATGGTACTTCACAAGTGTCCAATCTTTCTTAAAGTTCCAGAATTAAACATATTACTATGATGACAGTGTACTCGGGAATCCACTAATCTCACCATGCCTTTCTTAAGCAACAGTTTAGAAATAAATCGACCGAAAGGATAAAAGTTTATTCCGGCATCACTTTGGAAACAGTAATTGAGGTACCTGACCATGTACCTTAGGAATTTTAACTGGATATCACTTAACAAAAGATACATTATGTACATATCAGGGTACAAAATCTTTTCCATTTTTGCTATTCTGGGAGCTATTCATGTCTGAACAAATTTAACCAGGATCTTCTGATCTGGTTCTAAATCTTTCCCCATAATTTTCTTAATAGTAGATGTTCCAAACTAAAAAGTCATAATATCCATGGATTTATGCACATAATCTCCTATATTCTTCAAATCAAAATGAAAAACTCCCTCATTAGGACAGTTGAAAATCTGACCAATTTCGACTGACGAGATTGAGAAATCCCTATCCTCTATTTTATCCATCATACTATCCTCAGTATCCCCCAGAATAAACTGTACAGGTTTGAATAAGTATCTAAGTTTTACCTCATACAGAAATTTCGTATTTTCACTATTGAATGTCTGTTCAAGGTTCTGAAATGACTGCACTTGTTTCAACAGTAGATTTGTCTAAAATAACCAGTCGAGATCGATTACCTTGCCCTATATGATTTTTCATCCTTCTGAGCATTGTCTCTTGACATTGCTTAGCTCGGCTTCACTATCTCTTTTAGTCCTTACCATCTCAGCGAGAATCTCTGAAGGTTTGAAGGTTAGGGTTTCAGAGGTTTGAAGATTAGGTTTCATGAGCAGAGGTGCGGTTTGCAGATTCGAAAAGGATTCGATGAAAATGAAGCGGTTTAGAAGTTGAAAGGGTTTCTGACAACCTTGATTCCCATGTTTTTAATAATCATTACATATATTTAAAAAAATATATAATAGATCACGTGGATAAAAGAAACGTATTCTGTTTTAAAAACAAAATAGAAAAAAATTATTTTTAAGCGGAATAAAAAAAAATTGTGAAATAAAATTTTATTTAAAATCAAATAAACCTAGCTCCCCCTTAATAAACTCAAACCTTGCAGTGGGAAGTGGTTTAGTAAAAATATATGCTAATTAAATTTCTGTATTTATAAATTCTAAAAATATATCATTTTTAATAACATAATCTCTTAAAAAGTGATGCCTTATATCAATGTGCTTAGTTCTAGAATGACTAATAGGATTTTTTTTTAAATATTAAGTGCACTTGTATTATCACATAAAATAGGTGTATTATTAAAATTCAATCCAAAGTCCATAAGATTGTTTTTCATCCACAACACTTATGCACAGTAATTGCCAGTAGAAACATATTCTGCCTCAGCTGTTGACAAGGCAACTGAATATTGTTTCTTACTAGACCATGACACCGACTTTCCCAAAAAGTGACATGTTCCTTATGTGCTTTTTCTATCTAATCTACAACTTCCAAAGTCAGCATCTGAATATGAAATCAAATTAAAATAAGAAGTTTTAGGATAAAGAAGAGATTGAAAAACAATTCCTTTTAAATATCTAAAAATTCTTTTAACATCAATTAGATGATATTCTTTAGGATTTGATTGAAATCTAGCACAAAGACATTCTGAATACATTATATTTGGCCTGCTAGTAGTAAGATATAATAAAATACCAATCATACCTCTATATAACTTGTTGTCAACGGATTTTCCAGTTTCATCCAAATCAAGTTTTATATTAGTACACATAGGAGTTGTAAATGTCTTGCTGTTTACAAGTCCAAATTTCTTAAGTAAATCAGTAATGTATTTTCTTTGATTCAAAACATTTCCAAAATATTTTTGATAAAATTGAAGTCCTAAGAAGAAATTTAGTTCTCCCATCAAACTCATTTCAAATTATTTTTGCATTAACTTTGAAAACTCATGACAAAGTTTTTTATTAGTTGATCCAAAAATTACATCATCAACATAAATTTGAACCAATAAAACATTATTTTTTACAGTTTTCTTAAAGAGTTTTGGGTCTTTCATTCCAACAGTAAAATCATTTTTCAAAATAAAAGAACTTAATCTTTCATACCAAGCTCTAGGTGCTTGTTTAAGTCTGTAAATAGCTTTAGTAATTTTAAAAACAAAATCTGGTTTTTTAGAATTTTCAAAGCCAGGAGGTTGCTCAACATAAACTTCTCCATTAAATAACCATTTAAAAAGGTAGATTTAACATCCATCTGAAATAATTTAAAATTAATATAAGATGCATAGTCTAAAAGGATTCTAATGGCTTCTAACCTTGCTAAAGGTGAAAAAGTCTCATCATAATCTATTCCTTCTTCTTGATTGTATCCTTTAGCTACTAATCATTCTTTATTTCTAGTTATTGTGCCTTGGTCATCCTGTTTATTTCTAAAGACCCATTTGGTTCCTATTACTGGATAATTCTTAGGTCTTTCCACTAATTCTAAAACTTCATTTCTTTTAAATTGGTTTAATTCATCTTGCATTGATATTACCCAGCTTTCATCATCTAAAGCTTCTTCTATAGTCTTGGGTTCTTGTTGAGATAGGAAGTGAGAGAATTCTAATAGGTTTCCTAAGTTTCTTCTAGTTTGAATTCCTATATCTAAGTCACCTATCACAGTCTCTAAAGGGTGATTCTTTAGGGTTCTAGACTGTCTAGGAAAAACATTTGAAGGTTCTTCAGTATCATGTTCCTTCGAACTGGACTGAATTTCTTTTATATCATTTTCAAAATCATTCTTTAAGTTCTCAAGTGTCATGTTATCATTAGAGTCAAGTTCATCCATTTGATATGTCCTTTTCTCAAAGGGATAATATTAATCAAATCTCACATGAAATGATTCTTCAATAATCCTTGAATTATTATTATAGACTCTTTAAGCTTTGGAGGTAGCAGAATATCCTTAGAAAATACCTTCATCAGATTTTGGATCGAACTTACCAAGATTATCTTTGGTGTTCAAGATGTAATCCTTGAATCCAAAAAACTTTAAAGTAATTTACTTTAAGTTTTCTGTTATTCCATAATTCATAGGGTGTCATTTTCAAAATAGGTCTAATTAAAACTCTATTAATTATATAGCAAGCTATATTCACAGCTTCTGCCCAAAAATATATAGGTAGGATATATTCATTTAACATAGTTCTAGCCATTTCTTGAATTTTTCTATTTCTTCTTTCTACAATCCCATTCTATTGAGGTGTTCTTGGTGCAGAAAAGGTATGTTTAATACCCATGTTTGAGAAAAAGGAATTAAATTCCCGATTCTCAAATTCTCCACCATGATCACTTCTCAATGAGATTATATTAAAACCTTTTTCATTTTGAACAGATTTGTAGAAACTTTCAAATAAAGTAAAATCTTCATTTTTAAATTTCAAAAAGAAAATCCATGTAAATCTTGAATAGTCATCAACTAAAACATATAAATATAATTTACCAGCTAATCTTTGTACTCTTGAAGGTCCAAACAAATCCATATGAATAAGTTCTAGAGGTTTAGATGTAGCAACTTTATTAACAAATTTGAAGGATGATTTTTTTTTCTTTCCAAGTTGACATGCATCACAAAATCTGTCACTTTCAAATTTGAGACTAGGTAAATTAGAAACTAAATGTTTCTTAGATAACTTATTTAAAACATATATATTGTAATTTCCAAGTCTCCTATGACAGATCCAAGATTCACTTAATTTAAAAGTCAAGTAGTTTACTTGTTTTTTACACAAGGAATTTAAATCCAAAGTATAGACATTTTCAGTTCTTGGTGCTTTAAATTTAAACAGTTTATCTTTAGAAACAGTACAGAAATTGTTAGTAAAATAAACAGTATATCCATCATCACAAAGTTGAGAGATACTTATCAGATTGTGTTTTAATCCTTGTACATAAAGTACTTTGTTGATTGAGACTATTTTTGGATCTCCAATAGTTCCAATGCTAACGATTTCTCCTTTGGCATTATCACCAAATGTGACAAGTACTCCTTCCTTTTGAGTGAGTGAAGAAAAATTCAACGAGTTTCCACTCATATGTCTTGAGAATCCACTGTCCATGTACCATATATATTTTCTTCTCTGGTGGCCTGCTACCTGCAAATACATTCAAACAAATTTCTTTGGTACCCATATTTTTTTGGGTCCAGGGGTGTTAGCTAGCAATGATCTGGGTATCCATATTTTCTTTGTTCTTTTAAAATCAGCTGAATCATATAAGTCTTTTGAAACATAGGCTTTCTTAATACCACAAATTTGAGGTTGTCTTAAGAAAAAGTTTTTAGTTATATGTCCCTTTGTCCCACAAAAGTCATAATTAACCTTTTTAGAGCTAGGAACAAAATAATTTTTATATAGCTTAGGTTTTAATCCTTTACTTCAAATTCCAAATCTCTCCTTTTTAATGATAGTTTTTCTAAGAATTTCATTTAATGAATTATCTCCTTTTGTAAAAACCAATGCAGCCTGTTTGTAAGACTCTACTTCATCTTGTAGTGTTTTTATTCTTGATTCAAAATTAATATAGTTAGTGTTAATCAAATTGTATTTATCAGTTAATTCCTTATGTTGTTTCAGCATTGTATCTCTTTCATCTGAAATATCTTTATGTTTGTTTTTTAGTGACTTATGTTTCTTAAATAGTGAGTCATATCTTTCTTCAAGCATATTGCAGTAGGCTGCAAGTTTTTCATTTGTGGAGCTTGATTCAGAATCTGATTCAAAGGAGTAATATGAGTGTACCTCATCAGTTTCTGCCATAAAACACATTTTCTCTTTTATATTGAATTCTTATTTCTCTGATATTGATTCAAGAGAGCTACTGGATTCTTCAGATACACTCCAAGTGGCTTTCATAGATTTCTTGTCTTTCTTCTCATAGTCATTTCTTTTGAAGAATTTCTTCTTCTTTGCATCCTTCAATTGTGGGAAATTTGGTCTTATATAACCCATCTTCTTACATTCATAGCATCTTACTTCTTTATCATCTCTCTTAAAAGATTTTTTGAAGCCTCTTTTCTTGTTGTAGAACTTTTTAAATTTCATGGCTAGCTGAGCCAGCTCTTCATCTGAGTTTGATGAGTCAGAGATCTCTGATTTAGCTTTGACTTCTCTGTTATTCATCTTTCTATTCTTTTGTAGTGAAGTTACTTTCAAGGAAGTATCTTCTCTTTTGATAATCACTTTATGTTCATTAGCCTCATATTTCATTTCCTCTATACATCATCAGTGTACCAATCAGCTCTCTCATGGTTAGATTTTGGACAGGTGTTGATTGTCTGATTGCAGCAGAGATACCATTCCATCGAGTAGAAAGTACCCTCAGTACTTTTAATGCTTGATCAGCCTGTTTGATAGGTTCTCCTAGATCTGTTATATTATAGAAAATTTCTGTCAATATCCCATTCATTAGGGTAATTATTTCTCCATAAAACATTCGGAAAGTATCAAATTTCAGTTTTGCAGTTTCATATCTTATTTGTCTCACATTGTCTATTCCTTCATATGCCACAGCTATTGTTTGCCACATATCATATGCTGTCGGGCACTGAGATACTCTGTTAAATTCATCTGGTCCTAGACCGCAGATAATTGCATTCATAGCCTTCTAATTCATATCATACTCTGCCTCTGTAGCAGAACTCCATGTATCAGGATTTTCAAGAATTTCATAAGGAGTTAGAATCTTTGAATAGACTTTATATCTGAGGTTTTTCATATATATGATCATGCACGATTTCCAGCAGCCATAGTTGTCTCCATTGAAATATGGTGCTCTGACCATTGACATCCCTTCTCTGGTATCATTCATGATGATCCGTTATATAATATTTTAAAAGCTTTTAGCGTGCTAAGGCTCTATCATAAGCTCCTCCTCTAATACTAATTGTTGGATCTTGAATATACAGATTATACATAAGAGGGGGTGAATTGTGTATTTCAGATTTTTCATTAACTCTTCAATTGAATGAGTTATGTCCTCTATTCTTTATCAGATTTGATCATGCAGTGGAAATAAATAAAAGTAGGGACACAAAGATGTATAGTGGTTCGGGGAACAGAAGGCCCCTAGTCCACTCCACCAACGCTCAACTCCACGAGCTTGGTGATTTTCACTATCTGGTCCTCGTTTCAACAGACCGGTCCACAACTGAATACATGCAGTTGACACCTTTACAATCCAAGGAAGAACAAATCCTTCTGGTTCAAACATGAACCTACATAGCTTAGTACGAGAATCTAGTTACTCAAGAATAAAAATAATTTCATAAAGAAGTTTTCCAGTTGATCTTCACAATTGCAACAGAATGCAATTGACAGCAGATGGATCGTCGTCTCTAGAAATATTGATTTTCAAAACAAAGAAATTCTGAGTCGATCCGATTACATTAGATATAGATATATAGTTCACAACTTCAGAAGTAGTAGATCCACAGTAGATATTTGATGCAGAACAAGTGAATCTCCAATCGAGTGATTTCTTCTTAAATGAACAGAGCTTTGACGCTCCTTTTTTAATCTACATATCAACGTGATTTTCTACAGTCTCTGTTTTCCACATTTTTAATAATAGATTGATCACCACTCTTCCGTATATGGTCTTTTTAGAGATAACATATATAATAAATCTGAGAATATCTCTTGCACATTTAGATCCATAAAATTCGCCTTCTGATTCACAATATTCAAAATTTTGAACTTACAAAGTAGTTGTAACTTCCCTAAAAACTCGGCATAAAAATCTCATTTTAATTCGATATTTAATCCAATGATAAAACAGCTTTGAATTGGTCAAAGTCATACTTTAAAAATGACTTTAAATCTGGCTTGAAATCCGCCCAATAATTAGCTTACTGACCATTGCATAAAAATATCGTCTTTCAAACTTTCTGACGCCAAACGTAAGGTTGATGATGTGGCCTCCAAATGTAGGGTTGATGACATAGTCTTCAAATGTAAGGTTGAATCATAAACATATGGTTGATGTTACTTTCTTCAAACGTAAGGTTGATCTTAAATGTAGGGTTGGTCATCCATACTTTTTCTTCAACTCTCAAACATACGGTAAAAGATCCATACTTTTACTTGATCCATACTTTTCCAAGAACGTATGGTTTTTTACAAAAGTAAAGTCGATGAACCATACTTTTGAGAAACAAACATAATGTTTAGTACTTATGTATGGTTCTCCTTCCATACTTTGCTGATAACCAAAACGTAAGGTTCCTTCCTAACGTAAGGTTCTTCTTCCATACTTTGCTGAAAACGTATGGTTGTTTAACCATACTTTTCTCTTATCTCAAAAAGTATACACGCTTTTCATCATTATGCTACATTTATCCATGTAGGGTATGAACAGTGATTCCAGGACGTGCTTAAAGCTGATTCTGAACAAGTAAGGTATGAACAGTGATTCTAGGATGCACTTAAAGTAGATTCCAAACAAGTAATAAATTATCGTTATTTCAAGAGTAAAATAAATTAATAAATTCCTGCAAAATACTAAATAAAATCATTAGAAAATAACTAAGGGTATTTGTGAGCATCAAAATTATCATAAAGAGACAGAGTATTATTTTCAATAATATCCCCCTTTAAATAACATTATTATGTATTGTTGATAACAATACTTTTCTCAACAGTATCCACATAAGTGTATAACATCATTATCTTCTAAACATAGCTTTTCAAAATCATGTCCACACATAAGCTTGTGAACATAGATAACAAAAATCATACTCAAGTATTAATTGTAAACAGAGCTATTCATAATCACATCCATGCATAATCTTTTTTTCATAGCTAGATGTAACTATAATCACACATCAATATGTAAACATATCTATTTTCAATAATGTACACACATAAAATCATTATCTCATGAGACATATTTATCACATTACCCAATTAATTGGATGGATATGTAATAATAGTCTCACCCATATCACAATGAAATTTATACATAAGTATGCCACAAGACCATAAAAACATCAATTAATTCATTATAGCATAACCAGTAGAAATAAAATTGGTTTCTTATATATTTTATTATAACTTAATTAACCCATGGGAAAGAAATGAGTTTCATAGAATAATTCTTAAAAAATCATCATTATATTTCATCTGGAGAAGGAAACTAGTTGATATCACAAGACCATATCCTTAATGAAGAATAATAATTCTTAAAGGATTTTGACATAGATAAAAAAATACCTTTAAAGGGATATTTGCACAGTTCTTTGAGAATAGTATAAATAACCATTTCTTTTTCATATTTAAAAATTAAATTCCTAGAATATTGGGAAAAATATACTCATTGAAAATATCTTTTAAAAACTATAAATGAAACTTAAAATAAATGAATGGTCATGATGGACAGAAAATTAATTCATGGAATATATGTTAAAAGAGAGCATTATTTTCACACTTTTATAATAAGTCCAAAGTAAGTCATATATAAAACATTTAAAAATATTCATTTTAATATACTGTAATAAAATCTAGAGGTATTAAAATAATCTATGTCAAAAATTTATATACTTTTAAAAACATCCATAAATGTTTTTTAAGACCATGGATAAGGAAGAAAAAATTTCATCAACCAAATATGAAAGAAGGTCATATTTTCTTAAAAAAATCTTGATAATTTTATGAACTAAACAGTGGAAAATTGTAATAATATTAAATAATTATAGAAATAATTATTATAAAATGATATAGAATGGGTTTTAAGGGATAAGGATCAAATAATTTCCATTATTGTTAAATTAATATAGACAATTTGAAATATAGATTGGATTGTAACATAAATAATTTCAGGTTTTCTTACACTTGAATAAAATCCTAATGAAAGAGTGAACCATATATGTATTTATAAATATCAATAATTTCTATCAAAATAACCATTAAAATAATTCATAGGTATTATATACACTACACATAATAAATAGTTGGACCATATTTCATATGTCTTAAAAAAATAAAAGGGATTCGAGAAACCATTTCCTTATATCCTGTTATACTTCATAGATGCTCCCAAATCCTATATAATAAGTATATAATTATTATAAATCTATTATATAACCATATTTGTAAATATATTAGTATATATCATAACTTTATAATTCCCATTTACCATATTATTAAAAAATATTCATTAAAAGGAATATTCGGTTGAAAACTGGTCTATTTTCCATGCATGTTTTGATTAGATGGTGTAGTGGACCAAGTTTAAAAATACATAAATATTATAATAATACGATGATTTAAATAATAAATCTCACAATATTTACACAATCCAAGGACTAAAAACATTAATGTATTGGAAATTATCTATATAGCCATACTATTTTAATGCACTTGTGAACATTTCTCCCCAATCACACTCCTATAAACAATTTTCTAGATATCAAAAATGATATAATAATATTCATAACCTAGGGATTGGAAACATAATAAAGGGATTAAATCATATTATCAACAGCAGAAAAATATCATAATGTGTCAGATCATGAACAGAAATGAGAACATTTAGTAGACATAAATATCTTAATAAGATATATAATTACTATATATGATTATCATAAAAATGTTATAGATACATGTGATCATACAATATAAAAGATACGGCATAGCTCTAAAAACATTAATAATCATAAAACATGTGAGCATGATATAATGGAGGATAATACTTTAAATATATAGTATAATCTGGAAAACATGGGATTTTATAAAAAGGCAATTTATTCTTAAAATCAAGAACAGTATGATAAAAACATGTAAATTTTGAACAACCATGTGAATAGGAAATTAAATGTGAAAAAATCCATTATGTGCAAACCTATGTCAAAAAAATCATTATGTATGTGATTCACGATATGATCAAACCCATCATTATCATACCTATGTGAACACACTCATTATGTCCACTTATGACTATCTCATGAGATATAATCTTAAAAAAATGCATTAGAGGGGGATACAGTAAACTGACTATAATCATTTCTACACATGTGTTCCACTTAAAATGAATCATAAACATATATTAATGAACCTATGAAAAAAGAGGGTTTTATAAACTTATCACAAAACCTGAACCTAAGAAATAAAATATATCAAAAATATAATTTTCCAAAAGGAATCATAATAACATGTAGGGGGTATCAAATCATCACTTAAGGAAAATATAATTTTTAAGGTAATCATAGGTTAAGATAAAATATTTTTCAAAAAACCTTCAAGAATTAGTAATAAATATAAATTAAAAATTACTTATAAAATTTTTTTTAAGGAAAAGAAAAGGATTTTGAAAATTTTATTATGAATATTTAAAAGAAAAATATCATTAAATGGATATAAAGGCTATAAAATAGTAGATTATAAGATAAAAATTTTATCTTCAAAGGATTGAAAACACTTTTCTTTAATACATTGAAATAACTTTATCCACATAATAATAAAATAGAATTAAACAATAATTTTGAAAATGGGTAAGGATAATTATGAGAATCATTAAAACAAGTTATATTAGCTTTTCTAAAAATAGATTATAACATATTTGGGATGGAAACAATTGTTATTGATGAAAATATTTATTGGTAATAATTATAGTTATTCTCACCAATGATATTCTTTTATTTGAGCCTTTTTATCAATTAAATAGATATTTGATAATGGGATGTAATTTTCCCTGAGAAAAAAAGGTAAATTAAATAATATATAAGGTAATGGAAGGATAATTGGTATTTTTAAAATTATATTCATTTCATAAAGGATATAAACCAATTAATCAAAAATTGAGTTGATGAAACACTTACCTTGAATTCATGCTCAATTGATCATACTCAGACATCATGTATAATAAATAAACTATCATAGTAACAAATTTTAGAAACTTTTTCTTATATATATATATATCCTTTTATAAAAAAATTTTATATGTATATACTTGAAAGATATTATATTTTTCCATTATTGGCATGAATATAGAAACTCAATGAATGATTTTAGAAGCATGGTGACTCTACAAAAGTGAATATGAAATGGGTTTAACAAGTGACCAAGGTACTATATAATTAATAGAAAATAATTTAGATAATAATTTATGGATTATTAACATTATTATTCATAATAACATGAATATATGAAGGATCATTGTAAAGTAATTTTTTGAATTGAATAAGGAGGAAAAAATAGAGTGATTTTGGTAGTATAATGACTATATACAGAGTTTTATTGAATGAGTTTAGTGATATGGAAGGGAATTATTGTATAAAATGATAATAATTTTGATGTTAAATATTATATTATTAAATTATGAAATCAAAATCAATTAAAAATAAAAGGTCTTATCACAAAATAAGTATTAGAATCAAAAATAGAAAGAAGATAACCCTTAACATGTGAATTAGATTCATAAAGAATGGGAGGAATTATTAGAACCATAAAAACAAATTTTTAGGGATTTATAGAGGTAATGGGAATGTATGTTAATGGTAATGGAATTTGGAGTGGATTTTGATTAGGGAAAGTGTGGGTGTGTGCTCTTTTTGTAGTTCAAAAAGAGGGGGGTTTTTCATGGAAAAATTGAGTTAGGAAAAGGGTAAGAATAGAATCTCATTGGGTGTTAGGTGAGTTATATGGTTAAATGGTTTTTGAGACATTTTATTATGAATTTAATACCTAAAAAGTCTATCTAAAAGTCATACGTTACCTTTAAATTATTAAAAACATAGGATACATTATTTACCAATTTTTCCCTTTAGTAATATTGATTGAGAATTAACTGTGGTAATTTTTTTTCTTCAAAAAAAATAAAACGAAACTTGTTACCAAATATAGATGTCATTATTCCAAAAATAGGCTCTATTTAACCATATTTAATTTATACATATGAGAAAATTAATTTTTAATTTATAATATATAATGTGTTGAAAAACAATTTTTATAGAAAAAT
Organism: Viscum album; assembly: GCA_963277665.1. Taxonomy (NCBI): domain Eukaryota; kingdom Viridiplantae; phylum Streptophyta; class Magnoliopsida; order Santalales; family Viscaceae; genus Viscum; species Viscum album. The sequence goes on along the minus strand of OY728120.1, from coordinate 881,044,083 downwards.
GATATTTTAATTATTACGGTTTGTAAAAATTTATTACTAATAAAATGTGAGATAATTAACATTTACATATTACAAAACATAAAATTAATATATTAATTTAAAATATATTTATTTAATTTAAAAAATTTAAAATATTTCAACATTTAGTATCCATTGAAAATAATTGTTTTACCATGATAACTAATATTTAATTTGGAAAAATGATTTTATGCCTAAAATGAAATTGACCAAATTAATTAATTTAATCATAAAATTAATAATATGTGAATAATTTTAACTGAATTAATTTTTAAAATGTGTAACAAAAATTGTAATATAATGAAAGAATTTTTTTAGGAAATATATATTTTCTAAGTATAAAATGACCTTTGTTTTATTATACAATTGTACATAGTTTTTATAAAGGGGTTACTTCTAGTAGTACCTAACAATTTAACGAATATAATATAATGGTAAAATTTTATAATTATATTTTGGTGATGAAGTTTTTGTTTTAGTTTAGTGTAATATGCAAGATAAGCTACTCATACTATATTTAATTAAGGAAAATCAATTACTAAAATCTTGGTTCATTAAATTCTTCCCCCTTAAAACAGTTTTATTCTCAAAATTTTATTACATGATGGAAAAAATTGAGGGTTCTTATCTCAAATCCCATCCTTAGGTTCCAATATAGACTCTTAAAATTTAATACTCCACCATATAAAATTGACTAGATAGGTGGTCTTGTTCCTTTGATAGTTTTCTATTTGATCCATGATTTCCATAGGCTTTCCTTCATATGGAAGGTCATGTTTCTATTATAAAAATTTTAATATTAGAACATGATATGTATCTAGTATGTACTTCCTCAAAATAGAAACATGGAAAACATCATGTACACAAGGTGTAGAGGGAGTTCTAAGTAGTAGTATACGACCATGAAATGACCAAGGATCTTGAAGGGGATGATGTATCTATAGATAAACTTCATTTTCTTCATAAATATCATAACCTTAATCCATGTACATATTGAAAAGAACACATTTTCACCAACATCAATCTCAATATCTCACTAATAATTATTTGAAAAAATATCTTTTCGACCCTTCTCCATCTTTATATGGCACTGAGTGGTTTGAACCTTCTATGTAATTTAATGGACAAGGTTGAGAAATATTAGATTCTTCTCTAAAACATCATCTAATCATATTATAGTCCAACATCTCTTCATATACATATCCTCATATGGTTCCATTTGAATGATATAACAGAAAATATTTTTTATATGAGAACTCTACTATGGGGAGGTGTTGATCCCAAAATCCTTGGAAATACATCAAAAAAGATCTTCAAATATTTTCAAGAGTTAGATTTTTCGTCCCATGAAAATAATTCCAAGGTTGATATAATGAACCAAAGATAAACTATTTATACATTTATTTATGAAGTATTCTTGAAAACATCAAGGTAAATATCAGATCCCGATCATATATAATAGATAGTGGTACTCCATAGAGCCTCACCACTTCCCTTATTTATATCATGGAATGTTACTCAAGGGAGAAATATACATTGATGGTAAAAAATGTGATTAATTTTTAAGTTGATTGACTTCAACCCAAATAGAATTGTGGCCTAATAAGTTTTGGGTATTGTTATAATGAAATGCATGGTAATTTTTTCCCAATTATATAGTTTTATGGGTAATTTTTTAACATACACTTAGATTTATTTTATTTATCCATTACTTACTGAAAAACCAAGAATCAAGATATATACTCCATGATTTCCTTCCATATATTATCCCAGTAGAGTTTTTGTCTAAATATTTATACATCATTGTTCTTATTGGATGTATATAGAAAAATGAGTTATGTGAATCATCCAAAATATCCTTCATTAAACCTAGATTTTATGAGACACATATACAGATTCTAAACTTTATAACTCCATCCTTAATAATTTTGAAAATTGGAATATTCACTACCTTATTTTTAGTTCAACATTATCCTTCAATGTTTCATGGATTTTGAAATGAATGGAATGTTAAGTCAGTTGGGTAAGATAATATTTATCCACTCCCATTATCACTTCAAGATTCATCCTCTAAAAATCCGTGAGAACTTAGTCTTTTTCAATCCACATAATGGATATATTAGCATGGTATTTCTTGCTTAGGGCATCATACACCTTATATTTTCCTTCCCTATGTGGTAATGTATTGATAAGTCCAAATCATTTATCAATTCCAGCCATATAATTTGGTGGATATACAATTAATTATATGTGAATATATATTTTGACCTCTTATGATTAGTATATAAATCAATATTTTATTCATAAAGGTAATTTTGTTAAATATTTTTTGTAAATATTTCTGCTACCATCTCTGAATCATGCATTGGGAAATTTTTCTCATGAGTCTTTAATTGTTGGAAATCATATGAAATTATCTTATCATTTTGTATGAGGATTCAACTCAAAACTTTTTTTGAAGAATCACTGTATATTATAAACCCTTCCCAACTATAGTTTAATGAATGCATAAGAGAAATGGAAAACATCATCTTCAATTCCATAAATCTTTCTTTGAATTCATGATTAAACCTACCTAAATACCCACTGAAATAGGTACCCTACCTAAACCATCACAAAAACAAAGGGTATTCATCATCCTCATAGGCTGCCGATTGGAACCCATGCATCAACAATTCCTAGAGGGAAACATTTCTACAACTTGAATTGGAGAACATGATATATATATATACATACATAATGGGAAGAAACAAAAAAAAAGAGTAAACCAGATATATATTTCATAGAAAAAGTGAAACAATAGATTTCATAAAATAAAAATTATCTAAACAATCTCAATGTTACAAATCCAATAGAAAAGGAGTACTAAAATTTTAAAAAATAATTCATGTGATAGTGTGAGAAAACTCCCACCATCTCTCCACCAGGTACCCCTACCAAGCTGACAGAAACCTCACCACCTTACTGTAGTACCATTATTCTCCCTACATCTAAAGACATACAAAGGTATACACACTACCGAAGGGGTACACATGGTGTGAGACAAATAGACATAGAAGGATCCCACATAGATGTTTCATATCAAATATCTGTAGAACAATCCAAACATTCCCAACATTAGAGAAAAAAGGATTTTTACTTAGTTACTTTTTTTTCAAAATCAAAATAAATAATTAAATCCCCATTTACCAAATTTCCAAAAAATATAGGTAAAATAGATTCAATGAATATATCATATATCAAGAAGAAAAATCGTGTATCACATATCATATCAAATCTACTGTAGAAAAAACCAAGGAATAGGTAACATCACACAAAGGATCCCTATAGTCCAGGATAGCTATTAATCTATACCAAAGTATAGACAATCGTGAACATTAATTCCAGAGATGCATGTATTGAATCTTGAGAGAATATAAATACCCCAGAAATTGATCCTCCCAACAACTCTATAAAGTCCCTAGAATAACATTCCTAGGGTGTAGAGGAACACCCCATATGTGAACTCCATGATAGTATAAATGGATGTGGAATATTACTAAAATTGCACCTAAGTACCCAAGGGCTCACATGCGATAAATTTTCCAAACCATTTTATCAAAACTTTTCTTGGAAAAATATTTCATAATTCCATTTCATAATTCTTTGATAATATAATTTTCTTTAACCAAAACATGGGGACACCCATATTTTCTCAAAATCATTTTTCCACATAGATAATTTAATCATGAAAATCATCTATAAAAAGTTTTTTAAAACCATAGAAATACATTTCATCCAACATAGGTCAGAGATGAAACCACCTACCTAAAACTCGGGCTGCACACACCCGCAACAAGATCCCCTAACACAAATGAACACAAGGACAATAATGAAGGATCTAGTATCAATCCTTACTTCTTATAATAAATTCAATATAAAACATAGTTGGTAGAGAAGATAAAACAAAGCACCTCAAGAAAATGACACACCGCATCATATCCAAAAAAAGGCTATACTCGAAAGGAAGATCACATAATTGATCTATAAAGGGTCAAAACCAAAGAATAAAAGATCTGAAAATCTTGATAAACGATGATGCTAAAACCAATAAAAATGAAGATGAAGAAATATTACTTACCCAGGGAGATATGGAACAACCAAAATAAAGATAAATCATTAAATAAATTATTCTATAAGGATCTGATATCATAAAAATCTATTGGGAGAGTTTTTAGGTTTCAAGAGAGGAGTTTGAAGTCAAATGAAAATAAAATCAGATGTGCAGGGCCAAAAATCCTATAGTCCATTTAAATTACACATTGTGAAGGCCTAGTTTACAATGTGAAATCCCAGAAATGAATATACATAAAACCCCATCATCTAGGATTAAAAATTACTCTAACCAAAAATTACATGATGTGAGAGATTTTCATGACATGTAATCATTTCATGCTCTAAACCAGCTCATGATATTTTTGCAAAAATAGATTCATGTCACATAACACCTTTATGACCTAACATCATTCAGTATAATGATTCTATACAAAATATTAGAAAAAGCCTTAGTTTAACCCATACCCCAAAGGACCTTATCTTAATCCTTTGTAAAATTTATACCTTGACTACATTGATTCAAACTAAAATACATTCAAATACATTGGGTTATTTTACCCAGTAAAGGCTATACATCCTTGAAATATTACAATTCACCAAATAAAAATGGAAAACAATATGGAAGATGAGATATTACTGAAAGAAGGCATCTAGATTTTACAATCTTCCCACTATAATAATTTATATCCCTATGATTTCTTGAGAAAGAAAGACGTTTGGAAATATGTGAGGCCACTACTCCCTCGTCAATGACTCATACTCCCAAGTCTTGTGATAATTTGATCTATTTCACCAAAAAACTCTAACCAAAGGAAACAACATCCCACACAATACATTCACCTAAGAGTCAATGATATCCTATGGTTTCTCTACATTAGAAACATCTAGATTCATCTCAATATCTTACCAACATGAGAGGGATAATGATGGTACTTCCTAAACTAAGATATGTTGGAAACATAATGAATACCCCTCAACTGAACTGGAAATGAGAACTGATAAGAAACCTACACAAAATTCTCAGTGAACACAAATGGTCCAACATATCTCGAAGAAAACGCCCCCTATTTTCAATACTGATAATGACCTAATAGAGTAGAAAATTTTATGAAAATCTAGTCACCAGAAAAACCCGAAATTCTAATTCCAACAATCATCATTTGATTTTTTTACAACTCAGGGCTATATCTAGACATCAACATATATCTTGAATACTTGATGAAATCTCTTAAACAAGACTAAGTACTATAAGAGAGGACTCACCCACCACGACCCAAAAGTGATGTGATCTACAAAAGAAACCATACACATCCTCAAATGGATCCATTATGATCACTAATAGATATATTTTATTATAATAAAGCTCAACCAAACCTAGATAGTTATCCCATGATCCACAAAAATACAATAAGTAGGTATGGACGATAACCTTCCTGATCTAAAAAACATTATTCGTTTGCCTTTGGTTTTATGGATGGTATGTTTTAATCAACCTAAACTGATTCCCCATCCCCTCCTAGAGACTCTTTTAGAACCATGAGATAAAACTAGGATCCCTATTCGAAACAATGGATGAGGTAACCCCATGTAGTCTCACAACATTCGCCACATACATCTTGAAAAGGTCATACACATTAGTGGTTTTCATAATCAGAATGAAATGATGTGAATTTTTTAACCAATAAATCAACACCCAGATAGTAATTCTCCCTTGGGGAAACCGTGTTAATCCAAAAAAAAGTGCATGGACACCTTTTCTTATTTCCAATCTAGAACCAAAAGAGGCTAGAGAAACCAAGAGGGTTTTAGATGCTCTGACTTTACCTATTGGAAGGTGTAATATTAGTACACATAATTTAAAATCTCATGCTTTATACCTGGAAAACATAAGAATCATAGAAAAACACATAACACTTATCAAGATTAGGTAATATAAGAACAATATATGATTTCAGAATTCACTTCTTCTCATCTAAATAATACTAAAACTTTTCATCCCATAGGGATTACACCACTTTATTGATAATAGAAATAAATGTTGAGACCAACTTAGACAAATCTATGATGATATGTCAATAGTATCTGTAATGTCCTAGTAAGATAAAAATATCAATGATATTATGTATCTCTAACTATGGAAATACATCCTTCACCTTCTTATGATCATTTAATAACCCATTATTAGAAATCATGTTCCCTAAGAACATTACTTTATGGATCCAGAAATTTCATTTTGAAATCCTTTCATATAAATGGCGAATCCTATGGATTTACAAAACCAAAAACAAATAGTTCTCATGATTACACACTGATCTCTAATAAACCAAAATATCATCTATGAACACTACCAAAAAATGATTAGGATACTAATGGAATATCCATTTCATCAAATATATAAAAACATTAGGAGCATTAGATATACCAAAAGGTATCACATGATATTTGTAATGTCAATACATGAGCTTGAAGGCCTTCATCTGCATATCAGACTCTCAAAATATTTGTTGATGATAAATCAACTGAAGATCAATCATTGAAAGAAAAATTCTACCTTTAACTAGTAAAAAAATCATCCACAAAGGGATACATATACTTATTATTAGTTTTTTCTTAGTTCAACTATGAATAGTCTACACACAATCAGATTTAACCTTCTTCCATCTTGGAAAAGTGCATAGTAAATTCCCAAGGTGAAACACTAGGGTGAATGTAACCTTTCACTATCAGATCATTAAACTGAATCTTGATCTCTTTCAGCTCCATTGGTTCCATGTGATAAGAAGATATCTAAACTAGATACATACATGGTATAAAATAAATCATAAACTCTACCCCCTTACTGGAGTAAGATCAATAATATTTTTTGGGAAAACATCAATAATATATAGAACAATAGTGGGAAGATCAAAAATTGAAGAAACATCACCAGTATCAACTGCTATAGCAGACAAAAATATTTTGAGGTATGGATAGGAAGGACCTACATGAGAAGAACATAGATCCCACTCTCCCTGAAACACTCAAGAGCTCCCATAAGCTGTAATAAATTGGAAACACCGATTATAATATCCAACCTCATCATGATGAGAGATAAGACAATCCATCTCGATGATGATGTCAAACTGATCCAGAACAATAATGATGAAATCCCACACTAACTCCACATTGGAAATCGATAGTGAGGAAGGAAACAAAAACCTATTATATCTCATCATTCCAACTGGTTTCACTAAGACCATAATAAAGGACATGAGTTCTATTGGATGTTTAATTATATCCAAAAATATATATGATATTAAAGAGTGGGTTGAACCTATATCATAACGTAGTTACTAGAGAAGATAAAATAAATATTGAACATATTACTATATATAATACCACGATATTTTTTTTTAAATTGTGTATTTTTCGATTAAATAAAACAAATCATCAAAACTCAAATCCTATTAGAGTGTATTTTATATCAAATAAGATAAAACTCAGCCTCTGATACAAAAATAGTTCATCCTATACACTTGTAACTAATTAAGATGAAATTAATATAGTATGATCCATTAGTATTAATTGATGATATGTTGTAATGAATATTAGGACTGCCCAATTATATCCATAGTCGTTATTATCCACTATGAGTAAGATTCATCCAAAGAGAATGACTACCAGAACATATAGTAATAGAATTAAAAAGACCATATTTTCAAGAAATATATTTTCAATAATGTATTGTTCAGTTACTAAAATACCTTCAAATTAGAATATTTATAGAAAGGAATTATTTTTCCATGGGAAATAGTCATTGATATTTTCAAATGGAAGAAAAATATTAGTATTGATTATATGAAAATATAACCATTGAATCCATTTTTATAAAGAATACTTGTGTATGATTTAATTTAGAATGGAATTATAAATTGTTTAAATAATAAAAATAGTGTCATATTATAATGTTAATATTTAAGTGATGAACTTTCATAAAATAAAATTTTAATAAATCATAAACATTATAAATTTAGTTTTAAAATTTATCACATAGGAATGAATTTTAAAAATAATATAAGTTTTAGTTGAAATAAAATTTTCTTATATTTTATAGATTGATAAGAAATTGTTGAAAAATTAGAATATGGTTGTCATAAAATTCTTTATCCTTTGGGGAGTGGGCTCTCCCCAAGGGTTGATCCAACTAGGACCAGCACACTGACTGGTAGAGACCAAGTCAGATCATGAATTTGGATATAAATACCACAACACCCATGTATAAGGCACTATATTCATGGTTTTTGTGGGCCACACCACACATGTATGAGTGTATTGTTATAATTTTTGGTGAGCCAAAGACAAAAATTAGTTTATATAGGAGAAAGACAAATTGAAATCTTTCGATATGGGGTGCATGTCCTAGGTTACTGTACACAAATTTTAAAAATGATGTTTAAATATTGTCCATATAATTGGCGTGATTGTGTCTGATCAATCATTTACCTACTTACTATTCCTCCCCACCATAGAATATTTATGAGGCTTCTCAAAAAATTCAATACAACATCTTCACCATCGAAGATACCCTTCTATCTTCTTTCACTACATAAAAATTCCAGCATAGGGCATCCATATTACAATATCCTACCACTGATATTTTTTAGTGGTGAAAAGAGCAGATGTTAGACCTATCTTCGAAGGAGTTCAACCTATAGATAGTTTTGATCCCTATTGGCCCTTCCCTCTTCTTAAAATTTTTTTTAGACAACATGCATAAATATATTTTCATAAACATTCAACAATTTTTAATCTAGTATTATTATTATTATTTCTAATGAAATCTTTTTTTATCTTAGAGAGTCTCTTAGGGATTGGTATACTAGAATAATTGATTTTTAAACCCCTATTGAGACCCATAATTTGATAGATCAATGTTTAATGGTCTTAGATCATCACATTCCATTATTCCAACAAGGACAATCCACACACTTATAAAACCAAACCTTGCAATATATATAAATACATCACATTATAGAGGTAATGTCCCTAGATGCTAGATGAAGTAGAATCCCTATCCCAATATTTTTTTACCTTAATTATCCCAATGGTTTTCTCACCAAACTCAAGTAGGTATAATCCCACCACCTTTATTCAGTATGAGAACCCCAAACAGGAAACTGCCTCATCAAGTTTTCCAACAAAAAAGTAGGGGAATTTTTGTTTTTTAAATATATTTATTCTTTTAAAAAATATTGATTATATATATTATTTTCCCAATTTTGAAGTATAATTATTATATGGCTATTTCATTTATTTTTAATAATAATATAATAATGTATAATCTCAATTTTCCAAAATTATTCAACATATTGGTTTTCATATAAAACAACATTATATTTTATGTAATAAAGAAATTATTCTCAAATTAATATGAGTTTTTATAACTATGATATATATATATAAATATATATATATATATTTAAATATTATTTGATGTTTTGAGTGGGAAACATTTCAGGTATTAAAATTTGTTCTAATCATGATTTTACTCAAGTTGATATTTTCAAATTGTTAATTGATGAAATGTTTTATTTAAAAATGTTACCTAATATAATTTTATGTGAATAATAAAATTTTGTTTCAATATTATGTGATTTGTTTTTCTTTTGATCATTTTAGGAAAGAAAAAAATTAAATATATATTGGTAAATGTATTATTTTATGTTGACAGAAATATATAATTCATATTATTTTATGTAAAGGATTCATTCATTCACACCATTATTTTTTATCAAAAATGATATTTTCTAGAATTAATTTTTGAATTAAGTAAATGAGAATATAATATATTTTTTAAGGGATGAATATTAAATGATAAAGTTTATTATTTTATATCCCATTCAAATAAAATGGTTTTATAATTTTATAATTGAAAGGTCATTTTAGAAAATATGTATGTCAATTATACCTTCATTAACATTCCATGCATGTATAAATAGACCATTTTCACAAGATTTGGATGCAAAAAAATTTATAAATGAATTACTATAACTGCATACACACACACAGGTATATATTTATATGTATAATGTAATAATACGGTTTCAGGTTTTTAAAATATTAAAAATCTAGTGAATAATAAGCATGTAAAAGATGATAGATAAAATGCTTTATAAAATTTTGGCACTTGAATTTTTTAAACATGATAGGGTATTGGAGAGTGAACCCATTCCTCAAGAATGGGTAGGCCCATATAGCCCTAAATGAGTCAAGTGTCCCATGATTTTGTTTTCCAAATATTACCTAATATTTTCCACAAAATCACTGGATTAGTTTATTCAGAAAAGTGTTTTTATATAGTAAGTATTTTCAAAAGTATAATTTTTTTAAAAATTATTTCAAAAAAAGGTTTCCAAATTATTTATAAAAGTATTTTTAAATATATTATATTTTTAAAAGGTCTTATCAAAATGAGTTTTTCAAAATTATAAGAATTTTGAACAGATTTTTCAAAGTGATTACCCAATATATATTTATAAAACCCTATAAATTTATAGTTTTTGAAAATTTTATATATCAATTACTTATTTTTAAATAAATAAATAAAAATTAAAAGGTTTTTTTAAATGTTATTTTAAAAAAATTCCACTAGCTTCTTAATAACCCTTACTGGGAAATTATTATGTCCCAATGTTTTTTAGATAATTTAGAAGTTTCAATAATATTTTATTCAATACGTATCTAAAATGAAGAAATTGAAATAGATAATAATTTATTTATTATCTAAAATATGATATTTAGTAATAATAAATATTTTCCTCCAAATCCATGATCAGAAAAGATATTATATGTGTTAATGACAGCATATTTTTCAGTTACCTTTTAATTAAAAAAATATTTTTTTTACCGGATCTAGAAGAATGGTTCTCAGGATCACTAAAATTGGTATTAGAACAATGATTTAGACAATTTTGGAGACTGGGAAGATTTGGTTAAAAATACTTTCAACACACTTTTTTTAGAAAAGACAATAATACTTATTTTTACAATTAACGAGTTGCCTATAAATGGAAGGATAATGATCTCGAACAAATATTATCTATATTCTAGAGGATCCGAATTCAAAAATATCCAAAACTCGTGCTCATATGACTTAAAAACCTTTTCCAAAATCAAAGTAACCTACAATAAAATTTACGCAACATCCACTAACTCTATGATTCCCCATTTATTTAGGATCGTGGTATGTATACAAAAAATATATATTATATTCTCATCTTTCGTACAATTATAGGTAAGGATAGTATTACCACAGAACTTTTGAATTTTTCACTCTAAATCATAAGATGAACTTATACAATTTTAAGGAGCTGTAGAGGTGGGTGATCTCTATGTTGCGTATATGTTTCAAATCATAAATTTTTCTATCATTGGGAGTGTGAAATATAATTTTGAGAAAATTTTGGAAAAATAAATAATATTATTTTATAAAAACAAGGTTCACATGGATGTCCACAAATTATATATAGAAAAAAACATTTTTAAATAATTATTGATGTCTTCTTGAATTTGTTGCAAACTATATTAGTTGCATTTATAATGAAGAAGTAGTAGATTTTAAAAATTCCTTGAGGTACCATTACCATTCATAGACCCCTGCTCTCTGAGAAACACATAAATTGAAAACCTTGTTAAAGCTAATAATTATTTTGATATAACAGTTAAATAAAATTTGATGCATTTAGTGTTTTTAATAATGGGTTTTTGTTGGGACACAAAAAATCAATTTTTCAATCTTGCAAATTGAGAATTATGGTGTGAGATAATTACAAGAGATAAATTGTTTTTAAGGGGATTTAATCTAAAACTCATGTATTTTTTTAGTTGTGTATTTATTAATTAAATAAATAAGTCTAGAAAACTCAGAGATTAGTAGAGTAAATTTTATTTAAAATAATAAAATCATACTTTTATACAAGAACACTTAATTAAAACCACTAGAAACTAATAAATATTGAATTAATTTAGTTAGGGAGACTAATAATAAAATATGATAGAAAATAATGAACATTAGATCTTCCCAATTATATCCATACTCATCTAGATCGTCCATGACTAAGCACTCCCTAATGATAATGACAGCAAGAAAACATAGTAATGGAAAGACAAAGACCATATTTGGAAGCAAGATATTTCAAATCATTTAGATTCTAGTTACAAAAATACATTCTAAGTCGGCTATTTATAGAAAAAATATTATTTAGCCACTGGAAATAACCATTTAGGTTTTTAAATAGAAAAAAAATTTCAATAATAATGTCACTAAAATATATTTGTTTAAACACATTTTATAATGAATACAAATATAAAAATTAATTTAGAATGAAATTATAAATTATCTAAAAAATACAAAAAGTTTCTTATTATAAAATTTATGTAATTATGTAGAATATAAAGAATCATTTTAATATTTAAGTGATGAACTTTTAAAATGTAAAATTTTATGAAATCTAATATGTTATTAATTTAGTTTTAAAATCTATCACATAGTAATTAATTTTAAAAATATTATATGTTTTAATTAAAATATAGTTTTATTAAATTTTATTGTTTGATAAAAAGTATTGACCAACAAAGAATATGGTAGTCATCAAGACATTCAACATTTAGGGATCATGATTAACCGAAGGGGTGGTCCATTGAAAACCACCAAGCTCGGTGGTAGGGACCTAGTAAGAGCATGGTTTAGGCTATAAAGTCTTCAATTCCTTTGTATAATGCACTATATCCATGTGTTAGGTGGGGCCTGACCCTCTTTTATTAGGGTCTTTTTCACTTTTAGAGATCCTAAGTCACCGATTATTTTATATAGGATAAAGTGAACTAAAAATCATTAAATGTGTTATTGATGGTATTGGATATCATTCACATGTTTTAGAAACCTATGTTTAAATCTCATCGATCTGAATGGGTTGATCATGGATGCTAAATCCTTTCCCCATGTCATCTTATTTCTCACCACCCATGACTGTCAATGTGGATTCTCAAGAAATATAAACCATTGAAATCACCATCGAAGGACCACTTTGATCACCTTTCACCTCACAGAAACACTAGAGTAGGGAATCCATCAGAGAGTGTCTTACTTATGATAATTTTCTATAGTGAGAAGATCAGTCCATTGACCTTTCATACAAGGTGTTTTACCTATATATTGTTTTAATCACTATATTTCATTCCTTATTCTTGGAAAATATTCTTTTCATAGCATGCATAAATACATTTTCACAAGTATTTAACAAGTTGAATTTGAGTATTATTGTAATTTCTAATGAAATCAGTTTTTTTATTTTACCCAATTTCTCTAGGATGATTATACCCGTATCAAGGGTTTTTTTACAACTCTATTGAGTTACACCAATTGATATTCCACTATTTAAGGGTCTTCAATCATCACCTTCCATAATTCCATCAAGCACATGCCACACATTTGTGGAATCAGAACCTTACTATATATATAAATACATCACCGTATTGAGTGAATTCCCCACAATACTAGAAGAGGAAGAACACTTATACCTCTATTTCCCCTCTCTCCCCCTGGTTCCATGAACCAACTAAAGAAGGCAGTATCACACTTCTATCATTCAGTTCGAGCACCCCAAACTGGCCACTGCCTCATTTGGTTTTCCAGAAAACTGGTAAGAAGTTTTCTTTTTTAAACAATATTTATTCCTTGAAAAGTATAATGATTATATAAAATATTTTCTAAATTTAAATGTTTAAATATTTTAAGGGGTTTCATTTGTTTTAAAAAAATATTATAATTATGTAAAATCTTATTTTTATAAATTAAAAAACTTTTTGGATTGATTTTAAAATGCCATTATATTTTATTTAAAAAATAAATTATTCTCAAAGTTATATGGGTTTTTATACTAGTGAAATTTGTGTGTGTATATATATTCACATTTAACTATTATTTCACTATTCAAATGAGTAACAATTAATGTATGAAATTATTTTTAGTCATGATCTTACTATCATTGATATTTTAAAATTATGAAATAATGAAATGGTTTATTGAAAAATGTTACTTAATATAATTTTATGTGACTCATATATTTTTTCCAAATTGTTTAATTTCTTTTTTCTTAAGAAAGTTTTATGAAAAAAAAATTATATATAATTTTAAAAGTCTTATTTTATATGGATTATTATATTACATTTCAAAATATTTTATTTAAATAGTCCATACCTTCAAACCATTGTTTTATATATAAAATAATATTTTCATACATCAATTTCTGAATTAAGTACATAAATATATAATATCTTAATTCAAGTAAGAACATTAATTGAAAATTTTTATCATTTTATTTCCAATTCCAATAAAATTTATTTTTTATGTTTATGAGTGATATTTTCTTTAGGAAAATATTGATGTAAATTATACCTTCATTAACATTCCATGAAAGTATGAAAATACTATTGTCACATGATTTGGTTGTTCCAAATTTAAAAAAAAATAATTACAATAAAATTATATAAATATATGTATAAGTGTATAAAATAATAATTTAGTTTCATGGTTTTAAGAGATTAAAACTTCAGTGATTAATATGTATGTAAAAGAGGAAAGCTCAAACTATTTTATAAAATATTTGATACTGAATTTTATAAACTTGATAGGGAATTGGAAAGTGAACACATACCTCCAGAATGAGAAGGATGAAATAACCTTCATTGTTTCAAGTTCCCGAATCTTTTGTTTTATAAATCTTGCATAATATTTTTTGAAAAATCACTAGATTATTTTTTAAGAAATGTCTTTTTAAAGAATATGTATTTGAAAATTATATATATATATATATATATATTTTTTAAAAGTGTTTCCAGAATCATGTTTTCAATTTATTTTTAAAAGTATTTTTAAATATTTTAAAATTTTAAAAGGTGTTCTCAAAATGATTTATTCAACACTATAGTGATTTTCAAAGGATTTAAAATGTGATTCTAAAGGGATATTTTGAAAACGATATAAATTTATAGTTATTGAAAAGTATATATAATAAATGATTATTCAGATATAATGAAAAATATATTCAAAGGAGTTTTTAAAAAGTTATTTTCAAAACGTATTTTCACTATCTTTTAAAAACTTATTTCTGGTAAATTATGATCACCTTATGTTTTTAATGTTTTTAGGATCATTTATAAGTTTCAAGGAGATTAGAAATGATAAGTATCTATAATAAAGAATGTTAATTAGATGAAAATTTATTCATTATCTAAACTGTAATAGTGTGTAGTAGTAATCCTTTTCCAGTGATTCCTAGACCAGAAAAGATCATGGATGTTTAAATGACTAAATATTTTTCGATTACATTTAAAAAAATATAATTTTTTTATCAGATATGGAATAAGGGGTCTCAAGATCGCTACACTATTACTAGATCTACATCCACCTCCACTAGAAAATCATCCACTATACGAATTTTCTTTAATCCTGGGATAGGTGGGTGGAACCCTATTTTTGTTGAAGTATCTGAAGGTGATAGAATATCCTTTGTATCTAATAATCCCTAAAAATAATAGAGTGTAGACATAGCTTGGAAAAAACATTCTATATTACCATAGTTCCTTAAACCATTACACATAATCATTGGTGAAAAATTATAATGCATGGTGTGACCAACCTTTCCACAATGGTAACAAGTTAGGGTCACACTAATGGTCGTAACTGAAGGTGCAGAAGATGCTTGCTACAAATAACCACCCCCCACTTATGTGATAATCATGGCACTTCCGACTGAAACTACCACTAGAAGGAAGATAAGGGGTATAATAACCAATACTACCTTCTGTATCCATATCTTCCATCATTTCCCTATCTACAGTATCTACACAGGTCAATATCTTCAATATTAATACATGCGATCTGATATCTCATTGAAAACCTTATAGGAACTTTTGATAATTCATCTTATCATTGTTTACTACATATAGAGGGAAAAAATCAACTCCACCAACTGATTAGTGTATGATAACACTGATTGTTCTCCCTACTGTAAGGAGAGGAACTCTTGAGACTTATCCATCATAAGTGACTTTGGAAAACACTGTTGGAAGAAGTGGGTCTTGAAACCCTTCTAGACCAAGCCTAGGTGTCTATCCACCTATACCATAGAGTCCCACCATCTATTTTTAGGGCCCTCAAAGAAAAAAATCATTCACTTCACCTTGGAATTCTAATTTTTATATAATAATGTGAATATTTGATCAATATTGTCCTACCAATCCTTATCATCTTGTGGTTCATTCGTACTATTAAAGGGTGGTTGATTATCATGTATGAACTCGTGTGATAGATCAGTTTCTCATCCACCTTTTGTATATTCTTCAAAAACTATATTTGGAAATGTAGTACATTTTTGGTATACAACACGAACTTCCCATATGGTATCCTCAATAATTTTCTGATCTAGAGGTAGATTCACTTGACTAGCATCCATGACACCCTCCTAAGGAACTCATGGAAGACATCTTGGAGTCACACTATTGTAAACCAACACAAAAGAAATGTTTATACAAAAAGATAAAATAAATTCAAACTAAAAAATCATAAACAAAACTAAGATTATGATCAATAACACAAAACAAGAGACACGCATCCCAACATCCAATGGTAACTTGAGTCACTTCACAGAAATACCTGGCCAGGCACTCACAACAACCTACCTCTCAAGTCCTAAATGTCCTATTTGTAGTCTAAGAAATTCCCAAAACTAAAAACAACCAACCTATAATACAAAATTATGACAAAAATGACACAGATACTCTCTCAAACCAATACCCAACCTAAACAGTCACATACCCAAAGGGAATTCCTGATCCCCATAGGTTGGAAAATAGCACCTGGGAATCAACAACAACCAGTGGGAATGATTTCTCCCAACCTAAAGTAGACAACATGATATATAAATATAAACTGTGGGAAGAAAATATATAAGAGTAAATAATAAATATATATAACATCAAAAGGGAAATGACAGAAGTGATAGAACTCAAATGTATCTAAAAACTCTATGATAAAAGTCCAATATAAAAAGGAAATTAAAACTCCAAAACTACTCTTTGTGATAGTGTGGGAAAGATCCCACCATCTCAGAACCATCTAACTAGACACAACTGATAAAAACCTCACTGCCTCACTACAGATCCTTTCCCTTCCTTGCATTAAAATACAAAGTCTATACACTATCAAATGGGTGTATAGGGAGTGACCTGAATAATCTTAGTAGAATCTAACATAGGTGTTTCATATCAAGTCTCTCCACAATAATCTAAATATTCTCAACTATAAATAAAACAAGTCATGATAATAAGGAAACCATTTTTATCAAAAGACTAGTAAATAAATTAATCAACATGTTCCACGTTTCAAGATAATTGAGTTGAAATAGTTTTAATGTAATCATATATATATCAAGTAGTCAAATCATGTACAACATATCATATAATCCAAGGTAGTATAGTCCAAAACATAGGTAACATGACTCAAAGGATCACTATTTCTCAGGCTAGCTAGAACACTCATACCGTTAAATGAAAATTACTTTTTTATTTTCAATCAATTTTAAGGGGGAGTGATAACCCATGTCCATAAAAAATCATAGAATCACACAAAAAAAGATACAGACAAACTATTGAAATCAAGTTTGAATCCATTAGACACCTTATTCCAAAGGAGTTTCCATAGTAGTATGTTTACCTCTTAATCTGGGTTATCTTTGATGAGTTCCTCAAACCAAATAGCTAGATTTTCCCACATATGTATGAACTCCTCCATGCTTAACTTCCCTTCATTAAATCATCTTTCCAAAATATGATCTTTCCTGTCAATAAAATCTGTTTTCACCTTACTAGTGGCCACCCTAAGTGATCTCTCAGACATCTTCTCACAATCCTCTTTCGAGGCGTTGAATGGAATCGATTTCTCCAAAATCTCTTCCTCAGAATGAATGATAACTTCCCATATCACCCCAAGCAGAACCACAAACATCTCAGCTATATTCTCCAGGGGTTAACCCAAACATCCAATATATCCTTGTATGTAGACTTCTCCTTGCCATGCAATGAAGACCTGGAGTCTCTGACTTGATTGGTCTCCTCGCCTAGAACGGTCTAGACCAAAAGTTCTTTGGATCTATAACCTTTTTTGGCTAACTGATTCTCCATTATCCTAGGGAGATATGAGTAGTCTTTTCGAACATTTGGTTTCTACTTCATAGAAACAATGCAGCACCCCATTTCCTTATTTTCTTTACTTACCTTCTTCCTCCTTGGGTTGTGAGGGCCTTTTCTGATCCCTCCTATAACATTGTCACCCAAGGTTTTTCCTTCTCCATGTGACTCCATTTCTGAGGGAAAAATGAGTTGCAATCAGCCCCTCCATCAGAGCTTATACCCTCAAAGAAATTGTTCAAATTGATACTCATGAGAGGATTCCTCAAATTGGAACCTTGTTTGGGACTTACCAGCCTTCTTGCTCCAAGAATATGCACTTCCCCCTCCTGACCATCTATTGAATTCCCATCATCTGCCAGGTTCCCATGGATTATAGGAACTACAATGAGTTACTAATATTCCTAGGGATTAGAGGAACCACCATGAGTGAACCACCCGACAGTATCAATAGATGAGTCTAATTACTACACCTTCCACCTAAGTACACAATCCTTCAAATGTGCTTCATTTTCCAAACCATTTCACAAAAAAAATATTTTTGAAAAATATTTCATTAATCTATTTCTCAATGCTTGGAAAATACCATTTACTTTTACCAAAACAAGGGGAAAACCATATTTTCTAAAAACCCATTTCCAAACACACAATTAAATCATCCCAGATCCTTTATAAAATTTTTTATAAAACCATAAAAGTACATTTATTCTAATATAGGATTGAGATGGAACCATCTATATAAAAATCATGTCTCAAAAACTGGAAATGGGATCCACTAGGACAGAATAACACACGGAGAACAATTGATTCCCTAGAATCCATCATTACATATCAGAATCCTTTAAATAAGAAAAATGGGTTGTGTATATTATAAAACCACATGCCTCAAAAAACATGAACACCACACCACATCCAACATAATTGTTCGCCTTAAAAGAAATATCATATAATGGATCCAAAATGGTTCAACACCACAAGGATAATATTTCTAAAAACATATCACAATGTCACTAATTTGAAAAATAACAATGTATAAGTAGAAATATTACTTTCCTAGGGAGACACAACACAACTAAAATTAATATCAATCACTGAAGAAAAAAATCTGGAAATATTTTAGGTCCCAATAATTTCCTAGGAGAGATCTTGAGATTTAAGAGAGGAGTCTGTGGTTTAATGAAAATAAAATTATATTTGCAGTGACTAAAAACCTAAAAGACACACACATTACATGATGTGATTTCAGGGATCATGACATGAATACCATGAATGCAATATTGAATAAAAACGTGTATACTCAGATTAAAAATAAATTTCATTAACCTTTACATTATGTGAGCTCGTTTCAAGACATGTAATCATTTCATTCTCTGAACAAGTTCATAAAATCCACTCAATAGTAGATTCATCATGTGAACCCCATTCATGACGTTAAATCATTCCATTAGAATATTATATAGTAACCCATAGAAAAATCCCCTAATTTAACCCAAATCCCAAATGGAATTATCTTAATCCCTTTTACCATTTATATCAATAAACCATTAATTAAAACAAGTATTCAGTCCTGAAATTTAGGTCATTATCCCCATCAATGACACTCTATCCCTAAAATCCCACAATGCACCCAAACATTAAAGAAATTGAAAAGTGATATGAGAAATACCAGAAATATGGTAATGAGAGGTAACATTATACCACTATCCAAAGGAACAATACTCCATTTTATTTTATCATGGTTAGTGGATTTGGTAGCCGTGATAAATTTCTCACAAAGAGTCGATAATATCCTATTAACCTGAGAAAACTACAGATCTCAGTTATAGTGGTTTCTCTAAGACATTTCTTAATAACTTCTATCTTTGAAGGATCTATTAATTTTCCCTTTCTTATGATTACAAGAAAAAATAATGACACTTTTGAAGCTAGAAATGACATATTCTAAATTTATCATACAATTTATCTTTTCTCTAGGTCATTAACATAATTTATAAATGATTTTCATGTTCTTATTTGATCTTTTAATATATGATAATTTCATCTATAATAAAATCCAAAATTGATATAGGTAGTATCTAAAGAGTCTATTAATTATATCCATTATACTTTTGGGATAATTCATATGTTTAGAGGGTATCTATAAGGACTCGGCCTTAAAACATTACATAATATTGAATTAAATGAATAATTCACATTGAGGATCTTTTCAGGTTTAGAGTTTTAGATAATTAGGACTTAACTATTACATCTCAATATATTACAAAGTAGACACTTCTACACAGTTTCCATTTTTTTCATAAAATAAAAACTCTTGAAAAAAAAGAGTCATGTCTAGTTCTATGTTTTAGACAGCATGACTTTTCCTTGATCCCATCCTTGACCCTATTCATCTTTAAGTCCTGTGAAAACATTTCAAAACTTGGGATTAGCATAAAAATTTCAATAAGGGTTATAAAATAAAAAAAGGAAACATTTTTTCATAAATACATACAAAACATGAATAGTTATACTTACCTTATGAAATCATAAGATTTTATGAATAACATATAGAAATCACAAATCATAAAGGTAACTTCTGACACCCATAACATACTTACATTTTAGCTATCACATCTACATAGGAAGTTACTTTGGAATACCCATCACAGTATATTTCCTAAATCTCTTAGGAGAAACATTCAGGTTTACCTTCGTCATGTTACCCAATGCATTGGAGATCTATCTTGGGCTCACCATCCATATGTTTGTCACAGAACCACCAGTATACATAAATAATGCCTAAGAACCATAACATGATCATAACACATAACATAAGCATAAAGGAAAGATAACATTTCCACATTGCAATAACAAAATATCATTTAAAGATATTGAAATAATATATCCATTATCAAAAATAATTTTCAATGCCAAAATACATAAAAATATTATATGGTATTTATTTTTCCTTTTAAAAACATTACGTCCTGTTAAGGAATCCAAATATCAAATAATATTCACAGCGGCAGAAAGTTTGTTGTCACCGCTTACGTAAAAAAATTCCTTTTTGTCGTTTAGTAAAACACTTCGTATAAAAAGATTCCCTTTGAATGAAATAAAAAGTAAAAGGGATTTATACACTGTATAAAATAAAGTCGTGTATAAAACTAAATATACCTCAATGAATGGAGATTGAGACGAAGTCCCTTACCTCATGTCCGACATGACTCGATCGTTCTTTAATATCCTAAATAATAAACTAAAGTTAATTTCTAATTTATTAATAACCTTTTTCAAGTTTATTATTCATTTTATATCACTTATTACCATGTTATAAACATTATGTAATCATTTAAGTTAATAACGTTCATTTTGTCGATATTTGGTACTTGAGTCAAAAATGAACACCTTATATTTACAAGTTGTTCATATGGTCAAAAGTTCATTATATCCAGAAATATATTCATGATTTAGATATCATATATATCATATATATCCAGTATATACATGTATTTTTAATAGTACATAACATTTGGAGGTATGAAATGAAATGCACTGTTCATGGAGACGGTAAGTCGTACGTATGCATGAACGCTACTTTCATTTCTATTTCTTATTTTAATGGAATTAAAACATAATGATACATAGGTATATTATAATTCCATTATAATAAAATATATAATATCATTAAATCAATCCTTTATACATCCCACATATGGCATTAACGAGTCATATCACTTTGAGGGGGTGGTAGTCCGCACTTCCTCAAATGAAATTATCGCGTTTACCCATAATGAAAACCATAAAGGTGTGATATAAAAGAAAAATACAAAAGCATAAAGAAAACATAAAAATAATATATATCATATATAAATATAGTGTCATCTTAATGGACACCATGAGAGCCGGTAGTAGATAATCGAACAATCATCGTTTCGTGAGGTGTTAGTTTTCCATCCACAGAAACAGTATGTTTTTCACCCATTAGATGGAGGTGTGTGTAAGTGTAATTAAAATACTTCTAATAAAAAAATCCTAGTACATTTAGGATAATTTTTTTGTTATAAAATAAAGGAATAAAAAGATTTTAGGGGTTGGAGAAGCAAAATAAAACAAAAAAAATAAAAGAATTTAAGAGAAACTGTTACCTTTAATTTGGGTAACTCACTTTGGTTTGAACCAAAATGGTTTGTTGAAGTTCCTTATACCTAAGGTAATTCTTCATGGTAGAGTAAAGGGGTGTAGGTATCTTAATTGGGTAGAGTTTGGATGAGCCAAAAGGCTTGAGAGGTGTGTGGAATTGGTTAGAAGTGAGGACTTTTTATAAGGGGAAGGAGGGGCTCTTTAGGAAAGTGAGAAAATATTATTTTATTATATAATGATATTCGGTTTTTAAAGGTCAAAAAATCATTAAAGTTACAGATAAGATTACTCAAGGTCAAAATATATTCATAAAATAATAATTGGATAGGTTTTTTTTGTTTTTTAATATTTATAATCTTATTTAACTACATGATTTATTAATTAGGTAAACACTTGATCATTATTGTGTCATTAATAATTTAATTTATTCGATGTCTGAAAATTATAAAAAAAAATACCATGATGTAGGAAATACTTTTAGATTTCCAATGAATATTTATAGTAAAAAAACCCTATATAACATCATGTAAAAATTAATTTACAAATAGATATTTGTTTTTGTCATTTTTGTCTTTACTTTAAATTAATTAATCAAAAATTGCATTATCATTCATAAGTGGCTCCATGGGGTCCCAAAATCGACCCAAAGATGTCCATGGTCGGCCATTACTCATCCAATAATGTTAGTATAAGTGTTAAGGTAAATTTGAATTATTATAAAATTCTTTTTACCTTGAATTACCCTATTTACCTTTAACGCAGTAAATAAAAGTCAAAAGTTACTATTCACCAAAAAATATTTTCATCTTATTGAACCAGATTTTACTTACTAATGACAACCATGTATGTCAGATTTTTGAAATTAAATTCACATAAGTGGTAAATTTTCATTTAAATGAAAAAGTCGGTTTTTTTAACTACTACTAAGTGGTTTCACTATTCATCAAAATTTGAAATTTTTCAGAAAAATACAAAAAATTCAGCCTAAGCTATAATTGATATTCCGAATTCAAAAATGATCTCTATTCTACCAAATTCTAAAAATACAAGTGGCATTAATTAATTTAAAATTAATTCCCGTTGTTAAGACAAATAGCGTGTTTTTAAGAAACAATAACTATCAAAAGATTGACACTTGTTTATGTTCACTCTCAAAGTGAAATTAATTCCAATGACCAACATTGGATTAAATGGTAAAAATATATTCTAATTAAACTTTAAAACCAATTAAAAATATAATCTAACCATATAAATAAAATAGATTAAAACACAGTTTTGAATTAAAATACAATATTCTTCACTATTCATTAAAAAATGAACTTTTTCAGAAAATTTCCAAAAAATTACACAAAGTAAATTTTGATGTTCCCATTCTAAATAAGGATTTTATTTGGTCAAATAGAATTTATTAAAGTGACTAAAACTATATTTAATTATGGTTCTCTATTAAAAGGCGGTAAATCGACATTTTAATGTAAATTATGCTTAGATTGATTCACATTTTAAGCCACTAAATTTTTATTGGATAAATGTAAATACATTTAAAAAACATGTATAATTATATTGTAGTTAGTTTTGTTCATTACTGTTAGTACAATGTCTAGGAGTTAACTACCATTTAAAATAATAATATTATATTATTAGTGTGTAACGTAAGATTTCAAAGAAACTCATTGTTGCGTATTGGGTGCGCTATCGAACATAGCAACCCTTTTAATGTAAAATTAATATTTAATTCACAAATATTAATAAATATAATAATCTATTATTCTTCATTTACCTGGGATGTTACATCCTTCCCCCCTTTTGGAGATTGCGTCCTCGCAATTTTTATTCACTTATCAAAATAAGTGGGGGTATTTATCCCTCACAGCATTTTCAGATTCCCACGTTACCTCTTCAACCATATGGTTTTTCCACAGAACCTTTACCTGGTGAATTACCTTATTCCGCAACACTTTCTCTCTACGGTCAAGAATCTGGACTGGTTGTTCTTCATAAGAGATATTCTTTTCCAACTGAACTACCTCTGGGCTCAAAACACAAACATTATCAATGTTAAAATTAGGCAACTTACCCTTCTGAACCAACACTACATTTTTCTGCAACTCACTGTCTTCTTTCTGTGCTTTCTTTATTCTATCTGATAGAGATGATTTCACTGACACCTGAAATAAAACAGAATAATTTCCTGCACTAACAACTTCTATGCCAAAGTTCATCAAATCAAAAACCAAAGGATCTTGTTCCAAACGTAACATGGTTAATAAAGCATTACTTTTTCGACTCAAATAATCAGCCACTTTATTTGCTTTTCCGGATGGTAATGGATCGTGAAATCATAATCCTTGATTAATTCCAACCATTTCCTCTATCTCATGTTCCATTCTTTTTGAGTGAATATGTACTTTAAACTTTTTTGATCAGTATATATTTCATATTTTACTCCATACACATGGTGCCTCCTAATTCTTAATTCAAAAACAACAACAGCTAATTCCAAATCATGTGTAGGGTAATTTAACTCATGACGTTTCAACTGATGTGAAGCATAATAAATTACCTGATCATTCTGCATAAGGACACATCCAAGTCCTTTCAATGAACCATCATTGTAAATAACAACCTCACCATTTCTGGAAGGCAGTGCCAAAACTAGAGCATTCACCAATCTTCTTTCCAATTCCTGAAAACAATCACCACATTCTTTTGTCCAAATGAATTTAACACCGTTTTGAGTTAACTTAGTCATTGGACTATATAACTGTGCAAAATTTTCAACAAACCTCTGGTAATAACCTAACAAACCAAGAAAACTATGAATCTCGGTTATATTTGTGGGACTTGTCCATTCTTCAATAACTTTTGTTTTAGAAGGATCAACTGTTATGCCATTTTTTGAAACAATGTGACCAAGTAATGATATTTTCTGCAACCAAAACTCACACTTTTTGAATTTCCCATACAGTTTCTTTTCTTTTAAGGTTTGCAATACAACCCTTAAATGACTTTAATGTTCCTATTTACTTTTGTAAGAAACCAAAATATCATCAATGAACATAACCAAAAACTTATCCAAGAACTCATGGAAAATTATATTCATAAGATCCAAGAATATAGCAGGTGCATTGGTTAAACCAAAAGGAAAAACTACAAATTCATAATGGCCATATCTAGTATGAAACGCGGTCTTCGGAATGTCTGCTTCTTTTACTTTCAACTGATGGTACCTCGACCTCAAATCAATATTCGAAAAAAACTGAGCTCCTTAGAGCTGATCAAACAAATCATTAATATGAGGAAAAGGATACTTGTTCTTAACATTGATGTTATTCAATGCTCTATAATCAATGAAATGTCTCATTGAACCATCTTTATTTTCAACAAACAATATAGGATCACCCCATGGTGATGTGCTAGGTCGAATGAAACCTTTATCTAATGACTCCTCAATTGCATCTTTAACTCTAAAAGTTCAATTTGAGCCATTTGATAAAGGGGTTTTGAAATTGTCTTAGCATCAATAACTAAATAAAAAATTAAACTCAACTTCCCGATCAAGTATAATACTAAGCAAATCATCAGGAAAAACATCAAGGTACTCATTTACCACTGGCACATCATTGATCTGAATAGTTCATTTGTTTTCAACAATATGTGCAAGGTAACATTTATTTCTATCTTTTACTATTTTCTCAGCTTCTTGATATGTTATCAAAACAAAGGGTTCATTCTTGTATACAAACTGAAAATCATTCTGAAAAGAAACCACTTTAGCCCTTCATTCAATCTTAGTATGATAAAAAGAAAGCCAATCCATACCAAAAATAACATCAAACTCTACTAGAGGCAAAACAATAAGTTTTGTAGGTAGATTCTTTCCTCACACAAGGATATGAATGTTCTTATGTTTTCTTTTTATCTCAACATTTCCTCCAGGTGTTTTTACCATAAGTTCTGTAGTTATATCTTGAGATGGAATTCCCAATTTATTAGAAAACTTCTCAGAAATGAAAGAGTGTGTAGACCCTGAATCAAACAACACATTGGCATAATCTGAACAAACAAACAGTGTACTTGATACAACTTCATTTGATGTCCCAACATCTACTGAAGTAGTTGCAAAGGATTTCACCACTCTTTTCTTCTTATATTATGGCTACTTTCCTTCAGTTGAGTTCTTTGTTGGATACTCAATTTCATAATGACCCATTTAATTTCACTTAATATATTTTACTGACTGCAAATCAGATTTTGTCTTACCATTACATTGATGTTTTTCAGTGCAATTACGAGCCTTATGTCCCATTTTACCACATTGGTATCACTTACCGGAATTCAAAAGACATTCCCCAGCATGATTTTTACCACAATTTTCACAAACTCTAAACTTAAGTTTCTTACCATCAAACTTTTTTGAAGAGTTATTCCCTTTTGTCTTCCACCTTGACCTCTTATTCTGTTTTTTGTCAAAGAACATTTGATCATCGGCAAACTCCATTTCCACCTTCTCCGCACAACGAACAAGTTTTTCATAACATTTGAACTCACGAGAGGCTAAAGCCCTTCGATATTGTGGCTTCAGTCCTGAGTAAAATCGATTTATCTTACTATCAAGATCTCAGATGAAATTTGGAGCATACCTTGCCAGTCGAGTGAATTTTGCTTCATAAGAAGCCACTGAGTCATCCTCCTGCCTCAATTCTAGGAATTGTTATTCACTCCTAAGATGAACCACCTTAGGAAAATATTTCTCAAGAAACATAGCTTTGAATTCATCCCAATAAAGAGCATCAATCTCCTCACTATCACTGATATTTTTCACCATCGACCACCACTGATCAGCTTCACCTTCAAAATGGTAAACAACGAGACTAACCTTTTTATGTTCTGAAAAACCGATGACATCAAAAATCTTTTCCAGTGATTTAATCCACCCTTCTTCTAGCACAGGGTCATATGATCCCTTGAATGATGGGGGATGTTGCCTCATGAAATGCTCCACTACTGACATGTTCCTCTATAGTCGATCTGGCTGATCTCGTACATGGATACCACCACCATTTATAGCCTGAGTCAATTGTGCCATCACTACAACAAATTGTTCAGTTCTGATTCCAACCATCTTAGGTTGCTGATTTGGAAGGTTGTCTTCCTCTTTATGTCATCACAACATAGCTTCCTTATTTCCTCTATGAAAAACCATTCTGAACACAGAAATATCTTAGGTTAAGCAACACGGTAATATGTAAATGCTATATCATTTCAATATTACCATAAATTAGTTTATGGACATTTATTTAACAATACCCAAACTCAAAAAGTTCTCTAAACCATCCTCTGATACCAACTATAAGGACTCGGCCTTAAAACATTACATAATATTGAATTAAATTAATAATTCACATTGAGGATCTTTTTAGGTTTAGAGTTTTAGATAATTAGTACATAACTATTACATCTTAAAAGATTACAAAGTAGACACTTCTATACATTTTTCATTTTTTTCATAAAATAAAAACTCTTGATAAAAAGGGTCATGTATAGTTCCATGTTTTATACAGCATAACTTTTCCTCGATCCCATCCTTGACCCTATTCATCTTTAAGTCCGGTGAAAACATTTCAAAACTTGGGATGAGCATAAAAAGCTCAGTAAGGGTTATAAAACAAAGAAAACATTTGTTCGTAAATACGTACAAAATAAGAACTCTTTTACTTACCTCATGAAATCATAATATTTTATTAATAACATATAGAAATCATAAATCATAAAGGTAACTTGTGGCACCCATAACATACTTACATTGTAGCTATCACAGCTACATAGGGAGTTACTTTGGAATAACCATCATAGTATATTCCCTAAATCTCTTAGGAGAAACATTCACGTTTACCTCCGTCACGTTACCCAATGAATTGGAGATCTATCTCGGGCTCAACCGCCCTAGGTTTATCACTAAACCACCCGTATACATAAATAATGCCCAAGAAC
The DNA here is from genome assembly GCA_963277665.1 of Viscum album. Taxonomy (NCBI): domain Eukaryota; kingdom Viridiplantae; phylum Streptophyta; class Magnoliopsida; order Santalales; family Viscaceae; genus Viscum; species Viscum album. Next base: position 881,015,628 of record OY728120.1, on the reverse strand, counting down.
CATAACATGATCAGAACACATAACATAAGCATAAAGAAAAGATAACATTTCCACATTGCAATAACAAAATATCATTTGAATATATTGAAATAATATATCCATTATCAAAAATAATTTTCAATACCCAAATACATAAAAATATTATATGGAATTTATTTTTCCTTTTAAAAAAATTACGGCTTGTTAAGGAAGCCAAAGATCAAATAATACTCGTGGCGGCGAAAAGGTCGTTGTCACCGCTTACGTAAAAAAATATTCCTTTTTTTCGTTTAGTAAAACGATTCATATAAAAAGATTCCCTTTGAATGAAATAAAAATTAAAAGGGCTTTATAAACTGTATAAAATAAAGTCATGTATAAAACTAAATAAACCTCAATGAATGGAGATTGAGACGAAGTCCCTTACCTCATGTCCGACATGACTCAATCATTCTTTAATCTCATAAATAATAAACTAAAGTTAATTTCTACTTTCCTAAAAACCTTTTTCAAGTTTAGTATTCCTTTTATATCACTTATTACCATGTTATAAACATTATGTAATCATTTAAGTCAATAACGTTCATTTTGTCGATATTTGGTACTTGAGTCAAAAATGAACACCTTATATTTACAAGATGTTCACATGGTCAAAAGTTCATTATATCTAGAATGATATTCATGATTTAGATATAATATATATCATATATATCCAGTATATATATGTATTTATAATAGTACATAACTTTTTGAGGTAAGAAATGAAATGCACCGTTCATGGAGACGGTAAGCCGTACGTACGCATGAATGCTACTTTCATTTCTATTTATTATTTTAATGGAATTAAAAAATAATGATACATAGGTATATTATAATTCCAGTATAATATCAAATATAATATCATTAACTCCATCCTTTATATGTCCCACATATGGAATTAACGATTCATATCACTTTGAGGGGGCGGTAGTCCGCACTTCCTTAAATGAAATTATCACGTTTACCCATAATGGAAACCATAAAGGTATGATACAAAAGAAAAATAAATAAGTATAAAGAAAACATAAACATAATATATATCATATATAAATATAGTTTCATATTAATGTCCACCATGAGAGGAGGTATAGGATAATTGAACAATCATCGTTTCGTGAGGTGTTAGTTTTCTATCCACAGAAATAGTATGTTCTTCACCCATTAGTTGGAGGTGTGTGTAAGTGTAGTTCAAATACTTCTCATAACAACATCCTAGTATATTGGGGATACTGTTGTTGTTATAAAATAAAATTATAAAAAGATTTTAGGGGTTGGAGAAGAAAAATAAAACAAAATAAAATAAAAGAATTTAAGAGAAACTGTTACCTTTAATTTGGGTAACACACTTTGGATTGAACCAAAATGGTTTATTGAAGTGCCTTTTTCCTAAGGTAAGAATTCAAGGTAGAGGAGAGGGGTGTATGGAGCTTAATTGGGTAGAGGTTGGATGATCCAAAAGGCTTGAGAGGTGTGTGGAATTGGTTAGAAGTGAGGTCTTTTTATATGGGGGAGGAAGGACTCTTTAGGAAAGTGTGAAAATATTATTTTATTATATAATGATATTCGGTTTCTAAAGGTACAAAAATCATTGAATTTAAAGATAAGATAACTCATGGTCGAAATAAATTCATCCAATAAGAATTGGACAGGTTTTTTTTGTTATTTTAATATTTATAATCTTATTTAATTAAATTATTTATTAATGAGGTAAACATTGCATCAATATTGTGTCATAAATAATTTAATTTATTTGATGTAAAAAAATTATAAAAAAGATAAAATGATGTAAGAAATATTTTTAGCTTTCCAATGAATATTTATAGTCTAAAAAACCTATATAACACCATGTAAAAATTAATTTACAAAGAGATATTTGTTTGTGTCATTTTTGTCTTTACTTTAAATTAATTAATTAAAAATGTCATTATCATTCATAAGTGGCTCCATGGGGTCCCAAAATCGACCCCATGATGCCCATGGTCGGTCATTACTCATCCAATAAGTTTAAAACAAGTTTTAAGGTAATTTTGAATTATTATAATATTCTTTTTATCTTGAATTGCCCTATTTACCTTTAACTGTGATAAATTAAAGTCAAAAGTTACTATTCACCAAAAATTATTTTCATCTTATTGAACCACATTTTACGTACTAATGACAACCATGTATGTCGGATTTTTGAAATTCAATTCAAAGAAGTGGTAAAATTTCATTTAAGTGAAAAAGTCAGTATTTTTAACTACTACTAAGTGGTTTCACTATTCATCAAAATTTGAAGTTTTTCAGAAAAATACCAAAAATTAAACCTAAGCTATAATTGATATTCCGAATTAAAAAATGATGTCTATTATACCAAATTCTAAACATAAAAGTGGCATTAATTAATTTAAAATTAATTCTCGTTGTTAAAACAAATAGCATGTTTTTAAGAAACAATAACTATCAAAAGATTGACACTTGTTTATGTCCATTTTCAAAGTGAAATTAATTCCAATGGCCAAAATAGGATTAAATGGTAAAAATATATTCTAATTACACTTTAAAACCAATTAAAAAGATAATCTGAGTATATAAACAAATTAGATTGAAACTCAATTTTGAATTAAAATACAATATTTTTCACTATTCATTAAAAATGCACTTTATAAGAAAATTTCCAAAAAATTACACAAAGTAAATTTTGATGTCCTCATTCTAAAGAAGGATTTTATTTGGTCAAATATAATGTATTAAAGTGACCAAAACTAGATTTAAAGAAGGTTCTCCATTAAAAGGTGGTAAATCGACCTTTTAATGTAAATTATGCTTAAAATTAGATTGATTCACATTTTAAGCCTCTAACTTTTTATTGGATAAATTAAAATACATTTAAAAAACATGTATAATCATATTGTAGTTAGTTTTGTTCATTCCCGTCAATACAACGACTAGGATTTAACTACCATTTAAAATAATAATATTATATTATTAGTGTGCAACGTAAGATTTCAAAGAAACCTGTTGTTGCGTATCGGGTACGCTATCGAACATACCAACCCTTTTAAAGTAAAATTAATATTTAATTAAAAAATATTAATAAATATGAAAATCTCTTATTCTTCATTTACCAGGGATGTTACAGTATCACTACAAATTCATAGCATCTAAAATTCATTTGAAATGTTTTCATGAAAATATCCACCTTTTAACAATTAATTGATGGTTTCCAAATTTAAGGTCTATATTTGAGTATTTTTTATCTCCCCATACTTGATATAATTTATCATTAAAACAATGTTGTGGATATTTAATTTTGATTGAGGTTTTATTAATATCATGATAATACATGAATAGAAACATCTATCTATCATTATTTTTGATAAAGAGGACCATTGAACCATATAATGAAGGATTGGGGAATATAAAACACTTGTACAAATTGTCTTGTAGTTACTTATTTAACTCCTAAAATTAAATGGGATATATTTTACAAGGACACTAAAAAACATTTTTGGATCTAGGTATGTTTTTGACTGAAAATTCAACCTCAAACTCCAGTATAGGACTATATAGTTCACATAGATATAATCTATTTACTCCTATATAATAGGGATGTCATCAATCTTGACTTACTGCCGGATCACTTGAGTTAAGAATCCATTATTTTTAGGTATCAAGGCTCGTATTATAAAATTTTATTCCATAGGTAGTTCATAATAATCCTTTTAGTGATACATGATAATAGTATGCTTTGGGATATGAAATGAGACATCATTATCTAGATGGTTGATGTGTTATTTATATAGGGAATGCCAATACAAACCCAATATTATGTCAAATTAAACCAATGTAAAAAAAATTGACCTATAGGATGTATACTCCCACAAATCACCGTTGGAGCATAATTATAAATCATAAACATGATCATTATGGCATTAGGGGTTTTAAAATATATTTGAATATCCATTTATTATGGTGGTTATCCAATATACATAGAAAACTTATGTGATATAAAAGAATATGATGAAACAAAATGAAATAAGGTACTAGAAGATCTATAAAATTGATCACATCTACCTTGAATATATTAATTATAATTCCCTATCTCATTTGTAGTGATTGGTAATTCCCTTATTTCCACACATTTGGAGGTTATTGTGGCTTATTTTCGTCATTTTCTATAGTTATATATCAATGTTTTCTAAAAAGTAAAAACTCCTTGTAAATGAATCATTAGACTGTTGGTGGATATTTGTGGATACCTTCATTTATTTAGTTTTATTAATCAAACTCTTTTCTTTATTTTTACTATTGAGGGTTTGGTGTCCAACTTTACAACATTTTAAACACTTCCATGATCACCTGACATAATTACCTGGGATCTTTCTCACACATTTGGTACATAGTAGAAATAGGAATTTCTTCCCACCCTGTGTCATATTATCTTTTCTTCCATGATACTCCACATTCATTTTCTTTCCTCAAAATATTGAAAGGTTTTCATTTACATTTCTACCTTAAGTGAGCATCAAAATATATATTTTTCGCAACTGAAGGCTCTTTTGTATAATTCCCTATGAATAATAATATTTAACCCAGTAAAGAAGCAATCAATTTTTCTCCTAATATCATAAATCATATAAGGGTAATAATTTATGAGACCTTTTGAAATTTCTTTATATGACCCCATAAATTCATATTTTTTCCTTTACTTCCAATAATTACTACACTATTTTTGTGTAATGATTTTGAGGAAAACACATAGTTGAAAATATCATTTAGAAATCTACTCATCTCATAGAGTCTACTACCCAATTTTGTGTGGTTTTATTAATGAGACTCAACAATTGGTCAATGTCACATTCTAGACAATATACTACCAAATTGAACATCTCATGGTTTGAGAACTAGAGAATGAAAAATTTCTTGTTAATTACATTAACCCACAGCTTTAAAAATAGTGGATGAAAGGTCCCTATTAAAGAGGGTGGACACTGTCTAAAAAATGAATTGATAGTGAGTTTTTTCTTCCATGGTAAATTTTGTAGTAAAAAACTATTTGGTTTGTTTCCCACATTTTTTGATATTTGGGAAAACATTTCCTTGTGGTTTTTCATTCCATCACCAATCTCATTAGGTTTCTCATTAGGAAAATCTCAACATTTTCCATTGAGCCCATTGTTAATACGATTATTTTGGGTTCCCTCCATTACCTTGAATAATTTAATGTTTGTAAATAGTATACCTAAATTATTTTTTATACATAAAAAGGAAAAATATAACTTTGATGGAGGATTTCATAAATGGCATGCATAAATTAGCCTATGAATATATCAAATTCAATCATGGATATCAATGGTATTTATTTTAACTAAACTAGTTCTACATATTCAAATCCTTCATAATGATTTTTAAAGAAAAATAATATTAACCAAAGAAAATGGGTTGGGAGTGTCAAACCATGGGTTAATTTTGGACTCTTTATCTTAAACTTAGTAAATATTGGGTTAATATTCAAAATTCCATCTAATGGGTTATTACCCCTTGGTAAAAGAGCTCTAGAACTTACCTGCACTTATATTATCTAGATATATTAAATTACTATGATAAAAACATAATAAAAACTTTACAAAAACTTTAGGCTTTCATATTATACATAGAATTACCCCTTAGTATTTTCCCTAGGGTTTTCACTAAATTTCACTAAACTAATATCCAAAAATAACAAAGCACTGCTCTGATACCAACTAAATTGTCCCAAGATATACATGACTTAAAATAGTATAATAGTCTCATGATTAAAATAATATATCTCAAAATAGTTTCACAAACTAAGGATCTAAAGGTTTAGTGTCTTGGAAATTAGGAACATAGAATTATTTATTTATTATAATTGAACGAATTTCTCTATAATAATGCTCCTCTATTAACTTCTCAATATATTTCAAATGATATATTCATATTCAAAACCTAGTGATTGGAAGCCTAAGAAAGGGGTGAGCTCAGAAAATCATTATTGGAAAAAATCAAAATGTTTTAGATAGAAAATACGAAATAGAAGATAAGGTTGGCATAAATATCATAATAATAGATCAAAAGACTATAGATGATATTGATAATCCATGTTAGAGAAACATGATATCATAGAGAATAAAATATATGAAATGGATAAAAAATATGTTAATAATCATAAAATATATGATCAATACATAATGGAAAATAATTATTTAAATGTAAGGAATAATCCTGAAAAAATGTAAATTCATAGAAATGAAATTCAACTTAAAAATCAATCATACTTTATAAATAACAAGTAAATTTTTCACAACCATAATAATAAAGAAACTATGTGAGCAAACCCATTATTCCTACTACTACATGAAAAAATTCATTATGTCCATGCCTGAAAATGTGTGCAAACCCCTCATCCCCATGCTTGTGTGAACAAAATAATTATTTCAATGCTTGAAAATGCAATGAGATATAATATTAAACCAATGCATCAGAGGGTGTTATTGTACCCCACCCATCACTATCCTTATATATGTTTGTGATGTAAAATGATGGATAAAGATATCTTAATGAAGCCACTAAAAATGAATGGGTTTCATAAACTCATCGGGTAATATGAACTTAAGAAATCATAAGATATTAGAAATATAATTTTCCAAAACTAATCATGATAAAATATTGGGGGGGTCAAAACAGAACTTCGTGAAAGATATAATTTGGAGAGAAAATATTGGTAAAAATACAAAACAATTCATAAAACCCTTGAATTATTGTTATAAAATAAGAAGTATAAATTAAATTCAAAAAAAAATTAAGGAAAATTGAATAATTTTGAAAACATTTCAAAAAGTACATAAAAATAAATTATTCTTTAAAATACATAATTTTTATTAAAAAATTGTAATGGTAGAGAAAAAAATTTATTTTTAAATGACTGAATACCATTTTCTTTGATAATTTCAAATACCTTAACCCTTATCATAAAAATTGAGTATTAAACATTACATTTGAAAATGGGTGAGGATAGTTGGGATAATCCTATAAAATAAAACATATTATATTTCCCAAAAATAAGGGACAAAATTATAAGGAACGAAAATATGGTCATTGAAGACAATACTCACTGGTATGATAGAGAGTTATTCTTAATAATGGCATAATTTTATTTTAAAGACATTTTATCAAAGAAATAAATATTTGATAATGAGAATAAATATACCTATAGAAAAAAGTAAATACCTTTTAAAATAGGGTAAGTTTAGGATTAAATAAATCATGAAAGCTATATTTATTTGTGAAAGGATATGGCCTAATGAATAAGAAATTACATTGATAAAACCCTTCCTTTATTTTTCACATAGTTTATTGCACTATATCCTCATGTATAAATATCCTAAATATATTTTTCCACTATTTCATAAAAATTTTCATATCCATAGAATTTTAAAAAAATTATTTATATGTATACCCTTGAATGATAATAGATTTGGGTATTTGTTTCATGAATACAGAAAAATGAAGAATGTTTTTGGAAGTATGATCACTATATAAAAGTGATTATTAAATGTTTTTAATGAGTGATAAATATATTATCTAATTAATAATAAATAATTTGGATAATAATATATTGATTATAAATATATGGTTGAATAATCACCTGGAACCCAAAATTATTATAAAAATGAAAGTTTTGGAATTGAAAAGGGGATGGATAGAATCAAGGGGTGGTTTTGATAGAATAATGACTACACAAATTTTTTTTATATAATGGGTTTAAGAAGATGAAAGGGAATTATCTCATAAATAAGAAATATATTTTCATTAAAAGTTTGATTATGAACATAATAAATCATAATAAATTGAAACTAAAAGGGTATATCCCAAAATAATTACTTGAATAAAACACGAGGAGGAGAATATTTACATTGGTTATTAGATTATTAAAGCCTAGGATGCCTCATTATAAACTATAGAAATAATTGTGAGGGATTTAGAGAGGTAAAATTAAGGGAAACTTTTATTAAAGTCCATTGGTGTGGAGTGGGAAGTGGGAAATTGTGGGAGTGAGCTCCTTTTATAGTTTAAAAGACGGGCTCTATCATCGAATACTAGAGTTAGGTAAGGGTTAGATTGATATCAAATGGGTTTTTGGTGGGTTTAACGAGTCATATGGATAAATGGTGGGTGATTATTGTGGTTACGAATTAAATAAATAAAAAATTTCTAGTTTTGGTAACTGACCTTTTAATTATTAAAAATCCTAGATACCATTTTCCCATTATTAATCTTGATTAAAAATTAACCATAGTAATTATTTTTTTCTAAAATTAAAAGATAACCATTATTAAAAAAATTAATGTCTTGGATATGAATTTGGGTTCTATTTATCCATATTCAATTAATCAGAATGAGAAAAATAAATTTTATATTAAATCATATAATGTGTTAAAGAAGTGTTTTTTGGAAAAATGACATTTTAATTGTTATGTGTTATAATCATTGATTACCAATTAAATGAGGGTTAATGAATTTTTTATATGATTAAAAAACATAATACAGTAATAATTTTAAAAATTATCCATTTATATAAAGAAATATAAAATATTTAGAAAGGTATTATCCTCTGAAAAATAACTATTTTACCACGATAACTATTATTTACATTGAAAACACAATTTTATGCCTAAATAGAAATTGACAAAATTAATTAATTTTATAATTATTAAAAAAAATATTTGAATAATTCTATTTGATTATATTTATGAATATTTAAAATATTAATTTTAATATAAGAACTCATAAAAATCAATTTGAATATATATATATATATATTCTAATTATAAATGAAAGTTTTTCTTATAAACTTTTATATAGTTTTTATAAAGTGGCTACATCTAGTAATACCCACCAAATTAATGGAAATAATATTATCTTAATATTTAATAATTTTATTAGGGTAACATGAATTTCATTTTAGTTTAGTGTTTCTTACAAGATAAGCTACTCATGTAATATTTTAGTAAGGAAAATTAATCATATAAATTGTGTGTTATTATAGATGGTTCTAGTACTTACACCATGGACATGGTTACATCATATAATGAATTATAATATTTTCATAATTATATGATTTATTAATTATATACAATTTTAACCATTCATATAAATAGAGGATGAAAAAATTAATTACACCCCTTCTTGGGGATGACAGTCCATACATATGCATGAGTGGTTTATTTCACATTTTGATGGATGGAAAAAAACATAGATAAATAATAATTCAGTGTTACGGAATATTAATTATATTAAAAAATCCAATAAATTCATCAAATATATACTTTTTACCATCTTTGTAAAGTGGTAATGAGAAATGAATCAATTTTATTTGTGGAGGTCGTAGTCTACATGTACACACAAGTGATAATATCATTTTCCAATAGATGATATGAAGATATAAAATTATTATAATATTAACATAAAAACGTCCAACTATATTAAATATTTTAATTAAATCATTTTATTATGGTTATAGATCATTTAAAGGAGGATTAAGAATAAGGAAGCATGAAATAGATAAGTAATAACATACACCACTTCTCTAGGAATCATCCTTTTTAAAAGAACCTTAAGGCTTCATGAATGGGTATTTTTGGAAGAAAAATAAAAGAATTATATGTATAATGATGTTGGGAGAGTATTTCGGTAGATAATGGTTGAGATGAATGGATCAGATGGTGTTTACAAGAGATGAGATGAGGTCCCTTTCACAAGTGTAAGGAGTTTCACACTTGTAGTTATTCTAATTATTTTAAAAATATAAGAAAACATTTGGGGAAATGTAGCTATGTAATGGATTAATTTAGAATATGAGATTTTATAGGTTCTAAATACTTTTAATAAATATTATTTAGAAATTATTTTAGGATATTTTAAAACATCTATCTTTAGTTTATCACTTAGTTAATCATTTTTGTCCACTATCATGGTAACAGTATATCTAGTCTTTAAGGGTCAATAATTTCATTCAAAAGGTAATGTGGATAATAAGTGTAAATTGTTGACATGGAAAACAATTTCCCATTAATGTTTAAAAATATAATATTTTTTTATTTTAAAATGATTTAAAAAAATTGAAACATTAAATACCATTTAGGGTTAACTTTGGGATTATTCACAATATTGTACTTTAAACATATAAAAATGAAAATGGAATTATAATATCAAAACATTCACCAAAATTGATAAATTATAATTGTCTGAGAAATTCTTGTAAAGTCAAAATTCATCCAATTTTTTTATTCCTTTTAAAATAATTTAACTTATGTTTTTGTTTATCTTACAAGCATTTTATCCTCATTACTTAACTATTTAAGGTAATTATAGGATTGATAAAAAATTTAAAAATATACCATTATTTTTTTAATCATATTCAAAATATCCATTTATAACAATTATCTCCATATTTTTATTCTCATTAAAATATGTTAGATATATTGAATGATGAAGAATGACATTTGGTACATAATTTTGACTCTAAATAATATAAAGTTAACAATCAAATGAATGTGTAAAAAATGACATGTTTTAGAATATAGGAAAATCCAAGAAACAATATACTCATACAATGAAATAGAGATAAGTTTTGGGTTCATTTTCAGAACTTTCCCATAGATTTAACCTTGTTTAACCAATTTTCTTCTTTATCATGTTTATAATATTTTACCATGGTTAGTATTAATTATTACTAAAAAAAGGAAAGGGACCATATTACCAAATTAGAAAATTATAATTTAAAATATGGAATATATTTTTTAATAATCAAATTATAGATGTTTTTGAAATTTTTTATGATGAAAATTATTCAAATGTAATGAAAAATAGTTTCTATAAAAATATATATTTTAATCATAAAAATGATTATAAAAAAATAATATTTAATTTTTATTCCCATAGAGCTGGATTAATTATTTTCAATAAAAGGTATTTTATGTTATATTAAACCAAATACAAAATTGAATGAGAATTATAAATTACTTAATTCAATGAAAATAAATGAAAATTTTGTAAAAAATCAGCATATTTCACTATTTTGTCAAAATAAAATATTTCCATAAAAATCAAAAAAAAAATAAACCCTATGGTATTTTTGATATATGAAATTAAAAAATAAAACATTTTTTTATCAATTTTAATATCCGTTTTTCTAAAATTTCTCCTTTAAATTAAATAATTTATATAGAAAAAACCACTTATATAGAAAAATGTTTCTAAATCATTAATTATTATTAACCTCATTTGATTTCATTTGTATTATCCAAAATTGAATACTTATTTCCTAGGAAAGTATCAAAAAATTGTATTAGGAAAATATTTCTATATAAATTTCAAAATGAATTTATTCCTATTTATACCTACTAATCTAATAACTAGGATATAATAGTCATATAATAATATTTCAATAGTATATCGCAGTACATTCCATATCGGTGTTTCATTCATCACATACTTTCAAACATATTAAAATTATTCATGAAACAATGTTTTAAAATCAGGGGGTGGTACAACAGATTTACACATGATCTTATTCTCAATAACTCTTCAAATACTTAGGTAAAACTATACTCTTTCTTTATGAATGGATCTCATCTCTGAACTCTTATTATCACTTTGATTTTTTATAGTATGAGGCTCTTTGTTCTTAAAAATCCTCACAATCAGTATTTGTAAGTCCCAATTAATTAATTTTCTTCTTCTACCCTCTTATTTTATATTCACTATTTCAGGAATATTATTCCCATATTTAATATATAAATAATGATCAAGTCATGAATGATCGGAAATTTTCTCATTCACATCTGAAAGATTTTTCCAGTTTGAAATATCCTTAAAAATACCAGTCGATTCATCCCATTTTAGTTCCCTAAAGGCTTAAGCTACATTCGTTATTATAAATATCCTTGAAGACCACTTCATTTATCTGCATTAAAATATCAAGGTGTGGATGGAACCATGACAGGGTGAGTCCTCTTATGGTTGTGGAAGCCATATCACTTTCCAACACCTATTTAGTATTCTCTTCCTTCAATACTAGCTTGGAACATGATCATATGATCGATCATGATATTTTATCATTAAATATAATTTTAAAATAATTATTTAGTTTTATTGTATTGATTATTTCATATGATTTATTCTAAATTTTCTAAATTTAATTCATATCATGTACTTGATTAAATATTATATATGAATTTAAATATCATACGGGATGATGTAAATATCATACACATAGGCAAAATTCATTATGAAGCACTAAAATATCATATACATAGTGTTAATGTATTATGTGGTTCTTCCTTTTCAATATTTTTCATATTGTATTATTTTATTTGCCTTATATGAAATATAAATATCATAAACGTTACATGAAAATAAATTCTATACTCTTTAAAAGTATGATGCTTCTTGGGAAATTCAAATATGAAGATTCCTTTTCCATTTTCATAAATTAATTCAAAGTCATATGAAATGAAAAAATTAATAGGAGGTGGTGAAGTCTGATGCCAATTCCCAAAGGGATATACATTGCTAATAAATTATTATATCACCCTTATTTATTAAATCATTTTTCATTCTTAGGAAAAATTTATATAGGATTCTTTAAAAATTCATACATGGCCTAACACAATTCATTCTAGAATAGGGAAAATTATAATTTTTTTCATTTTCATCCCTCAAAAAAAGTCATACAAATGACTCAAGTTTATTCATTTTCCAACATCAGTATAAATTTTCCAAAAATCCTCTAATATAGCTAGAACCTCTTTCAAAAATTTAAAATAGTTCAAAAAACATAAAATAAACTATTTTATAAAGTTTATATTTATCCAAAAACATATTCCTTTAATCTCCCTCATGAATATCACTCAAATAATTATAAATATATATATATATATATATCCTTAAATCATTAAAAATGGAATATTTATGAGATACATCATCAAAGAATTTACATGGTAGTACCATTATTTACTCTCTAAAGTCTCTCAATGCATATTTAAATAACCATTAATCATTAAGGAATCAAACCATATGGAAAAAAATACAATTAAATCCAATGGGAACAACAATATATAACTTGTGGGTTACCTCTCTTTCCCCTATTCATTCACGTTATGATATACCTCAATAGTTGTAACCTTGGGAAATATCCATGACAACAGGTTTTTATTTTATTTCCCTTTTAAATATTTCTTTCATGAATATCCACTTGAAAAATATTTCCATATTTGAATTTGGAAACTATTTTATTTGAAGTAATATTTTCTCTAATATTAAAATATAAGCGATTTTTTCTAACATCATGGAATTACTCTACACTTTAGGGAATGTATTTTTGTCAAAATTATATCCACCAAATCGAACATGTATAGAATTTTAATTAGTAAAACATCATGGTTTTATTTCCCCATTAATCATGACATCATTTTATACATCCATGATATAATAGGCTATTAATAATATTGTATGATTAATAAAATGTTTCACAAACTACTATTGGATGACCATGAAAAAAATTTGTAATGGAATGGATCAAATTATTTCCTTGAATAACACTTACAATCAAAAGAAATTAGCCTTGTAATTTTCTAAAGTGAATCTCAGGTTCGACCAGAAAGAATATGATGGAAATTCCCAAAAATCAGCCTTATGATTTTCCAGAATGAATCATATGTTTTTTGAAAATGACCATGATATAATTTCTAATAATCCTTATGTTTTCCTCATTTTCTGAAAAATGACTACTACACTTATAGTAATAACTCTTACAGAATTTATAATGACCATAATGATTCCATCACATAGTTATTTTTATAAACCTTGAATATAACGTCTTTTATAAAAATGAAAATTCTTATAAAATAACATATATGAGGGAACACCATTATTTTGAATACTTCTAGTATACTATAATGATTAACCATATAAGTGGGACTTTTCCAGATTTTTATAGTCCTTCCCAGAACCATAATATCTAAAATTCCTCTTGAATACTTCAAATACATGTAAATTATTCTTGTAATATTCTCTCAATGACTTCGTGAGTAGTTTTTTATGTTCCTTTGACTTTATAATTAATAAAAAAACCAAAAAAACACTCAAAGGGATTTTTTACTAAAAATACCCCATTTGGTTTTATAAAAATTACTAAAAATATTCCACACCTATTCTATTGGAAACATTAGAATAAAGAATATTTTACTTATACCACTATCTTAAGATATAATCTTTATATAGTGAATCATTGATTCTCAGATCATTATATCTAAGACCACGTGAGTAAATATCATCAATAGAAACAATATTTAATTTAAATTATCCTCATGAAAATAAATATTTGGTCTTAATTCTACTCAAATCATATATAGAGCTTCTCCTCCTGATTAAAAAGTTAAATACACTCCCCATATTCATAAAAAACATATTATTACACCCCCTTCCATTCATAAGAAATCATAGATTCATTGTAGTTCATTTCATAACAAGTACAATTTTTCCCAAGTAATATATAAAAAAATGACCCTCTTAATCAACCAACATAAATATAATGTCTCTAAAATATCTTAAGATAGGGTTTATAAATACAATCATTTTTTAGAAGAGAATTTGCATACCTTTCAATATATATAAAATACTATGGGGTAGTGTGAATCCCTTATCCAACTAATATTGTTAGAGGACGTTGATTATAATTCAAGTGATATCTAAGGAATTTCAAAATTATCTTTTGGTAGTTTGTTTCTCATAAAATGTAAAAATTTATTTTGTTGTTGAAATACACTCCAACTTCACTATACATTCATCAATATTCTCCTTAGTGAAGTGATATTTTATCTTGATGAACTTTTTTCATAAATGATGAATGATTTTTTTAATTAATATAACTTGACTTATCAAACATGGTGGTAATAAATGATTGGACCAAAATTCAAAATTATTCATTTTATTATTTCATTAACATCAATTGAGTATAAGTGTGGGTAACTATAATTTATTAAATATCTATTCTGAATAATGAAATTTTATCATTCTTATCACTCATCCAATAAATTCATGAACTTCTAAGAAAAAAAGAACAACCCGATGTTAAATTATTTCTCACCCACTAAAACTTTTTGATATGCATTAGTCAATCCTAAAAATTATTCTTCTCATGTTTTGTGATAAAAAAACCTAAAATCCACCATATTATTACTATATAAATGTATCATTTTTACCAATGGAATATGGTATTCCCTAGGAGTTATTTGATATCACACATATAGTAATTTCGAAAATACTTTTTTATGGTATATTACAATTATGTTCTAGAAACTCTAAATAAACTATCGATTCGTTGTGATATTGACCTCCTATCCCCCATTATATCTTTAAATTTTCATTAAGTTATCCCCTAAAGATGTAATTATACATGAATATTTTATTCAAAATCTCTTGAGTATTTATTTGGAATATTTTTATTTGGAATTAAATCTACTATACCTTCCTTAGTATAGCTATAAGATAAAGAATAAATAATTCTTCACTCACCATGGAAATCTAAAATTCAAAACTATATTATTCTGAAAACATCTAGCATTGTGTATCATCGGATCCCCTAAGAATTATGGTATCCACTTAAATTAGAATGATGATCCCTTGATTTTTCCCATATTGATGTAGTGGTTGTGATGAACTTATCCTCATTGGAATCCAACTGTTCTAAAGTATAGATACATCCTTTAAGGCAAACCACTTTGTTCTTACTTTAGGCTCTAGAAATCCTTCTTCAATATGAAAAGTTTTCTCTTGAATTTATCTATATGAAATCCATCTAGTTTCTCAAGGTTCATCTCAATCATAGTTATTCAGTATAGGAATAATAATTTAACATCCATTTGATATTATTTAAAGATCCATTAAACCAGAATTCCCTGAAAATTTAAATGGTATCCTATTGGGAAAATGAGGAAAACGTCTCATCAATGTCAATAGATTTAACTTGAGAATAAAAAATCACAAACCAGCCTGAGTCGACCCTGAACCAGTTACCTAGGCCATCCTACGACAAGTCCTGAGAGGAATTACTGATCCTCCTGTGATGGAAACAAGAACTGAGGGAATCAATAGAGTACACAAGGGAATTATTTCGCCCAAATATAAACAATCAAAAAAATAGCAGAAATAAATGTACAGTCCAAAATAAATTTACATAAAAATTGAACTGAACATTATTTGTACAAGGAACAAATTGTATAACTAAACCAACAACTCAACTGACCAAACCTGATAACAAACTAACTCCATGTGACCCCTCTATTCACTCTCAAACATAGTGATCACACGTCACCCAAGGCGATCGAACTGAAGCTGAAACCGACACAAGGGATAAAAATAGAAGAATACTATAGGCATGAGTATTAAAACTCAATAGGATAGACCGATATTCTATTACAAATTCACATACTTTAAAATAAAAGAAATATCAATTTCAAGTTTTAAATATAATATATAAATGTATTTTTTCCAAATTAGGTTCCATGCTATAAAAAATTACAAGACCAAAACTTCCATGTTTTATAAATAAGAATGCTAGTAAAAAATTTCAAAGAGGTGAAACTTTAAAATGAAAATAGTTTTCAAGAATGATGCATTAAAGAATGTACACTTTTAAATAAATAAAACACACTACTGAATTCACCAACCAAACACACTATATTCCAATGGTGAGTACAAAATATCCAATGAGCACAAGTCACGGGAAAACCCCTAGGCACTAGTTAGTTGTGAGCCCCAAGTACCTCGTATCTCAGTGAATGTAACCATAATAAATATTTATTCTCATTTGCAAAAGATAGTAGTAGGGAGCATACCCATAACCTAGTGGTCCCCCAATAACATCAACATCATATTTTACTTAGTGTTGTCATCGTCAAACTTGCTATGTGAAACAGGGGCCAAACCCCACGGGATCACTAGCATACTAGTACACATTTTCCCACCTAGATAACCGGGTTTTCCATTTTTGTGATCAAACAAGTTAAACATATATAAAATACCATTAATCAAGAATATTACATTTTAAAATAATATATACATCATACATTCCACACACATGTCTCACATTTCTTTCACGGATCAATAAACCACCAAAATTTTCATAAAATGATTTCAAGATGTATAACAAGGCCTTGCACATAAAATCCATTCCAAAATGATATTTTAAGGGGGAAAACCCATAAATACAATATAAAACTAGATTTGGAATCCCTAAAACCAATTAATAAATCAATTTCATAAACCATAAAAGTTCCCCAAAATATAGAACGTGAAATACACTTGGAAACCATTTTTATAAGAAAAAGGAATACAAAATGGGCCTTTAAGACTTTCTCAAAACAAACATTTTAAAATGGTATGAATTTCACTTTTATTAAGGAGTTGAATAAAAAAATGTAAAGAGGAAAACCAATTTTATAAATACCTTAAAAAATCAGGTTACATATTCAAAACACAAGCATTTTTATAAGGATGTGAAATGGGCCATTTTCTGGAAACTCGGGCCAAAACATGTTTTAAACAAAAACCCATTTGTTTGTAAAACAAAATCCAAATGGGAAAGCCATAGAAGGAACCAAAAATACCATTTTTAATTCTTCCAATGAATTTATAAATTCAAACAATAAATTTTTAAATCAAACTTAACTCATAAAATCCAACCGGGCAATTTACCGAACATATGACATGCCCTTTTAAACAAAACAATTTATTTTAAGAACTTTAAAAGGAATAAAACACCAATTGCTTGCAATATTTTATACAAGATACTGTAACATATTCAAAATACAACAAACCAGGTTCTAAACCTTACAAAATAGTTTTGAAAGATAGTGTAACATTTAAACAAACACTTGGTGTGCACTTTTATGACAAAATAACTCTACCTTTCACAAAGCAAGGCTTAAACAACCATTTTTTACACCAAGAAATTTATATAAAGGTTGAAAAATAATAATAAACATATATATCAGATTAAAACAATAATAAAATGATGAAACTTAAATGATAAAGGCATGTGGAAGGGATATCCTATCTCAAATCCTTGGCGTAATGGAAACGCACACCCAATATCACCATATGAGGGTTCAAAAACTGTAAACCTTTGACGACCAGACCCAAATGAATAAAAAACCCATAAAAATCATGTAATAATAGAACCATTGGTTTATCGTGACTAGGAAATATTATAAAACCAATAAATAATGAAATGAGGAAGAAGAGGGAGGAGAAAGGAGAAAGAATCTCACCTTTTCAACTAGAAAACTCTTAGTATTCCATTAGATATGCACCCTTATAAAAAAGGGAATGGAAGGGAACTTCTTGTAGAGGCTCCTATGGTCTGGAAGAACTATTAAAAGAATATTTGTGCGAAAAATAGTACTAATTCAATGATTTAAGTATGAAACAATTTACCTTCTCAATTCTGGACGATTTGAAGAAACCTGAGAACTTTATCCTAATTATGCGATTCATATGAGATCCAAATAGGTAAAAAATATAACAGGGGTTAGGATAGGTATTTTGGATTCGAGTGGGAGGTGGAATCCCATAAACATATTAAAAAAGGAAAAATATATAAAAGAAACAAATTATTTTTTTAAAACTTGAAATGGGCCCAGAGGCTGGCCCAATACCTAAATAAGTAACCCAAATTCACAATGATTATGAATTTTTAAGCGGTCCAAAAGGATATGGTGGTTTGAATATGTCATTATATGAAAATTATTAAGTGTAATGGGTGAAAATGTTGAAAAACAAAGGATTTATAAAAGAAACAAATTTCATTTTTTAAACTAGAAATGAGCTCATGGTTGGCCCAAATTAGGAAGTAACCACCCTTTCTCCAAAAACTCCTAAACAAGAAGTGGGGAACCCAAATTAGGTTGATTAAAAATTTATGGTATTTCAAAAAACAAAATTAATCTCACCCAAAACCCAAGAAAATGATCATCATTTTCAATGAATAGGAACAAAACCATGACATGAAAAAGAAAAAAATGGGTGTGACAATTATCCTCACCATTAAAGCTTTCTGCCCCTAGAAATCCATAAAGCTTTTCAAATGATAGAACAAAACCTAAGGATTCCATATCAACATAATCCAGACTCTAAAGCTAAATAAATATCATTCACAAACAATGTAACTTAATACTATTTCCCAAACAAAATACCAACTCACAACCACTTCCAGAGAATCAATGGAAAATCAAGCCACCACCACCACAACCAAGCCAATAACTAGATTACTGGGCCTTATCCCAATGAACCCAATGATCACCCCAACCATAGTTCACTCAAAAAATCCAAGTACATGGGGTGGAGGCTGGAATGGGCTCCCCACCATTTAATCACAACTACCATCCAACAAATCCTAAAGGAAAGATATTCAAGATCTATAGTGGGTCTCCCCACCATTAGGGAACAACTAGAAATGAAAAAAAATGAACTATAATTACTCCTCACCTCTATAGGACCACCAAAAATCTCCCCCAACCACATAAAAACCCTTGTTAATAGGGTTACAACATGGACATCTAAACCACCCACTCCCGAACAGAGGGGATAAGAACTGGGCCAACACTTCCGGCATGGATCCGGACCCCCACCACTCAAAGATGGGAGGGAAGGGGACCCAATAATTAGGCCACTGAAACCACAAAAGAAAAAAAGGAACTACCCAACAATCTCCACCTATGAACAAGTAACACCAAAACCACACCTAATTTTCATAGGCGTCCACACGGGGACATTGATCAAAAACCCATATCCATGATGGCATAACCACATACATTGTGTGAGGGGTAAGTCCACCATGATTGTTGAAACAAAGGGAAATTCATTGTAATGAGTAACCAAAATAGATACATAGAAACTACCATACCATAATGGTGGATGCATGAGCCTAGTCAAACTCCCCACACCTATGGAGATTTCCTGACTACATGAAAAGCTTCACTCCAAGGCCTATGGATGGAGCCCTGATTCTTGAAGCATCTTCTGCACCGCAATCAGGTGCTAAGGATCACACCACTAAAAACTCACATGCTTAACGAAACACCTTCATCTAAATAGGAACTCATAGATACATATCAAAGTTTTGTCTCACTATAAACAAGGATTAGAATGGAAAAGGGATATGGTTAAACACATCAACATCATCAAACATAACTACTATGTCCAAAAGAATCATCACAACCTGAAATCACTTTAAATTGGTCCCAAATATCTCTCTATTCCAACAAACGGGATGAGTCATCATCCTAAGAAGTGGATTTGACATTTGAAATGAATCCTTAGGTTGATCAATAGGAAATATTTCAAATATAGAACTATACATGGACACATCACAACATCCAACACATATTTAGAAACCCAATGAACATTACTCCAAAACCAATCCACCAACAAGATCTCATATCAAGATACAAAAAGAGTATGGCATCTAGATCACAATGAATCTTAATGAATAAACAACTCTTCCAAGACATAAAAAACAATACACATAACCATTGTTTTATAAACAAAGGCCACAATTTTTCAGCTCAAAACACATTTGGAAAACAAGAAAATTTGGGGGGTTTCCTCATTCACCAATGGTGTTTCATCAAGTCTCACCTACATTCACATTTCTATGTAACCCAGGAACCAAAACACCATTCCATATAGGACATCCTTTCAAATATCAATAAAACCATGAATGTGATCACCCATGAAAACACCAAAGGATAAAAAAAACAACATCATTCTAAAAAATCATGAACCTTCCAAAGGAACACTAACCACCAAGTCACAAATCCATTTTAGATTTCACAAAACAAACCAAACTTCATTAAGAAAAATTTTCTTAAAAAACTCACCCCTTTTAATTTTTAACAACCTTTTAGATAAACAATCTACTCCAAACAACCGCTTCCCATTTTTTGAAACTCATCAAGGTATCTTTTCATAATTTGATGGCCAATGAGACCAATACCCTTTCTAGGAAAACACCAACCACTCAAAACTAATTTCAAAAACTAATTTATTAGATTCAAACACTTCAATATCCGAAAACACACCATTTAAAACTAATATTCAGAATCACCTTAAAATGATTCACACTTTCAAAGCATTATATTTCAACTAATAACAAGTTTAGATTAGGGAAAATCCAATCTTGTTAAATCATTTCCACTTTCTCCCAAAACATTGTTTCACAAAAACCAAAAACTTAAAAAACCATTCATATATTTAATTTTTTAAAAAACCTTTTCCAATTTTCAAAAACCAACCACTCCTTTAAAAATAATTTTTAAAATTCTCACACCAGTATTTTCAAAACAAAAATTCAGAATTCAAGAAATATCCAAGAGACCCAAAAAAAGGAACTAGTGTCAGTGGGTGATGTGGCCATTTGGTTGGTGGGAATATGTTAAACAAAACACCAACATAGAGAGACTTATTAATACCATGACCTAGATCTACTTGTCTTTCCAGGCCCTGAAATCTCACATAGGCCATTATTTAGACTCCCCTTGTTATATCCCAACACCAAACAATCAACAAAAACAAAAGACACTAATAAAACCGGACATCCCATGGAAACCTGAGGATCAGAATGAGAAAGAGTTTGAAACTCTCTTCCCTCACATACCCATCAAGTCCCCAAACTCCTACTCCATCTACCTTGACATCCCCCAAATAACAAGGGTGATCTAAAAAAAATTATGCTAAGACCCAACCTCCTTTGATACCATTTTGTCACAAAATGGCCTGAGTCGACCCTGAACCGGTCACCAAGGTCGGCCCGCAACAAGTCCCGAGAGGCGTTCCTGATCCTCCCAGGATGGTGACAAGCACCAAGGGCATAAATAGAGTACAAAAGAGAATGATTTATCCCCAATATAAACAATCAATCAAATAGCAGAAAGAAATGGACATCCAAAAATACATTTACATAAAAATTGAACTGAACATTATTTGTACAAGAAACTAAATGTATAAGAAATCCAACAACTCAACTGAACAAACCTAATAACCAAATAACACCATGTGTCCCCTCTGGTCCCTCTCCAACACAATGATCACACGTCACCCAAGGAAAGAAAACTCAAACTGAAACCTACACAAGGGCTAAAAATAGAAGAAGACTATAGGCATGAGTATTAAAGCTCAGTAGGTTAGCCCGATATTATATTCCCAATTCACATCCTTTAAAATAAAAGAAACATAAATTTAAATTTTTAAATACAATATATAAAGTTATGTTTTCCAAATGAGGTCCCATTCTATAAAAAATTTACCAGACAAAAACTTTCATGTTTTATAAATTGGATTGTAGTAACAATTTTCCAAGAGGTGCAACTTAAAAATGAAAGTAGTTTTCAAGAGGGCTGCTTTAAAGAGTGTAAACTTTTATATAAATCACACACACTACTGAATTTACCAACCAAACACACCGTATTCCAATGGTGAGTACAAAATATCCAGTGAGAAAAAGTCATGAGAACACCCCCAGGCACTAGTTAGTTGTGAGCCCCAGGTACCTCATATATCGGTGAAAGTAAGAATAATAAATATTCTTTATCGTTCACAAGAGCCACTAGTTGGGATAGTACCTGTAACCTAGTGGACCCCCTATAACATCATCATCATAGTTTTGTTAGTGTTTTAATTGTCAAATTTTCTACGTGAAACTGAGTCCAAACCCCACGGGATCACTAGCCTACTAGTACACGTCTGCCCACCTAGATACCCAAGTTTTACCTTTTTGTGCTCAAACAAGTTAAACATATATAAAATACCATTTTATCATGAAGATTACATTTAAAAATCATACACACATCAAACAAGCCACATACATGTCTCAAATTTATTTCACAGATCAATAAACCACCTAAATTTTTATAAAACGGTTTTAAGAATTATAACGAGGCCTTGCACCTAAAATCCATTCCAAAATGATATTTTAAGGATAAAAACCCATAAATACCATATCAAACTAGATTTTTCATCCCTATAACCAATTAATAAATCAATTTCATGAACCATAAAATTTCCCCAAAATATAGAACATGAAATACCCATGGAAACCATTTTTATAAGAGAAACAAATGCCAAACGGGCCATTAAGCCTTTCTCAAAACTTGCATTTGACAAAGGTATGCATTTAAATTTTATTAATGAGGTGTATACACACCATTTAAACAAGAAAAACACTTTCATAAAAACCTTAAAACACTCATGTTATATATTCAAAACACAACCATTTTCATAAGGATTTGAAATAGGCCATTTTCCGGCAACTCGGGCCAAAACATGTTGTAAACCAAAACCTGTTTGTTTTTAAGACCAAATCCAAATTAAAAAGACATAGAAGGGACCAAAAATACCATTTTTCATTCTTAAAATGCATTTAAAAATCCAAAAAATAATAATTCTTAAATCAAACATAACACATAAAATCCAACCATGCAATTTACCGAACACATGACATTCCCTTTTAAACAAAACAATTTATTTTAAGAACTTGATAAGGAATAAAAAACAAATTTCATGCCATATTTTATACAATAAACTATAAAATATTATTAATACCATAAACCAGGTTCTAAACCTCACAAAATAGTTTTGAAATATAGTGTAACATTTAACCAAACACTTGGTGTGCACTTTTATGACAAAACAACACTACCTTTCACAAAACAAGGCTTAAACAACCATTTTGCACACCAGGAAAATTATCCAAAGGTGGAAAAATAATAATAAACAAATATATCAGATGAAAACAATATTAAAATGATGAAACTTAAATGATAATGTCATGTGAAAGATATATCCTACATTAAATCCATGGGGTAATGGAAACGCACACCCAATATCACCATCCAAGGGTTTACAAACCGTAAACCTATAAGGACCAACCCCAAACAAACAAAAACCCCATAAAAATCATGGGATAACAGAACCCTATATTTATCGTGACTATGGGATATTATAAAACCAAGAAATAATGAAAAAGAGGAAGAAGAGGGAGGAGGAAGGAGAAAGAATCTCACATTTTTAACTAGAAAACTCTTCGTGTTCCATTAGATCTGAACCCATAGAGAAAAGGGAATGGATTGGAAATTCTTGGGGAGTTTCCTAAGGTTTGGAAGAACCATTGAAATAAGATTTTTGGGAAAAATAGTACTAATTTAATGATTTATATATGAATCAATTTGCCTTCTCAATTATGGATGATGTGAGGTAACCTGAGACCTTTCACCCTATTATGTGATTCATATGAGCTCCAAAAAGGTAAAAAAGATACTAGGGTGAGGATATGTATTTTTTATTAGATTGTGTGGTGTAATCGCTGAAAAATATTAAAAAATTAAAAATATATAAAAGAAACAAATTATTTTTTAAAAACTGGAAATGGGCCCACGGGCTGGCCCATTACATAAATAAGTAACCCAAATTCATAATTATTATGATTTCTTAAGGGGTCAAAAAGAATATGGTTGTTTTAATATGTCAGTATTGGAATATTATTAAGTTTAATGGGTGAAAAATGTTGAAAACAATGGAGTTATAAAAGAAACAAATTTGGTTTTTAAAACTGGAAATGAGCTCACGGTTGGCCCAAATCATGAAGTAACCAAACTTTCTCCAAAAACTCCTAAAAAATAAATGGGGAAACCAAATTAGGGTGATTATATATATATGGTAGTTAAAAAATCAAAATTAATATCACCCAACACCAATGAAAAAGATCAGGATTTTCAGTTAACCGGATCAAAACCATGACATTAAAAGAAAAAAACTGGGTGTGACATAACACTGTTACACTATCCATGAATTTATCTATGTAAATATTCAATATTAATTGATATTATTTCATAATACCCACATGGAACCAATTTCATTTATTTTTTTCCTATAAAAAAATTACCATGTTTTATTATTTTCACATTGGTCAAGTTTTCATGCATTTTATCAAACCTATTTATAACTTTTGTAGTTTCATAAAATAGTTTATACCTAGATTGGGATAAGATAGATTTATCTTGTTTATTTTTAATCCTCTATGTTTTCACTAGAGATATTTGTTCCCAAAAAATGTTCTCATCATTAAATTCATCCCTTCCTCTTTACCTCTTTGTAGTTCTTGAACCAGCTACATTTTACTCATCTTTACTGTCTTCCTCTAATTCATATATATTCCAATGATATCATCCTTGGTTTATTACAATATTATTATATTCCCTTAACATTTAATCACTACATTGTTTCTAATTTTTTATCACTTTTTTGAAAAATATGATCACAATTTTGCAATATCTGGTCATTTTAAACAATTGTTACATCATTCCTATCAATTATTTTTTGAAGACATTTAAGTAATTTTTTACAGTTTTCTTTTTTATGGATATATAAATAAAATACCTTAATACCCAAGGATTTTAGATATCAAATTTTACTAATTATTTTGAATAATGAATTTACTTGAGATGATTCAATAAAACTTTGAGGTATACTATGTCTCGTAGGGAATTTTCTTTTCATTCAAATATAGAAAATCTTTTTTGGATAAGTATACTAATGTAAGAACAAATTTCATCAAATATTTATTTGGGATATTATTTTTAATGATAATTAGGCTAGATTGTTTTTGAAAATTTGATTCCTTTTCTTGATGACTCTGTGTTATTGATTATTCCTCACTATTGATAATTGAGTCCTTATACTATACATCTTGAGATATTATTGCCCAGGATTATTTGTGATTTTGTGTTCCAATATTAGTGTAAAAAATGTGAATTTTCATCTAAAAAATATTCCTTAAAATCCCCTAATAAAATGTGATACATTTAAACACATCATATTTTTGAGAAATGACCAATCACCATGATATCCTTATTTAATAATAAATTAAAAATATTTAATACCTATTTCCAACCATTTCTATAGAATTCATAGTTTAATGCACAATGATATAAAAAATCAAGAATAATTATTTATTTCTCCTCCTTTAGGTTGTATTACTTTCAGGAAATATTTCCTTTTTGAAAATTATCACACATGTTAGTGAGATCATGTGTGTGTTTTAGGACTTCTGACATTCCATCATCTTAACAGATTTACTCCAAAGACTTCTAGATAAACTTACCAATCCATTTGTTCCATAACTGAATTTATCACTCCATGGATACAAAACATCTATATTTTCCCAAACTAAGGAGGTATAGGTTCCCATTAGTGATCTTACCTTTCATAATAACTATTCCATCACTACCTTTGATGACACAAGTCTTTTAAATGAAATTTAATATAATCCCTATGTCACATAATTGACATACAGTTCATAATTTGTGAATAAGGACAACAAGGACAAAACTTTATTTCACTAGATGCCTCTTTCTCCAATTTTGTATCTTATGGATCCATGAATATTTAATCCAACATCATTTACAAATAAAAATAAACCATAATTTTCATATTTAATGTATATGACAAGATCATTATTTCCCATCATGTGATACAAAAGTACAAATGCTACCTATAATCCATGTTCTCCCTCGATCTGTCTCCTTTAATGAAATTTGAGATACCATGGACTTATCAACTTATCATTTGTTTATCAATGTCCACCAATTTCTATTCTTTGGTGTTGAATAAAATCATTCCACCTCTAGTTCCATTAGATCATCGTCATCTTACAAGACTATAAATATATTATTTTCATTTTCATACCACATGATGAAGCATCCAAATACTGATATTTCATTACCTAGGTCTCCATATGCATGTATTTTGGTACCACTGATGACCAATGTATAAATTTTCAGTCATAAATTTCCAAACAAAATTATATACATTAAAATTATACACAATGTAGGATATTCAGTTAATCTATTTTTATTTATACTATGATATAATATTCATTTTTTCTATGGAACTCTTTTATTTTGTAGTCCCTTACATTCAACCTTAAAAACACCAGATATGTGGTGTATTATTATGAGACTTCGCTACTACACTTGAGAATTTTTGAGTCCAATGGTAAATATTTAAATTAAATTTATATTGGGGAGTGAGTGATTATAGGTTTTCATAAATAACCACTAATTTCTTCTAAAATTATATCCCTTAAAATATTTTCATTTACCCTCGAACCATTGAACCTATGTCAAACTTTCTAGTTCTTATGTTGTCTATACATTGCCCATTTTTATCTTCTTTAGAGGATTATGTACATGATCTTCACAAATCCACACTAGGGATAACAATTTTCCCCTGATCATAAAAAATCTATCAAATCATTTTGAATTTCTCATAAAATTCATTAATTATATTTACATGAAATATCTCCAAATCAGTTAACCCATCAATAATCTAGTGATATTCAAAAAAATTGAGATCAAGAAAAATTTCATTTTCTAGTTTGTTGTAATTATCTATTTTATACACTCAATCTTGTCTTTCAACTCAAAATTATATTCTTCTTGATAAAAAATATAATGATAATATTCATGTACTAGTTCAATTTATTTGATCATCTTGGACCTCAAAAATTAAATTTCATCCAAAACGGATTATATTTATCCTTAAGGATGACCCATCCCTTGACTTTAACACCTTCACCAGTACTATCCTCAACCTAAATATCTTATGTTAATGAGAGCCACTATAACATCCATACTGAGAAATTTTTAGTCTTAAACTTCTTCAACTTTTATTTATTTTTAGTAGATATTGTTTTTGGAAATCAAGATCTTTTATTGAAGAATCTATTATGTGGTCTTATATTACTTTTTTCACTATTAAATGGTTTGTTGATGAGATCATTTACTACAAAAAAAATCTCATAATTTCTTTAAAAATCCTATAGTGAGACTCCCAGCATTACCAAACTAAATGAATGTAATAGTAACCTTTCACTAGAATTTCCCATTTCTTCTTTTGATAAATGTGGAATAAATTTGTGTAGGATCTCATATTTTCCACATATGTGCCTCTTTATGTTTTTGTAAACCTCATTTGAGATAAGTTATTTTCAGTTTAAAACATAGTAATTGATTCCAAAAATGAGTTGGGATGGATTTGGGTTAGTACTACATAAGTAAAAGAAGTGAAAGACTACATTGAAAATTCATGGTGTAAATTATAAATTTACATCGTAAATTTCTCCTGTGGTCCAACCCCTTAAAATTGAAAAAATATATATAAATCATTGGGGTAATCCATAGATCTAAAATATTTCTCATAAAATATATTTACAATTTAATATTGGTATTTATATGGTTTATAATTCATAGTGATGGTTTTTTTTTAATTTATGGGGATTGATGAAGTTACATTATAAATTACCTATTTACATCACAAATGTACTATGCTCATCCAATTTTAAAAACCTTAAATTTATTGTGTAATTCATTCTAATAATGTAGAAAACTTATCACATTGAACACCTTCCATGGATGATTTATTAGGTATCCTCTTCGATCCTAAAGCTTGTGTCTTTCAATATTTGCAATATAGAACTTGCGATTAGAGGTAAGGCTTTCGGTTCACAATATTATTCTCCTCTCATCATTTTTTCCATGTATAGGTTGCTATATTTGAATGATTAAACCAGATCAAGTTTCGCTTTTTCATTTTTGGAAGATTCTTGGTTTTTTCGAGAGGAAGGAGGAAACTGCTATACCATGTACATTAGGAGACAAGCTACACTTATTCTACTTTTTAGGTGGGTGGGTTATAATAACTCTTTAAAAGTATGTTTTAATTATACTTGTACATGCAATAATTTTGATTGCATTGACACACCATTTTTAACGGTCCAGTCCAGCTCACGATCATGGTATTGTCCACTTTGGGCCTAGCCCACATGGTTTTGTTTTTCCCTGGGTTCTGGCCCTCAGACACCACCTAGGAAAAGGCCTCATGATGGGAGAGGTATCCACACCACCATATAAAGATGTGCTTCATGCTCCTCCTCCTTCGATGTGGTATTTTTATAATCTACCCCCTAGAAGGGCCCAATGTCCTTGCTGGCACATCAAATGGACATCGGCTCTGATACCATTTGTAACGGCCCAGTCCAACCCAAGATCATGATATTGTCTACTTTAGGCCTAGCCCAAACGGTTTTGTTTTTTCTTAGGTTCAGGCCCTCACACACCCCCCAGGAAAATTCCTCATGATGGTAGAAGTATCCACACCACCTTATAAAGGGGTGCTTCATGCTCCTCCTCCTTCGATGTTGGATTTCCATAACCTTGTAACATCCCGGTTCCGAAAGCCACCTAGAGACGCCACGTACCCGGTTGGTCACATGGCCTCAAGTGCATTTCCCCGAACTCTAGAGGCTTCAGACTAGTAGTGAGGGCCTTGGGTGTGATAGTGGGGAAACTATGCCCTCATTGGCAGAGTACACAGCAGAAGTAGACAAATACATACAATAGCAGAAGTAGTAAATATCCAACAATAGTAAACAGCCGAAGACTGGAATAATAAAAAACTGGAGCACATATATATATATATATATATATAATGATGCATGACACAAAGGTCTAGGAATACAGACAAACAAGTCACAATGCTTGAATACAACATTGCTAAACCAAGGTGAAAAATAAAGCAGATAAAATCCTTAGCATTGCAAGAAATAGCATGGTCCCATGCTCTCTAGTTTTACTGCAAATCAAGTACCTGAAGTAGAAGGGCGCTTGACCTTATCTATACCTGCAGCAACATAATCTGTTTAGGCCCAAAAGCATGACCCAAACAGGGTGTGAGGCTAAATCCCAGAAGGCAATCACCCAAATATCTGTTCCTAAAAGTCAGTGAATATATGGTATGTAAATGTACAAAAAATAGTAAACTGGAAAGTACTCAGCAGTAAACAATCCACAGTTTCAAAATCAAGAAACAACAACAAACAGCTAAACCCAATAGGTAACCCTCCGAGAAGTACTCACAACCATCCCCTCTGATCCTACATAAGAAGTACAAGCAACCCTCTAGGCAACACACTTGGTCTAACCCCTCTGGTTTGTATATGAAGACTCTATGAGGAAGCACTCACAGTCAATTCCCCTTATAGTCTAAGGTAGTTAGGAACTCTCTAAGGAATCTCACACGGTCAATTCCCCTTATATCCCCAAGGTCAAGGACTCTCTGAGGAAGCTCACTCGGTCAATTCCCCTTATATCCTAGGTCGTTCATAGACTCTTTGAGTAAGAACTCACAGTCAGTTCACCTTATAGTCTAAATAGTCCAGGAATAAAATCAAAGACTCTTTGAGGAAGATCACTTGGTCAATTCCCCTTATAGTATAAAGCAGACAAGGACTCTCTGAGGAAGCCCGCTCGATCAATTCCCCTTACAGCCCCAAGTGGTCCTAGGCTCTCTGAGGAAGCTCACTTAGTCAATCCCCCTTATATCCTAAAGTTCTCAAAGAATCTCTGAGGAAGGTCACTCGATCAATTCCCCTTATAATCTACTACACTAGGTTCTCATGGCCCTGTGTTGGTCAACAATCATAGTAGTGTAATATGGACAAAGTAAACCTACAAAACTACTTGGATAATTAGTCTATAACATATCAAGCATGTCAGAACACAAACTCTCCATCCTATAGCAATAGGCATGGAAAACAGGTAAAGCAGCCAAAGGCTAAACAGGACCAAATGGTCATAAACAGAACATGTATGGGAAAAACACATAAAAAGCATAGAAATCAACACTTTTCATATCCAAATAACCTCTACACAAGAATAAAATCATGGAAGGCAATCAATAGGGGTAAAATGGTAAACAAGCAATAACCCGTCCAACGGTATTGGTGGAATTTTCACATAATACTCAAAGACATTGAACAGAAATGCACAAACCACCTACCTCGGGGTTAAGAGATATCTATATTTGAACCTCAAAGCTTGAATCTCCTTAGAATGTAGAAGTTCTACAAAAACATCTAAAACATTCAACCCACGATATCTCATAAGAGAGAGGAAATTAGAAGATGATTCTCTAAGAGAAGAGAGAACTCACCGATGCGATTCCAACACAACTAACGGTGTTCCATTTGGAGGGCGGATGCATGCTCGGAGGTTCGTCGAATATCTATGGTCGTACGATGCTCATGGATGAGAAGAATGAATAAGGGGGTGTTTCTGTCGATTAGACGTGACCCCGGCGCGTTTAATGAAAAAACATTACACGTCATGTACTTTTGAAGTACACGATGTGTACTCGCCTTTTTCGTACTCCACTTTAAGCAGCCTCCAAGTCACTCCCACACGGTTGTGTGTGTGGATACTACATGGCCAGCACACGGAATCTTGTGGTAAGGAAGTACACGGCGTGTACTCATAAAGTACATGACATGTACTTAGAAAATTTCCATAATTTTTTCCCTAAAAAATGACCAAAAAAAGAAAAACATATCTGAAAAAATAGATCCGGGTTCTTAAAAACTTCCACCCTTAAAGAAATTTGTCCCCGAAATCCACAAGCACGACGTAGAAGAAGAAACCACGAATAGCTTCAGCCACTGTGATCACACATCTACCTCCCTCTCCTAAGTATTGTCCTATACTCGCTCTTGCTACCAAATAACTTGTTCCATAGAAACGGACCGGCCACTGAGAACCTTCACACTACGACCGATGATCCGGATAGGATGCTCCTCAAAGGAGGCATCCACTTCCAAATCAACCTCCTTGGGTTGGAAGATGTGATATGGGCCTGAGAAGTAAATTTGAAGCTGAGAAATGTGGAAGACGTCATGCATATCTTGGTACCTCTGGGGTAACTACAACCGATAAGAAACCGTCCCAAATCTCTCCAACACCTCAAACGGCCCAACGTACCTCGGCGAAACCTGACCCTGTCTCCTAATCCTCTTGTGTCCCAACCTCGGTGGGACACACAGGAAAACCAAATCCCTAACCTCAAACTCCAGAGGTCATCTCCTCTGATCAGCATAAGACTTCTTTCGAGATTGTGCAGTAGCCATCCTCTTCCGAATCAGCTCTATCTACTCTGTGGTCTCCTGAAAAAAAATGAGGTCTCAAAAAAGATGCCTCTCCTACCTCCAGCCAACATATGGTTGATTGGTGTGCCCTACCTTACAAAGCCTCATAAGGTGTCATCTGAATAGTTTCTTGAAAACTATTTTTGTAGGAAAACTCTAAAATAGGTATATGTGTGTCCCAAGAACCTCTGAAATATAGAATTCATGCACTGAGCATATCCTCAAGTACCTGAATCGTATGCTTGGACTCGCCATCTGTTTGGGGGTGGTAAGCTGTAATCAAAAGTATCTATATACCCATTTCCTTTTGAATCCCATTCCAGACCCAAGAAGTAAAATGTGCATCTCTGTCTGAAACAATGGAGTGTGGAACTCCATGCAGACGTAAAATCTCTCCGATGTACAACCATCCAAGATCATCAACACTGAAGGTCTCCTTAATCGGAAATAAGTGAGCGACCTTCATGAGTCTGTCAATGACAACCCAAACTGCGTCATTCCCATGAGGCGACCTCAGAAAACTGGTCACGAAGTCCATTACAACATCATTCCACTTCCACTTGGGAATGGGTAACTGCTGTAAAAGCTCTGATGGTCGCTGATGCTCCCCCTTCACCTGCTGACAAGTGGAACACCTCATGACGAAACCCGCAACATCCCTCTTCATACCTAGACACCAATATTGACGGTGTAGATCACAATACATCTTGGTGATTCCAATATAAACTACCCAAACTGAGGAATGAAATTCTCGTATCATCTCCTCGCGTATATCTACTAGCACCCATATGCACTCCTGGAAACAGAAGATCTCATTCTCACCTACGGCCCATCTAGGAATAGGGTCCTCTCCTGACACACTTTCCCTTAGGACCAGGCCTTTAGAATCTAATAGTTTCCTCATTCTATCTCGATCAAGAAGAGTAGAGGTAACAGCTACAGATGATAGAAAAGTCTTCCCCTGTCTGTCGTGCAACTCTGAATCCATCTCAGAGAATACATCCATAAACTGCCACTCAATGTTGGCCTCTTGAACTACCTGTATCTGAGTCCTCTTGCTCAATGCATCAACCACCGTGTTTCCCTTCCCCAGCGTGTAGGAAAGATCAAAGTCAATGGATTGTAGGTACTCAACCCACCTCTTCTGTCTCAAATTCTGATCACGCTGAGTGAAGATGTATTTGAGACTCTTGTAGTCAGTGAAAACCACAAAGTACTCTCCTAGAAGATAATGTCTCCAGTAGTGTAGGGAATGAACAGCAGCTGCCAACTCCAGATCATGTGTCGGGTAACTCTTCTCATGTGGCCTCAACTGCTGAGACTCGTATGAAACCACTCCATATCCCTACATAAGCACAGCCCCCATCCCGATACCTAATGCATCACAGTAAACAGTATAGCTCTTTCCCAGCTCTAGAAAGACTATTATTGGTGCTGAAGTCAACCACCCTTTCATCTATTGAAAGGATGACTCACAAGAATCTGACCATAATAAATTTGCACCCTTATTAGTCAGACATGTCAGTGGTGCTGCTAGGCATGAAAAGTCCTATATGAAACATCTATAGTATCCAGCAAGCCCTAAAAAACTTTGTACCTCAAATAAGTTCTTAGGATGCTCTGAGGAAACTACCGATCTCACTTTCTCTAGGTCTACTGATACTCCTACCTCTGAGATAATATGACCCAGGAAGTGAATCTGATCCATCCAGAAGTGGCACTTTGAGAGCTTAACATATAACTGATTATCCCTCAGTGTACTCAAAACAATATCAAGATGGGTAGCATGGTCATGTCGATTATGAGAGTACACCAAGATATCATCCAAAAAAACAACCATTAAGGAATCCAAATATGGATGTAACACTCGTTTCATCAATTCCATGAAAACTTCAGGCGCATTCATGAGACCGAACGACATAACCATATACTCGTATAAAACATACCTACTTCGGAAGGCTGTAAGAGGTATATCATATGGTCTAACGTGCAAATGATGATAACCGGACCTCAAGTAAATCTTTGAGAACACCCGGGATCCTCGAAGCTGATCAAAGAGATCATAAATCCTTAGCAAGGGATATCGGTTCTTGAGTGTCAACTGGTTCAGCTTTCGATAGTCCACACAAATCCTAAGGGTGTCGTCTGTCTTCTTCGCAAACAGGACAGGTGAACCCCAAGGAGAAGTACTGGGTCTGATGAAACCCTTTTCCTATAACTCCTCTAACTACTTCTTCAGCTCCTACAACTCTAGTGTAGCCATCCTATAAGGAGGAATGGACATCAGTGCTGCTCTTGGCACAAGCTCAATCGAAAATTCTACCTCATGCTCCAGAGGCAAA
The DNA here is from genome assembly GCA_963277665.1 of Viscum album. NCBI lineage: Eukaryota > Viridiplantae > Streptophyta > Magnoliopsida > Santalales > Viscaceae > Viscum > Viscum album. The sequence continues at coordinate 880,981,173 of OY728120.1, read as the reverse complement.
CCTAAAAATTCCTCTAGAAAAACATCCTTGAAATGATCCACCACTAGAGTAAAGTCTATTTGTGAAGTCCCCTGGTCATCCAAATACAAACTAGAAATCTGGATTGTAACTCCTCCTAACCCATGATGCTCTGGACCCGCTCTACTAGCCTGGACATCCCATTCACCCCTATGAAGAAAGGATGCACCCACTAGTGATACAAAACTCACCCTACAGTGATAAAAATCGACGATTACCTGGAATGGAACTAGAAAATCCATTCCGAGAATGACATCATAGACTGTTATCTATAGTACATAGAGGTCCCATAGAAAGTGACACCCACCAACCTCTAGAGGGAACTCTTTGAACTGACGTACACTAGCAGTACTAATCCCCAACGAAGTGTCTATCGTCAAGATATCAATAGAATAAAAGATGCAGAGACCAAGGCTCTCCATGACACAATAGATATAAATCTATGGGAAGCCCTTGTATCGAAAAGAGCTAAAGATAAAACTAAGGCAACTAGGATCGTACCTCGAACTATAGAAGGTACGAGATCCTGCTCCTGCTGGGTCTGTTCCACTACAAAGGTATGGCCTGCTCCATGGCCCTATGACCCTACCTGATGACTCTGGGTTGATCCACTCTGTTGTCGCAGAAATAATGGTGATTGACCACCACAGACATGGCCTCCACCTCAGCCTGAACGGCAAAAAGAACTCTAGTTCACTGACTGGTGAGAAACTGGTTGTGCTTCTCCCAAATGCGGATTCATAGAAGAACCTCTTTCACCAGCTACTGCTAAAAAGAACTAACAAAAGTGTTGAAGATGGACCATCTTGCTGCAAGATTGGCACTCTATTGGGTCTCTCGGGGAATGTGGCCTCGTATGCCCGCTTCTCCCACACTGGTAGCACACCACCTGGCTACCAGAAGATGCATCCTTCCTGCTCTAATATCCTCATGCAACCTCCCTGCGGTGCTTCCTGTTATCAGCTAGAAGAGCACTAACTTTGGATGTCGAACCGCCCTAGCTCACAACTCCAGAATCCCTCAGATTGCACTTTGTGAATAGTGCCTGGTTGACAATAAAAGATATTGAGGTTAACCTGAAGATGTTCGCCTATGATCAGATGTCGTGCCTCAGACCATCCTCAAACTTTCGTGCAAGGAATAACTCGTCACCTCATGGAATAGGTGTGAAATTATACAAGTATTTTAAGCGATAGGAATACTCCATAACAGTAAGAGTACCCTACTCCAGACTCAAGAACTCTCAGGCTCGATGGACCCTCAAGGTCTCCGGATAGAATTAATCATAGAAGATGCACTGAAACTCTTCCCAAGCCATATTCTTCTGGCGGCCCACCTGTGAGATCACATCCCACCACCTCTTGGTGGAGTCTCGGAGCAAGTAGGTAGTGAGATTCACCCTCTTCTTTGGAGGTATCTTCAGATGCTCTAAAATCGTCAATGTGGCTTCTATCCATGACTCTGCAGCCTGAGGACCTCCATACCTAGAGAAAGTAGAAGGATGTTGTCACTGGAAGACCCACGTCAAATCATCCATTGACGGGGCAGGAGGTGGTTCTCACTAAATGGTATGAAAAATCCTTATAAATCCCTCCCAAAACTATGCATCCACACCTATGTCATGTAAAACGGCTGGTGCCAAGGCTAGCACAACTAGAGGATCTGCAGGTTGTCCCTAATCAGCCATGTTTAGTGTCTGATCGCCATCTGGAAACTAGCACACAACCGGAGGATTTCTTGGTGGCATGACTTTGCAAGGTCAAGCACACACCTTAGATCAAGGTTATCAAGGATTGAAAATAAGGATTGTAAGAAGGGAATAGGAAAAAGAAAGCATTCATGTTTTACAAAACATGACTACATGGCGTGTACAATTCCTACACGGTGTGTCCCCTTAAGCCATTCACATGGGTGTGTACTCCTGCTGAAACTGGTCGTGTAACACCCCAAACACACAACGTGTTCTCCTAACACACGATGTGTACTTGAATCCTCTTCCCCTTCCCAAGTCCTTATACATGGTTAATCCACATGGATCTCCTAAGAAAAGACTACACGACATGTTCAAGATAGACACGGTGTGTAATAGACAAGCTTCGCCTGGCCCGTGTTGTTAGTGACACGGCCTGACACACGGTTCACACTACATGGCGTGTTCGAGGTGGAAACGGCATGTATGTGAAAGGGTAACACTAAACCATTTTGTTGGTTACACGGCTGGCTACATGGATGACACTACACAGAGTGTTCCAGATGGATACAACGTGTACGAGAAGGGATAACACCGACCCGTGTTGTTCGTGACATGGCTGAGTAGCTAGGTCAGACTACACGGCGTGTTCAGCTGGTACACGGTGTGTTCAGCTGGTACACGACATGTTCCTACAATAAATTCCCTATCCCATGTCTCTACCTACACGGCCTATGACATGGTTAGAGACTACGTGTCATGTACATAAAGTACACAGCGTGTACTTAAGAAAATAAGTTTCTTCCCGAATAGAAGAACGCAAGGCATGTAGTCAAAACTACACGGCGTGTGTTCTGGGTTTTTCCGGACAGTAAGCCTCAGAAACTACTTTGGAGCCCAGAAAAACACTGAAATAAACATTAAAGTGCCAAATTCTGATCCGTGAGGGCCCATACTCCCCACGAATCAAAGCTTGGAATCTTATGCAAGTTATAAAAAGGAAAACAAGGCAATGATCCACCAAATTCCGGTCCATGAGGGCCCATAACACCTCAAGAACCAAATTTTGGAATTCATTAAAACAAAACCTTACACAAACAATACCCTATCAAACAGCAGGTATTTTTATCAAGGCATCTATTACAAGATCATACATATTTTACACAACATCTATCACAACAGCATGAAATCGCTAATGCATCCTAAATGGCATGGAAAGAATGCATGGCATGTGATTTATAACAAGTGCCTATATGATGCATGAGATGGAATACCCTCATATCATTAGGTTGCAATAGAAATAGAACCTTAATAACATCAACAATAACAGCACAAATCATGTGAATCACTCAAGGTGAAATCAAATAAACTGTAATAATTGAAAAGCCAGAAAAATTACAATTAAACGAGGTAGATTGGATTTTCCCTGTACATGAGTTAGCTACTCTTAGGCACAACTTATTACCAAGTACCAATTCCATCCTATCCCGGGATATAGGCTCCAAACAGTAAGTCAAGAAGAAAAGAATGCCTCTGATACCACTTTGTAACGTCCCGGTTCTGGAAGCCACCCAAAGGCGCCCCATACTTAGTTGGTCACATGGCCTCAAGCGCATTTCCCCGACTGCCAGAGGCTGTCAATTAGCAGCGAGGGCCTTGGGTGTGATAGTGGTGAAACTATGACCTCATTGGAAGAGTACAGAGTGGAAGTAGACAAATATATACAATAGTGGAAGTAGTAAATATACAACAATAGTAAACAGCAGAATACTAGAATAATAAACAATTGGAGCACATATATATATATATATAATGATGCATGATACATAGGTCTAGGAAAATAGCCAAACAAGTCACAATGCTAGAATACAACATTGCTAAACCAAGGTGAAAAATAAAGTAGATAAACTACTCAGCATCACAATCCATAGCTTGGTCCCATGCTCTCCATCTTCACAGCAAATCATGTACCTAAAGTAGAAGAGTGCTTTCCCTTATCTATACCTATAGTAATATAATCTGTTTGGACCCAAAAGCATAACCCAAACAGGGTGTGAGATTAAATACCAGTAGGCAACCACCTAAAGATCTGTGCCTAATAGTTAGTGAATATATGGAAGGTAAAAGTACAAAAAACAGTAAATTGGAAAATACTCAGCAGTAAAGAATCCACAGTTTCAAAATCAAGAAACAACAACAAACAGCTAAACCAACAGGTAACCCTCTGGGAAGTACTTACAACCATCCCCTCTTGTCCTACTTAAGAATTACAAGCAACCCTCTAGTCAACGCACTAGGTCTAACCCCTCTGGTTCTGTATATGAAGACTCTCTGAGGAAGCACTCACAGTCTATTCCCTTTATAGTCTAAGGTAGTTAGGAACTCTCTAAGGAATCTCATGAGGTCAATTATCCTTATATCCCAAAGGTCAAGGACTCTCTAAGGAATCTCACTTGGTCAATTCCCCTTATAGCCTAAGTCGTTCATAGACTCTTTGAGGAATCACTCACTGTTAATTCCCTTTATATTCTAAACAGTTCACAAATAAAATCAAAGACTCTTTGAGGAAGCTCACTCGATCAATTCCCCTTATAGTCTAAAGTAGAAAAGGACTCTCTGAGGAAGCCCGCTCGGTAAATTCCCCTTATAGACCCAATTGGTTCTATGCTCTCTGAGGAAGCTCACTTGGTCAATCCCCCTTATAGCCTAAAGTGCTCAAAGACCCTCTGAGGAAGTTCACTCAGTCAATTCCCCTTATAGTCTACTACACCAGGTTCTCACAGCACTGTGTAGGTCAATGAGCATAGCAGTGTAATATGGACAAAGTAAACCTATAGAACTACTTGGCTAATCAGTCTACAGCATATCAAGCATGTTAGAACAAAAACTCTCCATCCTACAGCAACAAGCATGGAAAACATGTAAAGCATCCAAAGGATAAACAGGACCAAATAGTCATAAACAAAACATGCATGGTCAAAACACATAAATAATAGAAATCAACCCTATTCATGTACAAATAACATATACACAAGAATACAATAATGGAAGGCAATCAATATGGGGGAAATGGTAAACACGCAATACCCCCGTCTAAGGGTATTGGTGGAATTTTTACATAATACTCAAAGACTTTGAACGGAAAGGCACAAACCACCTACCTTGGGGTTAGGAGATCGCTATATGTGAACCTCAAATCTTTAATCTCCTTAGATTGTCTAGGATCAACCAAAACATCTAAAAAATTCAACACATGATATCTCACGAGAGTGGAAAAATTATAAGATGATGCTCTAATAGAAGAAAGAACTCACAGATGTGATTCCAACACAACCAACGGTGTTCGATTCAGAGGACGAATGCACACTTAGAGGTTCGTCAAATAACAGCGGGCGTACGGCACTCCTAGATGAGACGAATGAAGAAGGGGGTGTTTCTGTCGATTATACGTGACCTCGGTGCATTTAATGAAAAAAAGTACATGGTGTGTACTTTTGAAGTACACGGCATGTACTCACCTTTTCTATACTCTACTTTAAGCAGCCTCCAAGTCACTCCCACATGGCCATGTGTGTGGCTACTACACAGCCAGCACATGGCCTCCTGCAGCAAGGAAGTACACGGTGTGTACTCATAAAGTACATGATGTGTACTTAGAAAATTTATAGAATTTCCTTTTTCCTCATAAATAATCAGAAAAGGAAAAACATACCTGAAAATAAGATCCAGGTTCTTACACCATTTTTGTGGCCAATCTAATTGAATAAATCATGGTTAGTGATAATACCATGCTTCAATATCCCATTGGATCCCATTGGGTCTATTGGCATTGATACTGGATTGTCTTCCACCTAAAATGTGAGACTACCCATGAATTTGTGACAAACTAGAAGCCTTGTTTAATTTGAATTTAGCATAACTATGGAGTTTTAATAATTGATTTTTTTTCATATTTGACATCATTGATGTTTGACCATGTGTTATATTGTTTTTTCTTATTGTCTTATTATAGAACCTAGTTATACTAAAATTTATATGTAAAGGGTCTATTTCGGATTATGTAGAAATTATTATATAAAGGGATTGCATCCATTTATGCTTAAATGATTTTATAAATTCCTTTATCCTAGTTACGATGAAGTGATTATATAAAGGGTATAAACCTAGTTATTCTGAAATTATTATATAAAGGGCTTACACCCAATTATGATGAAATGATAATACAAATAGATTTCAGTTAGTTATGATGAAATGATTATATATTGGTCTTTCACTTGGATGTGATGAAATTCATATACTGAGGGCTTGTGCCTAGAAATGATGTAATTATTTTATTGATTTTTATTTTTCCCTTGAGAATATTTTTGGATTACACCCTATGGGTGGGGTTTATGGATATGGTTGGAATGGTTCCATGAAATTCATAGAGACATCGATTAATGTGCTGAATAAGGTATGGATGACACTAAGCTTCATGCTAGAAATAGAGGGTGAGAGGGTTGATATGCTTAGTTTCATTTATTTATTAAATTGAAACCCCCATTTGTTACTTTATTGATTGTAGTATATACTTAGACATTATATTTTTAGACACCATTTGTGGTATCCCATTTAGTTATATTCACACCTTCTTTAATCTACCATTTATTACCTGGGAATATTTCATGGATACAAGTATTCACAAGGGTAAGGGACCAAATTGTTGATTATTGCATGAAAGATGGTTTGGAGTTTGGAGGTAGGAAAGAAATGGGGATCGATATTAGTGATTTTATCATATTTTTCCTTTTTAGGTTTTTATTTTATTTTATGAAATTGAAAATTTTATTTAGTTACATAGAACATTTCATTACATGATTCTAATATGATTTGGATTATTCAGTATTAGCCTTTATCCTATTGTGTTTGTATGAATGTCTATTTTAGTAGTTCCTCTTTTTTATACTATGTTATTATTTACACTATTTTTCAACTATATGCCTAAGGGTATAGTCTCTTCACTATACCCCTTACACCATCACTACTAGTCGGTAGCCACTAATTTATAGGGAGGTGTTCCTAAGGTCTAGTAACTCGCCTGGATTAGTTACATGAGGTAGTATCGAACCAAGGATGTAAAAAGGTGGCATCAAAGGATCATGTTTTTATTTTTGGTTGATTTACTTTTTTGGAAAGGTATTTATGAGACTTGGATGTGTTGGGGCTTGATAATGGGCTCATGTATTAGAGAAACTAAAAATACATGGGGAGAAATCAAGTTCCCAGTGATGAGATTGAAATTTATTCCAATCAACGGTTTAATTATTTATGTTGTTAGCCCAACATGGTTAAATACCCTAAGGGGGGGTTGAATCTGGGTATGGAAGATTGATACAACCCTTTAGATATTGTTTCTTTTTCAAAAAAACTCTTCTATCCCTTTCCCATAACAATTTATAAAGAAAATATACATCTTAAAAGATACAAAATGATTTTTCTTGGTTCACTATCACTGGGCTATGTCCAAGGAACATATAACAAAAATGTGATTTTGTAAAAAATCTACTAATCCTCACCCCAAAAACATTGTTTGGGAAATATCAATTCTATGCCTAGGCTCACTACCTTTACAATGTTCTAAGCAGACTCAATATCCCTTCTCTTTTACAACCAATCCCAATTTTAAAGCTCACTAATCTCTCAACTGAATTGTTATCAATACTCCTTTATAAGAATATCATGTTGTTATAAATCACCTCAGAATTGTTCCACACAAATATGGGTGTTCCATGATGTCATGTTTTCACATGGTAGAAAAAATCCACTATTTTTCATACTTTTAGTTTGGGGAAATTTCTTTCATGAACTATTTTTGTCCCTTAAAGAGCTTCCCTACACCCACTGTGAACTATATTTCTTCCTATGTAAACTTTCTCAAACCACGTGGCATGAGTGATTTACAAACAACCATTTCTTTAGAGGCCACCTCTTCTTTGTAGATGGATGATGCCTCGTGAACCACTGATTCTTCATAGACAAACTCCAATCCAAATATCCCATTTTCTTTGGTATCTTCCTTCTCTTTATAGATTATTCCATCACTGAATCCTCCATCGCAAACCTCTTACTCAATCATAGAATTCTCCCTCACAAACCACTTCTTTCGTGGATTTTTTTGTGTGAACAACTTCAAGATTTTCTTAATTAATCTAGTGAAGTTATTATCTTATGAATTTCAGGCATTTTAATTATGTGACTAGGCTCCTTTATATAGTAGAATGAATCTCTCAAAACCCTCTAATCACAAATAACCTAAACTTGATTGCGGTACAACCTTTACTGTGAACTTGATACATAGTCCATAGAGCACATTTAATCATTCGAAACACACCATAAATCACAATATTAAAAAAAATTACTCCCATGAATTGACCTCATGAAGTCGTCAAATCATCACCCTCTTCCGAAAAACATCAATATACCCACAAAATACTTTTTCTCTTTATTTAGAATGAGATGTGGTCAGAATAGTGCTGTTATATGGATGTATTACCTTTTCCAAACATCCTTTACCTTTCCACATACCTTCTTTATAGTCCATATATTACATCTATGCTACAATGTAGTTTTTAAACACATTGTTTCATGGTCTGTGAACTAAAATCCATGAACTCCTTTATAAAAAACAATCATTTTCCATAAAACAAGGACTTGATATTGAGGCCAAAAAATTTGGAAAACACTAGGAAACATTGCCACCTTAAAAATCTACTTTGAAAACACCAACCATACTAAAACACGATCATTAGTATTTTTAAAAGAATGTAATTACCCTTAAACATCGAGATGATGCCTTGATGTATTTTTTTTCCAATAATATTATCCTTTGGGTTTGTTGATAACTCCTTACTACTTGATACATCACTAAATATTCTTCCATCTTATACAAATAAATGATTCTTGAAATTCTAATAGTGATCAATGTTTTACTCAATACACACTTTAATCCCACATGATCTATGCTTTCCATGAGAAATAAGAGTATCATGCAATGTTCATCAATGAATCATTTCATTCCAAAACAACAAAGCTTCTTTCATCACGAACCCCACCTCTCATGATTTATAACTATTGATTGATCACCTTTAGCATCACCATATATAATAATACCCCTAATTCACTACTTCCCCTATCAGATTCTCCACAGTCATGATTAATACATTATCTCCTATTTTATATCCACAATTTATCCTCCTTTGTCAATGAACCTGAAAGTCACTTTGTTGTTTTCTGAAATAGTGTAAAGAGTACTGATAAACATATTAATGAAAAACACACCATAACACAGGAACATGGGGTTCCCAATTGACACTTTTTCAAGTGTGGTGGGTCAACTAAACTCCAAGATCCATTTGATACCATTTAAAATGTATCTCTAGGTAAGGACTTTGTTAGAATGTCTGCAACTTTTAATTCTGTAGGAATATACTACAACTTCACAAGCCCATGCTCCACATTCCCCTTAATAAAATGATTCTTGATTTCATTATTATTTTTTCTTGAGTGATATAATGTATGTTTTCTAAAAATTATATTATATGAGTTATCAAAATGGATTCTGATCATAGATTTTAATTCATATCTGATGTCCTTAAAATATTTCTTCATCCACAATAACTACATGAACACTTGAGTAGCCACAATATATTAATTATTTATGGTGCTCAATGAAATAAAATCATATTTAATGAATATATAAGAAATACATAACATGATAAGATATAATATTCCACCTGATGTTGATTTTATATCATCTTTTGAACCAGCCCAAACTACATTTGTATAGCCCAATAACTCTTGTTGAGATTTGGTGCTGTATATTAAACCAAAATCCATTATCCCCTTGATATACTAAAGTAGTCCTTTTTAATTATAGTATAGAGATTTATTTGGGATTTATTTGATATCATGATTCTTGGAATCTAGAAAAAACAATATCAGGTCTTGTCATTGTCATGTACAATAGACATCCAACAATTTTCTGTAATTTCATGAAATTAACTATATTTTGTTCATCATCCCATGATTGTTTCATTCGATTTGCCACTAGAGTCATCATATCCTTGGAAATATCCATTCCAAATATTCTCATAACCCCCTTGAAATATTTTAATTGTGAAACAAATGTTTCATTCCTTCCCCATGTGACCTACATGCTAAGGAAAAATATCAATTCACCAATATTTGACATTTCAAACGGACATTTCAAGAATTTTATGAACTATTTGCACTATGCTTCATTTGATCAACTAAAGATTACATCATCGACATACACCCACACCATCATCATTTTATTACTATCATTGTTGATATATATTGTCATTAACTCCACCATGATATAAAACAATATTCTTATAAAACTGATCAAGCATTGAATACCACACTCTTGGTGCTTGCTTCAACCCATATAGTGCCTTTCTCTATCAAAAAAATATATTAACATCTTCATGAATGAGAAACCCATCTTGCTGATCAATATAAAATTATTCCTCTATAAACCCATTCAGAAATGATGACATGACATCCACCTAGAAAATTTTGAACATTCATTTTACTGCAATGGACAATAAAGATATGATTGTCTCTATCCTTGAAAAAGGTGAAAAATTTTCATCAACGTCGATACAATCTATTTGGGAGTTCCCTTTGCACACTAGATTTTCTTTATTTCGAATTACATCATTGTCTTCATTCATATTGTTGTGGAAGAACCATTTAGTCGTGAGGAAATTATAATAGATTGGTCTCAAAAGAGTCTGTCATGTCTGATTGTTCTCAATTTGGTCAATATCATAATTCATAGTCTGAACCCAATTTTCATCTCTAGTTGGTCCATCAAAACATTTAGGCTCTACATGGGATAATAATGATGCTTTCTATAAAGTCTTCATCAAACTTGTCTTCACTGGCACTATTGTATAACTAATTATGTTTTGTATGTCAATTTCAGCACGACTATTTGGTCATTGTGTTGATGCCTATTTATGTTAATAATTTTAATTACCTTAATCTTCTTTTGAATCAGCCTATGGAAATGGAACTTCCACTAAGATACTTATCTCTTCATTAATATACTCCTAAAACTGCTAGTGTATTTTCTTAAGATTTTTCTCATTCTCTACTATAGTTACATCATTACTTTAAACTACATATCCTAGAAACATATTGATGTATTTATATGCTTTTATTTTTATTTAGTATTCATGAAATATCCATTCATCTAAATGGGATTCAAAATTCCTATCTTTCTCCTTATTTAGAATGAAACACTTACTTCCAAAAACTCAAATGTACATCAACATTGGATTCTTTTCATTCCACAGATCATGTGAAGCTGTCTATTATTTTGGACATAATAAAGCATTATTTTATGTGCAGACTGATTTTATCACATCATATTTACAAAACATATCTAGAAGTTCTTTCTCAATGACCATTATTTTATCCATATTGTTGATAATTGAATTTCTTCTCTAAAGTACCCTATTTTTCTATGGAGTTACTACTGCTGAAACATGTTACCTTATCCATTGTGTCTCAATATAATCCACCACTTGGAAATTTATGAAATCTATTACATTATCTATTTGTATCTTTTAGATTTTTTGACCTTCCATCTTTTCAACTTCTCTTTGATAATTTTTTTAACTAAACACATTATACATGTGGTCTTTGACTTAAATCCATGACATCTTTATCAAATCATAAATGAAGAGATCAAGATATCCCCTCCAATTAATAGATCTTAGTGAAATAGGTCCACACACATCAATATGAATTAACCCAAGAACTTTGGTTGAACTTTTCTCTTTTTCCTTATATGTCTTTCAAATGAGCTTCCCTTGAAAAGCATAACATGCATGGGTACAATCACATGATAACCTAGGGAGGTATCAATCAACATCGCATTTAAAAAGATATTCCAATGACATTTGGCTCAAATAACCAAGGAATTTATTACATAACTTTTCTTCTTCTTCCATGAAAAAAGAACATATCTTATTCTCCCCTTACTATTTCAAGATTCCACTTCATATGCTTTCTCTACATAAAAACTACACCATATTGTGCCTTAATTAAAAAAACTTTATTTGAAAATATTATGGAATGTAAAGAGTCATATAGTTCACTTATGCATAGAATGTTGTGATTGATACCTTAAACAACCAATACATCTTCATGTTTGATGTCTTTTTCCCCAAACATGAATTTTCCTGAGCCAAGAATTTTCTGGCCTTTATCATTAAAAAATATTACAGTACTTCCTTGTCAAATCTGATTCTTTTCACTAGTTACTTATTTCATATCATATGAGATGTTCATCCACTATCAATGACCCATATTCTAGTGTGATCTGATGCTTTGAAAGCATTCTCGGTTACGACTACATGTTTATCTCTCTTACTTTTGATCCGTGTATTTGACTGATATTCTTGACGAATCATGCATTATGATGGAACAATTTCATCTTTTAATGATGAAAATAGATTTTGTATCTTAATTTCATTTGATTATACATTGATCTACTTCTTATGGCCACATTCAGTATGTTTTGACACATTTCTCTGCATTATTGATGAGCAATATCTTTCCAAATGTCTGAATCCTCCACACCAGGAATAGTAACCATGAAATGATATTTTGGAATATTGATCTCTATAAGGAATTCTATTTTTCTATTGTTCCCTTTGGTACCTCTTAACTATGGAACAAACATTTTGTGAGTTTCATGTTTTTTCATAAAAATAACATCAAAGTAGAGAGCATTACTATGTGTCACTTCGACAACACTATTTATTTCCTATGTCATCTGGATATGTGGGATTTGATTCATACCCAAGAAAATCATTAATATTGGAGCTACTTCTTCTGGTCAGACATCAACCATTATGGATTTCTATTTTTGATTAGGCCCCATGCCATGTTTATCATTTGGATTTGACTATTTCTTCTATTTTTCTAAACCTCTATGCTAAATTTCCATATTTTCTATTTCCAAAATGATATACTTTCCTGATGTCTTATCGAGAGTCCATTTTTTTCAAACCATTTAAACATGATCTTAGGATGATAAATTCCTCTTTAAGTTCTTTAACATGTTTGATTTGATCTTTCTTTGTGTTATTCAAACAATAAATTAACATTTTTTGTTCCTCAACATTGTGATTTTACTCAAAAATTTTATTTTGATTTCTCTAGCATTGAAGAATTATGTTTTTAAATTTTTTCATCATCTCAAAAATCTATTCTTTATACTACTACACATAGAGTTTTTCATTAAAGACAACTTTGTTGTCATTCTTTATTTTGGCACTAAAAACATCTATCTCCTTAAGAGCGGCTTCTATTTTAATCTGAAGGCTAAATCTTTCTTTGACATATCCCCCATAATTGTAACTATATTACTTTTTTGGTAATTTCTGACAACTACCATTGTAATATTTACTTTATGATCCTTGCAGTTTTCCAACTCTTATGCCTCAGATTATTCTGAACTATCATACTCTTTATAAAAAAAATATACTTTTTGATGAAATATTTTTTTGTACTAATTCTACCTATCACATTGGATGAGTGTTTCATCCGAAGTATTTCATCATCATCCTCATCATCGTCTGGAAACTTATTAGGAAAATTTTTTTTGCAAGATGTAAAATATTTCAACATCAAAATAATACAAGTGGATGTTTCCCTTTGAGCAGTTCACATCCTCTTTATATATTTTAGGAGAGGAATGACATGAAAACATCCACATGGTCTTCCTCCTAACTATCTTCAACAGTGAGCTTTTCTATGGCCTTAAATTCCACTTCTTTGGACTTCCCCATTTCTAAAACAACGTTATCATCATTTCTCATGTCATATACCACTATATTACAATTCAATATATCCAATGTTAACTATTTAAGATCATTATCTTACAATGAAAAAACATTCATATTGATCCAAGGTGGAATTTTTCTCATGATGCACATAAAAATAATTATATATTTAATAAATTATTCCAAGACCATGAATGTATTGCACAAAAAACATTCACTCAGTGAAAGAACCCATTTAAAAACTCATTATGGTACATTATCAAATCTTCATACTTGTTCCATAGAACCTGTATTTTTTATTATCTTGATATTGAGTCACCCTTATAAATATTTACTAATTTTTCCAAAGTAGTATGTGATGAATTACATGACATCGCCTTCATAGAGATTTCATTGGATAAGGCTCCCCCTATAGAATTAATTCCTTTGGTGTTAGAATAAAATTCTCTCCAATCAGCTTATGATCAAGCACTGATATCCACACTCGCTGAAATATCGTGCATCGCTGCTATAAATACATCCATTCCTAAAGATTATAAGTTGTGCTGCATCCGATTATTTGGTAATTTAAAATTGTTTCTATCAAATATCATAATAACTTTGTGATTGGAAACCTCCATTAAAACTAGTGAGAGAGAAACACTAATAATAAACTTTCCCTTTGACACTAATTGATATTTAAACTAGGTTAAATACCTTGAGGGGGGTGAATCAGGTAATGAAATATTAAAAAAAACCCCTTTGGATATTGTTTAATCATTAGATAAATTGTAAAGACCCGCAAATTTCAAGGAAATTTTTTTTTTAATTTTCTTTGGAATTTTACAAGAGCGCAGCTTCAGACGGCACCTGATTCCGAGACCCGGTGTGCCCGGAATCAATTTCTGAAGTTTGGCTCGGGTACATTCAGTGAACGGACGAGCGGGTTTTTCTATCTTTTGAACCGGTGCCCGGGATCGAATTCTGAGGGCACCGATGAAATCGCAGCGCCGGTATTTGCTTAGAAACGCCTCTTCCGGAGTTGCGTTTGCTCAACCGTGGTTTTTAAAATTTTGGGCTTTAAGTCGGAAATAAAATAAAGGTTGTGCGACAACTTTATTTTATTTCACTTAAGCCGCTTGGAAGTCACTTGAAAGCCACTTGAGCTGAGTTAAAGCGGATAGGGTGCTATCCGGAAATATCCTACCCTCTTGGTAGGATAATTGTGCGGTGGGGCCCGCACGAGCCCCACCGTTTCTTTCGCTAAGTAACGCACCCGCGAAAACTCGTCAAAGTAACTGAAAAGTCAACCGGCGCGTTTTCTTTAATTTCTTAACAGACCATTTAATTGGGCGGTTTATTTCGTGAATTAAATGGGCTGTTTCATTCGTTGAATTAATTCAACGAATTTAATGGGTCGTTACTTACGCGTTTGCGTTCGTTGGCGAATTAATAAAATAGACCAACGTGTCTATTTTGGAGGATTACTCTTTATTCTCTGGGCCTCCACCCTCCCCGCGAAGAACGTGAAGAACGCGAAGAACGCGAAGAACGCCGGAACCAAAATTCGACGACGCACACCGTGATCCGCGACGTCGACAAACTTTTTCCGCGACCTTCTTCTTCTTCGGCGCTTCTTCTTCCGCGGCAAACCTACGATCGGCGGTTAAAGGTGAGAATCGAATCTTCTAAATTCTCCCTTTTTATAATTCGATATCAACGGATTTAAATTAATTAAATCCGTTTGATCTTGATCCGGAGATCGTCGGCGCGACTCCTTCCCGCGGTGCGACGAGCGTCTCTTCCGCGACAATCACCAAATCCGCGACGACCTCTCGTCCGACGACGACGACAAGGTAGGGATTTAATTCTTGATGATTCTTTCCCGTGTTTTTATTTCTTTTTGAATAAAGAACCGGCATGTATATTTTCAATTAATTAAAATTGAATTGCCGTTTAAAAGAAAAAGAAGTGAACAATTTTTATCTTGATTAAAAATTGTTGTAGCCCCTTTCTCCCGTTGTTTATGACTAACGCGGAGGGTGCGGGTCTAACGAACAAGACCCGACAACCCTCCGCCGATCCTTTTCGTGTGCGGTTTTGGAAAGCGACGACGAACCGTGCGGCAAGGGCGATCCGTTGATCCCGCAGTGAAGATCGGCCCCCGGGAGGAGCAACGGCGCAGACGGGAGAGGAATCGGGCCACCGGAGCAACTCCGGTGGCCCGCGGAAGGCGGCGGCGGCGCGTGTCGCCGGCGCGGCGGCGCCGGCGACCGGAGGCGGTGGCGCCCGGCGCGCCGCCGGAGGATCCGACGCGGCTCGGCCACGGCGGCGGCGAACCGCCGGACCGCGTCCGCGGTCCGGCCACCCAACACGCGGGCCGCGTTCCACCTAAGCCGCGGGTCAAACCCGCGGCGCCCCTTGGCCGCTCGGCCGAGGTCGAGCCGGCCGGTCCGGTCGGCCGGGCCGCGCCCCGGCCGGACCGGGCCGCGCCCCGGCCGGACCGGACCCGGCCCAACTGGGCCGGGTCGGGTCGACCCGGTTCGGCCGACCCCAGGGGGGGTTCGGGCCGGGTCGCCCCGGGCCCAGAACCCCCGTTTTCGGGCCCTCTTCGGTCTTTTGCCCATATCTTGGGCCTAGGACCTCCGATTGACGAACCGTCAGCGGCTACGCGATCCTTGGATCGATACGGTCGTTTCGGTATATTACACTCAAGGTTTCGGAAGACTTTGGGTTCGGCCGGGTTGGTTCGTACACGAAACCAACCGGGCCCTCGGAGCGGAAACGCTCATAACTTGAGCTACGGACGTCCGATCGACGTACCGTAAGCTGTGGTAGTTTCCTCTAAGTGAGACGGAACTTTTGGCATACTCCGCCCGAGGATCGGACACAGGCGGAGTACGGTCGGGTTGGTTTTGCCCTAAAAACCAACCGGGCCCCTGGGACGAAAATGCCAATAACTCTCAGACCGGGCGTCCGATTGACGCGCCGTCTGTTGCGTTGAGATCCTGTTGTCGATACGGAACTTTTGGATACATCAACTTCGGACTACGTGTCAGTTGATGTATCAGCCTCTCGGCTCGTGGAGCGGACCCTCCTAAACGAGCTCGCTGTGTGCGGGAACCCTAGTGCTGGTTGTGACTTCGACGACAGAGCAGAGATCCTCCGTGGACTGCGACGACGACAGAGCAGAGATCCTTCGTGGACTGCGGCGACGACTGTGCGGAGATCCTCAGTGGACTGCGTCGACTACTGCACTCAGCGATCCTACGTGGATCAGTGCTACAGGTCCTGTGTGGGCCCGATCCTGTGTGGGTCCTTACTACCGGTTCTGTGTGAGCCACTGCCTACAGGTTCTGTGTGAGCCCAATCCTGTGTGGGTCTTTTGCGGGGGTTAGTACCTATCGATCCTTCGTGGGTCCGACGACTTAGATGGATCAGTGATCATCTTTGGCGTCATCTGAAAAAGTATACCTGGTTGAGCTGAATCTTATGTTACTCTCCTTTGTGGATTGTGTTGAACTATCCTATGTGGATTTACTATTTACTATTTACTCTCCCTGGTGGTTTTGAGTCTTGCTTTCCTGTGTGGATCGAGTTGACCTTGAGCTTGAGAGCAGAGCTAGAAATGGGGACTTAGGTATATGTATGGGCATATACCTAAGTCGAGTCAGTTGTTTCTTCGTGGTTGCCCCTTTCTTTTGTGCTATATCCTTTGTGGATTTCGGGAGACCTTCGGGGGTCTCGGGGTCCTTACTGAGTAGTTTATACTCACCCCTGCACGGGCTATGCCCGCACCTTGTTGTGTTGGATGCAGACGACGGACAGCGCTGATCTCGGTTGGGGCGTGGAGCAGGACGGTACCTGGAGGCGGACCACTGGGCGGGACGTGCTCGGAGCGGACGTGGGACCCGAGGAGCCTGGAGGCTATCTGTACCACCCTTCAGGTGGGATTTCCAGTGGACGACACGAGGCCGCCGTCTTTTCTTCAGTTGTTGTTCTTTACCTTTTCAGTTGTACTTTCAGTTGGGCTTGTATTCCGGCCCCCTTTACTTTTCTGCACTTTGTAGTTACTTTCCGCTTGCTGACTCTGTGGTGGTTGTTACTTATAAAGGCAATGCCTTCCCTGTTTACCGGTATTTTACGCCTTGGTGCTAGTCGCCAGCCCCTGGCCTATGGAAGGCGGGCTTGGGGTAGTCACGGCACGGGCCCCGAGGTCGGGTCGTGACAAATTGGTATCAGAGGTGGTCGGTTATACCGCAGACTCTGATCGTCTTTTCTTTCTATATGAAGCAATAGTGTTTAGTGTATTGAGTGTGGTTATCAGTTCAGGGAGCCCAGTGTTGGTGCGGCGGCCGACGTATCCGTACACCAGGACCCTGACTCCTGATTTCCGACTTAATGCATGAAAACATTGATTGCGTGTGTGTTCCAAGTTTTCTTTGTGATTACTTGTGTCAGCTCACCGGGTATACTGATCTTCTTCATGAAAGTCTCAAGTTTTCCTTGTGATTACTTGTGCCAGCTCACCAGGTATACTGTTCTGACTGTGGTGCTCTCGTTCTCCTTTTCAGGATGGCCCCGCGACGATAGCCAGCTAGGGTTCCGAGTGTAGGGCGCGACGGCAGCCCACCGAGCGACGAGGCCTCGGTGCAGGGCCCTTTGCCAGCAGTGGCACCGGCGGTAGCTTTACCCGTCGAGCCACCGATGCTACCAGTACCAGACGCTGACGATGCACGTCGCCTCAGGGCACTGCATGAGTTTCAGAGCCAGCGACCGCCCAGGTTTCGCGGTGAGGCGGACCCCCAGGCCGCCGAGGACTGGCTAGAGGCGGTGGTACGGATCTTTAGGATAGTGAGGACACCAGCGGATCTCATGGTGATTCTCGCGGCGAGCCTCCTGCAGGCGGCGGCAGGACGATGGTGGAGCTTGATGCTCCAGGTTCACGATGAGGCATCCTTGCTCTGGACGGACTTCGAGAGCCTCTTCCGCTCTGAGTTCGTCCCGGCCACCCTCCGAGCGGTGCGCATCCAGGAACTTCTCCAGCTGCGCCAGGGCAGCATGACGGTCGCTCAGTACGCGGCGAGGTTCACTGACCTATCTCCCTACTCGACCGACATGGTACGGGACCCCTTCTTCCGGGCCCGGACCTTCGAGCAGGGCTTGCGGCAGGAGATTCGGGCGTCGCTGATCTCCCTCAGCATTCCGACCCAGGCGGGAGTACTGGAGCGAGCCCTCCTGATCGAGAGCTTCCTGGCAGAGCCTTCTTCAGCGGCGAGACCTAGCGCAGGGCGGAAGGTAGCTGAGTCTTCGGCAGCAGGTAGCCGACGGATGACTCTCGGGTCCAGGCAGACCAGACCCCCACATAGACGGCCTCAGGACACCGGCTCAGCAGTGCGGGGCACACAGCAGAGTGTCAGCCTTCCGAGAGGCAGGCTGTGCTACTCCTGCGGCGGGCAGGGTCACATGGCTCGTGACTGCCCGACTCGCCGATCAGAGGAGCAGCAGACGGTGGAGGGTCCACCCAGGCAGAGGCAGAGGGTCGACCGTGACGGTCCGCAGGGAGGAGGCGGATGAGGCAGAGGAGCTGGCCGAGCAGCTGGTGGTGGGCGACGCTTCCAGGCTCTACCCCCACCACCACCAGGAGGGCCACCTCGACCACAGGGAGCTGGTGGGCAGGGACAGGCCCAGCTCCAGGCAGTGGAGGCCTACGACCCCGACATGCCAGAGATGATTCGAGGTACGATCTGTGTCTATTCCACCCTTGCTGCAGTACTTATAGACACAGGAGCGAGTCACTCTTTCATAGCCTCTGCCCTTGTTCGGAGCTCGGAGATTCCGACTGAGCCGTTGGCTCGATCCTTACGGCTATAGACTCCTACGGGAGCAGACTCGACGATTACGCACTGGTGCCAGCAGTGTGAGCTTACTCTAGGAGGTGAGAGCTTCGGCTGGGATCTCCTTGTAGCGGCGTCGAGGCCTTACGACGTCATCTTGGGCATGGATTGGCTATCCACGGTTCATGCCCAGATCGACTGTTTTAGGCGCAAGGTGCGATGTGTTCGCACCGACGGGAGCAGGTTTACCTTCACCGGCGAGAAGGGAACCTTTGCAGCACAGGATGGACTTCCGCGGAGGAGAGTGCAGCCCATCTCTCATCAGTTGGCTAGCCTCATCCTAGGAGCGGTGGACGTGCGGAGTCCAGTTTTTCCTGCAGTGGTGGACCAGTACGTGGACTTCTTTCCCGACGACGTTCCAGGGCTACCTCCTCGTAGAGAGGTAGACTTTTACATCGACTTGTACCCCGGGACAGCCCCGATATCTACTCCAGTATACCGGATGGCCCCCGCCGAGCTTCGAGAGCTGCGGGTATAGTTGGAGGACTTGCAGAGCAAGGGGTTTATCCGACCCAGTGTTTCACCCTGGGCTTCCCCGATATTGTTCGCCAAGAAGGCGGACGGGAGCTTGCGACTGTGTGTCGACTATCGTCGCCTGAACCAGGTGACAGTGAGGAACAAGTATCCGCTGCCACGGATTGATGACCTCTTCGATCAGCTCAAGGGAGCGCGGTGGTTCTCGAAGATAGACCTCCGGTCAGGCTATCATCAGCTCAGAGTTCAAGACGAGGACGTGCAGAAGACGGCCTTCAGGTGTCGGTATGGCCATTATGAGTTCTTGGTTATGCCATTCGGCGTAACCAATGCTCCAGCAGTGTTCATGAGCCTCATGAACAAGATCTTCCAGCCATACCTTGACCGATTTGTCGTGGTCTTCATTGACGACATTTTGGTATACTCGACGACTGAGGAGGAGCATGCCTACCACCTGTGAGTTGTGCTAGACACACTCCGAGAGCACCAGCTTTATGGAAAGATCTCAAAGTGCCAGTTCTGGTTACGTGAGGTCCACTTCTTGGGGCACGTCATCTCTGAGGCAGGAGTTGCAGTGGATCCCGCGAAGATCGAGGCAGTGCTAGATTGGGAGCCACCCAGGAGCGTGACGGAGGTGCGGAGCTTCTTGGGCCTAGCCGGATACTATCGGAGATTTGTGCCAGACTTCTCCAGAGTTGCGGCACCACTCTCAGCCTTGACAAAGAAGGGGAAACCCTTTGTGTGGTCAGACAGATGTCAGCAGAGCTTCCAGGAGCTGAGACTGAGATTGACCAGCGCACCTATCTTGAGGTTGCCTGAGGAGGGAGTTGGATACGTAGTTTACTGCGATGCATCAGGGACTGGACTCGGGTGCGTCCTGATGTAGGAGCGGGCCATGATCGCCTACGGATCACGTCAGTTGAGGCCGCATGAGTAGAACTACGCCACTCATGACCTGGAGTTAGCAGCAGTGGTCTTCGCTCTGAAGACTTGGCAGCACTATCTGATGGGAGAGCGCTTCACAGTCTTTTATGACCACCAGAGTCTCAGGTATATCTTCTCTCAGAAGGATCTGAACCTGAGACAGCGGAGATGGCTTGAGTTCCTCCAGGACTATGACTTTGAGATAGTCTATACTCCTGGGAAGGGGAACGTGGTAGCCGATGCCCTCAGCAGGAGGACGGGCATTCAGCTACTTGAGGAGGCGACAGAGCAGCTAGCCTCCTTACAGATATCCTTCGTGGATAGGGACGGAGCAGCCTTTCTTCAGTCTCTCACAGTCTCTCCTCCACTTCTACAGCGGGTCAAAGAGGCTCAGCGTGGGGACGCTGACTGTGAGACCCGGCGTGCACTGATATCCTCAGGTCAGGCGCCTGATGGCTTCTCCCTTGGAGCAGAGCACGACATCCTTTTCCGAGGACGTACCTTCGTACCAGTCGCTTTACGAGAGGAGGTGCTGAGAGAGTTTCACACTTCTCCCTTGGCAGTGCATCCCGGAGTGGTGAAGATGTACCAGGATCTCAGACGACAGCACTGGTGGCCGGGCATGAAGAAAGCTGTGGAAGAGTTCGTTTCACGATGCCTCACCTGCCAGCAGGTGAAGGCAGAGCATCAGGTACCAGCAGGATTGGTACAGCCCTTGGAGGTCCCGGAGTGGAAGTGGGACGGCATATCTATGGACTTCGTGACTGGACTTCCACGCACTTCCAGAGGTCACGACTCTATTTGGGTGATTGTCGACCGACTCACCAAGTCGGCACACTTCTTACCCATCAGAGAGCAGGGCTCAGTGGAGAGCTTGGGACGTCTTTACGTCCAGGAGATCGTACGGCTTCACGGTGTGCCATCGTCTATCGTCTCCGATCGAGATGCTTGTTTCACTTACCGGCTTTGGAAGGGGTTGCAGGAGGCGTTCGGGACGCGGCTCCATCTGAGCACAGCCTTCCACCCTCAGACGGATGGTCAGACTGAGAGGACTATACAGACACTCGAGGACATGCTCCGTGCATGTGTTCTCGACTTTGGTCGCAGCTGGGAGGACCACCTACCCTTGGTGGAGTTCGCGTACAACAACAGCTACCACTCCACCATCGGGATGGCACCATACGAGGCGTTGTACGGCAGACCCTGCAGATCACCGTTGTGCTGGACAGACCCTGGGGAGTCAGTACTCGTGGGACCAGAGATGGTCCGAGCCACGACAGAGAAGGTCCAGATCATCCAGGAGAGGATGAGGACAGCTCAGAGCCAACAGAAGTCATATGCTGACAGGAGGCGGAGGCCACTAGAGTTCGAGGATGGCGACCACGTCTTTTTGCGTGTCTCACCTCGACGTGGTTTACGGAGATTTGGCCGAGGCGGCAAGTTGTCTCCACGCTTCATCGGGCCTTTCCAGGTCCTCAGCAGGATAGGAGAGGTGGCTTATCACCTGGCTCTACCACCTCAGTTGCACCGGGTGCACGACGTCTTCCACGTGTCTTAGCTGAGGAGATACGTGCACGACCCGACGCACATCATCGACTTTGGGGAGCTGGACGTGGACGATGGGGCGACTTTTGCGGAGGTAACAGTGGAGATCGAGGATCGACAGGAGTGGGTCCTACGTGGGCGGTCGATTCCTCTTGTGCGCGTCAGATGGCAGCACGGGAACCTCCAGGAGAGCACTTGGGAGCGGGAGGCTCAGATGCGTGCTCAGTACCCCCATTTGTTCCCCTAGTTTTTGATGTATCTTTACGGGGACGTAAAGCACTGAGGTGGGAGTAATGTAAAGACCCGCAAATTTCAAGGAAATTTTTTTTTTAATTTTCTTTGGAATCTTACAAGAGCGCAGCTTCAGACGGCACCTGATTCTGAGGCCCGGTGTGCCCGGAATCAATTTCCGAAGTTTGGCTCGGGTACATTCAGTGAACGGACGAGCGGGTTTTTCTATCTTTTGAACCGGTGCCCGGGATCGAATTCTGAGGGCACCGATGAAATCGCAGCGCCGGTATTTGCTTAGAAACGCCTCTTCCGGAGTTGCGTTTGCTCAACCGTGGTTTTTAAAATTTTGGGCTTTAAGTCGGAAATAAAATAAAGGTTGTGCGACAACTTTATTTTATTTCACTTAAGCCGCTTGGAAGTCACTTGAAAGCCACTTGAGCTGAGTTAAAGCGGATAGGGTGCTATCCGGAAATATCCTACCCTCTTGGTAGGATAATTGTGCGGTGGGGCCCGCACGAGCCCCGCCGTTTCTTTCGCTAAGTAACGCACCCGCGAAAACCCTTCAAAGTAACTGAAAAGTCAACCGGCGCGTTTTCTTTAATTTCTTAACAGACCATTTAATTGGGCGGTTTATTTCGTGAATTAAATGGGCTGTTTCATTCGTTGAATTAATTCAACGAATTTAATGGGTCGTTACTTACGTGTTTGCGTTCGTTGGCGAATTAATAAAATAGACCAACGTGTCTATTTTGGAGGATTACTCTTTATTCTCTGGGCCTCCACCCTCCCCGCGAAGAACGTGAAGAACGCGAAGAACGCGAAGAACGCCGGAACCAAAATTCGACGACGCACACCGTGATCCACGACGTCGACAAACTTTTTCCGCGACCTTCTTCTTCTTCGGCGCTTCTTCTTCCGCGGCAAACCTACGATCGGCGGTTAAAGGTGAGAATCGAATCTTCTAAATTCTCCCTTTTTATAATTCGATATCAACGGATTTAAATTAATTAAATCCGTTTGATCTTGATCCGGAGATCGTCGGCGCGACTCCTTCCCGCGGTGCGACGAGCGTCTCTTCCGCGACGATCACCAAATCCGCGACGACCTCTCGTCCGACGACGACGACAAGGTAGGGATTTAATTCTTGATGATTCTTTCCCGTGTTTTTATTTCTTTTTGAATAAAGAACCGGCATGTATATTTTCAATTAATTAAAATTGAATTGCCGTTTAAAAGAAAAAGAAGTGAACAATTTTTATCTTGATTAAAAATTGTTGTAGCCCCTTTCTCCCGTTGTTTATGACTAACGCGGAGGGTGCGGGTCTAACGAACAAGACCCGACAACCCTCCGCCGATCCTTTTCGTGTGCGGTTTTGGCAAGCGACGACGAACCGTGCGGCAAGGGCGATCCGTTGATCCCGCAGTGAAGATCGGCCCCCGGGAGGAGCAACGGCGCAGACGGGAGAGGAATCGGGCCACCGGAGCAACTCCGGCGACCGGAGGCGGCGGCGCCCGGCGCACCGCCGGAGGATCCGCCGCGGCTCGGCCGCGGCGGCGGCGAACCGCCGGACCGCGTCCGCGGTCCGGCCACCCAACACGCGGCCCGCGCGGGCCGCGTTCCACCTAAGCCGCGGGTCAAACCCGCGGCGCCCCTTGGCCGCTCGGCCGAGGTCGAGCCGGCCGGACCGGACGCGGCCCAACCGAGCCGGGCCGGGTCGGGTCGACCCGGTTCGGCCGACCCCCAGGGGGGGTTCGGGCCGGGTCGCCCCGGGCCTAGAACCCCCGTTTTCGGGCCCTCTTCGGTCTTTTGCCCATATCTTGGGCCTAGGACCTCCGATTGACGAACCGTCAGTGGCTACGCGATCCTTGGATCGATACGGTCGTTTCGGTATATTACACTCAAGGTTTCGGAAGACTTTGGGTTCGGCCAGGTTGGTTCGTACACGAAACCAACCGGGCCCTCGGAGCAGAAACGCTCATAACTTGAGCTACGGACGTCCGATCGACGTACCGTCAGCTGTGGTAGTTTCCTCTAAGTGAGACGGAACTTTTCGCATACTCTGCCCGAGGATTGGACACAGGCGGAGTACGGTCGGGTTGGTTTTTCCCTAAAAACCAACCGGGCCCCTGGGACGAAAATGCCAATAACTCTCAGACCGGGCGTCCGATTGACGCGCCGTCTGTTGCGTTGAGATCCTGTTGTCGATACGGAACTTTTGGATACATCAACTTCGGACTACGTGTCAGTTGGTGTATCAGCCTCTCGGCTCGTGGAGCGGACCCTCCTAAACGAGCTCGCTGTGTGCGGGAACCCTAGTGCTGGCTGTGACTTCGACGACAGAGCAGAGATCCTCCGTGGACTGCGACGACGACAGAGCAGAGATCCTTCGTGGACTGCGGCGACGACTGTGTGGAGATCCTCAGTGGACTGCGTCGACTACTGCACTCATCGATCCTACGTGGATCAGTGCTACAGGTCCTGTGTGGGCCCGATCCTGTGTGGGTCTTTACTACCGGTTCTGTGTGAGCCACTGCCTACAGGTTCTGTGTGAGCCCGATCCTGTGTGGGTCTTTTGCGGGGGTTAGTACCTATCGATCATTCGTGGGTCCGACGACTTAGATGGATCAGTGATCATCTTTGGCGTCATCTGAAAAAGTATACCTGGTTGAGTTGAATCTTATGTTACTCTCCTTTGTGGATTGTGTTGAACTATCCTATGTGGATTTACTATTTACTATTTACTCTCCCTGGTGGTTTTGAGTCTTGCTTTCCTGTGTGGATCGAGTTGACCTTGAGCTCAAGAGCAGAGCTAGAAATGGGGACTTAGGTATATGTATGGGCATATACCTAAGTCGAGTCAGTTGTTTCTTCGTGGTTGCCCCTTTCTTTTGTGCTATATCCTTTGTGGATTTCGGGAGACCTTCGGGGGTCTCGGGGTCCTTACTGAGTAGTTTATACACACCCCTTCACGGGCTATGCCCGCACCTTGTTGTGTTGGATGCAGACGACGGACAGCGCTGATCTCGGTTGGGGCGTGGAGCAGGACGGTACCTGGAGGCGGACCACTGGGCGGGACGTGCTCGGAGCGGACGTGGGACCCGAGGAGCCTGGAGGCTATCTGTACCACCCTTCAGGTGGGATTGCCAGTGGACGACAGGAGGCCGCCGTCTTTTCTTCAGTTGATGTTCTTTACCTTTTCAGTTGTACTTTCAGTTGGGCTTGTATTCCGGCCCCCTTTACTTTTCTGCACTTTGTAGTTACTTTCCGCTTGCTGACTCTGTGGTGGTTGTTACTTATAAAGGCAATGCCTTCCCTGTTTACCGGGATTTTACGCCTTGGTGCTAGTCGCCAGCCCCTGGCCTATGGAAGGCGGCTTGGGGTAGTCACGGCACGGGCCCTGAGGTCGGGTCGTGATATAAATACTCTTATCTCCCTTTCCAATTGAAATATATGAATATAAATTAAATCATGCAGGAGGCATAGAGATTTTACTTGGTTCACACTAATTTTTCTATGTCTATGGATCATACAGTTGCAATGTTCCAATGTACCAAATCTACTAAGGCCCATTGCCAAAATATGGTTTGGGCAAGATCACTTCTATACTCAGGCACACATCCTTTAAGATGTTCATAGTATACTCATTTTCCCTCATGGTTTACAAGAAATCAAAATTTGAAATATCACTAATCCTTCTTTTGAAGTTTTCTTATTTCTACTTCAAAATAATATCGTGTTATCATGAATCTCCTCATAATTTTTCACGCATATATGTGTGTGCGATGAAGTCCTATTTTAACCTCGTAGATGAAATCCACATTTATGTGTACTGTTAGTTTGTGGAAATTTCTTTCATAATAAATTTTAGTCTCTTCATAAAATTCCTAGCATCCCCCCATTAACATTATTTCCTCATTCGTGAACTTCCTTGAAACATGTGGCATAAGTTTTTCACAAAAATCCTTTTCTTAATAGAAAACCTATTCTTTGAGGATGGATGATGCATCATGAACCACTGATTCTTTTTATTATACCTTCATTATGTGGACAAAAAGTTCTTTACAATCTAACTTTGCTTTATATATTATTCCATCCTAGAATCCTCCCTTGTAAACCTCTTTCCCCTTCGAGGAATTCTCCCTTGAGAATGACTTCCTTCATAGAATTTTTTCCTCATGAACCACTTCAGACTTCGCTGACTTCTTCCAGTTATGATCTTCTATAATTAATTTTGATAAATTTAATGATATGATTAGGGACCTTTATATAGGTATATAAATCCATAAGAACTCACTAATCAAAAATAACCAAAACTAAGATGTGGTACAACATTCACCGTGAACTTTCTACATGGTTCACGTAAGGCATTTAATCATTTGTAGTTCACCTTAAATCTCTGCCTTCCACAAATGACACGACTCTCTTGAACTGAACTCATGGTGGATTCAAATCATCACCCTTGTACAAAAAACTACAATCCCCCGTTGAATTCATTTGCGGTGCGCGTAGCATGATTTCTGGTCCTCATAACACTCATATGTGAAAGTATTTCCTTTACATATCTTCCTTCACCTTTCTACATACCTCCTTTGTGGTTTGCATAGAGCCACTGGACTAATATGTGGTCTTAGAACTCTATGCTTCATGGTCTACAAACTGTATCCCAAAAACTTATTTTAGGAATCCTTCATTTTCCATAATAAATACTCTTGATTTTGAGGCCCGAAAACATGTAAAAACTATGAATTTAATCCACCTTAAATATCTACTTTGAGAACACCAACCCTAATGAAACACAATCATATTTCTTTTTTAAAACAAAAATACCCCCAAAACATTAAGATGATTCCTTGAGGGATTTTTTTCCCAACCAATGTTATTTTTCCTTGTGAGATTCACTTGTTGTGTGATGTTACTATTTTATGAGATTTTACTCACAGTCCGGTATGACACAATATGAGTCCGCATGCATCACGATAGGCATGTAGAAATATATGTTGACATAAATTGTTTCTTCTAGGGACATTTTTAATGAATTTGATATATTTGACTATGAATTATTATGTGTAATCCCCAGATATATACCTAATTAAATGTAATGGAAGAAACATTTATGTTATTCCAATTCACTTGTTAAGTCAAACACATAGGTCCTTGAGCCAGTTTTTCTTTGTTATTTATACACTTTTGAGGTTCATTTCATTGTGTAGCCTATGTACTAAAGATTTTTTTGTTCATTATAGGGAAAATTATTACTCTTCATATTTTGGTTGAGCATCATGAGAATAGTAACTAGCACACTCCCAACATAGCAGATCCAGAACATTGTACCAGTCCATAGAATATGGAAAACCATCATCTTAGCAATAGATTCATGAGAGTCATGTGATCTATGGAGAGGGTGAGTATTTTAACATTTCCTTCAGTGTCTAATATTTTGTGACTATTTCACCTATAGTATCTACCTACGTTCATTAGGGAGGTAGTTTATGAGGAAGCTGAGTTCTAGATTGATTTGGTCCATATGATTTTTCAGCTCCTCTAGACACCCACACATAGAAGGGTGATGTTTTATTCTAACATGATTCATGGAGCATCCAAACATTTTTGGTACTTTCTTGAGTGATCTATGTAATAATAATATTTATGCTAGAAGGGATTTGAAGAGAAGTTCCTATGTCACTTAGATATATATATTTTGAGTGATGAGTGGGATAACAAGTTCATTCACCCGACACATTGATTCATGTCGATAATGGACTACACTAGACGCTTCACCGACCTGTAATATTTTTCTCCTACCCTAAAATCTGATTATATTTCCAGGGAAATACAATTTTAGGATAGTCTTCACTATGAGATACGGTCATAGTTGAGCATTTTTTCACCTGAGCAGCTTCACAAATGCGATGGAACTAGATCTCATCATGTAAGGAAATATCAAAGTGGCCCCAAGTATTGGAAACACTGTTTCAGAAAGGTGATATAGAATTTATTCTTATTGAAGCAAGAAAAACCACTATGAATGTTATCGTCACAGATGTAGTTAGTAGATCATCATGGTAAGTGGTTTTCTACATCAAATTCATGGCTTATTAGAGTGTTATCAGTGTGTAAAGGTGGGATACAAGCATATTCATTGTTCTAAACCTGTTTTTGACACTTTTTTCTAGTAATTTGTGTCATATTTATTGTTTATATAGATTTATATAGTAAAAAAGTAGTGGTAAGGGATCAGGACATGCATGTGAGTCTAGGAATAACTAAACTACCCGTCATAAGATTGGTATTTGGAGTTGTATTAGGTTTTTTGGTTGAGGTAGGGGATGTGGTACCCCAAATGAAGGAGTAGTAGTACCTGATATATGCTATAAACAAGGGAGTCATACTGAAGCCCATGGTAGAGGGAAGAGTTATCTGTATTCCATAAAGTCAACTCCAGTTATTTTGGATCTAGATCCTTTTACTATCAGAGGTAATATTCTTAAATAATCTACCATATCAGGGTTTTTTTTGAAAAATGAGAATCAAATTCCATTTTTTCGATTAAAATTTTAATATATTTTGGTTTGTTTATATAGATATTGAATGGTTTTATGGCCATTGATACACCATTGGGAGTATGCTCGGAGGATATAAAATGTTTATGGGAATGTAATATTAAAATTGGTGGATACTATTTTATTTGGGAGATTTTTGTGTTGTAAATTATAGGCTTTGATTTGATTAATGAAATTGACTGCCTAGTTCTATAATATGATCATATAGACTTTTATTTTAGGATAGTTACCTACCTATATCCAGATAAGGGTTGCTACATCCTTTAAGGATAGTGTGGTATTCTTACTGGTCTTGAGGAACCAATTCATTATAGATTGTATTGTCTCATAGACTAACTGGTGAACCATGCTCTAAATGATGGTGGAATGTAGTGGGATAATTTCACTTTAGTTGTATACCTTTTTAAGGATTTCTATCTTAAAGTGTTTTCCCTCTTACCACCTGAGTGGGAGAATGTGTCCCTGATCAAGTTAGTACTGGTGGATAGGACAGTTTATATTGTATCCTCTAGGATGGAACCATTATATTTTCATGAGTTAAATGTTTTTTTGGAAGATCTGGAAGACAAGGGAATCATATATCCTAATACTTATCCATAGGGTTATCCCCTACTATTTTCCTATAAGGTTGACATGTATATACACTTATTTGTAGATTATCAGAGACTTAACCACATGATGATCAAGAAATAGTATCCCCTTCCTTGAAATAATGAACTCATCAATCATCAGAGAGGTTCCAATATCATCAATGAGATCTACATGAGGTCAAGGTATCATCTTTTAAGAGTTTTCCCTTATAAAAAACCCTAGATAAATTTTAGAAGAAAATTTTGACTGTATGAGTTTTTAGAGATGTAATTTTGTTTGATGAATGTAGAAAAAATATTAATGGCTTTTATGAATCAACTATTTTATCTATTTCAAGATAATTTTTTTCTAGTTTTCATTGATGAAATATTAGTGAATCCCTAGTCTATAGATGATCATTCCCAATATCTTGAGATCCTCTTATGCACACTGAGAGAGCATGAGATTTACAAAAAGCTATCCAAATGAAATTTCTAGAATAATAGAGTTCGCTTCATGGGAAATGTTATCTAATAATCTAGGTTGTTAGATGATACAAGGAAGGTTACAGATGTGGTATCATTCAAGGGGCCCAAGAATGTATTTGAGATTCAAATCATTCTGGGGTTATCAAGTTACTACAATTGTTTCATCCATGAATTCTCCCATTTGTTCTCATCGATGTACAAGATAACCAAGAAAGGGGTGAAGTTTTTTTGGTCAGATTATTTTTAGGGGGATTTTTAGGAGTTGAATATAATGATAACTTTATCACTGAACCTCACTTTGCCTATGCTAGGACATGATTATACTATGTACTATGAAACATCCTGAGTCAAACTCAGAGCAGTTTTGATATAAGAGGAATAATTAGTTGCATATGGATATTGACTATTTAGAACTCATGATAGGAATTATCCTACTCATGAATTAGAGTTATATGTGGTGGTAGATTCCCTAATATGATAAATAAATTATCTTATGGGTGAGATTTTGTGGTTTAAATGGTCCATAAGAGCTTCAAGTACACCTTTTATTAGTGAGACTTGAACCTTTAGATGAAGTTGTGGGTCGAGTATCTATAATCTATTGATTTTGAGCTAGCATAAACACCGGTATAGGAAGAAATTGTTTCTAATGCTTTTATTTATAAGACATCA
The DNA here is from genome assembly GCA_963277665.1 of Viscum album. NCBI lineage: Eukaryota > Viridiplantae > Streptophyta > Magnoliopsida > Santalales > Viscaceae > Viscum > Viscum album. Next base: position 880,950,263 of record OY728120.1, on the reverse strand, counting down.
ATAATGCTAGTTCATGAGTTTTTGGATGAGTGACACCTAATGGAACTCTTTGCAGACATGTATGCTGATGTTTAGGAGTCCTAGGGATGAGTTTCTCTAATTTTTAAAATATATTATACCCATGATTTTGGACTAGATAATGTGGAATAAATCATCTAATATAAATGGATTATAACAACGAGATAATGTATATTAAGGGGAGACACCATTAGGACGGTCCATTTGTAGTAGTAATGTTATTATTTTCTATCGCCGAGTATGTGTTCCTATGAAATTTCATGAGGGGTGATAAAATATTTTCTTACTTCTAAATGGGTGGTAAATAAAATCCTGAGAAGGATATATAATGGTCTCCATATATAGTATTGGTTTCCTAGAAAGAATACTGAAATAAAAGGACTTATGGGAAGATGTTTTATCTATCAACAGGTGAAGGCTGATCATCATAGGTAAGAAGGTATATTGTGGTATTTTCCAATTCCTGAATGGAAGTTGGTTGATTTAAAAATTAATTTTTTGACATGATTACCTAGGACACATCCACATAAGGAGATGGTATGGGTGATCATGGATCGAAAGAAAAGGTAGAAAAAAATTTTCTTGTCAGGGATACATTCTCCATTATTGATCTGGGTAGTCTCTACATGCAATATATAGTTTGGTCACATGATGTTCCAAGGAGCATAATTTGGGATAAGGATCCTAATTTCACATCTTGGTTATATCAGTGTCTTCATAAGGATATGGGATAAAAATTTATTGTGATTACAGACAACCATCCACAGACTGATGGCCAATATGTATATAAAATCTAGAATATAGAGTATATTTTATAAGACAATGATATGGTCTTTGGATGTTCTTGGGATCCGAATTTAGCACTCATGGAGTTTATATATAATAACATATTATATGTATTCTTCCAAATGGACCATTTCAAGGGTTTTAACAGAAGTCCATGTCGTCAGCCTCTTTCCTTGATATTGGCTGGTGAGTCTCCATTTTTTGGGCCTAGTCCCATGCTTGAGACTTTTGAGTATGCAGATTTGATCAAAAAGTGGTTATTGACCATAGATATTTAATAGAAATCATACCCTGACCATGGAGGATGACCTCTGATATTTGAGATTTTTCATCTTATTTTCCATCAGGTGTCAGCTGGGATGGGGAAAAGTTGCATCAAGAAAGAAGGCAAGATATCACCTAGGTTTTCTATTTTATTTGACACAGTGGAAATGGTTAGACTAGTGACATAACATTTAAACCTTCCATAACATTGAAACACCATTCAGAATTTGTTTCATGTGTCTTATCTTTAGGGGTATCATCCCCACCCCTCTCAATTGTTAGATAGTGTTAAGTTGTATGTAAATGCGTCCTTTTAGAAGCATCTAATTCATATCATGGACAATAGTACGAAGAATATATAGTGGAAGATCATTTCATATGTGTTAGTGTTATGGAATAATGGTAATTTGAAAGAGGAGATCTGAGAGAGGAAATATGATATGGGAAAACAATTTCCAGACTTGTTCACTGATAGTCCACAATGATTGTTTAAAAATATTGGTGATGAGATGTTTTATAGTGAGGATGTTGTAAGATCCCATTTTCTAGGTACAAACCTATTTTTGTTTTGGTAAACCTAATTTGAGTTTTTTTTGTAAAACCAAGTTAATAAATTCTATAAATGAGTTTTCCTGGTTCATGGTAAGTACTATATAAGTGGAGTAAGCGAATCAATGTAGAGAAAATTAAGACGTTAATTATATATTTAAATAATAAATTGTTTGGCATGGCTGACCATACAAAACCCAATAATCTGTGAAATTCAATAGGGAAATCCAAAAATCCAATATTTACATTATAAAATGTATTCATGACATAAAATCCATTCTTATTTAGTTTTTAATTCTTGGGGATGGGTTTATTATAATATATAGAAATCAAGGAATTTATAACCTAAATTCCTTATTTACATCATAAATATGCTGCAATTAACTAATTATAAAACCATCTAGTTAGATGTGTTATACATTTCGATAATGTTCATCCCTTATCTCATTATAGACCATCATCACAAGACATATAAGTGTTCTTATTTGATCTAGTAGCTCGTTCCATTAAATCACGGTGTCCCAGATTGAGGATCAGAGGTAATCCTTTTGGTTCAAAATCTCATATTCATCTTTTTTATTTTCCCATATAGAGAACCCTAGATTAGACTTCTTAAACCAGATCTAGTTTTGATGTCATTTATTAGAAGATTCTTGGTTCTATTGAGAGGAAGCAGGAACCCGACTATAATATGAACATTGATGGATTTCCTAAATATTCTCTATGTTTGAGGTGGGTGGTGTATAACAAATTCTTAAAAGTCTATTTCAATTGTTCTAGTATTTTCAAAAATTAAAATCTCATAGGAACATTGTGTGGATGAGTTTTCTAATTAAAATAATCATTGTTGGTCATAATCACATGATTCAACCACCTATCAGATACCATCAGGTCCATTGGCATGAAGACTGGACTTGCAGCCACCAGATAGGTAAACCAACCCTTGAATTTGGGATTAACTGGCAGCCTTGTTTAGTATGATTTTTTAATAAGAAGTGAATCATGATAATTGGTAATTTTTATCACATATTTGACATGATTTATGTGTGTCCTTGTGTTATATTAGTTTTTATTACTATATTTTTATAGAACATGTTTATTATATAATTCATATATAAAAGGATTATACTGGGTTATGCTTAAATGCTCATATAATGTGCTTGTACCCAATTATGTTGAAATTATTATTTAAAGTGCTTGCACCCAATTAAGTAGAAATTATGGTATAAAGGGATTGCAATTGGTTATCGAAAATTTATTATATAAATGGATTTTTCTTAGTTATGTTTAAATGTTTATAAAATAGGATTACACATGGTAGTAATTTCATTCTTATGCATTGGTATTGTGCTCGAACATGTTGTAATTCTTATAGAGCTTTACCTGATTCACCTATAATGAATTGTGGATTCAACCCTTGGGGAGGGGTTATGGATGTGGTTAACATGGATCCATGAAATGCTTAGATATATCTAGTAATGTGATGAAATAGGATTTGATGACCCTGAGTGTTACTCAGAAACTCAAGGGAAAGAGAGTTTATATTATTAGTTTCATTTATTTATCAAATTAACACCCATATACATTAGTTTTTTTCTTAGACCATATAATCAGAGTGGATTTGTTTTGACATTGTTGGTGGTATCCTAATGATTTATACTCACACCTGGTTTAGGTCATTATTTGGTACCTAGGATGATTTCATGGATGTAGGTATAAAAAAGGGAAAGGGACCCAATTATTTATTATTATTTATTAGATAGTTTGGAGTTTGAAGATAGTACCAACATTGGGGCCATGATTTTGGATTTTAGATTATTTTTTATTTTTATTTTTTTGTATGGAATTTAACATGTCATTCCGTTTTATTTATACTATCATTATGTGATTTTATTATTATTTGGGTTGTTCAGTTTTGGCCTTTATACTATTGTTATTGAATGACTGATTACATAATTATTTTCACTATTTTTTATAATCTATTTTTATTTTAGCTATAATTATAAATCTGTACCAGATGGTATAATGTCTTGACTATATATCATACACCCTGAAAACTTTTTGGCAGCCTCTAGCATATTGGGAGTTTCTCCTGAGGACAAGTAAACAACTCATCTTGATCAGATGAGGGGGTATTAGGATTGTCACATACTCATTTCCATTGTTCCTAATATATTATTTTACAACATTTTCATGATTATTATATAGAGTCAATTCATTTTGATCTTTGTATTTGAGTACTCCGACTTTTGGGTTGAAAGAGAGCATAAATATTCATATAATTATCTTCACAATTTTTATATCAATGAGGTATTATACTTTTTCCTGAGTTGATTCCATAATTATGTTTACCTAGTTAAATAATGCAAAAATAATATCATGTTAATTTATTTTCATGTTTTCATAAATTTTATATAGAACCTACAACTTAACATTAACCTGAAGTACCATGAAATTTCCTCTATAAATGTTGAGAGGTTTTTCCTACAAGGTGTGTGTGTATTTAAACAAAATCAAATTTTTTCATATAGCATTAGATGATTTTTCTACCAATATATTGACTTCTTTTTTATTAGTATCAAGCTCCCATTTTTTTCCTTTATAAATATCCACTTTCAATTCTTTCCAAAATCCAATTAATATAAGCTTTTTACAAATCCATTCTCAATAGTAGAAAATAATGTTCCACAAGATTTTTCCATATGAAGAAGTTATTTATAATGAAATATAGAATCACATTAGGCTTTAAAACTACTATAATTACTTCATAGATAGAAAATCTTCACCAAGATACATTAGATTTAATACCACCTATTAGTCCCTAACATGTTGAATAATCTAAGAGGGTGGGTGAATTAGTATATGTCTATTTATAACTAACCCTCTACAATGATATTATTCTTTGATTATTAGTATAAATCCCACTCCATTATCAATAATGTAAACCACTAAATTATTAAAAGATTTTTGTTTTATAATTTTACATGGTTCCCCTAGAATAGGATAATCCAAGGAGTATGTTAGAAATGTGTCGATGCTCTTGAAACACAAAGAAAATTGGTTAAAATTAGGATACGTAGTAGCTGCACTAGCCCTACAGGTTTCAAACCTTCACCAAATAAATTAAGTATTCAATTATTTTTCTTAAAATATAAAATACCCAACTCCACTGTTAATATACCTAATTTTTACATAACCAATGTATAAATTACACTATCATTAGTGCATAAATATTCCTAGATAACACAAACATCCTGTAAGATGCCACCTAGAACTCATTCTTCTTCACAGACTTTTTAGTACTTGTATATGAATCCCCCTTTAGTTCTATAGAGGAATTATCTTCAACCTTGGTTCCACCTCTCTTTCCCCATTTCATTCACATTGAAAGATATATTTGCTCTCGTCTCTCTAGAGAGGCAATACGATACACTATTTTATATTAATTTTTATAGTATTTTAAATATTTCATTCAATGATATCCCATTGATATATATTTATATACTTGAATATTTTATTTTCCATTATGATAAGATTATTTTCTATAATATTTATTCCTAACCAAATCTCATAATATTTTTGAAACAAACTTGGTCCTTGATCATCCATCCAATATGATATTTTAATCTAAATCTTAAAATATTTATTTTAACCATGTGGAAGAACTCCAATATTTATAGCATGAACCTAGGGAAAAACAAAATCTACTAAATCTAAATATTGAATAAATACAAAACTCTTGAATATCATGTCTTGATTCACCCATTAATCTTAACATCATTTTCTCCTACTATATTAGACAGAGTTTTTAGCCATATTTTATTTTTAATAATTAATTTCATAATTTATTTTTGATCATAATTAAAAAGAATGGATAAAGAAATGACCCTTATAGATTCCAAAAATAACCCATATAGTCCAATTAAATGAAAATGATGATTTACCTAAATGATACTTATTATATTCAAAAATTAATACTGGTGAATTTTTTTTTGTCTTACACCCTAAAGGACTAGTTTTTCATAAACAATGTATGTTTCCCACCCTAAAGGAATATTTTATGGCTAAGGAGTAGGTTACATGAAGCTTTTGAGTTATGTGTCGAAACAATCAGATTTTCACTAAGATAATTGTACAACCCTAAGTTGTGTACAACTGTAGTCATTGTGTTCTCCCACTCCCCCCGAATCCATGTGGTTGACTTGTGATGGAGAATATGGCTCGTGTTACCCCGTTTACATGAAATATTATAATTTTACAAGAAAAAACATTTTTTTTATCTGAACCAATTCCCTATATACTTGAAACGTGTCCAAGACCATTACCAAAAAAATTTCTCCTAATCATGGGTATCATGATGCCTCTTACTCCTAAAAATAGGCACCCTAACATCAGGCCACATGAATTTCCACTCCTACATGAAATTTATTAGTCCATTCCCCCACCCAATATTTCATAATAATAGGACATGTAAGACTAATTGTGTAATCACTAAGGGAAATAAATTACCTATTTTGGTGGATTCCCTTTTTAGGATCATCATCTCACCTTAATTAGACCTCCTAGGGGTGTAATTCCCATCCATGTGTTTGATGCATGACATAAAACATGTTATACCCACATACCTTTCATATGATGTTATATTGATATGAAAAAATCATCATTTTATGATGTTAAATTGTACCATACCCCATGCGATGAGAACTTAATACCCCGTGTATAATCATCATGGGATGAAAACCCCAAGGAAATCTACTACAGGGCTATGTCCCTCACCCCAATGGACTCCTACCATGGTAAGACCAAATGTGTAATCCCATAACCATCCTTCATTGATAATACTTTCATGATATGAATTTCCTTACTACATGATGTTAAATTTCATAGATAGGTCCTATCACATGACTTTAAACAATGACATTGAACTACATGGGTTTTGATCCTTTTCTCTTAAATAGGGTATGTGGTAATACTCCCTGAGGTTCAATCAAGACCCCAACATTACCACATAACCCCCCAAGTGTAAAATATTCCCCATTTGGGATACACTCCACAAAATCCCATGTGTGAAATCTTCCCCACTAGGGACACACTTAACCAATTCCCTAGTGTGAAATATTCCCCTCGTAACATATTTAACAAAATTAAAAGTGTGAAACCTTCCCCTATCAGGAAACACACCACCAAATCCTGAGTGCTAAATATTCTCCCTTGGGGACACACTCAAGTAAATTCCAATTGTGAAATCATATCCCTTAGGGAAACACTTAACCAAAATCTCATGTGTTAAATCCTTCCCACCCTAGGGACACACATAACCAAACCCTGAAGTGTGATCATCCTCCTGCCCAGGGAAACACATAACCAACCAAATGTCCCCACAATATGTTAAAATTATGTACCACTTATCCCCATAATATGTTACATCTATGTCCAATACATTTTCACAAATTCCAGATTTGTGACCCCATCCTAAATCCCCAACCCATAAAATTAACATCATTATCTTGAGGTTAAAATCCTTGTAAGTCATATGCGCCATGCATAAAATACCTCATGGATGACATGGGATGCCTTAGGATCCACAAAAAAGATGCCTCATAGGTTAGATCCCCTCCCAAATAGGAATAATTTATAATTACCCAACCTACCTAATGTATTTAAATTCCCATGAATGACCAATATTACCATATACTTTGACAAAAGGTTGTTTCCCTCTCAATATAGATTAAGTTTAATTAACTGGATTCCACATCGAGATGACATTGGCAAAAATTTTCATGATCATGACATAAATCTATGAGGAATATTCAAAATAAGAGAAAATATCCAAGGAGGAATCCCTCGAGGGAGGAATCAAAATCTCATCACCCCATTTTGATCAAGGATCTGGAATCTCCAATAAATTTAATGGAAGCCTCCCACATTTTTAAAGTGGGAAGGTTGAAAAAAATAGAAAATTACATCACTTCCAGGAGGATGGATGACTTGTGTACGTAGAAGAAAGTGTTGGAAATAAAAAAAATGTTGAACCTGATGTGAATCTATCCTCATTCAACTATGGGGACTAGTATCATTGGGGGAACAATCATATTTTATTGTTAGTGGATCATGATATTCAGATCTAGGTTACATGAGGAAAGCGTTGGGCACATCAAGAAATTTTTTTATGACTTGGGGCTAATAACATTGGGCATACTCAATCTACAACATCATCAATGTGGAAACCTCATGTATTTTAGGAAGATTGGTCAATTTTGGGGAATTGGGAATCAAATTCCCTATATATGTACTTACAGAAGATCCCATGTACTTTATAGGGATCAATCTATAAGAAACTGGAAATGTTACACCAACTGGAGTAGGGGTAGGGGAAATATTGTTGCGACAATCTAGAATAACTATATTCCTACCATGAAAGTTATAATGTCTTCAACTACTAAGTGAAAAAAATCCTATTTTACCCTCTGATATCATTTATAAGAGGGTTATCGACTCCATTTTTCATTGATATGAATATGAAGGGGTCCTTACCACTAGAGATATGGTCCACCAAGATCTCAAGGCATCGATACCTCATTGACACTACTGCCCTTGATGGACATGCATGGGTAACCTTTTCATTCTATTATAAAATTAATTTGGGAGCCTTCCCCTTGAGAACTATGACAATTTACTCCCCTATACTGGTGAGGGATGTTTGAGCCATTTCCATTGTGTTCGATGCTTGATTACTTCACTGGAGGTCTCAAAAAAGTCCATATTAGTGAAAATGCTGACCAGTACCATAGGTCGATGAGTGGGTTGTCTCCATCCCCACTCTATCGACCCCAGTCCAGGACACCCAACGTCGACATCGATAGTCATACCCAAAAAATATCCTCATAAGGGGTGTATTTTTCATCTCTAGTGAACTGTTCCAGTGCTGGTGTATCTCATTAGACCCCCACAATAGATTAATAGGGATCTATCTTCTACAATATAGGATTGAGACCATAATTTCCTTTCATGAAGGTTGGGTTGACTCTCTCAGTTTTCAAAACCAAAAAAGGCCATTATAGTCCATATCATGATCTGGAGTACTAGTGTGGGGGTCCTCTAAAGACCACCATAAATCAGCATAGAGGTTCTCCCAATGATGAAAACATCACCTTATCTGAAGAAAAATCACAAGGAAGAATAAAAAACACCCTTCATTGGGGATGTTCCCATGGAACAGGTTGTAACACACATGGAAGGAACCTGTGAGACACTTAGAAAATCATGCTCATAGAAGCCTCATTCCGTTATAGATGGGACCCTGGGAAGCATCATGTCACCATCAACTACTCAATATAAAAAGCAAAAAATGTATTGATGTGGGAAAATTCACCTCAGATGGAAAATTATAGGTAAGAATCCCATCAAAAGAGGCATATGATCATGGATGAAAGGGTCAAAAAGAACCCCATATCCCTCAGTAGACACCTATAAGTGGAGGATATTTTAGCATCCTTCAAAGGAATCAAAGTGTAGTTATCTTTTTCCCCATTAGTTTCCCCCCTCTCAACCTCCATTAAAGATGTTGTGGAAAGGTTAGGGTATGGTTTGACACCCTAATATGTAAGTGATCACTCTAATAAGACTCAAAGGTATATCACAATCCTCATGAATGAGGAGGTTGTAAACCCCCCATTCTACATGAATATGATCTTGAAGTTGGATCAACGTTTTAGATATATTATGACATTTAGTGTATGTTTGAATCATGAAATTACCCTATCCTAATAAATTATTATAAATGTAGATCAGTGTTAGTGCCATCACCCTTATCTCAACCTACACCAATCGGGGCTTGGGATGACCTAGAGCAGGAAAATCCCCATGGTAGTGAACATGAGAACTTGTGTGAACTCCTTACTATTAACCATCAATCATTCATTCATTATCCACCTACGAAACTAGACTAAGACATATCAGAGTCCCTCACTGAAGACTATGTATCATTTTTTTCCAAAATTTCTGGGTGATGTTCTAACATCATTAGTATTGGTAGCTAGCATACCTAGGGATCAATGAACACATTGATTCCTTTTAGGAATAGTGAAATATGGTTGAGATCATAGAAAACCCTATAACTTAGAATCATGAATCATATTGATACCTTTATAATCTATAGAAAACCTATATTAAGTGACTCACCATACTCTTTTGGGTTAGGGAATAAGATTCTCAACACATGAATATTAGAATTTGGGTATAATATAATTCCCTCAATTTCAGCCTTATCCTATGGAAATGATGGGACTATTGATCTGTCATATCCACTAACAATAAAGGCTTATCTCTAACTACCACCACAATTTATGTTGTCAAAATCAACCATATATAGGACCAGAGACACTAGATCACCAACATAGATACCAATATGGAAATCTAACCTCAAGGGGTGACACAGCACCAAGATTCCCCCAGCAGACACCCATAAACATCATTAGGGACTATATCTAGGTCGTGGGAGTCCCTTCAATGAAACTTTATTACATGTCAGATGGAACATTTGAAAAGTAAAGGGGCCTCCTAAGCTTATCGACCCATTATATGTTGCACCAAAATTTGAGGTGCACCTTAGGATAACGACTTTTCTATAGGACCTTGAGAAATAGAAAAGTTTCACTACTATGATTATTTAAAAGTATCATCATGATATTTATGACATTAAAATGGATCTCATCTATCCTCCAGTGGGTAACATGGTCCTCCTTCCCTAATCAGTGCAATTTGAACTTGGTGACCCCATGCACCCATCCATTGTAGTGGTTGGTCTATTGAAATCGACCGAGATATGAGTCACCATCCCTACCTAAATATAATTATTATCTTCTATGATATCAAATATATTCTTATCTCTATTTTGATGATCCCGTCAAGACATTGGTGGCCACAAATCATGGTGAAGATGGCGTGATAAACACTCTCACCACCCGTCTCAAGGATCTGGAATCATTTCAGGTGGAAATTCCTCCAGAAGGGAAGCTGTACCCATCATGTTGTGACCATTTTCAAGAATCCCTAGAATTTTGTATACCAAGATTCAACTCATTTAATAGGATGGGTGTTCAACTATATAATTGGGACCACTTTTCCTCATTGTGTGGTCCAATATTGGGGACTCCAGAACATCAGGAAACCACCATGCTCTCATGCTTTATCCAAATGTTGAAGTAACCTGCATTTATATGGTATAGTCACCTACCCACTGGGTTTATTATTAGTTGGGAGGACCTCCATAGATAGTTTTTTAACTATTTCATATCCACCTCATGAATTAAAGGCATCACAAACTCTTCAAATGAAAACAAATACCTGATGATAGGGTCACCAACATCATCGGTTATTGGAAGGGACTCTCATATTCACTAAACATTCCACTTTACAGGGAATAGATGGTTATGATGTTCATAGAAAACATAATAGATTAGTTGAACCCTACCCTCATATCACTGAACTACCTAGGAAGATTTCGATAGATATCTAACAAATCTCATAATTTGGATGAACCCCTGTAATGGACTAAGCAACAGTTGTTCCCATTTCTATAGTGACCCAGTCTTAACATATATGGATATTACATCATTTTAGATGAATATTCAGAATATTACAAAAAATCAAGCCCGAGGACCATAATATTTTAGTGTCTTTGAAAACATATAACCCATTGTTCTAGTTTGGTGAAATGTATTCAGAATATCTTATAAAGATATTCCCCTTTAGTAATCTTACTTAAAACATTTCTTCATAACCTATATAAAGAAATCATAAGAAGGGGGTGAGATAAAATTATCAATAAGGGTAAAAGAGAAGATATGTAAGGAAAATAATTAGCATAAGGGTATGATAACATGTTTGTATCATTAGGATATCGTACCTTGAATATCAATGATCATAATCAAGATTTATCACATAAATATTGGAAATTCATTAGACATAAATTATAAGGTAATCAAGAGAATAATCCTTGAAATCATAACATAGGAATACGACATGGAATTATGGAAGAAATACAAAATGATTTGAATTGTAGACAAGGATTACTTACAATACCTTGTTAGTGGAAAAAATCCTAAAATGAATCGAGTTCACTCTCCGTTCCCTCCTTGTGGTACCGAACTCGGTCCACCTCCTATTCCAACCTTCTATTACTAAACCAAGTTCACTCCTCACTCTATACCCTTTATACTGAACCAAGTCCACTCCTTGTTCCAGCCCCATCTTACAAAACTGAGTTCAGTCCTCGTTCCAACCTTGTCATTCTGATCCGAGTTTACTCCTCCTTCCTTACTTTTCATACTGAACCAAGTTCGCTCCTCTTTCTAGCCATATAATAATGAACTAATTTCACTCCTTGTTCCATCCCTATCACACTGAATCAAGTTCACTCATCCTTCCATCCGTATCATACTAATCCGAGTTCGCCCCTCATTTCATAATTTTCTATATCATGAGATATAAATACTTACCCAACACATTAGAGGGGGATACAAGTCCTACCTGTCACATTGTTACATCGTACAAATATATTCAACAAGATAATAAAACATTCATCGTATCATGAACCTTTAAAAGTGATGGGTCTCATAATAATTATATCATAACCCATGAAATTAAATGTATATCATAAAAATTTGATTGTATCATAACCAATAGAAAATAGGTAGGTCTCATAATTATTTCATCAAAGTATAACCTCTGAAAATAAGTAGGATTAAAAATCATATAACACATGGAAGAGAAAGGAGTTTCATAAACATCCTTCCATAAAAACATAATCAATTAAAAAAATAATATTAATGGTATAATTTATCATATTACAATTAAATAATCAACTGTAACAAAGTATTTCATCTTTGATGGAGAAGGATTTTTAAGGATCGCATGGAAAAAATTTCATGGAAAATAGATTTTATTTGAAAATCCCTTTCATAAAGCCATTTAAAAACCGTTTTCTTGTAAAGAAATATTTACAATTTTGTTTTAAAAAAATCTGAGGAAAATATATTTTCCTCTTTGAAAAAACACTTTTTAAAACATCAAGCATTTTGGAAAACTATTTCTTTTAATATAGCTTTGAAGACATAGAAATAACTAATGAAATACTTTTGAAAACATTTTTCTAGATAACTTATAAAAGAATAATGGAAAAATTTTGAAATAATTTTTCCATTAAAACTTATTAGATAATTTAGAAAACATTTAAAAAACGTTCTAAACATAAAAAAATTTTGAAAAACATTTTTTAGAAGAAATGAGTTTGAAAGAAAACAAATTTCCAATCGAAGAGAGAGATAAAGTCATATTTCTTAAATCACTTTTTAATTATATTTTGTACCAAGGAGCAGAAAAAACATACCATTACATGATGATATCATGAATAAAAATTAGACTAGAAAATACATGAGTGTTCTTGAGAGTTGTGTCATAAGATTTCATCAATGTAAGCATAATTGTAAATGCTCCTAATAGAAGATGATATTATAGCAACAAACTATTACCACTTTGGAAACATTGACTGATAATCCACATGAGATAATAACATTACATGAAGCATAAATTATCCTGAAATAAGAATATTCATTATAGAACATGTCAAAGGGAATTATATACACCATATAGGAAAATATAGGTTCATAACATGGCATCTATCTCAAAGAAGGAAAATTAAGACAACATTAATTTTCTGATTTGGTAATTTTTGAAACATAAAAACCATGAAATAAAAATCATAAAATTTATATGTAAATACCAATAAATTTAGGTATAATTACCATATAATATTTTCATGTTCAGTATATACACTACATAAAATAAAGGAGTGGTGAATAAGGCATAAATATCAAAGAAATAAAAGTGAGACTAGAAATCCCAAACCTTAAGTCTTGACTTTCTTCGTACACATTAAAACATCATGTACAATAAATATAAGTTACTATACATATAAAAAAATATTTTATTATATCTAATAACATATATTATTATTTTTTATGATATTATATTACCCTTTTATTAACAAGTCTATGTTAATGTTAAGTTTTTGGTAATATATGATTTCTTTTTTATATATGATTGGGGTTGTTATTCATGAACCTCATAATTAGATCATGAATTAATTATTTAAAGAATTTAAAACATGATATAAATATCATAAATATTCAATATAAATTTATTTATAATAATCTATAAAATATAGAAATATAAAATGGAATACACAGTTCATGGAGACGATAGGTTGTGCGTACGCATGAATGGAGTTTCCATTTAATTATTGTTTTGAAAGAAAGAATGTAAATAAAATATATTTAAATGTATTTATATTATCATTAAATTAGAATTATTATTTTAAATATATCATATAATTTTACTAAAACCATCCTTAATACATTCCATGTAAAGTGTGAATGAATCACAACGCTTTGAGGAGGTGGTAGTCCACATGTCCACAAACAAAGTTATCATTTTCACAAAAAATACAAAGAATGGAGGTATGTTTTGTATAATAACTATATAATAATAAATAAAGTATAAATATAAATTATATCATATGAAATCATAGTTTCCATCATAATTACCGATCATGAGAGGTGGTAAAGGAAAAATGAACAACATCATTTTATGAGGCAACAGTTCACCGTACACAAGAATGGTAAGATAGTTACCCATTAGATGGAATAATGTGTAAGTGAAGGTTATAAAATTAGAATAAAAAAATATCATTATATTTAGGATACTGATGATATTATATAATCATGTAATAATAATATTTGTGAGGGTGGAGAATGAAAATAAAACAAAGTAGTTTGAGGAAGGATGCTACCACTTCTTTGGGTAACTCCTCTTGGTTTTCACCGACGAGAATACTTGGATGGATTTATTCCTAAAGGGAGGATTTTAGGACGTGTTTTGGTATTTTGGGAGCTTATTTGATCAGATTTTGGGTGAGCCAAAGGGATTCAGAGTTGTGAATAAGTGGGAGGGGTGAGTGATTTTTTATGGAGGAGGAAGAGTAGCATTCTTATAAAGATTTGAAAAGAGAATTCCAACCATGTTTGTAACAATTTTAAATGGATCCAATAATGATCCAAATGATACCCAAGGTAGTATAGTGTCAATATATTGACATTAAATGGGTATTGGACATTTTTATAGGTCATTTTGGGCATTATGATTATGGTTTAGTCATTTTTTAAGCTAATTTTTCTCTTAATCGTTATAATTAATTTTAACCAATTCCACTAAAATTTTTGTTCAAAAACAATGATAACATTATTGGAAATTATATATTATTTCGATAAAAAAAATATAATCCAATTTTCCATATTCCAAACACATAATTAGAGGAAATTAATTTAAAAATAACCCCATAGTCGTGACGACAAAGTAGGTTTTTAATGTAAAAATGTTCAAAAGTGTGCTATGTTTTTATAGCCATATGTAAATTTGAAATTGATTCCAAGGAACTGAAGTAGATAAATTGATGTGAAATTGATATAATTAAACATTAATACCAAAATAAAATAAAATATAATTATATACATATGTTACATGAAAAATAATTTATGAATTAAAATTCAGTGCCTTTCACTTTTCATCAAAAAACGAAAATTCTCAAAAAATACCAAAAAATCACACAAAGTAAATTTTGATATTAAAATTCCAAAAATTATATTTATTTTTTAAGATTAAAATTTTAAAAGTCTGAAAAATCATAATTATAATGGGTTCACCATTAAAAGGTGGTAGAATTACCATTTAGAAAAATACAACATTTTATACATAAAATTGGGTTTATTCTTATATTAAAGAGATAAAAAATAATGGATGAGTATAAAAAATATCTATTAAATATAAAATTTATAAATTTCATTTAAATCATTAATCAAAAGTGGTTTGTTTAATTTATTGAGATAATTTTTGGTTTTTACATAGAAAAATAGTTTTCGTAGAAAAGTTAATTCATTATTTTAAAATAGTTCTTTTATTAACTTATACTAATTTATAACGAAAGGATTCATTTTATTTAAATGTATAAATAATATTTGTAAAAAAGTTAATCATATTCATGAATTTTATTCCAATGGCTATGTAGTAGATATACTAATATTTTAATAATAATATTAATAGTATATTGTAGTTTAGTAAAACACATCCTTACATGTTATGCAATCTATTTAAGGGAATCGACATTGTGTGTAAAACTAGAAAAGCATAGTGATGAATGTAATGAAAATTGATCTAAGTATTTAATTTAGTACAATATTTACTTTTTGTTTCATATAATTCAATTCGAAATTAGTGCTATTATATAACAAATGTTATATTCAGTGTTGTGTAAAATTAAAAATATAAAAAATATTAAATTAATTCAAAACAAATCACAAAATCTCAGCGTGTTACATTATACCCCTCTTAAATTGAATTTATACTAATAAATTAGTCTGGGATATCAATGGTTTAATACTTGAATGTTCTATTCATGGAATAACACATTGTAAAAATGAATACTAGAACTTCCTTTAAAAAGGGAATGTTGGAAACATAACTGTGACCCAAAGTAACATATAACTAGGTTTATACATAGGAGAACATAATTGAAAAGTGAAAACATGGACATGGAAGAAATGTGTAAATAATCATAGATATTAATAAAGATCACAAATAACAAGGAAGTTGGTGATCAAGAGAAAGTTAATAGTCAAAAAATCATCAATTGAAGTAGCATGAATGTGGTCATTGATATCATAAAAAATGACAATAATAGGAAATACTTTTATTTCAAGACCCTTTTCCTAAAGTTGGATAATTTTTTTATAAGAAGATATACATTATTTATTTCATTCCCTTTCATAAGAAAAATATCACTATTTGGTCGTGTGTTGACCAATTTCAAATTCCCCTCTTTATCTAAAAAAGAATGTGAATTTATCATTCTGGAGGAACTACATGATCACAAGATCTCAAATTATTCATCCCATTTAATTTCAGTTTCCATCAACACAAAGTAGTTACAACATGTTATACAATATGCATAAATCCTCATATTGTGAGGTAATACTTTAATCTCACAAACTGCATATGTTGTTTAACATAAACATTACATAAATGGTTAACCTTATAAACCTTTAGAAAGTTGAAAATAAAAATTTTTAGAAAAAAGGTCACTTAATCAGATTAACATTTATACCCCATGTAATATAAAGTATCTATTGTTTTTGACATTCCAAACATGTGAATACCTTAATCGTATATCCTCTTGAAACATGGTAATAACCTGAATTCCCTTAACTAACTTTGGAAAACATAGACACATCATTATTCCAAATATTACATGATATATTCCTTAAATTCAAGAAGTTTTAAAATTCATCCATGATAACATATATCACTTTGTAAAAAAAATCTCTTATCATTTCTGAGTTCATAAATTCTAGCCAATTTACTTTATTCATATCACCATCTCTTTATCCATATTAAGTATCATTTTCTAATCCTGAGGAACATGTTAACAGTTACCTTAAATTAATGTATCCTTTTACATAACTCAAAATTATTAAATAAAATCATCTATAAACTATATTTATATACATAATTATTCATATAACATAATCTATACACATTAATCATCCATCTTTATTATTAAAAAATTACTCATACTTCATCAACTTATTCCATAATACTTATTTCCTAGAATATGAAACATGGATAATGTATTAAGGTTACTTAATGTAAATTTAATAATTATTCTGATGACTAATGTAATCAATATTTCTATTTCATAGCATACTATTCACATGTCATTTTCAGTTCCCTTATCTTTTACAGTACAACCAATACTCAAACCACCTTTTTGATTCTCTTTATGGGATCTCAACATTGGAAATTGATTTGTTTAATGAGAATACATTCAAAATATGAAACTTTCAATTCTAACTCAGTTCCTTTAAGTTCCAACAATTTACTAACACCAAAAATCATACTGTGAGCAACACATATCATTGAAGAAAACCAACTAATCATAAAAAAATTACTTCTAATATATCTAAATCATGACACCTACTTCTTTAATATATTAAACATTATGTTTATACAAGTTAATTAATAGTCTTATTCTATCTAAATCTTTTATTATGGTTCATAGATAGTTTGAATTTCCCAAGAACGTCCCCGAAGTGTGTCAAACCAGGTGTGAAACAAGGACCGTTCTTATGCACCAGTTCTCGATCCGATCTAGCTGAATATGGTGTTTTCAGGTTAAAACTTTATATATCTATTCTAGAGCCACATAAACTTGTAGTATATAGAAATGGATTTATTTCTAGGAAACCACTCATTGTATTCTTCACAAAAATTCTAGGACACTTTCCTAAACATTAACTCATCCTTATAATTTTCGTTAGAGACTAACTGAGATGTATCCTTAGAAATATTCCTATGGATATCACTAAAGTTGTGTAATCCTTGTTTCCAAATATTATATAAAACATTCCATTGATACCAAATATAGTGATCCATGTTTAAAATACATGTATATTACCTCATTTTATAAGAATATTTGACATATTACTAAAATACATGTCTGAGGATAGTAATAGTTTCTTTTATTTGAAAATATGTAACCCATTATTCTATTTTGGTGAAAGATCCTAAAAATCTCCCATTAAGATATTCCCTTGTTTTAATCCTACTTAAAACCATTATTCATAACCTGGGGAGAGGAAAAATAATAATGGGGTAAGATCAAATGCACAGTAAGTGTAAACAAGGAGATATGTAAGAAAAATCATTATAATAATGGAATGAGAACATGATTGTATCATTAGTAGATCATACCTTGTGCATCAAATTTCATAGTCAAGGGTAATGGAATAAATATTGGTAGTTAATTAGTCATGAATCTTAAGTTAATTGATAGAATAATACATAAAATAATAGCATATTATTGTTACATTGAATTGTGGAAGACATATAAAATAATTTCCATTGTTATCAAGGCTTACTGCTAAGGCAATCTATGTGGACAAATTCCTTTACTCAATCGGGTTCACTCCCCATTCTAACAATGTATTTATAAACCGAGTTCACTTCCGATTATAGACCTATATTACTGAATCAAGTTCACTCCTCATTCTAGACATTTCATACTAAACTGAGTTCACTCCTCTTTCCAACCCTATCATACTGAACCGAGTTCACCCCTAATTCCATCCCTGTCATACTGAACTGAGTTCCCTCCTCATTCTAGATCTGCTATACTAAACTAAGTTCACTCCTCATTTCAACCCTATGATACAAAATTGAGTTCACTCCTTATTTCGTACTAGGAATATTGAACTTACTTCACTCCTCATTTCATCCATTTATATCTCTTGAGATATAAATCTTTACCCAATGAATTGGAGAGAGATATATGTCCCGCCCATCACATAATGATATCATACATACATGTTCCAAAAGATAATAAAACATGCATCATATCATAAATAATAAAAAGATATGAGATTAATAATCATTATATTGTAACCCATCAAATGAAATGGGTATTATAAACATGTAATCATATCATAACATGTGGAAAAGATACAAGTCTCATAATCATTTCATCATGGAATAACCTTTGGAAAGAAGTGGGTTTTAAAATCCTATAACCTGTGGAAGAGAAAAGAGTTTCATAAAAATCATTCCATGAAAACATAAACCATTTAAGAAAAAATAGTAATGGAATCCTTGGATCATATCCCTGGTAAATAATAAAGTATAAAAATGTATTTCATCTAGTATAGAAAAGGATTTTGAAGTATCATATGGAACATTTCTAATAGAAAATATCTTATATTTGAAAATACATTTCATAAAACCATATCAAAAATCCTTTTCATATAAATAATTATTTAAAATTTCATTTAAATCATTTCCTAAGATAAATATCTCTAACACATAGAAAACCCCCTTTTTAAAACATCAAGCATTTTGAAAACTCTTTTCTTTTAAAATAGCTTTGAAAACATAGAATGAAGGCTTGGAATCATTTTAAAAAATATTTTTCTAGGAAACATATAAAATAAGATTGAAAAAATATGGGAAAACATTTTCCATGAATAATAAAAATAATCTTTAATTTTTTTAATTTTTTATAAATATAAAACATTTTTTAAAACATTTTTTTAGAAAACATGTGTTTGAAAGAATAAAAATTCCTAACCAGAGAGAGAGATAAAATTAGATTTTATTAAAAAGAGTGTATTAATTATTTAAAGTACCAAATAGTGAAAAATGGTATAAATACATGAATTTATAATTAATAACAATAATATAAGAAATTTCATGAGTGTTCTTGAGAGATGGATAATAATATTTCATCAACAGAATCATAATCATAAACAATCCTGATAAATGATGAGATTGTAGTAATAAAATATTATAACTTTGATAACATATAATCATAATAAAAATGATAGAATAAAGTTACATGAAGATTAAAATATCATGAAATAATTATATTCTTCATATATCATGTTAAATGGACTTATATACACCACAAAGAATAATATAGGTTCCTAACATGGCATGTATCTCAAAGAAGTAAAAGAGGGAAAAATTACTTTACCGATTTGGTAACTTTTGAACCATAAACCCCATGAAAATAGAGATAATAAAATGTATATGTAAATATATGTAAATTTAAGGATAAAATCCTATAATATATTCATGGTTATTACATACATCGCACAAAATAAAACGGTGGTGAATAAAGCCTAAATCTCACAGAAATTAAAGTGAGACTACAAATCCCTTACCATGATTCATGAAATTTTCATACACGTTAAATCCTTATGTATAATAAATATAATTTTATTATAAATAAACTTAAGAGACAGATTATTTTATCTTAAGCCATATATTATTTTTTATGACTTTATATTACCCATTTATTGACAACCAAATGATAATGTTACGTTTTGGGTAATATCCACGTTCTTTTTTGTGTATGATTTGGCTTGTTATTTTTTATCCTCTTACTTAGATCATGATTTAATTATTTAAATAATGTAAATAATGATATAAATATCATATATATTCAGTATTTATTTATTTATAATAATCTATAAAATTTAGAAATATGAAATGGAATACACCGTTCATAGAGACGGTAGGCCGTACGTACGCATGAATGATGTTTTAATTTAATTATTATTTTGAAAGAAAGAAAGTAAATGATATATATGTATATATATTTATAAAAATTATAGTATAATTATTATTCCATATTTATCATATAAATTTACTAAAACTATCCTTAATACGTTCAATGTAATGTGTGAACGAATCAAATTGCTTTGAGGATGCAGTAGTCCACACGTCCAAAAACAAAGTTATAATTGTTACAAAAAATGTATTGAATGAAGTTATATTTTATATAATAATTACATAAGATTTATTAAAACATAAATATCACATAAATCATATAAAAACATATTTTACATTATATTTCTCAAACATGAGAGTTTATAAAGGAAAAACATACAACATCATTTTGTGGGGCGGTTGTTAACCGTACACAAGTACAGTAAATTTGTTAACTATTAGATTGAATTGTGTGTAAGTGTAGATAGAATAATTATATTAAAAATATCTTTGAATATTTTTTATCCTTATGTTATTATATAATCATGTAATAAGAATAGATTAGTGGGTGGAGGATGAATATAAAACAGAGGAGCTTGGGGAAGGATGTTACCCTTTCTTTGGGTAAGTCCTTTTGGTTTGCACTGAAGGGATTCCTTGAATGTATTTATACTCAAATGAATAATTCTAGGATTAAGGGTAGTATTAGTATAGGTTATTTTATCTATTTTTTCTGGAATATTGGATTTATATGTGTTAATATGTAGGAGTGATGAGTTCATTTTTATAGTGGAGTAGGAGTGGTGTTCATGTAAATTTTTGAAAAGGGAATTCCAACCACGTTTTCCCATATCACGTGGATCCAATAATGGTGAAAATTCAATAAATTGGAGGACAGGGTAATCATATTACCATGAAATGTGTTTTTTACAAATTTATATGTCATTTTTTCCCTTAAGGTTATGGTTTAGTCTTTTGTTGAGCTATTATTTCTCTTAATCGTTGTAATTAATTTTAATCACTTTCGCTGATATTTTTGATAAAAAAACTATATTTATATTATTATAAATTATAAGTTATAAATTATTATGATTAAAAATATGGAATCCATTTTAATAAATTACAAACATATAAGTTTCAAAAATTAAATTAAAACTAATCCTGCACATGGGACGAAAAATGAGGTTTTTAAGTAAAAATGTTAAAAGATTGTTGTGTTTTTATATCCAATTTCAATATTAAATGGATTAAAATGAACTAAATTCGATTAATTGATATAATATTTAGCTAATTTAACTTTTAAACTATATAATATATAATTTAACTATATAAATAAATTATATGGAAAAGCAGTTTTGAATTAAAATTTAGTGTTTTCACGTTTCATCAAAAAATGAAACTACTCATAAAAATACCAAAATTTCAACCAAACTAAATTTTAACATTATATTTTTTTTAAATGAATTTTATTTTTTCAAATATAATTTTTAAAAGTTGAAAAAATAATATTTAAAATGGGTTCACCATTAAAAGGCATTAAAATTACCTTTTAGAAAAATATATCATTTTATTCATAAAATTTGATTTACTCTTTACTTATACCTATAAAATATGCTGGATAGTATCAAAAATATGGATTAAATAAAAAATATATAAATTTAATTTAAATCATATATCAAAAAAAAATTAATCTCTTGAGATAAAATTTTGTTTCTACATATACAAATGGTTTTCTTAGAAAAGTAATTTCCTTATATTTAAATAGTTCTATAGGATTCATTTTATATACACGTGTAAATCATATTTTTAGAAAAAAATTAATCCTATTCATGAATTCAATTATGATGTCTATGTGGTAGCTATAATAACATTTTAATAATATTATTAATTGTATATTGTAGTTAGGTAAAACTCAACCTTGCATGTTATGTAAGCATTCAAAGGGACTCAAAATTGAGTGTAACATAGGCCGTACATAGTAAATCATGTAAAAAAATTTAATGTATGTGTTTCATGTAGGAAAAGATTAAACTAGTGTCGTGTATAATAGAATCTAAACTTGGTTGTTTTATATAAAAAAATCTATGTTCAGTATTGAGGGAAATGAGAAATATCAAAAAGTTTAAATTAATTTATAAAAATATATTTCAAAAAATATTAGGGTATTACGATTCCCACTTTCAATTCCGATAATAATTCCCATGATTTGTGTGAAAATTTCCACTATAATTACAAAGGATCCTAATATGGTACTTTTTCTACACCTTCTATAGGATGATTCACTTCATGTTCATCTCCACCCAGTACAACCTCATCAAGGAAAGAAATAACCTCAAAGAGATAATATTAATCCACACCCATTCATGGAAATTCTCCCTGTGTGCCTTTTTGAGAATGTAAGATCAAGTAATATTCCTTTAACGATGCAAAGTTCCTAGGATATTTTATCTATTTCTTGGAATCCTAAATTTTTCGGAATGCAAGAGGCCGCAAGAGGCCAAAATAATTAGCCTCCCCAATCACTTCCCATATAATAGAATCCATGTATACACCATCGACAAATTATTTGTCTTTAATTATTGGCTCTATGACCATATAGATCATGGACTAGTCAAATTGATCAATTTTTCAACATCGGTGGGACATATTACCATTAGCCCTAATAGTGATATTGAAGACTCAAGTGGGGAGAAATATGTTACTAGAAAAATAATGCAGAAGAAAAATTACCGGTTGGCTCATTAGATAGTCATTCACACCCATAGTATCATATGTTTTCACATGAGTAATCTAGAACTTCCAGTGGTTACCAAATCTCCTCCAACAACTTCCTATATATCTATGTCATATCCTTCCATGTCTTAGAAGAAAAAAATTCAATGAGATAAGATAAATCAGGGCCACCCATTTGGGCCAAATCCATCTCAAACCCTTAGGAACCTTCATGCCTCATGAGTTGAGAGATGTCCCTAAGGTACAATTAGTTCCAGATTATTCTAAAAACAATGATCTTGAATACTGATATGTAAATTATGTTGAACAATTCAAAAAAAATCACATAAACCAAAAATGTGGAATGATATGTGGGCACCATGGGTGTATCTAGCAGAAAAATTTTAAGGAGAGGTTGAGGACATTCCAACATATGGAATTCTCATGTTATTATTTCACACTAAGCTATTAATGTGGAATAAACTAGATAGTAAGCCTCACATTGGGATTAGTATGTGAATACTCAACAAGATTCTCCATCAGTTATTCCTAACAAAACGTACCATATTAGTTTACCATGATACACATCCATGACTGCACCATGTTCATCTGCATCAAGCTAGGGCTTGACCTCAAAGGACCAAAACCCAACAGTATGTTTTTAGGTCATACGAGCTAGCCATCAGTAGAATATCATCAATATGGGCTAGGCCCTAGTGGTTCAGCTAATAACATCCACCACACCACCTACTAAGGAACTACCCACCCTAGGTAATAATTTTACCCTATTATAGATGTATAATGTTCCAAATCACCTCGTTGCCATACCCATGAGGACTTTGATTCTCAAGGAACTCTACCTATCAAAGGAAATAAATCAATCCCTTGATAAGGACATGAATATCCCACTTTTGTTTAATTTTAATGCTTCTAGTGATGAGGCTTACTATGTATATAATCTTGAAAAATAGGATTTTCAATCCATTGTCTCATTTTTTAGAGAAAACATGGGTTTAAGAATTTAGGGGAACATATCCCTACTGCATATCACTAGGAAATTCAATGACCTATAAATATGCCATTTTCTAGTAGATAATAGTTTAACTATCAAACTCATCACATCAATAATTTGGGACTTATAGGAGAAGATATGACTCACTCTAACATGATAATTCTTGGGTATGATATGAATGAACAGAAACAAAATGAAAAAATTCAGTTGAAGAATCAATTCAGTGGCCTAAAATTGAGCACTAAATTTATAGAAGTCTCAGAACATACCACCTACAATGAATTTTTGGGAAGGAAATTACATAATTTTATTTCTAAAGTCCCCTATTTGAACCACCAATTCTTCAATTACTCATTTTATGGTCTAGTAGGGGTAATCCGGGGTGATACACCCCCTTTTGAATCCTATCAGGCTTTCTGTCTATATGATTGTTACTATAAGAGGGAAGGAAAGATGGTCCAAACTAATGGTGATGAGAACATCAATTCCCATAATGATCTAACAACCATTCTATTTGATCTATGGGTATACATAAAAGAAAGAATTTTTTAACAAATTCATTCCTTAGAAACTACAAAGGAATTCCATGGGTGTTGTTTTGTAATATCAAAGGAAGAGGAGTGCTCGAAAATTACCTTGTAATCCTAAAACGAATAGTCCAGACTGATACAGGAAGACCCTACTCTTATAAAGTTATGAGACGTTCTCCCCATGGATACCAATCCATGACATTCCCACATGATCTATAAAGAAGATGTGACTAAATAAATGTGGACTCATCACCATTTATTTGATATCAAGAGTTGAATCCATAGCTGAAAGTCAAATGGAATTTCATCAATAGGTTTCGTTTCCATATTCTACATAGAAAGGGAACTACTCTTAGAGGATTCAGTATTCTCAAGAGAAAACACCGGTGCTCCCCCTATGTCTTATATCTTGGAAGATTGACTTCTTCCCTTTGATCCCCCTATCTCAAATGATGAAGGATATTTATAAGATTCCCCACCTACATTTGAAGAGGGTGTCTCCACAATTATTAATGTTTTAACTCATGTGATTCTTGGTGCTGAGAAAGGTATGTGGTCAACATTGATCAATACAACCATGTCCCAAGAGATAAATAATAGTATGTGTCCATCCCAAAACAACACCACAATGTATTTTCCTAGATCTTTGATGAGATTCCAATGCTAAACCATCATGTTTTCATTTGTCTCCTTGGACCCCCATTGAGTCATTTTGTGTTCAATCCACCATCAAGAAAGATTCACCCCTCTCACAGTGTCATGGTCAATTCCAGGGTTGACAAGATTATTAAAACCAAATTTTTCAAAGAGGTACAGTAGCCCATGTGTCTAGTAAAAAATTCCCTATTAGAAAGAATAATGGAATGATTAGAGTTTTCATCAACTTCTAGAACCTCATCCAACATTGTTTGAAGGAAAATTTTCCCATACCTGTGATAGATCTATTGATTGATTCTCTAGCTAGGTTATAGTCCCTATCCATCATGGATGGATACTATGTATATAATTTGATCTAGTTTTCCACAAGGATGAAGAGTCATCCATCTTATTGGAACCCCAAAGAACTTTATTATAAAAGATGATTCCTTTCGTCAGAATTCACTTATCAGTGGGCCATGCACCATATATTAAAGTGAATTACTCAAAAATTGGTTGAGTGTTATATGGATGATTTTATGGTCAAATCCTTCTAGTGTTAGGACAATATCAAGGTTCTTGACAAAGTGTTCATCTTCCTCCACTCTATAAAACTAACTATTAATCCTCTTAAGTATGCATTTGGGATACACTCTATAAAATTGATTGTATTTTTCATAATATTAAGAGAAATCAATATTGAACTAGAGAAAATCAAGGCTATCAATCAGATTTATCCCTTATGAAATCTTCAGAAGTTGTGAGGCCAACAGGGCTACTTATCCTACATATATTTATTTTTTGAAAATCAATCCAGCAAGTGTAATTATTTAAAAATGATAATAATAGAAGGTTTAATTTACTAGTGGGATGTGGAATATCATAATAAATTTGATGTTATTAAGCTTTAAATACTAAAGCCTCTAGTTTTGATGTCATCTATCTCATGAAAGCCTTTGGTATTTTATGTGACTACTTTGGAATGGCCCCTCAACACACATCAAGCCTTGAAAAAAAATTAGGGTAGAGATAAAAGTCTATATAATCGCAAATGCATGATCTTAAATATGCAGGTTAGATATTACCTTATCGATAAGAGTTTCCTCATTATAGTTTTTAAAGTATAGAAGTTGTGATATTATTTGTATCCATATGAGATATAACTAGTATCCTGAATAGACCCACTAAAATGCATACTCAATCACCTTATGATAGTAGGATTATTGAAAAACTGTGAAGTAATCCTCTAGTAGTTTAACATCAGGTTTTTCCCATGAAATCCCATCAAAGTCCACATGCTAGAAGACATCCCTTCTACACATCAAACCCATGAAGAACTACCCCTATATTTTTATTTATTGGATAAATATATTATCTTAGTGGACCATGTTTTACCATTTTTTTAGATTCATTTTGATAGCGCCTCCTAGAGTCCAGCGGGTAGAACTATTAATGACCCCGGGCTAAATAG
Source organism: Viscum album (assembly GCA_963277665.1). Taxonomy (NCBI): domain Eukaryota; kingdom Viridiplantae; phylum Streptophyta; class Magnoliopsida; order Santalales; family Viscaceae; genus Viscum; species Viscum album. The sequence continues at coordinate 880,923,130 of OY728120.1, read as the reverse complement.
GGATGGCCTACATATCATCTTCATCAGTTTGGAATAGTCTATATTTTTTTACACCTTCATATTTTGGGAAGGCTTCACTAACAAAAAGGAAGAATTTTAGGCTCTCATTATTGGTCTTGAGTTGCCCCTTGATATTCATGTCCCGTTATTACATGTGATGTTGGACTCTATGCTAGTCATTGAGTAGATCAAGGGTTACTACGTTGTCAAAAAGAAAGAACATGTAACCCAACTGGAACACAAAAATCAAATAATTTTCCTAGTTCCATTTGTAGTTGAAGGTGACCCAATATCCTTGGTCATAGAATGGTTGATCCAAATATTTGGGATGTTTAGATATGTCCCATGTAGAACCTGAATAGCATAACTATATTATTCATTTGTCTCACTAGAGGGTCTTTTCCCCTTCCACATCAAATGATTGAAATCGATTGGTATATTAGTTGTAAAATAGTACTTCCATGTCAAGGTCCTCAAATACCACCAAAGTCAAGGAAATTACCAATTGTATGAATCCCTTTATCCAGTATCTTCAATATGGAATTATCCTATCCTATTGAGTCGATCATGAGTGAACCTTCCATTGTGTAGTTCATTTTACCCTCCAGAGTGTTCCTAACCTTGTGGAAATACTCTATATGAATTTGGTTGATGGAATTATCCAAAATTACATCCTAGGATATAGAATTCCTTAGGTTATACCATAGGTACATGCTCGATCCTGGGGTGCACATCAAGTAGGATTGAATCTATCCTACAAAATTTATGGCCTGGGATACATTTATCCCAACATGTTTAACTACTACATTGAGTTATCCAAGAGGTTTCATCCATTTTAGTTTCATGCTAACTTTTTTTCATCAATTTCCATAGCTTCTTTGCACTACCATTTATTCTTTTTCATTCTCAGTATGAGGACTCGACATTTTGGGGCCAAAAACTCTAGTGATAAGTCGATAGTGACGGTTCATTTTGAATTAAATTTACTTATTTTCTAAATGGATAGAGGTAGTTCCACAAAAATAATTCAAAACTTAGTATTTGATTGTGTTCGGGAGCTACAACATCTTCTATCGGTTTGGGGTTCCTCACACTATTCTTATAGAAATTGAAACTAACATCTAGGACACCGAGCTAAAGAAATTTCCCCCCAAGTACAACATCTGATTCAACAATAATTCTCTCTATCATGCACAATAAAATGGGAATTTTTGGTAATTTCAAAAAACCCTCTCTAGAATCATGTAGAATATAGTGGGATATAAAATAGAGTTGGATTGACAAGCAGTCCAATTCCTTTTGCGCCTATTATATTAGAACTAAAAATTCAACACAGGTGACACCATACTCCCTAGTGTATGGAAAATATGTAGTCTTACCCATTAAATTTCATTTACCGTCACACTAAATAGCTATTTATGACCAAAAGATTCCTAAAAGAATGGTTTAAGTCAATCTAGGTGAGTTTTAAGACCTTAATTAAAATAGTATATATGAATTACAAAATTTATAGAGGCACTAAACTTGATAGTGAGAGTGTTCAACAAGAAGGTCCTCCTTTTCTCCATCCTTCTCGGTGATATGGTATTGGATCTTCCAAAGACGATGATGCCCAAAAAATCCAAGGTTAAAGCCCAAATAGTAAGAACCATACATTATCCAAAAGGTCAATTAAAATATATCATACTCTTTACTCGCTGTGGGTGGAGAATGTACCACACCTCCCACCAATTCCATGTTTCTAAAGAAGTGCTTCACATAAACATATTGGTAAATAATAAGTGACCTTAAAAATGACATTAACACATGATGTTAAACTATATCCTTACCGTATATTAAAACGGGATGCCTAATATGAAAAATATGGGATGACCATATAAAAAACATCTTTATCACAAGATGATAAACTGAATCCTTACCACATTCCATAAGAATTGGATGCACCGCGATAACCATGGGATTCATCAATTCCCTTATTCAAGAGGATAACTTCTAGAAATTTTTGTTTCTTGATTCCCATTCACATGGAATATATAGTTACTCCAAGAACCCCTTCCTTTAGGCCCAACTACTAATTCTTCATAAACCATTCCCTTAATGGGGGCATTATGTTCACAAAAATTTGGACCTTTATTCCCAATTATTGTCCAATTAGTATAAAATTAAACACTATGGATATTGTTTTATGGATATTTATGTCACACACTAGCCTATATAAATCTCTATTCACATATGATGTTACCTCTTTCATACCATAAAAATAAACTTAAAAAGGTCATTTTTCTAGTCCAAGCATCATGAAATTAAACTAGCTTCCAAAATACTATTGTTCCTTGCCATATGAAATCAAAATGTGTAGCTATAATCCTATTAATAAATGTTAAAACATCAGAATAGTTGTTCCATCCTCCTTTGAGAGGATAATCCATCATACCTTCATTTTTTGTCTTTTACTACAACATGTTCTAGAACTATATGTGGCTTGATTACCATTCATTATGTATATGTAGTGAGACCCAGACCTCTTTCCTTGGGTCTAGATCTAAATTCATTAAGACACTACCCACTACGTATGGCACTATTTCCTCCAAATTCCCCATGGACCTCCACGTTAGATACAAGTCCTAATAGTATTTTCTAGATCACCAGTGACATTGGGATCCCCTGATGAATTGAATTGAGGATAAAATGAATGATCATATCAATGTGAAATAATTTCCAATTTACTCAACACATGAAGTTAAATATTAGACTTATGTAGTATGAAACTGTGATGCCTTATATAATAAATATTGTATTTAAAAAACAAACATCCTTAGCACGTGATTTTACATTGTAGGATTACCCCGTATGAAATCGGGATACCTAATATTAAAAGTTTTGGATTAAAAAAACATCCTCAAAACATGACATTAAATTTCTTCCTTACCCTGTATGAAACCACGATTCCTAATATATAAAATATGGGATGAACAAAATGAATCTTCCTTAGTACATGACTTTAAACTAAAGCCTTACCATATGCAATGAATATAGGATACCTCAAACCAAAAATATGAGATGATTCAATGTACCCACTCAAGAGGAAAACCACATACTGGCATCAGTATCCCACTACTTCATGTTCTAGGACTACGTTTGTGTTGATTCCCATTCTTGGTGGGACACACAGGGACACCCAGATCCAATATTCCAGGACCAGCCTCAACACCAACATATTTTAGGGCATACAATGGTCCAAAACTCATAAAATTAAATAGAATAAAATTGAATTCTGGAGTGAATTGTTTTGTGAAAATACTCAATTTCACTTTTAAATTTTGTTTTAAATCATATGAAACACCCAAAAATCCTCAAAGTACATATTACTCTTTATATCCAATAAATCCAAACTTAAAATATGTGAAAATTGTTTTAGATGTTTTTCATGTGGTAGGGCCTAATAGGCCCCCCATTTATATAGGGATAACTATCCCATATTCCACACACATCCCTTTGAGACACACAACCAATGGTCTAAGAATCATGACCTTAAACTATTTTTGACTCGCCTCATACTCTTTTTCATGGTGCACATCCTCATTAGAAAATCATTCCTAATGGTATTTAATTGTATGGTGTCATAAGAACCTTTATAGAATGATACCCCTTTCAAGTAAAATCATTGTGACCATTAAAACGGTTCGAAACCGTAGTTTAAGATCTATAACCATAAACTAATATTCATGTTCCAAGCATTATGACCTTAAATTATTTGCTACCCCATGGTATATTCATTGTGACATTAAAATATTTTCAACATCTTGGTCTGACTGGTATGACCTAATTTTATGAGGGAATGAATAATAAACATCTATCAGGTTAAAACCCCATAGGAGAAACTTGATCAAGAGTCATACTCCCCCTTCTAGGTCACTCCAATCACATAGAAAAAACAATGGTATAAAAAGAAAGAGGTACAAATCCAACAGGAACCCAACATGAAGCCCAAAAAAACTAGATTGTGCTCGATTGACCCTTCAATTTTAAAAAAAAATAGATCCATATCTAATATCCCATTGCCTCACGATCTGCTATAGGGGTACTCTTATTGAGTAGCCCTTTTATTCTCCCATCACCATGGATGGGAAGGTGTTATTCACATTGGTTCACACTTCCTATCCATAAGACACTAAACTTTTCAATGAACATCATGAGTACAGGACATTAAACTAAATAAATCATTTTCCTCACTATATAATGATAAAATATGAGTACGTCATCCTCACTAAATGGAATTAAACTTCATGTGCATCATCATCATCGTATGATGTTAAATTTAATTTCCATCATCCTTATTACATGATGAAAAAAGTAAAGAATCTTATGTCCTTGACTGAGAATACATTTTCCCCCTTTGGTGATAGTCAACTACCACATCATTTTTGTTCCTCAAATATCTCTTGTAACCCAAGATGATGATCCCCTTTGTATATTATCCTATCCTCTTTGTGGAATGATACACCTACCTAATACACTCAAATCCATTGTGTCATAATTTCAAGGGAGTTGAACTACATTTGAACATTCCATCAATCCATCCACATAATTCACATCTCCCTCAATTTGTATCCCCATAACCTTCCATGTTTGACAAGGACCCCTAAAAAATGGTTTCTAGCCACACTGGGTCACCTACCATCCTGATCACATGCTTCAAAGGACTTATGATGACATTTTTAGATAGGTATTATGTTATGAACATGGTTAGCTATCAATATTCATATATTTTACTATATACTCAAAAAATGATCATGGAATATATGTTTTAAACATATACAGTAGATATCCTCCATCATCATATCCCACCTTTATGTTCGAATTCTTGGTAATCTTGATTCATGGTCTTCATCACTCCCCTTTGTTCAGGTTAACATCAATGTCAATGGTGTTACCCCATTCATACACCTGTGACCATTGATAAATAATGTTGATTGGGAAGAGAGTCAAACTCCCAAACCAAATCATTCTTATTCAAAAGACTCCATATAATAAATGAATGATTCAGACCCCAGGTATTTTTCCATTTTCTATCACTCTCATATAAGTGAGAAACCTTATGTTCATCCCTTATTTTTCTCACTGTACATGACTTACATGGGATTAAGGATTAATTTTTAGTTTTCTCATTAATTATTCATGTGTGGTGGTGAATTTTTGGAAAATAAATATTCTTTTTTTATACAAGGGGTCTGAGAAAATATACTTTAAGAGATTTAAAGTGTCATCCACAACCCGGGGGCTCTGTTTTTTTTAAAAAATCTCCCTAGGACTCCTTATAAGAAATTGATCACTCCATCCCACCTATCATTTTGTATGTGGCCTTTAGAAACTATTTTCAACTAATTATATTTTCCTCTTACACCACCACCACATGAGAGAGATCATTGGACCTAATTCTCACCTAGTCCTACTCAAATTGTCTTTAAGATATATGAGGTGCTTCATATTCTTCCTGAGCTTCATCCATTACCATGTGGGACCTTAATCAACTAATTATTTCCACTAGAGAATTAATAAAGGATGGATGCTTGTTTACTTTATACTTTAGTTGTATAATTTCTTGATAAAACACCAAGACAATCATGGTTCCATTATATTTCTATATGTTCTAATTGATGTCAAACAATTGACTTTACACATAAACCCACTCAATGACATAATAATAGACCGACACGTGTAGATCATGAGCATACACCCCTCAAGTGCCCTTTCATTACAACCAATGGTAGTGGGACCCCATCCAAATCACTGAATGTGGATAAAGAGTGCAGGTAATAAAATTATACATGTTTCTCAGCACCCTACACTAGATGATGTGATTCTCGTCAGCAATTTTAGACCCTGAATCATCTAATTAATCATGTTGAACAAGATCATATTCCAGAATTCCAAAACAGTAACAGAGGAAAGTTTCTCCTCTAGAATCCTCTTATATGGGCTAGGCTTCATGTCAAGAGGTAGTTCATATTCATCAAAATCATAATTGGAAACACTATTTTCATGAAACTCTAGCTCTTCCTACATGGAGATATCACCCGCATCCATGATGGGTTTCCCTCCCTAGATTAAGACTAGATAATATTGAATGACCAGATCCCCAAGATTTGGCGCATCCTTTGGGTGTTTGGGGTGCACCATTTTACCTAACAACATCCATTTACAAGGATCGCACCCTATTGAGAAATATTTTAATAAAAAATATACTATTTAGTCTTATTGGTGATGAAATATTAAGAAAATGTGACTCACTTAATAGAGAAGGACATATAGAATGAATGATTTTATGAAAAGTAAATTCCTTGGGTTTTGAGAGGGAATTGCACAGCTAGAGATCCTTCAACACCAGCTAGAACCACAATATTTAGCACTGAACCCCATAATACTGGATGGCTGTGAGATGCATAAAACAAGCATGTTGATGTGATAGATGTGAACAACTCCATGGATTTCTAAAGAGGGTGAAGATGATTGTGGTTTAGTCTTACCCTGAGGCATGGTATAATGAGCCACCTTGAGTGGGTTTCCTCATTGGTGGTAGGCACTGTCGTCATAATGAAAGGACATGATCCCCCATATATTTATTTTAGAATTGGGGATTCCAAAAACAACTTTACAATCTCCTCATCAATTTCCCCATTTGTGGTGGCATTTGGAATGTACACTAACGTGGTCCCACCAGTACTCATTGAGGGTCCCTCGTATCCTTCGACCAGGACCCTTTATCCCTCCTCACCTGGCTCTAACATAATAGAAAATCCTAGTTCAAAACTATTGAAGAAAATGAAGTGGAAGGACCAATAAAGGCTTACAGGTTAATAAACTAAGACTACCTTGCCGGATAGAAGGTCTGTCAAGTCATCACCCTTCAAGGTGAACCCTCCACACTCTTGTGGGGTTTTCTAATTAGAAAATTATTCCTAGGGATCATCATCAAAGGTTCCCTATGTCTGAATACCAAGGGATGATTCCTTTTGGTTGATTATTTATCAACTATTGTCCCCTGAAGATCACTTCCAAAAATCACACATACCTGCATAGTGGAAATATAACCTCTCTCATGATGGCATGAAAGGGATTTTAAATCCCCTAGGTACACAAATATACCATAAATGTTCTACCTAGAAGTGATTATGGAAAGCTTAAACTCTGGTAGCTCAATCCCCTCATGGTGTAGCCTCCAGCATAAATATTCCACAATATAAGTCATCCAAAACATTACCTAGTATTAAAAGAGAATTGTAATGGACGAATAAATAGATATATGTAAAAGATATTATAGATTCTTTCCTAGGAACTCCCTAATTATACTAGTCCTGGATGGAGATATATAAACCTTCTCTCATGGTCTCTTTTAAGGGAGTTCCACCCCATTAGAAGGCATTTTTATAACCAAACATTGATCTTCCCTCTCTAAATCCCTAGACGGAGCACTCAATTATTGATGGGTATATTTATAAAAATTCTATCTTCCACCCTATTATTTTATTCCTTTTCTGATGATGCAAATCTCTTCACTTTTTGATGAAGTGTTTCATATAGATATGCTTCCATCCAGTTTCTGGCATAATTCTAGGAGAGGATGACATTGATGTTGGTTGGTGGGAACATGAATAAATACACCATTCCTTTAGTTTTAAACATCCATAAAAACTGATGAAGGGTAGAGGGATGAGTTTCCTTATGAATCCTCAAGTAGAATCACTTTATCAACTTCTAGATGCATCTGAATTTCGTGATGAACTAAGGTGGAGTGTATGGTTTAGAATAAGTGTTATCTTTTATCCTGGTGATCAATACTCCTACTCAGATTGTTTGAAGATACTCCCGCTACTTCGGTGTCAACTCTAGATTACAAAATATCACATAGAAAATAGTTACTAATGAGTGAAAGCTAAAGTTTTTAGTATTTCCAATTCTTAACATAACCCCACCTTCATTAAGATGTATCGGTCCAACCCCGATGATGTTAAAGATCATAGGATATACACTAGGGAATGGAGGGTAACTATATTTGTAAATTCATACCCCTTGAAAAGATCTATAAAAAACACATGAAAAATAATGGAAGAGGGAGTATATCCATATGGGAATGCTCCCTCTCTCTATATTTCCCAATAGACTATAGTTTCAAGTGATCATCAGTACTCTCGGGTTCACCTGGTTACTGAATTTCATAATCACTTCCATTACGAGTATCCTTGGATACAAGACTATGTCTGCACCACTCACTGGAAGTATCCATCCACTAAGGATGGTGGATAGAAATTTAGTATAATGAAACATCAAATTCCATCCTTCCTTTATGTTGTAACCCCACTCCCGACAGTACCGTTCTTCCCAAATCAACAAATAAGATCCTGATTTTATCCCATATTCTATCACTAGGAATTTCTTTGGCCACCCTTCCATATATGTAGCTAAAGTATTTAGGAACATACCATGATTGGTAATGAATACAATTCCCCAATGAAATGGATTATGATAGTTCAATACTTGGTTAAACCCATCAAGGATAATTTGTCCTATAATTGGGGGTTTCTCCTTGACTCCCAGAGAATTTGGTGCTCGATAGAATTCATCATATTAGAATCTTTTCAGTGGGATGCCTCCAATGTCATAGAAGTCCCACATGCTGATGGACACCTCCAAATGATGGAGGTGAAGGTGTTGGTGTTTTAGGGCCATCAGTTGAGAAGCTCTATTAAAAAATATTGTTGTTAGAAATGTGGAATTTGGAAATCCATATTGATTTTTACAACCGGATGTGGTGTAGCTCAACTCCATATTTCAAGAAAGTAAATAATACCTAGTATGCCCACACCCAGACCTCAGTAAAGTTCTCCTAGCCCACATGTCTAAATATTTGTTCCATCCCATGCTATTATACTATATAATGGATTGAAATATGCCTGTATAGTAGGATGAGAACTCCTCATCATCGAGCAGTTACCCAGTCCCCATGCTTGTATATCTACCTTGAGTGTAAAAAATCATGTTTTTATTAAAGCTAAACCAATAGAAGTCTGACATGTAATTTTCAAAGGTTGGATAACCACATCATCTATAAATCTAAAGTTGAAAAGGTAAGGTGATTTCTTAGAAGGTATTCCTTTTGGGATTTAGTCAGTAAGACAACCAGATCCCTATTATTTTTAGACACTCATTTTATTCTCTATAATAATTTTTAATACATTAATGAATACTTTTGGATCCATTAGATGAGATAACATGATATTCTAAGGCCCGGTGAGCCTAAAATTAATTTTATAAAAATATTATAATTATTTACATATTGTGTCCATAAATTTTCATAAATAATGGATATATCGTGAATTGAGTCACAAATTAGAAATATGAGACCATGGATTTATTTGGAGCATGGATTTTACCCTAGTCGTGACCTAAAGTTGGTTGAAACCAAATGTTCATATGAGGTAGCAATCGAAAGGTGCATTAAGTTGATTAATTAATTAATTAATTTAATACTCAATTCCTATTTATCTAAATTAATATCCCATTAATGAAAACTTTTAGGGTTGTAAGTATAACCATAGGATCGTTTAGAGGAGGCTTCACCATTATTCATTTATAGATTGAGTTTGAATGATGATAGTTGATCATATTAAAGTGGATAAATAGACATTGGATGCATCATATCATCCCCATCATTGGTGAATTACTTCCTCACCAATTATGAATCCATAATCTAGATAGGAATCATTAATTATGGTTTCCACCCTCTTGAATAAATTTTTAAAGAATGAATTTTAAATTCTTATCTATTATTGTAAATTTCACTCATTTCACATGATCCAATTTTCTAAATCAATAGTTTTATTCAATTTATTATTTACTATACCATGATCTCACCCTAGAAACCCTACTTTTAAAACAATGTACAAGAACACTTGGACAATGATTTTAATCACCCTAATTATGGTTATTTTCTCCAATTATTCCTTGATTTATTCAATGTAGGTATACAAGGTTGTAGTTTGATTATTATGGGGCGAGTTAAATCATGATATAACCCCCCAGATTCATGGAAGTAGTGTGAAAAATGATTAGGGTGGGGATTTTCAGATAGATCAGGTTCCACTGTAAAATGCAGGTGTTTATTCCCACAAATATGGGCCCAAGACTAAGTGCATGCAACCAGAGGAGAGGTTAATGTGTGTGGGATTTGTGATAATAGAATAAATCCATTTTCTATCCACCAGATTTTTCAAAACGATGTTCGAAGGAGACCACCATCGTATTCTGGTGGTCATATGGCATAAAACAAGGAGAAAATAGTATAGTAGGGATCCATATAAAAGATCTGATTTTCTTTGAAAATACCGACAACAGAATGTGTACTAGGATGAAAACACACCATGTAGAACTTTGGTAATGGTGTCTGGGGTTTCTATGTGGATATATGTATCACATGCCGTGTGGGACCCCCCACATAGTGAGACCTAGTTCTACTTGCCTGGAGTGTACTCTGAGAGTACATGGGCACATAAACGGCTAGACACACAGACATGGAAGGGTACATAGGTCTAGACATGGATAGGTACCAAGGTTGGGACATGTCTAGGTACATGACCATGTTCACAGGCATCGACCGATGTATATAGGCATGGCCAGGAGCACACCGGTAGGACCTGGGTCATCGAGACATGCCATGTGTTCCTCGTACACCATTTATATAGTGACATGGATTCCAATTCATGTCTACATGGGAATCAAATAAGAGATAAAGTAGGTCCATATTCCATGTGGCCAACCATACCCACTTGTTTCTTTACTCAAAAACTTTTACCTCTCATATATGCTTCATTTTGGATAATATTTTATCCCATGAGCAGCATATACATAGTATTTTTCAACAAAGAACATGATGGTGGCCTCCATAGTGGAATTTAAGATATGATGCAGGTTTTTTTAGAATGATTCTTCTTTTTGAAATGCCCAACGATGATAGTGACCAGGAAGGATCATCGGATAGGGAATAGGTTTGGAACCCCACTGTTATTCTAGTGTTGGGGTCACCCATACTCCTGACACTAGTTCGAGTGAAACCCCTTGATGGACTTGGTTGTGGGTCCACTACCTATTGAGTGAAACCCGCTGATGGAGTAGGGCATGTGTCTCTACCTATTGAGTGGCAATGTATGATGAAATAGGGAATTGGACCTCAACCTATTGAGTGGAACCACCTGATGGACTGGGATGTGGTTCCTCTATCTACCAAGTGTCACCCCCTGACAAACTAGGGTGTGGGTCCTCTACGTACTATGTGGAACCCCATGATGGACTAAGTTGTGGATTCTATAACTATATATAGAGTGAACACCCTTATTATATAGATGTGTGGGTTATCTACATAGAGATTATGCCACCTCAATCATGTGACAAAGTGAAAAGGTGTGGGACCTCCATGAAGTTAAATCATTAGACACATGAGATGCTAGGCATCAATGATTGACCATTGGATTTGCAGGAAGGTTGACCAATTTAGGATGGGTTGTGAGATGGATATCCACTTTCTCTTTCATATGAGTTTCTTAGATGCTCATATATATATATATATATGATTTTAGGTTTTATTTACCTTTTTCTATGGGTTGATATGACTACTTCTATCATGTATTCTATTACACACTCTTTAGTTTTTTGGGCCTCCTATTGGGTATGTATATACTCACTCCTGAAAGTGATTTTCCTACATGTTTTAGATCTTAAGAAGAATATGAACATGTTAGTGGTGTAATTTATGAAGCCTAGGGAATCTTGGTCACATAAACTGTGTATGGTGGTCAGAGCTCGTAGATCAGTAGTTGGGCTCTCTTAAAATTTCTTTTCTAGTTTTTTTCTATGTTGAAAAATATTTCCAAGATGTTCATGTATTTTCCCTTATAATTTTGGTTTACTCTATTACACCCATTTATATTCCATATAGATTTTTACATGAATGGTTTTTACTAAATATGTTACTATCATCTATTATTATTACTATACACTTCTACATAAAGATGGTTTGGTGCGTTTTAATAGTACTTTAGGAAAAGTACTCCCATTTTAGTTATTCCTTCTCAATGTGTGTCTCTAGACCCTAGTATAAAGATAAGGTCTTGGGGTTGTGGTGTCTCAGTCTTATACAGGGAAAGAGGACCCCGGTGGGTATGGTCATTATAGATTGGTATCATAGGTGGTTCAATATCAGGATGGTGATTGTAGTTTTTCCCCTTATGAGTGTTGGTTGGGAATTATTGGATATTTTCTCAATGTGTTTTGATTATGGATTTTAGTCCATGAAACCAAGTGTTGGTAAAATGGTTGATGTTTTAATTCACTAGGAATCTGATTACTTTCTTGTCAACATGGAATACCTAGGCCTTGGTTTTAGGGATCATTGGTACATGAATAATATAATATTGAGTCCTTTGACTTTTATTCTTCATTTATCACATGATATATATATTCTCATAAGACCATGGTAAATCTTGATTACTTTTAGGTTGAATTTGAGAAAATATCATACTATGTTAGCAATTTAGGATCACAAAGATGATCTGATGAGTGAGGAGGCTTTAGTTCATGGTCTATCTCATATGTTCTTTATTCTGGGAGGTTATATTGTGACACCCCTACCTTTATTGTAGTATATTATACTAGTATTTTAGTATAAGGTTGAGTGCATTCTTCAAAAATTCCATGAGTTTTAGTACTAGAGGCTACTAAGGTTTTTTTGGTGAGGTATATCCATATGTAGTGGAGGATTGGCTTGAGTCAGTGATCCAAATTTACAAACATCTGTAGACCCTAACTGATTTGATGGTTTCACTATAATCCAATATTTTCTATCGATTAGCTGAGAACTGATGGAGTCATATCACATATACCCACGATGATTCAGAACTCTCATGGTCTAACTTCTAATAGCTATTTTGTGATGAGTACTACCCATAATTATTATGATAAGTTATGATTTAAGATATTTTAGAGATACAATAAATGGTTATTATATTTTTTTTAATATTCCATGAGGTTTATTGACCTTATGAATTACACCCTGGATATGATTTGGGATGGTTACTTCTGGATATTGATGTTCAAGATGGGTCTCCACAAAGACATACATGCCAATACATGACCCCTATGAATTCCCACATATACTGGAGTTCTATAGAAGGAGTTGGTGATATAGATCTTCCCATTTGTGGGACATAATGTAGTTAGATCTAGAAGTGGGAATCATGGGATTGAGTCATCTACAATAGCTACCAGGTGTAATCAGCACAGTCTTGTCATAGGAGAGCTTCTCATGGATAGTATCAGGAACACATTTTTGATACATAGGGACTATGAAGAGAAACAAAAGTGCTCAAAGATGGGTGACACTTTATATGTGATGGGAGAGGTCACATGTCATGTGATTTCCCAACACTACATGCTGAGGAGGGAAACCAAACTATAGATATACAACCATAGAAGAGGCAGCACCATGATCGTAGTTATCCTAGGCATGGGTTGGGTAGCCGCCAAAGAGGTGGAGATGGAAAATGAGTAGGTGTGGCTCTAATTGAAGGGTCCTTTAGTGGTGGATAACACTATGAGATCATTCCACCGCCACCAGGAGGCCCACCCTGGGATCTGGGAGCTGGAGATCAAGGATGTGGGTAACTATAGGTTGTGGAGGATTATGACATGGTAGATCAAAAGATGAATATAGGTATTATCTATGTTTATTATTCTCTTGAGGTTCCCATAGGGAACACTTCTTTAATATCAATTATCCTCTGGAAGTGAAAACTATCACATGGTGGAGATTTCTTATCATATGACTTATTGTTAATCCCGATGGGACCATATGAATTCATTTGAGATATATATTTGTTATCCAAGACTAGATTAACTATAACCATAGATGATTCAGATTCATGTGGATATATGGGATGATATTCACCTTTGTTAATTAGGGAGATGTCATAGAGGAGCGAGTGGGTATTGTGATCAGGAAGTTACAAACCATCAACAATCAGTTATAAAGTTTATCCCTTGGTGTAGTGGGATATTCAGGCATCCGATTTACTTTAGTAATGGTGGATTTTATGTTTAAATTCCCTGAGGATGATTTAGGAATACCTCTGAGGTGGGTGGTGGAGTTTTCATTAACTTCCACACCAAGACAACTCTGATATATTCTATATAATATTATATGTACCCTACTAAGCTTCGAGAGATGAGGGTGAAGTTGGAGGAGCTTCAAAAGATGGTTTTTATCCAAACCAGTGTGTCCCCCTGGAAAACCCTGGTTTGGTTCGTGAAAAAGGTAGATGGGAGATTGTGGATTTGTTTATATTATTTTTTCCTTAACTAAGACTTGATAATGAATACATACCCCCTTTTGTGTATTGATAACCTCTTTAACCAATTGTGAGGTTTGAGATGGTTCTTGAAGATTGATCATAGGTTCAGAAACCACCAACTGAAGGTTCACATGGATGGTATTCTAAAGAGGTAATTTTGATGTCACAATAGACACTATGAGTTCCTAGTGATAAATTTATGTTTGATTAATTTTCCTACTATGTCTATATATCTTATAAAAATTATTTTCTAGTTATACTTGGAATGATCTAAGGTTTTATTCATTAATAACAAACTCATCTCTTTTATGTCAGAGGAGGAGCATGCAGAGAACTTCAGGATGGTCCTAGACTTACATTAAGAGGACAATATAAATGGAAATCTAACTATGTTACTATTTTTTATTCATGAGGTTTACTTTCTAGGGAATTCCATTTTTGATCATCAATTAGTTTTGGACTCGATGAAGATTTATGCAGTTCTTTCTTATGAGCCATGGAAGATCGCTTAAATGGTGCATAATTTTATTAGCTTGGTGGGGTACTACATGAGATTCATATAATACATATCTAGGATTAAAACCCATTTTACCACATGTAAAAGGGGAAGTCATTTATATGGAATTAGAAGTGTCAAAGATTATTTGAGGAGTTTTGGATAAGGCTGGATAGTGCTCCTATTTTGATAATACCAGAGGAGGGTGTAGAGTACGTAGTATATTTAGATTCTAAAAGAGGTGGGATCGACTACATGTTGATGTTGATGCTAGAAATGATTTCATATGGGTTGAGGTAGTTTAAACCCCATGACCAGAACTACACAAATCAAAATATGGAGTTGGTAGTAGTAGTCTTCACTCTCAGGATATAAGGGGAAATATATTCTGAGAGAGTACTTTTTTTACTCCTATCATCAAAGTATTTGGTATGTCCTTACACATTTATATCCCAACTAGATACAAAGGAAATGGTTGGAGTTACTTCATTACTATGTCCTTGAGAGGGTCTATACTCATGGTAAGGGAAATTTGGTGGAATATTCCTTCATTAGGAAGTCTTGTTCATGCTTATTAGAGGGGGAGTCTATGTAGTTGGATTCCTTATAGCTGACCTTTGTGGAGGATCGGGGTGTATATTATCTTCAATCAATGTTATTAAATCCAATTATTCTCTATAAAGTGATTGATGATTAGTTGAGATACATAATCTATGAGGTACTTGGTGACCATATATTCTTAGTATATTCACCACATGGATTCTCTAATAGAGGGGTTCACATTTTCCTTTTCTTGGGATGGAAAGTTATTCCCATCATTTTATGAGAGTATGTGATGAGGGTGTTTCATTTTTCTCCATTGTTTGTACATCTTGATGTATGGAAGATGTAAAAATACCTTCAGTGGTAGTTTTGGTGGGCTGGAATGAGGTGGAGTGTGTTGGATTTTTTCACTTCATGTCTCATATGTTAGTAGGTGAAGGATGAGCCCCATGTTCTAGCTGGTTTGTGTAGTCTATTATGATCAAAAATTAGAAATGTTAAAGTATATGCATAGAAATTGTGATAGGTAATATGTGTAAAAATAGAGTCTGGGATTCCATCTAGGTGATATGAGATCACCCAACTTTCCAAAAATGGGCCTCGCATGACCTTCCTGAATATCCCACTCTTTATGGTACACATAAGTGTCTCCCCAGAAGACATGAATATTTCCCTATAGAGGTAACAATTGATATGGGTTTGACAAAACACTATCCAATACATCCCTAGAATCATTTCAAAACCCAATATTTCAATCATGAACAAGTTCCATAGGAAGCAATACCCTCCAACATTAAGGATATACTCCATACATTGGTGGATATTTTCTTCTCGCACCCCTAATGACATATTAATCAACATCACCCCACATGTATTTTCTACCACTAGGCCTAAGACAATCATAAATTGAGTAGATATAAAATATTTTGAGGCACTTATATCAAATAAAGAAATAGAATGTGTAGAAGCTATAAAAATCATACCTAGAACTATCTATGGTCTAGCCTCACCACTTATAGGTGTAATATGCACTACATGAAGCTGAACTATACCTCTAACTTGGTCTCTGGTATGATTTCATAGTATTTCACTACCCTGTTGATAAGGAATCCCTAATCCGAGAGCACCACATTGTCTACCCCAATTTCTATGGTTGGTAGAGCTCCATATTCCTTGTTGATATGTCATAACTGACCCCCTTCTTTCACTATGTAATACCTTTGGTCATTGATCATTACCCACCTATTGAGGGTTCCTGCATAACCTCTACAAAATCCCCATCCCTCCACATGTTCAGTAGTAAACAGGTGATCAGGGACACTGACCACACATGTGTCCCGACCTTCCACACATATAGTATAAATATAAATAACTAACTTGAGAGGTTGGTCCTCTTGTATGACTTCTATTTCCACCACTATAATTGATAAAACTCTCTAAACAACATTTCCTACAATTAGAAGTCACACCACAGGCTCTCCCAATTGGAATCGCATGTCCACCACCAAAAGCCTCCCTTAAGATCCCTTCTGAAACAAGGTGTTGATACATCACATCGTAAAACCTATTTAAATAGAATATATTCACCCATTACTTAATCTAAAGTATATGTTAATAATGAAAACATCTCCCTATATCTTACTCATCCCTAGACCATACTGGAACAAAGAGCTTCATGTCGGTGAAGCAGCTAGCATTATCTATCACTAACATAGTCCCCTAGGTCATCCAAATAAACTATTAATCTATTTCTTTTATTAGGAACTCCAAATAGAAATTTTATAAAATATTTTCTTATAAATATTTTCATATAATATATTCTACCTCCTCATTCTGAACAACAATATCCCACCCGCACATTTCTGTCACTCATAACATATAAGCTTCCAACTTGAAACTCTTTTATTGAGGAGTGTCAGAGTGATCCATAATTGTCTGAATGGACTCTATCAAGAACTTAGATCCCTCTAGTACACCATATCTAGAAAATGTGTGTTAGTGTAACAACTAAAACTATCTGGTCATGACAAACATACTTGGCGTACCCCACCCTGGGTCCCGTTTTGTCATCCGCATAAAAATTAGTAATGTTATCTTGGAACTACTCCCACCCTTTGTTATCAAGGACCAATGTGGTATCCTTCTCATCCACTTGGGTTTCTTGATATTCTCTTTTTTCTCAATGGGAACATTCCATCACGGCAGAATTTCTCTACAATACTAAACACACCTCTCAAAAAACATAACATAAATTTTCCATAGTTTTCACAATAAAAGGATATCTACTAACCATAAACAACCACTTATAGATACAATATCACATTGAACATAGTAGCACCACTATCACTACCCATATACATCCATACCATGTGTCATGGTCAATATAAGGTAATTCAACACACACAATAATAGGTCATTTCATTAAACAAACTTTTTATCCATTTTCACTTTGAAAACATAAATATTTATCTTTTGGAATATTTCCATATTTTCAATATATTACAACAAAATTTTTAACCCACTTATAACTTTTCATTAAGAACTATTCTTTAACCACTCATTAACATTATTTTCAATTCCCCATTAGCATCATATTTATTAGAAAACACTTATTTAAGATTGTCAAGGAAAAATTAAATTCATTATATCCCATATATCCCACACATATTCATTGTGTGTTCCTTCCTTGATGCATACCACCTATATCCCTAGGTTCCTAGAATGATGCATGTATGAAAAAACCCATTAAATTATAGATACAAGTGAAATATCATAAAATAGTCACATCATAGAATATGTGTTTCACCCAAGGTGAAATATCATCCAACATTAATAAAATAATCTATATCATCAATCTGACCCTGGGTATTAAAGCTTTCCCCTATGCATAGTTTAGATACTCCCATGAATAATCTCATTTTCATGACCTAAAACCTCCTAATATTCTGTCTACCTTCAATAATAAAATAACAAAAAAAAATTCTCATACCACTTCGTAATGTCCCCATCTCAGTATCCACTGTATATGGTTCCCTGAGTTAGGTCACCACATGACTTCAGGTGCGCCTCCCCATATTTGATAGGATGATGAATAGAAGCAAGGGAATAATGTGTTCTGTAGGGAGACTATACCCTCTTGAGATAAGTAAGACACATAAGACAGTAGTATGAAATAATGGAAACAGTATAACCAATGAACCGAAATTACAAAACATTTACCAAAAATTGGGTACAAGACCACAACTAAATAGTAAATATTCTATGTAATATCCTACAATACCAAGTGTAAGGAATATATAAACTAAATATAAGATGATGAATCTTAAAAATAGGTCTTGTAAATAAGTTTGTTTCTCATCTGAAGCCCAGCTCAGCTATCTAGCACAAGTCCCTTACCCTTATCCTGACCCACAACCAGGAAGTCTACTTAGGTACCCAATGGGGGCCCAATTAGGGTGTGGGTACAACATAGTAGGCTAGCACCAATGATGTCTAATGAATAACTAGTCTAAAAAGATATGGTATTCTAGTAAATAATGAATGAATATATAAACATAAGATAAACAAGGCACATGTACTTAACAAGATTTACTTTACCCACATCCATTATTTGTTCTAGGGATTAGGCATTTCATCAGTTACACTACATCCTATGCCATTTGACCACTATACACAAGGTGAAAAGTCAAGTTCTATGTCTCACAGGGAAAATATTACATAAACAATCACATTACACATATCTTGAAGCCTCAGTCTATTCAATCTTGTCAAATGAAACCGTTAGGGGCATAAATCCTCATTCTGTCTCCCTAAACCATCTATTATAGGGGTGGGTTTTAGATCGTCAGTCCAACCTGACTATAACATCCCATGACTTTTTTAATTATTTTTTTCAATTTATTTTAATCTTTTAATATTTTTCATTTCACTACACATAGAATGTAAATTTTTTATATATAAAAGAACTATGTTTTTCATGCGTTATAAAAAACAATAAGTAAATATTTCACCACACACAACACTTAGATTATATTTCGGTACATCAAAAACATTTTTTTCTTGTATTACTCAAAATAATGAATCCCTTTGATAGCTTTAAAACACACAAATCCTAGTTTTACTAAACTACAATGAACTATTCATAATATTATTAAAATTTTATCATAATGACCGCATATCCATTAGAATGGAATTCTGGAATAATATTAACTAAAATTTTAAAATATAATTTATACATGTATATAAAATGAATCCTTTGGTTATAAATTAGTTTAAGTGAATGAATGAACTATTTTGAAATAAAGAAAATACTTTTCTAAGAAATATATATTTCTATGCACAAACACAATTTTATCACAATAAATTAAAAAATCCACTTTTAATTAATTTTCTCAATAATATTTATATATTCAAAAAATATTATCAATAATAATCTAATAGATTTTATAGTTATAATATTAGTATAATTATAATTTTATGAATAAATAGATGTATTTTTCTAAAATGTAACTTTACCTCATTTTAATAGAGAACCCATTTTAGATTCAACCTTTAACACATTTAGAATTTTTATTTGAAAAAATTATCTTTATTTTTGAAGGAATAATATAAAAATTAAATTGGGGTGAATTTTTTGTTTTTTTCTAAGAAGGTTCATTTTTTTATGAATAAAGAAAAACACTAAATTTTAATTCAAACCCATTTTTTCATATACATTATTTATATAGAAAAATTATGGGTTAATTTGGTTTTAAAATAAAATTATATCAAATATACATCAATTAATAGAATTTATGTAATTTCATTTTAATTTCAAATTAAAATTGGATATAAAAACAAGACGATCTTTTGAAAAAATTTACATTAAAAGCCCTATTTGTCGTCTTGTCTATAGGATTAATTTTAAATTAATTTATACTACTTATGTGATTGGAATTTGAAAAATGGATTCCATATTTGTAATATGAATATTTTATAATATCTAATATGTTAGACACAATTTTTTATCAAATATATTAGTTAAAGTGATTAAAATTAATTACAATGATTAAGAGAAAAATTAGCATAACAAATGACTAAACCTTAAACTCGAGGCCCAAAATGAACTAGAAACTTTTTTAAAATCCATCAAAAGTTAATATTTCGACCATATTCTCCATTGGGTCAGATTTAGAATTTTATGAGATCCACTTATCATTGGAAAAATATAGATACCCTAGAATTTACACATATTATTACATGATTTTAATGCATAATTAAACATTAAATTACATGCTAAGGATCATAGTGTCTAGTGTCTTGGAAGATTATGAACATAATTAAATATCATGAAACCATTATAAAAAATATTATTTAATCATCATAATTATATCCTAAATCCATTTTATCCCTTATATCAGCATTGGATAATCTCGGGTATACATGAATAAAAGAGATGAGCTAAAAAATCCCAGTAGGTTAATAAACATAGCTATAAAACATAGAACATGGGTTAGAAGGTACATCATGGTGACATAAGGGAATTGGAGATGAATAAAAATAAGGAGTAATAAAATATATAAAATTGATACATATAACCCTGACATCCTAGGAATATGGCAACAATATATTACATGACATAAACATTAGTCAAGGATAACTTCCAAGACTATCTCAAATGGTGGACAAAGTCCCATAAAGGAATAAGGTTCACTCCATGTCCCAAAATGACATCTCATGTGATTAAACATTATAAAATACATTAAATCACTATTTGAATGCACCCACCACTAAATGTTCATGGATATGTGTTCCACATGAAGAATCAAGCATAAGGGTTACCCATGGAAGGAATTGGGTATCATAATCATTTCACAAGGCATAACACAAAGGAATGGCATAATAGTGACCGCGAAAGAATATATTTAAATCACACAAGGACATAATATTTTAAAATATGCATATATCATGATAAATTATGTCCAATTTAAGTGAAAAAACATACAGAATTTTTGTTTATTAAACTTAATAAATGAAACATTTTTGTGCAGTTTAAGGAAAATATTAAATGGAACTTAAAGAGAAAATGGATAAAAAAATTTCATAAAAAAATGAAAATTTATTTTTTTTCATTATAATATGAGTTATTTTATAAAAATTAATGTCACTTAAAATATAATGTGGATGATACATGAAAATGGGTAAGAAATTGGGAAGTTCCCTATAATTTGGGTTACTTGTCAGGAAGAATTGAGAAGGGAACCATATTAAAACATGTATATCCATGAAAAAGAAGGATGAAATATTCTGGATACATGATTTTAGAAGATATAAATAGAATATAGAAGAAATACATAAATATAAATAATATTTTTCTTAGGTTAAATAGAGAGAAAGTGTAACCTGAAGGAAAAACTGAGGTTCTGGAAGAAACCCTTACCTTCTGATTGAAAGTGTTATGCACTTGATCTTAATGTACAAGATAATCAAATTAAATCCATTAATTAATAAATTCAGAACCATTATACATGTTTTTAATTTACTATAATTTTATTATGTTAATTTATGTCTTTTTTATGGGTAATGAGATTCAATTACATCATTTGAGAGTGTTGGTTTCTTTGGTTTTCATGATCGGTTTACTTGTATACATGCTCAAAAAATATTGTAAAATGAGAATGGTTTCCTAGAATTGATGTTATATGTAATTAATGAACATATATAAAATTAATTTTTTATATAATAAATTTGGTAATTTTGGGTGAAATGAATCATTAGATAAGACGTTAGTGATAGTCATTTAGATTATTTTGGCAGTTTTCAACTATCACAACCTAGTTTTGTTTTATTATTTAATAATATGTGTATTAAATGGTTTAATAAAATTAAATAAGATATAATAAACATATTATAATATTTTATTACCATTAAAAGGTTTTTATGATCTGTATTTATGAAGGTAATGGAAATTGAAAACTTTATTTTCCTCGAATGTGATAAAGTAACACCTCACGAACAATACTTTCATTTTTAGAACAGAAATTGAAGGGGAATGAAAGGATTATGGATTATTCCATTAGCATAATAAAATTAAATTATATGTAATGTAATGGATATATCAAATCATTTTGATGAGGGTAGGATATGAGATAAAAATAAAATAAAATAACTTGGAAAGAAATTAAAAGAAAAAAGTGGATTTTACCTCTTGAATCCATCTTCTTTAGAACCTCCCTAGGTGGATTGGTTTTAGAGTTTTGTTGAGAAAAAAGTCTATTAGACATAGGTGAGATACATTTTGAGATATATTAAAATAATTTGGATAAGGCTCAAATCTTGAGTGGTTGGAGAAGAAGAGGTGGTGAGGGGTGGTAATTATAGGCGAGCATAGGGGTGTTTTTTCATTATTTTATTCATTACTTTTTTATTTTTTCTCAAGACTATGAATAATTTGATAATTATAAAAAAAATAATAAATAAATTGATAAAATTTCTATACTATTATGCTTACATTATAGATGAATCAATGAATAACATATTTAACTTATAATGTATGTATACCGTAAATTACCGTATTTCACTATTCACCAAAAAATTAAACAATTTTAGAAAAATTATAAAAAATAACCCTAACCATTTTTTTATGTGTATAATTGAAAAATACACTCCATTTTAGGAAAAAAATTCAAATATGATAAATTTAATTTTTATTTAAAATCATCATTTACTTATAAAATACCAATTTTTAAAATTAAAACCGATTTTCTAACACATTGAAAAATCAATTAAGGTCCCATAAAATTATCTTATGATCATAAGATAGGAAAGTATTAATTTATGAATAAATTTTTTGGAAATAAATTTTCTTTTAATCATTATATTAATTATATATCATAAAATAAACACATATGTTTTAAAAAAATATCAACACATAATTAATAATTTTCAACACATTTATTTGATTATACTATGATATAAATATATAATATTTTAATTTATAATATGGATATGTTTTATTTATTATTTCATTGGTTATGTTACTATTATATTGTGGGTTTTACAATTCATAAGGGTGACACTACTATTCCAAAGGTCACATTACTATTCCAATGGTAAGTGTTCCTTAATTTATAGTAATATATCTTATTTATTTCATTATTAATTTATAAATTTTGTATTTTGTTATCTATATTATTTTTATGTTATTTATAACATATAACATAATTATAAAAATATAATTTTCATTGATAAAATTTTGGGTTGTTACATTCTTCCATGCTTCTAATATTTCTCCCTTGATATTTCATATTACATAATATAGTGGAAAAAGTGAGGGTAATTATCCTCCATTTCCTCCTCTAGTTCCTATGTTTCCTCTTCATACCTATATCTTGGTTGGATTGAGTATCTCAGGATGGGGTTGAATTGAGTTCCCAATAAAAAATTATGTCTAAAATGGATTATTTTAAAATCCCCTAATTGTTTAAATACATTCAAGTTTATCAAAATTTGTAGTATGATATAGATGTCAATCTTTCTGAAAATTTCTATAAAGATTGATTAGGTCTCAGATTAATAATATAAAATATTATTGGATCCATTTAAATCAGTTTAATTTATCAAAAATACTATATGAACAAAAATTAAGATAACTTATCAAAGTATATATTTTGTTTATAGTTAAAACAATTTGGAGTATTAAAGGGAAAGTAAAGTGAAACAAAATAAAAGAACACAATGAAATGATTGAATACAGGGGGTTCATTTACAAGTTGAGACTTATTCCTCTCCAATTGGGGATTACCCACCACCATGAATTTAACTTAAAATAAACAAGATGATCCACAAACTCGATCAACTTTTAAAACAGTTTACAACAGTTCTGGTCACAAATGAATTCTTCTACAGTTATACATTGGATAAAAAAAATAAACAGGTCACACGTGGAACTCTCTCACAATTATTTTTGGGAGAAAAAAGATAAATGACATTTGGGATGATATCAAGTACCTTCCAGTTCAATACAGGAGAAAATGTGTGTGTGATAAAAAAGAGTATGCACACACAATGCTTGTAAATGTAATAGAAGATAAACAAAAAAGAGAAATTTAAAAGTGTACAGTTTATAAATTCTTAGACTCTTGTAATGCAAGTTGTGAATCTTGATTTTATTCTACAACAATTCTTGAGTCAGGTTCAATTAAAAACATTAGAAAAAAAGAGTGTCACATACTCTTATTCTTGGATTGGAGGAAAGAACTGGATATGGTGATTCAGTTCAGCTTCTCAGTCGTGCAGTTGTAACAAATGAGATCTTTTAGTTTACAACCAGGTTGAACTCTATTTTTTTTCATAAATTTTGATCTTTCAACTTTATATCAGTCCACTTTATCCACTATTTCATCTCTACTTTATGATGGAGTGTGCTAAAATTTTATCAACAATAGAAAATAGAGTATTTGGATCAACTTATTCCTTATACTACACATTCTAACACTCTTAAATTATTTTGGTCTAGATTTTAAGATACAATCATTAAACTAATAAATGTCATTAAATTTTATAAATATATGTGTTAGAATAATGTAATTCAAAAATATAAGTTATGAAAATAGTGGTGATGTCTTATACTGGAAGTGACTCAAGGTATGATGGATTCTTACTCTGGTGGTATGTTTTTTGGGTGGTATGATATTGGAGGTGTCTTGGACTTAGCCAAATTTCCACTACGCTAGCAGTGTCTCAAATGGTGGTGCCTATTCTGGAAGTTTGTGGTTTGATAGTGGCATAAAAACATCCATAATTCTATGTTAGCGGTATAACATTGGTAGTTCCCCATTTGGTTGTATGTCATGATTAGCCAAATTTTCATTTTGACGGCATGACATCCTGATGGTGTGTCTACTGATAGTGTCTTAGGCATTGTCGATTTTTGAGTCTAGTGGTATGACATATTGATGGTGTGATATCTGATGGTGTCCCATCCACAACAATGACTCATACTTAGAAATTGTTTTACATATCCCAGAAAACATATTACATATAAATAAACATGAAATTCATTAATATCATTAGAATCATGATATTGTGATCATTAAAACTAGGAGCTCAACAATCTCCCCCTTTTTGATGATCACAAATCATGACATAAATATTATTAAAAATGTTTAACCTTGATATATAAGGTAAGATAATAATACCAACTAAGAATTATTATTCAATGTATGTGTAGATGGTATCAAAGAAAAAAAAAAGAAAATAGTATGTATCAAAGGTATGTATCATGAATCAATGATAGAAATATTAAAAACATACCATATCAAAGACAACATAATAAATTAGAAAATGATACAAACAAAAATTCCATAAGAATTATCCACTTTTAGGATCATTAAAAAGGAAAATATTGGATGAATAAAGATATTAAAAGGGTGAGAAACAAAGATAAGTAAAATAGTTATATTTATAAAAGAAATTCAAAATGATTATAAAAAATATATTACAAATCAGGTCCCATCAAAGTCAAAATGTTAAATCCAATAAAAATAATGGTTCAAGATTGAGAATAGGGGTCCATTGGTTCTATTACATCACCATTGACCTTTTCTCATTCCTTATCCAAGGCATCAATATCATCTCTAAGTATAATGTATGGAACACCATATGAGAGTCCATCTATAGTCCGAGGATGATCTTGTACAATAAAAACATCCCAAATGTGTATTAATGATTGAGTAGGATACATAAGAAATGGTTGGAAATGGGTAGGAAATGTTTCTAAAGGATCTCAAGATACTCCTGGTCTAAGATACAACTGAGGAGTTATAGTAATTTCTTCTGGAGAAAAAACTAATTTTCCCTGAACATAACATAATGGATTGATGATATTTATAAAATCTATGAAGATATAACAACCTCTTTCTATTTCACTAAATAAATCACTTTTCTATTCCATTAAATGGTTCAATACATGAGTCATCTCCCTGATCTATATTGCTTGATCTTTGAAAGCTTGAGTCAAATGAGTCATTACCAAATTTTCAACTAAGAATTTGAAATTTTCATCCATTACATTGTTGGTATAAATCATAAACAGATAAAACATGATGGGATTAGTAATGGTTTCTGTATAATCATTAATTTCATGGGAATAGTTGGTAATAAGCTTGAGAACATGATCATAATTATATCTAATTCTACTCATGGTCTCTTGCGGATGATCAATGAAAATTTTGGAATCACTAGCTAAAGTAACTCTCTGCTCATCTCTAACAACTGTTCTTATCTGATCAACATTCAGTGATAGAGCAGGAGGATTTAAAGAATCTGAAGATGTATCCTCAAGACTTTTAATGATAACTTTTAGATAAGAAGTAAAGGTTGACTTCACATCCTTGAGCATAACCTTGATAGAATCCAAGTCACTTCCAATTCACTTATTCTCAATCTCAACCTCTCATATAAGATTCGTCATCTTTAGTTGTATATATTGAATAACCAACTCGAAAATGTATCCTACATATTTATCAGAGATGAAATTCTCTTTTGGAGGTCAATTATTTAACATTAAATCAAAACTGGCTTTAAAATTTTACCAAATGTATCCATGTCATCTTTAGTGACTACATCAACTAGAATAGAAAAGGGTGATGGGGTAGGTTCAGGTTTATGATTTAAAAAGGAGAAACTTTTTCAAAAAACCCTTCAATGTGAAACTGATCTATCAACGATATTTTAGGGCCTCCTTCATCTCAGACCTTAGGTCCACCATTCTGCGGTGGACTCCTTATGACACTTGAGTACTTTCCAATTCCACTTCTATATGATCAACCCATTGATATTGAAAGAAAACTGAGAAAGATTCAATGGTAGGAGGTACCAAAGTAGAAGGAACAATTGAAACTCCAAGAATTATTTTTCCATATGATATTTTTACAACTGAGGTGTAGTCAACACTATAAGGATTACCAGGTTCACCCTCCTTTTGTTTATGAATAGAAGGTTCTACTATAATTTGAGCATTATTCGTTGGTCCATAAAAAGCATATTCAACTTACATATGACTATCAATTATAGGTTTATCAGTTTCCAAATATACTAACTAAAAAACACTTCCATGTTCAAAAGAAGACATCTATATATTTCCTTTATTAGCTACATGTTTTTCTATAGCAACAATCACACTCAACTATTCCATCATAATATAATTTGAAACTATTTTTCCAGTGGAAATACATCGGTCCTCAAATTCATAAGTTGTTGTAGCTTCATAAAATATCTCCAAAGATGGTGATTTATCCCCCTCAATAAGTGACTCCTAAATCTCTAGAGGTATTTAATTATCCTTACTTTTAATTAAACCACTTTCACCATTAGGATTAGAATCATCATCACAATCACTTCTTCAATCACCCGCATCCCTTTCATTTCCATTAAATGTTTCACCATTCTCAATTTCCTAATCACCATCACCATTATCATGTTTATTATTAGATTTAGTGGATTTAAAACTATTATATTTCTCCTCTCCATAGACCTCAGTCTAATCTTCTTCACTTTTAACTAAATTTCCTCTTTCTGACTATTTCCTAGGTTGGTTAGGAGCGTCAAAAGTAAAGTGAAATGATTTTGGTGACAAATCAAGATCACTCCCTTCATCGATAAAAGGTTCCATTTCTTCTTATTTGGAGGAAAAATAAACTTCTTCCTCATCTGAGTATTCTACAACCTCATCAGGTTCCAAACCTGGATAAAAAATATCCCATAGTCTAGTAGGATGACCAATTGGTTTAAACTCATCATATAGGTTTTTAGAATCGCCAACCCGCTATTTCTTCCAGGGGATCCATTTAATATTAAACCATGAACAAGTTTAATTTGTAATATAAAAACCATAATAGTCTATAATTATTTTTTCATTACTAACTACTAGGAACTTGGCCTTCAACCTAGTAGAGATAAACATTGGGTAGATAAAAAGGTTGGATCTTGATGATGGATTTATTATCACACACATGTGCACCAAAATATTTCTATATAAATTTATCATATAAAATTCATTCATTAGATAAATAAGATAAACATATTGGTACCTTAGGGTTGTGAAATCACCCATTCATAGTAATATAATGTGTAGGGAAAACATAAATAGTAGCATGCACTCTCCATCAAGCTCTAAAGCAACTGGTCTCCTAGTTATGACATCTCCTATTGGTTCTTCCAAAGCCTCTTCTTATAAAAAAACTCCTTATATTTAGGAATGGTTCCATTGTAATACTCATATACACCATCATAAGGCACATCTAAAATTTATCCAATTTTCTAGAAAAAAACCAAATTGGTTCCCTTTAACACTATTTTTGATCCAATCAGTACTATCTTGATCAAATGAAAACTCTACATTTTGATAGAATTCATAAACCAACCTGGGGTATAAAGGTCTCATATTTGATGAGAACCACTCCTACCATCCTTGGTTCTAGGGTAGTTTTATAACTAGAGACTTTATAGACAATATCCACTTTGATTAAATTTCCTTTTCATCCATAACAACTATGTTGACAATCTTAGGATTAATTGGTGGAATAGGAGTAGGTAAAACTGGTTCTTTATTTTTCTTATTTGAATATCTCGACCTAAAAGGTGATGAAATAGAATCATTATTCATTCTCATCATAAATACTAGTTCATGAAGCTCAATTGAGTTTAAGGAAAAGGATTGAAATGCAGTATAAAAAGGGTTTCACTAGGATCATGAGAGAATGATATGGAAGTATTGCATTGGGATCAAGGTGAATTAGGAATAGACATAATTTTTTTTTCAATTCATATAGGATTTTAAGTATTGTAAAAATGAAATTGAAATGATACTAAGAAATAAAAAATTTAAAACTAATAAGAAAACAAGAATTGGTTAAAGAAAATAATATAAACTAGAATAAATTAATCCAACAGTTCAAAATATTGAGAAACAAAAAAATATCTCAAAAGTCATAAAACCAATGGTGTGATGAGATGAAGGTATGATATGAAAATAACATGATAGGCTAACAACATGAAAATACAGTGCATGACAATCCAATGGCATGACAGGCTAGCAAAATGACATGAAAATGACATGAAAAACCAATGTCATGGCAAGCCAAGGCCATGCCACCAAAACGATATGTCAACTAAAATTATACTTAACAAAAATTTATCATTACTAACTCATATTTGATATATTTAATTCTCTCAAAATCCATTTCTTAGTAAATATATCAACTAACTGATGTTCTATACCAATAAATTTTAGAGTTGTATCACCATTTTGAAAATGTTCCTGCAAAAAAGTGATGTCTTATATCAATATTTTTTATCCTAGAATGTGAAAAAGGATTCTTGGAATTATTAATAGTACTTATTTTGTCACTGTTTATGGGGATGTGTACGAATTGATACCCATAGTCTAGTAGAGTGTTTTTCATCCAAAAAATATTTACACATCAACTACCAACAACTGTGTATTTATCTTTAGCAGTAGACAATGCTACATAATTGGTATTGTTAATACATCATGAAACTAGAGATTTGACCAAAATGTAAAATGTTCCAGAGATTATTATTTTTTATCTTTGAACCACCAAAATTTTAATCAGGATAACTTAATAAATCAAATTATATTCTTCTAGGGTAAGACAATACTAAATTGGTTATATTCTTGATGTATTGTAAAATTATTTTAACAACATTTAAGTGTTTATCATTAGGATTTTCTAAAAAACGAGCACACATACACACACTAAACATAATATCTTGTTGGATAGCAGTCATGTAGAGAAGACTACCAATCAAACCTCTGTAAATGTTTTGATCCACTGGTTTCCTAGCTTCATCATGATCCAATTTACAGGTTGTACTCATAGGATTATCAAAACATTTAGTTATATCCAGGTTAAACCATTTTAAAATATCTTTATTATACATACATTTATTTAAATTAACCCCTTATTTTTTAGATATTTTAAATCATAGAAGTAATTTGATTTCACTAATTAAACTCATTTTCAATTCATTTTTCATCATTTTATAAAAATTAATACACAAATAATTTCATGAAGATACAAAAATTATATCATCAATATATATTTTATGCACTAACACATCTTTTGAAATTTGTTTTATAAAAAGGGTATGATCATATATTATTTTTGAAAATAATTTTGAAATAAAAAAAATTATGATCCTATCATACCATGATATATGATCTTGTTTTAAACCATATAAATATTTATTTAATTTTAAAAAATGATTTGGAAAAGTGTATTTTTGAAAACCAGGGGGTTGTTTTACAAAAACATTTTCAATTATAAAACCTTTTAGGAATAAAAATTTTACATCCCTTTGATAAATAATGAAACCTTGAATATCTTTATAGGAAAGTAGGATTTTTATGGATTCAAGTCATGTTACAGGTGAAAATATTTCCTCATAGTATTTCCATTCTTCCTGACTATTGCCTTGTACAAAATGTCTAGCATTGTTACTAACTATAGTGCCTGAGTCATCAACTTTATTCCTAAATTACCATTTAGTTCCAATAATCAGGTTTTCCATGGGTATATCTACATGTCCCTGCACTTTTTTTCTTTAAAATTGATTCAATTATTCTTGCATGTCTATTACCAAGAAATCATCATTAATAGCTTTATCGTTGTTCTTAGTTTTTTTTGTTGAGACAGGAATGATTTATATTTAACATTGATTCTAAGAGAATATCTAGTCTTTTTTCTTCTATCTAGATCACAAGAAATAACATATAATGAATTACATTTAAGAGTTCTAACATCTCTAAAGAAATATAGACTGGTTGCTTTTGGATTTTTAGGTTTGAGTTCTAGATGTTCTAGAAATTCATCAAAACTGGATGATTTTTCTTCTTTTTTTTTACCAAAATATAATGGATTTGAATTTATGTTTATAGATGATAAATTATCCTCAAGATTTTTTATAGAGGTCTTAGGATCTTGTGGATCAGTTTCATCAAATTTAACATGAACCGATTCTTACACAATTTTAGACTTCTTATTGAAAACTACATTGGCTTTGGTAGAGATTGATTAACCAAGTAATATTAATTCATCAATTTTGGAATAACATTTTTCCAAATTATAATTATTATTAATAATTAAAAAAATTCAATAAAAAAATGTTATTTAATTAAACATAGTCTACTTACTGTTCCATATCTCATAAGGTGTCTTCTCAAGGATGGCTCTAATTAAAAATTAATTTATGATGTAGTAGGATGTATTGACAACTTATGACTAAAAATAGATAGGAAGGTCATACTCATTTATCATGATCCGAGTTATCCCTTGTAAAGTACTATTTCTACACTAAACATCTCCATTATACTGGGGTGTATTAGGTGCCGAGAAGTTGTGAGTGTAGCCATTTTGTGAGAAAAAGATTCAAAATATTGATTCTGAAACTCATTACCATGGTCACTTCTTAAGGTCATAATCCTAAGTCCACTAAGAGTTTCTGTAAACTTAGTGTAGAGTTCAGTTTTTTTGAACTGAACTAAAATATGAATGTTTTTTAAATTTTTCGGTTATTGGATGGTTTGGATTTAAAACCAATCTTCAAAACTCAATTACATGAGTTTTAACACTTTAATGTTATGTTTTTGGAGTTGGGTGAAGTCCCTATAATCTTTCCAGTTGTCCCAAGGAGTTTTGGGGGCATCAGACCGTGAAATATCCAATTCGAGGGACCTATAGAGGGTGCATGGTTTAAATGAAAACCGCATATCCCATAGTAGATAACAGTGTAGGATAAAGTAGGTGTATAGGTGTTGTGAACATATGTTACACATAGTTTGGTTAATTGTGTGTATAGCCCATACAGGGTTCCCCAAGTGTCCAGTAGAGGGTGCACGGTTGGCTAATAGTTTTCTAAACTATGCGGCCCAAACCGTGTGATGTTTCTTTTAAAAAATTAAAATTTATTAAATTAAATGTTAAAAAGAAAATTAGTTATATGATAATTAAGTGGAAAAATAATAATAAAGAAATTTTTTAATAAATGATAATAATAGTAATATAATTGTTATTATGATGATTATTATTATTATTAATATTTTTATTAGGTTAAGTGATAAGAGAACCCAAAGGGGGTTCTCCCTCTACACATGGTGTTTGACCCCCATTGTGGAACCCCTTGGGCGTGCGAACCCATCCCTGCGACTCCCTATCTGATTGGTCCCCTTCCCATATTTATTCATTATTTCTCACCAAATTGATGAGGTATAGTTACCTACCCCTTCTCCTCCTAGTTTCTCGGCCAATTTTAGACTCTCTAATGCCCTATGGGATTTCTACGAACCTGGGGTTTGAAGGGGTAATCTAATTTTGGTGTTTCTTCCTTGAATAGGGAATATGTATCGTCTCTCCAGACCCCTTCTAGAGGGTTTCGATGTTCACCACCGAAGGTTACGTGTTTCAGATTGTTTCGGGTTTCCACCGCCATCCGAGGTGAGGTTTTATTTCTCTTTCCTGGTTTTGTACCATCCAATGTAGGGTCTTAGGGTGTTTATGAGTCCCTGGTATTTAATTTGAGGTGCGATAGTCCTATCCACATTAATTTTTAGTTCTTATTACAATAAAATGGGTTTTGATCAATGATTGAGTGTGCACGCACATATACCAAAGGTATGTATATATATAATATATAATTCCTCCATGTACATATTCCCTCATGGTGCGAGGAATATGTGAATTTGATTGAGGATATATATACATATATAAAGGTGAGGGCATGCAACTGTAGGCTAGTTACGAGTGGTCACCACCTTTTCTATCAAGTTTTGGGTAGTAAATAAATTCCACACTGAGGTAGGGTCCTAATTCCTTATCCTTTGATTTATTGAAAATTCATTAAGTAATTTTCTTATTGAATAGTGGTAAGACTTAATTAATGCACTCTATATTCTTGGATTAAATGATTCCTTTGATAAAGTTAATGAAAATATTGTAATAGATAAATGATTTTTTAGTTGAATAAAGTCATTATTTTAAAATAAAACCCCTCTAATGGAGGTGCGCAACCTTCATGATAAAAAATAGAAGTTATGATTTTATATGCACTTGATTCATTTCTTTTAAGATTTCATATGATCTTCCATAAATGCAAGTAGTTTTTAGTGGTTATTCCCACAATTCCATCTATCCCATGGACGTTTTTATGTCATAATTATTGTTTTAGTGTTTTGACAAATTTGTGCCACCATTCGGATGTGCCTTGGATTAACCTTTCAATAGGTAATATTTTCTATATTAAATGTCTTGACTTATTTTTGTGAATTGCATAGGGTCTAGTACCATGTATTCTCACCACTTGACTTGCCTATGGTAAGTGTTTCAATTTGATAATTAAATTTGAATCGGAAATTATACAACATACTTAAGTATATGACTTGTCCATATTAAACGTTATTGGATAATAGTTTGCACATCTATAGCACCCATTACCATGTTAATGGAATGTAGTGGAGTGAACCTTGAAATGTGAAAATTCCATAAATTAATTAAATTAATGGTTGTAATATACTTTTCCTTTTCACACTAGTGAAGGGAACAACTTGAACCAAATGGACTTATTGATTAGTTATAACTTAATTTAACGGTTGAAAATTGCATGGGCTTTTCACACTAATGAAATGCTTGGATAGAACCAAATAGACATATTGATTACATATAACTTGATTAAATTGTTACATACCCAATAATCGTTGTCACATTAATGAAAGGTAATGGCTTGAATCTTATGAATTATATATGACTCATTGTCAAAATAGGAGTGTAGTGAGTTGAGATCACCTTGAATTCCCAAGGGAATTCCTTGAGAACTCAAGGACCCCATTCTGATTTCAAGGATAAGATTTGGTTATGTTAAGACCCACCTAGAACCTTATCCTTATCTCACATTGGATCCCTGGTATGACATCACATGATTCCTTGAATACACTCCTTTGATTCAGTATTTATAAGTAGGTGTCATGGTTAAAGCCCGTTGGCCCCAATCCTTTCATAGCCCCATTTTACATTAGATGAACTCTTTGGATGCAATAATACGATGCCTTGGATATAGTTCTTGGATCCATCACTGACAAGTAGGTTCCATGGTAAAATCCCATCGGCCCCAATCATTTCTTATCCCTGTTTTACCTTAGATGAACTCCTTGGTCTCAGAAGGCATCTTATTATGAAATTCTTTATACTATGCTCCTTAGATTACACTCTTACTCTTGTCCATGATATTATTTATTTAGCAACCCTTTAGGTCTTAGTCCCCTTGGTTGTTACCTTGGTACTTCACTAGTAGATATCATTATAGGTTTCCTTGTTTCATTTTGGAACACTCTCTATTATTAAAAAGTGGCTTGTTAATAAAGTCATAAAAATCATGTAATGATCTGGTTAGACATTTAGACAACAGTTTAGGGATGAAGGAGGTACTTTGTATTTAGTTACATTATACTTCTTACTTTATTTACACCTGCCTGTACACTATTTAATCTATATTAAACCATCTATATTGGGCTAGAATCATATGCATTCCAGCCTACTGATATTTATATCCCACACTTTGATTGTGTAACCTTGGTACCCGAGTAGACCTTATATTTGTAGGACCTTGGTTGTTTTCTGTGTTTTTTTATACCTGGAGTTAGGGGAAAAGTATCGAGTTGGAGCTCGAGATGCTCAAGGATATTGCCCATGGGGAATTGATATCTTCTCCTAATTTTTTATTATATTGAAATGAATGTTTTACTATTTAATGCTTTCATATATGCATAATTACCATGTAATGCATTCATATGATTTTTAAATTGGCGTTGTCCAGTTTTATTAAATTGAATATATGATTCTTCTTCTACTATGTTATCTATTTATTTACTACTTCTTTTGTTGTATCCTATTTATATACTATTATACCTCTTTGAAATATATTATATGAGGGTATAGTCTACCCAATATCACCTCCTAATATTGTTGCTTCTAGTTGGTAGCCTTTGGAATACAGGGAGATGTGCATGAGGCCATGTGGTGGTCGGTCCGGCTACTTTCTTAGTGGTGTGTGGAGTCAGGATGTTATAAAGTGGTATAAAAGGAGGTTTATTTTTTTCCTTCATATTATTGTTTTGGGTTGGTAGACATGAGACTAAAAATATGTTGGCATGTGGTTAATATCAATTCATGGGACTTCTTACCCCACATATGATAAATGACTAAGTGGTCAGGGATGGGATTGTTGTTTACATTGTTCAATGTATATATTGACATGATTTCACCTAGAGTGATTATTGTAAATTAAACAAATTATGATATATAGACATTATGGAATATTTCCCTTGTCCTGATATGAAAAGGAAGTTTCATTTCAAGCATCATATATGCACATAGGAAATTCACAGACCATGCATTGTGCCCTGCCATGTAGTTGCATTTTAGTTTTCCTGATGATTGGATTTTGTGCCTTGAGCGCTATGACATGCTTTGATTTATACCCATTTAGGTAATTCATTATTATGCCGTTGGTGTTTACAGTTCTTTATAGAATCCTTCTATCATTTCAGTATGTTTCTCTATGTTAGCTGATTGAAGTGACATGTTTTTAATATATGTAAATGGTTTCATGGGATATTTTTATTGGTTGTGGTTACGATGGGAGGCAATTTTCAGTTACAAGGTGCATGGGATCCTTATAGTTGAAAAAAGGTAACCCATGTATTCAAATAATTGTAAAAGGATGCTAAAGATTAATTGTAAAGTTAAATTGGTTTTTGAATAAAGTGAGCCAAATGAAAAAATGTATGGTGTATAGGTGATTTACCAGTTGGTATGTGGCCACCCATATCATTGGATCATTGTATGTGGTCATGTAAAAATTATGAATTGAGATTAATATTAATTATTGGGAGCCAATTTTCAATCCATGAAGTGTATGGGTGCTTCAGGAATTGGAAAATTACAACCCATATTAAATGTAATGACCATGTTATATTTGAAATGGTTATAAATTTTAGAGATATTTAGTTATAATGTGAAATATTATGGTTAAATTCCAAAGGTGAAACTAGACCCCAGTAGGTCAGTTGGGGTATATGTTTTTGAGATGAACTGTTTGGGTGTTTGATCTTCAGTAATTTAAGAAACTCCTATTGGGTTTCTTTCTAGAGAACCCATGTTGGCTCAATGGGACCCTTTTAGGTCATCTTATTTGTTAAAAGGAATTTATTAGGATAAATTTCCTAATTAATGACAGAATTTCAAAAATATCTTAAATTTTATAAAAAGGTTTTTTGATACAACATTCCCGACTTGTTTTAAAATGGGAACTTTATGTTTTTGTAAACCCTATAAATGTTTTGAATGTGAATAAATGTAAAGGGCATGAAAATGGAACCTATAGTCGTGTCCCCTATTTGAAAACCTCATGTAGGGGTAGTTAAAGTTTCATTTATTTGCCTTGGAATAAAACCTTTAGAAATGACCTGATGATCGTATTTTCTGACTAGTGAGTTCTGTTAGCATGACCTACTATGATGGTCGATGTTTTCTTTTCGTAAAAGGATAGCCCATGGTAGGTACCACCCTTAGAGCATAATGAATTACTTATACCATGAGTTCAATAATGTTTGGTTCTATACAATTTCCATTGTCCCGAGTAGGAATTTCTATTTGAAAATGACACCTTTGTTTGGAAGGGGCGTCGTGTCTTTTTTGGCCTTTTTTATGGGGCTGAGCATTGGGTAATATTCATTTTCAGTAGGTTATACATGCCTCGGTCATGGTAGGCTTCTTATTAGGTCGTTTTACCCTTTCTTCTTCATAGTAATGGAAGAATGGTCATGGTTTCATATAGGAAAATGGTTATATGAGACAATACGATTCCGAAATAAACCTCTGGTTCTGTTGATTATGGTCTCGAATCATCTCTATGTAGCATGACCATATCATAAAGGAATAAGTTTCATCTAAATTATTAGGAATTCATTCATATGTTTTGGTCATTTTGACACTCTGGTATCATTTCATTGACCTTATTTATATGTTTTGATGATATGGTCATGACTCATATGAGCGTCACACATTCGTTTGATTTTTTTTGATCTAGCATACTTATGATCGACAATTTTCCTTTCTTTTATGATCAAGACACCCCTAAGGGGGGAGTTTCATGTTGAAAATGGTAAATTTTTCCTTCCATGTATAACGAGAACAACATAAGGAAGTACATTTGTACATGGTTGATCTTAGTTTAATTCCCTTGTGGCTTGGAACTTTTAATTACATGTCAGTGCTTGCTTGGAAGCATGAAGATGATGAGGTTAAAGGATCTAAACATGTAAAAGAGGCCCCAAAAAGGTGGGATTTTAAAAATTTTAACCAACAATCGACGTAATCTTGTCAATATCCAGGAATAGCTACCCAGTTTAAGCTGAGGATCACACTTGAAGTGTTTTAAGAACAAAAATAAAACCATAAAATACATAGTTTAGATCTCAATCCATGCACGATGTTTGCTTGTCAATGGTGATCACTACTTGAATAATCCAAATATTAATTCCTCTATATCATCCACCCACACTTCAATAAATATGTGGAAGCACTGATCATCAAATTATTGGTGCTAGTACAGAGATCTGACGACGCCTTCGCCGCTTTGACGATCACTACATCGTTTCTCTTGTGATTCATGAGAGAGAGCTCAATATGATCCCATTGGATCCATATATTCTCTCTCTAGAATATAGAAGAGAGGATAGGAGAGAGAGATCCCCTGAATAGTCATTGGTGAATTCCCCTCCTCCTTTATTTATAGTGTGTAATTTAAAATACCCAGTATAGCCTCTCTGGCCCCCGAATACTTTACGCACTATAAACGAAATATTATGACTACTAATCCGAGTAATAAATATTATTATCCCTCTCTTGTAATATATTAAAATAATACATGATAATAAATGAATCTAAAACTTGACTCATCATTCCCAAAAATATTAATTGAACCATGAATAGTTTAATATTCATTCAAATAATATATTTTCTTTTATTTACATAAAACATGTAAATAAAATAAATAAATTAATTAAATAACCATTATTTATAACCTGAATAATAAGAATTTATTTATTGTATTGGTGATCGTTTAACCTTGAACAAATCCCAGACCCTAGTGTTGGGGACCTCCATGTCCAAAACTCCTATTCAACTGAATAGAAAAAAATTTCGAATACACTATTGTGTGTGACCCTCTAAGACCATATATCAACAATAGTGAATAGTATTCACAAACCAAGAGTGTGATCTATCAACCCATCATGGCCCCTGAAGAGATAAGGATTATCACATCAGTGACAACCAACCTATGAATATGTACTATGTAATATAATCTCTTTGACATTAATATCTCATAAAGCAGGATGAACACGTGTTCCATCTACCTTTTCATGCTTTATTATTAGTTGATCTAACTAGATGGATTTACCCTTGACTATTATGGCCATAGTCTTATGAAGGCACTACAATCCTTATCAACATGGTCTGAGATATATTAATTCTATAACCCGGAATAGTCAAATATTTTCTTGATCATTCAACCAATGTCATGTCATTATGGACACACCCAACACAAACTACCTCACCATGATTTCAACATGATGATTTTTTTCTTGCACCAAATTATGTGATCAAATGACATACAATGGAAATGATATCAATTCAAGAGACCATTACACATGATTGTAGATATAAACATCCAATGACACCAAAAATATGTTGTGTTCTTATTTGTGGGTTTGTCCTCATGATCTCACTAATAGAGATCACCAAGAGAAAATTTCATGAGAAGAATAATGAATTCTTATGAGCCCCCCAGAACTTGATAGTCAAACATCTATTGTGCCTAGTCAGCAAGATGAATCTATGCCATAGAACCTTAGTTCAAGATTAATGTCATAATATCTCGAGTTTCTCATTATATCATGTGACCAAATATAGCCTCTCGATATTACAATTAATCTAGGGAAATTATCATTATATAGTGTATGTAGAAATATCTCCACTATAATGGTAAGAATACATCATGTATAACTAACTGTACATAAGATATGGTAATAAAAAATTATGAATAGTTGGGTCTAGGTCACCCACTATTTCAACACTCCCACTTGGACTAGATCCAACTTTCTAACAGAACATGTTATCTACTCACATGATAAATATCATGTTTCTATTGGGTAACATCTTTAGCTACTAGGTGAGCTACAGTTCTGTCGTGTTGTTATTCTACAATAGCGACCTCATCTCCTTAAGTAAACTTCTCAAGAGATGGTATCCCCAAGTATATCCCTTTAGTCCACTCTCATAACATAACATCATGTATAATAAGAATATCATAATTTAAATTATTATAATACTTCACTTACTAGGTTCAATTCCAAGAACTGGAAAAAATCAGTGCATATAACAGCTTCTTGGCTTCCATAGAAGCTGCAACATACTCGGTCGTTGTAGGTATGGATACCGTTGGATCATATAAACTTTTATCACTCATCAACTTTGTCTATCTACAATATAAAATCTAATTGATCTGTAGAAGACTAGTTTATATCCTTGAAAACTAGTATGCTTTCATCTCCACTTACCATGTACATATCATTTTGTACTTGTCAAAGTACAAATGAATAGTTCTGACTCCATCACTTGCAGTGTTCCTAGATATAAATGATATTTTCCTACTATAAAATATACCTCAGAAATATCATTTCTTGAAAATATAATGGAATATGTGATTGATCCAACTCGTTGACGTATGGATTTAACTCATCATGTTTATGTCCTCCTATGACTCAGATTTGCTAACCTGGATAGATTATGCCTTGTGACGTAGGCAACAATTCATCTCTTGAAGTATTACAACTTGTATTTTTCAATACTATGTCACTATATGTATGATTGACTAGGTACAAGAAACCTATATATCCACCTCAGTAGATCCAGTTCCCCAGAACATAGGTTGCTACTTTATGTCAATCACTGGAGGAAAGATTTCATCTTGGTCGTAGCTAACTCTATAAACAAGTTCTGTTTTCCACATGTTTTTGAACATACTTTTCATGGAAAACCAAGGCACTCCCACTATCCTCTGGTAATCACATGGAAAACATTCATTCCAAATGAATACTCCATTATCACATGTCTTACTTCAATCTAAAACTGGATTTTAGTAACTTGCAACCAATATTATCATTATGTGACGTGACCATCCCTTTCTGGTTGCATCATATAGACACCATCCATGATTGGTGTCATGAAATAAAATGCTTAATATAATGATCATAGAAATCATCGATAGTAAGTAAAATTCTAATGTATTTAGGCATACTAACTTGGTATAACCAATCGATCCTTATCGGTACCACACTTGTACCATCATTGTATCAACTCAATTAAATACCCACCATAATATTCAATTTATAAGCCCCTTTGTAATTTGATACATGAAGTCCATTATT
Source organism: Viscum album (assembly GCA_963277665.1). Classification (NCBI taxonomy): domain Eukaryota; kingdom Viridiplantae; phylum Streptophyta; class Magnoliopsida; order Santalales; family Viscaceae; genus Viscum; species Viscum album. Next base: position 880,882,149 of record OY728120.1, on the reverse strand, counting down.
GAATTGTTATTTGTCTTGTCAATATTAGCCAATTGCCACAAACTACTTACTTGTATGAAATATTATTCAAAATAAAATATTGATCACCAACCACGGTGAATAAAAAAACCTTCACCATGGTTTTATTCTTCTTACACATTATGTGTCTCTGGAACATACTTTGTTCCACATGTACTAGTGGAACTAATTCCTATTCCAATTATTTGTGCATCTAAATCATTGATTAATATCAAGTCAATATTTCTCCCACTATTACTAATAGAAAAGTTCACCCTTTTATAGAACCATAGTTTATCACTCAACTAAATCTTTCATATATTAGGAATTTTTGTAATATCCTAAGAAATAGTTAGGATAATTACAATAGATACACATTGTGTTTGTACCGAGTGCAATTTTGTTAATGTCCAAACTCTTTGCATCCAAACATATGTCCTTATGACATAATAGATTCACATCATACTATGGCTTGTATGTTATCCATTTGTCATTATAGTTTCCATATGGTTGTGGGATATCAACATTATTTTAAAAGAATTTCATGAAATATAATTGAATTTGTTGTAGGTTGTAACATTGATACTCCATGCATCATGACACTGATGTATAAAATTTTCATTTAATAATTACTCAATGCTATATTTTGTTGATAAATGTTAACATTTAAGACTTCATCATCGTTCCTCCTCATTAACAACAATGTCATGAAGTAGATAAGGTAATGTGTGTTTAGGAATTACCGCATGCTACATTATCATGATCATTGATTGCATAGTCAAGATATACTTCTGCATGCCAACTAGAAGCAACTCATATCTTTTGACCATGAACTTAATTCAGTTTAGCAATCCTTAATTACTTAAAGGAATATTATGAATTAAATGTATACCTTTAGTTTTTCCTTAAAACAGTTCATACTCACCTGCCGAACTAATTTCGAATGGTTTGTGACATACCTTTATTTTCTAAAGGTTTCATTGTCCAAACTAAAGACATCAATAATACCCAAGGTGTATATCTGTTTTGAGCCTAAATACCGTAATGGGTATTTTTCTTGATGTCCACTTTATGTTTTACATGACAAAGAATTATATTGCCACAATTGGGTATAAGTCTTACATATTATATTCATCAATCATTTCCTATGATTCATGTATTATTGAACTAGTGATTGAGTATTAAAAACCAAAAACAGCATTCATTTTAGAACCACAAAGAATTTCTCCTTGCATCCAAGGACACATGAGATTAATGTTTTAGGTTATACTCAATAATAGTTCTACATGAATCTTTCACTTGGAAGTTAAAGAAGACGTGTACTTCTCCCCACTGGCCTAGGTATCACCCGTTCATATCCTATTAGAGAATCCACCTGACTTCTAGAAATGTTTCTATACTTTCTTGGTTACTGCATATCACTACACAAATGTAATAGGCATAGAGTATTAAATACCCATGAAGTATAACCAAAACATTACATTGATGAATATTTATAAAGAAGTAGTAACTTGTTTCTTTAATTTAGTTTATTAATATTAGAATTCCATAATATTATTTTGTAAATTTAAATGCCAATATAATCCTATTAATACCTCTTTTATTGAATTGAATTGTGAATTTATAATTGTAATTACTTTCCTTTTGGATTTTTCTCCTTGTCTTTCAATTTATTCGATATAAGAATTAAAGATAAAATTGCCTTTGAAATTCTTATTCACTTACAGAACCATAACTAAATAGGTAATGATGCATTTACTCAATAAGTTTTCATTTTATAACATTAAACAAAACGTTATTAGAGGGAAGAAAATGAAATGAGAAAGGGATCCATTAAAATATCATGATCCATCTTTCAATTTACACATGTCGGTGTAACCATCACCATATTCATATTGTTGTTTCACTTTTTCCTTATGAACATCTCAAAGATGAGGTTTCATGTTTCATCATCCATGTACTGATGTAGTGACCACAACTAACATTAGATGTTGATGAAAGCATAATGACATAACCATTATAAGCTTTATACATCAGTCAAATGTAAGAAATTTCACCCTCACTTATTGAGGTAGTTTAACAAGTGTAGGGGACACTGACACTAGGAGTTTCCCATATCATAGTACTATGCGCACGTGCCTAAATTATTCTTGGATACTCGTGTTAGTGAGGACATTTACATTGTCCAATATTTATTTTAATTTAAACTTGTTGTATAATTTTCCATTTTACTAAAAATAAATTTTAGCAGATAAATAATTTTTCTTTGGAGTACCAGGTTATACATTTTTGATTAAATAATTATATAATTAAATGACTCCCACTATTTTTATAGAATTATAGGAACCCTCTATGCTATAATCGGAATAATATATCGCCAGAGTGTTCTAGTGGCAAGGATCCCAGAACCACCCTCATAGTCTACAAGATATGGTTATGGCACAACATGGAGGGTTCAAGGTAGGATTTTGGCTAGCCAACTGCATGAACTCATAGTTCCTTGATCTATTAAGTGAAGTACTAGCTTGTAATGTCACGACCCGCCCTCGGGGTCCGTGCCGTGACTACCCCAAGCCCGCCTTCCATAGGCCACGGGCTGGCGACTAGCACCAAGGCGTAAATCCCGGTAAAAAGGGAAGGCATTGCCTTTGTAAAGTAAACAAACACCACAGAGTAAGCAAGCGGAAAGTAAACACTAAACAAAAGCAGAGTACAACTGAAAGTGCGGAAAAGTAAATGGGCCAGTATACAAACCCAAACTGAAAGTAAAGTACAACTCGAAAGGGAAAACAGCAACTGAAAAGTAAAAGCCGCTACACCGAGCTGTCCACTGGAAATCCCACCTGAAGGGTGGGTACAGATAGCTCCACTGCTCCACGGGTCCCTCCATCCACTCCGAGCACGTCCCGCCCAGTGGTCCACCTCTGGGTACCGTCCCGCTCTGCAAGCCTCAGCCAAGATCAACGTTGTCCGTCGTCTGCAACCAACACAACGTAGTGCGGGCAAAGCCCGTGCAGGGGTGAGTATAATCTACTCAGTAGGGACCCCGAGACCCCTGAAGGTCTCTCAAAATCCACAAAGGATAAACCACAAAGAAAGGTACAATCACGAAGTAACAACCGACACTGCTTAGGTATATGCCCATACATATACCTAAGTCATCAATTCAAATACGCTCCAACCTCCGAGCCCAAGTATAACTCAGTCCACACAGGAAAGTAAACGTATTCCACACAGGAAAGCAAAACGTAATCCACACAGGATAGCACAACACAATCCACACAGGAAAGTAACAGGATTCAGCTCACACAGGATTTTCATTATCAAAAATGTAACTACTGAAGAGCCCCATCTCTGAAGTGTACAGTGTCCTGTCACGACTCTGAGATACTGCTCACTAACCTAAGACTGCTGAGGTACTCCTCCTGTCGAGTACCGCGGGTCTGCCGCCAACTACCGGGCGCTCCGTCCGCTGAGGTTCTGCTGCCAAATACTGGGCGCTCACCCAAATAGCCTACAGAGGTACTCCTCCAGTCGAGTACCGCGGGTCTGCTGCCAACTACCAGGCGCTCCGTCCGCCGTGGGTCTGCCGCCAAATACCGGGCGCTCCGTCCACTGGGCTAGTCGACTCACTCCAAGTCGAGTCGGTCGAGCAGTCTTCAGGTCTCAGCCGGCTACACGGTCTCCGTACTCCGTACGCTCATCTCCAGTATCGCGGGTCTGCCGCTACAACCAAGCGCACCACCTCTATCGAGTAAAACATAAGATTCAGCTCACACAGGTATACTTCTTCGGATGACGATAAAGATGATCACTGAACCATCTAAGTCGTCGGACCCACGAAGGATCGATAGGTACTAACCCCCGCAGTGACCTACACAGGATCGGACCCACACAGGATCGGGCCCACGCAGGACCTGTAGCATTGATCCACGTAGGATCGCTGAGTGCAGTAGTCGTCGCAGTCCACTGCGGATCTCTGCACAGTCGTCGCCGCATTCCACTGAGGATCTCTGCATGGTCGTCATCGGAGTCCACGGAGGATCTCTGCACAAACGTCGCTGTCGGAGAAGCAGTCGCAGCCAGCACTAGGGTTCCCGCACACAGCAAGCTCGTTCGGAGGGTCCGCTCCACGAGCCGAGAGGCTGATACATCAACTGTCACAAAGTCCAGAGTTGATGTATCCAAAAGTTCTGTATCGTCAACAGGAACTCAACGCAACAGACGGCGCGTCGATCGGACGCCCGGTCTGAGAGTTATTGGCATTTTCGTCCCCGGGGCCCGGTTGGTTTTTAAGTCAAAACCAAACCGACCGTACTCCACCTGCGTCCAAACCTCAGGTGGAGCATGCCAAAAGAACCGTCTCACTAAGAGGAACACAACAAAACTGACGGCACGTCAATCGGACGTCCGTAGCTCAAGATATGAGCGTTTCCGCTCCGAAGGCCCGGTTGGTTTCGTGAACGAACCAACCCGGACGAACTCAAAGTGTTCCAAAACTTTGAGTGCGATATACAGAAATGACCGTCTCGATCCAAGGATCGCGTTTCCGCAGACGGTTCGTCATTCGGAGTTCCGTGGCTCAAGTTATGGCCAAAAGACCAAAACCGTCTCGAAAATGGGGGGTCCGGGTCCGGGCCGACCTGGCCCGACCCCCCCCCCCCCCCTGGGTCGGCCCGAACCGGGTCGACCCGACCCGGGTCCGACCCGGACCGTCCGGCCGGTGGCGCGGCGGCCTGGCGCCGCACGGAGGCAGCGCGCGGGGGGGGGGGGGGGGGGGCAAGGCCCCCCGCTTCTTGGTTTGGCGGCGCGGCAATCAGCCGCGCCCCTTTTGTCAAACGCCCCCCCCCCCCCCCCCCCCTCGTGGGGAACCTGCTTGTTCGGAAACCGGGGGGCCGCCTGCCCCCCTCAAGGAAACCGCCCCCCCAAATAAATGGGGGGGGGCTTTTGAGCTGCCGGGGGAATTAAATTCCCCCGGATTTTTGTCCATCCGGCCGACCAGCTGGCCGGCCGGTTTTTCTCCAACGGGACCGACAAACCGGTCCCCATTCCGGATTCCGACGCCAGCGGCCCGGCCGCCGGTCTTCTCGTCCCGCCGCGGCCCAGAACTGGCCGCGGTGTTCGTCGTCCGGCGCGGTGCGACGGAACCGCGCCCCTCCGCCGCGCCTTTGTTTCCCTTCGACGCGGCGCGACGGCGTCGCGTTCTTGATGATCCTTCCACGGCGCGGCGCGACGGCGCCGCGCAATATAATCGGGCGAATAACCGCGTGGTGCGACGGCACCACGCCACCTTGTTTCATCAGCAATATAAAACATCAAGAACGAAGGAGGGGGTTCGGCCGTGTTCATGCGGTCCGGCCCCCTCACGTTAAACAATATCACATATTTAAAATCCGCACATTGTCATGCTAGAACCAAGAACAAGGATAAATAAACAAACAAAAACAACAACCCCTACCTTGAAAAATTGATGTCGCACGTCGGTTATCGCGGAGAAAGGCGTCGCGGCGTCGGACGTAGATTCCGTGGACATCGGGGTGCGTCCGAGGAGGAAACGACGTCTCTTCACTTGTCGCTAAGACGAAAAAGAGAGGTATGTTGTCATCGGAGATGATCACCACGGTCGGCGACTTCTCCCTTGTCGAGGAGGAAGATGAAGACGGAAGAATCCGGGACGCCGAGTCTCGAAGGTCGTGGGATCGATGTTCCTTGACGGAGAAGAACCGTTCTTCACGTTCTTCGTCGAAGACGAAGAAGATCTTCAAGTCTCTCAACGATTCTCCCAATCCTCTCAAAAAACAAAGGAACTAACCCAAAAATAAATTAAGCTTACACTTAATTTATTAACACAACCCAACCTTTGAAATTCAAGAGTTTGAATTTCAAAAACTCAAAATTAAACTCACTTATTTATTATACATGAGTTGTATAATTAATTAAATGTTAAGTTGACAAGCCTTTAAGAGGGAGAGAGGGGAGTTAGGGAATTTGAAAAGGTGGGGCTCGGGTGGGCCCCACCTCACCTTAATCCTCTCTTAGGTGGTTAAACCACCCAACTTCCAACAAAAGATTATAACCACATTAAAGATATAAAATAAATATTGTATAACAAATTTATTTTACTCTTCATTTCATCCAGAAAATTAAACATCTCCTCCTAGGCAAACGCAACTTCGGAAAGGGTCTCCTTAAGCGAATATCGGCGCTGCGAGTTCATCGGTGCCCTCGGATTTCAATTCCGAGCACCGGATCAAAAGTTAGGAAGTCCCGCTCGTTCGTTCACTGAACGTACCCGAGCCAAACTTCGGAAATTGATTCTGAGCACTCCGGGACTCGGAATCAGGTGCCGTCAGAAACCGCGCTCTTGCAAAATTCCAAAGAAAATTAAGAAAAAATTTCCCTTGAATTTTACGGGTATTTACATTACTCCCACCTCAGGGCTTTACGTCCCCGTAAAGATACATCAAAAACTAGGGCAACAAATGAGGGTACTGAGCACGCATCTGAGCCTCCCGCTCCCATGTGCTCTCCTGGAGATTCCCGTGCTGCCATCTGATGAGCACAAGAGGAATCGATTTCCCACACAGGACCCGCTCCTGTCGATCCTCTATCTCCACCGGGACCTCCGTAAAAGTCGCCCCATCATCAACGTCAAGCTCCCCATGGTCAATGATGTGCGTCGGGTCGTGCACGTATCTCCTTAGCTGAGACACGTGGAAGACGTCGTGCACCCGGTGCAACTGAGGTGGTAGAGCCAGGCGATAAGCCACCTCACCAATCCTGCTGAGGACCTGGAAGGGTCCGATGAAGCGCGGAGATAACTTGCCGCCTCGGCCAAATCTCCGAATACCACGTCGAGGTGAGACCCGCAAGAAGACGTGGTCGCCATCCTCGAACTCTAGTGGCCTCCGCCTCCTGTCAGCGTATGACTTCTGCCGGCTCTGTGCTATCCTCATCCGCTCCTGGATGACCTGGACCTTCTTTGTCATGGCCTGTACCATCTCCGGTCCCACCAGAGCTGCAAGATTTCTTCTTTGCCGATAAGAGAAATCTGGTCCCATCCCCTGGATGAACCACATTCTTTGCCTAATATAGTCAATCCTAACATGGATGATACTAATCCATACCAAGGATGACGTCGTAAGGCCTCGACGCTACTACTAAGAGATTCAACCGTTACTCTCGCCTCCAAGGGTTGAGTCACACTGTCGGCATCAGTGTGTGGTAACTGGGTCTCCTCCAGTAGATGTCTCACAAGTGAGGGTCAAGTCAACAGCCAAAACTGGAACCTCTTAGTAACATCACGAAAGAGGACAGGAACGAAAATATCACAAAGGTATGCGTTTTTTTATTGCAGCTCATAATACAAGACGCTACACAAAAGCAACAAGGAACCAGAAGTACAAAGGACGTATCCACTAGTTCTGCTCCTGTCCATCGGCTCCCAGAGCTCCATGATCGAAGGCCTCGGCTGCCTGAAGCTGAGCTCTCGCATGTTCACCTACTCCCTGTGGTCGGGGTGGACCTCCTGGTGGTGGTGGTGGCAGAGCCTCAAAGCGTCGCCCACCACCAGCTGCTCGTCCAGCTCCTCTGCCTCGTCCGCCTCCTCCCTGCGGACTGCCACGGTCGAACCTCTGCCTCTGCCTAGGAGGTTCTTCACTTAACTGTTGATCATCAGCATGGCGGGTCGGACAGTCACGAGCCATGTGACCAATCCCGCCACAGGAGTAACACTGCCCACTCTCGGCACGCCTGGCTCTGACTCCACCCCGACTTCCCCGTACAACTGAGCCTGAGTCGTGCAGTCGGCCACTGGTAGGTCTGGTCTGCCTGGAACCCTGAGTCATCCGTCGGCTACCTGTTGCCGAAGTCTCCGCTATCTGCCGCCCTGCGGTAGGTCTCGCTGTGGACTCAGCCAGGAAACTCTCGATCAGGAGGGCTCGCTCTAGCACTCCTGCCTGGGTCGGGATGCTGAGGGAGATCAGTGATGCCCTGATCTCGTGTCTCAATCCCTGCTCGAAGGTCCGGGCCCGGAAGAAGGGGTCCCGTACCATGTCTGTCGAGTACCGAGAAAAGTCGGTGAACCTCGCCGCGTACTGGGCGACCGTCAAGCTGCCCTGCCGCAGCTGAAGAAGCTCCTGGATGCGCACCGCACGGAGGGTGCCCGGGATGAACTCTGAGCGGAAGAGGCTCTCGAAGTCCGTCCAGATGAGGGTGGCCTCATCGGGTACCTGGAGCATCAGGCTCCACCATCGCCCTGCTGCTGCGTGCAGTAGGCTCACCGCGAGGATCACCATGAGGTCTGCTGGTGTCCTCAATAGCCTGAAAACTCGGACGACCGCCTCCAGCCAGTCCTCTACTGCCTGGGGATCCGTCTCCCCGCGAAACCTGGGTGGTCGCTGGCGCTGAAACTCATGCAGTGCGCTGAGGCGACGTGCATCGTCAGTGGCTGGTGCTGGAAGCATCGGGGGCTCGGCGGGTAGTGCTACCGCCGGTGCCACTGCTGACAAAGGGCCCTGCACCGAGGCCTCGTCGCTCGGTGGGTTGTCGTCACGCTCGACTCTCGGAACCCTAGCTGGCTGCCGTCGTGGGGCCATCCTGAAAAGGAAACAGGTGCGCCACGGTCAGAACAGTATACCTGGTGAGCTAATATAAGTAATCACAAAGAAAACTTTGAAACACACACGCAATCAATATTTTTGTGCATTAAGTCGGAAATCAGAAGTCAGGGTCCTGGTGTACGGATACGTCGGCCGCCGCACCAACACTGGACTCCCTAGACTGATAACCACACTCAATACGCTAAACATTATTACTTCACATAGAAAAGATCAGAGTTCACGGTAGAACCGAACTCCTTTGATACCAATTTGTCACGACCCGCCTTCGGGGTCCGTGCCGTGACTACCCCAAGCCCGCCTTCCATAGGCCAGGGGCTGGCGACTAGCACCAAGGCGTAAATCCCGGTAAAAAGGGAAGGCATTGCCTTTGTAAAGTAAACAAACACCACAGAGTAAGCAAGCGGAAAGTAAACACTAAACAAAAGCAGAGTACAACTGAAAGTGTGGAAAAGTAAATGGGCCAGTATACAAACCGAAACTGAAAGTAAAGTACAACTCGAAAGGGAAAACAGCAACTGAAAAGTAAAAGCCGCTACACCGAGCTGTCCACTGTAAATCCCACCTGAAGGGTGGGTACAGATAGCTCCACTGCTCCATGGGTCCCGCCGTCCACTCCGAGCACGTCCCACCCAGTGGTCCACCTCCGGGTACCGTCCCGCTCTGCAAGCCTCAGCCAAGATCAACGTTGTCCGTCGTCTGCAACCAACACAACGTAGTGCGGGCAAAGCCCGTGCAGGGGTGAGTATAAGCTACTCAGTAGGGACCCCGAGACCCCTGAAGGTCTCTCAAAATCCACAAAGGATAAACCACAAAGAAAGGTACAATCACGAAGTAACAACCGACACTGCTTAGGTATATGCCCATACATATACCTAAGTCATCAATTCAAATACGCTCCAACCTCCGAGCCCAAGTATAACTCAGTCCACACAGGAAAGTAAACGTATTCCACACAGGAAAGCAAAACGTAATCCACATAGGATAGCACAACACAATCCACACAGGAAAGTAACAGGATTCAGGTCACACAGGATTTTCATTATCAAAAACGTAACTACTGAAGAGCCCCATCTCTGAAGTGTACAGTGTCCTGTCACGACTCTGAGATACTGCTCACTAACCTAAGACTGCTGAGGTACTCCTCCTGTCGAGTACCGCAGGTCTGCCACCAACTACCGGGCGCTTCGTCCGCTGAGGGTCTGCTGCCAAATACTGGGCGCTCACCCAAATAGCCTACAGAGGTACTCCTCCAGTCGAGTACCGCGGGTCTGCTTCCAACTACCAGGCGCTCCGTCCGCCATGGGTCTGCCGCCAAATACCGGGCGCTCCGTCCACTGGGCTAGTCGACTCACTCCAAGTCGAGTCGGTCGAGCAGTCTTCTGGTCTCAGCCGGCTACACGGTCTCCGTACTCCGTACGCTCGTCTCCAGTATCGCGGGTCTGCCGCTACAACCAAGCATACCACCTCTATCGAGTAAAACAGAAGATTCAGCTCACACAGGTATACTTCTTCAGATGACGATAAAGATGATCACTGAACCATCTAAGTCGTCGGACCCACGAAGGATCGATAGGTACTAACCCCCGCAGTGACCTACACATGATCGGACCCACACAAGATCGGGCCCACGCAGGACCTGTAGCATTGATCCACGTAGGATCGCTGAGTGCAGTAGTCGTCGCAGTCCACTGCGGATCTCTACACAGTCGTCGCCGCAGTCCACTGAGGATCTCTGCATGGTCGTCGTCGGAGTCCACGGAGGATCTCTGCACAAACGTCGCTGTCGGAGAAGCAGTCGCAGCCAGCACTAGGGTTCCCGCACACAGAAAGCTCGTTCGGAGGGTCCGCTCCATGAGCCCAGAGGCTGATACATCAACTGTCACAAAGTCAAGAGTTGATGTATTCAAAAGTTCTGTATCTTCAACAGGAACTCAACGCAACAGACGGCGTGTCGATCGGACGCCCGGTCTGAGAGTTATTGGCATTTTCGTCCCCGGGGCCCGGCTGGTTTTTAAGGCAAAACCAACCCGACCGTACTCCACCTGCATCCAAACCTCGGGCGGATCATTCCAAAAGAACCGTCTCACTAAGAGGAACACAACAAAACTGACGGTACGTCAATCGGACGTCCGTAGCTCAAGATATGAGTGTTTCCGCTCCGAAGGCCCGGTTGGTTTCGTGAACGAACCAACCCGGACGAACACAAAGTGTTCCGAAACTTTGAGTTCGATATACCGAAACGACCGTCTCGATCCAAGGATCATGTTGCCGCAGACGGTTCGTCATTCGGAGGTCTGTGGCTCAAGTTATGGCCAAAATACCGAAACCGTCTCGAAAATGGAGGGTCCGGGTCCGGGCCGACCCGGCCCGACCCCCCCCCCCCCCCCCCCCCCCCCCCGGGTCGGCCCGAACCGGGTCGACCCGACCCGAACCGGGTCGACCTGACCCGGGTCCGACCCGACCCGGCCGGCCGGCGGCGCGGCGGCCTGGCGGCGCGGCAGCCTGGCGGCGCAGCGGCCTGGCGCCGCACGGAGGCAGCGCGCGGGGGGGGGGGGGGGGGTGCAAGGCCCCCCGCTTCTTGGTTTGGCGGCGCGGCAATCAGCCGCGCCCCTTTTTTCAAACGCCCCCCCCCCCCCCTCGTGGGGTGCCTTCTTGTTCGGAAACCGGGGGGCCGCCTGCCCCCCTCAAGGAAACCGCCCCCCCAAATAAATGGGGGGGGGCTTTTGAGCTGCCGGGGGAATTAAATTCCCCCAGATTTTTGTCCATCCAGCCAGCCAGCTGGCCGGCCGGTTTTTCTCCAACGGGACCGGCAAACCGGTCCCCATTCCGGATTCCGACGTCGGCGGCCCGGCCGCCGGTCTTCTCGTCCCGCCGCGGCCCGGAACCGGCCGCGGTGTTCGTCGTCCGGCGCGGTGCGACGGCACCGCGCCCCTCCGTCGCGCCTTTGTTTCCCTTCGACGCAGCGCGACGGCGTCGCGTTCTTGATGATCCTTCCACGGCGCGGCGCGACGGCGCCGCGCAATATAATCGGGCGAATAACCGCGTGGTGCGACGGCACCACGCCACCTTGTTTCATCCGCAATATAAAACATCAAGAACGAAGGAGGGGGTTCGGCCGTGTTCATGTGGTCCGGCCCCCTCACGTTAAACAATATCACATATTTAAAATCCGCACATTGTCATGCTAGAACCACGAACAAGGATAAATAAACAAACAAAAACAACAACCCCTACCTTGAAAAATTGACGTCGCACGTCGGTTATCGCGGAGAAAGGCGTCGCGGCGTCGGACGTAGATTCCGTGGACGTCGGGGTGCGTCCGAGGAGGAAACGATGTCTCTTCACTTGTTTCTAAGACGAAGAAGAGAGGTACGTTGTCGTCGGCGATGATCACCATGGTCGGCGACTTCTCCCTTGTCGAGGAGGAAGATGAAGACGGAAGAATCCGGGACGCCGAGTCTCGAAGGTCGTGGGATCGATGTTCCTTGACGGAGAAGAACCGTTCTTCACGTTCTTCGTCGAAGACGAAGAAGATCTTCAAGTCTCTCAACGATTCTCCCAATCCTCTCAAAAAACAAAGGAACTAACCCAAAAATAAATTAAGCTTACACTTAATTTATTAACACAACCCAACCTTTGAAATTCAAGAGTTTGAATTTCAAAAACTCAAAATTAAACTCACTTATTTATTATACATGAGTTGTATAATTAATTAAATGTTAAGTTGACAAGCCTTTAAGAGGGAGAGAGGGGAGTTAGGGATTTTGAAAAGGTGGGGCTCGGGTGGGCCCCACCTCACCTTAATCCTCTCTTAGGTGGTTAAACCACCTAACTTCCAACAAAAGATTATAACCACATTAAATATATAAAATAAATATTGTATAACAAATTTATTTTACTCTTCATTTCATCCAGAAAATTAAACATCTCCTCCTAGGCAAACGCAACTTTGGAAAAGGTCTCCTTAAGCGAATATCAGCGCTGCGAGTTCATCGGTGCCCTCGGATTTCAATTCCGAGCACCGGATCAAAAGTTAGGAAGTCCCGCTCGTTCGTTCACTGAACGTACCCGAGCCAAACTTCGGAAATTGATTCTAGGAACTCTGGGCCTCGGAATCAGGTTCCGTCAGAAACCGCGCTCTTGCAAAATTCCAAAGAAAATTAAGAAAAAATTTCCCTTGAATTTTACGGGTCTTTACATGTAAAATCAATACATTATTTACTCAACACTTGCCTCTAAAATTGTAGCATGATAGAAACAGATAATCCTTACTATCACTTTAGTTAAGTTGACCCATCACTTTTATAAGGACTCCTCAGTAGCAAGAGGCACCCTCAGCTATGACATGACCAGCACCCCAAACATCTGATTTTGTCCAAATTCGAATGATGGAATGCGATTATGACTTAATATATATTTGATTGTTTTATCATTTTTAATATGATGAAAGAAATAATTTTATATTTTTATAAGAACATACTATGTGATCACACTCACAACTGATCATGAAAGAAATAGAAAACTTCAACATGTCACATGTTCATTTCTCTTGAATGGTTGTTTATTATTACTTTATGTGATCGCACATTAACTACACATTCAAAAAATAAATAAACCATGCAAAAAAATGATGACCTGATCATGAGCCAGTACTACAGATTAATACATTGAGTGAATAACTGATCAGTGGAGGCCCTAGGGGTAATACCTTAAGTCTTCTGGCTTGCAACACAAATGGAAATGTCTTCCCATACAATGATTTCAAGTCATTTCTAGTGCATCCCCTTAACTCAAAAGGAAATTTGTCACTTTTCAACTTGTCATTATACAACATTTCTCACATGAAGGTGAGGAGGTCTCAAGGTAAGAAAATACAAATCCAAGAATGGGCGCGTATACCCTTATACATATAATGACTATGAGACAACACATAGATCGCCTTTTAATTAAAATAATTATTACAAAAAAATTGCAATAAATAAAAAATTAAATAATCAAGAACCGAACATGAATTGGTTGGTCTCAAACTCAAGATTAGAATATTAATTAACTTGAGTAAAGAAACTAAATGCTAAATAAAAATTAAACCTTCATTAAATAAATTCGAGGGCATTTAATTGAATTAAAATTTTCACTCTAATTTTTAATTCAATGTTTATAGGTTATTCGGTCTTAATTAAACATTTTAATTTAAAAATAAATTAAAACTGATTAATTAATTAATTTAATTAATTAATTTAATTAAACCCCAAATTAAATTAATTTACACCAAATTAACAATTAATCCAAAAATTAATATTTTATCAATTAAATTTTCAATTGAAATTAAACTAATTATATTAATTAATTTTTGAATAAATATGAATTACCCAGGCACCATAAACCCCGGACAGGGCCTGTGCGGCTCTGGCCAAACCAGTGTATGCCCATTTCGGGCTAGTGCACCCCCATTCAGGGGATTTTTGGGCCAGATAGGTCATCTAATGATCGTTAATGCGTGGAACAAACTAGCAAGGGTTACCTCCTCATCAGGAAGACTGGGAAGCGACCCGATCTGGTGCGGGTAGGGTTCACTACATAGGAGGGAGGTGTCATGGGGTCTCGGTTGTGGGAGGTGCCCCATGAAGCTGGCGGGAAAGCTCTTCAGGTGTGGCGTGAACCTCGCCCATAGGGAGGCATAGTTGGGTTGTATTAGTGGGTAGCATCGTCGATCTCACTGCAGCTGAAGGGAGCGGGCAGAGGCCACCTAGGGTTGTCAGACGGGGTGGTCGGTCAGAGTAGTGTAGGGGCGCTGGATTGAAGTAGTAAAGGGGCACCTATCGAAGTGGTTCAAGTGGGAGAAGGTGTCAGACCAGCTGATGTGGGGGGTTTCTACACCACGATGAGGGGGCGGAACAAGGCGTTGGTTTGACGAAGTGCAGAGGGGAGAGATCCACAGCCAGCATGGGGAGTTAGGTGGGGCAGTGCACCAAGGTAGCAGCACAAGGGAGGAGGCGCGCCGGACCAGTGTCCCGGTGCAGGCGGCACACGAGGACGACGAAGGGGACCTACCCATGAAAAGACCTAGCCACATATTTTTCTCAATTGATTTTTGACAAAACAGAATCCATCCCCTTTTACCTTTTTTTATTATTGATAAAAACCCCCATTCATTCTAAAATGTATAATCAAAATCTTTCTTATGCCTATATTTAGACTAGATTTTAAAATAGATTATAATAATAAAATATTATTATAATAAATAACAAAATAATAAAATTATTATTATAATCATACTATTATTATTATTATAATAATAATCCTTAAACTTCAATTGAAAACACTATTCTGGTGTTAATAGATTGGGATTATTAAACAAAGGTTCATCGATTAAGAACCTTGTAAGTCTATCGGTTGAAATCCACTCTAAAACTTCGGATGACTGCAAAATGGTAATATGATGTCAGATTACAACATGGTCCGTGGATTTGGGACTGTAACGAAGCCCTCTTTAAGATTTAATGAAAATTTAATTCTTTCATTGGCTTAAAATTTCGTGCTTTCCCTCTGATACTACTTGAAGGAACTAGACATGTAGTGGATGCCCCCAAAAAGGTGTGATTTTAAAAAATTTAACTGATGATCGATGTAATCTTGTTGATTTCCATGAATATCTATCTACTTTAAGCCAATTATCACATATGATGAGTCTTATGCACAAAAATAAAACCATAAAATACATGGTTTAGATCTGAAGCAGTACACGACGTCTACTCATCATTGGTGATTGTTACTTGAAGAATCCAAAGCCAAATTCCTCCAGATCATCCACACACACTTCAAGAAATCCATGGGAGTGTCGATTGTCGGATTCTGGGTGCTGGTGAAGAGATCTGACGATGCCTTCGACGCTTCGCCGATCTCCATATTGCTTCTCTTGCAATGTAAGAGAGAGAGATTGATTCGAGCTCCTCTAATCTAGATCTTTTCTCTCAAGAACATGGGAGAGAGGAGAGGAGAGAGAAATCCCATGAATAGTATTTGGTGAATTCTCCTCCTCCTCTATTTATAGTGTGTAATTAAAATACCTGGTATTGCCTCTCTAGCCCCTGAATACATAACACAATATAAATGATATATTATCACTACTAATCTGAGTTATAAATATTATTATAACCCTATTATAATATATTAAAATATTACATGATAATAAATGAGTACATAACTTGAATTTTCATTCCCATGAATATTAATTGAACCTTGAATTGTTTAATATTCATTGAAATAATATTTTTTCATGTATTTACTCAAAACTTGTAAATAAAATCAATAAATAAATTCAATTCCAATAATTCATAACTAGAATAATATTAATTTATTTTCTTATTGATGATCATTTAACAATGGAAAAATCCTAGACCTCAGTGGTGGGGCTATCCATGTCCAAAACATCTATTCAACTATTTAGGGAAGATTTTCGAATATGCTATTGTGTGTGACCCTCTAGGACCGTATCTCGATCATAGTGAATAGTTTTCAAAGACCAAGAGAAGGATATAGCAACCCATCATGTCCCATGAAGAGATAAGGATTTTAAAAAAAGCGACAACCAACCTATGAACACGTACTATGTAATATAATATCTTTGTCATTAATATCTCATAAAGTAGAACGCACACATGTGTCATCTCCCTTTTCTTTCTTTATTATTAGTTGATCCAACTAGGTGGATTTACCCAGGACTTCCATGGCCATTGTCCTATGAAGGTACTACCATCCTTATCAACATTTCATGAGATATATTACTTCCATAACCTAGAAGCGATAAATACTTTCTTAACCATTCATCCAATGTCAGGCCATTAACAATGCACCCAACACAAAGTCCCTAGCCACGATTTCCAGATCATGGTTTACGTCTTGCATAAATATATGTGATCAAATGACATACACTAGGAATGATATCAAGTCAAGAGACCATTACACATGATCGTAGATAGGAACATCCAATGACACCGGAAACATGTGGTTTTCATATTGTCAGTTCTTTCCCCATGGTCTCACTACTAGAGATCTCCAAGTACGAACTTCATGAGAAAAAGTCTCAATTCTTATGTTCCCCTAGCACTTGATAGTCAAAAATCTATTGTGCCTTGTTAGTAATATGCATATAGACCATATAACCTTTTGTTTAAGATTAATTTCAAAATATCTTAAGGTTCTCATTATAGCATGGGATATATTATAACCTCTCGACATGACTATTAATCTATGGAAATTACCATTATATAGTGGATGCTTAAATATCTCTACTATAATGGTAAGAATACACCATGTATAACTAAATTTACACATGATATGGTAATAAAAAACTCTGAATAGTTGGGTCTAGGTAACCCACTATTTCAACACTCCAACTTGAACTAGAGCCAACTTTCTAACCGAACTTGTTAGCTACTCACATGATAAAGATCATGTTTCTTCTGAGTAACATATTTAGCTACTTGGCCCACCATGGTTCCACTATGTGGTTATTTTGCTATAGTGACCTCATCTCCTTGAGTAAACTTCTCAAGATATGGTATCCATGAATATATCATTTTTTTCCACTATCACTACTTAAAATCTTGGATAGTAATAATATTGTAATTTACATTATGATAATACTTCACTTACTAGGTGGGATTCCAAGAGCTGGAACATGTCACTGCGTATAACTGATTATTTGCTGCCTTAGAATCTTCAACGTACTCAATCATTGTAGGTATGGCTACCAGTGGATCATAAGAGCTTGTCTCAGTTATTACAATTTATTAATAGCGATATAAGATCACATTGATATATGGAAGACTAGTTTGTATCCCTGAAAACTAGTATACTTTCTTCTCTATATACCAAGTACATATCATTTTGTACTTGTCAAAGTACAAATTAATAGTTCTGACTGCATCAATTGTAGTGTTCCTGGATATAACTGGTATTTTCCTACTGTAAAATATACACTCAAAATATCAGTTCTTTTATATATCATGGAATACGGGATTTTTCAATTTCCTTGACTTATGGATTTTATAGATCACATATATCTCCTCCTTTGTCTCAAACATGTCAACCTGGAGAGATTATGCCTTGTGACATAGGCAAAAATTCATCTCTAAAATTATTCCAACATTTATTTTTCAATACTATGTCACTACATGTACAATTGACTAGGTCCAAGAAACCTATTGCTCCACCTCAGTAGATCCAGTTCCCTAGAACATAGGTTTTTACGTTAAGTCAATCACTGGAGAAAATATTTCATCTTGGTATTAATGAACTATGATACCAATGTTTGTTTTCCATATGTTTCAGAACATACTATGCTTGGAAAACCTTAGTGCTCCCACTAACCTCTGGTAAACACATGGAAAACATTCATTCCAAATGAATACTCTATGATAACATTTTTTACAACAATCCAAACTAGATTTTAGTAACTTGAAACCTATATTATCATTATGTGACGTGACCATCCATTTCTCATTGCATCATATAGACACCATCCATGATTGGTGGTCATGACATCAAATGATTAATATAATTATCATAGAAATAATATTTGGAAAGTAAAATTCTAATGGATTTTGGAATACCAACATTTTATAACCAATCAAGCCTTATCAGTACCACCCTTGTACCATCCATATATCAACTCACTTGAATACCCACCACAATATTCAATTTATAAGCCCCTTTTTAATTTGATACATGGAACCCATTATTGAATTTTTATTTGTCTTGTAAATATTATCTAATTTCCACCCACTTCTTACTTGTAGGAAATATTATTTTCATTGAATTATTGATCACCGACCACAGTGAATACTAAAACCATCACCATGGTATTATTATTCTTCTGCAGTATGTTTCTCTAGAACATACTTTGTTCCACATGCGATAGTGGAACTATTTCATATTCCAACAATTTGCACATATGTATCATTGATTATGCTCAATTCAATCTTGATCCCACTATCTCTAATAGAGAAGTTAACCCTTTTATATAACTCTAGTCTATCACTCGACTACATATTTTCTATCTTAGGAATTTGCGTAACATCCTAAGAAACTGTTAGGATAATTACAATTGATGCACATTGTGTTTGTACCTAATGAAAGTTTGTTTATGTCCAAAATCTTTGCATCCAAACACATTTCCATATGACATAATATATTTAAATCATATTATGACTCATATGTTATCCATTTGTCATTATATTTGGCATATGGTTGTGGGATATCTCTATTATTCGAAAAGAATTTCATGAAATATAATGGAATTTGTTGTAGGTTGTAAGATTGATACTCCATACATCATAACTCTAATGTATATAATGTGCGTTTTGGAATTACTCCACTCCAAATTTTTTTGATCAATGCTAACATGTAATACATCATCATTGATCCTCCTCATTGACATTAATGTCATGATGTAAACATGGTAATGTGCGTTTAGGAATTACTCCACGCTACATTATTATGATCGTTGATTACATAGTCAAGATATACATCATCATTCCATCTAGAAGCAACTCATATCTTTTGACCGTGCACTTAATTCACATTAATATTCCTTAATTACTTAATGGAATCTTATTAAGTAAATATATACCTTTATCTTTGCCTTGAAATGGTTCATACTCACTTTCCAAACTAATTTCAAACACTTTGTGACATACCATTGTTTTTTAAAGGTGTCTTTGTCCAAACTAATGTCATTGATAATACCAATGGTGTTTAACTGTGCTGAGCCTAAATACCATACTGGGTATTTTTCTTGATGTGCACTTTTTGTTTTACATGACAAAGAATTATCTTGTCACAATTGGGTATAAGTGTTACATTTTATATTCATCACTCTTTGCCTATAAATCATGTATTATTGAACTAGTGATTGAGTATTAAATACCAAAAACAACATTCATTTAGAAACTTGAAAGAATGTATCCTTGCATCCAAGGACACATGATATTAATGTTTATGGTTATATGAATTAATAGTTTTATATTAATCATTCGCATGACAATTAAAGAAGTCATGCACTTCTCACTACTGGCCTAGGTATCACCCTTTCACAACCTCTTAGGGAATCCACCTGACTTATAGTAATGTTTATATAATTTCCTGGTTACCATATATCAATACACATATGTTATAGGCATATAGTATTAAATACCCAAGTAGTAAAACTGAAAAAATACATTGATTAATATTTCTGAAGAAGTGGTAACTTGCTTCTTTAATTCAGTTTATTTCTATTAGACTTAAATAGTATTAAGTCATAATTTTCAATGTAAATAACCTCCTATATATACATATTTTATTGATATAGATTGAAAATGTGTCATTGGAATTACATTCCTTTTGGCCTTTTTGCCTTGTCTTTCAATTTATTCTCCATATTAATTAAAGATAAAACTATCTTTGAAATTATTATTCACTAGGAAAACATTACTAGAATAGGTAATGATGTGTTTACTCAAACCTTGTTTGTTTTATAACATAAAACAAAACTTTAGTAAAGGGTTGAAAACTATATGATAAAGGGATACATTTAAAAATCATGGTCCATCTTTCAATTTACACATGCTGGTGTAACCATCGTATTATTCATACCATTGCTTCACTTTCTCCTTGCAATAATCTCAGAGATGAGACATCATGTTTTATCATCCATGTCCTAATGTAGAAACCACGACTAACATCAGACATTGATGAAATCATAATGACATAACCATCATACGCTTCATACAATAGTCTCTTATAAGCAATTTCACCCTCACTTCTTGAGGTAGTTTAACATGTATTAGGGACACTGGCACCTTGAGTTTCCAATATCATAGTACTATGTGCATGTGTCTGTACTATTCTTGGATACTCATGTTAGTGAGGAAATTTACTTTGTCCAATATTTATCACAATTTAATCTTGTGGTATATATTTCCATTTTACTACGAAAATATATTCTAGAAGATTAGTACTTTTTCTCTAGATTTTTGAGATAGACATTGGGATTATATAATTAAAGAATTAAGTGTCTCCCACTATTTTTATCGAATTCTAGGAACCCTCTATGCTAGAATCAGAATACTCTGTTTCTAGAGGATTCTAGTGATAAGGATCCCAGATCCAAAACTCATAGTATACAAGCTATGGCTATGCCACTACTTGGAGGTTTCGAGGAAGGCTTTTGGATTTCCAGCAACATGAACTCACAATTCCTTCATCTGTTGAGTGAATTCCCAGCTTCTAAAATCATAACAAGATTTACTCAAGACTTGCCTCTAAAATGATAGCAGTTTATCTATAGCTAATCCTTACTAGAACTTTAGATTAGTTTTCCCATCACTCTTATAAGGACTCCCTGGTTGCCAGAGGAACCCTCGGCTATGGCATGACCGACACCCCAAACAACCGGTTTTATCCAAATTTGAATGAAGTATTATGGTTATGACTTAATATATCTTTGAGGGTTTTATTATTTTCTAATGTTATGAAATAAATAATTTCTTATTTTTATAAGCACGTTATATGTGATCGCACTCAAAACTGATCATTAAAGAAATAAAAAACTTCATTGCTTCACATGTTCATTTTATCTTGCATGCTTGTTTAATATTACTCTTTGTGATCACACATTAACTTGACATTCACAAAAATAATAAACCATGAAAAAAAATGATGACCTGACAATGAGTTGGTACTAAATTTAGATCTGTTGAGTGAATAACAGATCAACCAAGACCCTAGGGGTAATACCTTAGGTCGTGTAGCTAGAAACACAAATAACAATGTATGCCCATCCAATGCATTCAAGTCATGTCTGGTGCATCACTGTCACTCGGCATAAACTGCGTCAACTGTCATCTTATCATTATACAACATTACTCACACTTAGGTGAGGTGTTCTTAAGTTTTGAAAATAATACTCTGAGAATGGGTGTACAAGCCCTTATACATATAATTACTATGAGATGACACTATCACGACCCATCCTCAGGGCCCGTGCCATGACTACCCCAAGTCTGCCTTCCATAGACCAGGGGCTAGAGACTAGCACCAAAGGCGTAAATCCTGATAAAAAGGGAATTCATTGCCTTTATGATAGTAACAAACACAACAGAGTACGCAAGTGAAGTATGCACTAAGAAAAACTGAGTACAAAAGTAAGTGCTGAAAAGTAAATGGGTCAGTATACAAACTCAACTGATAGTACAGTACAACTAAAAAGAAAGTACAACAGTAGTAAAGTAAAGAAGCAACCACTGAGTCGTCCTCCAGGAATCCCACCTGAAGGGTGGGTACAGATGCTCTCCTCGGTACCTCGGGTCCGTCCTTCTACTCCGTGTACGCCTCACTGGGTGGTTCACCTCCAGGTATCGTCCATCTCTACAAGATTCCTCCACGATCAGTGTTGTCCCTCGTCTGCATCCAACACAACGTAGTGCGGGCATGGACCGTGCAGGGGTGAGTATACGATACTCAGTAGTGACCCCAAGACCCCCGAAGGTCTCCTAGAATCCACGAAGGATATACCAAAAAGGAAAGATACAACACGAAGTATCAACCAACTCTACTAAGGTATATGCCCATACATATACCTAAGTCATAAATCCCAGTCCGGCTCCTACTCTCAAGAAAAATCACAACCCAGTCCACACAGGAAAGAAGTCAATAACACCATTGTTAATGATTGAAAGTCAAGACTCATCTCACATAGGTAAACATCTTTCGCATAGAGATAAAGATGATCAGATGTAGTCACTGATTCATCTAAGCTGTCGGACCCACACAGGATACAAGTCCAGCTAAGCTGTCAGACCCACACAGGATACAAGATCAACTACTCTGCCGAACCCACACAGGATAAAAGTACAGAGGTCAATACTACCGGACCCACACAGGATACAATAATAGTATTCATCGTCATCGAACACACGGAGGATTCCAGTACAGTAGTCGATGTAGTCGCAGCCAGCTCTAGGGTTCCCGCACACAGCACGCTCGATTCCAGGAGGGTCCGATCCTCGAGAAAGGGGTTGATATATCAACTGTCACGAAGTCTAGATTTGATGTATCCCAAAGTTATGTCTTGTCAAAAGAAACCCAACTTGACAGACGGTGCGTCAATCGGACGCCCGGTCTGAGAGTTATTGTTTTTTTGTTCCAGGGGCCCGGATGGTTTTTAAGCTAAAACCAACCCAACCGTACTCCAGCTGCATCCAAACCTCAAGTGGAGTATGCAAAATAACCCTATCATCAAAAGTAATTCCACGAAGTTGACGACACGTCAATCGGACGTCCGGTCCTTAAGTTATAAGTGTTTCCGCTCCAAGGGTCGGGTTGGTTTCGAATTTGAACCAAGCCGACCATACCCAAACTTTGCCGAAACCTCAAGTTTAATATACAGAAATGACCGTCTCGATACAAGTATTACTACAGAACTGACAGTGCGTCGATCGGGGGTTCATAGCTCAAGTTATGGGCAAAAGACCGAAAAACGGTCCGAAGTGGGGGGTCTAGGCCCGGTCCGACCCGGCCCAACCCACCCTGGGTCGGCCCAAAGCGGACGACCTGACCCGGATCCGGGTCTGGCCCGGTAGGGCGTGGCCCGGCCCGGCGGGGTGTGGCCCGGTCCGCGTGATCCACCCTGGCCCAGCCGGGGGGGGTGTGCTGGCTCGGCCAGCTGGCCGAGCGGGGGCGTGGCCCCCGGTTCCACGAACGTGAAGCCAGGATGGCGCTGCTTGTCTCTTGGATCCCACGTGGCCACGGGATCCCCTCCTCACCGCCACGGCTGGTGCAGCGGCGGGCTTCTGCCTGCGGCACGCTGGGGCGTCGTCGCCTCCAGGCGGCCACCTGTCGTCGCCCGCTGCCTCCGGTCGCCAGCGGTGCCTCGCCGCCGTGGTCTTCCGCGGGCCTCCGGAGTCATTTCGGTGGTCCATTTTTCCTTCTGTCTACATCTACAGTCGTCTCGGGATCCGAACTTCACTGTGAAGGCTCCAAATCGTCGTTGCAGTCCCGTTTATTCATCTCCAACACTCCACGCATCTAGAAAAATACGGCGATGGTTCTGGACTTGTTCGTTAGTCCATACCCACCACGTTAGTGGTTCAAAACATTATCTAACAATTAAATTCCATAATCGAGGGTATAAATCACATAAATTAAATATACAAATCCCCTTACCTCTTATTTGACTTCGTTCGTCGTCGATCCGCGGAAGACGAGCGTCCCGGTAGTCGGGCGTCGCGGAAGAACAATGTCGTCCCGTCAACGATGGAGGATGAGTCGTTGTCGTAGGTGACGTAGGCTCCTTGACGTCGAGGTGCATCTAAGGAAGATGCGTCATTGGAAGAAGTCATTCGCATTCTTCACCAGGGATGTTCTTCTTTTGGGGAACGATGTTCTTCATCAGAGATGGATCACCCCTCTTAATTTACAGAGCCCTTTTTCCCACAAGTGATTTGCCAACGCAAAGAAATAAGGTGGCTCTCCAATTAATTGGATTGCTATGAAATTCATATATTAATTGAAAATAGGTCTCAATTAATTAATGCTGACATTAATTATAAGATTTGGCACATTTAATGGGAAGAGGGATGTGGGAAGGCTCCACCATTAATGTGGAGTTGTCAAAGGAAATAGTAGGGAATTAATGGGGAGTTGTCAAAGGAAACAGCAGGGAATTAATGGGGAGTTGAAGGTTGGGGCTCATGTGGGCCCCACCTCACAAACATCCACACTAGAGAGAAAATAACCAACTCACAAAATATAATTGTGTACCCCAAAATTTTATTTAGTTTAAGATTAAATCCCAAAAATTAACTTTCGACCCACATAAAACGCAAATGCGGTAAAGGTCCCCTTAAGCGAATAATGGCACTACGAGTTCATTGGTGTCCTCAGATTTCAATTATGAGCACCGGTTCAAAAGATAGAAAAACTCGCTCATATGTTTACTGAACGTACCCAAACAAAACTTCAACAATTGATTCTGGGCACACCGGGCCTCAGAATCAGGTGCCGTCAGAAGCCACAGACTCGTAAAATTTCAAAGTATTTAAGAAAAAAAAATTCCTTGAAATTTCTTGGTCTTTACATTACTCCCACCTTAGGGATTTACGTCCCTGTAAAGCTACCACATACACTAGGGAAACAAAAGGGGGTACTGAGCATGCATCTGATCCTCTCGCTCCCATGTGCTCTCCTGAAGGTTCTCGTGCTACCAGCAACCGCGCACCAGAGGAATCGACCGTCCACGAAGGACCCACTCCTGTCGATCCTCGATCTCCACTGGTACCTCCACAAATGTTGCCCCGTCATCGATGTCCATCTCCCTTTTATCGATGATGTGGGTCGGGTCGTGCACTTATCTCCTCAGTTGTGATACGTGGAAGACGTCATGTACCCGGTGCAATTGAGGTGGAAGGGCCAGGCGGTAAGCCACCTCGCCTACTCTACTGAGGACCTGAAAATGTCCGATGAAACGTGGAGATAACTTGCCTCCCCGACCAAACCTCCGCAGACCTCATCAAGGTGAGACACGTAAGAAAACGTGGTCGCCATCCTTGAACTACAGTGGTCTCTGTCTCCTATCAGCATAGGACTTCTGTCTGCTCTGTGTAGTCTTCATCCGCTCCTGGATGATCTGCACCTTCTCTGTCGTAGCCTGAACCATCTCTGGTCCTACAAGTGCTGACTCCCCTGGGTCATTCCAACACAGAGGTGATCTGCAAGGTCGTCCGTACAGTGCCTCATATGGTGTCATCCCGATGGTGGAGTGGTAGCTGTTGTTGTACAAAAACTCCACCAAGGGTAGGTGATTCTACCAGCTGCGACCCAAGTCAAGGACACATGCACGGAGCATGTCCTCGAGCGTTTGAATGGTCCTCTCTGTCTGGCCATCCGTCTGAGGATGGAAGGCGGTGCTCAGATGTAGCTGCATCCCAAAACCCTCCTGCAACCCCTTCCAAAGACGGGAAGTAAAGCAAGCATCTCGATCGGAGACGATAGTCGATGGCACCCCATGAAGCCATACGATCTCCTGAATGTAGAGGCGTCCCAAACTCTCTACTGAACCCTGCTATCTGATCGGAAGGAAGTGGTCTGACTTGGTGAGTCGGTCTACGATCACCCAGATAGAGTCGTGCCCTCTAGATTTACGTGGAATCCCCTTCATGAAATCCCTAGATATCTCGTCCCACTTCCACTCTAGAACCTCTAAGGGCTATACCAAGCCTGCTGGTACCTGGTGCTCCGCCTTCACTTGCTGGCAAGTGAGGCATCATGAAACGAAATCTACTACAACCTTCTTCATACTCAGCCACCAGTGCTGTCGTCTGAGGTCCTCATACATCTTCGCCACTCCAGGATGCACCGCTAGAGGGGAAGTGTGAAACTCCCTCATCACTTCCTCCTATAGTGAAACTGGTACCATGGTACATCCCATGAAGAGGATGACGTGCTCTCCTC
Organism: Viscum album; assembly: GCA_963277665.1. Lineage (NCBI taxonomy): Eukaryota > Viridiplantae > Streptophyta > Magnoliopsida > Santalales > Viscaceae > Viscum > Viscum album. The sequence continues at coordinate 880,856,038 of OY728120.1, read as the reverse complement.
CTTCAGAAAATCCATCAGGCGCCTACCCTGTGGAAATCTGAGCACGTCGCGTCTCACATTCAACGTCCCCACGTTGTGCCTCTATGACCCACTAAAGTAGTGGAGGAGTGACTGTGAGGGACTGTAGAAAGTCTACCCCATCTCTATCCATGAAGGATATCTGCAAAGCGGCTAACCGCTCTGTCGCCTCTCCAAGTAGCTAAATGCCTGATCTCCTACTGAGAGCATCAGCCACAACGTTCCCCTTCCCAGGAGTATAGAATATCTCAATGTCATAGTCCTGGAGGAACTCGATCCATCACCGTTGTCTCAAGTTCAGGTACTTCTGTAAGAAAATGTACCTGAGACTCTGGTGGTCAGAGTAGACTATAAAGTTCTCGCCCATCAGATAGTGCCGCCACATCTTCAGGGCGAAGACCACTGCTGCTAACTCCATGTCATGGGTAGAGTAGTTCTGCTCGTGCTTCCTCAACTGTCATGAACTGTAAGCGATCACTGCTCGCTCCTACATCAGGACACACTCGAGTCCGCTCCCTGATGCGTCGCAGTAAACTACGTACCCTATGCCCTCCTCCAGTAGCCTCAAGATGGGCGCACTGGTCAATCTCTATCTCAGCTCCTGAAAGATCTGTTAGCATCTATATGACCACATGAAGGGTTTCCCCCTTCTTCGACAAAGATAAAAGCGGTGCTGCAACTCTGGAGAAGTCTAGCACAAATCTCCGATAGTACCCAGCTAGACCTAGGAAACTCCGAACCTCCGTCACGCTCCTGGGTGGCTCCCAAGCAAGTATTGCCTCGATCTTCGCAGGATCCACTGCAACTCCCACCTCCGAGATGACGTGCCCCAAGAAGTGAACCTCTCGAATCCAAAACTTGCACTTCGAGAGATTACTATAAAGCTGGTTCTCTCGGAGTGTATCCAGTACAACCCGAAAATGGTAGGCGTGCTCCTCCTCAGTAGTCGAGTAAATCAGTATGTCGTTAATGAAGACTATGACAAACCGATCGAGGTAAGGCTGGAAGATCCTGTTCATGAGACTCATGAACACTACTGGAGCGTTGTTCATGCTGAAGGGCATAACCAAGAACTCGTAGTGGCCATACCGACACCTGAAGGCTGTCTTCTGCACATCCTCGTCTCGAACTCTGAGCCGGTGATAGCCTGACCTAAGGTCTATCTTTGAGAACCATCATGCTCCCTTGAGCTAATTGAAGAGGTCTTCAATCCTCATAAGTGGGTACTTGTTCCTTACGTTCACCTGATTCAGGAGACGGTAGTCGACACATAGTCACAATCTCCCATCCGCCTTCTTGGCGAACAAAATTGGAGAAGCCCAGGGTGAAACACTGGGTCGGATGAATCATTTTCCCTGCAAGTCCTCTAGTTGTACATGCACCTCACGAAGCTCGGCGGGAACCATCCGATATGCTGGAGTAGATATCGGTGTTGTCCCGGGGTACAGGTATATGTAGAAGTCTACCTCTCTTCGAGGAGGTAGTCCTGGAACGTCGTTAGGAAAAACGTCCTCATACTGATCCACCACAACAGGAAAACTCGGACTCCGCACATCAACCACTCCGAGGATGAGACTAGCCAACCGATGTGTGATTGGCTGCCCTCTCCTCTGCGTAAGTCCATCCTGCGCTGCAAAGGCTCACTTCTCGCCGGTGAAGGTGAACCTGGTCCCATCCATGCAGACACAACACACTTTGCGCCTAACATAGTCGATATGGTCATGGACTGTAGATAACAAGTCCATACCCAAGATGACGTCATAAGGCCTCAACACCGCTACAAGAAGATCCTAGCCAAAGCTCTCGCCTCCTAGAGTAAGCTCACATTGCCGGCACCAGTGCGTAATCATCGAGTCTTCTCCCATAGAATTCTCTAGCCGCAAGGATCGAGCCAACGGCTCTGTCGGAATCTCTGAGCTCTGAACAAGGGCAGCGACAATGAAATAATGACTCGCACCTATGTCTATAAGAACTACAGAAAGGGTGGAGTATACATAGATAGTACCTCGAATCATCTCAGGTGCATCATGGTCATAAGCCTCGACTGCCTGGAGCTGATCCTGCCTCTGTCCGCCAGCTCCCTATGGTCAGGGGTGGACCTCCTGTTGGTGGTGGTGGTGGTGGTAGAGCCTCAAAACGTCGTTCACCACCCGCTGCTCGGCCAGCTCCTCTGCCCCGTCCGCCTACTCCCTGCAGACCGCCACAGTCGAACCTCTGCCTCTTCCTGGGAGGTCCCTCCACTGTCTTTTGCTCGTCTGCAGGGCGGGTCGGGCAGTCATGAGCCTGGTGACCCTACCCGCCGCATGCATAGCATTGCCTGCTCCTCGTAAGGTTGGCTCTATTTCGTGTGCCCCGCACAACTGAACCCGAATCCTGAGGTCGCCCACCTGATGGCCTCATCCTCTTGGACCCCTGCGACATCTATCTACTACCGGATACAGAAGACTCCGATCCGTGTCGCCCCACGGTGGGTCTCGCCGCTAGTAATTGCTCAGCGAGAAAGCACTCCACTAGAAGGGCTCGCTCATGTACCCCTGCTTGCGTCGAGATGCTGAGGGGAATCATCGAAGCCCTGATCTCGTGCCTCAGTCCCTGCTCGATGGTCTGGGCCCTGAAGAACGGGTCTCGTACCATATCTGTGGAGTAGCGTGAGAGGTCAGTAAACCTCGCTGAGTACTGAGCTACTGTCATGTTGCCCTGCTGCAGATGTAGTAACTCCTGAATCAGCATCATACGAAGGGTGGCAGGAACAAACTCCGAGAAAAAGAGATTCTTGAAGTCTGTCCAAAGTAGAGATGCCTCTTCGTGCACATGGAGCATCAAGCTCCACCATCTACCTACTTCTGCGTGCAGGAGACTCGCGATAAGGATCACCATAAGGTCAGCTGCTGTCCCTACCAGTCTGAAAACTCTGATGATAGCCTCTAGCCAATCCTCGGCTACCTGAGGGTTTGTATCTCCACGGAACCTGGGCGGCCTCTGTCGCTGAAACACGTGCAACGCGCTCAGGCGGCGTGCACTCTCTGCCGCTGGGGCTGGTAGCATCAGTGGCTCAGCGGGTAGTGGTACTGCTGGTGCCTCCGCTGTGATGGGGCCCTGCACCGAGGCCTCGTCGCTCGGTGGGCTGCCATCTCGTACGTAACTCGAAACCCTAGCTGGCTACCTTCGTGGGGCCATCCTAAAAAGAAACAGGTGTGCCACGGTCAAACAGTATACCTGGTGAGCTGACACAAAGTAGTCACCAAGAAAACTTTTGAAAGGAAACACACACGCTATTAGTGTTTTCGTGCACTAAGTCGGAAGTCATAGGTCAGGGTCTTGGTGTATTGATACATCGGTCGCCGCATTAACACTGGACTCCCTGGACTGAAAACCGCACTCAATACTCTTAACAATGTTGCTTCACAAAAGGGGAAGATCAGAGTCCTGAGTTCTGCAGTAGAACTGACTCCTCTGATACCAATTTGTCACGACCTGTCCTCGGGGTCCATGCCGTGACTACCTCAAGCCCGCCTTCCATAGGCCAGGGGCTGGCGACTAGCACCAAAGGCGTAAATCCCGATAAAAAGGGAAGGCATTACCTTTATGATAGTAACAAACACAACAGAGTACGTAAGTGAAGTAAGCACTAAGAAAAACTGAGTACAAAAGTGCTGAAAAGTAAATGGGCCAGTATACAAACCCAACTGATAGTATAGTACAACTTAAAAGAAAGTACAATAGAAGTAAAGTAAAGCAGCAACCACTGAGTCGTCCTCCGGGAATCCCACCTGAAGGGTGGGTACAGATGGTCTCCTCGGCACCTCGGTTCCGTCCGTCTGTCCGCTCCGTGTACGCCTCACTAGGTGGTCCACCTCCAGGCACCGTCCAGCTCCACAAGACTCCTCCACGATCAGTGTTGTCCGTCATCTGCATCCAACATAACGTAGAGCGGGCATGACCCATGTAGGGGTGAGTATAGGATACTCAGTAGGGACTCCAAGACCCCCGAAGTTCTCCCAGAATCCACGAAGGATATACCACAAAGGAAAGATACAACATGAAGTATCAACCAACTCTACTTAGTCATATGCTCATACATGTACCTAAGTCATCAATCCTAGTCCGGCTCCTACTCTCAAGCTCAATCACAACCCAGTCCACATAGGAAAGAAGTCAATCACACCGTTGGTAATGATTGAAAGTCAAGACTTAGCTCACACAGGTAAACATCTTTCACATAGCGATAAAGATGATCAGATGTAGTCACCGATTCATCTAAGTTGTCAGACCCACACAAGATACAAGTCCAGCTAAGTTGTCGAACCCACACAGGATACAAGACTAGCTACTCTGCCGGACCCACACAGGATACAAGAACAGTAGTCATCGTCGTCGATCCCACGGAGGATTCCAGTACAGTAGTCGATGCAGTTGCAGCCAGCTCTAGGGTTCCCGCACACAGCACGCTCGATTCTGGGAGGGTCCGCTCCTCGAGCAAGGGGGGTCGATACATCAACTGTCACGAAGTCCAGAGTTGATGTATCTCAAAGTTCCTTCTCGTCAAAATAAACCCAATGCGACAGACGGTGCGTCAATCGGACGCTCGGTCTGAGAGTTATTGATTTTTCTGTTCCAGGGGCCCGATTGGGTTTTAAGCTAAAACCAACCTGACCGTACTTTAGCTGTGCCCAAACTTCAAGTGGAGTATGCCAAAAAACATTCTCATCAAAAATAATTCCACGAAGTTAACGGCACATCAATCAGACGTCCGGTCCTTAAGTTATAAGTATTTCCGCTCCAAGGGCCTGGTTGGTTTCGGATTTGAACCAACCCGGCTGTACCCAAACTTCGCCAAAACCTCAAGTGTAATATAACGAAACGACCGTATCGATCCAAGGATTCCTACGCAACTGACGTTGCATCGATCGGAGGTCTGTAACTCAAGTTATGAGCAAAAGACCGAAAAATGGTCTGAAGTGGGGGCTTTGGGCCCGGTCCGACCCGGCCCAACCCACCCTGGGTCGGCCCTAACCGGGTCGAGCCGACCCGAGCCCAGGTATGGCCCAGTCCGCGTGACCCGCCCCGGCCCAGCCGGGGGGGGGGGGTGTGCAGGCTCAGCTAGCTGGCCGAGCGGGGGTGCGGCCCCCGGTTCCGCGAACGCGACGCCAGGCTGGTGCCGCTTGTCTCCCGGATCCCGCGCAGCCGCAGGATCCCTCCTCGCCGCTGCGGCTGGTGCTGCGCCGGCGACCCACGCCACCATGGTCTTCCTCGGGCCACCGGAGTCATTCCGGTGGTCCGTTTTTGCTTCTGTCTGTGCCTGCAGTCGTCTCGGGATCTGAACTTCACTGCGAAGGTTGCAAATCGCTGTTGCGGTCCCATTTCGTCGTCGCCAACATCCCGTGCATCAAGAACAATATGACGACGGGTCTGGACTTGTTCGTTAGTCCGTACCCACCACGTTAGTGGTTCAAAACACCATCTGACAATTAAACTCCATGCTCGAGGGTATAAATCACATAAATGAAATATACAAATCCCCTTACCTCGTAGTTGACGTCGTTCGTCGTCAAGCCGCGGAAGATGAGCGTCGCGGTAGTTGGGCATCGCGGAAGAACGAAGTTGTCCCGTCAACGATGGAGGATGAGTCATTGTCGTAGGCGACATAGGCTTCTTGACGTCGAGGTGCGTCCGAGGAAGATGCATCGTTGGAAGAAATCCTTTGCGTTCTTCGCCGGGGATGTTCTTCATTTGAGGAACAATGTTCTTTGTCAGAGAAGGATCACCCCTCTTAATTCACAGAGCCCTTTTTCCCACAAGTGATTTTCCAACTCAAAGAAATAAGGAGGCTCTCTAATTAATAGAATTGCTATGCAATTCATATATTAATTCAAAAGAGGTCTCAATTAATTAACGCTGACAATAATTATAAGATTTGACACATTTAATGGGAAGAGGGAGGTGGGAAGGCTCCACCATTAACGAGGAGTTGTCAAAGGAAACAACAGGGAATTAATGGGGAGTTGTCAAAGTAAACAGCAGGGAATTAATGGGGAGTTGAAGGTTGGGGCTTGTGTGGACCCCACCACACAAACATCCACACTAAGGAGAAAATAACCAACTCACAAAATAAAATTGTGTACCACACAATTTTATTTAGATTAAAATTAAACCATAAAAATTAACTTTCGACCCACATAAAACACAACTGCGGTAAAGGTCCCCTTAAGCGAATACCGGCACTGTGAGTTCATCGGTGTCCTCAGATTTCAATTCCGAGCACCAGTTCAAAAGATAGAAAAACTCGCTCGTACGTTTACTGAACGTACCAGAACAAAACTTCAACAACTGATTCCGGGCACACCGGGCCTCAGAATGAGGTGTCATCAGAAGCCACAGACTCGTAAAATTTCAATGTATTTAAGAAAAAAAAATTCCTTGAAATTTCTGGGTCTTTATAGACACACAAATCGCCTTTTAATTAAAATAATTATTACAAAAAATTGAAAAAAAAATGAATAATTAAATAATCAAGCACCAGACATGCATTGGTCGGTTTCTAGCACATGAACAACATATACATTAACTCACATATAGAAACTAAATGAAAAATAAAAATTAAACTGTCACTAAATAAATTCGAATGCATTTAATTGAAACAAAAATTTCACTCTAATTTTTAATTCAATTTTTATATGTCGTTCAGTCTCAATTAATAAGTTTAATTTAAAACTAAAATTAAATTAATGAATTAATTAGATTAATCAATTAAATTAATTAATTTCATTAATTAATTTAATTAAACCCCAAATTAAATTAATTTACACTGCCCTAATAATTAATCCAAAAATTAATATTTAATTAATTTATATATCAACTGAAATTAAACTAATTATATTAATTAATATATGATTAAATTTAAATTACCCGAGCCCCAAAAAAACTTGGAAAGGCGATGTGCGGGTTGGGCAAAACCTTCGCAGGCCCATTTTAGGCTTGTCTGACCAACCAATGCCCGTAAATGCAGGGAACAAACTAGCAAGGGTTACCTTAACATTTGGAAGACCGAGAAATGACCCGATCTGGTGTGGGTAGGGTTCGTGGCACATGAGGGAGGTGCCGCGGGGTCTCGGTCATGGGAGGCTCCCCAAGAAGTCAGAGGGCAAGCTCCTGGGGTGTGTCATGTACTTGACCGAGAGGGCAGTGTGGCCGGGTTGTCTTGGTGGGCGGCGCCGTCGATCTCACAGTAGCTGGAGGGTGCAGAGAGGAGGCTGCCTAGGGTTTCTAGATAGGGAGGCCGGTTAGAGCGGTGTAGGGGCATTGGACAGAAGCTGGGTAGGGGCACCGATCAGAGGGGGTTCAAGTGGGAGAAGGCGCCAAACCAGCTACTGTAGGGGTTGCTGCGCCATGGAGAGGGGGTGGTGCGAGGTGCCGGTCCGAGGCGGTGAGGAGGGGAGAGATCAGTAGCCAGGGTGGGGAGTTCAGCGGGGCAGTGTTCCAAGGCAGTGGTGCAAGGGGGGAGGTGCCTCGGACCGGTGGCCCAGTGTAGGCGGCGTGCGAGGAAGACAAAAGGAACCCTCCCCGTGGAAAAACCAACCCACATTGTTTTCCCTATGTCTATTTTTAGACTAGAATGTAAAATAACTTATAATAATAACATATTATTATAACCACACTATTATTATTATAAATAATTATTATAATAATAGTAATCATTAAACTTCACCATAAAACACAATTCCGGTGTTAACGAATTGGGATGATTATACAAAGGTTCATCGATTAAGAACCTCGAAAATCTATTAGTTCAAATCTTCTCTGAAATATTGGATGACCGCAGAATGGTCATCCGATGCCAGATTACAGTGTGGACTGCGACATTGGGACCGTAACAACACCCTATTTATGATTTAATGAATATTTAATTCTTTTATTGGCTTAAAATTTCACGCATTCCCTCTGATACCAATTGAAGGAACTAGACATGCAGCAGAAGCATAAAAAAGGAGGTATTTTAAAAAATTTCACCCATGATCGACATAATCTTGTCGATGCCAATGAATAGATGCCCGGTTTACGCTAAGGATCTGGCATGAATAATTTTAAGCACAAAAAAACCCATAAAATACCTAGTTTAGATCTGATGCCACGCACGACATCTTCTCATCGTTGGTGATCACTGCTCGAAGATTCCAAAGCTGAATTCCTCATGACCGTCCACATGTGCTTTAGGAAATCTGCGAGAGCACCAATTATCGAATCTTGGGTGCTAGCGTAGAGATCCGAGGACACCTTTGACAATCTGACGATCACTACATCTTCGCTTCTGATGAATGAGGGAGAGACATCGATCCGAGCTCCTTGGATCCAAAGCTTCTCTCTCAAGAACATGAGAGAGATGAGAGGAGAGATAAATCCCATGATTAGTCTTTGGTGAATTCCCTTCTTATATTTATTGTGTGTAATTAAAATACCCAGTATTGCCTCTTCAGCCCCCGAATACTTAATGCACTATAAACGACAATTTAGGACAACTAATCTGAGTCAAAAATATTATTATCACTATCTTGTATTATATTAAAATATTACATGATAATTAATGACTCCATAACTTGACTCGCCGCTCCCATAAAAATTAATTGAACCTTGCATAGTTTAATATTAATTCAAATAATATTTTTTCTTATTTTACAAAAAAAAATTAAATAAAATTAATAAATAAATTCGATACTCATTTTTCATAAATTGAATAATATGAATTTACTTATTATAATAGTGATCGTGTAACCTTGGACAAATCCCGAACCGCAGTGGTGGGACCCGCCATGTCCAAAACTCCTATTCGATAGAATATGACATATTCTCAAATATGCTATTGTGTGTGACCCTCTAGGACCATATCCTGACAGTAGTGAATAGTATTCACACACCAAGAGCTGGATCTTGCAACCCTTCATGGCCACTAAAGAGATAAGTATTGTCACAAAAGCGACAACCAACCTTCGAACACATACTGTGTAATATAATCTCTTTGTCATTACTATCTCATAAACAAGGATGGACATGTGTGTCATCACCATTTTATTACATTATTATTAGTTGATCCAACTAGACAGATTTACCCTCGACTACCATGACTATGGTCTTATGAAGGTACTACCATCCTTATCAACATGGCCTTAGATATATTACTTCCATAAACCAGAGTAAAAAAAAAATCCTTTCTTGACCATTAAACCAATGTCATGACATTTACGAATCACCCCACACAAACTACCTCTCCATGATTTCAACATCATGGTTTATCTTGCATCAAAGTATGCGATCAAATGACATACACTGGAAATGATCTGAAGTCAGGAGACTACTACACATGATCATAGATGGGGACATCCAATGACACCAGAAACATGTGGTGTTCCTATTGGTAGGTCTGTCCTCATGGTATCACTACTAGAGATCACCGAGTGAGAACTTCATAAGAATAAGTCTCAATGATTATGAGCCCCCAAAACCTAATAGTCAATCATCTATTGTTCCTAGTCAGTAAGAGGCATCTAGACCATAGAACCTTATTTTAAGATTAATGTCATAATATCTCGAGGTTCTCATAATAGCTTGGGATCTACTATAACCTCTCGACATGACAATTAATATATGGAAATTACGATTATATAGTGGATGCAGAAATATCTCCACTATAATGGTAAGAATACATCATGTATAACTAACTGTACACATGATATGGTAATAAAAAACTCTGAATAGTTGGGTCTAGGGAACCCACTATTTCAACAAATTTTTCCTATGTATGCAACTTCAGGAAAACATCGCGGGTCTTGGGAGATTTCGGTGGTTAAATATAGAGTGTTTATGAAATGTCTTGGGTAGTAAAGGCATGTGTTCATTTAAGTTTTGGTGCATTGGTAGGTGAATCCAAGCTTATTCCTTAAAGTCGATTTGTTGTGGTTCAACCATTTTTCCTCCCATTAGTTGGCTGTGTTTTAATGGAAACCATTTCAACCCTCTTAGTGTGCTCTTCTTAAAAGAAAACCATGCACCCTATCTTGATTTCATCCAAGATGCACTAAGAGTGAGTCGATGTTAGGCCATGATAAATCTTTAAAACCCGTTGATCTTGTTTGGTGATCTTTATCAGTGTTATATGATGACACATGGTTCTTATTGAGGCCTGGTATGTTCTGAGTGATTCTTGGGTTCCCAAGTTGCAACACCTTGGTCCGACTCACGGACTCAAGCCATTTATTTTGGAATTGTGCCAGTCACCTAAGCCAGGAAGCTTTGAGATAATTCATCTAAGTGGCTCGACTCATTCTATCTCTCTTTTTCAATGTTCATGGGCATAAAGAACCAATTTAAATCATGTTTCTAGGTGAATGGAATTGTTGTTTCAAGCATATCAATGTATTAGGAGAAAGCACGCGTTACCTATTTCTGCTAGTTTAATTATGATTTGATCATTTTGTTTTAATTTAGTAATTCTAGGAGCATCCTTATGATGCATATAGGTGTGTTTTGTATGGAAAATCCAATGGTGGAGGTACCATGGATTGGATCTGCCCCCTTCATTAAGTTAAGACCTATGGTGGAGAGCACCATTAGTGAAATGTTTATTAGTACAATGATGTGATAATCTCTGTATAATAAAGGGAATGTGAAAGATCTTTTTCTATGTTTTAGTTGGATAATGATTGATTGATTTGGTTGTAAAGGCTTATGTATAACGACCCATACTTTATATACATTGTTAATACTTCAAAATTGAAGCATACTTATTACAACATATAACAAAACCACGAAAGGACCGTATAAGTATAGTGTCTTTAGAAACTGGGAAACATAAACAACTGGTTCATAAAGCGTCTACACTGTCTCCCATTTATTTCATCATATCTATAGTCCCTTTTGGCATATCTTACTTAATAACCTTCTTCCTGACCTGGGGAAAGAAAACATACAAAAGGGTGAGCTCAAATGCTCAGTAAGGGTAAATAAAAGAAATATCAATCACATCATATACATAAGAACATAACTTTTGGAAATCTTAACCTGCAAAAGAGATCATAATTTCATAACATGGGATAAATCATGACAGTGAAATGTAATCACAATAATCATAACTTAAAACATGAAACTTTGTGGCATACACACATAATCATAGAGAATCATATCTTATTAGTCAAGACTCATTGCCAAGACTATCTTAGTGGACAAAGTCCATTTCTGAACCGAGTCACCCTCGTTTCCGTCCTGTTTCACTGAACCGGTATAACCTACCGTTCCAGCCATGTCTATCTCATGAGATATAAAATCTTTACCCAATGCATTGGAGGGAGATATAGGTCCCACCCATCTCATAATGATACCATTCTTATGTGTTCCACAAAATCATAAATCATACATCATTGCATAACCCATGTAATAAAAATGGGAATCTTAAACATCGTGACATCATCAAACAACTCATATAAGATAAAGGAATTCATAAAAATAATTCCATCACAACATAATCAAATCAATGTAATAATAGGGATATAAACAGAACCCTATATTATCTTAGATGAAAAATAATTTTGATAAAACACTTGAACTCCATTCTTGAGGAAAATATCCTTTCTACTTCAAAAACATTTTCCTTTCTTAACATGTCATAAAATTTTAAACTAAAAGAAGTTGATTAAAAATAAACTTGAAAACTTGTAAAGGAAGATTCTTGGAAATAATGTTTTTAAAAATCCATTCATGCCGTATAATTTTAAAAAAACATTCTTCTCGTACTTTTGTCGGAAAAGTCAAAAAGTACCTTGTACGAAAAACGACAAAAGATTCATTCCATATCTTTTACTAAAAACTCACCAATGGGTAAAATAGGTTTTAATCAATTGTATGTGGATGGAAATAATATTACATATTGAGGGAACATGGATGTGGATGATAAAATACACCCCAGTAAATACAAAAGTATAAGCAATCTCGGATAAAAATGAGATTGTGATATTTCCCTTACCTTAGGTCCGTTTTTCTTCATAAGTGTCCGAACCTCCTGTATAATGATTTAAATAATGTTATTGACTTATTCCAGAATCATACTTATTTTTATGATATCATATATGGTCATTTTCTTAGCTTCTTAGTAGTAATATTTCATTGCTACTTGTTATTCGGGTGTTTATAACTTTTTGTTCTTATGCGTGTTTTGTCGAATAAATTCTTATTCTTATATTTAGGTTATAGATACTTCATTTCCAGAATGGTACTAGTGTAATATATATTATATTAATTCATTCAATTCATTTATATAATCATTATGAAATGAAGATCATGTAGAACGAGTCGCATCACATCGTGGAGACGGTATTCCGTACGTACGCACGAGTGATGATATTGTTCCTATGATCGTGGAATTGTATTGGAGTGTATGTATACTATTTCAGAATTAGTATCACTTTATAATAGTCATATAAAGTCATTATTTATACCATTATACCCATCCAAGTAAGGTGGTGGTGGAAAATAGATTACACCACGGCGTGGAGACGGTATTCCGTACGTACGCATGCGCGTTGATTTCTTTTTCCGTAGGATGGATAGATGGTGAAATAGGGTTGTTTCATACTTATAATAACATATCAGTATATGAGTGATACTGATGTTATTACTTCATAATGAAACAACTAAAGAAGAAGAAGTGGAAGAAGAAATAAAGATGAAAGAATCGGTAACGGACATTACCTCTTCTTTGAAGTGCTTCTTTGAGACCTTCTTTTAGGGCACTAAAATTGGTTTTTGAAGAAGACCAGGACCTCTAGGATGTCTCTAGGGAAGCGGAGAGGAGGAATTGGCAGGGGTTGGCCTAGATTGAAGGCTCAAAGTGGTGTGAGGAAGATGGGGAGGAGGTGCCCTTTTATAAGGGAGGAGAGGGGCACCTTTGGGATAACTAAAAATATTATTTTATTATAAAGTCAAGTTCGGTTTTAAATAGCTCCAAATTGATATATTTCAAAGATAAGATGGGTATGGGTCTAAATCCTCTCATAAAATATAATTTAGACAAGTTTAGGTTCCTATTTTAACCTTATCATTTAGATTTAACATTAAGTTAAATAAGTTTACTTTTACCGTGTCTTCTTGTGTTCTTATACTATAAGGTTAATAAACTTACTATAATCATCCAAACGAATTACAAGTTGTTTATTATTAATATATATAACCTTATCTAAGTCATTTGGCTGAACCTTAGATTTTTAGGAATAAAATAACAATTACTAATATAATATTTGTTTTAAAAACTATTTTATGTCAATTTTGACACTATTAGTAATTGATTTTTATGAAAATCATAACAGAATTATTAGTTCGAACAAAGTAAATTAAATCAATACTAACATGTCATATTAACCTATAAAATTAGTGTAATTCATAAAAAGTCTCAAATTACATTTATTTTGGGGTTTATAACATTAATTATGTCAATATTTCATTAATAAGATAATTACTGCATCATCTTTGTGTCATAAATAAATTAAATTATTTAATGTCTAAAAATTACAAATAAAATACCATTATGTAGGAAATCGTTTTATATTTCTAATGAATATTTATAGTCGAATTTATCTTATGTATAACCCCATATTAAAAATTATTTACTTATTCAACTTTGATTTTAACTATTTTAACCCTTCTTTAAATAAATTAATAATAAATGTCCTAATCTAATCCATGTGGGCCTAAATGGTCATATTTTATTCCTAAGTTTGTTTTTGGTTGAATTAAACTTATCCAATAGAATTAGGACATGTGTTAGGGTAATAATAATAACATCTTTACCCTTAATTACCCTATTTACTTTTAACCGTGGTAAAAAAAAGTAAAAAGTTACTATTCACCAAAAATTATTTTCATCTCATTGAACCACATTTTAGTCCTTGATATTAACCGTGTCTCTCGAATTTTCGAAATTTCACTCACAGAAGCGGTAAAATTAAGTTTTATGAAAAATTCAGTTTTTTAACTACCACTTAGTGGTTTCACTATTCATCAAAAATTGAAAGTTTTCAGAAAAATACCAAAATTTCACCCTAGGCTAATTTTGATATTCCGAATCTAAAAATGAAGTCCATTTTGAAAAATAAAATTTATAAAATTTCAAAAAGTGGTTATTACTATTCATAACGGCTAGTTTTAATAATATTTTAATAGCATATCGTTGTTTAGTGAAACTCGGTATTGCGTACGATGCAAGCTATCGAGGAAGGTCGCGATTTCGTGTAAAGAAAGCCAAGCAAGTGTTGTGTAGAAAAATATTCTTTTGATGATTTATATAACATACAAGTCTCGGGTGTTACATTCTACCCCCCTTAAAATGAATTTCTCCCTCGAAATTCGTCACTTTGTAACAAACAGATGAGGATACCTCTCCCTCATCATATCCTCAAGCTCCCATGTAGCTTCTTCTAATTGGTGGTTCCTCCATAAAACTTTCACCAATTGAGTGGTCTTGTTTCGTAGGGCTTTTTCGCTAAGATCCATAATCTCTATCGGTTGTTCTTCATAAGAAAGATCTTGCTCCAACGGTACAACTTCTGAGCTGAGTACATGTGAAGGATCAGGTATGTACTTTCTCAGGAGAGATACGTGAAACACATCGTGAACTTGAGAGAGATTCGGTGGAAGCTCCAATCGGTAAGCTACCTTCCCAACACGTTCCAGTATTTCTAAAGGACTGATATACCTAGGGCTCAACTTCCCCTTCTTTCCAAATCTCATAACCCTCTTCCAGGGAGATATTCGTAAGAACACTTTATCACCCACTTCAAACTCTAGGTCTTTTCTTTGGTTGTCAACATAACTTTTCTGTCGACTCTGAGCTGCTCTTATGTGTTGTTGAATAGATATGACCTTTTCTTCCATTTCATCAACAAGATCAGGTCCTAATAGCTTTCTTTCCCCAACTTCATCCCAACAAGTTGGAGTCCTGCATTTCTTTCCATAGAGAGCTTCATAAGGAGCCATCTGAATACTGGAGTGAAAGCTATTATTATAAGAAAATTCCACCAAAGGTAGGTGTTGATACCAACCACCTTTGGAATCCATAGAGCAAGCTCTCAACATATCTTTTAGGGTTTGAATTGTTCTCTCAGACTGACCGTCTGTCTGAGGATGATAAGCAGTGCTGAAACTTAACTCTGTATCCATAGTATGCTGAAGACTTCTCCAGAACTTCGAGGTAAATCTCGGATACCGATCGGATATAATAGAAAGTGGTACTCCATGCAATCTTACCACTTCCTTTACATATATCCTGGCAAGCTGATCCAGAGAGAAATCCTCTCTAATAGCAATGAAGTGTGCAGACTTTGTAAGACGATCAACTATGACCCAGATAGCATTATTGCATTTGGATGTTTTAGGAATTCCTGTGACAAAGTCCATAGTGATGTTTTCCCATTTCCATTCGGGTATGGGTAATGGTTGTAACATCCCCTTAGACTTCTGTCTCTTGGCTTTAACTTGTTGACAAACCAAGCATCGAGAGACAAATTCAGCAACATCTCTTTTCATGCCATCCCACCAGAAGTACTCTTTTAGGTCCCTATACATCTTCGTGCTTCCAGGATGAATAGAGAATGAAGAACTATGAGCCTCATCCAGCAGCTCCTTCTTTAATTCGGGGATGGGAGGAACACAAACCCAATTCCTGAACTTTATTATCCCATCACAATCAAGGTTGAATTCAGGAACGTTTCTCACCTTCTTTTGTAACTCGACATCTTCTTTCTGTGCCTCTTTAATCTTCACATGTATAGATGTTTGAACATTCATTTGAGAAAGATAAGATTTTTCCCCTTCCATTATAATTCCAAGATCTATCCTTTGTAAATCCATAAATATTGGATCTTTTGTGATCCTCATCATGGATAGACTAGCATGGTCTTGTCGACTTAATGCATCTTTCACCTTGTTTGCTTTCCCAGGGTGGTAATGGATTGAGTAGTCGTAATCCTTAATCAGCTCCAACCATCTTCTTTGACACATATTCAGCTCCTTTTGTGTGAAAATATACTTTAAAATTTTATGATCAGTATAAATATCACACCTTTCACCATAAAGGTAATGCCTCCAAATATTTAATGCAAAGATTACCGCAGCTAACTCCAAATCATGTGTTGGGTAATTTTGCTCATGGATTTTCAACTATCGTGAGGAATAAGCTATCACCATATCATTTTGCATAAGAACACACCCCAATACCTTCTTGGATGCATCACTATAGATCACAAAACTTTCTCCACTACAAGGCAGTGTGAGCACAGGTGCACTGGATAACCTTCTTTTCAACTCCTTGAAATTCTCTTCACATTCTTCCGTCCAGACAAACTTAACTCCTTTCCGAGTCAACTTGGTGAGTGGATTAGATAATCATGAAAAATCTTTAACAAAACGTCGATAATATCCAGCCAAACCAAGAAAACTTCGGATCTCAGTTACTGTTGTTGGTCTCGACCATCTTTCGATAACCTCTATTTTTGCTGGATCCACAAATATCCCCTCTTTTGAGATTATGTGACCCAAAAATGAAACTTTTTGAAGCCAAAATTCACACTTGGTAAATTTGGCATAAAGCTTCTCCTTTCTCAGGGTCTTTAATATAATTCTCAAGTGATCTTCATGTTCTTACTTTCTCTTTGAATAGATAAGAATATCGTCTATAAAGACTACCAAAAATTAGTCAAGATAGTCTCTAAAGACTTTATTCATCAGATCCATGAAGATAGCAGGGGCATTAGTAAGACCAAATGGCATCACTATAAATTCATAGTGTTCATACCTTGTACGGAAAGCCATATTTGGTATATCCTCCCTTTTGACCCTTAATTGATGATACCCTGAACGAAGATCAATCTTGGAAAAGTATTGATCTCCTCATAGTTGGTCAAATAAGTCATCAATGCATGGGAGAGGATATTTGTTCTTGATAGTGATCTTGTTAAGTTCTCGATAATCAATGCAGAGTCTCATTGATCCATCTTTCTTCTTAACAAATAGAACAGGTGCTCCCCAAGGTGATGCACTAGGGCGTATGAATCCCTTATCAAGATTCTCCTGGAGTTTCTTCTTCAATTCCTGCAACTCAATTGGGGCCATTCTATAAGGTGTCTTTGAAATAGGCAAAGCACCCGGTACGAGTTCTATTGAGAACTCAACTTCACAATTTTGTGGAAGTCCCGGTAATTCCTCCGGAAAGACATCATCAAACTCCCGTACAATGGGAATATTCTTAATCGTGAGTTTCTCAACAACCATTTGAGATAAATAACCTTCATTTAGTGGAATCAATACCCATAAAATGGAAGAAATTTCCACTGGAAGGTTATGTTCATCCTTGCATTGATAGACGATCATAGATTGATCTGGAATATGAAATGTGACTTCCCTTCTTTGGAAATTGATATGAGCTCCATATAAATAAAGCCAATCCATGCCAAGAATCACATCAAATTCCACTATAGGAAGGATCACAAGATTTGCAGGAAGCACTTTCCCACAAACTTCGATCGGAGAAGAATTATAAACTTTTGATGCGACTGTTGTGCCATTAGGTGTTGTCACAGCTAACTCAACATCTAATTGTTGAGGTAATATGGTGATACCCTTAGAAAATTCTTCAGAAATAAAAGAGTGGGTGGATCCAGAATCAAATAAAACATTCGCTACTTTAGAGTGGATGGTAAGTTTACCTTTCACCACATCGTTATCGTACTCCACATAGCTAATAGAAATTGCATGTGACTTTCCTTTGTCTTTAGCCTTAAGAGTTTGTTGACGTCGACCATCATCATCAACCCTTGGATTAGGGCATTTATTGGCATAATGTCCCATCTCCTTGCACTTGAAACATTGAAGTTTAATAGGTTCATTCTGTGTATCCCTTCCTTTGTTTTCATCATTAAACATCTTCTTCCCATCATCGCGGCATTAAAATGCCCGATGACCTTCCTTTACACATTTGAAACATTTACTTATCCCTTTAAGACAACTCCCTCCATGTTTCTTTCCACACTTTGAGCATAAGGGAAAGCTCATCTTCTTTTCAGTGTGCTCTTTATATTTTCCTTTGAATTCCATTTTCCTCTTCTTATCAAACCCATATGACTGATGGGTTACTCCAATCTCCATCTCGACTTTGAGAGCACATCGAACGATTTCCTCGTAGCTATTGAAGTCCCTTATGGCTAACGCCCTTTGAAGACTTGGTTTTAAGCCACTAAAGAATCGATCGATCTTACTCTCAGGTTGGATAATAATGCCAGAAGTGTACCTTGCAAGTCTTGTAAAATTTGCTTCATAGGTACCAACATATTCATCATCCTTTTGCTTCAGTTCAAGAAACTCTTTCTCCATCTTTGTTCGGAGAATACGAGGGAAGTACTTATTGAAAAATAAGTTCTGGAACTCGTCCCATTCCATGGACTCAATTTCATCCCTTTTCCTCGTATTCTTAATAAGATTCCACCATTGATCAACATCTCCTTCCAAACGATACACTACTAGGATGAATTTATCATGTTCAGAACATTGAAGAACTGAAAATATCTTTTCAGTAGTACTAATCCATTGTTCAGCAACTAATGGATCAGTAGACCCGCTGAAAGAAGGTGAACGCTGCCTCATGAAGGATTCAACAGAATGTTGCTCCTTCCTTTGCTCGTTTGGAAGTCCTTCATGATTCATAGCTTGAGAAAGTTGTGTGAGCATGGCTACAAGATTTTTCATTCTAGCTCCCATAACGTTTGGTTGCTCAGGGGGACAATCATTGCATTGCCCGTCGCATTCCGCATTAACACGGTTCCTTCGGGTTCCAGCCATTGACTAAAACCAAGAAGAATAGTGTGAGAAACACTAATTATAATAGGAAAACCACATAATCAAGAATAAAATTTCACACTTAATGTCTTATCCTCGGTTATTCATGGCCATTTCTAAAACACTAATATTGTGTTCTATGCTTAGACTTATCCTTAGGGTTCTTACTAAGGCTTTCACATCCTAGTTTCCAAAGGTTGACTATACCTTTCCTCTGATACCAACTATAACGACCCATACTTTACATACATTGTTAATACTTCAAAATTGAAGCATACTTATTACAACATATAACAAAACCACGAAAGGACCGTATAGGTATAGTGTCTTTAGAAACTGAGAAACATAAACAACTGGTTCATAAAGCGTCTACACTGTCTCCCATTTATTTCATCATATCTATAGTCCCTTTTGGCATATCTTACTTAATAACCTTCTTCCTGACCTGGGGAAAGAAAACATACAAAAGGGTGAGCTCAAATGCTCAGTAGGGGTAAATAAAATAAATATCAATCACATCATATACATAAGAACATAACTTTTTGAAATCTTAACCTGCAAAAGAGATCATAATTTCATAACATGGGATAAATCATGGCAGTGAAATGTAATCACAATAATCATAACTTAAAACATGAAACTTTGTGGCATACACACATAATCATAGAGAATCATATCTTATTAGTCAAGACTCATTGCCAAGACTATCTTAGTGGACAAAGTCCATCTCTGAACCGAGTCACCCTCGTTTCAGTCTTGTTTCACTGAACCGGTATAACCTACCGTTCCAGCCATGTCTATCTCATGAGATATAAAATCTTTACCCAATTCATTGGAGGGAGATATAGGTCCCACCCATCTCATAATGATACCATTCTTATGTGTTCCACAAAATCATAAATCATACATCATTGCATAACCCATGTAATAAAAATGGGAATCTTAAATATCGTGACATCATCAAACAACTCATATAAGATAAAGGAATTAATAAAAATAATTCCATCACAACATAATCAAATCAATGTAATAATAGGGATATAAACATAACCCTATATTATCTTAGATGGAAAATAATTTTGATAAAACACTTGAACTCCATTCTTGAGGAAAATATCCTTTCTACTTCAAAAACATTTTCCTTTCTTAACATGTCATAAAATTTTAAACTAAATGAAGTTGATTAAAAATAAACTTGAAAACTTGTAAAGGAAGATTTTTTCAAATAATGTTTTTAAAAATCCATTCATGCCGTATAAGTTAAAAAAAACATTCTTCTCATATTTTTGTCGGAAAAGTCAAAAAGTACCTCGTACGAAAAATGACAAAAGATTCATTTCATATATTTTACTAAAAACTCACAAATGGGTAAAATAAGTTTTAATAAATTGTAGTTGGATGGAAATAATATTACATATTGAGGGAACATGGATTTGGATGATAAAATACACCCCAGTAAATACAAAAGTATAGGCAATCTCGGATAAAAATGAGATTGTGATATTTCCCTTACCTTAGGTCCGTTTTGCTTCGTGAGTGTCCGAAACTCCTGTATAATGATTTAAACAATGTTATTGAATTATTATAGAATCATACTTATTTTTATGATATCATATATGGTCATTTTCTTAGCTTCTTAGTAGTAATATTTCATTGCTACTTGTTATTCGGGTGTTTATAACTTTTTGTTCTTATGCGTGTTTTGTCGAATAAATTCTTATTCTTATATTTAGGTTATAGATACTTCATTTACAGAATGTTACTAGTGTAATATATATCATATTCATTCATTCAATTCATTTATATAATCATTATGAAATGAAGATCATGTAGAACGAGTCGCATCACATCGTGGAGACGGTATTCCGTACGTTCGCACGAGTGATGATATCGTTCATATGATCGTGGAATTGTATTGGAGTGTATGTATACTATTTCAGAATCATTATCAATTTATAATAGTCATATAAAGTCATTATTTACACCATTATACCCATACAAGTAAGGTGGTGGTGGAAAATATATTACACCACGGCGTGAAGACGGTATTCCGTACGTACGCACGCGCGGTGATTTATTTTTCCGTAGGATGGATAGATGGTGAAATAGGGTTGTTTAATAATTATAATAACATATCAGTATATTAGTGATACTGATGTTATTACTTCATAATGAAACAACTAAAGAAGAAGAAGTGGAAGAAGAAATAAAGATGAAAGAATCGGTAACGGACATTACCTCTTCTTTGAAGTGCTTCTTTGAGAACTTCTTTTAGGGCACTAAAATTGGTCTTTTAAGAAGACCAGGACCTCTAGGATGTCTCTAGGGAAGTTTAGAGGAGGAATTGGCAGGGGTTGGACGAGATTTAAGGCTCAAAGTGGTGTGAGGAAGAGGGGGAGGAGGTGCCCTTTTATAAGGGAGGAGAGGGGCACCTTTGGGATAACTAAAAATATTATTTTATTATAAAGTCAAGTTAGGTTTTAAATAGATCCAAATTGATATATTTCGAAGCTAAGGTGGGGATGTGTCGAAATCCTCTCATCCAATAGAATTTAGACAAGTTTAGGTTCCTATTTTAACATTATCATTTAGATTTAACATTAAGTTAAATAAGTTTACTTTTACCGTGTCTTCTTGTGTTCTTATACTATAAGGTTAATAAACTAACTATAAGCAGCCAAACGAACCCAAAGTTGTTTATTATTAATATATATAACCTTATATAAGTCATTTGTCCGAAAATTAGATTTTTAGGAATAAAATAACAATTACTAATATAATATTTGTTTTAAAAACTATTTTATGTCAACTTTGACACTATTTAGTAATTTATTTTTGTAAAAATCATAACAGAATTATTAGTTCGAACCAAGTTAATTAAATCAATAATAACATGTCATATTAACCTATAAAATTAGTGGAATTCATAAAAAGTCTCAAATTACATTTATTTTGGTGTTTATAACATTAATTATGTCAATATTTCATTAATAAGATAATTACAACATCATCTTTGTGTCATAAATAAATTAAATTATTTAATGTCTAAAAATTACAAATAAAACACCATTATGTAGGAAATCGTTTTATCTTTCTAATGAATATTTATAGTCGAATTTATCTTATGTATAACCCCATATTAAAAATTATTTACTTATTCAAATTTGATTTTAACTATTTTAACCCTTCTTTAAATAAATTAATAATAAATGTCCTAATCTAATCCATGTGGGACTAAATGGTCATATTTTATTCCTAAGTTTGTTTTTGGCCGAATTACACTTATCCAATAGAATTAGGACATGTGTTAGGGTAATAATAATATCATCTTTACCCTTAATTACCCTATTTACTTTTAACCGTGGTAAAAAAAAGTAAAAAGTTACTATTCACCAAAAATTATTTTCATCTCATTGAACCAAATTTTAGTCCTTGATATTAACCGTGTATCTTGGATTTTCGAAATTCCACTCACAGAAGTGGTAAAATTAAGTTTTATGAAAAATTCAGTTTTTTAACTACCACTTAGTGGTTTCACTATTTATCAAAAATTGAAAGTTTTCAGAAAAATACCAAAATTTCACCATAGGCTAATTTCGATATTCTGAATCCTAAAATGAAGTCCATTTTGAAAAATAAAATTTATAAAATTTAAAAAAGTGGTTATTACTATTCATAATGACTAGTTTTAATAATATTTTAATAGCATATCGTTGTTTTGTGAAACTCGGTATTGCATACGACGCAAGCTATCGAGGAAGGTCGCGATTTCGTGTAAAGCAAGCCAAGCAAGTGTTGTGTAGAAAAAGATTCCTTTGATGATTTATATAACATAAAAGTCTTGGGTGTTACATTATGTGTGGAATGCATAAGTAATGCTTAAAGGTGAGTTGGGAATAGGAAATGAAATGTGACAGTTTGAACAAATATTTATGAATCTTGTTGGTTAGGTGATGCTTTCTTGGTTTTAGAAGGCTTCTCGGGGATGAGAAGTTCTAAGGTGGGGAGATTTTAGAGTTATGTGTTTTTAATCCAAACTTATATATGAAGATTTCTTAACTTTTCAAGTTACTGGATGGGTCAGATTTAAAACCAAGCTTCAGAACTCAATTACATAAGTTTGAACACTTTAATTTAATGTTTTCAGACTTGGGTGAAGGTTTGATAAGTTTTCCATGTGTCCTATGGAGTTTCGAGAGTGCTAGACCCATAAAAATACCCTTTGAGGGACCTGTAGAGGATTCATGATATGTCTTAAAACCATGTGGCCCATAGCAGGTAACCATTCAGGCTAAAGCAGGTGGATAGGGACTATGCGCATGGGTTGATCATAGTTTGGTTAACCATGCGGATAGCCCATGTGGGTTTCCCTAGGTGTCTTGAAGATGGTGCACAATTTGTGCACGGTTTTCCAAAACATGCGGCCCAAACCGTGCGATGTTTATTTTTTAAAAAATGGATTTTATTAAATTAAAAGTTAAAAAGGAAATTAGTTATATTATAATTCACTAGGAAAATAATAATATTGAAATATTTTAATAAATGTTTTTAATATTAGTATTATTATTAGGTTAAGTGTTAAGGGAACCCAAAGAGGGTTCTCATTTACACACAACATGCGACCCCCTGGCGAAACCCCTTGGGCGTGCGACCCCCTCTTTGTACCTCCCTCTCTAATTGATCTCTTTCCTAGATTTCTTCATGATTTCTCACCAAATAGAAGTGGTATGGTTATCTACCCATTCTCCTCCCAATTTCTCATCCGATTTGGTCTCTCTGTCACCATATGAGATTCAACCAAACCTAAGTATTGAAGGGGTAATTTGATTTTTGTGTTTCTTACTTGAATAGGGTGTGCAACTCATCTCTTGAGACCCCTTATGGTGGGTTTTGGTGTTTTCCACTGAATAGTAGGTGTTTCGGATTATTTTGTTTGGCCTCCACCATTTGAGGTGAGGTTTTATTCTTTTTTCTTGATTTTTTACAATCTAATTTTGGGTATTATGGTTTTATGAGTCCTAGTTATTTAATTTGAGGTGTGATAGTTCTTTATGAATTAATTTTGATATCCTATTATGATATAGTGAGTTTTGATCAACGATTGAGGGTGCACATGCATATACTTAAGGTATTTATATATAATATATATATGTCCTCCTTGCACATATTCCCGGATTTCATGGGGAATACATGCACTGGATTAAGGATATATATATATATATCAAGGTGTGTACGTGTGACTACAATCTGACTATGAGTGGTCGCTGAATTTTCTTTCAATTGTTGGGTAGTAAATAAATTCAACCCCAAGGTAGGGTCCTAATTCCTTACGCTTTCATTTTAGAAAATGCATTATTAATTTTTTAATTGCACAATGCTTAGATTTAATTAGTGCAGTTTGTCATCTTTTATTAAATGCTTCATTTGATAAATTTGATGAAAATATAGACATAGATAAATGATTTTTTAGTTAAAAAATGTTATCATATTATAATAAAACCCCTCAAATGAAGGTGTACTTCCTTCAAGATATATAATATAAGCAATAATTTTAAGATTTATTGATTCATTACTTGGAAGCAACATTATTATCTTCCATAAATGGAATTATATGTTCATTTGTATGCCTATAACTTCATTCATCCCATAGATGATGTTATGCCATAATTATTGTTTTAGTGTTTTGACACATTTGAGCCACCATTCGGGTGTGCATCAGCTTGACCTTTCTAAGGGTAAGATTTTCTATATTAAATGGCTAGAATTATTTTTGTGAATTGTATAATGGCTAGTTCCATGTAAGCTCACCTCTTGAACCATCTAAGGTAAGTGTTTTATTTTGATAATTAAATGTGGAATGGAAATTATCAAGCACACTTAAGTATATGTCTTGGCCATATTAAATGTAATTGGGTAATATGTTTCACGTCTATAACACCTCTTATCATGTTAATGGAAGGTAACATAGTGAAACATGAATTATAAAAATACCTTAAATGAATTAAATGAATCTTTGAAAACTACTTGGCCTTGTCACACTAATTAAAGGAAAGGCTTAAACCAAATGGACTTATTGTAATGATGGAAATTTAAGGTATAACAATGGTTGAAAACCGTTGGTATAGGGTGGAGAACCATTGGTATACATTATACCAATGGTTTTAGAAACCATAGCCCAGTAAGCCGTGACAATAGACATATACCAACGGTTTGAGATAAACTATTGGTATATGTGAATAAATCTACTCTATACCAACGGTTTTATAAAACCGTTGGCATAGAGTTCTTATACAACACAGATTCCAATGGTTTCAAAACTGTTGGCATATATTTTTTATTTTTCCATTCACCCCTATACCAACGGTTTAAACCATTGGTAAAGTTATTGTACCAACGGTTCAGAACCGTTGGTACGGTTTAAAACCGTTGGTATAGGCATTGCTGTACAATTCACACAGTAGCCTGCTCTGTGTGCTGCTGTGTGAATTGTACAGAATACATAAAATGCAATACATAATATGGATAAATAATTAAAAAATGATAATTATAAGGATACATAATTTAATAATCAATTATGAATACAATACATTAAAAACTAAATATGTAATTATATGTGATACAGAATTAAGAATACATAAAAAATTGCATTTTTTATAACACATACACGATTGAATTTAGAAATTAAAAGACAATAAACCAAAATAAGTAAATGAATAAATTAATTCAACCAAACACAAATATA
Source organism: Viscum album (assembly GCA_963277665.1). Classification (NCBI taxonomy): domain Eukaryota; kingdom Viridiplantae; phylum Streptophyta; class Magnoliopsida; order Santalales; family Viscaceae; genus Viscum; species Viscum album. The sequence continues at coordinate 880,830,414 of OY728120.1, read as the reverse complement.
ATGTCATGGTTTGGGGCAGGTGTCTTTGAACTTAGTGATAATGATAATGGGTGTGTATCAATGAGCTTGTGTGACTTAGGGAATATAGTTGTCCTTGGCGTATTAAATTTCATGGGTTTTAGAATATGGGTAGGAGTTCCTCACATGAGAAGTGTATTGTGTGGGGCTGGACCATGGATCGTTGTGCTAAAGTATCAATACAATCTGAATACGTTTGGTTAGTTTTCCGTATGCTAGTTGTTTTTACTTAAGATGGTGTTCATTTTAAACAAAACAGAGATAGTTAGAGTGATACCGGCCACACTGTGCCTTGGATTGAGGCGAGGATGACTCGTAAACATCACATATGACCCATGGATCATTTTCCTAAAGTATCAATACAATCTGAATGTGTTTGGTTGGTTTTCCGTATGCCAGTTGTTGTTTTCACTTAAAATGTTGTCCATTTCAAATAAAAGTGAGATACTTTGAGTGGTACCGACCACACCGGGCCTCGTATTGAGGATCGGTTTACTCTTACATGTCATAAATGACCCATGTATTTTTGTTCTAAAGTATCAACACAATCTGAATACATTTAGTTGGGTTTTCGTGTGTCAGTTGTTTTTACTTAAAACAGTGTCCATTTTAAACAAAAGAGAGACACTTAGAGTGCTACCAGCCACACCGTGCCTCAGATTGAGACAGGGTTGACTCATACATGTTAAAAATGACCAATGGATCGTTTTAATAATGTATCAATACAATCCGAATGTGTTTGGTCAGTTTTTCGTATGCCAGTTGTTGTTTTCATTTAAAATGTTGATCATTTAAAATAAAGGTGAGACACTTTGAGTGGTACCGGCCACACCGCACCTCAGATTGAGGCGGGGTTGACTCGTACACATCAAAAATCACTCATGGATCGTTTTCCTAAAGTATCAACATAATCCGAATACGTTTGGTCCATTTTCCATATGCCAGTTGTTGTTTTCACTTAAAATAATGTCCATTTTAAACAAAAGAGAGACATTTAGAGTGTTACTGGAAACACCGTGCCTTGGATTGATATGGAATTGAATCCTACACATCAAAAATGTCCCATGGATCATTTTCCTAAAGTATCAACATAATACGAATGCGTTTGTTTGGTTTTCCATATGCCAATTGTTGTTTTCACTTAAAATGTTGTCCATTTCAAATAAAATTGAGACACTTTGAGTGGTATCGGCCACACCGTGCCTCGTATTGATGCGGGGTTGAGTCATAAACATCACATATGACCAATGGATCGTTTACCTAAAGTATAAACACAATTAGAATACTTTTTGTTTCCATATGCCAGTTGTTTTTACTTAAAACAATGTCCATTTTAAACAAAAGAGAGAAACTTTGAGTGATATCGGCCACACCATGCCTCATATTGAGGCGAGGTTGACTTGTACACATCACATATGACTCATGGATCGTTTTCCTAAAGTATCAACACAATCCAAATGTGTTTGGTCAATTTTCCGTATGCTAGTTGTTGTTTTCACTTAAAATGATGTCCATTTTAAATAAAAGAGAGACATTTAGAGTGCTACCGGCCACACCATGACTCTTATTGATGAAGGGTTATCTTTTACACATAAAAAATGTCCCATGGATAGTTTTCCTAAAGTATCAACACAATCCGAATGCGTTTGGTTGGTTTTCCGTATGCCAGTTTTTGTTTTCACTTAAAATGATGTCCATTTTAAACAAAAGAGAGACATTTAGAGTGGTACCAGACACACTGAGACTCAGATTGATGCATGGATGACTCCTACACATAAAAAATTTCCCATGGATCATTTTTATAAAGTATAAACACAATCTGAATACGTTTGGTCAGTTTTCCATATGCCAGTTGTTTTTACTTAAAACATTGTCCATTTTAAACAAAAGAGAGACACTTAGAGTGGTACTGGCCACACCGTGACACAGATTGATTTTGGGTTGACTCATAAATATCAAAAATGTCCCATGGACCGTTTTCCTAAAGTATCAACACAATACGAATGCGTTTGGTTGGTTTTCCGTATGCAAGTTGTTCTTTTCACTTAAAATGTTGATCATTTCAAATAAAGGTGAGACACTTTGAGTGGTACCGACCACACCATGCATCGGATTGATGCGGGGTTGACTTCTACATGTAAAAAATGTATCATGGATCTTTTTGATAAAGTATCAATAGAATCTGAATACTTTTGTTCCATTTTTCGTATGTCAGTTGTTGTTTTCACTTAAAATGTTGTCCATTTCAAATAAAAGTGAGACACTTTGAGTGATACCGGCCACACCATACCTCGGATTGAGGTGGTGTTGATTCGTACACGTCATATATGACCCATGGATAGTTTTCCTAAAGAATCTACACAATCCAAATACGTTTGGTCAGTTTTCCATATGCCAGTTGTTTTTACTTAAAAGGGTGTCCATTTTAAACAAAAGAGAGACATTTTGAGTGATACCGACCACACCGTGCCTCATATTGAGGAAGGGTTTACTTTTACATGTCACATATAACTCATGGATCGTTTTCCTAAAGTATCAACACAATACAAATGTGTTTGGTTAGTTTTCCGTATGCCAGTTAGGCAAATCGTGCAACAACAATGATAATATCTTATACTAAAACTATAGACATTGTGAATAATGTGCATCCCCTGGTGCATGGTTAGAGAAAATCATGCACATTGATTCTAATATATATCCATATATGGTTGGTAGATACCTTTTGGGATGGTCTTAATTTTTTTACTAACCGTGAGGCATAGTGTTTTTCTACGCCGACCGGGGTTCCGAGCTCTGAACAAGCCCCAAAAGCCCCATAAACCATTATAACGTCATTATGCTTCCATATTTGGTAAAAAATAAAGAGTTATGCTGAATTTAAAAATATCCATACCAGAGTGAAAAACTAGGTTAAAAAATAAAGAGTTATATAGAATTCAAAAATGTAATGGATCAATCTGCCCCTGATCACCATCACCATCACCACTGTCATCATCAGCCTCATCCTCACTGCCATATCTATCCTAGTATTCATCCTCATCCTCATCCCCACGATCATCCTCAGCCCCATCCTATCCCTTGGTCCCATCCTCACCCTCATCCTCATCCTCATCCTCTCCATCGTCCTCTTCAGCATCCTCGTCATCACCAAGAATGTCATCATCTCGACCGCCACTAGAACTGCCGCCTGGTTCATTGGATAATGCACCCATCGATGACATATATGTCTGAAAAGCTGCACTGGCCTCTGGTGGAAGTGATGAATATAAAGCTTTGATCAGTTTCATAAATTCTTTCTCCATCGTTTGAACCTGTTCTTCCAACTCTGTGACCCTTTTATTAGACTGTCTTGCATGCTCCTTGACCTGTTCCAACTCGGTGGTACTATAATGGATACCTAGAGAGGACCAATACCTTGTCGGGACTATATTCTTACCAGGTTGGCAGCGTACTTGACCAGAGTGCTCATCTCCCAAAACGTGATATAAATGATCATATGGCCCTAAATTGTCAGGCTCCTAGGAATCAAAGGCCTCTAAAGCAGCCTGTTAAAAATATTAATATATTATTAAATTTCAAAATATATATTAAATTTTGAAATAAAAAAAATTAAAATTTACAATATTTTCTCGTGTCGGTTCATTAACAGCAGTTCCATCATTTTTCCTTCTACACGAGTAAAACAATTTTTCTCGAGGGAGACGTCCTTCAATATTAAATTTGTGCTTCTGTAATGACATTGAAACAATATAAAGTGCAAGTATAATCATATATTCAATATTCAATAAATCAAATAATTTAAGTAGGAAACAATAAAAAGGGAAAGTCCTAATGAAAAATTATAAACACTATATTGCACCAGCTATCTCTCATGATCTGACATAGTAGTACACCCCAAAGTGTGGAGGTATTGCTTTGAATTAATGTTTTGTTTCCAAAAGATTCCTAAATAATGTTTAATAATGAATAATATAATATTAATGCAAAATATGAAAAATTTCATTTAAATACCTCAAATGGGATTAATACCTTAAATTTGGTAGTCACCTAATGGGTAATCATTTGGCGATATTTCTCTATCGGGCAGTCATCCATGATAGGTACTGTCTCCAACTCCATTTGCACTCTATCACACCAGCTAACATACAACTCATGCTTATAAGCTCTCCAAATCTATCCTAGCTCCTTTAAACATGTTGGTTGTTCACCTTCGCCACCAGGGAAGTTAAACCGAAGCTGACTCCCAATAGATTAATTTATATAAATACAAAAAAATACTACATTAAATCCAATAGTTTTTTTACCCATATTTGTGCCCACGCATTATCCTTGACTTCGTGTGGTAGATGTCTCCAAGAGAGAGGGCTAACCGGAATGATGTCGGATTATTTGGCTAGCATCGCAAAAAAACCTTGACATTCCTACCCAGATTTATCAATCATCTGTCTATCATCATTGTATTCAACCATCAACTGTGTCTGGCGGTTCCATACTACACGCAAGCGAGTACACCCCCTCCCCCGCCACCTATCAGTAGTTGAATCTATTATTAAAGAAAAAAATATCATTACAAGTTATAATAAAAATAAATTTTTTTATAAAAATTTGTTAGAGTTATATAAATATACATGTGGTAGTCAGATCAATGGGAGTCACTGGATGTGTAGAAGCTGAAGGAATATCCTGTATAGGTGGATTTTCCCTCAGTGTACGCTCCTCAACCACATACTGTGTCAGAGCAGAATTCGAAGAAGGTGGAATATAATAGCTCAGAGATAATGAACCAGAAGAATAAGATGATGGCACAGACGTTTGTCCAACTAGTAGTGTAAACATTGGAGGCCTAAATATCCCATGTGTCCCTAAAGACACACCAGGATCAAAATGGGGTGTAGAAGATACGTCTGTGGTAGGGGCATAGTCCAATCAGGTACGACCAGTGGATCATTTAACTCTCGCACCATGAGCCCTCATACCACCGACCTCAGTACCGGGACCACCAGATGATCATCTAACTCTGACACCACCCCCCTCCTACCACCAGCCTCTGTACTGGGAGCAATATCAGACTCCTTGTCGGATATCTCTCATCTAGGGGGTGGATCCTGAAAAAAAGTTTAACAAAAAAGTAAACACATGATAATATAAGTTATTGAAATATATATATTTGAAGTAAAATACTCACAACAAGGATGAGTGGAGGAACACCCATCTGTGTCATGCGATGATTATTTTCTGCCATCTTTTTCCACCGCATCTCTTCAATGGGTGTCATTTCCTACAATGAAAACAAATATGGATGTAATTAGAAACATATAACTAATGTGTAACCCAAAAAAATATATAGAAAAATAATTATGACAAAAAAACATAAAGAAACAGAAGATTTATGGTGGTTTGAAGGTAAGTACTAGGATACACATTCTGAATGATGTAGGTGAAACATGTAGGTGAGAGCATGACTGTATGATTCTATATATTTCCCACCACAACTTCAGGTTCATAATCAATTATGAAAATTGAGCTATTGGAGTCATCATAAGTAATAAAATGATTTCTTCCAATTGCAGTAGGGATAGTGTCAACTTAATCATCACCATCATCAAAAACATGTCTGGGATTTACTTCAATAATTACACCGAATTTAGGATGACGATGATCTTTGACATAAAAAAACTTGTTTCACCATTGATGCTAATACATATGGTTCATCATTGGAAAGAGTGCGAGTCATTTCAATAACTATAAATCCACAATCATCAATAAAGGTGCCTTGCCTCATCATTGAATCAAACCATTGAAATTTTATCATCATGAATCGACCATGCGAGTAATAATCCAAAATTATTATTTTCTCTACGACTCTATAATAAGCTACATTTTCAGAATGAGTTCTATTATCTAATGAACTTGCATAACAGTCTATTGTGGCAGTTAGCATAACACCATCATGTTGTGTTCTCATGTTTCTTGCTTGTTCAGTGATAATAAATTTGTATCCATTGATCACAAGTGATTTACAAGCACGAACCATGGTATTAGGACTAAAAGCCAAAGCCCTTATTTCCTCAGAAACAGAGTCTGCAAGAAAAGTCGATACCTAAAATATAAAAAAATAGTAAACATAATTAAATATTATTTTTATTTAGTTATTACAGAAATATTTTTACCTTCAATTTCAACCAAGAAGAAAACCCTTTGCTATGAAAAGTCTCTTTCCTTCTCAAAGATAAAGAATGATGCTTTCTATATATCAATTATTTAAGTTCCCTGTAGATAAAAATAATTATAGTTTAAAAAATATTTAAAATTACAAGAGATATGTACAATTTACTTACTTGATATACTCATCGAACAAATAAAAATTGAACAACACTGTGCGATGTTCCATCTCTCGCTCTTCAAGGCTTAATGTTGTCAATGTATATGATCATGAAATTACTCCTGTCTGAGGAAGTGATGGAAAACTGGGTTCAATTTTTTCATACTGTTCTTCTTCATTTCTCATTGGTCTGTTTATTCTCGTAGTAAGATCATACAAATACATTGAGTAGAAATCAATACATTCTTGAGCCAAGTAACCGTTCACAATAGAACCTTCGGGATAATTTCTGTTCCGAACATATTATTTCAATGTGTACATATTTCTTTTAGTTGGATACATCCAACAGAAATCAACGGGTCCTCCAAGAAGTATTTCGGTCGGAATATGGACAGTCAGATGCAACATGAATGTAAAAAATGATGGAGGGGATATTTTCTCTAACTCCCATAAAATTAATGGTGTCTCTACTAATATTTGTTTCAAGAAGGATTTGGACAACTTATAAGAACAAATATCTCTAAACAAATATCACAACTGAATAATTGAGACTCTTACATTATTGGACAAGAGATGGTGGATTTCTATTGGAATCAACGCATGCAGAAGGACGTGATAATCATGAGTCTTCAAAGATTTCAACTTCAACTCTTTTCTGTTGACCCGTTTTGATATATTTCTTGAATAGCCATCGGGAACTTTAATAGTCTCTAGCACTTCCTAAAATTGATTTTTTTCAGCAGGTGTCATCACATAAGAAGCACATGGAACTTGCCATTTATTTTCCCTGATACAGACATGATTCAATTCTGGTCTGATCCCCCAATCTACCAAGTCACGTAGAGATCGTAAATCATCTATTTTCTTCCCCTTGACATTTAGAAGAATTGAAAGCAACATTTCACATATATTCGTTTCAATGTGCATTATGTATAAGCAATGACATAACAAGTTGGTTGACCAATACAACAACTCAAATAATATACTCTTCTTCTTCCAATTGTAACATGTATCATTGGAAACATTTTACCTATTTCTATATTTCATTACACCCTTCCCAAATGAATAACTGAAATCTTTCAATTCATTAATCACATCAGTTCCAGACATACGCTGAGGTGGATTGTTAGTCTCCATGGTATTGTCAAATCTTTGATGATTGTTTCTATATGGATGGTTCATTGGCAAGAATCGCCGATGGCCCATAAAACTAAAACTATGAAAATATTTTAGTCTTCTTGATCGAGTATTCTTCATACAAACAGGACATGGAAATTTTCCTTTTGTGCTCCATCCAGACATCATTGTATAAGTAGGAAAATCATTGATCATCCACATAAGCGCAACACGCATATGAAATATTTCTTTCAACATGCATCATTTGTGGGCACACCCACATCCCAAAGAAGTTTCAACTCTTTTATTAAAGGTTTCATGTATACATCTATATAATTTCTAGGATTAGAAGGGCCAGATATCAGTATACTCAAGAAAGTGTAAGGTTTTTTCATACACAACCATGGGGGAAGGTTATAAATGTCTATGAAAACTGGCCATGTGCTATGCGAAGTAAGAATCTGCCTAAATGGATTAAAACCGTCACATGAAAGACCCAGTCTCACATTATGCACGTCGGCTTCAAATTCAGAATATAGAGCATCAAATATCTACCATGAAAATCCATTTGCAGGGTGAACCGACTCTTCATTATTCTTTTTTATCTCAGTGTCATGCCATCACATTTTTACTCATATTTCATCATACATGAAAAATTTCTGTAATCTGGGGATCAATGGAAAGTGACACATTACTTTTTGTGACACACGAGATGGTGTTCCATCATCTTTTGGCTTCCATCGGGAGGTTCCACATTTGAGAAAATCATTTATTTCAGTAGTTTCCTCCAAAAATAAGCTGCAATCATTCGGGCAAGTATGTATTTTTTGAGAATTCAAGGTCATCAACTAATTTCCATGCCATATAGTGGTTTTAGGGAATATCTGCATTATCTAGAAGTAAGTCCTTCAATAAGGTAAGAATGTAATCGATTTCAGTATTTGAAATCCCATACATAGTTTTCCCATGAAACAATCGGATTAAAAATTCCAACTTTTTCATTTTACCACATTGCTGATATACTAGAGTCGTCGTAGCATCATTCAATTTTTTCACCCTATCAAAATCATCATTTTCATTGGACGCGTCATGTGTGCTTGTATCGAAATCTTGTTGGCTGGACATCCTTTCCTTCTCATGATGCTGAATAAATGGAAACTGATCATATATAAAACTCTCCAATTCAATCCTATCATTTGGATCATAAACATTTTGAGATTCCATTTTCTCTCCATTGTGATACCACACACAATAGTTTGTTTGGAAACCATATTTGGTTATATGATAGCCAACTGATTCACGACTCAACCATAGTCTTCCAACATAATTAGAACATGGGCAGTGTATGTGACCACTATCTGAAGCCTTGTCAAATGAAAAATATAAAAAGCTGTTCAAATTATTTTGAAAATTGGTTGAAATCCGATCAGTTTTGTACATCCAAATTCTATCCATTCTGTAAAAAAATTTCAATAATTCATTTCAACGCAATTCAATAATATTGAAGTTCAATCAAAAAAATATTTAGGTAAATGAAAATTGTTTACTTTATATAAAAGCATAACTGGCACATTACTCTATATGAGAATCATATTAAGAAACACAACAAAATATAGTGTATATAAGAAAATAAGACACAGAATTTCTAATGCCTATATTCAAGGATTTCCCAGTAAGATATTGGAAGTGGATCAATGAATACATAATCCTTAAGGTTCTTGTTGGGAGTACACGAGTTTTATACTTTAACTTCTTCAGGGAGATCAGGATGAGGAGTAGGATGAGGATCACATCAAAAGTAGTTATGGCCTCATCAAGTTTCACCTTAAACATGGATTAAAGGATCCTATGTTTGGGTCCATAGATCATAGGTTGGTAGGGGGTATTCATTGAATCATGTCCCAATTGATTTTGGAGAGGGACCTTCAATAGTTATAGGTATGTATTTGATTAGAAACACCTGTAAAAAGGATATATAGGAATTTTGATGTCCCAAACTAGGATGCCACACATTAGTGACCTGAACCCAGATGGCCACATGGCCTCAAGCACATATACTAAAATTCAAAATGTTATTGACTAATAGTGAGAGCCTTTGCTATGTCTGGGGGAGACTATTCCCTCATTACCTAAGTTTCAAAATTTTAATATTATCAGTTAAAAAGTAGAAGAAAGATAACAATGGGAAAAAATTAGAAATGGATGAAAATAACCAAATCAGTAATGCCAACTAATAACAGAATCATAAAACGAATGATGGTAATGTATGTCATGTATCAAGAAGAAAAACATATTTACAACTAGTAGGAAGTAGTACTATGCAAGAGGCTCAATATATTCTAAAATTCAACCTAGATTCTTGAGCTACAACCCAATAATCTACTACATGCTCCATCCTATGTCATGTGAGTAGTCATGCATCTGTAAAATGGTGATTCCCCTTATCTAAACATATAATCATGTAGTTTATCTGGGTACCCAATGGAATCTCGAACAATGTGTGAGATACAATTCATGTAGGTGACCACCGAGAGGTCTATAACTATCCAGTCTATTTATATAACATTTTAATATAATGATATGATAAATTATAACGACAACTAAAAAAATCTAAAAGGGTTTTCAATTGTTCTAGAGAAAAAGATCTAAAAGGGTTTTCTAGGTTAAATCAAAACAGAAAAAAAAGATAAACATCAAAATCAAAACTTAAAACTGAAATATTAGATAGATAACAATAAAAATAAGGTACCACTTAAGAAAATACCTAATTTGGGATGGTTCAGATGAAGATTCAGAAGCTTGGATGGGGAAATCCGAAAATAAAACCGTTCGGATGGAGGAACCGATATGAACCCGAGAGAGGTGCTGTCCGAATGAGGGAGAGGTGCTCTGATCGTGGGGGAGAGGTGCTGTCTGAATGGGGGAGAGGTTCTCGATCACGGGGGAGAGCTGCTGTCAAATTAGGGTTCTGTTTGAATGGGGGAGAGGATAAGGGCCGCACGGGATTATTGGGGAAAACCATTACCAACGGTTTTTAAGAATCGTTGGTAAAGGCGGCCCTACACGAGCTTTTACCAATAGTTTAAGAAAACCGTTGGTGAAACTCTTATATATCAACGATTTCAGCAAACCGTTGGTATATAATTGTTGGAAAAAACCCCTATTCCAGGAGTGTTGACTATTTATAACTTGATTAAATGGTTTCAAGCTACTTGGCCTTATCACAATAATAAATGGAAATTCATGATCCAAATGGACTTATTGATTAGTTATAACTTGATTAAATGGTTGTATGCCCAATAATCCTTGTCACACTAATGAAAGGTAATGTATTGAACATTATGAATTATATATGACTCTTTATCAGAATAGGAGTGTCCTCACTCGATCTCACCTTGGATTCCTGAGGTAATACCTTGAGAACTCAAGGAACCCATTCTAAAATCAATGATATGGATTTCTTAGGTTATGACCCACCTAAAACCCGATCCTTTTCACTCTTTGGATTCCTAGTATGACACCATATAATCCCTCATACAGTAGTACACGATGCCTTGGATACATTCCTTGGATCCATCATTGAAATGTAGGTTCAATAGTTAAATCCCATTGGTCCCAGTCCTTTATTATCACCATTTTACATTCGATGAACTCCTTGAAATCTGTAGTAGGATTCCTTGGTTACAATCCTTGTATCCATCATTGACAAGTAGGTGTCATGGTTAAATCCCATGGGCCCCGGTCATTTCGTAGCCCCATTTTACCATGGATGAACTCCTTGGACTCGATAGGAATCTAATTGTGGATTTCATTGGACTATTCTCCTTGAATTTCACTCTTACCATTATCCATGCTAAAATTATTATGAGTTGGTGACCCTTGAGGTTTATTTCACTTTGGTGGTTACCTTGGGACTTCACTAGTAGATATTATTACAGGTTTCCTTGTTACATCTTGGAACCATCACTATTGTAAATTGGTGACTTATTTATAAACTGGAAACAATAAAATAATGAACTGGTTACATGTTCAGACACAAGTCAAGGGATAAAGAAGGTACTTGGTATTTAGTTAAATTGTACATCTTACTTTATTTACACATTTATTCACATTATTTAATCTATATTTCACTACGGGGATTGGTCTGGACACTGATGGGTACTGCCTAATGAGATTAATAATTCACACCCTGATCGGCTACCCTTGGTATTTGAGTAGACCTTATATTTTCAGGACCTAGGATGTTTTCTGTGTTTCTTATACCTGAAGTTAGGAGCAAAGGACCAAGCTCAAGATCATGATGCACATGGGGATCACCCTGGGTGACATGATATCTTTTCCTAGTTTTTGTATTGTATTAAAAAACGTGTTCTACTATTTACTACTTTCATATATGTTTCATTACCATGTCATGCATTTATATGATGTGTATACTGGCATTGTGAAAGTTTATTAAATGGAATATATGATTCTTCCACTACTCTATTTTCTATTTATTTAATACTTATACTATTGTATCCTATTTTATATACTATTATACCATTGTGAAATATCTGATATGAGTTTATAGTCTCCCCACTACCACCTCTTGAGACCCTCTCTACTAGTCCGCAACCTGTAGCATATGGGGAGATGCACATGAGGCTATGTGGCGACCGGTCCAATCATTGTCTTAGTGGTGAGCCAGGTCAGGACATTACACATAGCATACATATTAAAATAAGTGAAATCTTCACTTTTATGAGATGGAAATTACACCCATGTATACCTAAATTTTTTTTCTATAAAACATAAAAAAATTTCTTCCCGTAAAGACATGAAATTCTAGATGGTACAAATAGATCCATATTAAACAACTCGATAGGTTGAGAGGTTGAAACTTAATTTTCTAATTTAAAAGAATCTTTGTGTTGTTTTCCTTTTTGATAGGGGTTAAATATTTTCTCAGTTGGGAACTCAAGATTAGATAGATCTCTAACTAACCATTTTATAGTTAGCTTCCCAAGTGAGTGAATGTTTTAATTTCCCAGTCTCCTATGCCAGATCCATGAATTATTATGATAGGAACTTAAGCATGTTTTTTTAAAACTAAATAATTGAAATAAACAACATAAGAATTTTCATTTCTCAAAGTAATAAAAAATAAAATATTTTTTGAATAAAAACATTGAAAGAATCATTCTCAAATATAGCATAAAAATATTCATCCCATAATTTAGAAGTACTTAACAAATTATATTTAAACCATCAAAATATAATTACATTAGAAATCAAAACTAAATTTTTTCTACCAATCTGGTCTAGGTTGATGAAATTTCCCTTACCAATGGAACCAAAGGGGACATTTTAACCATAAAACTTTATGATTATATATAATAATGAATAATTTATTTTCGTATGCCTTGAAAAATCACTTTCCAAGTGCCATAGAATTCCACTAGTGGTCTTCAAGCATTTTTCATACAAAACTGATTTTATGTAAGGAATGATTTTGGAACCGAAATATATTTGGTTATAGAATAGTTAGAAATTAGATATTTGGGTACCCAAAATTTCCTCATGGGATTCCTATGAATATATTTCATACTTTTTGAAATAAAAACACTATTAGGTTCTTTTGAAAATTTATTGGCTGAAGAGGTTTTAGGTATGGATTTAGGAACAAAAGTGTTTTTTGTTATTTTCCTCTATTCTAGTTGATATCCAATTTCACTAACATATTTTTTTTGTGAAACATGATTTCCAAATATTTGTGTGAGTGTATCTCTACCATTAGTAAAATTTTATTGACATTTCTTTAGTTTCTCATTAAAAACATAAGAATTGTATTTTCCTTGAGAAATTGAGCATTTTTCTAATTTTAAATAGGCAATTCAGATTTTATATTCTAAGATGAAGCATACTGTCTATTTAAAAAATTATATTTATCTTTATGAATCTTAAAGGTATCCTATAGCATGTCACAATATTCAAATAATTCTCTATTTGGCATATTTTCATCATTATGTTTTTCATTTCTAGAATCATCATAATTATGCATTGGAAGAATATTAGTAACAGTATCTAAAGCTATTACCACATAGATATTGTTCATAAAAAATATATTTTCTTGGTATGGGTTCTTTTCAAGTGATTCATTAGAGTCACTAAGTATATCCTCTAAATCACTCCATGTTTCCTTCACGTAATTTTTGTATTTCCTATCTGTATACTCATATTTATTTTTATACTTACGCTTTGGACAATAAGATTTTATGTTTCATTTCTTATTACATTCATAGAAAATAAAATATTTTGGATCATAATATTTCTTCCAATATTTCTTCCAATTTCCTCTGTTTTTATATGTTCCTTTAGAGTTTGATTTTCAAAATAATATTTTCAATCGGTAAATTTTCACGAGTCTTAATTCTAGGTGAGCCATATTCATCACTATAAGGTGGTTATTCACTATTAATAGAACTAGAAGATTTTACTTTCCTATCACTTTTTCCTTTTGTTTTATAGAGGTATTAGTCTTGAAAGGTACTGAATTTTTTTTGGATCCTTATCTTTTTAACAGTTAAACATTAATTCATCTTCATACATCATACGTTTTCCAATAAACTCCTTGAATAGAAGACTGCTGATAACACATTATTCTCTAATGGAGATAGTTGTGCCTCTCCATATTTCTAGTAGGAATTTGTGTAATCAGATAATCTGGTCCTTGTCTGATATTGGTTTTCCAAGTGAGCTCATCATGTTGAAAATCTCATTGAACCTGAGGTATTTATCAAAAATAATTTCATCATATTCATCTTAAAATTATTATACATAATAGTATAATTATTAAAACTTATCTATTTAACATTTTATGTTCCCTTATGGGAAATAGAAAAAGTATCCCAAATCCCATAAGAATATTTACCAGAAGAAATGTTGTTAGACTGCTCATCCCCTACTGTAAAATATATGGAATTCATATCTTTAAAACTATTATTGTATGAAAAAAATGTAGAAAAATACCATTTAATTCAGGCAGTATTATGAATAATATATTATTATTTAATAAGAGACCAAATGTCAAAACACATTGTCTCTATATTAATTCTCATATTAATTTTTCATTAGGAATAATTTGTACCATTAATGAAAGGAGGTGTCTTAGAAATAGATCCTTCCTGATGATTATCCATTTAAGAAACTAAATTTAGAAATAATAGAAATTAATATCTTTATGGATTAACTAAAATCATAGTTAAAAGAAATTATAAAACATTAATACAAAAAAATTCCTCTGATACCAAATTTTTGTTGGAGTGAGTATCTCAAGAGGGGGGGTGAATTGAGAACCCAATAAAAATTTCTATTTAAAATGGGTTATTTTGAAATTCCATAATTGTTTAAATACAACCCAATTTATCAAAGTATGTAGAATGATATATATATATATATATCAGTCTTTTTAAATATTTCTATAATGATTGAATATGCCTCATATGAATAAATTAAAATATTATTAGATCATTTGAAATCAGTTCACTTGATCAAAATAATATATGATCTCAAATTAAGATAAACTATAAAATTATATATTTTTTATAGTTAAAACAATTTTAAATTTTCCAGGAAAATTAAAGTAAAAGAAAATTAATGAACACAATGAAAATATTGAATACAAGATGTTAATTCTCAAGTTGATACTTAGTACTTTCCACATGGTGATAACCCACCACCTAGAAGTTTATATAAAATTAACAAGATGATCCACATACAAGATCAAGCTTTACAATAGTTTTCAACTACTTGGGTCACAAATAACCAATTCCATAGTTACACATGTGAGGAAAAAATAAACAGGACACAAAAGGACTTATTCCACTACTATCCAATGAAGAATAAGAAATAAAAATTATTTGAGAAGATATCAGGTATCTTCCAGTTCATCCCATGAGATTGTGTATGGGTGATAAAATAAAGTATGCACACACTTTGATCATAAATTTAATAAAATATAAATAGAATTGATAAATATAAAAGTGTAGAGTTTAGAAATTATTTGTTTTTTGCAATTAAGATTTTGAATCTTGATTTGATTGTGTAGTGAAACTTGAGTTGGGTTCTGTTGAAAAAATCAGGAAAATAGAGTGTTTCAGACTCTTGTTCGTTGAATAGAGAAAATAATTGGATGTGATGATGAATTTTGTCTTCCTGACCATGTGTTTGAAATAGGTGATCTATTCTTGTTTACAACTAGGTTCAGATCTATGTCTATTCATAATGTTTGGGATTTTAGCTTGCTATCGGCCACTTCATCCACTATTACATCTCTACTACACGAGGGAGTGTGCTATACTTTTATTAGCAGTATCTAATAGAATATCTGTATCATCTATTTCCACACACTTTACATTCTAACACTATGATCAATTATTTCTATCATGAATTTGAGAGACAATAATTAAAATAATAAATAGAATTAAATTCGATAAATAGTGCTTTAGAATAATATAATTCAAAATTTTATGTTATGAAAATATTGGTGGTGTATTAGACTGGTGGGGACTCAAGGTATGATGGTGTCTCACTCTAACATTATTTTTTTCTTGTAGTATAATACTGAAAATATCTTAGACTTAGCCAAATTTCCACTATGATGGTGGTGTCTCAACTAGCAGTGTCTGTTCTGGTTGTGTGTGGTATAATGGTATCTTAGGCATAGGCAAAATTTTGGGTTGGTGGTACGACATTGGTGGAACCTCATCTAGAAGTATCTCATACTTATCAACATTTTCATTCTGGGAGCATAGAATCCTAACGTTGTGTCTACTGATGGTGTCTCTGACTTTTTCTAATTTTGAGTCAAGGGGTATGACATCCTGGCAGTGTGATATCTGACAGTGTATCATACTTAATTGTGAATCATATTTAGAGAAAATATTTTCACCTATATCAGAATAGAAATTACATACAAAGAAACATGAATTTTTTTTGATATAATTAGAATCATGATTTTATATCATTAAAACAATGAGGTCAGCATTATGGTTTCTCTATAGTACATTGACCAGGTGGGTAGTCTTGTTTCATAGAACCTTATCTATACCATCCAAGATACTCACTTGTTACTCCTAATATGAGAGATCAATTCCTAACCGTCCCACCTCTGAATTCAGTAAATGGGAAGGATTTGGTATGTACTTCCTTAGTAGGGATACGTGGAATACATCATGTACTTGATACATGATATGTTCAAGTGCTAGTCAATAGGCCATAACTCTGACATGATTAAGAATATCAAAGAGGACAATGTACCTAGGACTTATCTTTCTATTCTTCAAAAATCTCATGATCCTTTTCCATGGTGATATGTAGAGGAATAACATGTCTTCAACCTCAATCTCTAGGTCTCATTGATGATTTTTGGCATCACTCTTCTATCAACTTTGGGATTCCAAAATATTATGGACAATGGTTTTCACCTTTTTCAACCATTTTTCAACTATTTAAGGCCCTAACAATATAATTTCAATGACTTCATCCTAGCATGTTAGTGTTCTATTTATTTTACCATAAAATGATTCATATAGAGCTATTTGGATGCTTGAGTGGAAACTATTCTTATAAGAGAACACAACCATAGGTAGATGTTGGTCCCATCCTCCCTTGAAGTCTATAAAACACTCTATAAACATTTCTCTCGGTGTATGAATAGTTCACTTAGATTTTCTATCAGTTTAAGGATGATATGTCGTCTTAAAGTTAAACTCAATGTTTAGAGCACCTTGAATAATTTTTTAGAACATGGAGGTAAAACTCAGATCTCGATCAGATACAATTGATAGTGGTACTCCATGAAGACTTACCATCTATTTGATTTATATCCATGTCATTTGATCTAGTGATATGTCCTATTAAATTTCTATAAAGTGAGATGTCTTTGTAATAAGATTCACAATGACTCATATAGCATTGTTTCCAATGGATGTCTTTGAATGTATAGTGAAAAAAAACAATGGTGATGTTTTCTTATTTCCTTTTTGGTGTGTGTAATGGTTGCATCATCTCCTTTGATTTTTTCCTTTATCCTTCACTTGCTAGAATAACATAAACTTTGATGTATATTATGTTATCTTCTTCTTCATATTGTACCACCAATAGTTCACTTAGAGATCTAGATATATATTTGTGATCCCTGGGTGAATTGAAATGGTTGATATATGTGCGTTATTCTGAATCTACTTCATTATCTCTGGATTTTAAGGTGAACATAATCATGACACAAATATTAAAACTCCATCCTCATCGATCTTAAACTCATAGGATTCCCCATTTCCAATCGCTTCAACCATTTTCTAAATTTCTACATCATTACTTTGAGAATTATATATTTTCACCACAAGGGACATTTGATCAATAATTTGAGAAAGGATTGATGATATTCCTTCCTTAATGATTCCAATGTATATCCTTTGAAAATTTAATAAGATTAGATCCTTTTAAATTCTTAGTATCGATAATGATGTAGGATCGTTTCTACTTAGAGCATTTTCCACCTTATTTATTTTAGTGGGATGGTAGTGGATTAATATGTCATAATCTTTGATGAGCTATAAACACATTCACTAGCACAGATTAAGATCCTTTTGTCTGAATATATATTTTAGGCTTTTATGATCAGTATATATCATACAGTTCTCCCCACAGAGATAATGACGCCATATTTCCAACTCAATAATCACATCCACCAACTCTAGATCAGGCACTGGATAGTTTTTCTCATTAATTTTCAAGTGAATTGAGGTGTATGCTATCACCTTTTCATTTTTCATCAGTAAAAAACCTAATCCCTTCTTTGAAGCATTGATTTACACCACCAAGAGTTCCACACTTTTTTGTAGTGTGATCACTGGTAAAGTGATAATCTTATTTATCAATTATTTAATGTTTTCTTTACATACAATAGTCTAGAAAAACTTTTCTCCCTTTAGATTCATCTTGGTTGGTCTGCTTGACTATCATGATAATTTCGTCACAAATCTGTGATAATACCTAGATATACCAAGGAATCTACGAATCTCTATTTCTGATGTTTTTTTGGTTCACACTTTGATTTCCTTTGTCTTGGATGGGTCCACAAATATCCATTTACTAGTGATTACATGTCCCAAGAATGATACTTCTTCCATCCATAAATCACATTTATTGTACTTTTCATAATGTTTCTCCCTTTGAAAATCCTTCAACCCAATATTAAAAATCTTCACATGTTCCTCCTTACTCTTGGAGTATATCGTAATTTAATCAATAACGACTAGTGAAAAATTTTCAAGGTAATATATAAAGAGTCTATTCATTATGTCCATGAAAATTTCTAGAGCATTAGGGAGTTTTAAGCACATCACTATGAAATCATAGTTTCCATAACTCTCTCCAAAGGAAGTCATAAGAATATCTTATTTCTTAACATTTAATTATTGATATCATGACCAAAGGTCTACCTTAGAGAAATTAATATCCCCAGATATATGATAGAACAATTCATCTATCCATGGTAGGGGATAATTGTTCTATATCGTGATTTTGTTGATATCATGATAATCAATGCAGATGCGTATTGATCCATCCTTCTTTGGGATGAAGAGGACTGACACACCCCATGGTGAAGCACTTGGGAATATAAAACCCTTTTCCAGATTCTCCTGTAACTACTTTTTCAATTCCTCTAGCTCAAATGTGGCCATTCTATAGGCTCTCTTTGATATAGGAAGAGATATAGGAAAATGTTCAACTGTGAAATCAAACTCACAATTAGGAGGAACACCAGGTAATTATTTAGTGAATACAAAAGTGTAATCCCTCACGATGGGCTTGTATTTGAGCTTGATTATTTTATTTCTCTTAAGAATTTGAGATAGATATTTTTTCTGAAAAGGAAATAATATCCACTAGTGAGGTGATGATTTTGAAAGAGATTCATCTTCCTCTTTACAGTTGTCCAAAATTGGAGGATTCCTTGGGATATGAAGAGTGATCTCACTTTATTGAATATGGATGTTGGATTTATATAAAGATATCTAATACATGCTAAATATAGAATTAATATCTACCAAAGTGATTATTAAAAGATCTTTTGGGAGGTTCAGTCGAAAAATATTAATTGGGGAAGAGTTCTAAACAATGGATGCAATAAGTTTCTTCTTTTTTATTCTCATAGATAATTAGACCTCCAAAATTTGAGGTGGTGATTGAATAGATCTACTAAACTATAATGATATGAAATAATTCATAGAACTATAATCAAATAATATATTCTCTATTATTTAATGAATAGCGAGCGTACCTATCACAATATCATTTTCAGGTTCCACCTCAGCAGTAATGATAATATATATTCTTCCTTTCTACCATGGAGGTTATTATTAATTTCTTACAACCACCCTTGTATTAGGGAAATGGTTTATATAATGACCATATTCCAAGTAGTTAAAATACTTCACTATAGGATGTGTGTGTATATGAACCGTCCTTTCTTCTTCCTCATTAGTGGGATTATTTATTTACCTTTGGTAGTTATTATCCATACTGCCTTCCCTTTAAAATTTAAATCATATATTGGTTCCCTTTAATAAGTTTTCAGGATGATTCTTCCCTTATTTTCAGGATGATTCTTCATTCAATTATGGGATTTAACCATTGATCCTCCCATATTAGACTTCATTTTGCGCATTTTATCACCACACACATGTGACCAATGAGAGTCTCTGATCTCCATTTCAACGTTTAGGGAACAACAGAATACAACCTCATAACTGTCGAAGTATCGAATCACCAAAACCATTCATAGACTCAGATTTAGTCCACTAAATAAGTGATACACTTTGATTTTAGTGTTCATAAAAAATCCAACGGTGTATCGTTGACATCTTGAGATTTTTTCTTTATACGCCCTGATAGAACTGTATTCCTTATACATTAGATTAAGGAAATATATTTCCATCTTAAGGTAGATGGGTCATGGAAAATATTTATTGTAAAATATTTTCATGAAATCTTTCTATTCCAAGTAATCAATTTCCTCCTTAGACTTAACATCCTTAATCAATGTCCACCATCGATTAGATTCCCCATAAAAATGATAGACCTCCACTGAAACATTCACTTATTATGAGCATTGGAGGATAGAGAATATTTTATCAATGGAGTTAATCCATTGTTTCAAAATAATTAGATCCAAAGATACCCAAAACATGTGTGGACTTATTCATATGAATGATTTGATGAAAACTTGCTATTTATTTGTAGATTTATGGAGTTCTATATGATTCAAGTTATTATTAATGACATGAGCCAGCTGAGCAAGTATTGTCATAATGATTTCAGCACCCTTTCCCATCATATTTGGCATATCATTGGGTAAATCATCACATTGCCTATCACATTGATTATTGGAACAATTATATCACTTTACATCTATTATATAAAAAAATAATGTATAGTTAGTGGCATGAAAACATAGATAATAATCTGGTAAAAAATAAAACTTTTAACATAGAAGGATAAACATGAAAAGTAAAAATATATCCTAACTTGTGATTCCCTAGGTTTCAATCTAGTTTTAACAGGGTTATAGAATTATCCCTAGGGTTTTTACTAATTTTCTCTAGTACTAATATCCAAAAATAAATAGGCCTTTTTGTGATACCAAATATTGATACCCTATCCTTTACACATATTATTATAATCATTAAAGGTTAATTAAACATCAAATTACAATCCAAGGATTATAAAGTCTAGTGTCTTGGAATATTAGATATATAATGAAGCATATTGAAACCAAAATAAAAAAATATCTTATTTAATGTTCATAATGAAATACTAAATCCATTTGAGACCTAATATGTTCATAGGATAACCTATGCAATACATGAACAAAAGGGATCAGCTAAAAATCCTAGTAAGGAAATAAGCATAGGAGTAAACATTGAATATGAGTTAGAAGGAATAACATGATGACATAAAGCTATGTAATAAGAATAAATATAATGAACAATAACATGTATAACATGGGAACACATAACCATTACATCATAGGAATGTGACAACAACATATAACAATACATAAAAATGAGTCATGGCTAACTGCCAAGACTATATCACATGGTGGAAAAATTCCAACAAAGGAACCGGGTTCACACTCTATCCCAACATAAAATCTCATGAGACTAAAAATTACCCAATGCATTGGATCACTATTTGGGTGCGACAATCATATCATTTTCATGCATATATGTGCCTCAAGAATAATCAATCATAAGTGTTTCCCATTTAAAGAATTTGGAATCATAGTCATTTCAGAAGGCACAACAAAAATTAAAATCATAATGGTGTACATGAAAGAATGGATTTAAATCATAAATCAAAATATATATGAAAAAATAGTCATATATCATGATAAATGACATCCAATTTATGTGAAGATGTGTAAAAAGATGTGTATATGAAACATTATAAATTAAATATTTTAGTGGGATTTAAAAATATATTAAAGAGAATTTAAAGAGAAAAATACATATTTGTTTTCGTAAAAATAATAATAAAAAAAGGTAGTTTATCATGATAAAATTTGTGATTCTATAAAAATATTGGTTTCTTAAAATATATTATGGTTGGTATTTGAAAATTGGTATGAAATTCAGAAGATCCCTTTAATTAGGTTTGCTTATCAGGAATAATTGAGTAGGGATCCTTATTAAAACATGTATATCCCTGAAAAATAGGGATGAAATGATTTGGATAAATGTGTTTGGAAAATATCAATATAAGTTATAATAATTATATAAAAATAAAAATAAGTTACAATTGGGTAAGGAGGGAGAAAGTGTGACCTAAAGGAAAAATGGAGGATTACGAAGAAACCCTTACCATATGTCCAAAAGTGTTCTACAATTGATCATAATATTCTGTATAATTAAATTAAGACAATTAATTAATTTCATATAGGAATTTTATTTATTATTATTTTATTGTGTTCATTTATGTTCTTTTTTATGGGTAATGAGATTTCATGACTTTGTTTGGGAGAGTTGATTTCCTTGGTTTTCACAATCGGTTTACTTGTATACATGTACGTAAAATCATGTAAAATTAATATGAATGTCCATAGTTGAAGTTAAATGTTATTAATGAACATATAAAATATTAAATGGATATATAATAAATTTGTTAATTTTGTATGAGGATAAATAATTATATTAGAAGTTAGTGAAACTCATTTAGATTATTTTGGTTGTTTTTCAACCATCACAAACTAGTTTTGTTTTATTAATTAATAATATTTTTATAAAATGGTTATATAAAATTATATAGTCTATAATAAATATATTATAATATTTTTTAAACATTAAAATGGTCTTATGAGCTTTCTTGAAGTATGTAATGAAAATTGAGAACTTCATCGTTCATTGAATGTGATAAATTAACACATCACAAAGGGTGTTTTCATTTTTAGGAAAAAAGGGAAGGGGAAAGAAATGGTGATTGATTATTCCATTATCATAATAAAATTAAATTATATGTATGTTAATGGATTAATCATAACATTTGGATGAGGGGATGTGATGAGAGAAAAATAAAAGAAAATAACATGAAAAGAAATTAAAAGAAAAGAAAGAGGATTTAACCTCTTGAATCCTTCTTCTTTAGAACCTCCCTAGGGGGATTAGTTTTGGTTTTTTGTAGATACCAAAGGATCTTGGACATAGGGTATGGGATTTAGGATATATTTGAGTTTAATTTTTACATTTCTCAAAGCTTGAGAGGTGTGATGGGAAGTGGTAGATATGGGTTGTATTTATAGGGGATGAGAGGGTTATTTTCTCATTATTTTATTCATTAGTTTATTATTATTTTTAGAATTTGAATAGTTTGATAATTATTATAAAAAATATTAAAATAATTAATGTAAGTTATAAATTATGGTCCTTACATCAAATATGACTCAAGGAATAGAGTATTTAACTTATAATGTATATATACCATAAATTATTGTATTTCACTATTCACCAAAACTCAACTATTTTAGAAAAAATCCCAAAAAATAACCCTTACCATTTTTATATGGGTAGAATTAAAAAATGGACTCCATTTTATGGAAATAATTATTTAAATATTATAAATTTAATTTTTAATTAAAATCACCATTTACTTGGAAAATATAAATTTTTAAAATGAAAACTAATTATCAAACACTTTGAAAAAAACTAATGTCTCACAAAATAATATTATAATCATACGAATGTAAAATATTAAATTATTAATACGTTTTACTGAAATAATTTTTTTTAAAATATTATATTAATTATAAAATTACAAATAAACACTTATGTTTTATAAAAATATCCAAACATAATTAAAAATTTCTAAAATATTTATTTACTTGTACTATGATATAATTATATAATATTTTCATTTATAATATAGATATTTTTTATATATACATTTATTGGTGAGGTTATTATTCTATTTTATGGTTTACTATTCATAAGGGTTACATTACTATTCCAAAGTTCATGTTACAATTCCATCGGTATATGTTTCTTAACACAAAGAAATAACTCTTATTTCATTAATTATTCATTTATAAAGTTTTTATTGTATTTTCTATGTGATATTTATGTTATTTATACTATATAAAATAATTATAAGATGAAAATTTTCATGGACCAATTTTTTGGTCATTACAAAAAAACATGGGTGGAATTTCCTTTAAAAAATTAACAATAATGCCACTCCTCCACTATAAAAAGGAACTCATCCCTCCCACATATTCAAACCCCTAAAGACATTTTTATCAAACAAAATCTACTCAAATAAGCTCCCAATATCTATCTATTTATGCTAGAGTCCCCCCTTTGGGAAGAAATCTATCCAAGGAATCCCATTGGTGCGAACCAAAATGAGTTACCCAAAGAAGTGGTGACATCCTTCCTCAAGAACCTTTGTTTTATTTTTTTCATCCACCCCAAAAATTATTCTTATTTCATGATTATATAATAAACTCATTATCCTAAATATACTGATATGTTTTTATTCTATGGTTTATACCTACAATTACACATACTTCCATTTAATTGGGAACAAACTTACTGTTCTTGTGTATAATAAACTACCGCCTCACGAAATGTTGTTGTTCCTTTTTTCCTTGAACAAATATCATGTTTGGTAATTGTGATGTAGAATATATTATTATATTATATATATTATGTATTTAATATTCAGACATTATTATATAAAAATTACCTTCAATCATTCCATTTTTGTAAATATGATAACTTTATTTATGGATTTGTGGACTATCGTCTCGTCAAAGCGACATGATTCATTCAAACATTACATGGAACATATTAAGGATGGGTTTAGTGAAAATATATGATATATATGAAATAATAATTTAAATATAATTATAACTTTTTATATATACATATTTCATTTACAAACATTCCTTCAATATGGAAATAAAACATAAACAACATTCAAGCATTCGTATGACCTACCGTCTCCATAAACGATGTATACCATTTCATACTTATATATTTTATAGATTAATATAAATATATATATACTGAATAAATATGGAATTTATACAATTATTTAATGTTTTTAAAAAATTAAATCATGATCAATGTAATAGTATCAAGAATAAGAAGTCAAAACACATACAAAAAATAAAGCAGATATTACCCGGAACGTAACATTAACACATAGTTGTTAATTAATAGTAATATAAATCCACGACCAAATAATATATGGTATTATAAATAATAATATGTTTCAGTGGTTGATTTATAATAATCTTATATTTATAATATATTTTTCTAGAAAATGTATGAAAAAATTACATAATTAAGGTAAGGGTTTTCTCATCTCACTTATTATATCTATGAGATACAAACTTTATTCACCACTCATTTATTTTTTTTGGTGTATATAATGACCATGGATGTATTATATGATTAATATAATTAAATTTATTTGTATTTATATATCAATTTGACGATCTTTCATTTATGGGGTCAATGTTTTATAAGATACCAAATCATTAATTTAATTCTACCCCAATTTGAATTATTTGATACACATTCCATGTTATGAACCTATATTTTTCAATGATGTGTGTTTAATGAATTTGTAATGTTATATCAAGAATATAATTATATTTTATGATATTTTATTATTCATTTAGTATATTATTTTTATTTTAACATTATTTAATGTTTCCAAATTTGTAATGGTTTATTGTTAAAATATCATCATTTATTGAGATTTTTTATGTTTATTATTACATTGATGAAATATTATGATACATATCTTAATAACTCCAATGAATTTTCTTATCCTGTTGTTATTAATGCTATATCAAATTAATGGTTAAATTTAACACTCTTTTTTACTTAATACAATAAAGAAAATGTTTTTATGAAAATAAAACGTTATTTCTCATTTCTATATAAAATCTGTGTCCTTTAAAAACCATTTTATATAAAAATGATTTCAAGGAAATTTTAAAATTACCCTATGATGTTTAAGGGAAGTTATTACCCACATATTAACTTTGTAAAAAATGTTTTTAAATGTAACCTTATAGTCATTTTCTGATCAATTATCTTTTCTAAACTTTTAGGGTGAAAAAGGAATGTTCGACATGTATAAAATTACCCGTCGTCATGACCATCATTTCCTTAGTGCATACTCAGTAAGTTTACATGGTAATTTTATTCAAATATAATGGCTTTCAAAATTATGTAATTTTTTTATTTTATAATGGGTATTAAATAAAAATTGTTTTATAAAATTGTTTTATGTTTAAAAAGTGTTTTCAATGGGTTTTCAAGCTCCATTTATATGTTTTTAAAAAGGTTGTTTTCAATGATAAGGAATTTAGTGATATCAATTCTTATTTTATAATTTTTTAAAATATTTGGAAGGAAAAATGTTTTCCATATTTTTAACGCCTCTTTTATAATGTTTCAAGGAAAATGTTTTTCAATATTGTTTTATAAGTTATCAAGGAAAAAGGTTTTCAAAGTGTTTCCATGATTATTTTATAAATTTTCAAGGAAAAAATTCTTAAATACTTTTAAATATTCTTCATAATTTGTCAAGGATATTTTTCTAGAAAAGGACTTAAATTTTTTTATGTAAAAAAATCATTTTTAAAATTATAAAGGTTATTTTCCTCAAGAAATGTTTTTAAAATATATTTTAAAATTATTTTCCTTATATGATGACATCTATTGGTTTTACTCGTGGATTTATGGAGAAATGATCCCATGGTTCCATTAATATTATTTCTCTAAACGGTTTATGTTTTGATGGGATGATAGTTATGAATCTCGTTTCTCTTTCACAGGTTATATGTTTATGAAAACCACTTATTTTAATTGGTTATGCTTTGATAAGATGATTATAAAACATGTCTATTTTCAAAAGATTATGATATGACTACATGTTTTTGATACCCATTTATTTCTTTGTTTGTGATATTACTGCTGATGATCTTATAGAAAATGTATTTATGATTTCATTATGAGATGGGTGTGGCATGTTTCTCCCTCCAATACACTAGATAATGATTTATATCTGATGAGATATACATATATGGATGGTGGAGTGAACTTAGTTATGTAAAGAACATTTTTCACTAATATGTTCTTGGGAGTGAACCTTGACTATTAAGATGGTCATGGGAGTGAACCATGACAACAAAGATAGTGTGGGTAGTGAACCCATACTACTAATATGTCTTTGGAAGTGACTCCTTATCTATTGTGAAAATAATTTTATATTATTATGTGTCTTCTAAAAATTCTATGTATTATTCTTATGTTATGGTATCATGGATTATTTTCTTGATTCCATTATGATTCATGCATTATTAACTACTAATCATTACTACATGTCTCATTTTTTTGATCTTTGATATGTAGGGTATGATCCTCAAAGTTTATTCTCTTGTTCTCATAGCCATATGTTCATGTTATGCTTATGTATATCCTTTATTTCCCCTTAATGAGCATTTAATATCACCCCATTACTATGTTTAATTTTTTTAGGTTACAAAGAAAGGTTTTAAGTAGATGTACTAAAGTGGAATATTTTTTCCAGAAACATTGATTATTGTTCACCATGTTATAAGATTTTGTTCAATCTTTCCAAAGACACAAAACTTTTGGACTTATGTAATGTGATGAATATTAATATAAAATGATGTGATATATATTTATTTTAATCTATGGTCATAATAGTTAGTATCAAAGGAAATGTTTATTTATCCATTGGAAACTATGATGATAAAATTATAATGATATTACTAGGTATATTTTTCAGGATATGTCTAGGGATATCTCTAAGGATTAGTATATGGATGAGTTAATGTTTAGAAAAATGTCTTGGAATTTGTTTAGATGATAGAGTTACTTGTTTTCTAGAAATAAAATCCATATCTGGATACTATAATTGGATGTGGATCTATCACATAGGTACATAAGGGTATCCCAAAAACACCATATCTAGCTAGAATCGATCGGGAAATGGAGCACGATAATGGGACTTTCTGCACACATGGTTTAACACTCCCTGGGGATATGATTTGGAAACTCACAAAATCTTTAGGAACTATTATAAAGGATTTAAACATAATATGACTTTGAATAACCTAGAAAAAACATAAGGGGTAATAGATTAGTTAAGTAGGTGTCATGATTTAGACATACTATAAGTTATTTTCCATGATTATGTGGTTTAACGAATAATAAATATTTCTCACACTATGATTTTTGGTTTCATTCAATGGTGGGAACTAAAATAAACTGGATTAACTTTGAATGTGATGGACAATTTTCAAATGAGCTATCAAATGGGATGATCACTAGAGTTAAGGATGTTGTTTTTAGGGTTGGTGTCCTGAGAACCAACTATTTTTACTTTGATTACATGAATGTACACTTATTATATATTGTTTATTGTTCTGCATGACTATAATATAATAATGTCCTGGAATATTTGTTGCATTGATAAGTTCATGGAAGATCCCTGCTATGATGAGAACCTTGAAATTCTATAACAATATTTATAAATAAAGTTCTATGGTTGGATGAAATACTATGATAGGATACAAAGTATACAGACTCTCATGTGCGAGTACTCATAAGAATACGAGACTCTCTCTCATGGAGTTCGCACTTGGTAATCTCCAAGATGGGAGATTATGAGAACAGACCCAACAATAGTAATTCTGCATGTTTTTGTGTCATCAGACATTGCTATCTGTGAACGTGTGTAATGATACTTATACTGAAAGATTATAATTAACTCATGTCATGACTTGCACACTTAGATTTGCTGACAAAAATCATCACGAAGATAGTTGGTGGGAAGTTGGGTACGTTGGGTGCATCACGAATGATATGTTGTTAATGGATAAGTCGAGGTAGGATTTTCCCTTCTATGTTTATGGATGTAAATATCTTGGTCCCTTTGATTGAAATAGAATTTTCACCCAAATTCAATGGCCATGGTGTAACGACGAGTTTATTTCTGGAAGTCAAAGAATGACAGATCAAGCATATAGGTTTATCACACTTCCATGAAACCTTCTTGATATGATATTGAGATAGAGGGATTAAATTACATGGTAAGAATTTGTATGTGGTGACATGTCAATGCGGCGTCAACTTTTTTCTGTTGGGTGGATCAACCTGTTGCTAGACAGTAATATTGGACTTTAGGCAAGCCCGACTAATTCCAACGAGAAAGAGGCCTAGAGGGTCACACACTAAGTGTATTCAAGTATCTCAAGTAGAATAATGATTATTCAGATACGTGGTTTAATAATTATTCAAGGAAGCCTAAATCATTTTAATGTTGGAGGAAGAATAAAATAAAAACAAGTACACGCTGTGTATTAATGATTACATGCTGTGTAGTTTTTATTTTGAAAACAAGTACACACCGTGTATTAATGATTACACGACATGTAGTTTTAATTTTGGAAAGGAAATGAAAAAATGAAAACAAGATATACACATTGTGTACATTGAATGTACACGCTGTGTATTTATGAGTACATGCCGTATAGTTTTTCCAGTCAGGATTTTGAAGAAATATCATTTTATTAAATGATATTTATTATAATCTGCATGGGCACATGTTAAGAAATTAATGATTCTACATGGGGTTTTCAAAAGAGTTAATGAAATAAATAAAATGCGTAATGTGTTTATTTATTGTCATAAATCTACAACCTCAAACCCGATTATAAATATCCTCACAACCCCAACTCTTTTCCTAAGAATCATTGTGCACAACAATTCTGGATAATCCTTTCAAGGCCGAAAGAAATCCTTCCTCCAAGAATGATCTCAAGACTAAGACAGATCCTCCTCCATTGAATCTAGATTATATAAGGAAGACAACGAAAGCAAAGGATTCTCCACGCTAGCACCCGAAGATTCCTTTGGCGATGTCCAGAGATACGTGGTGCATGTGTGGATCACCACCAGAGGAAGTCTACACTTGGCTTTTGCGACACAACGACGAATCACGTTGGAATGTGATCAGAAATATCAATGACGAAAGAACACCATAAAAGGTACTTCTTTTAAATTAATTATATTAATTATAATCAACCTGTGACGATCCTCATTTGTGGTTCCGGTACCATACTTCTTTTTTGTCTATTTCTGTGATTCGATCAATGGAGACTAGCGTTTATCGTCATATTGATCCCGGATTGATCATTGATAATGAAAAAAAGCCAAGTGGGAACATCCACCCTCGAGCTTCCACTGTGCCCAGAAACTTAAATTGGTATCAGAGTGAGGTTACAATGTTGATTATTGTTATTTAATTTTCATTGATAATTTACACATTTATATTTGATTCAATTCAAGATAAATCATTCTATAAAACTGAATGAATGAGATATGTTCTTCCTCCTTTGTTTCTCAATTCACATCATAGAAAAAAAATTTTAATTTTATTTTTGATTAAAATAAAAATGAGGAACTCATCTGGAGGATCCTCTCTTTATGTCTGTACAACACAAGAATACACGGTGTGTAGTGAAAACTACACGCCATGTACTTAGGTTCAATGAACCAATACTGGTCCACCAAACCACACCGTGTGAATTGAGAATGCCTAAGAATTTATTACACTGTGTTGACCAGAATTGAATGGCACATGGAAACCAGAATACATGCGTGTATGTTGAATCAACATGCCGTGTAGTCCGATCCATCCCAGGTAAAACCGTGTACAAGGAGAAGCCATGTGCCATGTACACGGAATTGCCAGGCCGGTAACCACATAATAAGGAAGTACACGCTGTGTTAGATTAATCTACACGTTGTGTACTCCAAAATTTCTAAAGTACAGAAAACACGCCAAAGCCCCCGACATGTACTTTGGATAAAGGGTAAAAAATACACACCGTGTAATATATCCTACACGCCGTGTACTTTCTAGAAATGGAATTTCACTAGGTTTCCTCCAAAGTACAAAGACCTGTATAAGGAATATGGATGAGAAGAATCTTAAGGAAATTCTGAAAGGAATTTAAGATAAATAATTGATTAATTATAAGATCATAATTAATTGAATTCAAGCACGACTTATATTAAATGAAATAACGATTAAAATAATTTTAATTATAAATATGCGTAAATGTAATTGCATGTCATGGATGATCATGATCTAGACCAAATACCCTTTGTGTGTGTATGGTTTCATTTAAATTTGTATAATTTACATTCATTGGCCTATGAGCCTTCTTCCAATAATATGCAGGGCCTGTGTGCCTATGGTTTCTTTAATGTAAACCCCATGTAATGGAGGATCTCCCAAGTTAGAGGAGACGGTTCAAAACCCAAATCTGAGGCGAAACCAACCCAATAATATATAAAGGTAGATAGGTGGGAGCTGAAAAACATGAACCACCAGGTTCAAGGTGTTTTCCATATGTCCGAGTTATCTTATCAAAACTTCTAGATAAGCTAACCAATAGAAGCTCATGATCATACCATCTTATTTTATTTCTGTCTGATTGCATGGTTTATTTATTATGTATGTGTTGTCGTGATAACATAATTAATGAAATAAAAAATCAGGCAAATATGGAATAAAATAAAAACCGGACTATGCGTAAACATTATCAGAACATGGTTAATCACTTAAGAAAGCATCACTTAATATTAAAAATCATGTGATAATTAAAAACTATGCATAAAGAATAAAATCCCTCAAATACCATATTAAGTCATACCAATCCTTCTGTTACTTGATTAAGGTAAAGACTTAATAAAACTATGTGTTTGAATAACCCTTGATGGGACACTTAATTTTATAAAGGAAGCTCTTATGAAAATTTCGGGTTAACTTAAACATTTTACATCAAGAGGAGTATCCCTTGATAGACTTATTGTAAAATGGAGTCAAATTTTGAGGAAATCCAAGTCAGGATTTCAGTATTAGGGAGTCCACTCAACAGATCAAGGAACTGTAAGCTCACATTTGGAAAAGACCTACCTACCTAAATACCTTCAAATAGCTTGACCAACCCTTGTTGGGGTTATGAGAAGGGGAATATGGATCCCTGCCACTAGAATGTCATGGTAACTGGACATCCCATGTTCAATGGGGAGGGCCATTGGGACTTGATAAAATAGTGGGAGAATTAATAAATTCATTTATTATTTTTCACAAAATGTAATCAAAAGGTACTGATAAATATGCTCTTTTAATTTGTAGAATCAATATGACAAACTCTTCAACCACATTTTCTCTATAATCAATTCTGGATAAAGACAATATCCTCACTAGTAGTAACTTTCAGGAATGGTTTAGGCACCTTTGGGTTATCCTATGCCATGAACGAAAGTTTTACGTGTTGGAGTCCTCACTTCCTGATTCACCCACCCAAGGGGTGAGTGATGAAGATTTCTTGGTCTATGATCAACATTTGAACAATGCACTTGACATTCAATGTTTGATTCTATCATTAATGTATAGTTAGCTTCTGAAGTCTCATGAAGACATGGATGCTTATAGCATGCTCAAGCACCTCTTTGGTCTATACTAGGAGAGAGAAAGACAAGAATGGTTTGAGATCTCCAAGGCTCTATTCCAGCACAAGCTTGGAGAGGGTGCCCCAGCTGGGCCTCATGTAGTCAATCTCATTGGCTACATTGAGTGCTTGGAGGTTCTAGGGTTTAAACTCCCCAAAGAACTGGGTACCGATCTCATTCTTTCACCACTCCCTGGGAGATTCTCTAACTTTGTTGTAAATTTCAACATGAACAACATTGAGAAGTCTCTATCTGATCTCCTTATCCTCATTCTCCAAGTGGACAATGATATGAAGCATGAAAAGAATTTTTCCCTTATAGTGAATAAAAGGAAAGGGAAGGTGAAGAGATTTAATCCCAAAGCTTCTTCAAGGCCTTCCAAGAAAAATAAGGTCATATGAGAGGAAAGAGAACATGAGGCTGTTTGTTTCGCATGTGGCAAGAAGGGCCATAGGAAGAAAAACTACACCCATCCAAGGAAGCAAGGGGAAGCTTCAGGCGAATTTGTTATCGAATGCAATCTATCTGTTTCTACTAATTGGGTATTAGATACTGCTTGTGGTGATCACATTTGTATCCAAATACAGGAACCAAGTAGATTCAGAAAGATTGAATGAGGTGAGGTGGATCCGCAAGAAGCCAATGGAGCGAGACTCGATGTTGTAGATGTCAGAGACTACCACCTCACATTTCCTACTGGGGTGGTCTTAGTGTTTAAAGGATATTATTATGTACCCTCTGTAACCAAAAACATTATTTCAGTATCCAGATTAGATACTGATGGATTCATCTTCAAGTTTGTAAATGAATGTTGTTACTTTTATAAAGATAATATTTGTTTTGGTAGGGAACATATATATAACGGCCTTTATGTGTTATACTACAAAAACCAAGTAATGGAAATTGATGACAAAGTTAATTCACATGACTCATACCACACCCAACTTTGGCATCACCGACTAGGTCATGTCAATGAGAAACATTTGACAAAATTACATCAAGATGGGTATTTAGATTCTTTTAAACTAAAACCACTTGGTGTATGTCATGCATGTCTACAAGGCAAAATGACCAAAGCCCCATTTAGTGGGAAAGGTGAAAGGGCTAAAGAGACTCTAGAATTAGTTCAAAAAGATGCGTGTAAACCATTTCCAGTTGAACCAAGGGGTTGGTTCTTTTACTTTATAACTTTTACTGATGATTTTAGTAGATATATATATATTTACTTAATGAGGTATAAGTCAGATTATTTTGATCGGTTCAAAGAATACAATAATGAATTTGAGAACCAACTTGGTAATAAGATTAAGAAAATCCACTCAGACAGAGGAGGAGAATATCTTAATCAGGACTTCATTGATTTATTATGGGAGTTTAGGATTCTATCTCAACTCACTCCTCCTTACATGCCTCAGTGGAATGGTGTAAGTGAAAGGAGGAACCACACCCTATTGGACATGGTGAGATCAATGATGAGTCATGAAAGTCTTCCATTATCCTTTTGGGGATATTCATTACAAACAACAGCACACATACTAAACCAAGTACCAACTAAATCGATAAATGGTATTCCATATGAATTATGGAGTGGACACAAATCCATGTTATCAAATTTACATGTTTGGGGTTGCGAAGAATTTGTTAAGGCCTCTTCAGGTAACAAACTTACACCCTAAGGCACAAAGTGTACCTTTATAGGATATCCCAAGGAAACAAGGGGATATTACCTATACAACCCCTCAGGTAAAAAGGTAACAGTGGAAAGACATGCTATATTCCTTAAGAGGGAGCACATCTCCAAAATAGACAGTGGGAGCGAGATAGAATTTGATTAATTCAAGGCTCAAGATACACAAGAGTTGGTATAAGAACAGATTCCACAAAGCCCCGTGGAAGAACAATCTATTCTAGAGACACAAGAACTGCATAGGAGCACGAGAGAGGTAAGAGGACTAGAACGATATGGTTTTCTTGTCACTGAGGATGGTGACTCATTATTGGTTGACAATGATGATCCTCTTACCAACAAGGAATTAGTTAAAGGCACAGACGTTGCCAAGTGGCAAGAATCCATGAATTCTGAAATGGATTCCATGTACCAAAACCAAGTCTGGATTTTGGGAGATCCTCCAGTTGATGTAAAGCCTATTGGTAATAAATGGGTATTCAAGAAGAAACTGGACATGTAGGGGAAAGTCAGCTTCTATAAGGCATGACTGGTAGCAAAAGGTTTTAGACAATGTCAAGGAATTGATTATGATGAAACTTTTTCATCAGTTGCGATGTTGAAATCCATCAGAATCCTATTGGCCATTACCGCTTACCATGAATATGAAATTTGGAAAATGGATGTCAAAATAGCATTCCTTAATGGGAACCTCCAGGAAGATGTCTACATGACACAACTTGAAGGTTTTGTGACTCCAAAGGATTCCAAAAAGGTATGCAAGTTTCATAAATCCATTTATGAATTAAATAAAGCATTAAGGTCATGGAAAATTCGTTTTTATGAAGCCGTAATGGAATTTGGATTTGTTAAGAATGAATGTGAGCCTTGTGTCTACAAAAGGTTTAGTGGAAGTGCAGTTGTTTTCCTAATAGTATATATTGATGACATATTACTAATTGGAAATGAAGTACCTGTCTTACAGTCAGTTAAGGCATGGATTGATAAATGCTTCTCTATGAAAGACTTGGGTGAGGTATCATATATTCTTGGGATCAAGATCCATTGTGATAGATCTAAGAGAATGTTGGGCCTAAGTCAAAGTATATACATTGAAAAGATACTGAAGAGATTCAGTATGGAATAGTATAAGAGGGGATTGTTGCCAGTGTCACATGGCATTCATCTTTCCAAGAAAATGTGTCCTCAGACACGAGGAAAGAAAGAAAACGGCAAGGATCCCTTACGCATCCGTGATTGGGTCAGTCATGTATTCTATGCTATGTATAAGGCCAGATGTTTTTTACACATTAAGTGTGGTAGGAAAATATCAAGCTTATCCTAGAGTCCGCCATTGGATGGAAGTCACGAATATACATAAGTATCTGAGGTGTACTAAGGATATGTTCTTGGTTTATGGAGGAGATGAGGAACTAGTCATTAGAGGAAATGTAGATGCTATTTTCCAGACTGATCAAGATGACATGAAGTCGCATAATGGATATATATTCAGTTTGAATGGAGGTGCAGTGAGCTGGAAGAGCTCAAAGAAAGGCATGTTTGCAGATTCTATAGCAAAGTCTGAGTATATCACAGCTTCTGAGGCAGCTAAATAAGTAGTATAGATGTGAAGCTTCTTCTAAGAGATGGATGTAGTACCTAGTAATAAAGATCCTATCACACTCTATTGTGATAATACTGTAGCGGTGGAACTTCCAAAAGAGCCAAGTCAAATCAGTGGACAAAGAACATACTTCGGAAGTATCATCTCTTAAGGGATTTTTCTCAGAGAGGTGAAGTTGCAGTGATCAGTATTTCCATGGAAGACAATTTAGCAGACCCCTTGACTAAAGCCTTGAATCAGCAAAAACATGATCATCATGTGAGGTCTAGTGGACTAAAAGTCGTAGGTAGTTGGCTCTAGTCCAAGTGGGAGTTTATTAGGGTTGGTTTTTTGAGAACCAACTATTTATACTTTGATTATATGAATGTACACTTATTATATATTGTTCATTTTTCTACATGACTATAATATAATAATGTCCTGGAATATGTGTTGCATTAATAAGGTTATGGTAGATCCCCGCTATAATGAGAACCTTGAAATGCTATAACAATATTCTTAAATAAAGTTATATAGTTGGATGACATACTATGATAGGACACATGGTATACAGACCATCATGTGTGAGTACTCATATGAAGATAAGACTCTCTCTCATGGAGTTCGCACTTAGTAATCTCCAAGATGGGAGATTATGAGAACGGACCCTCCAGTAGTAATTCCGCATGTTTTTGTGTCATCAGACATTGCTATCTGCGAATGTGTGTAATGGTTCTTAGACTGGAAGATTATCATTAACTCATGTCATGAATCACACACTTAGATTTTCTAACAAAAACTGTCATGAAGACAGTTGGTGGGAAGTAGGGTACATTGGGTGCGTCATTAATGACATGTTTTTAATGGATAACTCGAGGAAGGATTTGTCCCTTCCATGTTTATGGAAGTAAATATCTCAGGCGCTTTTATTGAAATAGAACTA
Organism: Viscum album; assembly: GCA_963277665.1. Classification (NCBI taxonomy): domain Eukaryota; kingdom Viridiplantae; phylum Streptophyta; class Magnoliopsida; order Santalales; family Viscaceae; genus Viscum; species Viscum album. The sequence continues at coordinate 880,793,637 of OY728120.1, read as the reverse complement.
TCTCCCGAATTCTATGGCCATGGTGTAACGACAAGTTTATTTCTAGAAGTCAAAGAATGATAAATCAAGCATATAGGTTTATAACACCGCCATGAAACTTTATTGATGAGATATTGAGACAAAGGGATTAAATTACATGGTAAGAGTTTGTATGAGGTGACACGTCAATGTAGTGTCAACTTATTTCTCTTGGGTGCCTTGACCCGTTGCTGGAAAATAATCTTGGAATTTAGGCAAGCCCGCCTAATGCCAATGATAAAAAGACCTAGAGGGTCACACACTAAGTGTATTCAAGTATCTCAAGTAGAATAAAGATTATTCCCATACATTGTTTAATAATTATTAAAGGAAGCCTAAATTGATTTAATGTTGGAGGAAGAATAAAATGAAAACAAGTACACGCCATGTATTAATGATTACATGCCATGTAGTTTTTATTTTGAAAACAAGTACATGCCATGTATTAATGATTACATGTCATGTAGTTTTCATTTTGTAAAGGAAATGAAAAAATGAAAACAAGATATTCACGCTGGGTACATTGAATGTACACGCCGTGTAGTTTTCAATGAAAAAAAGTACACACCATGTAGTTTTTCTAGTCAGGATTTTGAAGAAATATTGTTTTATTAAATAATATTTATTATAATCAGCATGGGTGCATGTCAAGGAATTAATGATTCGACATGGGGTTTTCAAAAGAGTTAATGAAATAAATAAAGTGCGTAATGCGTTTATTTATTATCATATCTCTAAAACCTCAAGCCCGATTATAAATATCCTCACAACCCCAAATCTTTTCCTAAGAATCGTTGTGTACAACAATTATGGAGAATCCGTTCAAGGCTGAAAGAACTCCTTCCTCCAAGAACACTCTCAAGACCGAGAGATATCATCCTCCATCAGATCAAGATGATCTAAGGCAGACAACACAAGCAAAGGATTATCCATGCTAGCACCCAGAGATTCCTTTGGTGATGTCCAGAGATACATGGTGCACATGTGGATCACCCCTAGAGGAAGTCTACACTTGGCTTCTGTGATGCAACGACGAATCACATCGGAACGTGATCAGAAATATCAATGAAGAAAGAATTCTGTAAAAGGTACTTCTTTTCAATTAATTAAATTAATTATAATCAACCTGTGAGGATCCTCATTTGAGTTTCTGGGACCATCCTTCTTCTTTTTCTATTTCTGTGATTCGATCCATGGAGACTGGTGTTTATCATCGTATTGATCCCAGATTGATCATTGCTAATGACAAAAATCCAAGTGGGAAAATCCACCCACGAGCTTCCACTGGGCCCGAAACCTTCAATTGTGATCATGTCTAATGAGTTTTTAAGGAAAATGATTAACACCATATATCTTAACAGACTCTCAGAATCACCAAGGAAGAGAATGAAGGTGTTCAATGAGAGTTTGAGTAATTATGACCATGGAAGAAACACGATTCACTTTCCTTTATGTCATGAATGTGGAAAGAATCACCTAAGAGAATGTATTAGAGGAACAAGAAGGTTTTTTGACTATGGAAAAGAAGGACACAAAGATAGTAACTAAAAAGAAAATATGATGATTTTGGTTAATGCATTAGATTGGAACATTTGACTATGTAAGACGTCATCAAATATCAAATTAATTTTGTGTGGAATGAATGGTCATTATGAAAATTGATGCCCAAAGTGGAAGGATCCCAAAGCAAATCTGAAAGGTGGTATGAGTAATGGTTATATTGCGGATGGTGATGAGACCATTAATAAAATATGAAATTAAATAAGTATTAATTAATAAGATGAGGTAACATTATGATGGCTTTAGTATGAAGTGGAATAATTGAAGTTTTTAAGTATTTGGATTCATGAATTATGTAATATAAATGGTGAAATACATAAGGATTGTTCAATTTATGTTTTTATCACTATTGATTTACAAGAATACAATGAGTGTTTCTGATAGAATATAAAAGTAATTTAATTATAAGGTGATGTTCATAGAAAACACATTATTAAAGGAAATATAACCCTTAATATGTTCCTTATGTTTAGATAATATTGCTTGGATAAAGATATGTTAGATATGAATAAGAGAATTGGATGGTACTAATTAACATGGATCAAATTAAGGACTTGTTGAAAAGTAGTTGATGATATCAACAATGAAGTTTACAATAATTTTTGGATTTAAGAAATATATCCAATAAAATTTTTAATAAGGAAGAATGCATGTTTTTAATAAGGATTTGTGGTTATTTAGGTTATTACTATGTTTCAAAAGAATAAAAAATGGAGGTATTTACATGTTTTGTGTGCTAAAACCAAGAGATACTTTATGACATGTAGGTGATAAATGCTATGATGTTTTTGGGAATTTTTGTGACCTTCTTTCTAAAATTTTGGACTTCCATCATTCGTAAGGGTTATAAGGTAAAATATTTATTGAATGCTTTATGTTAAAGTATTATATCTCTATATAAGGATTTATTCATATTTTAAAACATTTGATAAACTTTTTCTGATAAATATAAATGCAATGAACTATAATTCTATTTATGGATATCGTGATCTATTAATGCTTTAGGAATGAAAAATTCACCTTAATTTCATGGAATAAGAGATAAAGTGGATGTTGATCAAGGCACAACAAAGGGTATGGTTGTCCTATAATCATGTAATCATATCTTTTCATGAAAATTATTTAACTTAAGGAAAAAGGATCTTGAAACAAAAAATTTATCTTAATACATTCATTTTAGATGAATAAAATAACACCATAGATCATCATATATTTATAGCCTTATAACTGTTATCTTTATCATAACCATGTTCTATATCACTCTCTATCTAAACATGATAGGTATATTTCTCTCCCATATGTCTCTACTTACAAACTATATTTTCCAATGTGGAAACCTTGTTATATGTTACTTTGTGTAAATGTTATGTTTCCAACATCCCATTTTAATGGATATTTTAGTATTCATTTTTACAATGTGCGTTTCTAAGAAATGAATATTCAAGATCAATACTGTAATAACCCAGATGAATTTTTAGGGAGATATTAATTTTAAGGGTGGTCTAATGTAACACCTCAATATTTTTTGAATTATTATTTTTCAATTTATTTTAATCTTTTAATATTTTTTATTTCATGACACACTGAATATAGTTTTTTGTTATATAAAAGAATGATGTTTGTCTGAAATTATATGAAACACCATGTTAATATTGTGCCACATGAAACTCTTAGATTATCTTTAGGTACACTAAAAATTATTTTTGGCTGGTATTACAAACAATACCATGTCCCATCGATAGCTTGCATAACACGCAAGGCTTAATTTTACTGAACTACAATATACAATTAATATTTTTAACAAAATACTACTATAGCTACTACCTATCCATTGGAATGTAAGTCATGAATAATATTAACTAAATTTTAAAAATGTTATTTATACATGTATATTTAATGAATAATTTGATTATAAACGAGTTTTAGTAAATGAATGAACTATATTAAAATAATGAAATTACTTTTCTAAGAAAAATGATTTTCTATGTTAAAAGAAAATTTAAGGTGAATAAATTAAAAAAAAGACTTTTGATTAATTTTTTAAATAAAATTTATATATTAAATAAATATTTATGATACTCATCCAATAGATTTTATAGGTATAAGTTAAGAATAAATCCAATTTTATGAATAAAATGATGTATTTTTTTAAAGGTTAATTTTACCCCCTTTTAATGGAGAACCCATTTTAAATATGATTTTGAAATTATAAAATATTTATTTGAAAAAATATATTTTTTTGAATTAGGAATATTAAAATTTTATTTGAGTTATTTTTTTATGAGAAGTATATTTTTTTAATGAATTAAAAAAACACTAAATTTTAATGAAATGTTGTTTTTTCATCTAATTTTTTATAGTTAAATTTTCATTTAATTTGGTTTTAATGTATAATTAGATCAACTTTACAATAATTAATCCAATTTAGGTCTTTATAATCAATTTCAATTTCAAATTGTTTATAAAAACTTACCAAAACTTTGAACATTTTTACTTAAAAAACATTATTTATCATCGTGTTAACATGATTAATTTTAAAGTAATTTCAACAAATCATGAAATTGGAATTTTGAAAAATTGACTTCTTATTTAGAATAAATATAATTAATAATTTATAATAAGTTAAACTTTTATTTTTACCAAACATATTAGTGAAAATGATTATAATTAATTACAATGATTAAGAGAAAAATTATCTTAACAGAAGACTAAACCTTAAATTCAAGGCCCAAAATGACCTAAGAAATTGTAAAAAATAAATTTTAATTTCTTATTTCTACCCTATCCAACATTTCATCAAATTATGAAAATTATTTTCACTACATTTCATAGAAAAACCATTGGTGTAATTTCCTTTTAAAAAAATTACAAGAATACCACTCCTCCTCCTCTCTAAAAAAGAACTCACCCATCCAACTTATTCCCACCTATAAATCCATTTAGATCCCCCAAAATCATCTCAAAGATTCTTCAAATTGAAATTAATTCATCCCAAAAGACTCCTTTTTAGAATAAATCAATCCAAGGAAGCCTATTAGTTCAAACCCAAAGGATTTACCCAAAGAAGATGTAACATCCATCCTCTAGCTCCTTTGAATGATTTTCATTCTCCACCATATAAACTCTTAGTATTCCATGATTTTATAATAAACTTAGTATACTAAATATACATAGTATTTTAATCTATGTGTTTTTCCTACACGTACAAAAACTTCCATTTAATGGGTAAAAAACTTACTATTTTTGTGTATGGTGAAGTACAGCCTCACGAAACGATGTTGTTCATTTTTCTGTTACCACCACTCATGATTGGGAATTATTATAGAAAATATATTTTTATATGATATATATAAAATTTAAGATATATTTAAGACTTTTTAAATTATTATATAAAAGATAACTTATTGCTTTCTATTTTTCATAAATATAATAACTTTGTTGGTGGGAGTGTGGACTACCGCCTCCTCAAAGCGATGTGATAAACTCACTATTTAGATGGAACATATAAAGGATTATTTGAGTGAAAGTGTAATGAAACAATATAGGTCTATATCCAACTCGATTCATGAGTGGGTCCATGGAATGGCTCAAAGGGCGTTCTAGATCCCCAATGGTTGGCACAAGTTACCTTATATCAAAAAATCCTGGTAATGATTTACCCAAAATAGAAACCAAACAAAAACTAACAAGATAAATAAGAAAAAACTAAAAACATACAACCAAACAAGAACTTAAACTATAAATTGATTTAGAGTTTACAACCTGAACCAAAAATCTCCAAGGAGAAACAACAAAGGAAAACAAAAATTCATATCTAAACCTTCATGCAACTTGAAGAGCCACATCCCCAATACACTAAAACAAACCTGCCTAAGAAAGCCACTAATAGCCTGAACAAACATCAGTAAGAACAATTACTCAACCTAGAATACACAAGGAACAATATCTATATACACCCAAAGGTAAATATTGGGTGTGATCTAAGATCCCAATAGGATGCCTCCTAGTAAAATGATTCCATGCCATAACATCAAAGAGATAATCTAACACACTTATTCAAATTCATGATTTTAAAACAATTTTAAGTAAATCATTACTATATAAAAGGTTAAAAATGTACACTTTAAAGAATTTTTTTTTCACAAAAACTAGATTAAATGAAAAATTAAATTTATTAATAGAAAACACACACTCAAGTGGTACTATATATGCTAATGGATGGAACCATGTCACAAGTAGTAAAGCACCATGGGTAAATCCACTAAGGTTCATCTAGCTTGAGTGGGAACTTAGAGTTTCATACCTTTATGAAAGGTGGTATAGTAACCACAACCATCAAATTCATCATGCATGAGACACTATAGAGGAGAAACATCCAAATTTTTAATGGCGTTAAATTATCACAATAGTTTAGTTAGTGTTGTAAGCGTCAATCTAGCTAAGTGAAACCGGTACAATTCACTTTCAAATCACTAGAGATATAGTTCTAGTTTTCCAAACAAGATTCCCAAGATTTCCCTTGTTATATAGTTAAACTCTTCAGGTGACACATACAAATACTTTAAAAAAATACAAATTTTTCTAAGAAATCAACAATCTTTAGGAAACAACTCATTTACCATTTTACGGCCACAATGGAAATTCCCCATTCAAAATACCTATTCCATCACATAAAAAGTTCACACATTCAATTTTTAAACATAAGAAACTATAGTTAAAAGACCAACCAATTCAATTTCTAAGCCCCATCATAAATTCATTCATTATTTTAAACCATCTCTAAAACAAGCCTTACACCATTCAAACATTTCACAATTTATACACAAAACGAAAAAAAAGGATATCATGACCCAAATGGTTCATTTTATACTGAAAATACCCATTTAAACATAAAAACCTCAAATTATCTTGAAAATATATTTCTGACCTTCCAAACATCCCTTAATACGCTTATTTAGTAACATCACATCAAAGCAAAAACAAAACATAAGCATTACCTTTGTTAAAAATCCAAATCTTACTTATAAAAATACCAGCCACATAAAAAAAACTATACACCCCACATATTCAAATGAAATAAAACATTAATAGACTGAAACAAATATATTATATTCATGTAATGATGTTAGGGAACAGAACCACCTACCTCATGTGAAGCACCTTTCGTAAACTGGTGTGAAATCCTATCCGCACTACATTCACACCACTAGGAGGAAAGAAGAAACCTTAATAAAAAGGATTGAACCCAAAAACCCATGTTTATAACCCTATAATCAGACCCCATACCCACTAAAGAACCAAAACTCCAAGGGGGAATAGAATAACCCCTAATAGGAGAAGAAAACAAGGGAGAAGAGGACTTACATGGGAGATCTTGAAGAATCCGGAAGAAAACCCCCCAAAAATCAATACGAAAGGGATAAAAGATAAAGAGGGAGGCACGCCTAGGGTAGGGGAGTCCGTGGGGGTTGATAAAGGGGGACAAAGGGGGTGAAATCAAGGAGATAGAAACAAGAACCTTCAATTTTTTTTGTGCAAGAAGATCCGCATAGTTAGTATGCATGGTTTGGGAAACCAGGTAGTAACTGTTCAGACCATTCTGTATAAAGGGGAAAAATTGCATGATTACTTGGGGATTAACACAAAACCACGCACAATATTTGTGTTAGATTCTATCCAAACCCAATATAGAACATGTTGGATGCATGATTACTACTAATGGCGCACCAACTGGGCATTGGGTCATTTTCACCCAAAATTCACCAATTTTCTCCTAAAACTAAAGAGGGGCCCGAGGGGAAAATCTTGGACAAGAATAATAGGAAAGAATACTCCAAAATATCAAACCCATCACACTAAATTCTTGATAAAAATGGATAAAAACCCAACCTAAACTAGAATTATAGAAACTTAAAAACCTAGGTGTGACAATTCTCCCAACCATAATATTTCCGCCCTCAAAAATCTATAATAAAAACTAAAAAAAACAAAATAATACTTCTTCACAGATCAACTAAGATCCCAAAAAAAGAAAATAAATAAGAGGCAAGATCACTACACTTAGAGATAGAGACTTGAAAGATAAACACAAGAAATCCCAAAAAGATACTTTTTGCTATGTTTTGTCCACCCCCAAAATCTAAAACACCTCTAGTTGATCGATCATGGACTTGAACTTTTACACCCACATAATCCAACCCCTCCAACCAAAATACCTCAAACACTTTAAAAAAACTACATCTATTGTCTGAATGAACAACAAGGTCAAATCAAACCCAAAGAAAACTCCCAAACCTATCACCAACCGCCCCTAGGAACAGAACCAAAAGACCAACATAGGGTGGATCAAAGGAGATCCCCACCATTTGAAACCAACCAACACCCGAGATGAGACTGGGAAACTAATACGGGGAGGACCAAATGGACTCCCCACCATTAAGATAAGACTGACATCAGTTTATTTCAAATGAATTTTTCAACGAGACCTATAGTGGGTCTCCCCACCCTTATAACTAACAGAAAAAACATGAACATAGAAACTTTCCAAAACTGACTAAACACCCCCACCACAATGGGTGGGGAGGGATGGACCCAACTATCAGGATTTCAAACCCACAACCAAAGTCATAAAAATGACTTTACATCCTTAGATGGCCAAAAAACAAAATATAGACCGATTTACCCAAACAGACCCCATAAGGGTCGTCAAGTAGAGGCCTACACCCAATGAGACATCAACACCTGGGTTTCAAGAAAGACAGATGACTAAGCCTACATATAACCAAGGGATAATCCTTATAATCAAATAGGCCACAATGTGTAAAGGAGGTCTTTCCACCACATTGTACAGAATGAGAACAATTTACATAGGATAATGATGCTGGTGGTTTAAACTATTATTATCATCTACAGTGAGGGTATGAATTAGACCAAAGCCTTTCCCAACTCTGAGTTTCACCTGACCATGTTCCATATTCACTATAATACCTACAAATATAGATTTATTGGTTTATTAATATCTTACCTTTCTATCAGGTGTTAGGACCCCCGAACGAAACATCTTTTCCTAGTGCTAGTAACAACCATTAAGCAACCAAGACAACACCATAAATCACAGCAAACTCTAACACCTGCTTACTTCCACATAGAACATTCACCAACCAAGAGATTAGATGGTTCATGTGCATTACCCCTTGTCACTTGGAATGAGAAACATTGAGAGAAATGATATATATGACCCATTCTGTAGTCAAAACCAACAAAATACCCAAAGTCCATTTAAGTATGTAGCCAGCACTAAAAACTCCAAATGGATTCCAAATAGGACCCTATACATAATGATTTCAAACATCACCTTTGACCATTATATGACTCAAGGAAACCAAACATTCCTTCAACCTCTTGCATGAAATCTTTCACTGTGATAGGATTCGCTTAATTGAGAATGGAAAAGGGATAAACAAGACACCATCATTAAAAACATTAAGTCCTTACTTTGATCAATTGGAGGTCCATCCAACAGAAAATTTCCTATGGTCAAACTATAATCATGCATTACTCTTTTATGGGGGAGTACAATAGCCATATAGGAAAACCAAATAACCAAATTAAATATGACTATTGAAAAAAATACCATGAGAAAACACTGAACACACAATGAAAACCACCATAAGATTTCCCCAAAACATATCTCGAAGAAGATCAAAAACCACCACTTCAACCCAACTTACCAATGTGACACAATCATGAAACATCATCCAACCAGAATGGTTTTCAAAACTCAAGACTCTCCACTACGAGATTACCCAAAAAAAGACAGACCACACAACTATAAATCATCAAACACTCCATACATTCTTTGTAAACTCTTTATAAAATAAAACTGGGAGGGTAGGCTATACATTCACCAGTAGTACCTCACGGGCCTTACACATTCATATTATCATGCCAATCGGGAACCAATTCACCCTCCACATAACCCATGCATATGGTTACCCATGAAGATACCAAAGGTTAGAAAAATATTCCTTCCATTTTCTAAAACAAAAACTGACCCACACATCCTCTTTTCAAAACCATTAGTCATAAAGTTAAACCCATTTTAAATTTGATGAAAAAACTTCAGGAAAGAACCAAATTATCTATAAAAACCCATTTTGAATATCACAAATTTTTTATAAAAGTAGTTATCATACAAAAAAAAATTCATTTTCAAACTTAATTTTCAATTTTAAAAATTTCATCCAATTCAATACAGTTTAAAAAACCCATTTTCCACCACATTGAAAATCATTCAGTTTCCACTTTAAAATCCATATTTCATAAATTTTTAAACACTGTTTTTCAAGTGATATTTCTTTCAGAACCCAAGAAGACACAAGATAATGCAAGTAGAAACTATTTCTAAAGTGAGACTTATACATATGGTTTGAGGCCATATTCCAATCAAACCATGGTTATAGAGAGTATTGTAGGGTAATTTCCCCTGATCCACATGGATTTCTTGTTCCTGGGAACTCACTGAGACCACTTATCCAACTCCTTTTTCATTTCCCAAACATCAAGAAAAAATTCATGGATTAATTAACCCTATTAGAACCCAACTTCCCTTGGTTGCTTGTGTCCCATCATGAGGCATGCTAACCAAACACCCTACTCATAACTAGAACATTAACTCCCAAAGATCCTAGCTCTTATCTACATTGAATCTTTCATAGAAAACATGAACCAATAGAGATAGACTTATCTGATACCATTTTTTCACAAACCATGTTGGGTTGCCATCAAACTCAACGCCCAACCAGGGCTGTGGAATGGTCCGAAGGGCGTTCCTAATCCCCATGGGATGGCACAAGTTCTCGGGTATCAGAAAAAATACATGAGAATGATTTACCCAAAATAATAACTAAACTTCAACTAACAATATAAATAATCTAAAACTCAAAACATGACTCCAAACAAGCCCTTAAACCATATCCATATTTAGAGTTTACAACATGAACAAAAAATACTCAAGGAACAACAACAAAGAAAAAAAATCATATCAGAACCTTCACACAACATGAGGAGCCACATCCCCAAGCCACCAACACCAACCTGCACGATAAATCCACTAACGACCTAGACCACCATCCCTAAGTATGATATCTCGACCTGGAATACACAAGTAACATGATCTACATACACCCAAAGGTGTTTTTAGGGTGTGATTTGAGAGCCCAGTAGGATTCCACCCAATAAAATGATTTAATTCCATCACATAAAAGAGATAATATAACATTCTTATTCAAATTCAAGCTTATAAAACACTTTAAAGGTAAACATTCCTTAATAAAAATGTTTAAAAAGTACACTTTTGAGGAATTTTTTTTCACAAACACTGGCTTAAATGAAAAAAAATTTATGAATAGCACAAAAAGACTCAAGTGGTTCTTTATATGCCTATGTACGACACTACATCACAAGTACTAGAGAACCATGGATAATTACCCTAAGGTTCATCTAAATTGAGTTGGACTCTAGAACCTCGTACCTCAGTGAAAGGTGGCATAGTAACCACAAAAATTAGTGTCCTCATGCACAAGACACTAGAGAAGAGAAAAATCCAAAGTTCTAGTGGTGATAAACCATCACAATAGTTTAGTTAGTGTTCTAAGAATCAATCTAGCTAAGTGAAATCGGGACAAGCCACTTCCAAATCACTAGAACACTAGTTCTAGTGTTCCCACCTAGATACCTGGGGATTACCTTATTGTCAAGTTAAAGTCTACGTGCCACACATATTACTAAATTCACAAAAAAATCCAAAAATTTCAAAGAAATCACCCTTCTTTAAAAAACAAACTAATTACCATTTTACACACACCTTGGAAAATACCATTTCAAAAAACATTTTCCATCACATCCAATATTTCCAAACATCCTTTTTTAAACATAATAAAACACACATAAAAGAAAAATGAAGTTAATGGACAAGCCCTATCATAAAGTAATTCATCATTTTAAACTAATTCCAAATAAATCCTTACACCATTGAAATATTTTACAATTTAAACATAAAAGGAACAACATGGATATCATGACCAAAATGATTCATTTTCCATTGGAAATCCAAATTTAAACATACCCACCTCATATTCTCTTAAAAATAAATCTCATAACTTCTAAAAAACCCTTAAAACCCTTATTTAGAAACGGTAAATCAAATTATACACAAAACAGAAACATTAGCTTTGTTAAAAGTCAATATCTAACTTATAAAAGAACCAACCACCTTAAAAACATCCTAAAAAACACATATTGAAACCAAATACCACATTAATTGTAATAAAAAAACATATTCAATTCATGTAATGATTTTAGGGAACTCAAACACCTACCTCATGCCAAGAACCTTTTGGAAAATGTTGTGAAATCCCATTCTCACTCTATTCTCACAACAAGGTGGAAATAAGAATCCTTAATAAATAGTATCGAACCCAAAAACCCATGTTCATAACCTGTAAATCAGCCCCCACACCTGCTGGAGAACCAAAACCCCAAGGGGGAAGAGAATAATCCATAATAGGAGAAGAAAACACGGGAGAAGGGTACTTACATGGGAGATCATGAAGATTATTGATTAAAAACACCAAAAAATCGAATCCTAAGGGATGGAGGAGAAAAAGGGTGGTGCTCATATGGTTGGGGAGTGCATGGGATTTGAGAAAAGGGGATAAAAGGGGTGAAATCAGGGAGAGGGAAACAAAAACCCTCATTTTTTAATGTGTTGGAAGTTCCGCATGGTTAGCCCACATAGTTTGGGAAACTGTGTGGTAACTGTGTAGACCATTATTTCAGAGGGGGAAAACTTGCATGATTACTTGGGACATACCACACAATCGTGCGCACACTGTGTGGGAGGTTCTACCTAAACCCATACTTCCTCACGTTGGCCGCACAATTACTACTAACCATGCTACAATCGAGAATAGGTTAATTTTCACCAAAAAATAACCAAATTTTCCCAAAATTAAAGAGGTATCCAAGGGGAAAATATAGTCCAAGAATAATAGGAACAGATAATCCAAAAAACCAAACCCATCACACCCAGTTCTCAGAAAAAATGGGTGAAAACCCGACTCGAACCAGTATAAGGGAAACTTAAAAACACGGGTGTGAAAAAAAATATATTATATATATGAAATACTAATTATGATGGAATTATTATATATATATATATATATATAAATATATTTCATTTACTTATTTTCTTGCAATACATCAATAAAACTGAAACAATGTTCGTGCGTACGTATGACCTACCATCTTCAGAAATTGTGTAATACATATCATACTTACATATTTTATATATAATTATAAATACATATATTCTGAATATATATAATATTTACACCATGTTTTACATTATATAAATATGCTAATATATATCTATGTAAGAGGATAAATAATTATAAGTCAAAACATATATGAAAAATAAAGAGGATATTACTCAAAACGTAATATTAACACTGGGTTGTTAAGAAATAGGTAATATAAAGTCATAACCAAATCATATATGGAATTATATATAATAATATGGTTATATGGTATATTAAAAATGGAATTATATTGATTATACATGATGTTTGAACCTTTTCTAATTAATTGAATACCTAAGGTAAGGGTTTTCTCATCTCACTTTTTATATATGTGAGATACATGCCTTATTGAAAACTCAATAATTTTTTGTGGTTCATAAAGTACCTATGAATGCATTATATGATTCTTATAATTAAATTTTTTGTTATTAAAATATCTATATTAGTATATTTCATTCATGGGGTGGATGTATCAAAAGATACCAAATTGTTAATGTAATTCTGTCTCTATTTGCTTTCTTTGAGACACATTCCATGATATGCACCTATATTTTTCTATGAGGTGTATATATAAAATTTGAAATGTTAAATCATGAATATAATTATTTTGATGATATTTTATGCTTCATTTAATTTTATTATTTCAATTTTATTATGATCAAAAGTTACCAATGTGTAATTATTTATTTCTACAATCTCATCATTTATTTGGATTGTTTATGATTATGGTTCCATTGACGAAATCATTTGATCCATATCTCAAGAACCCAAATTAATTATCTTAAACTCTATTTATTTATGTTATATCCCAGTAGTGGTACCATATCCCACTCCTTGGTACTTATGATAATTAATAAAATATTTTTATGAAAATCCAACATTATTACTCCTTTCGGTCAGAAATATGCATTATTTAAAAATCTTGTTTTATAAAAATGTATTAAAAAATGTTTCAATATAATCTTATAAATTTTAAGGTAAATTTTAACCACGTATTAAATTTTTATTAAACTTTTTAAAAATTAATATTATTATCGATTTCTGATCATGGTACTTTTATAAATTTTTTGGGAGTAAAAGTAATGTTCATCATGTACAGACTTACCCACCATCATGATCACTATTTCCTTGATTCTTAATTTGTATGTTTATAAGGATATTTTTTAAATAAAATTTTATTTATAATATTCATTATTTTTTAAATTAAATATTATATTTAGAGAAAAAGTTTTTTCAAAATAAATTTTATGTTTAAAGGGAATGTTAAATGATTTTAAGAGATCCCTTAATAAGTTTTCAAAAGGGAGTTTTCAAATAAAATGATTTCAATGATCTCAAATATTCTATTATTTGTTTTCAAATTACTTTCAAATAATTTTTTTTCAAAATGATTAGAATATTATTTTTAATTTTTCGTGGAAAAATATTTTCAAAATGATTAGAATATTCTTTTTAATTTTTCATGGAAAAATATTTTCAAAATGTTTTCAAGATTATTTTATTAGTTATCAAGGAAAAACTTTTCAAAAAAATTCCAAGCTTATTTTATATGTTTTTAAGAAAAAAGTTCTTCAAAATTTTTTCTAGATTACTTTATAAATTTTCAAGTAAAAATTTATTCAAAATGTTTTCAAGCCTATTCATAAGTTTTATATGTTATTTTGAAGGAAATTTGTCTTCAAAATGTTTTATATTTTAATAATAAACATTATTTCAAAGTGAAAAGGATATATTTCTCATGAAATGTTATTAAAAGATATTTCAAAATTATTTTCCACCTAGGATGACATACATTGGTGTTACTAATCACTTTAGAAGGAAATTATCCAAAAATTTCATTAATATTCTATCCCGTAATAATTTATTTTTGATGGCATGATGGTTATGAAACCCTTTTCACTTTCAAGAGTTATATTTTTATGAATGATGATTCTTTTCATGGGTTATTCTTTGTTGAAATGATTGTGAAACCTATATATTTTTCATAGGTTATAATAAGACAACTTGTTTATGATACACATTTCATTTCATGGGTTATGATATTATTTTTTATGATGTTATGGAACACATATGTATGATTTCATTATGCGATGGGTGGGACCTATATCTCCTTCCAAATAATGGGGTAAAGATTTATATCTCATGAGATAAATATGTATGGAATGGGGAGTGTACATGGTTAAGTAAATGAGTTTTTACACTAAGATGATCTTGGGAGTGAACCTTGACTACTAAGATGGTCTTATGAGTGAACCATGATAACCAATATGGTGGGGGGAGTGAACCTATACTACTAATATGGTCATGTAAGAGAATTATTATATACTATGGAAATAGTTTTATATTCTTATGTGTCTTCAACAAATTATATGTCTTATTGATATGTTATGGTGTCATGGATTATGATCTTGATTCCCTTATGAATCATGTATTATAAACATCAAATCATTATGCCATGACTCTTGTTTCTAATCTCTAATACATAGGGTTTGATCTTCAAATGGTATGCTAATGTTCTCATACCCTTATGTTCATGTTATGCTTACGTATTTCCTTTATTTACCCTTGTTGAGCATTTGAGACCATCCCTTTCTTTTGTTTACTTTCCCAAGGTTATGAATAAATCTTTCAACTATAATTGTAAAAGAGTAAGATCTCTGTGGGAAATGTTGAATACATTTCACCAAGTTAGAAGATTATCATTAATGTTTCAAAAGACACTAAACTATTACGGTTCTTAGGCATGTGATTTTTAATGTGCTGAATATTCATCTAATATAATGTAATATCCATGTATGTTAAGACTAGGATTCTATATCAACCCATGTTCATAGAATTTCACTTCAATACCTCATATAACACCAATCCATTTTAACATTATTCATTAATCATGACACATTTATAAAAAATAACCATAACCATTAAACACATTCATCATTTAAAATAATATTTCATTTAACACATAATCCATCATAATGACTTAACACAATTACAAATTTTCATTGACATGTCTAACCCAATTATCTTATTCACAGTTTACATTCCTTATCCCAAAAAGACAATTACCCTTTACAATCCATAACTTATTTAACCAATTTAACATCATACCAAACAACCCCTTAGGCCATCTCAACAACTAGAAACAATTACCATTAGTTCAATTTCATAACCAAAGATATATTTTAACCCATTTTTCATGGTATCTATGTACTAAAAATTAAATCATACACTTATAATTTCGATTATCATGTTCAATACATGACACACCACATGGGTGGAATATAACCATGTCCAATGAACCTTAACACATCCCATAAGGATTGTGTATAGTTCAATTAATCATTTACCCAACCAATTTATCATTTATACCAAGGAAAAACAAATTGAAAACACAACCAAACCAATTCACAACCACATACACCTATGTAATCAACAAGATTATGGGATATAACATTTAGACCACCTTCCTTAGCTTTGAAGATGAATGCTCTCTTAAATATAGCATTTGATTCAAAATCAAACACCCTTTGAAGCTAAAACCTATGATCTTCTAGAAAAAGAAAATTTTAGGGATTTATAAGTAGAAATATAATTCCAAAATTCCTCTCCAGTAAAAAGGAGAAAAGATAAGAGTTAGATTCACCCATAGAATTAATCCACACCCTAAACGATTCTACAAACAGTTTAAAAATGAGGCAGATCCTTCCTTGAGAGTCCTGGGGATTTTGATTTTCCACTCTTGTTGCTGGGGGATGGTTAGGAGATAAAATAAGGTGTATAATATTAGTTCCCAAGGGGGAAATGGTAAATTTACCCCATTTTTATGTGTCACATGGTTTGGAAGGAAAGTTGGATAAACTTTGTGCAATCCGTTCACCACCCTCTATCCAAAAGGAGGATAGGTCACACGGTTTCCTAAGAAGACCACAAGGTTTGAAAATCCATTTAGTGACTATGTGGGGTGGCTCTATCCAATATAGCATGGTTTGGTCTCCATATGTCATGATTTCATAAACTATTCACCCTACCTCTAGGAAATTATGGATAGGTTTCATAGTTACTACTAAGCATTCACCAACCATGAAACATGCACCAGATGAAAACATTCACTCGTATTTCATTTTTGCAACACTGATGACACCCATAATAATCTACATACACCCAAAAAACATTCCATTAAAAAAAATAATGAGACAGAAAATAAAAATTAACCAATAATATAACTCAAATTAAGTTTAGGATCATACACATGAAAACAAATTATTTTAGAATTGGCATGTCATCAAGGATGTTAATTTATTTAATCTTAGTCATTTTAGCAAGATACAATTACATGAATGGAAATAATATCCATTCTTTATATGTTTATACTAATGAATATTCATCCTTCTTCTTTAACTGGTATTGAATTAGAGGATGATTCATGATATAGAGGGTAATTTCCTTCTCTCAAAAATTTATGTTGGTTCAATTTAAGGAACTTCAATCCATAACCCTAATTTTATTGAATTATTATAAAGTAAGTATTACACGTTTTTCTAATAAATTCATCCCACCTATTTTTATAGGGGAGGTTTTATATTCGTGGGATGTAATAATTTCCCCATTTTCTATTTTCATCCATAGAACTAATTCAATGTGTTGTGGTGGTTTTGAAAAGTTATACTAGAATTTTGATATATAAAATAATACAAAAAATATAATCAAAAGATATGTTCTCTATATTTGAAATAATAACTATCCTACCTATCACCATTTTATTTTTTAGATCCACCTTTTTAGTTGTTAAACCATAATCTCACCCATAATTCCTTATAGGTTATTGGTGTCGATTGTATCTAATAATGTAACATACTAATATTTTATGAAATATATTTTCATTAAAAATAATTTAAACTTATTTATATTTTGAGTTACAAAAAAATTAAACACTTATCTTTCAACACACACACACACACACCAATTTTATCCTTTGTTTCAATAAACATTGAGTCTATTCAATAACATGTGTTCCATGTAAGGTCGAGTCTTACCAGATAACTATTAGAGTTGGTGTACTAGAGCCAACTGTTTTTACTTTTATTACTTTAATATTTATTATATTTAAATATTAAACATCTTATTACATATCGTTCATTGTTCGGTATGACTAAATGTATTAATATAGTAGAGTATTCATCACATTAATAAGGTCATATCAGTTCCTCTCTATGATGAGAACCATAAAGTGGTATGAAAATATTTTTAAATATATTTCTCCTATTGGATGAAATACTATGATGGGACACATAGTATACAGACCGTCAGGTGTAAGTACTTATAAACATACGATACTTCTTCTCATGAAATTCACACATGGAAATCCCAAAAACGTGAGATTATGAGAACATTCCCACTAGTAGGAATTTCTTATGTTTTGGGGTCATCAGATATTTTTATCTTCTAGCTTGTGTAATGGTCCTTAGACATTAATATTATCATCAATACCTATCACGACTCACACAATTTGATTTACTAACAAAATCCATCCCACCATATGTTGGCGAGATATAGGGTATCTTGGGTGCGTCATGAATGACATGTCATTAATGGATAAGTCAATGATGGATTTTTCCTTTCTATTTATGGAAGTTTATATCTTGAACCTTTGATTGAAAGAGAACTATCTCCCTAAATTTCAGGTCCATTGTGTAATGATGAGATTATTTTAGGTAAACAAAGAATGACATATCAAGCCTATAGTTTTAAGACATTATCATGAACCCTTCTTGATGAAATATTATAAAAAAGGGATTATATTACACAGTGGACATTCATATGTGGATGTATTCATTGTGGCTTTAAGTTATTTATCTTGGGTTCCTTGAACCGTTTCTAGAAAGTAATCTTGAAATTTTGACAATCTCACCTAATGTAAATGAGAAAGAATCCTATAGGGTTACACACTATGTGTTTCTAGTGGTCTCAATTAAATTCAATTTTAATTTAGTTAACGGAATAAATATTTTTATCCAAATCGAGGAATACTTTTATTCAAGTTTAAATGATCTCATAAATTAAATAAATATTTATTCAATCGATTGTGAATAAAATTTATTTATTTTTATTATTGAACAATTAATAAATATTTATTTATTATTTTGTAAATAATAATATTTATTTATGAGAATAAAATATTTTATTCGAATGTTCAATAAATGGAAGAGGAGTTTGAATAGACCATGACAGTATCAATTGATAAATTAATTATTTACACATTGAAAAATAATGTTTATCTAGTTGGATCAGGAAATAATAACAATAGTATCATTATTATGTGGAATTGGATTTCATTTATGGTTCTGTTTTTCACAAGTTGGAACAAAAAAAATAATGGTGATGTTATTGTTATTACATGGAATGGGTTTTATCTAATAGATATAATTACATTTAATTTATGTTTGTCAATTAAATATAGTAATTGAAACCTTATGTCGATTAATAGCCAGATACGTCTATTGTGAGAATCCAATGGTGAATTGAGAATTGTTGAGCCCAACATTTTCTCTCTCAAATCCTATTATATCTCCCTCTAAATAATGATATATATTCTTCATAACTGAATAAAGAGCAATCAAGAATGATCAATGCAAGAAATTCACTTCACCGCGCTATTACTCGAAGAACAAGTGGTGTTGTTTGGAGACCATTGGAGCATGTGTGGATCAATGATAGAGGGATTCTACATTGGATCATGGAAAGAACAACAAAGACAATCCATAAGGGTCATTCCAACCGATCAAAGATCATCAATGAAGAAATTACCAAAGAACCAAGTATTTAAATTCTAAAGAAATTAATAAATTAATTATTAACATGATGTGAAATATTCTCTTTCTCAGATCCAATGATTTTATTCTCTTTGTAAAAATATTTTATTTTAATCCATGGATACTGGAGTTCATCATTGTATTGATCTTGGATAGGTCAATGATTACATAAAAATAAATATTGGGCCCTCCCAACCTCCACACTTCCACCACGTCAAGATCCTACAAGTGGTATCAGAGTGAGATCATCATCGTTTATAATTATTTAAATAATTTGTTGATGATTTATGCTTTAATAATTTATTTTTTCAATTTATGTCTACTCATTCATGTAATTTATATTTTCAGATCTTTTCTTCCACTTTTCATATCTTGTAGATATAAATGAAATGAATAATTTTTTGATTAAACGTAAATCATGGATCTCATTAGGAGGGGACGATGATTCTATCCAGGTAACATAATAGTTCACACCAAGTATTTGGAGTTACACAATGTGAAATCTTCCATACACGCCGTGTAATCTAGATTACACACTTTTTAGTTGTGTTTAATGCATCAGGAGTAATTTGGAAATTACTCAAGCTATGTGCATTAATGACACATGGTGTAGTTAATTCTTACACCGTGTGTTAACTAAGAGAGACTGTACACACAATGTGGCCCACTGGATAGAGTGAGTTGTTCCTTCGGGTCAAGGGACAAACCATGTATCCCATATATGGATAATTTGACCAGTAACCATGTAACCTAGAGAAAACATGGAATGTGGCCCACTAGAAATTCCATTTACTCTAAGATTTCTGAAGTATTCCTCACACACTGTGTCCCTAGGCATGTACTTCAGATAAGGTGATGAAGGTAGTACATGACGTTTAGTCAAAACTACACATTGTGTAATTTACCAAATTACATAGAATTAAAACTATAACATTTGTGTAATGTTCATAATTACATATCATGTAGATTCAAATGGGTGTTCACCATGTCGCCTCTATGGTTATGGACGAGAATCTCAAGTAATTTCAGAAAAGGATTAAGATAAAAGGATTTATAATTAAAGATAATAATTAATCGATTCGAGTGAGATTTATCATAATAACAATTATTAAATAATTGAATTCTAGTTTATTTAAGTGTTTAATTAGCTTCATGTATGGGAATGATTGTGAGCTATACCAGAACATTATATGTGATTTGTTTCCTTTTAATTATAATTAAATTAAATTACTAGCCTGTATTCCATCTCTCCTCATTAATATTTAAGGCCTACGTGCCCGTGGTTTCTTTTATGTAAACCCCCTTTTTACCCCTCACTAATGTGTTAGTTAAAAAGTATATGTAATGTATGTAGCTCCCAATATTGTAGAGGAGGTTCAAGTAAGGATCCGAGGTGAATCCAATAAAAGAGATACAGAGGTGGATAGGTGGAAATATGTAATCACGTACTTTAGAAAGGTTCAAGGTGTTTGTCTCCTAGTTCAGAAGTTATTTTTTCAACTACTAGATAATATAACCATTTGAAAATCATATGATCATGACCTTTGCATTATTTTATTTCTGCCAGTTTCATAGTTTTTCATTATGGATGTATTGTTTCAACTACATAATTAATTAATTTAAAATCATGCAATATGTAGCTAAAATAAACACAACTTATGCGTAAATTAATATCAATACATGCTTAATCACTAAAGTAAATACCAATTAATATTAAAAATAATTTTATTAGGATAATAACAAATTTATGCATAAGAGATAAAAATACCTCAATAGAATATTATGTCAGACTTAGCCATCCATTAATTGATTAAGGGAAAGACTCAAGAAAACTATGTGTTTGACCAATATTTGAACACTTACTATTTTACAGGAAGATCTTATGAATGTTTTAGGTTTACTTAACCATTTTACATCAAGAGGTGTAGCCCTTTCTAGACATGGTATAAATTTAGAGGTATGTATGGAGGAAATCCAATCAGGATTTCTAGATTGGGGAGTCCCCTCACTGGATCAAGGTGTTACAAGCCCACATTTGGCAAAGACCTACCTACATAAATACCTTCAAATAGAATTACCAACCATTGTTGGGTTTATTTTAAGGGGAATATGGATCCTTTCCACTATAATGTCCATGTAACTAGACATTTTGAGTTCATTGGTGAGGGATATTGGGACTTGATAAAATAGTGGGAGACTTAATAAAATTAATTTATTATTTCTCACAATCAATAATTTTATAATAATACACTCTTTTAATTGTATAATAAAAATAACAAGCTTATAAACCCCATTATTCCTATGATCAATACTGGGTAATGAAAACTTCTTCAGTGGTAGTAACATCCAAGAATGGTTAGGAGTATTCAACTCATTCTATGCCAGGAATGGAAATCATACATGCTAGAGTCCTCATTACCAGATCCGCATACCTAAGATGTAAGTGATGAAGAGTTCCTCATCTATGAGAAACATATGAATGACATGATCAATGTTCAATGTTTGATGTTATCATCAATATATAGTAAAATCACAATGTCTCATGAAAACATGGATTCCAATAGAATGCTTGAGCACCTCCTTGGTCATTACTAGGAGAGAGAAAGATAATAATGATTTGAGAACTCCAAGGAAATTTTTCAGAGTAAGATTGGATAGGGTTCCCCAGTTGGGACACATGTAGTAAAGATCATTGGATACATTGAGCGCCTGGAGGTTATAGGGTTTAAACTCCCCAAAGATCTAGGTATCGATCTCAATCTTACCTCACTCCCTCAAGGATTCTCCATTTTTGTTGTGAATTTCAATATGAACAACAACGAGAAGTCTATACCAGATCTTTTTATCCTCCTTCAGCAAGTGAAAAAAGACATGAAGTGTGAAAATACATTAGTCCTTATAGTGAAAAATAGGAAAGGGAAGTTGAATATCATTAAACCCAAATCCTCTTCATGCCCATCCAAGAAAAGAAGATAAAGGGGGATATAAGGTAATTGGAATAAATTTGTTTCTCTTGTGGAAAAAAGGGCCGCTTGAAAAAAATATGCACCCAGCTAAAGAAGCAAGTGGAAGCTTCAGGTGCATTTGTTATCGAGTACAATTTATCTGTTTCTAGAAATTGGGTATTAGATATAGCCTTTGGTGCTCAAATATGTACCCAAATACATGAACAAAGTAGATTCAAGAAAGCTGATTGAGGGGAGGTATACATACGAGTTTCCAATAAATCTAGACTTACTAATGTAACTGTTGGGGAATACCAACTCATGTTGCTGACTGGGATGATCTTGGTATTAAAAGGTTCAAATTATGTGTCTTCTATAACCAAAATCAATATTTATGTATCCAGACTAGATACAAATGGATTTATATTCAAGATTATAAATGAATGTTGCTTCTTTTATAAATATAGAACTTTTTTTGGTAATTCAAATTTATATAACAATATTTACATGTTAGATTACACAGTCCGTGTAATGGTAATGGATAATAAAGCTACTTCACATGACTCATACCACACACAACATTGGAATCACTAGATTGGTCATGTTAATTAGGAACACTTGATAATGTTACATCAAGATGTATATTTAGATTATTTCAAACTAAAACCACTGGGTGTATGTCACACATGTTTACAAGGAAAAATTGCCAAATCCCCATTTAGTGGAAAAGGTGAAGGGGCTAAATATATTCCTAAATTGGTTCATACTGATGTTTTTAGACCATTTCCAGTTGAAGCATGGAGTGGGAACTCATACTTCATAAATTTTAATAATTATTTTAGTAGATATGTATATATATATACTTAATGAGGTATACATCAGATTCTATTGATAAGTTAAAGGAATACAAAAATGACGTTGAGAACCAAATTGGTATGAATATTAAGAAACTCCATTCAGTATGAGGTAGAGAATATCTTAATCAAGACATCACTGATTACTTACGGGAGTTTGGGATCCTATCCAATCTCACCCTCCTTACACACTATAGTGGAATTGTGTAAGAAAAATGAAGAACCACACCGTTTTGGACATTGTGAGATCAATGATGAGTCATGAAAGTCTTCTATTATCCATTTTGGGAAATTCATTACAAATAGCAACACACATACTAAACCAAGTACTAACTAAATTGATAAATGGTATTCCATATGAGCTTTGGAGTGGAATAAAATCCATGTTATCTAAATTACATGTGTGGGAAAGCAAAGCATTTGTTAATGCCTCTTCAGGTAACAAACTCACACCCCCGAGTCACAAAGAGTACCTTTATAGGATACCCCAAGGAAACAAGGTGATATTATTGATATGACTTCCTAGACTAATATTTTATAGTGTAAATACACACTATATTCATTTAGAGGGAGAAATCTCCAATAGGGATAGTGGGAGTGAGATTGACTTTGAAGAAGTTATGTCTCAAGGTACACAAGAGTTGGTATAAGTGTAGATTCCACAAAACCCTGTGGAAGAAAGATCTATTCCAGAGGCACAAGTACTATATAAGAGTACATGAGAGGTTAGAAAATTGTAACAATATGGTTTTCTAGTTTTCTAGGATGGTGAATCATTAATAGTTGACAATAATGATTCTCTAACCTAAAAATAAGCATTAAGTGGCACACACATTACCAATTGGCAAGAATCCATGAATTCTAAAATGGATTCCATGTACTAAAACCAAGTCTTTATTTTGGTAGATACTCTAGTAGACTTAAAGAATGTTGGTTGATTATGGTTATTAAAGAAGAAACTAGATATGGAAGGACAATTCAGTACCTATACAGAACAACTTGTTGAAAAAGGGTTTAAATAAATTGACTATGATGAAAACTTTTCACTAGTTTCAATATTGAAATCCATCAGAATATTACTACCAATTTCCTCTTAACATGAATATGATATTTGGAAAATGGATGTCAAAAATATCCTTCCTTAACAACAACCTTTAGTACGATATCTATATGACACAACCGATAGTGTTTGTTACTCCAAAGGATTCCAATAAGATATTCATGTTTCAAAAATATATTTATGGATTAAGGTAAACATCCAAGTCATGGAACTTTAATTTTTATGAAGCCAAAGAAAATTGGATTTATAAATAATGAATGTGATCCTTGTGTCTACAAACAATTTAGTGGGAGTGCAGTTATTTCCCTAATAGTATATGTTAACAAAAAATTATTTATAATAAACAAAATACCAGTATTATAGTCTATTAAGGAATAGTTGAATAAATGATTCTCCACAATGGACTTGGGTGAGGCAACATTTATTCTTGGTATCAAGATCCATAGTGATAGATCTAATAGATTATTGGGCCTAAGTCAAAGTACAAACATTGACAAGATACCAAGGAGATTCAGTATGGAATAATCCAAGAGGGGATTGTTGCCAATGTTACATGGCATTCATATTTACAAGAAATTGTTTCTTTATATACATGAGGAAATAAAGAGAATGCAAATGATTATGTATGCATAAATAGTTGGGTTAGTCATGAATGCTATGCTATGTACTAAGTTATATGTCACATACACATTGAGTGTGGTAGGAAGAAATCAAGATTATCTAGGAGTATTCCATTGGATGGAAGTCACGACTACCCTTATATATCTGAGGCATACAAAGGATGTGTTCATATTTTATGGAGGAGATGAGGAACTAGTCCTCAGAGGATATGAAAATTTTAGTTTTAGACTAATTAAGATGACATGAAGCCATAAACGGGATACATATTCACTTTGAATGGAGGTGATGCGAGCTGGAAGAGCTCAAAGAGAGGTTTGGTCACAGATTCTATAGTAGTGTCCGAGCATATCGCAACTTCTAATGCAGCTAAAAAAGAACTTTGGATGCATATCCTCATCTAGGAGCACGATGTAGTTCCTAGAAGTAAAGATCCCATCATACTTATTATGATAATACTACAGTGGTGGCTCTAAAAAATGATCCAAGGTCACATCAGTAGATGAAGCACATACAAAAAAAGTGTCATCTCTTAAGGGAGTTTTCTCAGAAATGTGAAATTACAGTGAGTAGTATTTCCATAGAAGACAACGTAGAAGACCCCTTAGATTAATCCTTGACTCCATAGAAACTTGATCATCATGTGTGGTCTAGTGGACCAAAAGTCATAGGCAGTTGGATGTAGTTCAAGTGGGAGTTTGTGGGAGTTAATTTCCTAGAACCAATTTTTTTTATGTTTATTACATAAATATTTAATGTATTTAAATATTAAACATCCTAGTACTTATTGTTCATTTTTCTTATTTACTATTATGTAATAATTTCCAAGAGTTTTTTTCTTTAATAAGGTCATAACATTTCCCCACTATGATGAGGGCCTTGAAGTGATATGAAAATATTTATAAATATATTTCCTTGGTTGGATGAAACACAATGATGTGACATATAGTAAACAGAAAATTAGGTTCCAGTACTCATTAGAAGATGTGACTTCTTCTCATGAAGTTTTCACTGGGTAATATCCAAGAAGGGAGATTATGAGAATATACCCACAAGTAGAGATTTTGTATGTTTTGGTGTCATCGGATATTCCTACATACGGGCGGGTGTAATGATCCTTAGACTTTAATATCATCATTAATACATGTTATGACTTGGAAACTTTAATTTAATGATGAATAATATCATGTGATATGTTGGGGGGATGTATGGTGTGTTGGGTGCATCACGAATGACATGTTATTAATGGATATATCAAGGAAGGATTTGTCCCTTCCATTTATGTATGTTGATATATTGTCCCTTTGATAGAAATATAACCGTCTCCCTAAATTCCATGACCATGGTGTATTACGAGTTTATTTCAGGTGGTTATAGAATTACGTATCAAAAATATAGGTTGATGAAACCATCATGAAACTTTCTTGATGAGATATTGTGAAAAAGGGATTATATTACACAGTGAGCATTCATATGTGGATGTTGTCATTTCAACTTTAATTTCATTCTCTTAGGTGACTTAACCCATTGCTATACAACAATCTTAGACTTCAGGCAAGACGGCCAAATTCCAATGAGAAATAATCATAGAGGGTCATGAAATAAGTGTTTTTTGTGGTCTCGATTAAATTTTAATTGAATTTAATTAATGGAATAAATATTTTTATAAAAAATGAGGAATAATTTTATTCATGTTAAAATTATCACATAAATTAAATAAATATTTAATCACTAGATTATGAATTAAATATATTTATTTATATTATCGAACATTTAATAAATATTTATTTTCTATTTTGTAAATAAAAATATATATTTAAGAGAAGATAATATTTTATTCAGGTGTTCAAAAAATAGAAGAGGAGTTAGAACGAACCAAGACCATGTCCATTGATAGATTAATTATTTACAAGTTGATAAATAATGTTTATCCAATTAGAGCTTGAAATAATAATAATACTATTATCATTATGTAGAAAAAGATTTCATTTGTGGATCTGTTTTGTGCAAGTTGGTTCACCATAAATAATGGTGTTGTTATTGTTATTATGTTTAATGGGTTTTCTCTAATAGTTATAATTTCATTTCATTGTTGTTTCACAATTAAATATTTTAACTGAAACCCATGTTGATTAATAGGCAAGTACGTCTATTATGCGAAACCCATGGTGAATTGAGAATTGTTGGGACAAACATTTTCTCTCTCGAAACCTCTCATTTCTCCCTCCCAAGAACGAGATAAGTTCTTCAAGACTGAATAATGAGAGATCAAGAATGTTTCACACAAGACATTCACTTCTCCATGAAAGTACATGGAGAATGAGTGGCATTTTCTAGAGACCATTAAAGCACATGTGGATCACCACAAGAGGGATTATACTTTGGATCTTTGTGATCCCTATGAAGAATATCCGGTAGGGTCATTCTAGAGGATCAAGGATCATCAACAAAGAAAGTACCAAAGACACAGGTATTTAATTTCTTCAGAAATTAATAAGTTAATTATAAACATGATGTGCAAGATCATATTTCTTGAATCCGACATATTTCTTCTATTTTTCCAAAAACTTGATTTTAATTTGTGGATACTAGAATTTGTCATCGTATTGATATTATATTGGTCATCGATTATATAAAAAGCAAAGGTGGTCCCTCCAAACCACCAGGCTTCCACTACGTTCAAATCCTAAAATAACAATATACTATTTATATTACTAATTAATATGATGGTAATAACATAGCTATTGGAGTGGCGAGAATAAATAGTGTTAAATTGGGTTCTGAATATATGGTTTACAATTATATATATAATAAATTCATTGCTTACCAATTAATTATAAATGAAAATAAAAACCAATTGAATATAAAAGAAATGTTTCAGAAACGAACTATTTTTTGACTCACAAAAGATTTTTTCTATAATAAATTAAATTAATCACTATTAGTGAGATATAGTAATTAATTTTATATATTATATATTCAATTTTTTTACATTCATCCAAAAATTATTATATTCATAAAATAAGAACAAATCTAATTTTATGTAGGAAAATCTGTATTTTTTTAAAGGCCATTACCACCATTTATTGGTTTATTTGTTTTAAAAATTAATTTTAAATCTTTTTTAAATTTTATTTTAATAAATAAAATTCATTTTTAATGAATAATATCAAAATTTACCATGGATTATTTTTTTGAATATTTTTGAGATGTTTTGTTTTTTGATGAATTGTTGAAGACACTGAATTTTAATTGAAAACTAAATTTTCATATAATTAATATATATAGTCAAAATATATTTAAATTATTTTAAAGTATAATTAGCTTTATTATAATTAAATATTTCCAATGTATTTAATTGGAACCAATTTCACATTGAAATTGGATATAATAACATTTCAAGCATTTGAATATTTTTACTTTACAAACCCATTGTTTCGTTCAATCTGTAGGTTTAATTTAAAAATAAATTCTTCCAATTCCGTTTTTGGAATTTGGAAAAATTAAATCAATATTTTGAATAAGGATAATTTATGTTTTTAAATATATTTAAAATATTTTTTGACTAAAAATATCAGAGAATGAAATTAAAATTTATTACTGTGATTAAGGTAAAATTGAATTTACTTAGTGGTTAAACATTAATCATATGAGGAAAAATGACCTAGAAACATTTCAAGAATAAATTTTATTAAAACATTATGAACATATACCATGTTTTCTATAAAATGGATAATTATTGTAGGCACACTATCTATGGGAGACCTCCCAAAACTGTTACCTTTTAATATTTAAAATAATTCCACTCCTTCTCCACTATAAAAGGGTATTCACACTCCCCCTGTCTTCAGAACTATGAAGCATTTGGGATCCTAAAATTAAATCATAAATAAACTCCCAAAATCCTTACTCTCATCCTATAAGCCTAATATTTTGATTAAATAAAACAATGTAAGTCCTTTTGTGAAAACTAAATGAAGTTACTTAATGAAGTGGTGACATTCTTTAACAAGCACTTCTGATTTATTTCTTTATCCACACTTTCAATTCATTTTATATCATGATTATATAATAATATTATTCAAATAAATATAATTTTATATTTTTATGTTATTTATATGACCAAAAACTTCTCAAAATTCCATAAAACTTGATACATAGTCATCACTCGTGTGTATGATAGATTACCGCCCCACGAACCAATGTCATTCATTTATCCATTACCACTTCTCAAGGTTGGTAATAATGATGAAAATAATATTTTAATATGATATTTACGATATTTATAATTTTTTTTAATTATTATATGACACATACCATTTTTATTTCCATTTTTTGGGAATACGATATAAATGTTTGTGGACGTATGGACTACCGCCTCCTCAAAGGGATGTGATTTATTTGTTATTGTCATGTATTGTGTTAAGGATAGGTTTAATAATAATATGAAGTATAAATGAAATATATATGATATTAATTACATAATTATCTTTTGGTAAATATAGTACATCATTTTATTCAAACCGTTTCACATATAGAAAAAGTGATAATGTTGTTTGTGAACATGTGTTCTACTACCTCATCAAAGTGATGTGATTATTATTTCTTCAACACCACATAACAAGAATGATAAATATAAGTATTTATAATTAATTAATATTTTATTTATAATATAATTATCATTATTTAAATAGAAATTATACTTTACTTTTATCCTTAATGATCATTGAAAAATAGGAATATTCTCATGTGTATGTATAACCTACCGTCTCTAAGATTGTAACATTGTTTCATTTTTCACAACCATTATAATTTATTAGTTATAAAAGAATAAGTTTTGTATAAATATGATAATTATTCCATGATTATTTTTATAAGTTTAAATAATTACCTCTTTGACCATATTCGACCTAGATAAGTCATTTTTGACACATAAATCGAATGTGGTTAAAACACCCAATGTAATCTTAATTAATTAAGTAGTTTTATACATATATGCAATAAGAGAAATATAAGTAATAAAAAACATTAAAATATTTATCATGAAATTAAATAATTAACATTTTTTTATTATTCAGGATGACTAATACACACATGACATGACAGACTCAATGTAAGGGACATTGTCACAATTTGAATTCATTGAGGAGTTATATGATATTATGCACCTTCATTATTTTAAAAAGTGTATAAACATACCCTTTAAAAATTTATATCATGAATGTATCTATTATAATTGTGTTTAATGTTTTTTCTAGTTCTATTCTTAAATAGGGAATATGGTTTAAATACTTCCAAACTGATAAGGGACATTTCTTCTAAATATATACTCTTTTAATGTTTTCTTTAAAAATATATTAATATTATGTTACCATGATTTAAAATTATTATTTAATTGATTTATTTTAACATAAAATATTTATAATGCTCATTTTATGTCTATTTTAATTCAATGGTTTTGAAAATGATTATTTTTAAGTATCTTAAAAGGAACATTTTGAGAAATGAAAAATGAAATGTATTATTTTTAATGTACTCTAAAAATAACCTTTCATGTTATCATGAAATTTACTTTATTTCTATATACCTTTTCATGAATAAATGTATTATTAAATCAAAAACCATGTTTCCTTTTTTTTGGGAATTTTGGAATTAAAAATGGGGTTTTTAATGAAATGGGTGTTTTATTGTTGAAAATGGGGTTTTAAAAGGAAATGGTATTTTTATATGGAAGTGTTTTTCAAATGATTTTGATAGAGTTTTTCAAATTGTTTTATAATGATGATGATTTATTCATGAAATTTTACATGAGAATTATATGAATTATGTGGGTTCGATATAGATTATATGAAGGGTTGAGCCCCATTATAGCTCATAGGTGACCCCTATATGGATTATTCGATGGGTTGAGCCACATTATATCTCATGGGTGTGACTAATAATGATTATACAAATGGTCAAACCCATAATAGATCTCCAATACATTGGGTAAGTATTATACTATATTTGTTTCACATGGTTATTACAATTAAAAGGATTTTAAATAGGTTTTATGAATATGATGCACCAAGTAACCTAAAAGGAATTTTAATTACATGTTATGTGTAATAAACAATTTTATTGAGAAAACTAGTTTTTTTTATTGAGATTTTTTTTTATTTTTATCAAGGACAATGATGTGAAGGTAAATATTTCCTGGGGTTTCATGTTTTTTATGAACTAGTGGGTTACATAATCATTTATATCCCTTAATAATATTTTTTTATAATCCCAAGATTTTAGAAAACATAAACTAGGTTTAAATATTGGTAAGGGAAAGGAAGAATTAAAGTAGAAAGACAGGTATATTTTACATGATAAAATTAAATTCTAAATTTAAAATGTTGTATAATATGGGAAAATTTGATACTAATCAAAAGTTCCTTATGGGGTTTTATTGTAACACCCCAAGATATTAGAATATTTTCTATTTTGAATAAATTTTATTTAATTAACATATTTCTTTATACACAACACCATGTAAATCTTACTCTACACACAACAATGAGTTGGCCCGCGTACACGCAGGCCGATTTTTACTAAAAAACTATATATTATAAAAATATTTTTATTTATTATAATATAACATATAGGTTATTTTTGTGGTTATGAATTGTAATAACTAATTTATGAAAATATATGTTTGAATTCATTGATTAAAATTAATTATATTTTAATATTGTAAAAGACTGAATATATAAGAAATGTTTTTATAAAGAACAATTTTTATGCTCCAAAAGGAGTTTTGTCTTAATAAATTAAATTAATTACTGTTATTAAATTTTATTAATGGAATCTATATATTATATATTCAATAATTTTTTTTATAAATTTATCCAATATATCAAATAGGAATAAGATAATAACAATTCCAATTTTTTGCTTAATCATTGTATTTTTCTAAAAAGACAAATTTACAGCCTTTTAATGAAGAACCTATTTTAGATAATTTTTTTACAATTTTATATAATTTATTTGAAAAAAACATCTAATATTATTGTAGGATCGAAATAACAATGTAGATGCTTAATATACAAGAGGGGGGGGGGGGGTGAATTGAATACTTTAAAATTTTCCTGAGACAAGGAAAAAACTAATTTTAACAAAGTTAAACTAAGCAAATTCACAACACCTCTAATCACCAACTGGAGAATTGGAACCAAGGTTTACAATATAATATTCTACCTTAAAGCTTATAGAATCTAAACTAATTAGAGTATAAGTGTAAGGAAATATAAGAAGGTTATACTTTCCTTACAATACAATATGCAGCGGAAAAACAAGTAGTAAAACTACAAGTAACAAGATATGAATCTTTTAACCCAAAGAGAAGGGTATCCAACAACCTTGGATAAAGGTCCCTTGATTTATACTTTCAAGCAAGTCTGTCTTACCCACACCAGAGTAAGCCCTCGATACGAAGATCGGAATCTCTGTCTTGCTATCCCCGAAAGCTCTCAACTTCAAGGTAGTTGGAACCTCTGTCTTCCTCAGCAAGGAAGCCCTCGAACTTCAAGGTAGTCATCACCTCTGTCTTCATATCCCCGGAAGTCCTCGAATGTAATCGCCAACATTCGGAGTTGCACAAATCAATCTGAATAAGCGGTTTAGTACGCACAAGGCATGAAAAACTTCTCTCTCTAGAAATCACCTTAACAGTGTGTGGTTTCTAGATCGATCAACTTTTTGTTGAGATCTTTCAAATGAGCTCCTATTTATAGGAAAATTTCCAACGGTTGACTCCCTCCTCCAACGGTCATATTTTCCATGAAATTCAGAGGGACCTGTACACGTGTAACTCAACCAACAGTTAATTAGAAACAGAATGAACAACATCGTTTAATAATAAATCATGTACAACTGAATGTACAACATCGTTTTGAAATGAAGCATATGTAAGTAAAAGCTATTCAACATTTCAGAGTGTAAGAAAGTCAAAAGTTATGAGTCTAACCAAAATGAAATTCGGAGTCTATGTTAAGAAATGTTAAGATTATATTTTATAGGAATTCGGAGTCTGGTTTCACCAAAGATCAGAATCTGAAATTGCAGAGTTCGAAGTCAAACTAGTAAAAGTTCGAAGTCGAACTTCATAAGAGATCGGAGTCAAACTTCATACGAGTTTGGAGTCGAACCACTTAAGAGTTCAGAGTTGAACTGCTTAAGAGTTCTGAGTCTATCTTCATAAAATTTCGGAGTCAAACTACTTAAGAGTTCGGAGTCGAACTTCTTAAGAGTTCGGAGTCCAAATTCATACGAGTTCGGAGTCAAACCACTTAAGAGTTCGGAGTCGAACTGATTAAGAGTTCGGAGTCAAAATTCTTAAGAGTTCAGAGTCGAACTCATGAAATTTCAGAGTCCAGAATTTGGATTGGAAATTAATTACAGTTCACATCCATAATTCGGATCCTAAAAATAGAATGCTCCAAATATTTACATTAATTGACTTCTGGGATTTTGGGTATAAATCCAGTTTTTGTACTAAAGAAAAATATTTCTATGTATAAGAAATCTGGGTTAGGGTAACTTTCCTTAAAGAAGTAAATTTTCCTTATGGAGGTTAAATTTATATTTTCTTAAGTGTAAGGTGTTTGTGATTTTCAAAACAAAAAGGAATGGAAAAGTCATAAGGAAAACCTTATTGACTCAACAATCTCCCCCTTTTTGGAAAGCACAAACATCCTTTTGAAAAAGCATATAAGGATTTTGAAAAAATTTCATCAGGATTTGAAATTAAAACTTATCTCTCTTTGTTCATGGATGAAAATGAATACAACTAACTCCCCCTTAGGCATTGAAACTCTAAGGATTGTATTCTGGGTTTCCGGAGTGGAGTTTTCATTATTGTAAGAATGAAAAACTTCGTAGTGGGAAACTACCCCTTTCTTTAAGAATATTTCTCTTAGAAAATTTTCCTTTCTCCTCCTTAGGAGTAGTTCTTTTTCCTTATCCCCCTTTGTGATTTTCAAAAAGAATTGAAGGGAATGGAAAACAAAATATGGTACCTGAAACATTAGTATATGACAAGATACAACCAACCAAATAATCATTTCATTAGAGTTGGAAAATTTTACAAAGAAAGACAATTACAACAAAAGATCGGAGTGGGTTCATTTGTCTTCCTTTTCCTTCGGGATGAGCTTCTTTAACAAGGTTTTGAGTTTCTTCAAGTCTCTTTGATCTTCCTCGACTTGCCTCTCCAAGTCTTTTGTCTTTCCTTCTTGGACTTTTAAAGCTTCTTCCTGAGCTTTTCCCTGAGGCTCCATGGCTTCTTTCTACAACTTTAACAACTCATATTGCTGAACGACTCTTTTTTCAAGATCAACTTGGAGATTTCTATTATTTATAAGATTTTGAGCCATAGAATTTGCCTTGTCATTCAGTTCCTTCACTTGTTGACTCTGAGAACTCTGCTCAATAATTATCTCATCTTCAAGATTCTTAACCTTTTTATCTGCTATGTCAAAAGCTTCTTTCACGTCATTCTAAAAATTATCATACACATCCAAGTCTTCTTCAACTCTCTTATACCACTTTTTTATCTTACTGCAAGACTTTCTATGTATATCATAATCGATAAGAAAACTTTTCTGTTTAGCTTCCAACTTCACAAACTTATCCATGACCATGGATAAAGAATCTGATTTCTGATTCATACTTTGTTGCAGCATCTGGCATCTGGAATCTATTGTTGGAAGAATCGGAATGGTGTCCACCAACTTCTTTAGATATTGAACCACAAAATCATGCCTATGAGATGATGATTCAGAATCAGAAACTTCTCTTTGAGACTGCTCTTCTTCAACTTGCACCAGCTTTCTTCTAGAGGTACCACCAACCTCTTTCTTTCTGATGACATCTTTTATAGGTGTCTCCATGAGAGTTTGATTCCCCTTATCAGCTCTCAGAATAGTTTCTTTATTAAGGGATACTTACTCGGATTCAGACACTTGGATAATCTGGTCTTCATCTAGTTTCTGTTTTTCTTGTCCTTCCTCAAGGAAATTCCTCTCATAGGATTATTCCTCATCATACAAGACATTTTATTCTTCTTCTTCTTGCTGTTTCTTATCATCATTCTTACTAGCTTCCTGATCTACCTTTCCTGGAGATACTAACTTTTTGGATTCAGTCTTATCTTTGTAGTCCTGTACTTGCTTGATCAGGGTATCCAAATCTTCACTTTCCTCCTCCTCCTCTTCTTCTTCTTCAAATTCTTCCTCTACTTCTTCAGAAACTTCTTTCTCAGCTTATTCAACTATTTCTTTACCCTTGGATCTATCCGAAGTAACATAGTTCTTGGCTGGAGTTTTTGGTAAAGAAGGTTTAGCACCAAAAGTTTCCGAAACAGGAAGCATTCCGGAAGCCAACTCTGTAGCTTTCAGAAAAGATTTCACTACTTCGGCTTCAGACATCTTCTTTTTCATCTTCTTTTATTTTGCTTGTTTCTCTTGCTCTTCCGCATCTCTTTCCTTTAAAGCCTTAGCCTCTGTAGGGTCCAATCCGAATTGTGGATCCCCTTCCTTCCTCTTCTCTTTGTCTTCCCTCCACTTGGCTGCCACTTCATCTGTATATGTTTTCTGCTTCTTCGGCTTGGGGGGAGCATACTGAGTTTCCTTAGCCTTAGGATTTTCTTCACCAACAACCACTTCCTTAACCTTTCTCTACTTCCTTTGCTTTTTGGATGGTTCTAGATTCTGTGTTTCTTTCTGAGCTGTCTCAACCTTTTCCACAAACAGAGGGTAAAATTCTTCGGATTCACTGGAAAAACCCATCTTCATCCTCTTGAGGGTATCATCACTAACTAGCATAAGATTTCAATTCCAGACTTTTGATTTGCAAGAGACCTTGAAATATTCTAAGAACCAAACTATCAGCTTAGATAGTAAGGCAGGAAACATGATAATATGAGCTCTCAAATTGCCTTCTTTGATGTTCTTGATCGTAACCAAGACATGCCTCATTAGATTTATCTTTCTTAGATTTACCAAAAAATCTAAGACATAGATATCACTCTTCTTCAAATTTTCTTTATCAACTCTTCTTGGAACCAGAAATCCTTGCACCCAAAGCTGAAGGATTCTATTGTTCAGAGTGAGACGAGCAATATTGATAGTTGAATCATCCTTAAGATTAAGACACTTCAGTGCCTTATCCTTGTTGAAACTTCCTTGCACATCGCGAAGTTTGTGAGAGCAGAATTCAGCTTCTCCTTCATTGGATAAACCAACCAAGCTCGCGGCCTTAGTGTAAGATAGCTTATAAGTCTTCCCATAAGACTTGAAAGAAAACCATTCTCTACCATCTTTCTTCTGGAAGGAAACAGACTCATAGAACTCGATCAGTAAATTAGTATAAACCGGATCCTGTTTATCTGACTTTGCTACGCAGACATCTTCCCATCCATTCAGCTTTATATTCTTGGTTATAAGGGAATCAAGCTTATAGAAATCCGGATGAACTAACCTTTACCTAAAGACAAACCACTTATATAATGGTTTCACAGTTGACATATCTTGAGATGTTGCTTCTACAGACATTCAGAGTGAAGAAATCTGAAAGATTCGGAGGGACTTTGCAAAGTTCGGAACCGGCCTTAAGAAGTGCAACAGGGCTTCAAGACGCAAAAGTTTTAAAAACCAATGTGGGACGAGTCTCGGGGTCCCCTTTATATAGGCGATGGATGTGACTTTTGGTCTTCCAAAAGCCATCTGACAGTTGAAAAAGCTTTGATCTGATCTGACGGTTGAAAACAATCCCGCAAGGAAAACTTGACTCTGATCTTTTGAGGTTTTTTTTAAAAGAAAACATTCAGATTTGAAGAAAAAACTAGAATCTGAACTTTTAAAAACAAGGAAAATACCAGCAAGAAAAATTTGATTACGAAACTATAAGTAAGGAAATCATAGCTTTCAGATTATCTAGAAACATTGTTCGTAATTTGTAATATTATTCTTGAGAAAAAAAAATTAAAAAAAACTCATTATGAAAGTTCCAGTATGAAAATATCATTACGAAAATGCCATTCCGGAAGTTTTCAGTATGAAGATTTCCATTCCAGAAGTTCTCAGTATGATGATTTCCATTCTCGAAGTTCTCATTCCGAGAATTTCAATCCTAAAAATTTCAGTTCCGGAAATTTCCATTCCGGAAATTTTAGTTTTAGAAATTTCCATTCCGGAAACTTCAGTTCCGAAAAGTTTGAAAAACTAACTACGAAAATTTTAGTTACACAAGAAAACGGATTACGAAAATTTTAGTTACACTAATAATCAAATGTACTCCCCCAATGATAAAGAGTTTATTACTATTAGGAGAACTATTCAACAAGAAGTTAATGAAGAATGATTACCTTAAAGTTATCATTCCTAACTTTTGCTTAATGTATTAAAATCTATCGGAGGGTAATGATTTTGTAAAAATATCAGCAAGTTGATCTTGCGTTTCGATAAAATGAAGAATGATATCTCCTTTTAGTGTGTGATCCCTAAGAAGGTGATGCCTAATGTCTATGTGTTTTACATGAGAGTGATGTGCAGGGTTCTTACTTAGGGAAATGGCACTTGTGTTATCACAAAAAATTTGAGTCTTAGTAAAACTCGGGCCATAATCTATGAGTGTGTGTTGCATCCACAACAATTGAGCACAATAACTTCCAGCTGCTACATATTCAGCTTCAGCAGTGGAAAGTGCTACAAAATGTTGCTTCTTGCAGGACCAAGAGACTAATGAATCTCCTAAGAAGTGACAAGTTCTAGATGTACTCTTTCTATCCATTCTACATCCACAAAAGTCAGCATCCGAAAATATTTTTAGAATAAAATCATTTCCAGAAGTATAAAATAATCCTAGATCCATGGTTCCCTTTAGGTAGCGAAAAATTATTTTTACTACCTTTAAGTGAGATTCCTTAGGATTGGATTGATATTTTGCACATAAGCATACTGAAAACATTAAGTCTGGTCGACTAGCTGTTAAGTAAAGTAGACTTCCTATCATACCTCTAAAAGACATTTGATCTACTGGTTTCCCAGCTTCATCAAGATCTAAAGAGTTTGAGGTACCGATTGGAGTAATTATACTCTTAGTGTTGTCATAAATGTAATTTTTGAGAAGATCTTTAATATACTTATGTTGAGATATATAAGTTCCTTCTGGTTTTGAGAAATTTGAAAACCAAGGAAAAAAGTTAACTCACCCATCATACTCATTTCAAACTCAGATTTCATTAGACTTGCAAAAGAATTAGTTAAAGATTGCTGAGTTGAACCAAATATGATGTCATCAACATAAATGTGAACAATCAAAACATTTTTCTTATCTTTCTTTATAAAAAGGGTTGGATATTCATTTCCATTAACATAGTTATTTTGAAGCAAAAATCCTGTGAGTCTATTATACCAGGCTCGTGGGGCTTGTTTAAGACTGTACAAAGCTTTGGTAAGTCTAAAAACATGATCAGGATATTTCGTATCTTCAAAGCTAGGAGGTTGTTCAACAAAAACTTCTTCTTGAACAAAACCGTTAAGAAAATCACATTTCACATCCATTTGAAAAATTTTAAAATTGAAGAATGCTGTAAAGGCAAGTAGAATACGAATAGATTCAAGTCTTGCTACTGGAGCATAGGTTTCTTCATAGTCTATTCCCTCTTGCTGATTATATCCTTTAGCAATGAGTCTAGCTTTATTCCTTACTATGACTCCATTTTTATCACACTTGCTTCTGAAGACCCATTTTACCCTAATGACAGAAGTTTCCTTAGGTCTTTCGACCAAGGTCCAGACTTTATTCCTCTCAAATTCATTTAGTTCATCTTGCATGGCTTGGATCCAATCATTATCACCTAAAGCTTCAACAGTGCTTTTTGGTTCTAATTGGGAAATAAATACTAGATGTTCTACTTCATTTATTAAGGAACTTCTAGTCCTTACAGTTTGATTTACATCACCAATGATGCTATCACTGGGATGATTCTTAAGAAACACCTGATTTGGGTTTTGTAAAACCTGTTCATCAACATAGGGTAGAAAGTCTTCTGGGGTAAATGTTCCAGAAGTATCTTCCTGAACATTTTCCTTATCAGAAGGATCTTCTATCAAAGGTTGACAATCGGTTTTTGAAAACACATCCGAGGATATAGATTGGAATGGTTTGAAAACAAAAGGATCAGACTCATCAAATTTTACATGCACTGTTTCTTCAATAGTACAAGTATTTTTATTGAAAATTCTATATGCCTTAGAAGTTGTGGAGTAGCCTAAGAAAATTCCTTCATCAGATTTTGGTGCGAATTTATGTAAATTATCTTTAGTATTTAGAATGAATACTTTGAAACCAAAAAACTTGAAGTAGGAAAGTCTTGGTTTTCTACCGTTCCATAACTCATAAGGAGTTTTATTAAGAAAGGGTCTAATCAAAACTCAATTTATATTATAACAAGCAGTACTTACAGCTTCAGCCCAGAAATGTCTAGCTATATAATATTCACTCAACATGGTTCTAGTTATCTCTTGAAGAATTCTATTTCTTCTTTCAACTACACCGTTTTGTTGAGTAGTTCTAGGTGCTGAAAAATTGTGAGTAATACATTTTCTACTACAAAAAGTTCCAAAATCAGAATTTTGAAATTCTCCTCCATGATCACTATGAATAGTTTTCAATGGAATATTTTTCTCATTTTTAACTTGGGCTCTAAAACTTTTGAAATAAGAAAAAACTTAAGACTTCTTTGCTATAAAATAAACCCAAGTAAATCTGGTGTAATCATCAACTAGAACAAACACATAGTATTTTCCTCCAATACTTCCAGTTTGTGTTGGACCAAAAAGATCCATGTGCACTAACTATAATGCATCAGTCGTTGAGACTTCACCAATTGATTTAAAACTAGATTTATGTTGCTTTCCATATTGACAAGGATCACAAAATTTAGAAGAATCAAATCTAAGCTTCGGTAGATACTTAACTAGTTTCTTCTTAAAAAGTTTACATAAATTTCTAAGATTATAGTGACCTAGCCTTCTATTCCATAACCATGAATGATCTTCCATTGAACTTAGGCAAGGTAGGTCTTGACTCATGAGGTCTTCTAAGTTCAAAGTGTAAACATTATCTTGTCTATTGGCTGGGAGAATAAATTATTCCTTGGAATTGTGGACTAAGCACTTATCATTCCTAAAATTCACAAGGTAACCTTCATCACATAACTGACTTATGATAATGAGGTTGTGCTTAAGACCCTTAACAAATAAAACATTTAAAATAAAAGTTTTACCTAGAAGAACAATATTACAAATACCAATAATTTCTCCTTGAGCATTATCTCCGAAAGTTACATTTCCTCTATTCATTTTGATAATATTTTCAAAATAGCTTTTGTTACAAGTCATGTTCCGGGAACATCCACTATCCATGTACCAAATATTGTTTTTGGTACTTCCTTTATCTTCCTGAAAAGAAGAAAAGAATTAGACTTTTGGAATCCAAACTTTCTTGGATCCGAGATTTCTAGGCAACAAAATTTTAGGAACCCACACTTTCTTAGAAAAATAGGCTTTATGAAAACCTAGAGATTGGGTTTTATTTAAAGAACAATTCTTTGCCCAGTGACCACCACATTGACATTTGGTACAAAATGGGACACTTTTTGGAACAAAGTAGTTGTTACTAAAAATTGGTTTTTCATGGGTATAACCAAATCCTGATTTGTTTCTTAAAGGTCGTATTTGAGAATACATTTTATCAAAATTTTATTTACCATGGGTAAAGTTTGATAAACACTTCTTTAAGGAAAAAATTTTAGACTTGAGTTTAATAACCAAGTTTTTATCTCCAAAAACATTATATTTAGAACTAGAGCTAGGCTCGAAAACACTTTTCTTAGAATTTAATTGTTCTAACTCTTTAGAAAGTTTGTTCTTCTTGGAACTTACTTCCTCAAGATTTTTTGAAATATTTATAAAATCAGCATTTTTCCTATCAAGATCTTTAGAAAGATCTGATATTTATTTTATAAGAATATAATTCCTAGAGTTTTCCTTATCAAGTTTTTTATTGAGTTTAGAATTCTCAATCTTTAGAAGTTCAGCAAACCTAGAAACTTCTTCATAGGTAGGTGAAGTATTTTCTTCATCAGAAGAGGATTCTTCATTAGAAGAGTTATAATACTTATTATCATTAGAATTTAAAGATACATTGGTCAACGATTCATCATTTCGTACCTTAGCCATAAAGCAATGATTGTTAATGGGTAATCTGGATATAAGACCAAGATTCTTCTGTCCTAAAGATTCATAATCAGAAGATTCATCTGAAGAGTCACCACCACTGGCACTCCAGGTGTCATTTTGTTTCAGAACTTTCTTAGCATTGGTTTTTTAATACTTCTTTCTATTCCTCTCAGAATGCCTTTATTTTCTTTCTTTCTTTTTGAGCAAAGGGAAATCTGGTCTAATATGTCCAGCTATCTTGTACTCATAGCAAGTAACTTCTCCATCTTTCCTGTCTTTCCTTTAATTTTTCTTATATTTGGATTGGAAATTTCTCAGGCCAACTATCTTGTTCATTCTTTGAGCAAGATTTTCTAACTCATTTTTTAATATTTCACTTTAACTAGAACCTGATTGAATAACCACCTTCTTAGACTTGGATCTGGTTACTCTCTCAGGAGTCTTAGCTTTCATATGATTTGATGTTGTTGTAAAAGCGACAATACCATTCTCATTATTCTTTTTGATGTTGTCAGCATCTCTCTTCATTCTTGTTTCATGTTGGAGAAGAGTTCCAAATATCTCATCAAGAGAAATTTGAGTGACCTTCCTGTTCTCATCTATAACTGTTCTCTTTGATTCCCACTCAATGGGCATAATATCAATTATCTTATCCACAAGGGCTTCATCATCTAACCCTTTTTCTCCCATAGACTGTAAGCTGTTGACTATAGTCATAAATCTCTGTTGAACTTTACAGATTGGTTCTCCATAAGGAAAATTGAATCCATGGTATTCAGCTCTAAGCATAGCTCTC
Organism: Viscum album; assembly: GCA_963277665.1. NCBI lineage: Eukaryota > Viridiplantae > Streptophyta > Magnoliopsida > Santalales > Viscaceae > Viscum > Viscum album. The sequence goes on along the minus strand of OY728120.1, from coordinate 880,751,346 downwards.
CTAGTTTCAATCACTTTAGAAGTGCCAAAGTGTGTAACTTCTAACTTCTTCCAGATACAATTAGCTGCTTCACAAGAAGAAATTTGGCTATATATATTTCTATTCATTGAACATAGTAGAGTATTGCGTACCTTATAATTGAGTTGATACTCTTGCTTTTCCTGATTAGTGAAAGTTCTAACTTCCTTATCAGAAATTTTATAATCACCAGTAAGCATAACGAAATTATCCACTCCAGTATTGATAAAAAAAGTCTTCATTAGATCTCTCCAGTACTCATAGTCATTACCATCAAAGATTGGTGGTCTTTTAGGGTTTAGATTGTCAATAGAACCAAGATTTATTCCTGCCATTCTTAAAACAAACTTTGGAAACCAAACTAGTTAGTAGAAAAAAAATTCATAACCTCAAAGTTCAGAATGATAATTTGGAATGATAAAGTTCGGAACGACAAAGTTTGGAATGACAATTCGGAATGAATAAAAAAATTTCTAAGCAAGGATGAAGAACAAAGAAAAAGATGAGCAAGAAAAACTTATACGTGAATATAAGTATTTCTGAGACCTACTCTGATACCAATTGTAGGATCGAAATAACGATGTAGATCCTTAATATACAATAGGGGGGGGGGGGTGAATTGTATACTTTAAAAATTTCCTTAGACAAGGAAAAAACTAAGTTTAACAAAGTTAAACTAAGAAAATTAACAACACCTCTAATCACCAACTGGAGAATTGGAACCAAGGTTTACAATATAAGATTCTACCTTAAAGAGTATAAAATCTAAACTAATTAGAGTACAAGTGTAAGGAAATATAAGAAGGTTATACTTTCCTTACAATACAATATGTAGCGGAAAAACAAGTAGTAAAACTACAAGTAACAAGATATGAATCTTTTAACCCAAAGAGAAGGGTATCCAACAACCTTGGATAAAGGTCCCTTGATTTATACTTTCAAGAAAGTATGTCTTACCCACACCAGAGTAAGCCCTCAATACGAAGATTAGAATCTCTGTCTTGCTATCCCCGCAAGCCCTCAACTTTAAGGTATTTGGAACCTCTCTCTTCCTCAGCAATGAAGCCCTCAAACTTCAAGGTAGTCGGAACCTCTGTCTTCCTATCCTCGGAAGTCCTCGAATGTAATCACCGACATTCGAAGTTGCAAAAAGAAATATGAACTAGCGGTTCAGTACGCACAAGGAATGAAAATCTTCTCTCTCTAGAAATCACCTTAACAGTGTGGGGTCTCTAGATCGATCAACTTATTGTTGAGCTCTTTAAAATGAGCTCTTATTTATAGGAAAATTTCCAACGGTTGACTCCCTCCTCCAACGGTCATATTTTCCATGAAATTCAGAGGGACCTGTACACGTGTAACTCAACCAATGGTTAATTAGAAATAGAATGAATGACATCATTTAATAATAAATCATGTATAACTGAATGCACGACATCGTTTTGAAATGAATCATATGTAAGTAAAAGCTATTAAACATTTCTGAGTGTAAGCAAGTCAAAAGTTCGGAGTCTAACCAAAATGAAATTTGGAGTCTATGTTAAGAAATGTTCGGATTCTGTTTTATAGGAATTCAGAGTCTGGTTTCACCAGATATCGGAATCTGAACTTGCAGTGTTCGAAGTCGAACTAGTAAAATTTCAGATTCGAACTTCATAAGAGTTCAGAGTCGAACTTCATACGAGTTTGGAGTCTAACCACTTAAGAGTTTGGAGTCGAACTGCTTAAGAGTTCAGAGTCGATCTTTATAAGAGTTCGGAGTCGAACTACTTAAGAGTTAGGAGTGGAATTGCTTAAGAGTTCGGAGTCGAACTTCATACGAGTTCAGAGTCGAACCACTTAAGAGTTCGGAGTCGAACTGCTTAAGATTTCGGAGTTGAACTGCTTAAGAGTTCAGAGTCGAACTCATGAAAGTTCAGAGTCCAGAATTCGGATTGGAACTTCTTTACAGTTCACATCCAGAATTCGGATCCTAAAAATAGAATGCTCCAAATCTTTACATTAATTGACTTCTGGGATTTTGGGTATGAATCTGGTTTTTGTACTAAAGAAAAATATTTCTATATATAAGAAAATCTGGGTTAGGGTAACTTTCCTTAAAGAAGTAAATTTTCCGTATGGAGGTAAAATTTATATTTGCTTAAGTATAAGGTGTTTTTGATTTTCAAAACAAAAAGGAATGGAAAAGTCATGAAAACCTTATTGACTCAAAAATTATTTTATAATTTAAAATTTTACTTTGGTTTAATTTTTTGTATTATTTGAGATGTTTCATTTTTTAATGAATAGTGAAAACACTACATTTTAGGTCAAAACTGCATTTTCATTTAACTTATTCATATAGTTAAATTGTTTTTTATTTGATTTTAATGTCTAATTAGAACCAATTTATATTATTTAAACCAATTTAGTTTTTTTGCAAAAAAAATTCACATTAAATTGAGATACAAAAACATAACAATCTTTTGGATGTTATTACTTTAAAAATCCAATTTATCTTCCCATTTGTAGGATTTTCATTAAAATAAAATTTTTCAATTCTATGTGCTTAATTTTGAAAAATATAAATAAGAGGATGTAATAATTATTATTGATTTAGTATAATTATATCAACTTAGTTTTTGACCCCAAAATTATTAAAAGTAATTAAAATTAATTACAAAAGTTCAGTGTAAATAAGTTAATTAAGGGTAAAAGTAATATTATATGAATTATAAAATTACCTTAACACTTATCCTAAAATTATTTTATGAGTTATTGTTGGCCAAAAAAATATTTTGGCCTATTTTTTGATCTCTTGGAGACATTTGGATGACATTAAAGATTTTTAGTATTTTATTCTAAGGAAAGTTTTATATGTCAAACTCATATTTGCAATAAGTATTAAATTTATTATATTTTATTATAAAGAATATGTATTTGAATATAAGTATTAATTTTTAATATAAAATGTTTATATTCATTATGATAATTTATTTTTAATTTTTAGAAAAAAATAATAAAATTAAATACAAGCACAATGATGATGAAATAATTGTTTAATTAATCGACATATCAAATAAATGTTATTAAATATATTAAAATAAATATAAATTGATATAATTGTTTTCCTACAAGAATTTTATAGATTAATTAGACATATTATGGGTGTATTAATGGTTTTTTATGTTAAATTTTTTATTGATATATTTTAAAAAGTTATGAAATGAATAGTGTCAAAATTGACATTAATGATATTTTAAAATAAATAATATTTTATTAAATGATCTAAAATTCAAAAAAATTCATTTCATCCAAAATATTGGGAAAAAGATTAAAATTTCATCCTTGACTCATTTAGGGTCATTTTTTCATTTTACAATAACTATATTAATCCTTAAGGAGTAAAATAGCAATGTTGTCATGGTAAGAGTTAAAGGGTTTAACTAAGGGTTGATGCTAAAAGATATGGGTAATAATGTGACCTAAACATGTCAAAATTTATTGATTGAGAGGATTTAGATCCGTTATGATGTTATCGTACAAATAACTCACTTGTGATCCATTTTTAATATAAAATTAATTTATAATAATTTAATATTTTGAGAGCTTCCCAATGTACCCCTCACCTCAGTTATAAAAGGGATTCTCCTCCCTTTATTCATCACACCAATTGGTGCCTTATATATTTACAAAACCCCCAAAAAATAAGCTTCGAAATTCCATAAACTAATAATATAAACCATAATTTGGGAATAATGAAATCCAAATAAGGATTTGGGTATAAACTAAGACGAGTTACCCAAATAAGCGGTAATGTTTTTCAATGATCACATTAGAATTATTTATTTACCCACTAATTCATTTATTATTATTACATGATTATATAATAAAATAATTATCCTAAATATAATGATATTTTATTATGTTATGTTTTACACCTACAATTACACCCAATTCTATCTAATGGGTAACGAACTTACCGTTCTTGTGTACAAAGAACAAACACCTCACTAAATGAAGTTGTTCATTTTTACATTACCACCTTTCATGTATGAGAATTATGATGGAAAAACTATTAATATATGATATATTTGATATATATTTGATATATATTATTTATTTATGATTCTTCAATTTTATTATAAAACACACCTTTATAATTTTGATTTTGTGCAAACACAATAACGTTGTTTGTTGAAGTGTGGACTTTTTCCTCCTCAAAGCGACATGATTTGTTCACACTATACATGGAGCATATAAAATATGGTTTTAGTTATGAATTTGTAACATAAATAAAATATTTATGATATTAATTAAATAATTAATGTTATTAAAACATAATATATCATTTTACTTATTACCATTTTCACACACTGAAAAGTAATAACGTCGGTCGTGGATGTGTGGACTACCGCCTCCCCGACACAATGTGATTCCTTTTACATCACAAGAATTATATATATAAGTATTTATGACTAAATAAAATTTTATTTATGTTATAATTATCATTATATAAATATATAATTTTCCTTACCATCTTTCCATAACGATCAATGAAAAATGGGAATGCTACTCATGTGTACGTATGACCTACCGTGTCAATGTTTGTAACGTTGGTTCATTTTTCACAACCATCATTCATGATTGGTATTAAAAGTATAATTTATGTATAAATAAAATAATTATTTCATTATTATTATTCTTTATATGTTTATATATTGACCATTTTGACCATAGTTGACCTACCAATGTTGTTTTAACACCTGATCCCAATTCGGTCAACACACCCGATGTAAACTTAAATTTTTACGTAGTTTCTTAAAAAAATGTAATAATAGAAATAAAATTAATGATAAAACATCAAAATTTTTCTAATAAATAATATATTTAATATAATTTTATTATACATGAATATAAAGATAGATACAATTATTCAGAATCATGTTAAGGGATGTTCATATCACTTTTATTTTCTATGAGATACAAGCCTTGTTCAATACTTATTTATTATATGTGGTGTTCTTATGGGCCATTAAGTTATTTTATGTGAATTATTCTGAAAATTATTGTATTTTCATATGGAAATATTTTTTTCATTCACGAGAATACAATTCTATAGATTTTAATGTGGTAAAGGTTAATTCACAATCTCATCGTTATTCGGAATTATTTTTTTATATATCCAATGGGGAATATTTCTCTTCCTTGTCAGTGTTTTCTAAAAATGATTTCAAAAAAGTTTTTACTATTATATAATGTTTATTTAAATTAATTATTAATTTTTTTTTTACTTTTTAAAAATGTTTTAAAAGGAATATTCTTATCATTTTCCATAACAAGCTACTATATGAATTTTCTTAAAAAATTAAAAGGAATGTTTTTTTAACTTATAATATATGAATGAAATTTAAAGACATCATGAATCAATAATGTTTTTAAGATTAATTTAAAATTTAAAATTTTATTTTTAATGAAATTATTTTATTTTATAAATTTGTGACCTTTTTAATAAATGATTACATAGTGAAAAGAGATTTTGTATCTATTTACATTCTGTTGAGACTTATTTGTTGTTATGCACCAATTCACTTTTATATGGTGTATATAATGCTCTTTGATTTGATATATAATTCATATCATTATTATAAACATATTAATTGTTTCAATTAATCTCATTATTTCATGCTGATTATGATTAGAAAGTTTCAAAGTTCCATGGGATAGTTTGGGATGTTTAAATATTATTTTCCTTAAAAATATATCAATGAACATTAAATAGTATTTCTATTCATCTACATCAACAAACCTTGTTTTTACTTATCCTACAATGGGTAACTGTTAATAAAATCATATTATTTATACAATATGGATATTTGATTATATGGCATATTATTTATTAATTAAATCGATTACTCTACATATGTGGAATGCAATTGATTTCATATATGATGAGAGGGGCCAACTATATACCCTAGATGCATCGGTAGGTTTAATGGGAAAAACTAGATATGGTTTTGATCGAGGCCTTACCAATTTATTAGATTATTGGAATAAATCCTTGACAATATTAGATTCTTCACGTGAATCCTTGAAAGTATTAGATTCTTGGAATGAATCCTCATTGATATGTTTTAGATATCCATCGTTATGCATTCAATAATTATGTATTAAATTATTATTATTCCATATGATTATTCAATTAGTTCTAATATTAATTATTATGTTTCATTATCATATTATTGATTAAATGGATTTTTTTCCAGTTATATACATTTACATATTGATTATTACTTATCTAGTTATTTGAATGGCATGTGTTATAAGTTATTTACCATTCCATATTCATTTATTCTCATTGATTCATTATTTTATCCTCTTTACATACCCTTACTGAGAATTTGAGATCAATCTTATTATTTTTTATTCACCCAGGTTATGAAGAATATTTATTCGAATATGATTTCAAGTAAGTTGTTCATTTCATTTTCTTATATACCATGTTTAATTTTCTATTTCCCAATGTAAAATGGGTATCATGTATTTAATATGTATTTCAAAAACATATAAATAGATCATTCCTTTGGGTTTGGGTTCCTTATAATCATGATAATTTTATTAAATAATTCACATACTTTGAACTTCTAGGTTTGGGGTGTTATAATCGGTGTTAAAGGAAGTTTAACAGTAATTTTAGAAACTAGATTTAGAAAAAATATATTTGGGAACATAACCCTAAGATATACATTGAGGATAAGTATATAAGAATATTATAATGTTTTGTATATTATTACTTATAAGGTTCAAAAGGTTAACCAAGTATGAAATGGTTTAAATTGATCTTTGGATGAGGTTTTATAGATAAATTTATTACGTCATCATTTGATGAAACCCATATAAAGAAAAAATATAGAAAATGTTCAATTCATAAGCATAATATTAATCTTTATGTATATTTACATAGATCCATAATGAGTGAAAGAACTTAACAAATATAGGGAAAGGTTATTAAATTTTTTTTGTCTTATTAACATCAATTTTTATGATATTGATGGCCATTATTCACGCTTTTGGATAATGGTTTTTTTGTCAACAAATTTATCATGAACATGTTCTGTATCACTCTCCATCAGAACATGATGGTTAGAGTTCTCTTACATATCCATGTTTCCAATAATATTATAATATTTGAAATCCTAGTTTTGGGGTGACCCTCACATTTACAATTCCCTCTTATTATGAAGTTGTGTTATTAACCCTATTTATGATGTGGGGTTTTCAAAAATTGTTTATTTGCAAATATGAAACCCTATTCTACTAAGATTATGTTTAAATTTCAAGGATTAAATTTAAATATGGTCAGGAGAATGTGACACCACAATAATTTAATATATTTTCATTTTTGTATAAATTTAATTTCGTTGAAATCTTTCACTATACAGAACACCATGTTAAGTTTACACTACATACAACAATGAGTTGGCTTGTGTACACGCAAGGCTGAGTTTTACTGAACAATAATAACAATTATTTAATATAATATAAGATAAATGTTATGTTGGAGGTTATGAATATTATTAATAAACTTATGGAAATATATGGTTGAATTTATTGGCTATAAATTAATTGCAAATGAATATTGTAATTAATTGAATATACGAGAATTGTTTTAATAAAGAACTATTTTATGCTATCAACAAAGTTTTTTTGATAAATTAAAATAATTAATATTATTAATTTTTTTAATGGAATATATATATTATATATTATATCAAATATTTTTATATTCATTCAATATATTTTATTGGCATAAGATAAGAATAAATTCAGTTTTATGCATAAAAATAATATTTTTCTAAAAAGTCAATTTTACCGCCTTTTAGTGGAGAACCTATTTTAAATCAAAATTTTGAAAATATTATATATGTTATTTAAAAAATTAATATTATTTCATGAAATAGTAGTATAAAAATTTAATTTGGTTTATTTTTTGTTATTTTTCTGTGAAGATTCATTTGTTTGAGGATTAGTGAAAAATACAGCATTTTAGTTCAAAAATGATTTTTCTTCTAACTTGTTAATATAGTTAAATTATGTTTTGAATTTGGATTTATAGTATAATTAGACCAATTTTATATAATTTAAACGAATATAGATCATTGGAATGAATTTGACATTAAATTTAGATACCAAAACCAAGAAAATATTTGGATGTTTTTAATTTAAAAACAAGCTTTGGTGTCCCATTTGCAAGGTTAGCATTAAAATTATGTCTTCCCCTTCTGTAAATTGAATTTTGAAAAATTGACACAAAATGTTGTAACCATTATGATATTTTTAGTATAATAACATCAAATTTTTTTTTAACAATAAAAATTAGTAAAAGTAATTAAAATTAATTACAATAGTTGAGGGTACATGAGTTCATTAAGTGTAAAAATAATAATATAAGAATTATAAAATTACCATAACAATTTTAATTATTTTATTGGATAATTTATTATAGGAAATAACCATCTAGGGGATTATTTTTTGAGCTAATGGATTCACTTGGATGGATTTAAGGATTTTATAGTATTTTATTATAAGGAAAGTAATATTTCTTAGTCATGTTACTAATAAGTATTATATTTTTTTATGTTTAATCAAAATATATATTACACTATAAATATTACATGGAAGAATTAAACGTATTTTATTCATTATTATAATTTATTTTTAATTTTTATGGATAAATAATGAAATTAAGGGCATGATCAATACTGAAGCAATAATTGTTTAATTAAAGGAAATATCAAATAAATGTTCTTAAAAATATTAAAATATATTTAATTTGATATCATTGATGTCATAAAAGAATTTAATAGATGAAAAATAAATATTAGGGGTAAAATAATAATATTTTTTGAAGTTATCTTTTGTATTAATATTTTTTTAAAAGCTGAGAAATCAATTATCTCAAAATAGTCATTAATGATATTTTAAAATAAATAAAATTTTATTAAGTGATACAAACATCATAAAAAAATATAATAAAGTAAAGTTATTTTTATAATGTTTAAAAATAAATACATGACTTCTTTATGGTTCTTTTTACATTTTATAGTAACTATATTAACAATTAATGAGTAAAAATCTATGTTGTCACGGTAAGAGTTGATGGGTTTAACTAAGTGTTAATGCCAAACAATTGGGGTATTATGTGACCAAAACCTATTGAAAAATTATTTTTTGAGAGGATTTAGACCCACAATCATCTTATATTAGAAATAAATCACTTTTTATCCATGTAGAATAGAAAATTAATTTATATTAAATTAATAGTTTGAGAGTTTTGAGGAGGACCCCTCACCTCAACTATAAAAGGGCACCTCCTCAATTACTTCCTCACATAACATTTAGAATTATATATCGAACAAAACCTATCCAAATAAACTCAAAACATTACATCCATCATCCTAGAAACCATAATTTGAGAATAATGAAAACCATGCATGGATTTTCATATATTCCAAAAGTAGTTACCCAAATAAGAGGTAACATTATTCAATGGTCACATTAGTATTATTTCTTCTCTCACACCTTAATTTATTAATATTATATGATTATAAAATAATAAAAGTATAATAAATAGACTGAGATGGTATTATGTTTATTTTTTCAACCTACACTTTCACATGATTATGTCTAATGTGTAACGAACTGACCATTCTTGTGTGCATTGAACTACCTACTCAAGAAACATAGTTGTTCATTTTTCATTTACAAAATTTAATGGATGGTAAATATGATTAAAACATTGTTTAAATTTGATATATATAATACATATTATTAATTTATTCTTCTATAATTATTTAAAAAACACTTTTATACTGTTTATTTTATGTAAACACAATAATATTGTTTTTGTATGCGTGGAAATCCGCCTCATCAAATAAATATGATTCTTTTACACTATACATGGAACATATAAAGTATGGTTGTAGGGTCCTGAAAATTACACAAAGGGGAAATACAATTACCCCAAAACATGGAAAAGGACCTAACCGGCCCGCGTACCGACTCCCAGCAACAGTATGTGGCCGGTTCGGCGAACCTCCCTCCCACAGACAATGTCGTTCACGAAATGGGGGTGGAGCGCCTACGTGGGCACGAACCAGGAAGACCGCTGATGACGCCAGACCGATCCACCATCTCAAACCACACCAACAAGCCCATGCCGCACACGCCATCGTTCACGAAATGGAGGAAGAAGCTGTATGCGGCCGCGAACTTCATCATTCGCGAAATGGAGGCGGAAGCTTTATGCCACTACGAACCTCGTCGTTCAAGGAATAGAGGTAGATTGGTGTGCCGCTGCAAAGCAACTCTGCATGTCGCGACTCATCAAATATCGGTTGACCGAGTCATCCACAAGTGGGTATTCCTTCATGGGCTTCTGTAAAAAGTGTCGTGTGCCCGTTGATATATCCTCTTCGTGACTCTATAAATAGTCACCGAGGGGCACCAAAAATGAAAGGAAGGATGGGTGAAAACATGTGGGGAGATGCTGGAGAAATCGCTCCCAGCGATAATGTTTCACGACCATCCGCGGACCCCATATCGTCCGCAAATGCACTCTTCCGCATAGAGGAGAAACCAAACCACAAACAACATGCGGACACCCCCTCCGCGGACCAGTTTCATTTGCGAAATGAAGGTGGGAACCCCTCTGTAGGCGCGAAGTAGGACGGGCACCAGCCCCTCTGAAGATGCCCTTTGCGGCCATTTCCTTCATGGCCATCTCATCCGTGGACACCCTTCACAGATGACCATCTCCTCTACGGCCATCCTTCATGGGTAGCCTCCTTCGCGTATAGCCTCTTTCATGGAAAACCTCCTTTTTGGCCTACTCCTTCGTGGCCTGGTCCCTCACAACTAGCTCCTCCGCGGACACCATTTGCAGAGAACCAAACCACGAGCCACATGCAGCCATTTCCTTTGCAGATATCCTATGCGTCCATCTTCTACGCGGCCCACCTCCTCTGCGACCAGCCCCCATGTGATGAACCCCACGCACTCACTAGTCCTTACTGTGGGGGATGCGCCCCCGCACCCCCACTCAGGTCGGTCCCTTTTCCACCGCCACTCACCCCCATGAAAATTAAGAGTCATACCGTGAACTTTCGGGCCAGGTAACTCGTATTTTACATTTCACCCTTGCGCCGCCCCAACATTCGTCCTATTCATGTCCTGGGTCGAGCTACTTCTCATGAATCTCATATAACCCCATTTCCTAGCTCCTTTTTCAAGGTTCATTCACAAAGGGATGACCTTGAGTAAGTCCCACACCAACCATTGCTAGGTATCTCTTACCTAGTCATCCTAACCACATGATGTTAAACTGTATGGCCCTCGTCATATCCATGTGATGTTAAACTATATTGAAACAGTTTTCTATACATGACTATAAACTGTAGCATTCCCTATCATTCAATAATTGGATGACTCTTGCTCTATTCAAGAGATGCCTTATTCTCCAAGCATAATATGCCTCATGCCATGTTTACAGTGGAATAATTTCAAGAGCACTGGAATCCATTCAAACATTCCATCACTCCACCTCATGCTTTTCACATCCTTCATTCATATCTTCATTCCCTTGAATGTCTTGAGGGACCCCCTAATGGCCTGGTCCCATGCCGCCTTGGCTCACCTACCGTCCTGGGCCAACGCCCCTGAAAGACTTTGGGCAACACTTCGAGTCAGGTCCTGTGTTTCGAACATGGTCAGCAATCGACCCTCATTTGTTTGTCCCCATTTTAGGCTAACATGATATGGATGCTATGTTTCAAACATGGTAAATAGTTATCCTCCATCACCATGCCACCTTCATTGTGTTCTGAAGATCAGGCAAGTAATTCACAAATTTCATCTCCCTTTGTTAGAACTGATTCCAACGCCCTTGGCATTATCCCGCTTGTGCACTTGCGCATAGGCATTGGCCCCCATTATATTCTTCAACCAACCAATGGGTTGGGATGCCCTCATGGATAGACATGAGGAAGACACCTTGGGCATCCATCTCGGAGTAAGCCCCGACTTTTTGGGCCGCCCTCATGGGTAAGCCCCACTCCACTTCCCACATACACACCTTTTGCGACGTGGTTTTCTGGTCCTTGATGCCTCTTGTTTCTCACACCGAGCATGAATCACATGGGATTAGAGTAAGCATCGACCATGACATCCTATTATGGGCATCCTCAGAGTGTAAGTCCCAATCCATCGTCATGTGCCTCCTCAGAGTGTAAGTCCCAATCCATCTTCATGGGCCTCCTCAGAGTGTAAGCCCCACTCCTATACAAACTATGTGGACTTTGATTCTCCACCACAGGGATACGTAGGAATCCTCCCCAAGGTTCAATCCCAACAACCGGTTGATCCGACTATCTTCATGTCAGTTCTCCACACCAATCATGGGCAGCCTGAAGTGTAAGCCCCATACCAAACCGAACTACATTGATTCTGATTCCTCCCATGAGGATACGTAGGAAGCCTATATCATGGGTTCAATCCAGATGCCCAAGTCATTATCTGTCCCCCCTGGATGACAATAAACTCCAGAGCGCCCAATTATGAGGCTTTAAACTAGCACCATCTCAATGAGTCCAAAATCCTCGGAGTCATTAATCCAGTGAGGGATGGTAAAAATCAGGCCTAAATGATTCCAAACCCCTGCGTCCAGCTGACAATTGCCAACCAGGAGTAATCTATGGATACTATGCTTGGGTATAAACCAAATATTCGCGAACATATGAATACGTATTAAATCTATAAGAGAGTCCCGAAACAGGTAATAATTCCCCCCAAAAGGGTGTGATGAGCCCGAATTCCCATCCTCTCGACCAATGTGAGTTCTTAAGGATCACCAGTCAAACCACCCAGCGAATGCCTACCTTTGGAAAGTAGGTCCACATATTGCTGGATATGGAACTATTGGTCGTTTTGAGGCCAAAATGGTGCACCTGATATGAGTGATTAAGCAGAACCCAATCTTCTCTAATCAACCGTTGAGTAGCGCACATTTCTACCCCACGATCCCGTTGTCCGCCGCGAGACAAAAAATGGTGAACCTGATGTGAATCTTTAACCAAGCATGAAGGATTTAACCTAATCCCACCTTGTGCCCCCTTTATACTCACAAGGAGGGCTAGTCAAGGTCATTAATTATGCATGGGATCCTGAGATGTTGTTTTGACGGGTTTGATGTTTGTATTTGTTAAAATATTTTTTACAGGTACCACAAAGAACTCCCTTAGATCCAATGGCGTCACAAAGGAACTCACAGGTGCGTGCTTCCAACAACACAAAGACTGGACTTCCTCACCAACGAAGGACCCCGTCATCAACTCAGCATCTTCAGCAATGGGTCTCAGATTCATTGATTCGAGATTACCACGTGAACGGTACTCTCTCGATGGTGGAGGCAGCCATGCACGCCCTCCAATCCACCAAGACCCGCCAGTCGCCTGCCCAGCAGCGGCCACATTGGCAGATCCAGATAACCCCTGTCGCCATCTCAAACTATTTCGGGAGTCTATCCCCGGAAAGAGACAATGCATACCTACCTTATCTTAGGGAGTCAGATGAGGTCAACACTGAAGACTTCATCCCCACTGAACGGGGGTTCCTCTCTAAGGCCACCGTTGGGAGACGTCATCGCGGTCATGCCGTGACTCAACATCCTCATGATAAAGAGGATGTCGCCCCGAGGATCCAAGCCCACACTCCCCGAGCTTCGGCCCCTCGGACTGCCCGACGAGGGTGGAAAACGTACAACCAGGGACCGGTCATCACCCCTGTCCCTGAGGAGGAGTTCCGCTGCCTAGTCACAGAGATGTATCACGAACGGGCACCTACACCTATTCTCTCTTCCAAAGCCCGCCATCCAGACATGGAAGAATCATACGAGCAGGCGCGCATCCCTGCTAGGCTCAATCAAGCCCGTCGCTCATGCAGGATGGCACCTACCCGACATACACCTCTCCCTACCTAGGGTTATGAAGCCCACCAACCCGACATGGTGACGACCCAGCGCCTGTAGGACCATCTCCTGGAAGATGCTCTGGATGCCTAACATCCTGATATGGTGGCGATCAACAAAGCCCGCCATCCAGATGTGGCAACAATTAATAGGCGGGCACGTCTCCCTGCCAACAAAGGCCACTGACTCGATATGTTGGGAAACCAACATATGCAGGGCCAGTTCCCTGCGGATGAAAGTAAAGTCCACCATCCCAATGTGGCAGCAAACAGAGAGATAAACCGACATATCCCAATCGAGGGGCATATTCGTTCACCTTCCCCGACACTGGAGAATTTTCAGTACCCACTGACCACCGGAGGACCAGAGTAGGATATTCCTACTCCGATACCATAATGGGCCTTCATACCCGTTCCAGCCAAAGACGTCTCTCTGCATATCCTAGCAATGATGGAGGAGCAGGTATCGATCCCAAATCATATATTGCAGACTTTCCAGAATGTAATTACATCAGCGGAAACAACAAGGACTCGGGATCGTGAGCCCGTATCCCCAATTGAGGCGACTCATATAAGAGATGAGATAACCACCTCGGAGCAGATCTACATCCCTTCTTCCACCCAGGAGGTTCGCCGGCTATATTTCGTGACGCAAGGGTAACCAGATCGACCAACTTCACTCATTCCAATTGGGGGACACCCGTCCATCACGGTGGATTCTCCATAGTAGGCATATATCCCTGCTAAAAGTCAAGATGTTCATCGGTGTATCCTGACAGCATCATGGGACCCAATTGGATAGGGACCCAAAGGTGAAGGACATTGTCAATAGTAGACGGTCCCCGCTTCCTACAAGAAAGTGCCCCGAACGCACCGAAGGTAGCCGGAAAATAAAGAGTGGGTTCATGACTCCGCTCTGATGGAAGCTAGGGTTCCTGATGATGCTAAGAACATATCTAAGGCTCAAAACCCTAACCATCCATTACCATATTATGGGAGTGGAAGTAGCAGTTGTGAAGGTCCTCCCTTCCAGCAGCTCTGAAGGTCCTCCCCAGAGCACCTGCAGGGGCCTCCCCCACGGGCATGTAACAATCGATCCCAAGAGCTCCTCTTTTGATGTGAGTCACGGAAACCCTCCACGTGACCAGAAGATCGATCAGCAAGAATGCCCTCCACTTGCTGCAGTCCACCCTGGAGGTCCTCCCCAGGGTATAAACTGCAAAAACTCTCCATGCAGTGGGACAAAATATTATGATAGTCATCCTCGCTATCATAGTCGCAACTGCGGAGGCCCTCCCCACAGTGACATCTCATCAAGACAAGAAGGTCATCCCCTTGTCATGGCCTTCCCTGAAGGTCCTCCCCAGGGGTTACGTTGCAATGACAATATGCACAGCCGGGTATCAGGTCACGGTGGTAGTCCTTGCCACCCTGATAATGGAGGTCCTCCCCGTAGAGATGTCAAGAAACGAGAAGGCCCTCCCCTCGTTGCGGTACATTTTGAAGGCCCTCCCCTGGGTGTACCCTGCAGATATTCTCCCTACGGCAGCTGTGATGGTATTTCTCGCCATTGCAGTAGTTGTGATGGTAGTCCTCGCCACCACGGCCGCCATTGCAATGGTCCTCCCCACAGTGGCCCTAAGCGACAAGAATGTCCTCCCCTTGTTGCAGTGTGTCTTGAAGGTCCTCCCCAGGATGCACATCGAACGTCAAACCATTATGGTCGTCCTCACCATGATGGTAGTTGTTGCGAAGACCCTCCCTGTAATAATGCTACGCAGCCAGAAGGTCCTCCCCTTGCTGCGACACGCTTGGGGGTCCTCCCCAGGGTATGCACTATAAAAATTCCTCTATGCAGTGAGGCGTCAAGCAGTAATGGTAGTCCTCGCCATTGCGGCAGGCATTGCGAAGGTCCTCCCCGCAATGACATATCATATCGATAGGAAGATACTCACCCAGCCGAATCAATCACGGAAAATCCCTCGCATGCCGAGGCACTCAGAAGGATGGGATCAAGCATGTTAGATTCCCAGCTAGTCACCAACGACACCCTTCTTCAATCGGGAGACATTCTGGGGCCACGTTCATCTTCGAAACCACCTCGAAATTTCCCACATGATAATTCAGTACCTACTGATCCCACAGACTCCGACCACACTATCAGTTAGCATCTCAGTTGAGCCAACCAAGTAGAGGAATCACTAACGGAGGAGTATGCCGACATGTTGTGCCTAAGAAAACGACTGGCCAGGGATGATATACCAGTTATGTTTTGGCCCACGATCACCTCCCAATTTGACATAACCATAATGTTGTTGGAATAATACGTGCACGACATCCACTAAAAAATATGGACAACCCTCCGCCAGCTGAAATCAAGCTTCCTGCCCTACAACGGGTATGTAGACCATGCTAAGACAATAGGAGACCTCTTGCATCACATCAACCAGGAAGCTCTTCCTTCGGCGCAACAACAGCGACCCGAGAGGCGTAAAGGAAAAATGGAGATAGCCTGCCTCCATGCGCTAAACTAGTTGTGCCACCTCATCGATGACACTCTGATGGGAGTCCATATTAGAGGATGGGGAGAACATAGAGTGTAACGACCCAAAATTTCATTAATGGAAAATCCCTCTTGATCCAGTTAAATGTTTCTTTATGAAAAATGTTTTTATAAGATATCAACTTTTTAGTTTTACTTTAAGATTTGTGACCGTTACTTTTATAGCCGTTGAAAAGTGATCATCTGGGTAGTTTAAATATAAGGCTTTAACGAACCAATTTTCTACTCAGACAAAGGAAGCGATGGCCTCATCCAGTAGAATTGCCCCTTACGAAGCCCATTTGTCGGAGCTCGGAAAAGAGGTGGCGTCTTTGGGCTTTTCCCTTGACCGAGACCAAGATGAGCTTCATCAAGTCAAGCTCGAACGTGATCGTCTACGGGAAAAATGGAAGTTGATAGAGATTACCACTCGAGCGATGTTATCCGAGCAACCCCAAGAGTCTGTCACCATCGCACACCTTACCCTTAGGTCTTATGCGGCTATTTTAAGGGGTTATGTAACAAATAAGTAGCACCATTTTCATGTACATTATTTTTTTTGTATATAATAATGAATATAATTTCTAGTCATTTTTGATACATTGTAATTAGTTTTTAAAGTACAAATGGTGTTTTTAGTTATTATTTAATTAAGAATTATATTTTATAAAATTAAAGGATTTTTTGAATTAAATAATATTTTAATAAAATATTATTATTAATATTAAATTAATTTTTATTAAATATAAATGATCTTATAATTTTATGAATGCAATTAAAATTTTTATTAAGGTTTGAAAGCCATTTCTGTCAAAACCCGTGAATTTTTTATAAATGTCGGTTTTTATTTTAAAAGTGAAAATTCACATATTTAGAAAATTATTTAGATAAAATAAATATTATTTTTGGAATCAGGACGTCGAAATTATCCAACGGTGAATTTTTCATAATTTTCTGAGACAGTCAAATTTTTGGGTAAAAATTAAATACCATTTAAATATATAATGTGTTTTATGACATCATAATGACCCAATGGTGATGTAATAAAATACCATAATCCTTATGTTCGGCCAATATATGTTTTATCATTAAAATAATGAGGTTTTGGGTTTGTTTGACTCACTTTTCAAAGCATTAATGGAGCCCTCAAGACTTATTCAACACTTTTCCTTTTTAAATTAATTTCCATGGGAGTGTGACTCACCTCCACATAAGCAACCCTAATTTTTAAATAAGTTAGGACCTTGGACTTGTAAAATATTGTTTTCCTATTTCCTTTTCCAGAAACCATGGGCAAATACCATGGTATGGTTTGTGGTTTGGATTATTTTAATATAAGGGGTCCCAAACCTAAATAATAAAGAATTCTCTCACCTTTCCTATATAAACCCACCCAAGCTCCCACTTCCTCCTCACTCAAATCCCTTGAAGTTCGTCCAACCTCTGCCCTACTCTCTCTAGAATCCTCTCAAGGTGCCCCAAGCTCCCAAGAAGCCTCTCACAAGCCTCTCTCTAGCCTTTGGAAGCACACTTCCAAGTAAGGGGTTTTCTTCCTTTCTCATTTTTTTGTCAATTTTCTTTAAGTTGTATTTCCCTTTTTTATTTCAATTATGAATGTTGGGGTATGGTTTTGCACCTCCCCCATACTTCCCTCTTATTGTTTGAATGATGGGAGAACCCTTTCTCTCTCATTAAATGCCTCCCATGTACACCCGTTACTGTGCCGAAATTCCGAAAGGAACTTCTCTCTCTTCTTTTACATTCAAGCAATACTTTTGTATCATGAATCTAAATTCCATTTCTATTGTTGGGACATTTATATATATGATCTCCTTACTTTCCATTACATGTAAATATGATGAGGAACCCCTTTCTCTCTCATCAACCTTTTTTTTATGAATTCTTATGTCACGCCGTTACGCTGCCGAAATCGCACCGATTTTCTAAGCCAATGTCTTTGTGTAGTGAATACCATGCCCATTTCTCCATCAAGGGTATTCACCTTTATGCACATTTACATATTGATTATAATGTTTCATGTATGAATTCCACTTTCCTTTATCGTGGAAGGAATTATTATGTTTTATGAATCCATGTTTTATGATCCATGTGGCACACTTATGCATGAAATGAAATGTTTAAGAAGGGTGCGCCCTTTATAGCGCTCCAATGCATTGGGTAAAGTATAGTATCATGATACGTCATGTTCAATGAGTGTTGACTCATGCTAATTCAAGTGCAACGAGGGTTTACTCGTGCTTCAAGTGCAATGAGGGTTTACTCATGCTCCATGTGCAATGAGCCTTGGCTCATGCTAATTCAATGTTAAGTGTTGTTGCCACATTTCCATGTTATGACTATCATGCTTTATCATGCCTTTATGTTCATGTTTCTATTATGCTCTATTGATATGCCTATTTCCTAACATGTATTTCACTCCTCATGTTATTCATTTTTTACTCCCTTACTGGGCTTTATATCTCACCCTTTTCTTATGCATGTCCTCAGGTTATCCCATGCAATGCTAAGTACGAAGGAATGTAGTGGTCATGTAAAGGAAGTTTTCAATAAAGATGCTGTTTTTCAAGTTTAAAGTTTTTATGTAATGATCCTAAGCCCCAAAGACACTAAACCTCTCGATCTTCTTTGTTGTCTCAAGTGAAGTTTTATGTAATAAAGCATGCTTAAGTTGTAATAAAAAGCAGGGTTGTCATAGTTGGTATCAGAGGATAGGTTTAGTTATTTTTGGGATTAGGAAACCCTAGTAAAGCCTTAGATACAAGACTAAGCATAATAAAAACATCCCTATGTTTTGGTAAATACTAAGTAAGTGGTTTATCAAACAAATACATCCCTGTCTGGATACGAGCAGGTAGAGGCGGCTCTGGCACAGATGTATCCTAGGGGTAAAACCCGAAAACACCGCTTTGAGCTAGACTCGAACGGGAACTGGTGCACGACAACGGGCCTTGCTGCACTCTTGGTTACGACACTCCCGGGGGATATGTTTTGATGAATTCACAATCTTAGTATGAACCCTTATTAAAGGAAAAATGCCCCTAAGAATATATTTTAGAAGGAAGATCATGAAAAGCCTGGATTGAATCCTATAGACTCATGAGTTAAAGAGATTAAAGTTTATTTATAAGTCATCAAATTTTGTCTTTGGATTAACCTTTATGCGTTACCCCTAACTTTCTTTTATTCCAGCCAATGGCCGGTAATAGGAGAACTCGGGCTAACAACCGTTGTGAAGACCAGTGTGATGATTGTACTTATGAGATGCCCAATCCAATGGGAGCGGGAATCGCGAACTTTGTCACGCTTCTCTCTCAGCTAACTCAAGTTTTGAATAGAAACACTGGTCAAGAGGAACGTTAAACCCCCCCTAAGAAAGAACAAGTCGCTATTGAAAGCTTCATGAGACAAAGGCCTCATACTTTTAGTGGATCATCTGATCCCACGATCGCTGAACAATGGATCAACTCCATTGAGAAGATATTCTCCATCCTCCAATGCTCTGAAAAAGAGAAGGTTCTCTGGGCGGCTTATCGTATGGAGGGTGAAGCTGATCAATGGTGGACTTTGATCAAAAATACGAAGCCTGAGGAGGAGATCGAGGCTTTGGAATGGAAGGTATTCCGGAAGATGTTTTTCGATAAATATTTTCCACGCACCCTCCGTCTTAAGATGGAAAGGGACTTCCTTTCCCTCAAGCAGAAAGATGAGGAATCGGTGGGAGCGTACGAGGAAAACTTCACAAGGCTTGCACGATACGCTTCCGGCTTTGTCGTTACCCCCGAATGCAAGGTTGACCGCTTCTTTGGTGGGCTGAAGCCTAGCTTGCGGAAAGAATTAGCGATCCGTGACTTCGACAGCTATGAGGAAATTGTCCGATGTGCCCTCAAGGTTGAAATGGAGATCGGAGAATCACATGGGTATCATGGGGACAAGAAGCGGAAGGTGGACTTCAATGCTGGTGGTCCGATGGATAAATCCAACGGCGCTAAGAAATTCCAGCACCCCACTTGCCAAAATTGTGGAAAGAAGCACCCTGGAAATTGCCTTAGGGGGACAAGAAAATGCTTCAAGTGTGGAAGAGAAGGGCACCTAGCTGTTAACTGTCAGCAAGAAGGACCCGCAGCTGCGACAGAGGAGAGGAACGCTCTGTTCGAACCTCAACGCATTGTTCAATGCTTCAAATTCAAAGAACCGGGTCATTTTGCGAATCAGTGCCCTAATCCAAGGGTTATCAGAGGCAATCAACAACCTCCAAGACAGCAAGGAAGAGCTTTTTCCATCACTTCTGCCGAAGTGAACCCCGACAATGAAGTGGTGACAGGTACGCTAGTTATTCATTCAAGAATAGAGAATGTACTTTTTGATTCAGGTTCTACGCATTCTTTTATATCTCAAAAGTTTAGTAGAATAATCCCTGCACCACCACAAATCATGGAAGTAAAGATGTCGGTGAGTACGGCAAATGGGGCAATCATTGCATCCCATGAGTATAAGTCCTCCCCTGTTATAATCTGTGGATTGAATTTCCCAGCAAACCTCGTCATACTCCCTTTGGTGGAATTTGATGCAATTCTTGGCATGGATTGTCTTTCCTTATATAGAGCCAACATAAATTGTCGGGAGAGGGAAATCACACTCCATATGGAGAATCGACCCCCGATTCTTTACAAGTGTCAGGAGGAAGATGAATCTCCTTTAGCTCCATCATCTCAAGCATGGATATTACTGCCTTATGAGCATGCATATCTGGCTCAGATGATTAAGTCCAAGGAAGAAACCACCCTTGAAGAAATGCCTATTGTGAGGGAATTCGCTGAAGTATTTCCCGAGGAACTTCCTAGTCTTCCTCCAAGAAGAGATGTTGAGTTCTCAATTGAACTTATACCTGGGGCGCTACCAATATCCAAGACTCCATATAGAATGGCTGTGGTTGAGCTTGAAGAACTGAAGAAACAACTACAGGAGAATCTGGATAAAGGGTTTATATGCCCAAGTGCATCACCATGGGGTGCACCAGTCCTCTTCGTCAAGAAGAAGGATGGGTCAATGCGGCTTTGCATCGATTATCGTGAACTTAACAAAATCATGATAAAGAACAAGTATCCTCTCCCAAGAATCGATGACTTGTTTGATCAGCTGCATGGAGCACAATACTTCTCCAAGGTCGACTTGCGGTCGGGATATTATCAAGTAAGGGTGAAGAAGGAAGATATCCCCAAGACTACTTTTCGTACAAGGTACGGGCACTATGAATTCATAGTAATGCATTTCGGACTCACCAATGCTCCAGCAATATTCATGGACTTGATGAATAGAGTCTTTAGAGATTACCTAGACAAATTTGTGGTAGTCTTTATAGATGATATTCTAATATACTCCAAAACCAAGGAGGACCATGAGGAGCATTTAAAAACTGTACTAGAGACTTTGCGCAAGGAGAAGATCTATGCAAAGTACAGCAAGCGTGAGTTTTGGTTGAAGGAAGTCTCATTCTTGGGTCATATCATCACAAGCAATGGGATATCTGTGGACCCCTCCAAAACAGATGCAATTGAGGGATGGCCGAGGCCAACATCGGTAACTGATATCCGTAGCTTCTTGGGGTTAGCTGGATATTATCGACGATTTGTGAGAAATTTCTCACGATTGTCCAACCCTCTTATTAAGATAACTCGAAAGGGAGTAAAGTTTTCTTGGAGTGATGAACGCGAAGAAAGCTTCAAGGAGTTGAAAAGGAGGCTTATCACTGCACCCGTGCTCACTTTACCCACAAGTGGGGAGATTTTTGTGGTATTCAGTGATGCTTCGAAGAAGGGCTTAGGATGTGTGCTGATGAAGAATGATAAAGTGATACCCTATGCCTCAAGGCAGTTGAAAATCCATGAGCGAAACTATCCAACGCATGATCTGGAGTTGGTGGCGGTGATCTTTGCCTTGAAAATCTGGCGGCATTATCTCTATGGAGAGAAATGTGAGATATATACTGACCACAAGAGTCTTAAATATATATTCACACAAAAAGAGCTTAATATGCGCCAGAGAAGATGGATAGAGCTCGTCAAGGATTATGACTGTTCAATACATTACCACCCTGGGAAGGCGAACAAGGTGGCGGATGCCCTAAGTAGAAAGGATCCAACAATTCTATCAATGATGAGAATTGAGAAGGATCCAATCTTCTTAGACTTGATGAAGATGGACGTGGGAATCATAAAGAAGGGAACATCATCAATCCTTTCACAAATGATTGCTCAACCATCTCTTTTGGAAAGGTTAAAGGATGCTCAAAAGGATGATGCAGGAATCCAAGAAAAAGTGGAAGCTATCAAAAAGGGAAAATCCTCAGAGTTTAATGTTAATGAAGAAGGAATTGTGCGGTTTGGGAAAAGACTATGTGTTCCATCAAGTTCGGAGCTGAAGAAGGAACTTTTGGATGATGCACATAGTTCAAATTTCTCTATTCACCCAGGGAGCACAAATATGTGTCGAGATCTCCGAGAAAACTTTTGGTGGGATAATATGAAGAAGGAGATCGCTGAATATACATCAAAGTGCCTGGTGTGTCAGCAAGTGAAGGCAGAGAGGCAGAAGTCAAAGGGGATGATGCAACCATTGCCCATACCAGAATGGAAATGGGAGAACATCACCATGGACTTCATCACTGGAATTCCAAGGACATCCAAAGGCAACAATGCAATCTGGGTTGTTGTGGATCATCTTACAAAGACTGCACACTTCATTGTTATTCGAGAGGATTTCTCTTTGGATCAACTGGCACGGATATATATCAGGGAAGTGGTACGGTTGCATGGAGTACCACTATCTATTGTGTCTGACCGAGATCCAAGATTTACCTCTAAGTTTTGGAAGAGTCTTCAACATGCTCTGAATACTGAACTGAACTTCAGTACGGCCTATCATCCTCAAACTGATGGCCAATCCGAGCGGACTATCCAAACACTTGAGGATATGTTGAGAGCGTTCTCAATGGACTTTAAAGGAGGATGGGATCAACATCTTCCTCTAGTTGAGTTCTCTTATAATAATAGTTTCCACTCGAGCATCAAAATGGCACCATATGAAGCCCTGTATGGGAAAAGGTGTAGAACACCGGCATGTTGGGATGAGGTCGGTGAACGTAAGCTGCTTGGACCAGAAATGGTCGAAGAAATGGTGGAGAAGGTGAAAACCATTCAGCAGCATATCAAGGCAGCCTGGAGTAGACAGAAGAGTTATGCAGATAATTGTTGACGAGACCTTGAGTTTAAAGTCGGAGACATGGTGTTTTTACGCATATCTCCGTGGAAGAAGGTCATGAGGTTTGGAAAGAAAGGGAAGTTAAGTTCAAGGTACATCGGCCCCTTCGAGATTCTTGATCGTGTTGGGGCTGTGGCCTATCGACTAGCACTTCCACCTACTATGGCCAAGGTGCATGATGTATTCCATGTATCCCTCTTAAGGAAGTACATACGAGACCCTTCACATGTACTCTCTTCCGAGGTGGTACAATTAGAAGACGATCTTTCTTATGAGGAGCAACCAGTGAAGATCTTAGATCGTAGAGAAAAAGTTCTACGAAATAAGACAATGCCCCTCGTCAAGGTGTTGTGGAGAAACCACAAGTTTGAAGAAGCAACTTGGGAGTCGGAGGATATGATGAAGCTAAGTTACCCACATTTGTTTTAGTGTGGTAAAAGGAAAATTTCGAGGGCGAAATTTCTTAAGGGGGGAATGTTGTAACGACCCAAAATTTCATTAATGGAAAATCCCTCTTGATCCAGTTAAATGTTTCTTTATGAAAAATGTTTTTATAAGATATCAACTTTTTAGTTTTACTTTAAGATTTGTGACCCTTAATTTTATAGCCGTTGAACAGTGATCATCTGGGTAGTTTAAATATAAGGCTTTAACGAACCAATTTTCTACTCAGACAAAGGAAGCGATGGCCTCATCCAGTAGAATTGCCCCTTACGAAGCCCATTTGTTGGAGCTCGGAAAAGAGGTGGTGTCTTTGGGCTTTTCCCTTGACCAAGCCCAAGCTGAGCTTCATCAAGTCAAGCTCGAACGTGATCGTCTACGGGAAAAATGGAAGTTGATAGAGATTACCACTCGAGCGATGTTATCCGAGCAACCCCAAGAGTCTGTCACCATCGCACACCTTACCCTTAGGTCTTATGCGGCTATTTTAAGGGGTTATGTAACAAATAAGTAGCACCATTTTCATGTACATTATTTTTTTTTGTATATAATAATGAATATAATTTCTAGTCATTTTTGATACATTGTAATTAGTTTTTAAAGTACAAATGGTGTTTTTAGTTATTATTTAATTAAGAATTATATTTTATTAAATTAAAGGATTTTTTGATTTAAATAATATTTTAATAAAATATTATTATTAATATTAAATTAATTTTTATTAAATATAAATGATCTTATAATTTTATGAATGCAATTAAAATTTTTATTAAGGTTTGAAAGCCATTTCTGTCAAAACCCGTGAATTTTTTATAAATGTCGGTTTTTATTTTAAAAGTGAAAATTAAAATATTTAGAAAATTATTTAGATAAAATAAATATTATTTTTGGAATCAGGACGTCGAAATTATCCAACGGTGAATTTTTCATAATTTTCTGAGACAGTCAAATTTTTGGGTAAAAATTAAATACCATTTAAATATATAATGTGTTTTATGACATCATAATGACCCAATGGTGATGTAATAAAATACCATAATCCTTATGTTCGGCCAATATATGGTTTATCATTAAAATAATGAGGTTTTGGGTTTGTTTGACTCACTTTTCAAAGCATTAATGGATCCCTCAAGACTTATTCAACACTTTGCCTTTTTAAATTAATTTCCATGGGAGTGTGACTCACCTCCACATAAGCAACCCTAATTTTTTAATAAGTTAGGACCTTGGACTTGTAAAATATTTTTTTCCTCTTTACTTTTCCAGAAACCATGGGCAAATACCATGGGATGGTTTTTGTTTTGGATTATTTTAATATAAGGGGTCCCAAACCTAAATAATAAAGAATTCTCTCACCTTTCCTATATAAACCCACCCAAGCTCCCACTTCCTCCTCACTAAAAGGCCTTGAAGTTCGTCCAACCTCTTCCCTACTCTCTCTAGAATCCTCTCAAGGTGCCCCAAGCTCCCAAGAAGCCTCTCACAAGCCTCTCTCTAGCCTTTGGAAGCACACTTCCAAGTAAGGGGTTTTCTTCCTTTCTCATTTTTTTGTCAATTTTCTTTAAGTTGTATTTCCCTTTTTTATTTCAATTATGAATGTTGGGGTATGGTTTTGCACCTCCCCCATACTGCCCTCTTATTGTTTGAATGATGGGAGAACCCTTTATCTCTCATTAAATTCCTCCCATGTACACCCGTTACTATGCCGAAATTCCGAAAGGAACTTCTCTCTCTTCTTTTACATTCAAGCAATACTTTTGTATCATGAATATAAATTCCATTTCTATTGTTGGGAAATGTATATATATGATCTCCTTACTTTCCATTACATGTAAATATGATGAGGAACCCTTTTCTCTCTCATCAACCTTTTTTTTATGAATTCTTATGTCACGCCGTTACGCTGCCGAAATCGCACCGATTTTCTAAGCCAATGTCTTTGTGTAGTGAATACCATGCCCATTTCTCCATCAAGGGTATTCACCTTTATGCACATTTACATATTGATTATAAAGTTTCATGTATGAATTCCACTTTCCTTTATCGTGGAAGAAATGATTATGTTTTATGAATCCATGTTTTATGATCCATGTGGCACACTTATGCATGAAATGAAATGTTTAAGAAGGGTGCGCCCTTTATAGCGCTCTAATGCATTGGGTAAAGTATAGTATCATGATACGTCATGTTCAATGAGTGTTGACTCATGCTAATTCAAGTGCAATGAGGGTTTACTCGTTCTTCAAGTGCAATGAGGGTTTACTCATGCTCCATGTGCAATGAGCCTTGGCTCATGCTA
This sequence comes from Viscum album, assembly GCA_963277665.1. Lineage (NCBI taxonomy): Eukaryota > Viridiplantae > Streptophyta > Magnoliopsida > Santalales > Viscaceae > Viscum > Viscum album. The sequence continues at coordinate 880,724,767 of OY728120.1, read as the reverse complement.
ATTCAATGTTAAGTGTTGTTGCCACATTTCCATGTTATGACTATCATGCTTTATCATTACTTTATGTTCATATTTCTATTATGATCTATTGATATGACTATTGCCTAGCATGTATTTCACTCCTCATTTTATTCATTTTTTACTCCCTTACCGGGCTTTATAGCTCACCCTTTTCTTATGCATGTCCTCAGGTTATCCCATGCAATGCTAAGTACGAAGGAATGTAGTGGTCATGTAAAGGAAGTTCTCAATAAAGATGTTGTTTTTCAAGTTTAAAGTTTTTATGTAATGATCCTAAGCCCCAAAGACACTAAACCTCCCGATCTTCTTTGTTGTATCAAGTGAAGATTTATGTAATAAAGCATGCTTAAGTTGTAATAAAAAGCAGGGTTGTCATATAGAGCTCTGCATTTCACCCTGCTCCCCACCCAGAAGAACCCGTTTGGCATGGTGTCTTGCAACGCCATCACATCAATACGGCAACCAAGTGGGATCCCTAATTAGGAGAGACAACACACCCAAAGGAGACAGGCGTTGAGAAAGTCCCAGAAGCGTCAGGCCCAACAAGAACACGCCATTCAAGAAATCCTGAATCAGGCCACCGAGAGCATTCAACATACCTCTCGCCTAAGAGAGGTCAATCAGCAGTCATTTCCTGCCTCCCCAAAAGGGGTCGATTCACAGAAGAACTTGACACCAAACCCAGTTCACCCCCGAATGGCGGCACGCAAGATCAAGCAGGTAGAGATAGCAGCAGCCACTGCCGCGATCCTGGGTCAACCCCAGCCTATAGGTCTGGGGGAATTTTTAACAACAAATTCCCCCGTAAGACCAATAAAAATGGGAAGAGACTCAACATCCAAGGAACGGAGCCAACCCCATCCCTCAGGGATGGGGGAATTTTTACCACCTCAACAACAACCTCCCCCACGAGAATTGGTATTCTCTCGTCTATGGAGGACAATCATAAGAGGAGGTTCCTTCCCTATCCCATCATTTGAATCATCATCCCCTTCAAGAGGGATGCATACCGTAAGGTCGCATCAAAGAACTCTCTGCGTCACCCTTCGCCAAGGAGCCTGAAATCAATCCTAGGACAAAAGAGGGAAGACTAGTGAAAGACGTGGGAGATCCTCTTCCTATTTGGAAGACAACATCTTCTCCACCACACAATATGAATCCATCAATGCCATAGAGGTTAACCTCATGGGTGACACCAGATATGATGAAAATCCAGATGAATTGGGAGACGATGGTTATGGTCAGGCTGTGACTCACAACAAACCACCAGGTGTGCACACCCGGAACCAGAGGACCGCTCTAAATATGGCTGCCCCTTCAGCTAACCTTCCCCCACTAACCCTGTGAGCTTCCAATAAGGATAATAACAAAGGACCGGTTTCCCTCAACCTGATCCCCACTCTCGATAAAAAAGATCCACTTACGCTCGAATAGAGGTTTTCTCGACAGTAAGAGGAAAAGAAAGAATTGATGTGGCTTAACGCTGAGCTACTCTAGAGGAACCGTCTTATTGAAAGAACGTCCCAAGAGGAGCCACATCATGCACTCCCAGTAAGTGAACCTCAAAGACCAAGGTTTTACTCGGCAAATGAAGCATGGTCAGGGCTCCCACCCACCGAGGCGCTTGGCCCTTCCAACTACCTAAATATAGATCTGGATGAATACCAAGACTTCCCTCCACTCAGGAGGCAACCAGACCGAGTACGGCTGAACCATCCGAAGGTGTCATAGACGGCACATGCACCCCTGGTGCCATCCGAGCTAGATCCTCAACCAATGCCTTGGGCTACAGTTGCCCAGGACCGGGCCCAACAGGATGTAAAACAGGGTCTCACCAACACCATCGGGGCACTGACAGCTCGATTGGAAGAAATGGGAGGTCGACGCGCCCCAATACAGCCAGAGCGGAATCCCTACCCGGATTGGGTGAGAAACACACCACCTCCACCCAATTTTGGTAGCCCTGTATTACCTATTTTCAATGGATCAGGTGACCCGGAACAACATTTTATGCACTACACGTCTTATTGCGACCCAATGATGGGAACTCCGAAACAACAAGAAGCAGTGAAACTCAGATGCTTCGTACGGACCTTCCAAGGATCTGCCTTCGTCTGGTATATGAGCCTGCTAGCCCAGTCAATAAAAAGTGGGGTAGACCTTCAGAAGAAGTTCCTGTTCCACTTCAGCTCAACGTTTCCTAAAACAATGGTCAACGACCTCATTAAATACAAGAATAGGGAGAATGATAGGGTCTCAGATTTAATCTCTAGATGGAAAGTTCTGACCTACTCCCTGAACAGGCCAATGAATCAAGATGAGTTGCTTTCCATATGCATCGATAATATTCAAGATGAGCTGCAAACACCACTCATACCAGTGGAGTGCATCACTGGATTCCGCTATCTCTTGGCCATTGCCCAGAGGATTGAGGAATCCCTGCAGAGGACAAACTTGAAGTCCTAAATAGCCTCGCAAGATCCCACAAAGAGAGAAGTTAGAGCTGAAGCGTCCTCTGTCACGCTCATGCCAACCCCTCTTCTTGGTCCACCTCTCAGGCCTCCGCCAAATCATCAAGGTCCCCCTGTATATCAGCGGCTGCCTCTGCCTAATAGGTACGATCAGAGTGGATCGAATCGGAACCATTTTGAGGATAAAAGACACAAAGTATACTCATTTCGAGAGGACCAAGTCTACGACTACTTCATCACCGCCATGAAATGAAACTTGCTCTACCTCCTGAAGCCAAGAAAACTCGAAGAGGTTGGCCGCGATGACAGGCCATACTATTTTCCCTACCATCAAATGTTGGGGCACAATATCCGAGAATGCTTTGTCTTCAAAGACCTCCTGCAAAGGATGGTAGAATCCGGGCATGTCGAGCTAGGACCACCCACAACACATGTGACATATATTTCCACCACCGACTCCAACAAAGGGGAGGGGAGGTAGGAAGACACCTGCTAAAAGGGGTAGAAATTCGATAACTGGATGACTCAGAAGACTGTCAACCGAGCTCAAGGCATACTCCGAGCTCAATTACATCAGCTGGTGTTGCCACCAATAGACCCTGATGCCACACAACCGACAATGTCGGCCTCACAACCCTCCTCGAGATGGTCATCTATGTGTAATCAAGGAGGGAGGAGATAATATCAAGAGGATAATTCCACAACAAGGCCAAAGTTATCCCATAAGATGTCAAATTTTATGCCCTCGAGCATAGCGCCACGGGCACCGACCCACCAAACGACACCATCAAGGACAACCAACCAGGTTGACTTGTCAGAGGATGAGGAGCCAATTTTTGGTTCCATCAACATCATCCATCTTATGGAATCATTCCCTGATGAAGGGTATGGTTATGAACCTGAGTATCTGACACAAAGGGTCGGGAGGGGGAATCACAGAGGCAGAGGATATCAGGGGAGGCGTAGTCGAGGCTGAAATCAACCCTATGGTTGGACCTCAGCCCAAACTTTCAATATTGCGAAAACCCGTGGGCGACCCCTTCAACAGACTCAGCAGGAGAAAGCATATCCCTCCACCTCCACAAGCAGCCACTCTACCCCCATCATTCTGTAGTACCCATCAGAGGAGGAACAAGTGTCTAGTCTTCTAGTGCGCGCAAACAGACCGACTGGGCCAAATCCCAAAAACGTGGGGACACCGTTGACATCCGACCCCACGGTTGGTCCCTCCTCATCTCACATTCCAACTCCCAAGCTGCCTGCTAAGACTTCCCTACCAATGGAGAAGCGTCGACCACTGGAATAGAAATACGACATCCTTAAGAAACTGGCATCGGTACCAGCCAAATTGTCAATCCTGGATGCACTGAGTTTGTCAATAGACCTTAGGGAGGCACTTATTGAATCCTTGATCAGCCCCCAAGAGTTTCAAGATGAGGTAGCTGCCGCCAAAATCTACCGGACAAATACTGGCTCGGCTGAATGCAATGCGGTGATTTCATTCACCGATCAGGATGAAGATGCCATCATACATGGACACATCAAACCACTATATGTGTCCGACACACTAGATGATGTTGAGATCCGAAAAGTCTTTATTGACAATGACTCTGGAGTTAACCTACTTCCCCTACAGACACTCTGTAAGTTGGGATAGAGTGAGGGTGATTTAATACCCTTGTCCACAAATCTTCTAGGTTACGAAAAGAGTGAGCAGAATCCAATGGGACAAATTAATCTAAAGACCCATTTTGGCGACCTTATGGCCTACTCGGAATTCCTGGTGGTTCGGCAGAACACAACATTCAATGCCCTGCTGAGAAGTCTATGGCTCCATAAGCACATGGTCGTTCCTTCATCCTAACACCAGTGTATTAAGTACTACGTCAATGGTAAAAGTGGGACATTGCATGCTGACAAGTCCCCTTTAGAGCTCTATGAGTCACACTACATTGACACTGGATTTTATGAGAAAAAGAAGAAGTGGCATTTGCTCGATGGTATTGACTGGTTCCCTACTCCAAATGGCCTGGAAATTTTTCCTGACGACCCCCTCAGATAGCTTGGCAGAGACTACATACTTTCCATCAACCATATTGAGAGAAGGGGTTCAAGTTCGGACATGCACTTAGCTGTCTTGATGACTTCAGCCATAACGACCGATCCTGAAAATGTGCGAACGTCTGCCAACTCTCAATTTGGGGGTGAATACTTGAGCGAGGACACACATAATGCCTCACCTCCAAACTCCCAGGAGCCCGAGTCAAGAACTCTCCCCCCGTCGGATCAATAAGTTGAGGATTTGGGAGAAGAAGAGGAGGAAGATCTCAGGGTTGCACCTCCTTCATTTGAGGAAGGTATCTCCACCACGGTGGACAAGCTCAGGGAAATAAACCTGGGTACTGAGGAAGACACGAGGCCCACTCTCATTAGGGCAGCCATGTCCCCCGAGGAGCATGAGGTATATACCTCCTTCTTAAGACAACACCAGGATGTATTTTCCTAGAATTACATAGAAATTCCAGGACTCGATCCCTAAGTGGCGACGCATCACCTAGGTCTACCAGAAGACCATTGGGGCTATAAAAAGTCCGCCATAATGACACGCCCCTCACATGCTGCCAAAATAGAGGCTGAAGTCGATAAGCTCATCAAAGAAGGTTTCATTTGGGAGGTCTAGTACCCCATATGGTTGGCCAACATCATCCCTGTCAAGAAAAAGAATGGAAAAATCCGTATTTTAATTGATTTCAGAGATCTCAATTGTCATTGTCCTAAAGATGATTTCCCAGTCCTGATCACCGATTTATTAATCGATACGACATCCAGGTATGAGGATCTATCCTTCATGGATGGTTATTTTGGGTATAATCAGATCCGGATGGCCTGAGAAGACGAAGAAGCCACTGCCTTGAGGGCCCCTCAAGAAATATTCTGTTACAGGGTCATGCCCTTTGGTCTCAAGAACACTGGAGCCACGTATAAATGCACCAGGCATCGTATCTTCAATCCATTCCTGGGATGATTCATCGAATGCTATGTGGATGACTTGGTGGTCAAATCAAGATAGTGCTTAGATCACCTGTCAGAACTTGAAACCTTCTTCAACAAACTTCGACAGCAAAGCCTAAAGATGAACCCCTTGAAATGAACCTTCAGGGTTACCTCAGGAAAATTCCTTAGCTTCGTCGTACGCCATCATGGCATCGAAGTCGACCCTGAAAATACAAAGGCTATCCTCATCCTGCCACCTCCCTGCAATCTCACCAAGTTGAGAGCATTCTAAGGGCACCTGGCCTACATCAGGCGATTCATAGACAACCTGGAAAGAAAATGATTTCCATTTACTAGGTTAATGAAGAAGGAGGTTACCTACCAATGGAAAGAGGATTTCCAGGAGGCATTTGAAATCATAAAGAGGTACCTCTTAAGCCTGCCGGTGCTCATGCCCCCGGTTGAATGAAGACCTCTCATCTTATACGTGACGACCCTAGAGCGGTCACTAGGAGCCTTCCTCACACAAAAGAATGACGCCGGTATTGAAAACAGTCTCTATTACCTCATCCAAACCATGATTGATGATGAAACTCGATACTCAAACATTGAGAAGAGTTATTTGGCCTTGGTCTTCATAGTTAAAAAATTGCGACATTATCTACAGCATCATGAAGTCCATTTGGTCTCGCATAATAACCTTCTCAAGTACATCCTCAGCAGCCTGATGCTGACCGAGCACCTATCCCAATGGGAAGTCATATTGCAACAGTTTGACATCCGGTTTGTGCCTTATAAGGCCATCAAAGGCCAGATATTAGCATAATTTCTAGTGGAGCACCCTTCAACAGGGACTACCGCACCAAAAATCGAGCTACCCGATGAAGACATCTTCTTGGATCAAGAGGAGCTCCCAACATGGGAAATGTACTTCGACGTCGCCTCCCGAAGCCCTACCAGGAAGAGGATGGAAGATCCAAAATTTAACAAGGTGGGTTTGGGGATAATACTCATGTCCCCAGAAAAGGCAGTCTTTCCATATTCTTTCCTCCTGTCAGAAGGATGTACGAACAATGAAGTGGAATTTCAGGCCCTCATTGTAGGCTTGGAGCTCACACTCCAGGCACAAGTATAGAACCTTAAGGTAAAAGGTGACTCAGAACTGGTCATCAAGTAAGTCAATGGTGACTATGCTATTAAAAAGGAGGAGCTGATTCCCCTGTTTGACCATGTCTATGGGTTAATGGCAGAATTCTCTACAGAACCAACCTTGACCTATATTCCCCGGTCTCAGAATGCCCAAGATGACGCGTTAGCTAATGCAGCCACAACCCTAGCCGACCCAAACTGGGATGAAACAATTATCAGTATTGCCCATCGTCGAATGGTCCTGCCATTTGTTCAGGCTAAGATGGAAGAAATCCACAAATTCAGTCCTGTACCTGAACCATATGCTCCCACCACCAGCTGGATGACCCCCATTGAAAACTACCTTCAATGGAGAGAACTTCCATTAGACAAGGCTGAACGAGAGCAAATATGGAGAAGGGAAATCAATTTTTTCCTATACAGCGGCGCGGGTCAGCAAGAGGTCCTCTAAAAACGAGGCCTTGACAGAATCCTCCTCAGATGCATTGATGGAGAAGAAACTGCTGCCGTCATGACTGAGGTACATGCTAGAGTATGTGGGGCACATCAGCCAGGGTCCAAGCTTTCCCATCAGGTTCGAAGACTTGGGTACTATTGGCCCACAATGGCACGATATTACAAGCACTTTACCACAAAATTCCACTCATGCCAAATTCATGCCAACTTCATACACTAACCCCCGGAGTTACTTCATCAGGCTAAGTACTCCTGGCCATTTGCCGTCTGGGGAATGGATATCATGGGACCATATCCTCCCGCCACATCTAAACAGATCAAGTATATCCTCACGACAACCGACTTCTTTTCCAAATGGGCAAAAGCTGTACCCCTTAAGGAAGTCAGGGCAAGAAAAATTGTCAGCTTTTTCAAAAGCAATATTATCACCAGATTTGGTGTCCCACATACCATACTGACGGATAACAACACCAAATTCTGCTCTGCTAAATTGAAGAAACAATACCAAGAATACGGTATCAATGCTAACCACTCATCCCGCTACCACGCAGTGGCCAATAGACAGATAGAGGCTTTTAACAAGACCCTTTCCAATATTCTGAAGAAAATTGTGGACAAAGACAAGAAGTTGTGGCCGGATAAACTCCTCTATACATTGTGGGCTTATAGAACCACAATCTGCACCGCTAATCGGGCCACTCTGTACTCGTTAGTATATGGAACAGAAGCGGTTCTGCCCATTGAGCTCCAATTTCCCTCACTCCGTGTTTCCATTTGTGATCAGTTATCCAACAATGATCAATCATAAAAGCAGTTAGGTGAATTGGAACAGCTAGATGAGAAGCGGTTGCACACTTTTCACCATCAGGAAGTATACCAGAACCGGATCGCATGAGCCTTCAATAAAAAGGTTCGTCTTCGGTCTTTCTTGGAAGGAGAATTGGTGTTGGTCCTCCGGACCCCAAAGATACTCAAAAATAAACCTCCAAAGCTAGAGCCCAAGTGGGAGGGACCATATGTTATACACAAGGTCTACTCCAATGGATCATATGCCTTGATCTACATGGACGGGCAGTTCACCACCGCTCCTAAAAATGCGAGATTCCTGAAGAAGTATTTCACATAGAGAACTAAAAGCAGATATCGTCTGAGCTGCAGGATGTTAAACTGGAAAGCACCCAACAATCCAAACTCTATGACATTAAACAAAGAGTATTTCATCCTCACCGGCATAACTAAAAGAAGTTATCATCCGAGCTGCTGGATGTTAAACTACTAAGCACCCAATAATCCAAACACTATGACCTTAAACTAAGAGTATTTAGTCCTCACCAGCATAACTAAAAGTAGTTATCGTCCGAGATTCAGGATATTAAACTTCCAAGAACCCAATGGTCCAAACTCTATGACCTTAAACTAAGAGTATTTCATCCTCACCGCACGACGTTAAACTGCACGGATTTCAGAGAACTACGTATGGATTGATTCCTTCCCTCACAGGATACGTAGCAACACCGGGATCCCCATCCCAGCCTAGCCACTCCCAAATGGAATAAAATTAAAAAAAATGTCCCCTTCCCCTGTGTACATACCAGCCCTTCATGGGGTGTACTTATTTCGGAGAACTACGTACGGCTTGATTCTTGCCTTTGCAGGATACGTAGCGACACCAGGGTTCCCCATCCTAGCCCAGCCATCCCCAAATAAAAGTAAAAAATTCCATTTTCCATCCATGTATAGACCATCCCTACACGGGGTGTATCCCTCGTCCTTACCGCATGACATTAAACTGCATGGATAATAAGATTTAAAAATGCCCCTTTCCCCCGTGTATGGACCAGACCTGCATGGGGTGTACTCCAAAGAGAACTACGTGAGGCTTGATTCATACCCTCGCGGGATACATAGTGATGCTAGGGTTCCCCATCCTAGCCCAGCTAGCCATTCAAAAAAATGCTCTCTCCCCCATGTATGGACCAGACCTGCACGGGGTGCATTCTTCGTCCTTACCCCACGATGTTAAACTGCACAGACTTCAGAGAACTACGTGAGGCTTTATTCCTGCCCTCGCAGGATATGTAGTGATGCCAGGGTCCCTCACCCTATCTCATCTATCCCCAAATGAAATTCAAACATGCCCTCTTCCCCCGTGTACGGACCCGATCTGCATGGGGTGTATTCTTCATCCTCACCGCACGATGTTAAAACTGCACGGGCTTCGTCCTCACCGCATGACGTTAAAACTGCACAGACTTCGTCCTCACCGCCCGACTTTAAAACTACATAGACTTCGTCACGACCCACACAAGTTACATGGCAAAACGAGATGGAAACACTCCTTGCACATTTGGATGCATCCCCTCCATACATCAGACTCCACAGCCCGAATAATTATGGATCTTCATAACCATTCATGGCCATCAGAAGTGAATAGTTATCGACCCGCGGACACCTTTGCATGGCTATGAATACCATGCCCTCAACGGATCTACATATTGATAGCCACTGGCCCGTCTACCAAAGGCAATATTTTCTTAGGTGACACTTTTCCTAGCTCCGTACGCTTATCGGCCTCAGAGCCCCCACATCATATCTCCCGATCTAGAAGTTTATGGTGAATTGGTTTACAAGTTCATCCCCCTTTTTCACATCCAAACATTTCCAGGGTATCCCTACCCAGTTAGCCTATGTATCTTCCTGTGGTTCACATGACGACCTGCATCTACGAACATCAAGCCAGGTCTAGGATACTTTGACTCAATAGACAATTTCAGTGAAGATGTTTCTTATATGCTTGAATACCATTATCCCCACATGAAAAAATCTGTACTGTGAGCACTCTTGGATTTTCATAATCATTAATGGCCATCAGAAGTGGAAAGTCATTAACCTGGGGACACCTTTGCATGACTATGCATACCATGACCTTAGCGGTTCTGTATATTGATAGCCCCTGACTCGTCTACCAAAGGAAATATTTCCTCGGGCGACACTCTTCCTAGATCCGTACGCTTACCGGACTCAGAGCCCCCACACCGCATCTCCTGATCCGGGAAACCTCAGAGTTATAGTTTACAACCTTCATCCCCCACTCTGTTCAGAGTATATCAGATCATGGTAACTCACTTATCCTTCGAGTGACTGCAGCAATTGTCACCCAATGGTCTGAGCTCTATGACTGCTAAACTAGGAGTACTTCTTCCTTACCGTATGATGTTAAACTGCATGGAATAAAGGTACACCCCCGTGTGCAATATAAATCAGTGCAGGGAGCTCTCTAAGATTTAACAGCAACCAGGGCCGAATATGCCCGACATGTCCAGACATTTTCTTACCAAATGACAAACTTCGTGGCCCGAACAATCACGGATCCTCATAACCATTCACGACCATAGGAATTGGAAATTTATCGACCCATGGACACGTTTTCATGACTATGCATACCATACCCTCAGCAGCTCTGCATATTGATAGACCCTGGCCCGTCTACCAAAGGCAAGATTTACTCAGGCGATACTCTTCCTAGCTCAGTATGCATACCGGCCTCAGAGACCCCATATCATTTCTCCTGATCCAAGAAGCCCTGGAATCATGATTTACACCAATCCACCCCTCTCCACATCTTGGGCATGCGGATATGTTCAAGCCCAATTAGATTCTGATCAAGAGCGGCCTTTGCAACTACGTCCTTACCGCCTGATGTTAAACTGCATAGAACATCTTGGTCGCTTAGTATAAAGATTCAAAGACCAAGCATTAAACATCCAGGGAAATTCTTCCAACTACAAGAATTTTCACTGGTTTAAAAATTCCCCCTTCCTCACTGCATGATGTTAAAACTTCACAGCATCGGAAAAAATTCCCCCCGTCTTTGCTTCATGATGTTAAATTGCACATCATCCTTTAATAATGTTCCTCGTCTTTACTGCATGACGTTAAACTGCACAGAATCCATCCTTACTGCATGACGTTAAACTGCATGGTCAAACCTGTCATGGGTTCAGTAAGGAACAAAGAATTTTCTCTGTCCCTCAGTACACGGGTCAGACCTGCACAAACCATCGTCCCACACCAGCGTGAGAAGGGATGACTTCACCCATTCTCAGGAAATTTATCCTAGATGTTTCTCCCATATCCAGGAACCCTCTCCTCATAAAACACACTCTGTACTCAGAAAAAGCCGAACTCTCATTAAACACCCTTAGTGGTCCTAAATCTCAAACTTCCTTGAAGTTTCCCGACTATCGGGAGAATGCAATCATTGACCTAAGGAAACCTTTTCATGAATATGCATACCATGCCCTCAGCGGCTCTGCATATTGATCTACCCTGGCTCATTTACCAAAGGAAAGATTTACTTAGGCAATGCTTCTCTCCTTACGCCTCTTGGCCCCTGAGCCCCCATGTCCATCCCTGGATTCAAAAACCCTCTGAGATACTGTTTACCATCCTCTTTCACGACCCTTCCTGAATATGGTGGAACGTCTCTGACGAGATTATCGAGAACCATGAGAACTTGTTCCATTCTAAATAATGTCCCAACAGCATGACTTTAAACTGCACCAAGCTCCAACCATCGTTTATGCTAGATAAATTTGTAGGACAGGGACCTTGCTTCCACACTCCTGATTGATATAGATGTTCTCAAACCCTTTCAGATGACACACACCCTTTCCGAGCAACCCCTGGTGGTTTTCGTAATTCTCCAATCCACCCATGGTGGTTTCCATAAGCCATACTTCCATGAAGTCCTTAGGCCATCAGAAATGGAGAGTCATTGACTTAAGGACCCCTTTGCAGGACTATGCATACCATGCCTTCAGTGGCTCTCCATATTGATCACCCCTGGCCCGTCTACCAAAGGAAAGATTTCCTTAAGCGATTCTCTTCCTACCTTTGCACGCCAGTATGGCTCCCATGCCTTGAGACATGCCCTACATATCGTTCAAATATAAACATGCCCCCACATGCATCTGAAGGATATCAGGACATCTTTTAATCAACCAAACCTCATTGGGGCCCTTGCCCCACCATACCTAGTCAAAGATTTTCGACCTAAAACATCAGTAATGATAGTCTTGTAGGCAGGACTTTAAACTGCTTACAAAAAGAAGCACAAAGCATGTTAGACTGAAAACCCAAAAAGGGTGACCTAAGAAAAAGTCAGGCCATACCTGCTGGGTCCACACCAAATGGGCCTAGGAAAAATTAGGGTATTAAAAGAAAAGGCAAAAAGTTTGTGGGGGGTTTTCTATAAAACCATAGAAAAAGTTGAACGTTGCTCACCGAGTCCCTTGGCTCAAGAAAAATTTAGAGCACTGTCCAATCACTCATCAATTTTCATGACCACTCTATATCGGAATGGCCTCCTCTTCATTCCGATCGGACCCCATTCCGATGGGGGGAATTTGTAGGGTCCTAAAAATTCCACAAAGGGGAAATCCAATTACCCCAACACTTGGAACTGGACCAAACCAGTCCACGTACCGGCTCCCAGCAAAAGTACGTGGCCGGTTCGGCGAACCGCCCTCCCGCAGACGATGTCGTTGGTGAAATGGGGGCGGAGTACCTATAAGGGCGCAAACCAAGAAGACCGCCGTTGAGGACAGGCCAGTCCACCACCGCCAACCACACCAACTAGCCCATGCTGCCCATGCCATCATTCGCGAAATGTAAGCGGAAGCTGTTTACGGCCGTGAACCTCATCATTCGCAAAATGGAGGCGGAAGCCGTATTCCTCCGTGAACCTCTTCATTTTCAGAACAGAGGCAGATTGGTGTGCTGCCGCGAAGCAACCCCGCATTCTGCGACTCATCAAATATCAGTTGACCGAGTCATCCGATGGTTGGTATTCTTTCATGGGATTCTACAAAAAGTGTCATGTGCCCGTCGATATATCCTCTTCGTGACTCTATAAATAGTCACTGAGGGGCACCAAAAATGAAAGGAAGGATGGGTGAAAACCCATGGGGAGACGTTGGATAAATCTCTCCCAGCGGTAATGTTCCGTGACCAACCGCGGACCCCATATCATCCGCGGATGCACTCTTTCACATAAAGGAGAAACCAAACTGTGAACCACATGCAGCCACCCCCTCCGCGGACCAGTTTCGTTCGCGAAATGGAGGCTGGAACCCCTCTGCAGGCACGAAGTAGGACGTGTTCCAGCCCCTCTGTAGATGTCCTTTGTGACCATTTCCTTCATGGACATTTCCTTCACGGCCATCTCATCTGCGGACACCTTTCACGGATGACCATCTCCTCCACGACCATCCTTCGCGGACAACCTCCTTCGTGGACAACCTCTTTCATGGATAGCCACCTTCACGACATACTCCTTCACGGCCTGCTCCCTCGTGGCCAACTCCTCTATGGACACCATTCATGGACAACCAAACCGCGAGCAGGCCGATCCCATAGCCACCGTCACTGATCCCCATAAAAAATGAAGAGTCGCACTGTGAACTTTTCGGGCCGGGTCACCCGTATTTTACATTGCACCCTTGCACCGCCCCAACATCCGTCCTATACATGTCCTGAGTCAAGATACTCCTGATGAATCTCTTATAACCCCGTTTCCTAGCTTCTTTTTCTAGGTTCATCCACAAAGGGACACCCTTGCATAAGTCCCACACCAACCATTTCTAGGTATCTCCTACTTAGTCATCCTAACCACATGATGTTAAACTGTATGGCCCTCGTCCTATCCATGTGATGTTAAACTATATAGAAATAGTCCTCTCTACATGACTATAAACTATAACATTCCATATCATTCAATAATTGGATACCTCTTTCTCCATACAAGAGATGTCTTATGCTCCAAGCATAAGATTCCTCATTCCATGTTTACAATGGAATAATTTCAAGAGAGCTGGAATCCATTCAAACATTCCATCACTCCACATCATGCTTTGAACTTCCTTCATTCGGATCGTAATTCCCTTGCATGTCTGAAGGGACCCCCTAACGTCCTGGTCCCATGCCTCCTTGGCTCACCTACCATCCTGGGCTAATGCCCCCAAAAGAATTTGGAAAACACTTCGAGTCAGGTCCTGCGTTTCGAAAATGATCAACAGTCGACCCTCATTTGTTTTTCCCCATTTCAGGCTAATGTGATATGGATGATGTGTTTTGAACATGGTCAACAGTTATCCTCCATCACCATGCCACCCTCATTGTGTTTCAAATGTCGGGCATGTAATTCACACTTTTCATCTCCCTTTATTCGGACTGATTCCAACGCCCTTGGCGTTATCCCTCTTGTGCACTTGCACATAGGCATTGGTCCCCATTATATTATTCAACCCACCAATGGGTTGGGATGCCCTCATGGACAGACATGAGGAAGACACCTTGGGCATCCATCTTAGAGTAATCCCCTACTTTTTGGGCCTCCCTCATGCGTAATCCCCACTCAACTTCCCACGGATGCACCTTTCGCGACGTGGTTGTCTGGTCCCTGCCGCCTCTTGTTTCTCAAACCGAGCATGACTTATGTACGCTTAGAGTAAGCATCAACCATGACATCCTCTTATGGGCCTCCTCAGAGTGTAAGTTCCAATCCATCATCATGGTCCTCTTTAGAGTGTAAGTCCCAATCCATCATCATGGGCCTCCTCAGAGTGTAAGCCCCACTCCTATTCAAACTACGCGGACTTTGATTGCCCACCACAGGGATATGTAGGAAGCCTCCCTGATGTTCATTCCCAAAAACCAGTTGATCCGACTCTCTTCACATCAGTTCACCACACCAATCCTGGGCAGCCTGGAGTGTAAGCCCCATACCAAACCGAACTACGTGGATTCTGATTCCTCCCATGAGGATACGTAGGAATCCCATATCACGGGTTCGATCTAGATGCCCAAGTCATTATCTGTCCCCCCTAGTTGACAATAAACTCTAGAGCTCCTAGTTATGAGGCTTTAAAATTGCACCGTATCAATGAGTCCAAACTCCTCAGAGTCATTAATCTAATGAGGGATGGTAAACCTCAGGCCTAAATGATTCCGAACCCCTGCGTCCAGCTGACCATTAACAACCAGGAGTAATCCATGGATAATTTTCTTGGGTATAAACCAAAGATCCGCGAACATATAAATATGTCTTAAATCTATAAGAGAGTCCCAGAACATGCAATAATTCCCCCCAAAAGGGTGTGATGATCCCGACTTCCCATCCTCTCGACCAATGTGAGTTCTTAAGCATCGCTAGTCAAACCACCCAGCAAACGCCTTCCTTTGGAAAGCAGGTCCACATACTGCTCGATATGGAACCATTGGGCATTTCAAGGCAAAAAAGGTGCACCTAATATGAGTGATTAAGAAGAAACCAATATTCTCTAATAAACCGTCGGGTAGCGCACGTTTCTCCCCCATGACCCCATCGTGCGCCGCAAGACAATGGTTTTAATAAAAATTATATAACATAAATAAAATATATATTATATTAATGACATAATTTCCATTTTTAGTTATATTATATCATTTTTATTATTACCCTTTTCACACACTAAAAAGTGATATTGTCGGCCGTGGACATGTGGACTAATGCCTCCACGACACGATGTGATTCCTTTTACCTCTCAGTAATTTTTTATATAAGTTTATACGGTTAAAAAACATTTTATTTATGATATATTTTTTACTCTGTAAATACATAATGTTACTTACCTTCTTTCAATAATGATCATTGAAAAATGGGAATGATACTCGTGCGTATGTATGACCTACCTTCTCCGTGATTGTATCGTTGGTTCATTTTTCAAAACCATATTTCATGATTCATTTTAAAAGTATTATTGAGGTATAAATATGAAAATTATTTCATTATTATTAATTTTTTGAGTTTTATATAATGACCCTATAGACCAAAGTCGTCATAAAAAGGTTTTTTTGACACATGAAATGAATTTGGTCAAAACACCCGACATAAGATTAATTGTTTAAAACATTATAATAAGTGAAATAAAAGTAATGATAAAAATTTAAAAGGTTCTGAATCAATTAAATAATTAACATAAGTTTAACTTTCAGGAATATAAAGACACAAATGATAAGTCAGACTCGTTGTAAGGTATTTTTGTCTCAATTTTACTTTTCATGAGATACATGCCATTTCACCACATATTTATTATATGTGGTGTATTTATTGACAATTAATTTATTTTATGAGTTTTATTATAAATATAAAGTTATTTTCATATCCAAATAATTTTATTTCATTCATGGGTATATGATTCTACTGATTAAAATCTGTAATGGTTCATTCACAATCTTATTGTTATTCACGTTTTTTTATACCATCGGGGAGTATTTCTCATCCATGTTAGTTATATCTAAAAATGTTTTAAAAAATGTTTTTATTGTTATATGATGATTTTTAAAATTAAAATTTAACCCTTTTTAAATTTTTATAAATAGTGTAAAATGAATCTTCTTAATGTTTTCCAAAGAAATGTACATTGTTACTTTTCTTACAAAAGTAAAGGGATTTTTTTAAACATGTATGGTGTGAATAGAATTTCCCACCATCATGGTTTCATAATGTTTTTAAGATTCCTTTACATTTTTAAAAGGTTGTTTTAAAATAAAATATTTTTTTAATAAATGATTAATCTTCTTAATAAATGATTATAATTTTTTAAGAAATTTCATGACAATTTATATTCCATTAAGACTTATTTGTTGTTATGAGTCAATTAACTTTTATATAGTGCATATACATCCCTTTGATATTTTACATCATGAATCTCCTTATTATCATGATATTATATGTTTTATTTAATGTTATTCTTTTATAGGTATTATGATTCAAATGTTTCAAATTGATAATGGACACTTTGATAAGTTTAATGATTATTTTCCTAATTTTTTTAATGATCGTTAAATGGTATTTACATTCGCCAACATCAAAGAACCCTATTGTTAATTATCCTAAACTAAGGATTTATTCAAAAAACTATATTATTTATTCAATATGGACATTTTCTGATAATCTACATTATTATTTAATTAAATAGAATAATCTAGTTATGAGGAATGTATTGGATTTCATATGTGATGGGAGTGCCTTGATATATCCTATGGATGCATTAGTAGGTTACATGGGAAAAAATTGATATTGTTTTGGAAAAGGCCTTATCTATTTGTTAGATTCATGGCATGGGTCCTTGTCAATATTATATTCTTGTCATGAATCCATGAATGTATTTTATTCTTATCATGAATCCTCGATAATATGTTTTACATATCCAATATCATGCATGCATTTATTATGTATTTAGTTGTTTTTATTCCATATGATTATTCAATTATTTATAATGTACATGGGTATGTTTTATTATCAGATTATTAATTAAATAGAATGTGTTTCGGTTATCTATGTTTCTATAATGATTATTCCTTCTCTAGTTATTTGAATCGAACACATTATTAGTTATTTACCTTGAAATGTCGATTTATTCTCAATGATTCATTATTTAATCAAATTTACATATCCTTAATGAGAATTTGATCTCAACATCATTATTTTTCATTTACCAAATTTATGAAGAATAATTAATTAAATAAACTTTCAAGGAGAATATTCATTTCAATTTATTATATATCATGTTTTATTCTCTATTTCTCAACATAAAATGGGTACATGTATGTAATAATGATTTTGAAAATTTCCAAACTGATCGGTACTTTGGGATTTGATTCCTTATAATCATTCACATATAATAAAATAATGCAATGACTCTAGGATTCTGGGGTTGGGGTGTTAGATTTATGGTTTTTTATGAATGATTTATGGACTAATTCTATAAAACTCTAAACCTAAAATAATTACCAATGTGAATTAAAGTAAAATCATTGACATAAACTCATGATTATGTAGTGATTAATAATGGGGTCTTATAGTTGGTATCAAATTAATGGTTTAGATAACTTTATAAATTTGAATAAGGTTAATAACTTCCCCTAGAATTATTTTACCATATGGTTATGTTAGAAATATATTGCATTTAATTTTTCTATGTTACTTAATCTAAAGTATATTTGTTACGAATGGTTTTCTATATATAAAATAGGAATTCTATAGTCTGAAGGAACTGAGAGGAAAATATCATTCCAAATAATAATCAGGATATGGTTGGAATTGAAAAAACTATTTGTTTCTATGATGGATTAGTTGGAAGAGGGTATAAATAGTGGTTGTATCCATGTCAGAAATGAACCCGATCTACCATAAAGGATCATATTGAGTATGGAAAATATCATGAGCAATCATACTCCATAATATAGTGGATTATCTAACCTAGTTCTAATATATGAATGGATCAATGGCTCAGAGAAGATATTTGAAGTCATGGGATATTCATAATGTCAAATGGAAACCCTTAACATTTCATATTTTTAAGGTGATGCTGGTTGATAGTGGTATTTGGTTACAAATACTTGAGAGAAATATGATCTTGATTATATAGAATGAGACATGGTTAAGAATATTTTCCACGATTAATATTTCCATAAGGTTTTTCGAATTAGGTTGAAGAAACAATTAATGGAATTAATGTAAAAGGATGATGATTATGTTTCCGCGTATGATGGAAACATCAAAATAATATCCAAGTATGTTCAAAATTTGAATTTAAACATTAATAGTAAAATTTATATAATTTACTTATAATTAAAAAAATATTACAAAGATAATTTTCTACATGATAATATAAAAGTTATTAAAATATTTTTTGTTGGGATGAGAAATTTGAGATGGATTTTTCCAACACTAATGTTCCATGAGAGGATAATAATAAGAAATAGTTAAAGTGGAATTATATATAGAATAAACCAACTAAGAATATTATAAGTAAGGAACAAAAATTTACAAGGGTAGCCAAATAAAATTTTGGGATGTATATTAAGATTTGGAATGTGTTATTGATGTTGTATGTCTAGTCATATGGTTCATGTTTGAAAAGAAAAGAGTCCTCAACATTCTAAGAGATAGATAATAGAAAAAAAGTCATCAATTATATTTTTTAACAACAATGGGTTTGTAAATTATGATAATGTGCGTCTGAGGTTACTTAATTAGGGTGGAAAATTATTAAATAATTAATCTCTACTCATCACATTAGAATACTTACTTATGATCATAGTAGATATGGTGAAGGAATCCTTCAACATTAAAAAAGAGTATTGAAATAAAATGTCACAATATAATCATCTTTTCCAATGATATCAATTATCTCATACAAATTTATTTGACTTGTGGTTTTTTCCATTTACTTCTTCTTTACCTTGTTCTCCGTCACAATTAATTAGTCCATGGGAATTAGTTTTCCCTTCTAAATCCATATTTCAATTTCCCACTGATGTTATCCCTATGTGGAATCCATGGTATGCATATCATCTGGTGAAAGTTATGTTCCACACATTAAAATTTTAAGTTATTTTTTATTTATTTCATTTATATGATGCGGGTTTCAATAAGGTAACTCTAAAAATGTTAATCCATTGATATCAAAGATAGTTTTTGAGGGAGAAATTCATTTTAATGGGGGTAGAATGTAATATCCAGAGAATTTTTGAAATTTATTATATTTAAAATTTATTTAAATAATTTAATATCCTGAGTTTTTTAAAATTAATATTTTATCATTCATTATACAAAACACCATGTTTATCTTTTGTTTCACGTTACATCCAGTTTCTTCTATAACTTATGTTACATGCAAGGCTGAATCTTATTAGACTAAAATATACTATTAATTTTATTATATAATATTATGATTATCACCTAATACTTGGAATGATGGGAATGAATAGGATTAATTAAATTTTGAATATATGATTTACATATGTGTATATGATGATTTCAATGTTTACCAATTAATGATAAATTAAAATAAAACCTAACTAAATATAAAGGAAATAATTATTTAAAACAAATATTTTTAGGCCTATAAAGGAATTTTATCTTAATAAATTAAAATGATCCATATTATTAAGATATATTAAGGAGTTTTATATATTACATATTAAAAAATAGTCATTAATTTAATAAGTTCTATAATCATAAAATCAGAATAACTCCAATTTTAAGCCTGAAAAGCTGTATTTTTTAAAAGGTAGTTTTGCCGCCTTTTAACTCTATACATGTTTTAAAACTAAATATTATCAATTTATAAAATTTTTATGAAATAAATATAATTTTTTTAATTGTATTATCAAATTTTAACATGGGTTTTTTTGATATTATTCTGAGAAATTTTATTTTTTGATGAGTATTGAAAACAATGAATTTAAATTGAAAAGTAAACTATCATCTAATGTATTTACTTAGATAAAATTTATTTTAAATATAATTTAAAGTACAATTATTTAAAATATATATAAATAAATTCAATTTAGATCACTGGAACAAATTTTACATTGTAATTTTATTTAAGAAAATTTAATTGTTTTGAACATTTTTACCCTTAAAACGTGCTGTTTTGTCCCATCCATGAGATTAATTTTATGTTTAATTATTCAACATATGTGATTTAAATTTGGATAAATTTATTCCAGATTTTAAATAAAAAGAATTTATATTTACAAGTATGTTCTACTTAGTTTTTTACAAAAATATAAGTCAAAACATCTATAATTAATTACAATGATTAAGGTAAAAATGATGTTTCTTAGTTGTTAAAATTAAATCTTAAGTGGAACGATGGCCTATAAAATATTCCATGACCAATTTTTTGGGCTTATTTAGAACCTAAATCATATTTTTTGAAACGTTTTCATTATTTAAGGTGCATGTTGTAGGTTATATCTCCCAATATTGTTTACCATTTTTTTATTCATAAGAATTCCACTCCTCCACTATAAATTTGAATTCACTATCCCCTAATATTCCCACCACCCAAGAATTTTGTATTGTCCAATTCATACCCAAATAAACTCCCAATATCCCTAATATATTATTATAATCCTCACTTTGGGATGAAATAAAACCATGTAATTCATTTGTTGTAAATCCGTAGTATTTATCCAAAGAAGAGGTAACATTTTTCAATGAGCAATTTTGTTTTATTTATTTATCCACCTTATGAATTATTTTTATATCTTGATTATATAATAAAATAAGTATCATAAATATAATGAGATATTAATACATTAATTGTGTGAATAATAACTTCACATATTTCCATCAAATGGGATACACAATCATCATTTGTGTGTACAACAAACCACTACCTTGAGAACTGTTGACGTTCATTCTTCCATTAAAACATATCATGGTTGGGAATAATGATAGAAATAATATTTTAATATGATATATATTTTCTTTATGATACTTTTATTCTTATGTAATTATTATAAAACACATACCTTCATGATTTCTATTTTGTGGAAATAGGATAATATTTTTTGGGGGCATGTGGACTACCGCCTCCCCAATGCAACGTGATTAATTCAAGATTTACATGGAGTTTATTAAGGATAGGATAAAAAATATAAGTTATATAAATGAAATATATATGTTATTAATTAAATATTTATATTTCTTTAAATATAATAAGTTATTTTAAACATACCATTTCACAAACAGGAAAAGTGATAATGTCGTTCGTGGACGTGTGCACTACCACCTACTCGAAGCGATGTAATTATTATTTTTTTATCACTTTATAACATAATATATATGTATAATTAATTAAATAATATATGGGAATGTTATATATGTTTATGCATGACCAACCGCCTCCATGATTGTAACATTTGTTAATTTTCCACAATTATATACCATAATTAGTTATAAAATAATATTTTATTTATAAATATGATGATTATTCCTTGATTATTATTATATAGATGTTTATATAATGACCTATTTGACCATAGTCGACCTACCAAAGTCGTTTCTGACACATAAACAATTGTTTTCAAAATACCAAACATAAAAATAATTGATTTTGTAGTTTTATAAAAAAAATATAATAAGTGAAGTAAAATTTATAGTAATCATGAAAAAGGTTCTCAATAAATTAAATAATTAAAATAATTTTAATATTCAGTAAAAAAATAGACATTCGACAAGACATACTCAAAGTGAGGGGCTTTTTCTCGATCTCATCGTATTGAGGAATTTCATGATATTATACACCTTTATTTTTTATAATGTGTATATACAACCTCTTTTAGAATTTATATTTTTAATTTATCTACTCTTATAATATTTAATGTTTTTATTAATTTTATTCCTTCATGTGGATTATGGATTAAATATTTCCAATGTGATAATGGACATTTTCTCTAAAGAATACCTATTTTATTATTTCTATTTAGACTCTATTTCTCCTATATTTCCATGATTTTAAAGGATTATGAAAATTATATATATAGACATGAAAAATTTGTGATTTTTATTTTATGTCTACTTTAGGTTATTTTAATGTTTTTAAATAGGAATATTTTCACGTGTCTTAAAAAGTACATTTTAAAAAATGAAAAATAAAATGTCCCATTTTTAAAGTATGAAAATAATTACCTTTCATGTAATCTTATATATTGTTTTATTTCTATATTACATTACAAGAATACATGATTTATTGAATGAAAAATCATATTTCCTTTTTTGGGTATTTTGGTATTGAAAATGGGTTATCAAGGAAAAGTGTGTTTTGGTATTGAAAATGGGGTTTTAAATGGAAATGATATTTTTATTCAAAAGTTTTTTTAATTGATTTTAAAATATTTTTTAAGGGTTTTATGATGAATGTGTTTTTTTCATGAAATTTTACTTTATCATTATATGAAACAGGTGAGAAAGATATATATTCTATGATGGGTGGTGCCTCATTATAGCTCATGAGTGATCCTGATATAACTTATACAAAGGGTTGACCCAATTATAGCTTATGGGAAAAGGGTTAGCATGATATATCTTATATAAAGGTTGAGCCACATTATATCTTACGGGTGATCCTTATATAGCTTATAAGAAGGGTTTCCCCCATTATAGATCCTTAATGCATTGGGTAATCACTATATTAGATGTTGGCTATATGATTATTCTAATTAAAAGGATTTAGAATGTTTTTAATGAATATAATACCATTAGTCATCTAAAAGGAGTTTTAATTGGAATCTTTGGGTCTAAAATTTTTCTCACATCAAAATTTACATGTATATTTTATTTTGAAATGTTTTTATTTCTTTCACTCATGAACATTATTTTAATGGAAAATATTTCCTTGTGTTTCATGTTTTTACTGAACTAATGATTTCTTTTATTTTTCTATCAATTAATGATATTTTGTAGTAATGACATGTTTTTAAAATGTTTTAATAGTATTTATAGATGGGAAGGGGAAAATAATAGGTCAAGTTATATATTGTGGATAATTATTATGAAATTAAAAGATGATTTATTTTAAAAGTTTTATATTATGGGAAAAATGATGTTTATTAAAACTATGTAATTTTTATTTTATGGTTTTGTTAGGTATGATTTTTTGTCATAATTATATGAAAATATAAAAATTAAGAGATCCTAAATGTATAATAAAATAAAATTATTGAATTAAACTCAATAATATCAAAGGATTAATATCATATCCTTATAGATAACACTTTTTATAACAACCCTGATCTTTTATTACACAATTAAACATAATTTATTACATAAACTTCACTTGATACAACATATAAGATCGAGTGGTATAGTGTCTTTGGGGATTATGATCATTACATAAAAACTTAAAACATGAAAAAACAAAATCTTTATTGAAAACATCCTTTACCTGACCACTACATTCCCTCGTACTTAGCATTGCATGGGATAACCTGAGGACATGCATAAGAAAAGGGTGAACTATAAATCCTAGTAAGGGAATAATCATGCAATAACATGAGGAATAAAATACATGTTATAAAATAGTAATAACAATAAAGCACAAGAGAAGCATAAAAATAAAGGCATGATAAATCATGATAATCCTAACATGGAAATGTGGCAACAACACTTAATATGGAATTAGCTTGAGCCAAGGCTCATTGCACATAGAACGTGAGTAAACCCCCATTGAACATGAATCACGAGTAAAACCTTGTTTAACTTAATTATAATGAGTCAAAAACCATTGAAAATGTTGTATCATGATACTATATTTTACCCAATGCATTGGACCGCTATTAGGGCGCACCCTTCTTAAACATTTCATTTCATGCATAAGTGTGCCACATAGATCATATAACATGGATTCATAAAAAATCATTATTTATTCCATGATAAAGTAATGTGGAATTAATACATGAATTTTTTTAATAAAAAAGTAAATGTGCATAAAGGTGAATACTCTTGATAGAGAAATGGGAAAGGTATTCACCACACAATGACATTGTCTTGGAAAATCGGTGCAATTTCGGCAGCATAAGAGCGTGACATAAGAATTCATAAAAATGAGAGATAAAGGGGTGTCTCATCATATATATATGAAATTTAATGTACGGGGGTCATATAGATACATGTCCCAATAATTGTGATGGAATTTAGATTCATGATACAAGATAATTGCTTGAATGTAAGTGAGGAGAGATACATTTCTTTCAGAATATCGACATACTAACTGGTGTACATGGTAGGAATTTATTGAAAGATAAAGGGGTCTCTCATAATTCATACATAAAGAGGGAATTATAGGGGAGGTTATAAAACATACCCCAACATTTATAATTGAAATTAAAAGGGCATAACAACATTAAGAAAATTGGACAAAAATGAGAAAGGAAGAAAAACCCTTACTTGGAAGTGTGATTCCAAAGGCTTGAGAAAGGATTGAGAGAGGATTCTTGGGAGATTGGGGAACCTTGGGAGGATTATATAGAGATGAGGTAATAGGTTTTACTAACTCCAAAGGCTTTGAGTGAGGAGTAAGTGGGAGATTGGGTGGGTTTATATAGGAAAGGAGAGGGAATTGTTTATTATTTAGGTTTGGGACACCTCACATTAAACTAATCAAAACCACAAACCAGACCATGGTTTTTGCCCAAGGTTTTTTCCAAAGCGGAGTGGAAAACAATATTTTATAATTCCAAAGTCCTAAATTCTTAAAATAATGGGTTTGCTTATGTGGAGGTGAGTCGAACTCCCAAGGAAATCAATTTAAAAAGACAAAATGTTTAATAAGTCTTTAAGGGTCCACTAAGGAATTGTAAAATAAATAAAACAAACACAAAATCACATTAATTTAATGGTAAAACATATATTGGACGAATATAAAGTTTATAGTATTTTATTACATCACTATTGGGTCATTATGATGTCATAAAAAACATTATATATTTAAATGGTATTTAATTTTTACCCAAAAACCTGACTGTCTCAGAAAATTATGAAAAATTCACCATTGGATAATTTCAACATCCTTACTCCAGAAATAATATTAATTTTATATAAATAATTTTCTATATATGTTAATTTTTACTTTTAAAATAAAAACCGACATTTATAGAAAATTCATGGGTTTTGACAAAAATGGTTTTTAAACCTTAAATTACAATTGCATTCATAAAATTATACGATCATTTAGATTTAATAAAAATTAATTTAATAAAAATAATAATACTTTATTAAAATATTATTTAATTCAAAAATCCATTAATTCATCAAAATATATTTCTTGGTTGAACATTAACCAAAAATACTATTTGTTCTTTAAAAACTATTTACAAGGTAACAATAATAAAATGAACGTATATTAATTATTATATACACAAATAATGTACATAACTATAGTGATAAGGTCTTGTTACATAACCCTTTATAACAATCCCATAAGACTGGATAGTAAGGTGTGCGATGGTGACAGACTCTTGGGGTGGCTCGGATAACATTGCTCGCGTGATAAACTCTACTAACTTCCACTTCTCTTGTAGTCGGTTCCATTCAATCTTAACGTGTTCAAGCTCGGCTTGGGATTGGTCAAGAGTGATGCCCAATGATGCAACCTCCTTTCCAAGCTCCAAAAAATGGGCTTCGTATGGGGCAAGTCTACTTGATGAGGCCATCGCTTCCTTTGTCAGAGTAAATTGGATTTTTTAAAGTCCTATATTTATACAAATCATGTGATCATTGTTCAAAATATATATTAGAAATGGTCATAATTATTAATAGTATTTTAAAATCCAAAAACATAAAACCAAAGAAGTTGACATTTTATATAATCATTTTACATAAAGAGATATTCAATTAGATCAAGAGGGATTTCCATTAATGAAAGTTTGGGTCATTACAATCTTGCCCCCTTAAGAAATTTCTCCCTAGAAATTTCCTTTCCCACACTAAAATAGACGTGGGTAACTCTACTTCACCATTTCCTCCGATTCCCATGTAACTTCTCCAAACTTTTGGTTTCGCCACAACACCTTGACGAGGGGAATTTTATTATTTTGTAGAACTTTTTCTCTACGATCTAAGATTTTCACTGGTTGCTCCTCATAAGAAAGATCATCCTCTAACTATACCACATCTGAAGAGAGTACATGTGAAGGGTCCAATATGTACTTCCTTAAAAGGGATACATGAAAGACATCATGTACTTTGTCCATGGTAGGTGGAAGTGTTAGTCGATAGGCCACAGCCCCGACACTATCAAGAATCTTGAAGGGGTCGATGTACCTTGGAATTAACTTCCCTTTCTTTCCAAACCTCATTACCTTATTCCACAGAGATATGTGTAGAAATACCATGTATCCAACTTTAACTCAAGGTCTCATCGAAGGTTACCTACATAACTCTTCTATCGACTCTAGGATTCCTTGATTTGCTGCCGAATGGTTTTCACTTTCTCTTCCATTTCTTCGACCATTTCTGGTAAAAGCAGATTATGCTCACTGACCTCATCCCAACAGGCCAGTGTTCTGCACCTTTTCCCATAAAGGGCTTCATATGGTACCATTTTGATTCTCAAGTGGAAACTATTATTATAAGGGAACTCAACCAGAGGAAGATTTTGATCCCATCCTCATTTAAAGTCCATTGAGCACACTATCAACATATCCTCAAGTGTTTGGATAGTCTGCTCAGATTGGCCATCAGTTTGAGGATGAGAGGCCATACTAAAGTTCAGTTCAGTATTCATATCATGTTGAAGACTCTTCTAAAACTTAGAGGTGAATCTTAGATCTCGATCGGACACAATAGATAGTGGTACTCCATGAAGCCTCAACACTTCCTTGATATATATCTGTGCCAGTTGATCCAATGAGAAATCCTCCCAAATAGCAATGATGTGTGCGGACATTGTAAGATTATCCACAACAACCCAAATTGCATTATTTCATTTTTATGTCTTCAGAATTCCAGTGACAAATTCCATGGTGATGTTCTCCCATTTTTATTTTGCTATGGGCAATGGTTGCATCATCCCTTTAGACTTCTACTTCTCTGCCTTCACTTTCTGACACACCGGGCACTTCGATGTATATTCAGCGATCTCCTTCTTCATATTATCCCACCAAAAATACTCTCAGATATCTCGATACATCTTTGTGTTTCCTGGGAGAATAGAGAAATTTGAACTATGTGCATCATCCAAAAGTTCATTATTCATCTTTGGACTTGATGGAACACATAGTCTTTTCCCAAATCTCACAATTACTTCTTCATTAAAATTAAACTCTGAGTATTTCCCTTTTCTGATAGATTCCACTTTTTCCTGAATTTCCACATCATCCTTTTTAGCATCCTTTAACCTTTCCAAAAGTGACGGTTGAACAATCATTTGTGAAAGGATTGATGATGTTCCATTCTTCATGATTCCCATGTCCATATTCATCAAATATAAGAAGATTGGATCCTTTTCAATTATCATTAATGATAGAATCACTCGGTCCATTTTACTTAGGGAATCCACCACCTTGTTCACTTTCCCAGGGTGGTAATGGATTGAGCAGTCATAGTCTTTGATCAGCTCTAACCATATTTGTTGGAACATGTTCAACTCTTTCTATGTGAATATATACTTGATGATTTTTTGGTCCGTATATATTTTACACTTCACCCCAAAGAGATAATGCCGCCAAATTTTTAAAGTGAAGATCACTGCAGGAAACTCGAGGTCATGTGTCGGATAGTTCTATTCATGAACTTTAAATTTCCTTGAAGCATAGGCAATGACTTTTTCATTTTACATAAACACACATCCCATGACCTTCTTCGAAGCATCAATGAATACCACCAAAAGTTCTCCACTTGTGGGTAAAGTGAGCACGAGCGCAGTGATAAGCCTCCTTTTCAACTCCTTGAAGCTTTATCCGCATTCATCACTCTAAGAAAACTTTACTCCCTTCCGAGTTAGCTTGGTAAGAGGGTTGGAAAATCATGAGAAATTTCTCACAAATCTTTGATAATATCCAGCTAACCTTAAGAAGCAATGGATATCCGTTACCGATATTGGCCTCGACCATCCCTCAATTTCATCTATTTTGGAGGGATCCAAAGATATCCCATTACTTGTGATGATATGGACCAAGAATGAGACATCCTTCAACCATAACTTACACTAGTTGTACTTTTCATAGAGCTTCTCCTTCCGCAAGGTCTCTAGTACAATTCTTAGATACTCCTCATGATCCTCCTTGGTTTTGGAGTATATCAGAATATAATCTATAAAGACTACCAAAAATTTGTCTAGGTAATATCTAAAGACTTTATTCATCAAGTCCATGATGATTTCTAGAGCATTAGTGAGTCCTAAAGGCATTACTATGAATTCATAGTGCCCGTATCTTGTACGAAAAGCAGTCTTGGGGATATCTTCCTTCTTCACCCTTACTTGATAATATCCTGACCGCAAATCCACCTTAGAGAAGTATTGTGCTCCACGCAGCTGATCGAACAAGTCATCAATTCATGGGAGATGATACTTGTTCTTTATCGTGATTTTGTTGAGCTCATGATAATCGATACAAATGCACATTGACCCATCCTTCTTCTTGATGAAGAGGACTGGTGCACCCCATGGTTAAGCACTTGGGCGTATAAACCCTTTATCTAGATTATCCTGTAGTTATTTCATTAGCCCCTAAAGCTACACAATATCTATTCTATATGGAGTATTGGATATTGGAAACTCCCCATGAATAAGATCAACTGAGAATTCAACATCTCTTTTAGGAGGAATACCAGGAAATTCCTCAGGAAACACTTCAACGAATTCCCTCACAATAGGAATGTCTTCAAGGATGGTTGCTTCCTTAGACTCAATAATTTGTGCTAGATATTTGTGATTATAGGGCAGTAATATCCACACTTGAGATGATGGAGCTAAATAAGATTCATCTTCCTCCTTGCACTTGTAAAGAATCAGGGGTCGATTTTCCAATGGAGAGTGATTTCCCTCTCACGGAAATTTATGTTGGCTCTATATAAGGAAATCCAATCCATGACAAGAATTATATAAAATTAAAAGATAGGGAGTATGAAGAGGTTTTCTGGAAAGTTTAATCCACAGATTATGACAGGGGAGGAGTTATATTCCTGGGATGAAATGATTTCCCCATTTTTCATACTCACCGACATCATCACTTCCATGATTTGTGGTGGTGATGGGATTGTTCTACTAATCTTTTGAGATATAAAAGAATGCATAGAACCTGAATCAAAAATTATGTTCGCTATTATTTAATGAATAACTAGAGTACCTATCACTACTTTGTTGTCAAGGTTCACTTTGGCAGTAGTGATGGAAAAAGATTGCTCTTACTTCCTTGGAGGTTGTTTGTTTCCTCCGAAAACCATTGGATTAGGGCACTGATTTTCAAGATGCCCTAGTTATTTGTAGTTGTAGCAATGAACCACGCATTGAGGTTCAAATGGAGCGTTCCTATCCTCTGTCAAAGCCATGGGACTTTCTTTTTGATAGTTAATAGTCAGGTTCTCTTCTCTTCCACACCTAAAGCATTTCCATATCCCCTTCAAGCAATTTAATGGGTGCTTCTTTTCGCACCATTAGAAAGTGGGGTGCTGGATATTCTTAGAACCGTTGGATTTATCCATCGAACCACCATCATTTAAGTCTAACTTTTTCTTCTTATCCCCATTATAACCCTGAGATTCTCTGATCTCCATTTCGACCTTGAGGGAACATCAGACAATTTCATCATAGCTGTTGAAGTCACGGATCGTCAATGCTTTCTACAGGCTAGGGTTCAGCCCACCAAAAAAGCGATCAACCTTGCATTCAGGGGTAATGAAAAATATAGAAGCATATCATGCAAGCCTTGTGAAATTTTCCTCATATGATCCAATATATTCATATTCTTTTTTTCTTAAGGTAAAGGAAGTCCCTTTCCATCTTAAGATGGAGGGTGCACAGAAAATAATTATCGAAAAACATATTCAGGAAATCCTTCCATTCCAACACCTCGATCTTCTCCTCAGGCTTCATATTTTTGATCAATTTCCACCACCGATCAACTTCACCTCTATATGATATGCATCTAGGAGAACCTTCTCTTGTTCAGAACATTGAAGGATAAAGAATATCTTTTCAATGGAGTTGATCCATTGTTCAACGATTAAGGGACCAGATGATCCATTAAAAGTAGGAGGACGTTGTCTCATGAGGCTCTCGATAGAGACTTGTTCTTTCTTAGGGGGGTTGAACATTTATCTTGACCCATGTTTCTATTAAAATCTTGAGTTATATGAGAGAGAAGCATGTCAAAGTTCGCGATTCCCTCTCCCATTGGATTGAGAATCTCATTATTACAGTCATCACATTGATCTTCACATCGGTTGTTAGCCCAAGTCCTCCTATTATCGGCCATTGACTGGAATAAAAGGAAAGTTAGGGGTAACACATAAAGGGTAATACAAGGTCAAAACTGATGAATTATAAATAACTTTTATTTCCTTAACTTATGAATCCATAGTCTTCAATCTATGATATCCATGATCTACTTTCTAACATATATTCTTAGGGGAATTTTTTTAATTCCCTTAATAAGGTTTCATACTAAGATTATGAATTTACCAAAGAATATCCCCCGGGAGTGTCATAACCAAGAGTGCAGCAAGGCCCTTTGTTGTGCACTAGTTCCCATTCGAGTCTATCTCAAAGCGGTGTTTTCGGGTTTTTACCCTTGGATACATCTGTGCTAGAGCTGCCACTACTTGCTCATATCCAGACATGGATGTATTTTCTTGATAAAACACTCACTCAATATTCACCTACACTTAGGGATTTTTTTATTATACTTATTCTTGTCTCTAAGTCTTCACTAGGGTTTTCTAATCCTAATCCCAAAAATAACTAAACCTATAATCTGATACCCACTATAACAACCCTGATCTTTTATTACATAATTAGACATAATTTATTACATAAAATTCACTTCATAAAACATAGAAGATTGTGTTTTCTAGTGTCTTTGGGGATTATGATCATTACAAAACAACTTAAAACATGAAAAAAACATCTTTATTGAAAACTTCCTATACATGACCACAACATTCCCTAATACTTAGCATTTCATGGGATAAGCTGAGCACATTCATAAGAAAAGGGTGAGCTATTAAGCCCAGTAAGGGAATAATCATGGAATAACATGAGGAATACAATACATGTTAGAAAATAGGCATATAAAAAGAGCATAAGAGAAGGATAAATATAAACGCATGATAAAGCATGATATTCATAAAATGGAAATGTCACAACGACACTTAACATGTAATTAGCATGAGCCAAGGCTCATTGCACATGGAGCATGAGTAAACCCTCATTGCACATGAAGCAAGAGTAAAACCTCGTTGCACTTGAATTAGTATGATTAAACACCCATTTCACATGACGTATCATGATACAATACTTTACCCAATTCATTGGAGTGCTATCAGGGCGCACCCTTCTTAAACATTTCATTTCATGCATAAGTGTGCCACATAGATCATATAACATGGATTCATAAAACATAATTATTTATTCAAATATAAAGGAATGTGGAATTCATATATGAAACTTTATAATCAATAAGTAAATGTTCATAAGGGTTAATACCCTCAATAGAGAAATGGACATGGTATTCACTCCACAATGACATTGGCTTGGAAAATCAGTGCAATTTAGGCAGTGTAACATCGTGATGTAAGAATTCATAAAAATGAGAGATAAAGGGGTGTCTCATAATATGTACATTAAATTGATATTAATGGGGTCATATAGATACATGTACCAACAATTGTGATGTAATTTAGATTAATGATACAAAATAATTTCTTGAATGTAAGTGAGGAGAGATAAATTCCTTTCGTAATTTCTACATTGTAATGGGTGTACATGGGAAGAGTTTATTGGGAGAGAAAGGGGTATCTCATAATTCAAAAAAAAGAGAGAAGT
This sequence comes from Viscum album, assembly GCA_963277665.1. NCBI lineage: Eukaryota > Viridiplantae > Streptophyta > Magnoliopsida > Santalales > Viscaceae > Viscum > Viscum album. Next base: position 880,692,291 of record OY728120.1, on the reverse strand, counting down.
ATGGGGGAGGTGCAAAACCATACCCCAACATTTATAATTTAAATTAAAAGGGAATAACAACATTAAGATAATTGGACAAAAATGAGAAAGGAAGAAAAATCCTTACTTGGAAGTTTGCTTCCAATGGCTTGAGAGAGGCATGAGAGAGGCTTCGTGGGAGCTTGGGGCACCTTGGGAGGAATATAAATAGAGGGGGGAAAAGTTTTGATGAACTCCAAAGGATTTTACTGAGGAGTAAGTGGGAGATTGGGTGGGTTTATATAGGAAAGGAGAGAGAATTGTTTATTATTTATGTTTGGGACACCTCACATTAAACTAATCAAAAACACCAACCAGCCCATGATTTTTACCCATGTTTTCTTCAAAATGGGAGTGGGAAAAAATATTTTATAAGTCCAAATTACTAACCTCTTAAAATAATGGGGTTGCATATGTGGAGGTGAGTCACACTCCCAAGGAAAATAATTTAAAAAGTCAAAATGTTTAATAAGTCTCGAAGGGTCCACTAAGTCTTTGTAAAATAAATCAAACAAACCCAAAATCACATTATTTTAATGGTGAAACATATATTGGCCGAACATAAAGTTTATAGTATTTTATTACATCACTATTGGGTCATTATGATGTCCTAAAACACATTATATATTTAAACGGTATTTAATCTTTACCCAGAAATTTGGCTGTCTCAGAAAATTATGAAAAATTCACCATTGGATAATTTCAACGTCCTGATTCCAAAAATAATATTCATTTTATCTAAATAATTTTCTAAATATGTTAATTTTCACTTTTAAAATAAAAACCGACATTTATCAAAAATTCATGGGTTTTGAAAAAAATGGCTTTCAAACCATAATAAAAATTATAATTGCATTCATAAAATTATAAGATCATTTATATTTAATAAAAATTAATTTAATAACAATAAGAATATTTTATTAAAATATTATTTAATTCAAAAATCCATTAATTCATCAAAATATATTTCTTAGTTGAACATTAACTAAAAATATTATTTGTGCTTTAAAAACTATTTACAATGTAACAATAATAAAATGAAAGTATATTCATTGTTATATACAAAAATAATGTACATAACCATAGTGCTGAGGTATTTTTACATAAACCCTTATAACACCCTCATAAGATTGAAGATTAAGTTGTGTGATGGTGACAAACTCTTGGGGTGGCTCAGATAACATCTCTTGGGTTGTAATCTCTATTAACTTCCACTTCTCCCGTAGTCTCTTCCGCTCAAGCTTAAAATGTTCAAGATCATATTGTGATTGGTCAAGAGAGAATCCCAATGACGCAACCTTCTTTCCAAGCTCCGACAATTGGGCTTTGTACGGGGAAAGTCTACAGGATGAGGCCATATCTTCCTTTTTCTGAGTAAATTGGATTTATTAAAGCCCTATATTTATACTAATCATGTGATCACTGTTCAACAACTATATTAGCAACAATCACAATTATTAACAGTATTTTAAAATCCATAAACATAAAACCAAATAAATTGACATTTTATATAAACATTTTACATAAAGAGACAATTAATTAGATCAATATGGATTTCCATTAATGAAAGTTTGGGTCGTTACACTTTTCTTAAGGTATTGGATTTCATAACAACTATGTTCCTTAAAATTGAAACATTGTACTACTAGTTTAGGGTAGACTAATTCATGCATTTCTTCCATAAAAATGGTGTTTTTTTTCAATTGGTAATCCTTAGCTAGGTTATCTTACTACACCTAAATTATTTATTTATCCACCTTAGGAAATTTTTAGGATTCTTTTTCTCACACTTTTAATAGGTTTTTTGTGGGGATTTATTTCCACAATTAGATTTATCAGTCCTACCACCAAAATGAAAATCCATTTTCTTCTTCTAATCCTTGTGAATACCTTGAGATTATTTGTGGTCATTTTTTACACTAAGGGAAAATTAGACAATTTACTCATAACTTTCAATATCCCAAATTTCTAAGGCATTTCATTAACTCAGATTCATCCCACCATATAGGAAAGAAAATTTAATTTTAGGGACAACGAGAATGCTCAAGTCATATTATTCATGTATTGTTTGGTTTTTAATATATTCACGATGGATTAATCATTATTTTTCTTAGGGTTAAATACACCCCTCTACATTTTCTGTTACATATTTAAAGGGAAATATTCATTTAAAAAATTTCATGATTTTTTGACTCCATTTCTTTAGTTTCCTCCTTGGGCTTCGTATATTTGACCAATTTACACAACTAGTCTACTTCTCCCACCTTATGATGAACAACTGACATGTAATTATCATTATTAGATCATTTATGGATTGATAAGATATTTTTAATGGAGTTTATCCATTTCTCTTTGGTTAAAGGATCATAATACCAATAAAAATTCAGAGGCCCTTTTTACATAAAGGAATCAATTGTAAATTAGTATTTCTTAGGGGGATTCAAGTATTACTCTTGATTAATATTTTGGTTCAAAACAAGAGTAAATTGATAAATGTTTTTCAAAAATTTCATTTTTCATTCTCTCACTAGGTTGGGAAACTCATTTTGTGAGTCATCACTTTATTGGTCACAATGGTTGTCTACTCGGTTCCTCCTATTTCCATCCATTGAATAGATTTAATTGAAAATTAAGGTTTAATTTTTTAAAATAATTAAACATATATGGGTTAAACCATTAAAATTAAAGTTAAAACACATAAATGATGTATATTCATTAATCTAAAATTTTTTAGGTTTTAATATATGTTATCCATTATCTATTTCTTAACATATAATCATATTGATTTTTCCCTTAATAATGGGTCATATGGAGAATGTAAATTTACCAAATAATATATCATGAGAGTTTCGAACTATGTGTGAAGCCATTATTATTGTCATGCACTAGGTAATGATCAAGTCTAGATCAATGCAACGTTTTTAGGGTTATTACTACTATGCACATCTATTCCAAAGCCATATCCACTTATGGTATCTAGAAAAGGATGTATTTTCTTGTAAAAAAATTAATAGATACATTACAAAAATTTATGGATGTTTTAGTATATTTATTATTATTACAATGGAATTTTATAGCGTTTTCTAACTATATTCCAAGAAATAACTAGACTATTATATGATTCCAACTATGAAAACACATATATTTAATACAATTTAATTAATTAATTATTACATAACGGTAAAAATAATACAATCCAAAAATATCATGGAGCATAGTGTGTTTGGTAAATCAGGTACATATAATAATATGACTCAATAGGAATATAAGGAAATTATTGAAAGCATCCTTAACATGATCCAAAATTTCATTTTCTCTTCTAAAACTGCATTGGATAACCTGGGGTCATACATAATAATGGGGTGATATATAAGACCCTTATGTGAATAAAAAAGAATATTATACGGTAATGTAGTACATGTTATCAAAGGGAAAAATAATTTTAACATAAGAGAGCTTAGAATAATAATATTTAAAAATGAGGCATTATATAAAATGATAACATAAAGGTAACATGGGAATGTGCCGATGAAATTACACATGAAATCATAAATATAAGTGAAGGATAATATCTATGATGTGACACAATGGTGGAAAAATTCCCATAACAGATTTGGTTTACTCCCTAATCCCATACATGGAATCTCATGAGACTAAAACATTACCCATTGCAATGGAGCGCGATATGGTAAACCCATCATTTTCATATCATGTACATGAATAAGTTTCTATAGGAATCATATAAAATAAAAATGAATTTAATTAATTTAATTCACAATATTAGGGATTGTGGGATATATAAAAAGAAGTCCCCAATTAATTGAGGATAGTTATTTCTAGGAGAGTACTATTTCATAGAAATAAGGAAGGGTATTCATAAAAAAATTATTGGAATAGAGAAAATCATTGGATAATTTTTCCAATATAATGGTGGTACATGAAGGATCATGAGAGTTTTAGTGAAATTTAATGGGATATATAATCACTTTTAAATCATAATCATATTAATAGCTATGTGTAAAATCATATCCTATCATTAAAAATTGGAAAAAAGTGTGTTATATGAAAGAGTACATGAATAAAGACTAGAAGGGGAGGATCCCTAACCATGAGAGGGTGTTTACAAAAAGCTTGGGAGGAGATTATTTAGAGATTGGGATATATTTGGAGGTATATAGAGAGGGATATGTAGAGTAATTTCAATATCTAACGGTTTTGAGTGATGATGAATGGGAGTTTGGGTGGGTTTATAGAGCAAAAGTGATGAGAATTATTAATTAATTTCCAAACATAATTTTTGGAATCTATATGATAAAGTAGTAAAAACAACAATCATTATCATTTTATCCCTTGGTTTCTACCAATGTGAGTCGATTTTCATTATTTTAAATATTTTTGAAATTATATCATTAATATAATACCTTTGATGATGTGGAAGTAAGTTATGTTTGTAAATTATTAATTTTAAAAATATAAAATATAATATATGTTTTAGAGGATTCATTTGGGGTTTATAAAATATATCAAATAATTTAAAAACCATATTTTTTTAAAATGGGAAATATATATTTTTCCATTTAAAAAATTTATGGCATATATTTCATCACTTATGGTTCATTATATTTTCAGAATATACACTGTATGTTTATACCATATTTAATTGTCACAAAAAAAATTCTATTGCCTCAAAAAATAATTTAAAATTCATGATTATCTAATTTTAAATTTATTTAAAAAAGTAAATATATTTTCTCCAGATAATTACATATATTTGATAATTTACACTATAAATAAAAAAATCCATATTCATTAAAAAAAACTAGTTTCTTAGACAATAACAGTTTTTGGCCATTATATATATTTTTGACTTCATAAAATTATATTATCATTTACAATTAATAAAAATTTTATAATAATAAATTTTTATTAAAATATAATTTATTTAAAAAATTATTTAAATCATTAAAATAGAGTTTCTTGATTGATACTACATATTTACAAAATATACAAATCGTGTTTCATTTTATCAAAAATGAATTTTTATGAAACTGATTATCTTACCATTTATAATGAAATAATAATTATAATAGATCAATATAATCAGTGTTTAATTAAAATTAAATAAAATAATTCCTTATTTTAGGGTCTATATATATATCCCATTATTACACCAATGAATTACTTAAGAGTATGGTGTTTGATGGAGATATTTCTTTGGGGTCATTTGGTGTACATGGTATGGGTTGTGATATTGATGAAATTTAAATTATCATGTAAAAAATATCATTCATTCATTAGTTTTTAATATTTTCCTCAACTTCATTAAGGGAAAATACTAGTGATGTTATATCCCTTATAAGCTCTAATAAATTGTGTATATAGGGTATGATTCAATTGGTTGAGGCCATGACCTCTTTTATAAGTATCAATGGGAAATTTTCTTAACCCTTAATATACTGATCTTAATGGTCAATGTAAAATTTCTATATTATCAATGGTTATGATTCATAAAAGTGTTTTAAATATTACATACAATATAAATTTTCAAAATAACCAAATTAGAAAATGTATTTTCTATAACATCCTTACATAATAATTCATTAATTCATTTATATTGAAGGAATTTAATTTATTAAAGTCAGGGTTATTATATAAATCTGATCATATAGTGAGAAAATGGGAAGACTATATTAATTTATCAATGATTACCCATAAGGGTTTTTTTTTCACTTAGATGTTCTAGGTAGGATATTCAATAAGTATATTGTGATGTTTTCCCACTTCCATTTAGATATGGGTAGTTATTCTAGTACTCTAATGGGAAGTTTTCACTCCAAATTCACATGAATACACAACAAACATCTATCAATGTAATTAATTATCACCCTCATTATATTGTCACACCAATTATGATGTTATAGTTATCTACACATTTTATTTCTTACAGGATGTGTAGAGAGTGTAAAGTTGTGAGCTTCACCCTTTAACTCTTTATTTAAGATTAAAAGATATGGGATATATATTATGGTTCCTAAACATATAAATCCCTCTCAATAATGATAGAACACTGGATGTATTACTTTTTTCATAGATTCTATATTCTTTTGAATCATAAGATCATCTTTTTATTCTTTATTAATTTTATTTAGTTATGATTTTTGGGAAATCATTTAGGATATGATTGATATTATCTCTTACATTTTTAATATGATGTCTATCTTAACCATGTACCTGATAAATTGATCTAATTTAGTCCTAACCCTTGTAATAAATTTGGGTTATTTTTTACTTAATGGATAAATAACTTTGTTTTCATATCTGGGATGATAATGAATAAAACAATCATAGACCTTAAGAAGCTCCAACCACCTCTTTTTTCTCATGTTTATTTAATTCGTTATGAAATACATCAATTAATTTATGAATAATTGGTACATTTTATATCTTTGTACATTCCATTTATTCCTCTACTTAACAAATTATTCCCAGAAATAAGGCCAAAGGAGGTGGTTCTTAATTAGTCAAAGGTTGGGATATATATTTTTTGAAAATAAATTTAATTTTTTCCATTTTATACATCTAAAATTTATTTTCTCCTATAGTTCATCATGGAATAATAACTTGAAAGAAAAATTTATCTCTATTATTATGTCAAATTCCACCATTAGAATGACCACTATATTTTTTTATGAGATATTAAAAAAAAATTAATAAGGGAATCTATATATAGTATTAATTTCAAAATATACCCTCTATGAGTTTAATCCGATAAATAAACATACAATAGTTTAGGGTTTAATATGATGTTCTTTTTAAGTATATAAAAAACAAATATATGCACAAAACCCAAATAATAAAACACACTTTCTATATTGGAGTTCATAATGTACTTACCTAATAAATAAAAAATTAAATCCTCATAAAAATATTTCTATAGAAAAATCAAGACCTTGAACCATTGGCCTCTACTATAGTTGATTATTATTTCCCTACATTATCATCTTATTTGGACATCAGTTTTAAAAGCATACATGCTCTACACACATGAAGTTGTGTACTTCATACTTTACTGTCATCATAATTCCTTTATCATTTTGAATTCTATGTTAACGATTTATTTCTCTATGATTGTATTTAGATATATAGAAATTATTCTTTCACTTACATCACTTACCACTTCCTCATATATAATTCCAAAAAAATTTCTATCCAAACAGGTTGCATGGGGGAAATATTAGTTTATTTATTTTTTCCCAGTCATAATTTTCCCAAAATATGTATCCATCGTTATCTTTTTATAATTCAGTACATGAGACCACTGAATATCTCTAATATCCTTTTCAACATTGAGGGAATGACATTCTATCTTCTCATAACTCCAAAATTCTTTTATTTCCAATGATTTCTATAGATTTGGTCCTAATACAAGAAATAATCAATCAATATTTACATCTGTATCAATGAACAATCTTGAATCATACCACAAGATACTTTTAATGATTATTTAATGACATCCAACTGATTCATTTTAATTTTACATTGGCTCATGTAAATAAATTTTGTTTATATAGAGGGTATTTAAATAATATTTTAGAAAAATTATTTTTTGTACTACTCCCACGACATATCTTCATCTTCACCCTATGGATTTATTTAATAAATTTTCGGCAACATCATGTTATTATTTTAAAAGGTATACTACCAATGAGACTTTCACTTTCTTAGTAAAATTTAATAATAAAATTACATTTATTTTTTAACTAACTATGTTAAGATCAAAGTTTTAGAGGATCTACTAAACATATGTATTCATTGATGTATAAAGGATTCCATTTCAAGAACTTCCATACATGATGAAATAATATTCTCTACAAGGTTTATGTTATTATTAATATACTAAGATAAATGATTTAGCATCATCTTGAATATTTCAACTCCAACATCCATCATATCAAGAGGTACATCATTGGATTTTCTGTCACATTATTTATTTTTCAGGGTCCTTCTATTTAATATTATTTTTCTAAAATAATATAACATAGATAATAAAATGACTATAATTATTAATATTATGATAATAATTCTGAAGGATGGTTAAATTATAAAATTTTCTAATATATGGTTTCTAGAATCATATATATAAATTTGTTGTAGAAAAATGAATAATGTCTCTTGCTATGTATATTTCATAATATATCACAATGTGCATGTGGTAAATAAAATAATACCCCTCTAGTGTCTTACTAGGTGTGTAGTTAGGACCTATTTTCATGCATCGAGTGAAGCTTGAGTTATACCCAAGTAATCATTTAAAGATTTATTACCCATATGTGCATCTGAGGTAGAGCCTACATCCACTTGTTAGAATCCGTATATAGATGTTAATTATAATGAATCAAAAAATCTATACATTACCAAAAATTTTATGATGTTTTGATACCTAGACCTAACTACATGCTTGAAACTATTGTATTCTAAACAAAGTTTCCCTAAATAACTAAGACTTATTTTTATACTAACTGTGGAATTAAAAAAAAATTATACATGAAGTTTATCCTCTTTTATTAAAAAAAAATACTAAAAAATTAGCTAGGATATTTTAAGAATTATTTTATTGGAATCATTTTATCTAATAAATGAATTACATTGATAAAAAAATAAAATCTATTAATTTCAAAAAATAATATGTTATCATTCTATTCAACGTGACCACACTAAAAATTATTTCAAGAGGACCTATATCAAAGGGATATGATGTTAAAAAATCCCAATAATGTGTTCAAAATGTAAATTTTGGTTATATTATCATCTTCAATAAAACATGAATCATAAAATAAGAGAATAATTATATGCATACAAGTCATAAAATATAAATGTGGAAAAAACATAAAAATGATAAATTCATAAGAATTTCACTAAGGGTTACCTCCAAGCTTTTGTAAAACACAAGGTATCATAAAATATTACCTAGGAGATCTATGAAGGTATTATAAAATGTCATTTAAAAATATTAATTACTTACCCCATTCATTGGAGAGTTATCATGGTGAACCCTTTATAAACCAAAATTTATTTATTCCATGTATACCATATATCATAAGAAATGTTATCATCATATTAACCCAATAGTAAGGAATGTTGGTTTCTAACATGGAAATCACAAATAAAATAAGTACAATTATTTATATATAAATACCTTTCATGGAAAGTTGGGTTGGGGGTTCACAACATAAAAGTATGGAATGGAGAATAAAAGAACAATTTAATAATCATAATGAGTATTCATAACAGTTTTTATAATGATATTAAATGGAGATAGTGGTAGTCTATCACTAATATCCCTTTATGTATATTGTAATGAATGCTTATAAGAACCTGGAACTATAATAAATATAAAATCAAAAGTTTTATTTTAAAATAAGTACTCAAATGGAAAGTAAAATGTAGAATATAACCCTTACCATTCAATGTTACTTCTTTAATATTGATATGATATGCTTGGAACATTAAAACTCATTGGAAAGACACTTGTGATAAGAAATATAGGGAAATTCATACTAAACAAATTTGGATTGGAGATTAATAAAATAATGGATGGTTTTCATAAAAAATCTGGGAGAAATATTTATTAATTTCTAAACATAGGATTTGGACCCTAAGTTATAAAAATAAGAAACCCTTAGTTTTTTAAGGGTTTCATCCCATGGTATTTTACATGATGGCCATGGTTTTTCATATTTTAATTTTTAAGAGATTAAATACTTTAAAGAAATATTTCTTTCCATATGGAAGAAATTATTATTCATATATAATTTGTCCTAGATACTAAATATAACATATATTTTAGATTAATCTTAAATGGTTTGGAAAAATATCATACTACATTAAAATACATTTTTTAATAAGAATACCCATTATTTGTTGAGAAATAATTTATAACCTTTTTAGATCATTTTTTAGCCATTATGATTTCATAATATTTATAATATATTTCATAAAAATTTTCCTTTATACAATTTTGTTTATCATTATTATAAAATTATAAAAAATTCATCCTTGGGTAATTCCAACATACTGATTTTTTATTTTTTTTATCACGATAATTTAATAAATGTGAAAAATCTACAATTTAAGTAATGTTATTACTTTTTAAAATATACCAATTTTTATCCCAATATTAAATTTAAAACCCTTAGTAAAAATTCATATGATTTAATACTTTTTATATTAATTATATATGAATAAATAGTTTTCTAAGGAACACTAAATTTTACTTCCAAAATTTGAATTTGTTGTAAAAATGTATGTTAACAAAATTCAAGCTTATATATTTTCTCATAATATAGTTATATATTTTTTGTATCTAATATATAATTTTTCATATTCACCATCTAATTTTGTGAATTTTATAATTTATAAAAGGATAATACATAAAAAATATTGAATTGGTGTGTCAACTATTCAATTTCAAAAATAATTTACACGATAATGCTATTTTTGGTCTAGATAAATAACCCTTTATACCAAAAATATAATCCATAATTGTAATTTGTATGATGGTTATACTTTTATGGGATTTCCAAACTAACATTAATCTAGAATTTATCTTTATTAGCTTTAAATTATCATGAAAACAATTTCTATTGAGTCTTTGTTATTTAATCTTGACTTGGGCTTGGTCAAAGGGTGATGCCAACAATGCCACATCCCTCCTACGATCTGAAAAATGATTTTCATAAGGGTTTTTTTCTATAGGTTGATGGAATAATATTTCCCTTACACATGAACTATATTTTACCATCACCCTTTTATATGAAACCATTCAAATTTTAACATCATAATGATCATTTATAATCACCAATAGTTATATTAGATAATGGTTATAATTTACAATGACAATAATTTCTATATTTGCTTTCTATAAAATAATTCAATAAAATACCCTAAAAATTACTTCTCATTCTTAACACCATTAATATGTCGATTCTGTGAATTATATTATTCTTATATTAAATGGTTTATATCATCACTATGACATTTGTTAGAGAATATGAGCTAAGATATATATATATATACAGTGTAATTGAATTTTTTATTTTTATATACAGTAAAATATATTTTATAGGAGTATTTAAAAAATTTCACCATTGATTTTTAACATATTAATTTGTAATTAAATATGTTCATTTCAAAATATAATTTTCTCAGGACTTTCAAGGAGTATCCTTTTAAGGATGAAAATTAAAAATACTTTTGCGATGTGATTTATTAAATTATACTTCATATAATTTTAGGTTGAGTGATTATGGTTGAGATGATTGATAATTCAACATGTAATAATGGTTTATTATAGATGATATAATTATAAAAGTGTATCACTCAATGAATCCCCCTCTTAGTGATACCAACTAACCTAGGCACTAAAAACACACATATAAAATTCTTTATCAGGACATGAATAGATTTTATATGTTTATTGTAATGATTAAACTGTCTAATATGCCATATTTTGTAGATAATTTTAAAATGAAAATTAACATTCTTTCAATAGAAAGTGTCTGTTATACATTTTTCAATTACTAGGAAATGTAGGCATACTAGTGATGACCAGACCTAGGATAGCGATTATTTGTCATTTTTTATTAATTTGGGCTGAACAAGGTATATTAGAGGGGGAAAATGACGTTTTATTCCTTAGAATCTATGACAATTTTCTAGATATTTTCCCTATGGTGTTTTTAGATTTACACATAAAGAGGGTTGTTGAGATTACCATTGATTTAAAGTTTACATATGATCTAATATATATATATATATATATATATATATATATATTTATCATATATATATTGCATAGTTGAAGGGGAAAATAGTCCATATCAATCCAAACAGATTGTGACAAGTATGGTTGTATTTATTTTCAATATGTATAACCAACACATAAGATATTAATTAGGATTTTGGTGTTGATGAAGAACCTAAGAAAAAAATAAATTTGAGAACACCTTTTATAATAATGTGTTTCTTGTAATTAGAATATTGGATAGATCTTATAAATTTGATGATAATGATTTAAAATAAAATTAAAACATATGTGTTTGGATGATATAATTATAGAAAAAAATAAAATTATGGATTCAAAAAAATGATCATATAAAAATTCTATGGTTCATAATTTTTATTATAGATGACAGATTGAAATTTATTCCTGAATGTAATATGAGTATTTATTGAATATGAAGTTGATTTTTTTTATTTTAAAGGAATAAAATAATGTTTTTAATTATTTTTGAGTATTACATAGTTATAATTAATGACATATGTTGATGGTTGATGGAATTATTACCAAATACATGTTCTTTTTTATGTTTATGAGAATAAATTTTTATATTCATTAAGAATGAGAACTGTGGTTTATATGAAAATACAAATGGATGATGTTGGGGTAGTTAAGTTGTAAAATCTAGATGATGGATTTTTAATATACAATAAAAAATGTTAAATCATAGAGGAAAACATATTTGTATCTGAATGTGTATTCAAGAAGAACCATCTTCAAAATAGGAATAATTGATAATGAGATGAAAAAGTAGTAGTTCTATTAGATGACATGAAGAAATTAATAGAATCAAAAGTAAAATAATCTATAACTAATTATAATTAAGTTGAAATGTATAATAATATGGATGTTATATAAGGAATGCATCTAAAATAATATACAATAAGAATGATCAACCTGTCTGTTGAAATTTATTTTCAGATAACTGGTAAAGGAATTAAATAATGCACATGTAGGTTCCATAGATTTGTTATTTCAGAATACAACATGAGGAATTAGTTAATGAGATTTCAAAATTTGTGTTTGGATAAAGATAAGAATCGATAATGGTTTACAATAGATTAACATATGATCTAATTTTTTATACAATATTAAATATATTCTATGTTAGATGAAACTTGAGAACTCCTATATTTTTAGAATATTAAAAAAATATAAATTAAGAAAAATATAAGATTAAAGAATAATATTTAGGTTAAAGAGTTTAGATAATAGAAGTAATATATGTCTAGTATTCTCTTTAAGAATAATCCTATTAAAGGTGATTTTGGAAGGAGGATATTTTTAATAAGTAATAATTTCATGAAATTAGTTATAAATGATGAGAGTTATGATTGATGTGAAGTTATAAAAATTTAACAATTTTGAATGTGGAAGGACAATTTTAGGTAATTATGGAGCCTATATTTAGAATCTAAAGTTGGATTTAGTAAACTGATATTGAAGAAAATATGGATTGGTAAGAAGAATATGTGGTTGTATATTCCTTTATGAATATTTTGGATTTATCCTGTATTTCATTCAAGAAGATAATTTGAAAATGTCATCCTGATTGGAGATTAATTAAATTGATTTCCACATTATACTATGAGGATGCACATTGTGAAGATTAAAATATTTGTTACAGACTAATTTCGTTAGTGAATGTTTGGATGATGAGTTAATAAAATTAAAGGGAACCTCTGAAGGATAATATATGCTATATAGGATTATATGAAATATTTGAAAACTATTTCATATTAATTTTATAGTTTTATAAGTTAATATTAATGAAGTAAAAAAATTATTTAATGAGTTAAATTAAATAAATGTGATGCTATTGAGAATATATTAATGATGTAAATATATTAATTCTATATCCATGAATCATTTAATAATTTAAGTATGTGATAAAAATATTTATTATGGGATAAATGATAGTTTTACTAAGTCAAGTTTAATTTTGGGGATGTTTTAAAGATGAAAGACTAAGAATTGATAAATAAGGGAATTAAATGTGAGTGATTCTCAAAGAACACATTGTTTTATTTTGTGGGGGTTTCAACACTCAATGTCATTTACCAAAGGAGGAGTGTTGAATTGAAGAAGAGATTAATGATGTAGAGCTACCATAGAGGGCCTAGTGATTGGATTTCAAGTATTATAATATCTTTTATATTATGGAAGAAGTGAGTGGATGACTTGTATATTCTAAAAGATCATTTAACTTCCATATGAAGTGATGAGAAACATCAAGGTATTTTAAGATCATTAGAGTTAAGGATGAAATGAGTGACTAACTTGTGTGATCTAGAATATCATTTAAGTCATAGATTTAAGTATGGTTTTTAACCATATCATCTATATATTAGAGGAATTATAAGAATAGTATTATTTGGAATCCTGATCAGATTTTGGACTTGATTTTATTTGGATGTTTAAGAAAAAATATATAGAGTGATACATATATAAATCATCCAATGATTATTAGAGTTTAGGAAGAATACCACATAGAGTTTCAACATTATTCATGAGTTGCTCATTCTAAAGACTGAGAGAGAACGACCAACATACATGGCATATATATTATTCACATACTTGAATTCAAATTATAACTATTGAGGAATGGGAAATACTATTGGGATATATTAGATAATACTAGATGTATTTCTCATTAGTAATTATTAGAGATGTCTTTTAAATTGGTATATGTTTATATAAAGATCCTTTTGTGAGATAGATAGTATTTTGAAAATAGTTTCAAGGGATAATGATGATACCATACCTATTTTGGTTCACATTATAATATTAGTGAATCACATGTGTCTCAAATATGACCTAGAAAAAACAATTATTTGGTCACCCATATTAGGGGGGAACCTTTAATTTTTTTTCTCACTTTAATTTATTATTTGCATACTATGTGTTTATGTTGCAATATTTCAATGTTATTTATTCATCTTAAAAACTATAAGAGTTTGAGTTAATACAGTTAAAATAATATTATAAAAAATTGATCGCATTGATTTACTCCTCTACCTATTAGATTGAATACATGATCCTACTAAGAATATTAGTATGACATGAGGAATCTTAGGTTAAGGAGTTTGTAACAACCTAAGATTTTAGAATTTAATTTCATATAAATTATATTTTATGGATATTATGTTTTTTAAAATAACTAATCTAAAGTGGAAAACAATTAATAAGGATGAAAGGTAAAATAATGTAAAACCATGAGACAATAACAATATCTTTCCTGAAGCTCTCCATGGACGATACCTATCAAATGAGAGTAAAGTCACAATGAATAATAAGAGGAATACAGATCATAAACCAAAAGGATAAACCTTTACAAGGGAACTATGATATAATAAAAGAGATGAAATATTAATATCTGAGGGTACTTATGGAAAATTTGGGACTCATATTCCCAAGCACTATCCACCATGCCACCGTTCCATGATAAGAAATGAAAAACGGGAGTAACATGCCTATGAAACACCTTCTTATGGAGGTCCAATATCTAAAAGGCCACTCCTCAAAGGTTACATCATTATCAACATCGATATCACCCTAATCCATGACATGAGAGTCATTATGAATATATCAATGGTGCTATGACATGTGAAAAACATCGTGTATTTATATTATCTACAGGGGAAGTGCTAATTGATATTCAGTGGATCCAATTTGAACCAACACCTCAAAAGGAAAAATAATCTAAGGACAATGCTTTCTCCCATGACCAAGCCTTTACTTCCAATGATTTGGAGTCAAATTTAGGAATATATAATCTCAACCATCGAACTATATAGGTATCCTCCTATGATCAACATAGAATTTCTGATAGTCTTGCATTGCTTTCATCATATCATAAATTAATTGAACCATCATTTTCATATTATTTACCAGTTCCAACCAGATAATTTTAGCCTCTCATATCCTAATCCAACATAAAAGATAAAGGAAGTTTCATCCATACAAAACCTCAGATAGATTAATATAAATGTTCGAGTGTAAACTATTATTGCAAGAAAACTTGACCAAGGGGTGGTGACTTATCCAAAAACCTGAAAAATCTTGGACATAAGATTTCAACTTTTCTTCAAGATTTTCGATTGTCCAGTATTTCTGACCATACTTCTATGAATGAAAAGTAGTGATAATGAATAATTGAGAACCAAATGCACAATTGTGACATATCCACACCATAAAGGTAAAATTAGGATCTCTAACACATATGATTGTCCTCAATACTCAATGGAGTCACACCACCTCCTCTAGATACTTACTTGACAAAAACTCTATTGATCTTGAAATCCAGATCTCTATAAAGTGGGATGATTTTTCAATTGATTCACTATCAACAATATTGTATCATAAAATACCTATGATCGAGGGAAACCGGTAAAAAATTCCATTAATATTTCCTCTAAATTTCACTAGGTAACATCAAATAACAAGAATGAACCATCAAGAACATGGTGATCAACCTTCACATTCTTGAAGACAAAATCCATAGAAACAAACCCCAAAACTATATTCTTTATACCAAGCCACCAAGATTAACCACTTAGGGATCAGAACATATTTATCATTCTGGGATATACGAACATAGGTGTACTATGGAACACTTGAAGAACTATCTCACAGATCGCCAAGGGAATGGGAATCCTTCCATGAAATAAAAACTTGGGTTATCCATCGTCTGACCAACCATTAGGGGTATCGACATAAACAACATGGTCTCCCTAGACCTCCACCTCAGGATCCCTTATCTGGGACTCCACTACTTGTTACAACAATGATTACTGCACTATAATCTAGAAACAACAACCTCTTATTAAAACCTCTCCCATACCAGGATGCATCACTGATAGTTCATCCAGCACTCTCTATGAATCTCCATATTCAAGGATGATATCAATTCAACACTTCTTACTCATCACATCAGCAGTAAAATTTCAATTTCCTAGAACATATAAAATCTTGATGATGTAATACTGCTAGAAATCCATCCACTAAGGCTGACACAAGTTCTATTTATGATCGGAGAAGACACACCTTAGGTTCTTATGTATAGTAATAACAACAAAACAATAACCAATTAGCTATGTTTTCAACAACATTGAAGAAAAAACCAATACTTCCAACTTAAGATCATGGATGGAATATTTAATATCATTAGGATGTAAATTTTGAGACCCATTAGAAACAACCAATATCTTATACACCATAACATAGAATAAACCATGATTCAATGTTTCATTGAAAAATTTAACTAAACTACCTCTACTGGAAAGCACCATATTTGAGGACTGCACACCTTCTCCTACAGGTACACAAATGAAACATCACACTAGTCAGTATATAATAAATCATAATCCTTTTGGGTAAAGGGTGTCAGAGAAGTCTCAACCTAAGAGAAATCATCTGAAAATTTCCTGTAATAGGTTGTATTTACAATGACTGATTTCAACTATTCTACTGTCCTAAGGGATTGCTAAGACACAACCACCTATATCTTTGATGGATCCACAACTACTCCCTACTTGAATACCAAATTCCCTAAGAAATAGAGTTCAAGAGACTATAACTCACACCATGAAAACATTCCAAATATATCGTCATGATTAAGAACACCCAAAATATTATGAAGATGATTTGTAATGTCCACCTCAAACATAGAGTACACCATAATTTCATTGATGAAAACAATTATAAATTTATCCAATAACTGTATGAATACTATTTTCATCAACCCCATGAACATATATGGAGCAATTTTCACACTAATCAACACCATAACACACTCAAAATTACTATTACTACAATTGAATGAAGTGTAATGGCCCAAAACTCTTCATTACATTCCTCTGCTGAAATATAGTGTTTGAGATATCCTATGAGGTCAAGGTGACTTATCCCAAACACTTTTCCAAATTTATAAAACATTTTCTTGATATAGTGTCAGGAAATGGTTTAACTTCCTTTTCCAAATTTAATTTTTTTCCTGAAACAGTTTCAAAAAATAGTGCCACTTCCTTTTCCAAATTTCTAAAATGTTTCATGAAATAGTGTTATGAAACGATGTCACTCCCTTGGCCAAATTTCCAAAATATTTAATGAAACAATGTCACGTACTTTTACAAATTTCTAAACTGTTTCAGAAAATGGTTTCACTTCCTTTTATAAATTTCAAAATAGTATCATGAAATGGTGTCATGAAATGATGTCACTTCCTTTTCCATTTTTTCAATCTGTTTCATGAAATGGTAACATGAAATAGTGCCACTTCCTTTTAAAAATTTCTAATCTATTTAATGAAACAGTGTCATGAAACTATGTCACTCCCTTTTACAACATTCAAAACCGTTTCATGAAGCGATGTCATGAAATAGAGGCAATTACTTTTCCAAATTTTCAAAATTTTCTATGAAATGGTGTCATTAAATAGTGGAAATTCCTTTGAAAAAATTCATAAGAGTTTCATGAAACAATGTCATGAAATTATGCCACTTTCTTTTCTGAATATCAAAACTGGTTCATGAAATGGTGTAACTTCCTTAACCAAATTTCCAAATTGTTTCCTGAAATGGTGGCATAGAAATGGTGGCCCAGAAATAGTGGAACAGAAATGGTGGCACCAAAATGCTAGCATGAACAATGTTTCCAGAATTGTGTCATTTCCTTTGTCAATTTTCTAGATTTTTTTTTTCAGAATTACTATAGTTTCTCCTGTTTGACTTTCCATTTGACATAAAATGTATTAAAATATATTTTAAGGGATTTAAGGCCTATTAAAGGCCTACAAATCCTATATTATTTTTTTCTTAAAAGTTTGGAATCCTGTAATCAGTTAAAATGTGTGATCATTGACAGATCTGATCTTAATGGAAAATCCAACATATCTTACACCACTGCTCCGTTAAATCATCAAAAGGGCTGAGATATAATCCTTTCTTGTTATTAATTATTGTTCCCTAGTGTGAGATTCTATAACCTTTACATCCTTCCTATATGAGTCATGCATATTTCTGAAATCATGTATCATTTATTCCTCAGAGTTTCTTCATGATGCATGTGATCCCCATGTTTTAGTGAAACCATGAAGTTTCAATCTATCTTTTATATAAGTTATGTTATACCATCATTATTATGGGATACTCTCCTTTATTTCCTCCATTGGATGTTATGGAATGTGATCTACATGTTTCTAATAGAGTTCTATTGGGTGTTGGCTGACGTGGTGGTGTCTCTACATCCTTGGGTGGAATCAATCTTCCAAGAGAGGTGATCATGATCTGTTGTGTTGTCCATCCTCATGCAATGATATTATGAAACCTTTTTAAGTATGGGATTCATGGATTCTTAACTATTATATGTGAAACTATAGATTTATCATGTTTTATCCCACTAGATCACAATGGAATTGACATAATAAATATTTTAACTGGATAATTAAGTTGCTATAGATCATATATTATTGTCTCTTGTTCTGATAGATAGTGTGATATTGATTCATTATTTTTTTAGAATGTCATTCTTTATGGAAATTAGTAAAGAACGTAATGCTGAGATTAATTTTAAATTAATTGGATAAAGATAAAGTGGAATGTTTTTGAATCTGTCTGTTGATGTGGTAAACTGTTGATAACCGAAAGGATGTCGTTATATGTGTTTAAATTAACTGGATAATCCAAGTTGGATTAAATAACCAGTTGTATGATAAAGGATAATTCATGGTATGATACTTAGTTACCTTATTTATTCTAAAGTCCACGAGCCTTATGATTGGATACATAAGTCCTCATTTTGTGTGAAGGCTATATACCTTTCTTGGGACCAAGGGCATCATTGCATGTTGGTTGTTTTTCTGGTGCTTATGTAATGGTGTGAGCCTGAAATGGCTGATACTAGGAGGATATTATGGTATATGGGGTATGGAGTCCCAAGTGTTAGGGCAAAAATATATTCCTAATTTATAAAGATGCATTGTTTTATTCATGTTGGTGTTGGGGAGGAAACCAGATTTGATGAAATGGGTCAGTTATTATTGTTTGATGCTTGTTGGATCTTGTTAGTTTTTTATATTCTTTAATTTCAATACTATTTAAGTTTTATGGTCTTTATTAACCTCCTTCCAAAGTATTAAAGGATACATGGGGTATTCCACGTATCTTTTAGGTTCAGATTCTTGATGATGGATGGGTCTATGATCACGATATAGGTGGAAAAGGCTTGACAGGTAGACCATCTACTTACCGAGTTGAGCCCCTTGTGTTTAGTAGCATATTTCTGCTTTTCTAGAATGCCTATAATTAAGGTAATTTTATAATAAAATTAATAAATTATTGAATAAATGATGTTAACCCATGGGGGTGGAGCTTTCTAGGATGGAACGCTGAGGTAATATTTGTAAGAAGCTATGGACTGGGTTTGGTTATTCCTGGAGGGAATTGAACTTGGTTTGATGCCAATGAAACTTAATGTTGATTTAATAATGTTTAATTAGTGGTTAAATAATTAATTATATAATGTGAAACTAATAAAAATGGATAAGTAACATAAAATTTCTCTTTAAATGGTTATGTGCTTATGGGATATCTAGTCTTAGTAGTGGTATCCAGGAGTCTGAGAGACCTTTGCTCCAGTTTAATCTAAGGCTAGGTTTTTCAAATAGTGTTTTTGTGAGATATAATATATCATGTGATTTTTTTTGTTTCTATATGTTACTCCAACCTATCAGTTCGGGTAACTGACACTCTAAGGATTCTAAGCCTTGGGGGGGGGGGGGTGTTTTCCCCAACATCTCAATGGGAGGATGGATGGATGACTACCCCCATTGGCCCTACTCTCTTCTCATGGTTGTTACTTGTGCTGGTAGTAATTATAGTTAGTTTTCCCCATATATGTGTGTAGAGGGATGCAATATATTTTAGTTATTTAGAGACATATATTCTGGATAAATTTTCCCATGGTCTATTATAGGTGTAACATGTATAGGCTATGATATATTGATGATCCTTACTCAGTGTGTGCGATGTAATGGATTGAGGTATAATACCCAATGTATGATACACATTATATGTGCTATGATGACTCCCAGAAAATACTGAGATACATTGGTTACATGGATGTGGTGGTTTTTTTTCATGAGGTGCATGTTGTGGTGCTTCGTCCAGGTGTATGCGGGCAAGCCTTTTTGGAGAGAGATGCTTAGGACATTCAATGTTGGGGAAAATCAGAAAATTGGTGGGAAGTGGTAGTGGGGGATCCTTGATATTTTATATTATACTATGTACTCTTTTATGAAATACTTGGTGAGAGTAGCCATGGTGAGACTGGGAACATAATATACATGTTTAAGAGGAGAGATTGTTTCACTTGTTGTTCACTAGGCTTTAGCATACTTCCATTACTTTTGCATGAGAGGATCCTAGGAGGATCCTACTGAGTCTAATGTTATACTCAACATACATATATACAAATATTTTTTGAGGTCACTTAGATAAGGATAGAGATTTGGCTGGTTAATACTAGCTTCGGGTTTCGAGGAGATGTTTGGGCTTTATGGTTGCTACTATTGTAATTTCTTTTGGTACATACAATTTTCCATTTTAGTTGAATTAGTTCCTACATGAAATTACATATATGTACTTGGTTATCATTTATAGTGTAATATGAGTTTGATTTAGTTGGTGTCTAACTAATCTCTCTCTTTCTCTTGTGTTCTCTTAGAGGGTAATTCCTCTCATTTGTGTGTCTGTTATACCTTCAGTGCTAGTTACCATCCTGGAGCCCACTGGAGGTGGGACTTGGGTGTCACTATCTCCCTTCTCACAGTAACGGCCCTGTAGGGGTACACATTATGGGGAGGGGGTCTTGAAAAAGTGGTATCATATCTCTAGTATATGGATAAGATGGATTTTGTAGTTAGGAATAGGTGAGGTTTCTTGGGTTGGTAGGGAGACAATGTCAGTCATGTTTAGCAAGTGCTGTAAACAATGGAGGTCAGCTAAGACATAGGTATTTAGGGAACCTTGTGATCTGATTCACATACCTTTAAATTTATAGTGGCTACAAAATGAGGTGATACTAATTGCATTTTAGAGACCTAGGAAATGATCATTCAACATTTTTCTATGTGCAGGTGTTTTAATGGGTATAACTTGGGATATGATAACCTAAAATGAATAAAAGAAAAAAATTAATTAATGTTGAGTCTTCCATATTCCGAGATTAGGATCACTAAATGTTTTTTATTTTGAAGGTATGGCTCAAATTCATCATCCTTGTCAGGTCCATGCAAAATATGTCAAACAAGATGCACCAATAGATCACCGCAGAGTGGAGTTCGATGAAGAAAACACTTGGAGGAGTATACTATGAGAGTTTTAGTTCCAGAGCCTATATAAGTATGAGGGATCATTTACAATTTTAGTCATAGAATAATGGTTGGAGGATGTTGAGATATCTTTCATCTCAATCCATGCTTAGAAGGAGCACTAAGTATCGTTAGTTGTGACGATGCTCTATGGGGAAGCGAGGCAATGGTGGTTCTTGTTCCTCAAATATCGTGAGGACTCGATGATATCATGGGAGGAGTTCAAAGACATGTTCAGATAAGAGTTTCTTTATTTGACCATGAAGGTGTCCAGTCACCCATAGATGCTAACCATTTGACTGGGGAGCTCCATTGTAGGAGAGTTTGGAATATGTTTTAGGAACCTTTTACGATATGCTTCAGACCTATTTCTAAATGAGGACAATAGGGCGTGGCATTTAGAGGAGGCTTTGCATCTAGAGATCTAGCGCTGGGTCACCCTTTTTGTACTGAAGACATATCATGAGGTGTTGTAGGGGGAAGAGGTCATATAGATAATGTTATCCAGAATCAAATCATCATGAGAGGGGAGTCTTCAGGATTTCTCACAAATTGGAGATATGGTTCGGGGTTCCTTTTTTTCTTGGAAGAAGAGTTTCCATTCAGCCAGGGGTATGTCTTAGCCCTCAGTATCTTATTTCTATAGGGGAGGAAACCCTCAGGACAATTATAAGGGATCATGCACTTGTTTTTCTTATATAGGATGAGGTCATTAGAAATGAGAGTTCCCGAACATTCAGAGAAGTCCGCATGCACTAGGTGTTCTGCTCTAGGATCCTCCATTGGGGCAATTCCAGCGAAGGGTGTAGCAATAGGTTGCACCAGTTTGGATCAACAAAGAGAATATGGGGAAGGTAGAGGACTGACCAAGGATGCTTCTTGTCCACTAATAGTATATCGCAACCATGGTGGTGGTATTCATTAGGGTCAAAGAGGTCTTGGAATAGGTCATGGTTAGCTTCATGTTATAGCGTTGTTAGCACCAGGTGAGCCAGATGTTGTTTGAGGTACCCATTTCTTGGTTTCTACTTAGGTGTATTCCTTATTTGACTCAGGATACACACACTCTTTCATATCACCTACCCTTTTCCACATTTTGGGACTTAAGGTAGAGATGCATCTAGTGCTCTTGGCATTGACTATGCTAGTTGGAGTTCGAGCTAACTTGTTTGAAGTGTGTAGAGACTTCGAGATAGTGTTGCATAAACACTAATCCTAGGGAGATTTTCTATGTTAACAGATAAAACCATATGAATTCATACTCAGAATAGATTTTTTGTATTCAATTTAGGCTGTCATGGATTTATTTTGGAGGAAGGTGGTGTTATTTGATTATGATGGAGATCCAATAGTGTTTGTTGGCAAGAGAGACCCTCAGATAGTTCAGAGGCATGTTCCTTATTTTTCATCCTTGATGCATGAGTTGATTTTGAGTCCATAGGAGGTTTAGTATTTTTTGTTTCCATGGTTCATGGAAGAAAACTCTATTGTCTTTATAGAATAGGTTGTAACATTACCCCCTCGATGAGAGATCGAGTTCGGGATCAAGCTATAGCAAGGTGGGTCTCCTATCTCTATATCTCCATATAGGATGGAAGATTATGAGTTGCGAGAGCTTCATATATAGCCTTATGGTCTGTAGCAATGTGGTTTTGTTTAGATGAGTGTGTCACCATGGGGTGAACTAGTTTCATTCTTAAAGAATGACCATGTCAATTTGGGGTTGTGTGTTGATTATCATTGCTTGAACAAAGTGACGTTGAAGAAACACTACCCTATTCCATATATTGATGATTTTTTGACCAGTTGAAGGGTGAAAGTTGGTTCTTGATGATTGACTTGTGGTTAAGGTATCATCAGATACAAGTGAAGGATAAGGATTTCCTAAAGAATGCTTTCCATTGTCATAATGGGCATTACGAGTTCTTGGTGATGTCGTTCAGTGTGATGAATGATCCATCTATGTTCATGGGGTCGATGAATGCTATGTTTTTTGAGTTCATGGATAAGTTTTTGGTGGTTTTCATCGATGAAATCCTCTTGTACTCTGTGTGTCTGAGGAGGAGCATGAATTGTATCAACATGCCATTTTGGGAGTTCTTCATCGCTATTAGCTCTTTGGGATGTTGTCTAAGTGAGATTATTGGAATCAATAAGTACATTTCTAGGGGAATGTTGTGTCCCAGTAGGGATTAGTTGTGGATCCATCGAAGATAGAATTAGTTCGGTCTTGGGAAACCCCCAAGATAGTGGTAGCAGTGAGATGTTTCCTTGGTCTCATAGGCTATTACAAGGGGTTCATGGCCGATTTATCTCAGATTTCGACTCTCTGATAGCCTTGACCTGGAAGGATCAGGAGTTCATGTGGACTGGTAAGTGTCATGATTCTTTTTATTATCTAAAGGAGAAGTTGGTCAGTGCTCTGGTTCTTTGTCTTCTATTTGAGGGAGTACACTTTGACATTTATTGTGATGCTCTATGTCTTGGGTTAGGATATGTTATGATGTAAAATAGATTATTTATTGCATATAGGTCTCAAAAGGTCTGACCCCATGAATGTAACTATTCTACTGATTATCTCAAGTTGGTGCTGGTGGTGTTCTCTCTGGTGTTGTGGAGTCAATACCTCATCAGCGAGCACATTGTGTTTTCCCCGATCATAAAATATTGAGGTATGTTTTCTCCCAGTGTGACTTGACCTTGCAGAAACATCAGTGGATTAAGTTATTACAAGAATAGGACATTGAAATTTCATATACACCTAGTAAAGGGAATGATTTAGATGATGTGTTGAACATGAAGTCGCACAATGATGCATTGCATGAATCTAGTGATTCCTATAGAGTGATGGAAGTGATTTCAGCGTTTCATCTGAATATGGGAGAAGTAGGGGGTAGAGTTTCTCTTTTCTAGATTACAGTGTTGTCATCTATGATGCAGTAGGTAGAAGAGTCCCAGTTGGGGGATCAAGAGGTAGTGGTCTGGAGAGAATGAGTTGTTTGTGGTGAAGCCTCAGATGGTTGGTATGAGGATGAACAACACTGAGTGTTGTTTCATGGAAGGTTTTTCGTTCCATTGGAGATGCATGAAATGGTTCTCAGGGAGTTCTATGGTTCCCCCTTAGTGGTATATCCTGGTGTGATGAAAATGTTCCATGCCATGAGGAGTCTGTTTTGGGCCTAGGTTAATGCATGCAGTTACAAAGTTTGTGTCTTGAGGTTTGGTCTGCCATAAGATGAAGGCCATGCACCGTGTTCCCGGTGGGTTTATATAGACATTGGATGTTCCTCATTAGAAGTGGTAGGACATCTAAACGGACTTTGTTACTAGTATACCTCAAGATCAGGGAGGCTATGAAACTATATGGGTGATTCCTGATTACTTGAAGAAATCATCCCACTACATAGAGATCTAGAAGTCGAGCTCCATGGAGGTTTTATCAAGGAATTATCTAGACGATTTGGTGAGCCTCCACAAAGTCCTAAGGTGGATCATTTCTTATCGAGACCCACATTTTATATCTCGGGTGTGAAGAGGTATCCAATATTCTTTTGGTTTTCAGTTATGCCTTAACACTTCTTTTCATCCGTAAACAAACGATCATACAGATAAGTCCATTCATACTCTTGAAGACATGTTGCGCTCTTGTGTCCTAGATTTTGGAGGTTCATGGATGAGAAACAGACCCTTGGTAGAGTTGACATACAAAAATATTATTCACTTGAAAATTAGTATGGATCCATTTGAATCCATTTATGGCTGACCTTTCTATTCTCCATTGTGATGTATTGGGGTCAGAGAGTTAGTAATTCTTGGTCCGAAACTAGTACAAAAGATGACAAAGATGATTCTGGTGATTTTCTAGAGGATTAAGGTAGAAAAAGATCATCATAAATCATATTCCATTCATAGGAGGATACCTCTAGGGTTTGATGTTGAGGATCATGTGTTTCTGAAGGTGACCCTTCATCATGGGTTCTGATTGTTCGGTCAAGGGAGTAAGCTTTATCCTTGGTTTGTTGGGCCTTTCGTGGTGTGGGCTCGTGTGGGAGTCATGGAATATCGAGTAGCACTTCCCTTGTAGATAATTCGGATGCAAGATGTCTTTCAGGAATCACATCTACATTATTATCATCATAACGACTCTCACATTATCTATTGGGGCGAGATCAACATTCACAATTATGCGACCTTTGAGGAGCGGCTGGTATAGATCCATGATAGTAAGGAAAAAGTGTTACATGGGAATGTGATTCCCTTGTTTTGGGTTTTGTGGTGGCATTGTGGCATGGAGGAGAGTACATGGGAACATGAGTCATAGATACACGCTCAGTACCCTGAGCTATTTGTTTCTTATCACTTCTCTTGTAATGATGTTCATCTTTGGTTGTATACCATTCTTGTTAATGAGATGAAATTCTTTTTTTTCTTATTATTTCGTTCTCTCTATTGAGAGTTACCTCTCCGAGAGAGTGTTCAGAAGTTGTTTCTGGTTTTTTTGCAGTTTTTCATGTTCCTTTTTGAAGGGGTTGAGCTCATTTGGTGGCAAGATCCTTGAGATGTATCTCAAAGGTGGTTGTTCAGACCCCTTTTTCTTTTTTCTATATGGTTTGGTTTTGGATTCTCGAGGAAGGTAATGATTTGAGAGGTATCTAATGTAATGTCCCAAACCTATCTGGTCTATTCATTTGCTGAGATCTAGGGTTTGAACTCCTCTGGGTGGTTTTCCAAATTTACAAAATACTTTTATGAAATGGTGTCTCATCCTTTGATAAATTTCCAAACTATTTCATTAAATTGTGTCATGAAATAGTTTTACTTCCTTTTCACAATTTCCAAAATATTTCATTAAATGGTGTCATGAAACAGTGTCACTTCCTATTCCAAATTTCCAAACTGTTTCATGAAATGGTGTGAAAAATTGGTGCCACTTCCTTTTCCAAATTTCCATTCTTTTTCATGAAACAATGACATAAAAAAATGTCCCATCTTTGCGATATTTCAATATAGTTTCATGAAATGGTGTCATGAAACAGTGTCACTTACTTTTACAAAATTTGAAACTATGTCATGAAATGGTCTAAATAAATGGTGCAACATCCTTTTCCAAATTTCCAAACTATTTCATGAAACAGTGTCATGAAGCCGTGTCACTCCCTTGGCCAAATTTCCAAACTATTTCATGAAACGGTGTTATGAAATAGTGCCACTTACTTTACCAAATTTCCATACTATTTCATGAAATGGTGCCTCTAAATGGTGTCACTCCCTTTTCCAAATTTAAAAATAGTTTTATGAAATGATGTCATGAAACGATGCTACTTCCTTTAACAAATTTACAAATAGTTTCATTAAAGGATGTCATCAATTAGTGTCACTTTTTTTTTCCAAATTTCTAAACTATTTAATGAAACAATGGAACAGAATTGGAGGAAAAAAATGGTGGCACCAAAATGGTGTCATGAATAGTGCTTCTAGAACTGTGTCATTACCTCTGTCAAATTTTCAAATTTTTCCAAATTTCGCACACTTTAGCCTTATTGACACTCCCTTTCATGTAAAATGAATTAAAATACTTTTTAAGGTATTTAAGGCCAATTAAAAGACCATAAATCCTATCTTAAATTTTTTTCTAATAGTCTGGAATACTATACTAAGTCCAAATGTGTGATATATGATTGATCTGATCTTAACGAAAAATACAGCATATCTTAAATCGTTGCTCTATGAAATCTTCTAAAGGGAAGAGATATATTCATCCCTTATTCATCCTTATTGTTACCTAGTTTGAGATGATAGGACCTTTACTTCCATCCCATAGGAGTCGTGCATAGTGCTGAAACCTTGGATCATATCTTCCCCGGAGTTTCTTCCTACTGCATGCACACCCCTATTTTCACGCAACTAGGAAGTGTTGATCCTTATTTAATATAAGGTATGTCATACCTCCATTATTTTGGGTTCTAATCCTTCCATTCCTCCTATCCATTATATGGAATGTGATATCCATGTTTCTAATGGAGTTTTACTAGGTGTTGGTTGGTGTGGTGGTCTCTCTACGTCATCAGGTGGATACCATCTTCCAGGAGAGGTGATCACAATCTGTTGTGTTGGCTGTTCTCGAGAAAGGAACATATGAAACCTTTTAAAGTAGGGTGTCCATGGATTCTCAATTCTTTTACGTTCATCTATAGAGTTATCATGTTTTAGCTCACTAGATCACAATGGAATTGACATAATAAATATTCAAATGGGATAAATAAATTGGTATTGATCGTAGGTTGTTGACTCTTATTTTTCTAGATAGTGTGATATCAATAATTTCTTTGTATAACATGTCATCCTTGATAGAAATAAGCAAATAATTTATATCATGGATTAATTTTAAATTAATTTGATAAAGATAAAAAGGTATGTTTTTGAATCTGATTTTTGCTGTAGTAAACTGTTGATAATCGAATGGTTATAGTTATGCATGTTTAAAAGAAATGGATAATTCAAGATGGATTAAAGAACCGGTTGTTTGATAAAAGATAATGCATGGAAGGGTTATGAGTTACCCTCTTTCTTGTAAATTCAAAGTTCCTTATGCTTGGAGACGTGAGTGCTTGTTGTGTGTAAAGGATAGATGCATTTCTTGGGGCTGAGAGCCCAATGGATTTTTGATTTTTTTCCTGATGCTTGTGTTGTGGAGTGATCCTAGTATGGCTGAACTGGGGTAGCTGTTTTGGTATGTGTGGTGGGGAGGCCTAGGTTCTGGGGTAGCATTTGACACCTAGAGTGGCGAGATGCATTGGTTTATGCATGCGTGTGTCTGGGAGGACACCAGAGATGATGAAATAGGTCAGTTATGAATGCTGGATTCTTTTTTAATCTTATTTTTTGTTTATCTTCTTAAGTTTTCCCAATTATTAAGGTAGTTGGTCTTTCTTACCATCTTTATAAATGGGTAAAATACACACGGGTTATGCCACATGCTTTCCGTGTTTAGCTTCTCGAGGTTGGAAGGGTCTTTTCTCTTGTTTTAGGTGGAAAAAGCTTGACAGATAGTCCATCTACTCATCGTGTTATGCCCCTTGTGTTTGGTAGCATAGTTTTTATTTTCTAGAATGATTTTAATTATTGAAATGTAACAAATCTGTTAATAAATTATTTAATTAATGATGTTAACCATGGGGTTGGATATTATTGGGATGCAATGATGAGGTAATATTTATGAGAAGCTTTGGACTTGGTTTGTTATGCATGGAGGGAATTGAACATATAGTGAATCCAATAAAACATAATTTGTAATTAATAAAAGTTAATTAATTGTTAAATAATTAATTACATAATTTGAAAATTATAAAAATGGATAATTAACATAACATGACTCTTTAAATGGTTATATGCTTATAGGATATCTAGTCTTAGTAGTGGCAGCCGGGTGTCCGAGAGATGTTAGATGCAGTTGAGTCTAATGCTAGGTTTTTCCCAAAGTGTGGTTGTGAGATACAATATATCAGGTACTTTTTATGTTTCTATATGATACTCCACCCTATTGATTAGGGAAACTAACCCTCTGGGGAATCTGAGCCATGGGGGGGGGGGGGGGGTCCCCAACATCCTTATGGGAGGATGGATGGCTGATTACCCCCTTTGGTACCACTCTATTCTCTTGGTAGTTACATGTGATGGTCAGAATAATGGATTGTTTTCCCCATATATGTGTTTAGAGGGCTGTAATGGATTATGGTTATTAACACACATATATTCCGGATATAGTTTTTTATAGAAAACTATAGGTGTAATGTGTATAGGATATGATGGCTTGAGGATAATTACTTGGTGTGTGGGATGTAATGGCTTGAGGTATAATACCCAATTTATAATTCATGTTATGTGAGGTATGGTGGATCCCAAAAACTACATGGTTACTTTGGGTACGTGCACATGTTGGTTGTGTTGCATGTGGCGCATGTTGTGGTTCTTCACCTAGGTGCCTACAGGAAAGTCTTTTTGGAGATATATTCTTAGGATGTGCGACCTTGGGGAAAATAATAAAACCTTTGGGGAGGTGGTAGAAGGGTACCCTTGATGTTATTTATTATATTATATACTATTTTATGTGATACTTTGTGAGAGTATCCATGGTGAGGTAGGGAACATAATATACCTATTTTGGTGGCAAGTTAGTTTTAGTTTTTGTTCACTGTGCTTTAGCATTATTTTGTTACTTTTTCATGAGATGATCTAGGGATGACCCTACTGAGTATATTTTTATACATACCCTACATATATACAACTTTTTTTTTCAGGTCACTTGGATTAGGTAGGAGATCATGCTGGTTATTACTAGATTGGGTTTTACAGGAGCTGCTCAGGCTTCGTGGTTGCGGCCGTTTTAGTTTCATTTTGTACTTGAAGTTTTCCTTTTCAGATGTATTAGTTATTTCATGAAATTACATACATTTACTTGGGTTTCTCTTATGGTAAAGTCCGAGTTAGATTTGGTTTTTTTATACCTTATATAACTCTTTCTCATGTGTTCTTTGGGAGAGAAATGCCTCCAATTTTTGTGTCTATTATACCCTTGGTGCTAGTGTACATCTTGGGACCTACCAGAGGTGGGACTCGAGTGTCACTATCTCCCTTCTCACATTTCTAGCCCAAGAGGGGTACACATTTTGGGGATGGGTCCGTGACAAGAATTATTCATAATATCATCATCTTTTACCCGTATCTGATGATATCCTAGACATAAATCGATCTTTGAGAACCAACTCTCTCCTTTTAGTTGACTGAATAAAGCATAAATCCATAGAAGAGGATAATAGTTCATCACTTTCACTTGGTTTAAGTGAAAATAATAATCAAAAAGCTGAAAACTACCCTTAGCCTTCTTGAAGAAACAAAACTGATTCACTTATATGTATAACAGTGAACAGAACAAAACTGTACTACTATAGGTCATTGAGTTTTACATTCAACTACTAAAACTCATAAGGTACCATAATATATGGAGACACTGAGATCAGAGAAATGCCTTGTAATATCCTAATCCCAAACATGATCTCACACTAATTGCGTGATGCTAAAACACCCTCTGTAAATACATTACTATAATCTACCACAACCCTATAGATAACTGACAACTAAACCTTTTACGAGATCAAAATCATCTTGTTCATTAAGGATAACATATATGGAACACACCATTAACCCATACAAGGGTCATGCATTCCAACAAACATAGCTAGCTCTCAGTCAGTATCATAGAACCAATCTTGCAACGTGAACCATTCCATGATATCCTGAACAAAATAAAACTAATATATCCTATGCATGATTTCATATGGGTGTATTTTGAAACATAATAAATTTCCCTTACAGAGCTTATAACCCAGTAGTGTCTCCAAATTTCTACATTCATCATACAAGTCTTCTCAACCTCCAACTAGCATAGTCATTTCCAAGGGCACTGTAATACTATCTACCTCAAGTGAAAAAGCATGGATCATTATAAGTGATATAAAGAAGAGCATGAAACCACTAAGAAACAAAATAAAAGGGTACCTCGAGCGATGTGAATCTTCCATGGGGAAGGTAATACTAATGAATTACTCTCCCCAAAACCTGCTCTACCACCAGTCTAACTCTGTGGATGAACTACTCCACAGCTTCACTATACTTTTTGTGGATGAGGAGCATCTTGGGGGATATTATATTCCTATACCATCTCATATCTGATGATCCCAAACTGAAATACCTTTCTACTGATACCTCTATTGAAACATTGTAAATGGGGGAACCTGATGTGGAACACCGAGCACACAATGACTGCTTATAATGATAAATCACTCTCATTGTTGATGAACTAATCTTATACAAGGAAAACATGCATCTGATCTATCAAATATATCTGATATCCCCCACCCCTAGGGAAATGGGATGATGAGGGTTGGGACCTACCCTACACTGACTAAAATCTCTTCTGTCTAGGAAAATATGAACTCTAGTCCAGAGCTTTGCTTTATGAAAAATATTAATGACTCCCCTCACATGATGATCTAGTTCTTTCTAGATTCCTCTCATTGACCTATACCCTCACCAGAATGCTGAGATACATCTTCACCATAAATATGGTGACTTGTCATTGGATCTATGGATGCAAAGACACCTCAAAATTCTTCTCCCTAGGATCCTCATCTGGAAACATATCTAAATAATATTTCAAAATGGTCCTAAAATAGATCCTAAACTCTCACTAATGGAGATACCCTATCAAAGGGTTAGTAGAGACTAGCGACTAGCTACCTTTATAGTCAAAAAATGAAAATATTATCTAAACTTGTCCTAGACCATATCCCAAAATTCTACTGATAACTCACGATACCTGAGGAATAAAAACAACCACTTCCTAACTACTCCATGCATCATTTTCAAAGACAAAGAAATCTAGTGCTCCTTCAGAGCATGAATCAAACTAAAATTTATCTCAACATACTTAAAATAGACTTCTATGAGTTAATTTAAAACTAGTCCCTAATAATTTTTTATTCTCTAGAATTGAAACTTCTAGAGTTTACTCTAATAATTATCATCCTCCTCAACCTCTACTATGCTATGATATACTGGAATATGTTGTTGAACATTTTCAGTGTGAACCTAATGAAGACGTCTACCTAGAGCCATACCTGTAAGAAAAAAACTATTATAGCTCAGTAACCTAGAATATGGAATACTTATAATTAGTTAACTAATTATTTTATTATCTTATTATGGTTTTTTACCTATCCTAAGGTCTACCCATTTCAAATGAAGTTTCAGAGAAGAATGTTGCATGATAATTTCCAAGGTCTCTAACCTCCAATCAATATCACTTCATTTGTTAGTCCCATTAGACAAAATGTTCTATGCTTTAAATCACATTTTTTCCTAAATAGCAATGTATCAATGGGTCTCTTGTGTTTACATTGCTTACTAGACATTGGAGACACTGTTTCCCTACCAACCCACACAACCTAACCTAATCCTACTCTGAACTCCATCATATACCTCAAAACATAACCTCAGATACCACTATGTCATGACCCCTCCCCATAAAGATACCTAAATGAGGGGATAATGATAGTGACTATCTGATTCCCTCCTCTACTAGGCCCAGAGATGGTGTCTAGCATTGCGGGTATAATAAACATGCATATGGGATGAATTAACCTCAAAGAGAAACATGTATATGAATAGATAAGCATGATACAAAACCAAAAAATAAAAGAAATATATAAAAGAAAACCCAAGAGCAAACATAAAATTCCATATAGTACTAAAATATTGAAAGGAAACTACAAATTCCAAAAAGGTAAAGACGACATCAATCGTGAAGTCCAAATAGATCATGAAAAGCCCCAATCTAGTAATATCCCTCCTGATCTCTGACCAAATCCATATGACCTGAAAAATAGTTTACATATAAATTGGTTGAGAATAATAGTATACATAGTATGATCCTCCCAGGAACCTCTCATGATAATGATAAGGAAATAATGTTGAATCACATTGAACACTAGTGAAACTAACTCATCACCTAGATAGGTACAGTAAGTTCACAGTCTCATAATGGATATCTCTCACCATGTATCTAGTAAAAGAGTTAATATATTATAGTAATGAAACATAAAGGGTACCCCCCTCCCTCTTTCCCACTAGGTTTATTTTCTTCCCCAATACTACATGTCCATATGCTTCTCTCTCTAAAAGTAAGATGGTCCAAAAAAACTAAGTAAAGGCATCACAACTTGCACTTGATGCATCACATAACAACATATTCACAACCATATATCCATATATAGTAACTAAGTAGTATTCAAGAGCCACTAAAGCCTATATGATGTATATAAAAAATTAGGTATTATATCTCAAGCCATTACAGTCCAAAAATGGTGTAATTACCTTATTCCATCACAACCAATACACATTATACCTATAATGATCCTTTGGATACTATATTAGAAAATAACTGTGAAAAAAATAACAATAATCCCTCATATACCTATAGAAACATATGTGTGAAAGCTTATCACTATGTATACCAGCATAAGTAACTTCTAAGAGAAGGGCAAAAGGAATGAGAGGGAACTCATCCATCCTTTATCCTACCATGATGTTGGGGAAAATAACCTTCCATAGTCCACTAGGTATCAGTTTCCCTCCTTGAAATGGGTGGGGTATCATAAGAAACCACATTATATACATGATGTAATATATCTCATAACCACACTCTATGAAAAGAATATTCCTAAATACAACTGCATCGAAGGTTTCTCAGACTCTCTGTTTCCACTTTTAAGACTACATGTCACAGAAAAAACAAAAAAATATAAAAGAGGATAATTAATTAATTCTTCGATTTTTATTATTTCCATCCATTAGTTAATTCATTACCCAATAATTAAACATTAACATTTTTCCACATAACACTATATTAAAGAACCTTAAATTACATTATTCATCACAGTAAATTTCCTTCCCCTAAGAGTAATCCAATACAAGTCCATGGTTTATTAAGATATCATATTTTATGAATTATCATTCCATCATTAAAAAAACCATCGGTTAATAATTATTCAATCACTATTATAATTATTACATAAACATGGTACTTGTAGAAAACCATCCAAAGCTACCCCATAGATGAAACATGCAATTGAGAAGCTCTAGCTACCTCATACTGTGGGCGAAAGGAATGCATATAAATAAGAATCCAAATCATTGGAAATTAAAAAGATTTATAAGTGAGAATACCATCTATCAACATCTCAAAAATGGGTAAGCCCAGTTTTGACCCATTCCACCACCTATGTCACTATGCTCAATACCCACATGCATATACTGATGATTCTCTCCCTCACTAGCATCAACTGTTGTCATATCATCTAATCCTTCCTACTCAAATATACTAAATCATGCATCCCAGAATCTTCCATACCTGGATCGCATCAAATATGGTCCTTAAAGAATATCATCCATACCTGTATTAGCTATATTAGGCATATATTACTAGGATCATATCTATATAACATAAAAAAAATAAAAATAAATAAACAATAAACAAACATGGAAACTAGGCCCTCAAAAAAGGAATTTATCTTTCTCATGAAAATGATCTCTCATGGCTGTAAAAGAAAGAAATCAGCCTTCTCAATAAAATGGGGAACTATTTCCCTAGAAATTTAACATTGTCGCATAATTGGTTTTTACTCCATCCTAAATAAACTGATTCATTTTTAATGTGTTCCGTCCATAGGAAACCTTATGCATGAAGCTTTGTAAAGATACTAAATTAATTTAACAATTAATTCTAAGATGATTTTGAGCATCCAACCATTAACATTCATCATTCCATATTAATTATTAAAAAAAGAATAAACATGATTCACATTATTTATCAATTCCACTAATCACAAGGATGATCACATTTAATTAAACATTCATACTCACATTAATTTGATTGACATCAAATTACAAAAAACACTGGATTCCAATAGGCATATTTGTCAATATTTTAATGAAATTAATTATCAATTATTTTAGTCTTTTTATTCATTATCAATTTAAACATTCAAATCCAATAATACCAAATTTTTAGAAAATAATATCTTAGATTCAAAATTATCTAGAAAATCAAGAGGTAAACCACTATCTTTGTATAAAGAGACAACATCGAAATGAGATTTATATCTAATTTATTTATTATGATTCAATATTATTAGGTCAATTCCATTTCCATCCAAAGGTCTAAATTTTGATCAATTTATGATTTCATGTAAATAAATTGTGAATCAAGGAATCACCTATATCGATAGATGTCATCTTTATCCGCATGAGAATGTGCACTTCTTGGGTACCTAATCACCTCTACCATAAGAAAAACATCAATAAGGGGAAACTACACTATAACATCAACAATAAACAACCAAAAAATCCTAATTAGAAATATTATAGATCATCCACCATTTCATAGAAAAAAGTATAGATATAAAACAACACTAAATGACAGAGAAATCATACGAAACAAAGGTTAAAAAAACCATGGATAACCATTGATTGATGATGTAAGGACACATATTGATTCCCATCAAAGGTTTATATAAATTCCAATGGAGGGAGCTAGTGGTCACCTAGAATGATAGAGGTAGGAACAATAGGCCATGGGGTTTGTGAAAAACCCATGCAACTACACCCTTTAATGATGTAGTGAATATGGGATATACACGACCTATAATCCCATTTCATGTTATGTTAATCATTGATGTTTATTTTATGCTAATTAAGCGTAACCTTTTTTTATTTGACCATGAAAATTTACACATCATGAACCAACCATATATTATCATGAACCACTATTTCACATCATTTAACTTTACATGATGTGAATTCTGTAAACTATTGTCCTTTTGTAGGAAAACACCTTCATACCACTTCAAATTCTCCTTTGATAACTATGATACATGAAAACAAATAAAGGGCCAGTCTACATAGACCCATTACCATAAAATACTAATATACTTATGTAGAATTTTATTATTTTTTACTTTGATAAAATAAATCATTCCTTTTGAAAATTTTTTATATATCAAATTATATTATAATAAAGTGGAAGCTATTTTTTATTCTTGAATATAAGTATTTCTGTTTTCGTGTTTGTTGTATAGATTAAAAGATAAAAATATTTAGAAAATTTTTGGAAACCATCTTTAATAGAATAAGATCATCCATATTCATTAACATATAACTTCTAGAAGGTTCATTTCTTCTTTATTATAATCCACTAACTATTCCCATTGATTCCATTTAAATTTTTCATTAATCTCAACTGGGTAGAGAGGTCAATTTTTTCTATATAATGTTTCAAGAAGGGGGAGATGTATTTCCTAGAAGGATAATTTAAAAAAATTAATGTGAATATGTTTTCACTTCTATATTTGGTACATATCTTATAAAGGATAACAATTTATGAAAAATATATGATTTTCTATTTTTTTCTGTATAAAATAGGTATATTTTTTTTATAACATTCTATAATTGTTATTATTTTTATCTTTTTAAAAATCATTAATGGGGATAAATTTGATAATATTACATTATATTTTTCCTTCTTGAGATTAGTAAATATATTTTTCATATATATTTTTCATGGAGGATAATTTTGATCATGTGATAGATTTTTTGTAACTAAGCATTTGTGTTTCATAATGGAAAAGTTATATTTTATTAGAAATAATAACTTTTGAGATTTTTTTCATTCATTACATCATGTTTTTTATGTAATGTTTTTTCATTTCTGAATCCCTATCAAACATACCTTCCATGGATGTTTTTATTACACAATTGGGAATACTATTGAGTAAATAAATCTTATTTGTTTTTGAAAATTATAATACACATTAATAAAAATTTGAAATAACACGTGGTTTTTTATGTTCTATTATTATGGATATTTAAATTTATATTGTCTATGATATGATGAACTAAAGATATCCATCATATTTATTTAATAGTGATATGTTAAGATGAATTTCATTCATATGAAAATGTCACCACTTTTGATTCCATTATAATAGAATAAATAACTAATTGGATTTGGTTTAACTGGGGTCTATAAGTTGTACTAACAGATTCTTGGAATGAATGATAATATATTTCATTTATTCATAGTTTTTGGAATTATTTTACTACTTTGAGTGTTTTTATTGAAATGTTTTTTGCAATGTGTTTACTAAGAGATTCTATTTTTTGAGGACTAATAGTAAAATATATTTGTTTTGATTTTTTAATCACATATTTTAATACATTATGACCAATGATTTTCCAATGTTAGGAAACTACATCTTCCAAATTGAGATGTTCGATGTTATCCTATTAAAAACATGATATCGATTGTTCTGATAAATGAGTATCCAATGGGTATAGTTTCATACTATAAATGCTTTGGTTAAAGAAGTTATTAGTGAAAATGACAAACATTGTAATGCGTTTAATCATATTTTTCACTTCAGTGGGACATTAACAACTTTTTCATGGTGATTGAAAATCATACTTCTTTGTAATAAATGTGAAGAGTTCCCATGATTGGAATTGTTTTGTAATAAATATCCACTATAATATTATTTTTATTTTAATACAATAGTTCATGTTTTATTTTTATTTAGTATTATAATAATATTTAATTTCATTAAATTTAATGGTGATGTTTTGAATATTTATTTTTATTATATTACTCCATGTATTATATTTTTACATCGATTACTCTGGGTTTTTGGACATTATATCTCCCAAAAAATTTAATTATTATTGTGGGAAAAAACATAATGTTAATTATTGGATTCAAATCACCCCTCACCAAGAAGATACAATAATTATATTATATAAGATAATAAAAAAACCATATCCTATTCCATGGTTTGATGTGCAATTTTAGGTGATTATCTTTTTGAGATTAGGTTCAATAATAAGGAAATAAAAGAATGGTTTAGTGGACTTTTAAATTGGGGGTATGAATGAATATTTTTATATAAGTTACAGGGAATGATTTTTCTTGACTACTTATAGTTTAATGCCACTCTATAAGTACACTACATATTATATCATAGTTGAATAGTGTATATGAATCATTTTAAATGTAATTGGGATTTATAAAATTTAATAAATGGACTAGTATAGTTATGCGTTACAATGAATGATTGTTTTCTATGGGGAAAGGAATTCACACATCACCAGTGATGTGATATCCTATAAGAATGTTTTTGTAATAAATAAATTGGATAGATATAGAAATTATATACGAGTAACATAATGTAGATAAAAATAGAGAAAAATTCTAGGAAACTATATATTATGTTGGATATACATAAGGATGTTATTCTATTAGATATGGAATGCTGTCTAGAGATAAAGACATGGTATAATGGTTGGGTTGGTTAGGCCTTTTTGATTAACTGAAATATTGTTTATAAGAGATATTATAGAGAAATAAGAATTGAACAAGGTTGTTTATATATGATTGGTACATGTGGCATAATGAATTTAGAAAAAACATTAAATTATAATTAGAAGGGCCTAGAATATATTATTTTGTTATATAGTTCCAGGTGGTTTTATATGATTTCATCCTTTCTATTGATGTAATGATTATATTATTGACTGATTTTGGATACTAACCGTCATCTATGTTTTGACGTGACCTCTGATATGATATTTTTTTGGGTGATCTATGTTATTTCATGGACCTTTTTACTATACTAAGGGTATGGTATGTTATTACATGATATGATATTTGATAATAGGATATTAGAATCAATTGGTTTTACTATATTATGTCCAACCTACAATTAAAATGATAATTACGAGAACTATTATTTCATTACTCCTACCACAATTTTGTTAGTTGGATATTATATATCATGAAATGAAATTATATGGTGGGATTGGGGATACCATGTGTTTCTATTATTTAACCGCTACTTAAAATATGAATTATATTGTTCTATAGTATGATGATAAACATGAATGATTTGAAATTAATAAAGAATATATGTTAGTTAATTTGGGTAGATTGTTAAAAAAATGAAAACATTGTTGGATTATGTGTTTTTTATCTATATATTATTTAATTTCATACATGGTTATTCATGGAAACTTATATTTTGGAATATTTAAGGAGCATATCCTTTCTGTCATAATGAGTTTAATATTCAGTCCTTGAACATGCGCTTTGTTGGATGTTTACAATTAATGAAATGTAACATAAGAAAGTGAAAGTGTTTGATGAATGTAGGCTGATTTTTAGTGTATTTATGTGAGATGGAAGATAATTGGTACTAGTCATACATTGAGTATTTTTTGGTAATGGTTCCCAAAGATTTTTTTAATTTTATATATGATATTGTATATGTTTAACCAGCTAAGTGAACCATAATGTGTGATTATATGAAATTATCTTCCAATACATGTTGGTTAAGTTATTATAATTTATTTATTTTTATGGTTATCATTATATTGTAATTACACAGTACTTAATCCATGAATTTATTATTATTGTTTTGGTATTTTATACTTTTAATGGTATATAGAATGAAAATGGATGGAAAATCACCCCTTGGGGTTAAACACAAATACCATAACACTATTCACCCAACTCTAGTAAATTTAGATCCTACTTGAGGTCACATGGAATTATATAATTGGGAAATCTATTTAGTTTATGATGTTTATAGTTTCATTTTTGTCACCAATAAGATGGTGTGAATCAGTGATTTATTTCTTTTTTATGATTTTTTAATTATTCAAACCGGCCTCTATGATCAGTTATGATATCAATCCCCATGTTCTTAGTCAGATCATCTTTTCATGTATTCAAGAATGTGAAATTACATAAAATAACATAATTATTTACAATGTTCAGCCTCAATGTGGGTACCTAATATTTCCTAGATCAATTTTGATTTCTAATACTCATACTTTATCATTAAATATTCACAAGTATATGTATAGATGATTAACCTAAAATCATGTTAAACAATATATTAAAATTCCTTTTTCTATGTTATTATAGTGGATGCCTACAAAAATGTTTTTATAATATCTCACACCACTTGAATACATCTTCTAAAAGTTTTCTTATTCATTCTCTCAAACATTTTGTTATACTTTATCCTGAGAGTTCTTCAATGGACCTCTATATCCTTCCTTGAATAAAAATTTGAATACTCATGTCTTCATGTGTAGTGTAAGTATTGAACATGTTCTCCTTCAAGTCCATTTGTTCATATATTCCTATAAATTTGGACTATATGACATTATCACATCACTCTATGATAATAGAGTATCATAGGTATTCTCCTTGACTATATTCTTCGATACACATATACAGTTTGAGATGCATTCATTTTTTCCATCATTGATACAAAATAAGTATTAAATGTAGAAAAGTATTGTATTATTTTTCTATTATCAATAAACTAATTTAATTTTATTTTTGTTTTAAATTTATATTAATAAAGTCAAGAATATTCTTATAAATATTTTAT
This sequence comes from Viscum album, assembly GCA_963277665.1. Taxonomy (NCBI): domain Eukaryota; kingdom Viridiplantae; phylum Streptophyta; class Magnoliopsida; order Santalales; family Viscaceae; genus Viscum; species Viscum album. The sequence goes on along the minus strand of OY728120.1, from coordinate 880,650,998 downwards.
TTATGGAAAATACATAAATATTCAATGGGAGAAGATCTTCACATTCCAATTGGTGGAATTTTTTAATAAAATCCTTATAAAATTGTCACTACTAGAAAACTGGGTTTTGGAGCCCCCTTACCTATAGCGACTGCCAATGGTGGTCGCTAGGTTTTGCAAAAAAAAGGGTGGCTTATGTGCCCCCAGACCCTCCTCTAGATCCCTCCTCGCCTCACAGCTTCAGCGCCCCCCGAACCCTCCTCATCCCTCCTCACCTCATCGCACACCCTCCCCCGTCGCCACGCGCCCTCCCCCGTCGTCGCGCGTGCTCCCTCGCCGCCCTCCCCCATCACCGCGCGCCCTCCCCCGTCTCCCTCCCCTGTCTCCGCACGCTCTCCCTCACCGCCCTCCCCTTTCGTCGCGTGCCCTCCCTCACTGCCCTCCACCCTCTACCCTCATCGGCCTCCGCCCTCCATCATCTGCCCTCTGGTCGCCCTCCGCCCTACCCTCCCATATCCTCCAGCCTTCCTCTGCCTCTTCCCTCTAGCTCCGGCCACCCTCCGCCCTGCTCTTTGTCCCCTCTGGCCTCCCTCTTCCCTCTGGCCTCCCTCCACCCTTCTCCGACCTCCATGCCCTCCAACCTCCGACCCCTCTGCCCTCCTCCGTCCCCCTTCGGCCCTCCGCCCCCTAGCCCCCCCCACACCCTGGACGCCCCCTGCACCCCGGACACCCCCCTGCACCTCGCCAACCCTCGTCCCCTCTGTCTTCGTCCCCTCCCTCGCCGCACCACCGCTACCCGTCCCCTCCCTCACTATCCTCTCCCTTGCCGCACTGTCGCTGATCGGTCCCCTCCCTCCCCGTAGGCCGCTACTCGTCCCCTCACCGCTGCCACCTATCCACTCCGGCTTCCCTGTACTTGGTACCCTCCCTCGTCACCCCACCCTCACTGCACCGTCGCCACCTCACCACCTCCTATCCTCCAGCTCCCTGTCGCCACCGCTGCCCGTCCCCTCCCTCACCGCACCGCCTCCGGCTCCAGCTCCCCTCCGCTACCTCTCCTCTCCCTCACAACACCGTCTTCGGCTCCCCTCCCTTCCAGATTTGTAGCACAATTAGGTATGGCATGGGATTTCACTTACATTATTATTTTATAAATGGTTCACAAACAATTAATTAATATTTATTTTAAATATATTTTATATGAAAAATGAAAATGTAATAAGTCTTGTGTAAATTTTTGTTATAGAGATCTTATTATGGATAAGAGTTGGATTGATCTTCTAAATCGAACTTCTAGAGAATATTTCAATAGAATTATGTAGTTTATTTACTTCACCAGAGGATTTGAAAGTGACTATATTAGTTTTCCATGTAGAAAATGTGAAAAAATATATCAATTCACACAAGATACTGTGAGGGAGCACCTAATATTTAATGGATTTCTGAAAAATTATTAGAGTTGGACTCGCCATAGAGAAGAATATGTTCATTTTCAAAATATGGATGCAGTTCAGATGGATGTTGATGCAAGGATGAATGATCCAATGCATGAAATGCTTAATGAAATGGTACGTGGGTTGGATCCTGAAGGCATTAACATCCAGAATCTTGAGACCGGTGAGATAAATCTTTACTCTAGTGAAGATCGTGATTCGAGGAGGTTTTATGAAACACTTGATGATGCAAAAACAGAATTATATCTTGGATTTAATTCTTATAATAAATTGTCATTTATCATGGAGTTGTTGCATTTGAAGAATTTGAATCATTGGTCAGACACATCATTTGACATGCTGGTGGTGTTATTGAAAAAGGTTCTTCCTTTCAACGCTAAGATTCCTGAGTCGTATTACCATGCTCGTAAGTTGAAATAGAACTTAGGTTTTACATATGAGACCATAGATGCATGTGCAAACAACTGTATATTGTTTAGAAAGGAAACTGCCCATTTGGATATTTGTACGATTTGTGGTGCTTCTAGGTGGAAGAAGAATAGGGGAAATTAGACTCATCAAAGTTAGATTGCGATACAGGGGAAGCTGATTTCTGTAAAGAAAATGCGTTACTTTCCCCTTAAACCAAGGTTGAAAAGATTTTTTATGTCATCTAAAGTTTCTAATTTAATGAGATGGCATGCAGAAAGAGTTCATGAAAGTGATATGTTAACCCACCCGGCAGACTCTCAGGCATGGAAGGATTTTGATAAGAGACATCCTGAATTTTCTAACGATGTTCGTAATGTCCGATTGGGATTGGCAGTAGATGGTTTCAATCCATTCAAGTCTATGGTTGGTTGAACTCATAGCACATGGCCCATGGTGTGGTTCAGTATAATCTTCCTCTGTGGCTTTGTATTAAGCAACAAATTTATATTACTTTCCACTCTTATTGATGGACCTAAATGTCTGAGGGGATAAGGATTGATGTTTATCTTCAACATTTATTGATGAGTTGAATGAATTTTGGGGCGATGGTGTGATGACTTATGAATGTGAAATGAATGAAATGTTCAAACGCAGGCTGCTTTATTGTGAAAATCAATGATTTCCTAGATTATGAAAATTTATCAGGCGGGAGTACGAAAGGGGAATTTGCATTCCCTTGTTGCAATAAAAGTAAAAAATCTATATGGATTAAGAATTCCAAAAAATGGGCATATATGGGTCACATACATTTTCTCCCCCTCAGCACAGGTTCAGAAAGGACAGAGTGGCATTTGATGGTTCTAGAGAGTTCATCCCATCACTAAAGATCATGATAGGAGTAGAAATGTTATCACAGATTGAGAAAGGAAACATCCACACATTATATGAAATTACAGATTTGGTGGATCCTCAAGTACGTAATATTTGTGCTGCGGGTAGGCAGCGCAGTCACAATTGGAAAAAGAAAAGTATTTTTTATTGTCTTCCATATTGGAAAACTACAATGCTGAGGAATAATTTGGATGTCATGCACATTAAAAAAAATGTTTGTGATAACATATTGTGGACCATTTTAGGTGTCAGTGGAAAATAAAAGGACCATGTTAATGCACGCCGTGATTTGGAAGAAATTGGTTTAAGGAAACAGTTTCATTTACAGTTAGTTGAGGGAAACAAGGCATATATGCCTGCTGCACAGTATACAATGAGTACAAAGGAGAAACATGCATTTCTTTCCATTTTGAAGATGATCAAGGTGCCTGATGGTTACTCTTCAAATATTTCAAAGTGTGTGAATCTGACGAGCAAGACATTTCAAGGGTTGAAAAGTCATGACAATCACATACTACTTTAGCAGTTGATTCCAATCGCAATTTGTGATTGTTTATCTCCCAATTTTGTTCAGTTGTTGATTGAGATGAGTAATTTTTTAGACAGATTTGTATAAGAAATCAACGAATGAGTGATTTAAAAAGTTTAGAGGACCAAATTGTACTTACGCTTTGTCACTTTGAGAAACTATTTCCCCCCTCATTTTTTGATGTTATGGTCCACTTGAAAGTGCACCTAACTGATGAAGTATTGGCTGCTGGTCCAGTGAAATTCAAGTGGATGTATCCTATTGAGCGGTATTTGAGTACATTGAAACGATTTGTACGCAACAAAGATCGTCTGGAGGCATCAATAGCCAATGGTTATTTGATGGATGAGTGTACTAATATTTGTGTAGAATATATTACAGATGTTGAAACAAAATTAGATAAGCCCTCTCAGATTCATGATGGTCCAGTTGGGGAAGGAACCACATATGATATGGACAACATTGAGTGGATACAAGTGCATCAATATATCTTGTTCAATACTCCATCAGTTGCACCATTAATGCAGTAAGTATCTTATCACCTTTATTGTTTAACTTTTACATGTTTTTTTTGCATAATTTGATCATTTAAACATCACGTTATCATTTGTAGGAAACACATTAATGAGATAAAAGAAGAGATGTATAGCATGACTGAGTTGCAAATTCAACAATCTCATTATGCGTCATTTCATGATTGGTTCAAGGATTATGTACGTATAAATTTATTTTCATTATGAGTGAATTATTATACTAATTTCTTTCTATATATATAATTATTTAATTCTATGAATTATGTAGGTTCATAAGATGAGGAAGTTAGGGGACCCCACGCTAACTAAAGAATTTATCCAACTGGCTGAGTGTCCATCTATAATGGCTCGTCGTTATAAATCTATAGATGCTAATGGTTTTTGATTTCTCATTAAAGAAGTTGATGAAAAACGAGAAACACAAAACAGTGGAATCGGTTGACCATTTGTCGATTCTGGTTATTACTATGGTAAATTGATAGACATCATTGAAGTTGTTTACACACACGGGTTGAAGTACATATTGTTAAAGTGTAATTAGGTTGATCCAGTGTGTGGATGTAAAGTCGATCAATATCAGTTTTCATTGGTGAATTTTAACTATATGTTAAACAGAAATGAATGAGTTGATAATGAACCTTTAATTTTGATATCACAAGCAGAATAAGTATTCTTCATTACTTCTCCTTCGAATCCAAGTTGGCAAGTTGTTGTCAAAGTGTCTCAGTGAGGAGTGTTTTTATTTGAACAAGATGAACCTGAGACTGTTCTTTTTTGTTTCCCAACTTCTTGATCAACATACCATAGTTCAACGTGAAGAAGATATTTATTGGTTCAGAGCAGCTGTTGATGGAGAAACGGTCGATTTTCATGCTTAATGAAAGGTATAATTGTTTTCCCGCTATTCATCCTAGGATATCATAAATTATCTAACAATTTTATAAATCCTAATAAGTTTTAATCCTCACTTTTGGATGTTTATTTAGTTATAAATATTTTGGGTGATTTAACTCATGTTATATTGATGTTATTATCTGTGTATCTTCCCATTAAGGTATTCTTCATTTGGTTCATGTGCTGCTTGAATTTTTATTAATTTAATTTGAATTTTGGCTATGTATTGATTGGTTTTGTACATAATTTTTATATATGTTTTTTTAACTTTATTATTTTTTAAAATTAATTCACAACTAATTATTCAATCCCTTTTTGTTTGATTAATAACTGTACAAGTTTTATTTTTTAAAAAACAATCCAATTTATCATGTGGACACTTTGGATAGTCCCCTTACTAATGTTTTCTATGACTGTAGGCATGTTAGGGGAAGAGGCAGCAGATCCACATCATCCATATGAGGCATCTACGTCTCAGGGTCGAGGTATGTTTGAATGTAATTGTCTCTATTTTTTATGTAATTGATAAACACATATATATATATATATATTTATAACATGTTTCAAACTATATATAAAATTGTTTTCAACAAGATCAGACTCGACTGCTTCTTCTTCTCGCAAGAGAGGCCCTGGTCGTGGAATATTATTATGGAATTCCGACAGAACATTTGATGTTTCCTTTGATGAGGTATTTCATCATGTGGGACGGAATGCCCCTGCATTTATTCGTCAGCTGGGTCATATCATACTTGACCCACATTGATTTCCATTGACCACGCGTGACTGGGCTTCTATCCCTGAGGACACATTAGATTGTCTTTGGAGGGAGGTTCAGGTAAGAATACCATTTTACTTGATTCCCTATGTATAAACAATAATAAAATATGTGATTTTTTTCTTTAATAGAAAAATTTGAAAGTATGTCCTGATGGGTTTCGTCCAGTGTGTATGAGAAAATGTTGTAAGATGTCGAAATTCTATAAAGGCAAAGTCAGGAGGGACTACTGGGTACCAAATGTGGGTGCCCCAGACATTCTGGAAAAAGTCCCGAGAGGTGTCCTCCCGGCTTAGTGGCATGATTCAGTTTCATATTTTCTACTGAGGGTGTTGCGGTTTGTATATTTATTTTGGTATATATATTTTCAAGAATGTGTGATTTTTTTGAAATTTGAATGAATTGAATGTAAGAGGTGTCAACATGACATTCTGAGAATCGAGCATTGCAGGGACCACCTCACAGGCTCGGGACTCATCACGTGTCTCAGATCCGACATGACGTATTTATTATTCATTTTTTAATTTGTTAATTAATATGGTTTTGTGTTTATATTCCATTCATATACAGTTTCAGGAGCAAGGTGCACCGACTGATAAAATGCCGGTGTGGATGAGGACTCGTGATCGCAATGATCTATAGGCTGCAACATTAATAGTAAGTTCTTGTACTCATTACTAATACTTACATAAAATCTGTATATTAATATGTGTATATATATTTAAATATTTCACAGGCTCAATTTGAAGCTGAGTTAGAACATCTTCCAGAGGACCAGCGAAAGATTCCCATCCGAAGGGTTGGGATATTTCATTGCATTATTGGTCAGGACGAGGATGGATAAAGTTTGACCTATGGAACCGGGATTCCTCGTTCCTTAGTGTCATGCGCTGCAGTTATTGGTCCGGATGTGGCTCAGATGACACAACAGTTGTTAGATTTCGAGGCACGGCTGTGCGCTTCTGAGGAGGTAAATGCGCAATTGATCGCTGAGGTTAGATCACTGCGGCAATATGTGCATCCAGGTGATGGTGCTGGGGATCAGACGACACAGGTTTATACTGTATTTATTTATTTAATTTATATTATTTTTTTATGAAAATATTCATAATGTTTATTTGTTGTAGGCCCCTGACCCACCTGATGGAGGTAGTAGTCTTGACCACGCATGACACATCATATTCACAAGGTGTGTTTCTGTTTTTAATGGTGGGGTTGTTATTGATATTTAGGTTGGGTTTCTAGTGAGATTTTATGAGATTTGGGGGAATCATGTGTGTTTTGGCCTCATGCAATATTTGTGTGCACGAATTGAGAGGTAACCATGAAACTGATTAATGATTTGGGTATTTTTTGTTCATTTAATTCTTCAATGTTTTCAATTGCATGTTATGTAATAGTTTTGAAAAAACCATGTGATTCCTAATATAAACCATGAAACTTGTTTTTGATGACTGAGCTGAGGTTCACTATTTGTAGTCCCCGGCCCACCCCAGACACCCCTCCCCGAACCCAGGACAGCCCCCCACATCCCGAAAAGCCCCACCGCACCTCAGACAGCCCTCCCCGCACCCCGGACAGCCCCCCCCAGCACCCCGGACAGCCCTCCCCGCACCCCAGACAGCCCCCCCCCCCGCCCGCACTCCGGAAAACCTCCCCACACCCCGGAGAGCCCCCCCGGAGAGCCCCCCGGAGAGCCCCCCCGCACCCCGGACAGACTTCCCCGGACCCCAGACGACTCCCCATCACCTCGGACAGCCCGCAGCACCCCAGACAGCCCCCCCGCACCCCGGACAGGCCCCCCGCACCCCGGACAACCCTCCCCGCACCCCGAAAATCCCCCCAACACCCCTGCAGCCCCCCCACACCCCAGACAACCCCCCTCACCCCGGACAACCCCCCCCCCCCCCCCCCCCCCGCACCCTGAACTGGCCCACGCACCCCGAACAGCCCCCCCCCCCGCACCCCGGAAATACCCTCCCCGCAACCCGGATAGCCCCCCCGCACCCCGGACAACACCCCCCACACCCCGGACAGCCCTCCCCGCACCCAGGACAGCCCTCCCCGCACCCCAGACAGCCCCCTCACACTTCAGACAGCCACCCTGCACCCCGGATAGCCCCCCGGACATCCCCCCTGCACCCCGGACGACCCTCCCTGTACCTCAGACAACCGTGGTGTGAATTGTGAAATGGTCGGGCATACGACACGTCAATCAGAGGTGTCGTTTGACCGTGGTGACTGGAAACCCGTTTCCGGAGTCATAAAACACCAAAACGGCATGAGATGGTCGAATTTAGATAAAATGTTCTCTGAATGACCTGAAACCACACGAAAATAATAGGAATATTATTCGTGACGTTTAGGAGGAGACAACACACCCATCGGATGTGCGGAGCGCGCAGTACGACCGATTATGTCGTTTTCAGCAGTTCGACGTGCGCTAAAAGGGTGTGTTGGGGGGTCAAAACAACTTGAACGACCTCGTAATTCCACGAAATTATATGAAAATAGCTTTGGTATGAATTGTAAAATGTTTGGGTTGACGGAACATCAATCGGAGGTGTCGTTTGACCGCGGCGACTAGAAACGTGTTTTCGGAGTCAGAGAACACCAAAACGGTGCGAGATGGTTGAATTCAGAGTAAACGTGCTCCTAATGACCTGGAACCACACAAAAACAATAGGAATATTATTCTTGACATGTAGGAGGAGACGACACACCCATCAGACATGCAATGAGCGTGGTACGACCGATTGTGTCATTTTCTGTAGTTCGGTGCACGCTAAAAAGGCGTGTTGGGTGGTCAAAACCACCTGAACAACCGCAGAATGACATGAAATCATACAAAAACATCCGTTGTGTGAATTTTGAAATGGTTGGGCTGACGGCACATCAATCAGAGGTGTCGTTTGACCGCGGTGACCGGAAATGCGTTTCCAGAGTCATAGAACACCAAAACGGCATGAGACGGTCGAATTCGGAGCAAACGGGCTCCGAATGACCTGAAACCACAAAAAACAATAGTAATTTTATTCGTGATGTGTATGAGGAGACTCCATGACCATCGGAAGTGCAGTGTGTGCAGTACAACCGATTGTGTCATTTTCAGCAGTTCGGTGCACGCTAAAAGGGTGCGTTGGGGGGGTCAAAACCACCCAAACGACCTCATAATGCCATAAAATCATACAACAATGGCCGTGGTGTGATTTGTGAAATTTTCGGGCAGAAGGCATGTCAATCAGAGGTGTCGTTTGACCGCGGTGACTGGGAACGCATTTCCGGAGTCATAAAACACCAAAACGGCGTGAGACGGTCATATTCGGAGGAAACGTGATCCGAATGACCTGAAACCACACCAAAACAATAGGAATATTATTCTTTATTTGTATGAGGAGACAGAATGCCTATCGGACGTGTGGTGCACGCGGTATGACCGATTGTGTCATTTTTAGCAGTTCGGCATGGGCTAAAAGGGTGCGTTGGGGGGTCAAAACCACCCAAACGACCTCAGAATGCCATGAAATCATACAAAAACAGCCGTGGTGTGAATTTTGAAATGGTCGGGTAGACAACAAGTCAATAAGAAGTTTCGTTTGACCACATCGACCAGAGACGCATTTCTGGAGTTATAAAACAGCAAAATGGCGTGAGACGGTCGAATTCGGAGCAAACATGCTCTGAATCACCTGAAACCACACGAAAAAATAGGAATATTATTCGTGATGTGTAGGAGGAGGCAGAATGCCTATCGGACGTGCGGTGCACGCGGTACGACCTATTGTGTCGCTTTCCACAGTTCTGCGCATGCTAAAAGGGCGCGTTGGGGGGTCAAAACCACCAGTACGACCACGAAATGCCATGAAATCATACAACAACAGCCGTGGTGTGAATTGTGAAATGGTCAGGCAGATGGCATGTCAATCGGAGGTGTCATTTGACCGCAGTGACTTCAAACGCGTTTTCGAAGTCATAAAACACCAAAACGGCGTGAGACGGTTGAATTCGAAGAAAACATTCTCCGAATGACCTGAAACCACATGAAAACAACATGAATATTATTCGTGATAGGTAGGAGGAGACGGAACGCCGATTGGATGTGCGGTGCGCGTGGTACGATCGATTATGCCGTTTTGAGCAGTTCGACGCGTGCTAAAAGGGCGCTTTGGGGTGTCAAAACCCCCCAAACGACCTCGTAATTCCATGAAATCATATAACAATATCCGTGGTGTGAATTTTAAAATGTTCGGGCAGACGGTATGTCAATCAGAGGTGTCGTTTGACCGCAGTGATCGGAAACACGTTTCTGGAGTCATAAAACACCAAAACGGCGTGAGATGGTCGAATTCAGAGAAGACGTGCTCCAAATTACCTGAAACCACACAAAAACAATAAGAATATTATTCATGACATGTAGGAGGAGACAAAATTCCCATCGGATGTGCGGTGCCCGCGGTACGACCGATTGTGTCATTTTCAGCAGTTCAGTGCGCGCTAAAAGGGCACGTTGGGGGGTCAAAACCACCCAAACGACCTCAGAATGCCATGAAATCATACGACAACAGCCTTGGTGTTAATTGTGAAATGTTCAGGAAGATGGAATGTCAATCAGAGGTGTCTTTTGACCGTGGGGACTGGAAACGCGTTTTTGGAGTCATAAAACACCAAAACGGCGTGAGACGGTCGAATTTGGAGCAAACGTTCTCCGAATGACCTAAAAGCACATGAAAAAAATAGTAATATTATTTTTGACGTGTAGTAGGAGACAAAACACCCATCAGACGTGTGGTGCATGCGGTACGACCGATTGTGTCGTTTTCAGCAGTTCGGCGCGTGCTAAAAGGGCGCGTTTGGGTGTCAAAACCACCCATACGACCTCGGAATTCCATGAAATCATACAAGAACAGCCTTGGTGTGAATTGTGAAATGGTTGGGTAGAAGGAAAATCAATTGGAGGTGTCGTTTGACCGTGGGGACCAGAAATGCGTTTCTGGAGTCATAAAACACCAAAACGGCGTGAAATGGTCGAACTCAGAGCAAACGTGCTCCGAATGACCTGAAACCACATGAAAGAAATAGGAATATTATTCATGACGTGTATGAGGAGAAGAAACGCTCATCAGACTTGCGGTGTGCGTGGTACAACCGATTGTGTCATTTTGAGCAGTTCGGCGCGCGCTAAAAGGGCGCGTTGGGGGGTCAATACCACCCGAACGACCTTGGAATTCCATGAATTCATACGATAACAACCCTGGTGTGAATTTTGAAATGGTCGGGCAGACGGAAAATCAATTGGAGGTGTTGTTTGGCCGCGGTGACCGGAAATGCGTTTTCGGAGTCATAAAACACCAAAACTGCATGAGACGGTCGAATTCGGAGCATACATGCTCCGAATGATCTGAAACCACACAAAAAAATAGGAATATTATTTGTGACGTGTAGGAGGATATGAAACTCCCATCGGACGTGTGGTGCCCACGGTACGACCGATTGTGTCGTTTTCAGCAGTTCAGCGCACGCTAAAAGGGCGCGTTGGGGGGTTAAAACCACACGAATGACCTCAGAATGCCCTGAAATCATACAACAACATCTGTGGTGTGAATTGTGAAATGGTCGGCCAGAAGAGACATCAATCGGAGGTGTTGTTTGACCGTGGCGACCGGAAACGTGTTTTGGGAGTCATAAAACACCAAAACGGCATGAGACGGTAGAATTCAGAGAAAACGTGCTCTGAATGACCTGAAACCACACAAAAACAATAGAAATATTATTTGTGACATGTAGGAGGAGACATAATGCCTATCGGACGTGTGGTGCGTACGGTATTATAGATTGTGTCGTTTTCAGCAGTTCGACTTGCATTAAAAGGGTGCGTTGGGGGGTCAAAACCACCCATACAACCTCATAATGCCATGAAATCATATGACAATAGATATGGTGTCAATTGCGAAATGTTCGGGTAGACAACACGTCAATCAGAGGTGTCGTTTGACCACGGTGACCGGAAACGTGTTTCCGGAGTCATAAAACATCAAAACGGCGTGAGACGGTAGAATTCAGAGAAAACCTGCTTTGAATGACCTGAAACCACAAAAAAACAATAGGAATATTATTCGTGACATGTAGGAGGAGACGACACGCCCATCGGACATGCGGTGTGCGCGGTACGACCGATTGTGTCATTTTCAACAGTTCGGCGCGCGCTAAAAGGGCGCTTTGGGGTTTCAAAACCACCCGAACGACCTCAGAATTCCATGAAATAATACAGCAACAGCCGTGGTGTGAATTTTGAAATGGTCGGGCAGATGGTATGTTAATTGGAGGTGTCTTTTGACTGCAGTGACCGGAAACACATTTCTGGAGTCATAAAACACCAAAACGGTGTGAGACGGTCGAATTCGGAGCAGACTTGCTCCAGATGACCTAAAACCACATGAAAATAATAGGAATATTATTCGTGACATGTAGGAAGATACATAATTCCCATCAGACATGCAGTGCCCATGGTACGACCGATTGTGTCGTTTTCAGCAGTTCGGCGCGCGCTAAAAGAGCGCGTTGGGGGGTCAAAACCACCCAAATGACCTCAGAATGCCACGAAATCATACGACAATAGCCGTGGTGTGAATTGTGAAATGGTCAGGAAGATGGAATATCAATCGGTGGTGTATTTTGACCGCGGGGACTGGAAATGAGTTTTTGGAGTCATAAAACACCAAAACGGCGTGAGAAGGTCGAATTCGGAGCAAACGTGCTCCGAATGACCTGAAACCATACGAAAACAATAGTAATATTATTCGTGACGTGTAGTAGGAGAAGAAACAACCATCGGACGTGCGGTGCATGCGGTACGACTGATTGTGTCGTTTTCAGCAGTTCGGCGCGTGCTAAAAGGGCGCGTTGGGGTGTCAAAACCACCAGCACGACCTTGGAATGCCATGAAATCATACGAGAACAACCATGGTGTGAATTTTGAAATGTTCGAGTAGAAGGCACATCAATCGGAGGTGTTTTTTGACCGCGGGGACCGGAAATGCATTTTCGGAGTCATAAAACACCAAAACGGCGTGAAACGGTTGAACTCGGAGCAAACGTGCTCCGACTGACCTAAAACCACATGAAAGCAATAGGAATATTATTTGTGACATGTATGAGGAGACGAAACGCTCATCAGACGTGCGGTGTGTGTGGTACGAACAATTGTGTCATTTTGAGCAGTTCGGCGCATGCTAAAAGGGCGGGTTGTGGGGTCAAACCCACCTAAACGACCTTGAAATGCCATGGATTCATACGATAACAACCCTGGTGTGAATTGTGAAATGGCCGGGTAGAAGGAACGTCAATCGGAGGTTTCGTTTGACCGCGGTGACCAGAAACGCATTTTCGGAGTCATAAAACACCAAAACGGCGTGAGACGGTCGAATTTGGAGAAGACGTGCTCCGAATGATTTGAAACCACATGAAAAAATAGGAATATTATTTGTGACGTGTAGGAGGAGATGAAACGCCCATCGGACATGCAGTGCCCGTGGTACGACCGATTCTGTCATTTTTAGTAGTTCAGCGCGCACTAAAAGGGCGTGTTGGGGGGTCAAAACCACACGAACGACCTCAGAATTCCCTGAAATCATATGAAAACAGGCGTGGTGTGAATTGTGAAAAGGTCGGGAAGACAGAACATCAATCAGAGGTGTTGTTTGACCGTGGCGACCGGAAACGTGTTTCGGGAGTCATAAAACACCAAAACGGCATGAGACGATCGAATTCGAAGAAAACATGCTCCGAATGACCTGAAACCACCCGAAAGCAATAGTAATATTATTTTTGACATGTAGGAGGAGACAGAATTCCCATCGGACGTGCGGTGCACACGGTATGACCGATTGTGTCGTTTTCAGCAGTTCGGCGTGCGCTAAAAGGGCGCGTTGGGGGGGTCAAAACCACCCATACAACCTCGTAATGCCATGAAATCATACGAAAACAGCTGTGGTGTCAATTGTGAAATTCTCGGGCAGACGGCACGTCAATCAGAGGTGTCGTTTGACTGCGGTGACCGGAAACGCGTTTCCGGAGTCATAAAACACCAAAACGGTGTGAGACTGTCGAATTTGGAGCAAACACACTCCAAATGACCTGAAACCACACGAAAAAATAGGAATATTATTCGTGATGTGTAGGATGAGACGACACGCTAATCGGACATGCGGTGCGCGCGGTACGACCGATTGTGTCGTTTTTAGCCGTTCCGCGCGCGCTAAAAGGGTGCTTTGGGGGGTCAAAACCACACGAACGACCTCAGAATGCCATGAAATCATATGAAAATAGCTGTGGTGTGAATTGTGAAATGGTCCGGTAGATAGAACATCAATCGGATGTGTCGTTTGACCGCGGTGACTGGAAACACATTTTTGGAGTCATAAAACACCAAAACGGCGTAAGACTGTCGAATTCGGAACAAACGTGCTCCAAATGACCTGAAACCACAAAAAAACAATAGGAATATTATTCGTGACGTGTAGGAGGAGACTCCATGCCCATCAGACATGTGGTTCCCACTATACGACCGATTGTGTCATTTTCAGCTGTTCGACGCGCGCTAAAAGGGCTCGTTGGGGGGGTCAAAACCACCCAAATGGCCTCAGAATTCCATGAAATCATACGACAATATCCGTGGTGTAAATTGTGAAATGTTCGGGTAGATGAAATTTCAAGTGGATGTGTCGTTTAACCACGGTGACCGTAAACGCGTTTCCGGAGTCATAAAACACCAAAACGGCAGTGATACAGTCGAATTCGGAGAAAACATGCTCAGAATGTCCTGAATCCACACGAAAACAATATGAATATTATTCGTGACATGTAGAAGGAGGAAGAACTCCAATTAGATGTGCGGTGCACGCAGTACGACCAATTGTGTCGTTTTTAGCAGTTCAGTGCGTGCTAAAAGGGCGCTTTGGGGTGTCAAAACCACCCGAACGACCTCGGAATGCCATGAAATCATACGAAAACAGCCGTGTTGTGAATTGTGAAATGTTCGGGCAGACAATACATCAATCGGAGGTGTCGTTTGACCGCAGCGACCTAAAACACGTTTCTGGAGTCATAAAACACCAAAACGGCGTGAGACGGTTGAATTCAGAGAAAACGTGCTCCGAATGACCTGGAACCACACGAAAACAGCAGTAATATTATTTGTGACATGTAGGAGGAGATGACACGCCCATCGGGCGTGCGGTGCACGCGGTACGACCATTTGTGTCGTTTTCAGCAGTTCGATGCTCGCTAAAAGGGTGCGTTGGGGGATCAAAACCATCTGTACAACCTCATAATTCCATGAAATCATAAAATAATAGCCGTGGTGTGAATTGTGAAATGGTCAGGCAGACGGAACATCAATCAGAGGTGTCATTTGACCACGACGACCGGAAATGCGTTTCCGGAGTCATAAAACACCAAAATGGCGTGAGACTGTCGAATTCGGTGAAAACATGCTCTGAATGACCTGAAACCACACGAAAACAATAGGAATATTATTCGTGATGTGTAAGAGGATACAGAACGTCCATCAGACGTGCGGTGCGCACGGTATGACCGATTGTGTCATTTTCAGCTGTTCGGCGCGCGCTGAAAGGGTGTATTGGGGGGTCAAAACCATCCATACGACTTCAGAATGCCATGAAATCATACGACAACAGCCATGATGTAAATTTTGAAATGGTCGGGCAGACGGAACTTCAATCGGATGTGTTGTTTGACCGCGGCAACTGGAAACGCGTTTCTGGAGTCATAAAACACCAAAACAGCGTGAGACGGTCGAATTCAGAGCACACGTGCTCCGAATGACCTGAAACCACACTAAAACAATAGTAATATTATTCATGACGTGTAGGAGGATACAAAATTCCCACCAGACATGCGGTGCGTGCGGTACGACCGATTGTGTCGTTTTCAGCAGTTCAACGCTTGCTAAAAGGGCACGTTGGGGGGGTCAAAACCACCCGAACGGCCTCATAATTCCATGAAATCATATGACAACAGCCTTTGTGAGAATTGTGAAATGGTTGGGCAGACGACACGTCAATCGGAGGTGTCGTTTTACTGCAGGGACCAGAAACGCGTTTCCGGAGTCATAAAACACCAAAACGGCGTGAGACGGTCGAATTTGGATCACACGTGCTCCGAATGACTTGAAACCACACTAAACATTAGGAATATTATTCGTGACTAATAGGAGGATATGGAACGCCCATCAGACATTCGGTGCGTGCGGTACAACCGATTTTGTCGTTTTCAGCAGTTCGGCGCGCCCTAAACAGGCGCGTTGGGGGCTCAAAACCACCCGTACGACCTCGAAATGCCATGAAATCATACGACAACAGCCATGGTGTGAATTGTGAAATGGTTGGGCAGAGGTCACGTCAATCAGAGGTGTAGTTTGACCATGGGTACTGGAAACACCTTTCCGGAGTCATAAAACACCAAAACGACGTGAGATGGTTGAATTCAGAGCAAACTTGCTCCGAATGACCTGAAACCACATGAAAACAATAGGAATATTATTCATGAAGTGTAGGAGGAGATGAAATGCCCATCATACATGCAGTTCATGCGGAGAACATTCCCTTTTAGACAACAAAACAATTTCACAAACAAAACCAAATAAGAAAAAAAATCTTGAAATGATAGAATTTCTTAAATTGGGGGTTTTAAATTATTATAGCACCATGATTTGATGTCATATTTAGTTTTATTATATGTATATAATAACTGAATAAATATGTCTAATTTACATTTGTTTTTTTTAGTTGTTTTTTTGTCTTATTGTAGGTTTATTGAAGCAGAAGATTAAAATGGATGGACTTGTTTGGATCGTTGATGCACGTTTATCATTTATTGTTTATGACGTTCTTGATGTTTATGCTATTTGAAATTGTTTTCCATTTTTTATGATTTTTACCTTGTTTTATCTCTGATTTTTCACCGTGATTTTTTTTAAAAAATTTCCCCAGCCTAAGGACCGCCATACGCGGTCGCTATAGGCTTCGTGGTACACATATTAAGGACCGCCAATGGCGGTCGCTAATGTTGACCCATCAGTTGCACAGCGACCGCCAGGCGGTCGCGGTAGGCCGGAATTTTGGCCACCTAAAGCGACTGCCATTGGCGGTCGCTTTTGGCCTATTGCGATGAGGCTAAAGAGACCGCCAATGGCGGTCGCTATAGGCTAAATTTTTATTAGTGTGTTATTTAAAATACATGTGAATTATTTGTTTATATATCTCAAAGTCATATGATATTTTATTCTATTAAAATATTATAAACAATAATCCACATTTTAATTCATTCTATATCTACATGATAATGAAATGTTTTCTCATGCCACTCCCCCTGGTAGAATGGATTTCTTTTTTTCATTACACAACAACACAACATGATCTATGTTGTAATGTTTTATTTATTATTTATATGATTTAATCAAAATATCTATGAATAATTATTATTTTTTAATCCAGGAGGAATAACATTATAATATCATCTGATTTATACAACTCTTGAAAATTAAATATTCCAAAAAAATTATTATTTCCATGTCTTTTCAATCTCAAAAATTTATAAATGAACTCATTATTTTGAAGTTTTCATTAATATTTCTAACTCCTATGTTTAAAATTCTAAGGTGTCTAACTATATTATATACTTTCTGGTTACTCATTAAAAGTATCATATTCTTTTCCAAAGCACCCAGTTACCATTTTGAAGTATTGAAATTCCATTCGAAATACATGTAATAGTATTCAGATGTGTACCTAACTTTTTAAATAAATAGACTTACTCATCCGAACTACTTAAATTCCTCTAGGAGTCTTTATTTTCCATTTTTATTCATTACAATGTACTATATTACACTTATAATTTTTTATTTATGAAAATTAATGCTTTATCACTAAATAATATCATTATGCACTTTAATTTACAGCTCCTTCAATTCATCTTTGATAACTTCTAAACATATTTAATAAACACAAATCATGAGCTGAATAACCCATTCACCTGACACATTATTGTGTATCCATGGTAATCAATATAGGGATTATACAAATTCTATGTAATATTTTTTATTTATTAATACAAAATCTCCACAATCCCCTAGATATTTCCTTATAATCTCAATACAAACTATTATAGATAGTTTTTTTTATCATCACTTATCCTTAACTAAATGATCAATATAAAAATTATCGCATATTTTAATGATGTCATGAATATGTTTGAATCATCTCTCTAAGAAGTAGAATTATATTTATTTTCAATTTATAATAGAGATATCTTACTTATATATTCTCATATTTCCCAAAACATATTGATAACTTCACATTATAATATCATCATTAATTATTTAAAATAATTACAATCCACACCTATGATCTTTAATATCACCATTTTATTTTTTTAGTACCGCTATAAATTCACTATAATTTTCATTCTTGATATATCTTCTTCTCCCCTTATTGATAATAAATTAAATTGTGTGAATATAAGAGAAGATGTTCTTATCTCATATTTTTTATTCTTTATATATTTTATAAAACAAATTCTTCTCACAATAATATATAGAGTTATGTCCTGATCTAATTTTGAGACATGGGTGGAACCAAATATATTGATAAAATTGATCCCTTATTTAGTTTATTAAATTCTCAATGGGAAAACAAATTTTAAAAACAATATCGAATATCCAATAGAAAATATTTTTCAATTAAATTGTTCAACATGTGATACCACATCCTGATTTCTATTTTTAGGGTTGTATATGAATATATTCCAAGGATATTAATACCTTTAACAATATAAAAAACATAAAAAAAGTTATAAGGGATAAGAAGTTTCCCACCTAATTTTTAACTCCAAAAAATCCACCTTATTATATTTGGTATGATTATTAAAAACACAATGGGAAAGTGGTTTCAAAATATCTTATTTTTATTTTATATGATGTATAGATTCCATATATTCAAAAATAATATTTTGGTAGCTCCTTTTTTTTTGTTTCCCACTTATGGAATGCACCCTCTTCTTCATCATGGATAATTTAATTCAGTAGTAATCTATAATAGACTATTATTTGGTTCTATATAGTTATTAAAACACTCATACATATATACTAAAATATTTACATTAATTTCCTACATATTTGTACTAATTAAAAATTAATGGAAAATGATGGGGATTATTTCTATTAAATTAGAGTAGTAAGGATTAAATTCATCACTAAATTAATATCTTTTAGTTCCTCTAGAATTAGCCTTGGGAGAACACTTTATACATGTACTCCATTTTTATTCCAAAATTTATCTTATTTAGTCATCTTGGATTCTATATATTTTTTTCCAGATGGAATATTCTTCTTCATATAAACAAGAAATGTAAATATTTCTCATGGGGATTGATTAATCATTTATAGTAATTATTTGTTTGATGGTATGATAATAATGCATTTTTTTGCATGATGTATAGACTACTATCACATTCCAAATAGTTTCTTCTCAGAAATTCTTAGGTCATAATTTTTTGATAACCTCCCATGAAATTAAATTTCGTGGTTATTGGGAAACACCAACACTCCATTATAACTAATTATTTATTTGGATTTATAAATATTTCTAAATATTTCTATATTTTCTTTGTAGATAGTTAAGAATATTTTTAATATTACAATCATTCTTCATGATTCCACATAGCTACATATAATTCCTTATGTTTACCTTTTTGAGAAAATCATATAACTTTATTTTTGGAATATTAATGAATAAACCCATCCTTTCATATCTCCCTTGGATTAATTCAATTAATTAATTCAAAACTATGACCTTAATTATTATTTTCATGGCCTAATAACAATAGTCCATGGTGTTACATTTTCTTCCATTGTAGAGGAATATTTACATTGGTTTTACATCCCCTGTATTTTTTTGGAGTACTTTTCTCAAACCATTTATTCTATTTACTTAACAAGGAAGACTTATTATTCTTCCATTGATAATTTATCAATTTTTATAATATTTAACTTCTATTAGAATAGAGGTTGTGTATGGATAGTACATATAAACCCATATAATCACTATAATAAATTATGTCTCTATAATAAAAAAAAATTTGTATTTGAATCATTTATTAGAAGACAAACTCATCTTTGTATATAAATTATGTACTTGTACAGTAGCTATTGTCTTCATTTTACCTACCCCTAAATTATGGTCTTCTATGATCTTTTTGAATTTAAATATTATACTACCACTCAATTCTCATGTGCCCAAACCTCCAACATAACCATTTATAGAAAAAAAATCTTCTCATTTTATTAGTTTCATTCAATCTGTAATTGATTACATGTTAATATACAGTATAAGATTCAATCATATGTGATTACTTTTGTAAGCTCTACATTTTAGGTATTTCTATACTCACCATATATGTGATGAATGTTTATGGAGAATTTATTCACCCATTTAGTCATTTTCTATATTTAAACATACAAACGCACATGAAATTTCATTATTTCTATGGTATTTAATAGGATAATATGTTTACATTTTTTAGGAGACAATTGTTAATTAATTATGGGATTTTTTAAAGATCCTCATTCCATTTATATGATATATATTTAAAATAGGATTTTTATTAGATTATTTTGTGGTGGTACTTATTTACTATCTAATTTGATATGTTCCAATGTATATTGATTCCAAATTTCACAATCTCACCTCACGTTCAAGAAAATTCACGTTGAATGAAATATTATCATCCCTAAATGATCTCAAAATATCATCCGAATATTTATTCATCTTCTCAATCTAATTATCATGCATTTTTGTTTCTATTTTTTATAAATTTTACATTATGTATCACACTTTCTTTGTTAATTATCAATTGTGTATATTTCACATTCATAGTGGGTTTACAAAGATTTTATAATGCTTGGATCATATCTACAATAAAATTTTAGTCACAACTGCCTCATTAAAACTTCATTGAAACTCTTATTCAATTAAGAAAATATTTCTAATGGAAAGTGGTACTGCTTCAACTTTAACATCAAAAAGATACATGAGGGTCTTTCATCGTTGTGATTTTTTAGACATGTATTTCTATTTTTTATCCAAATACTCTTTCAAATGTTTCATTTTTTCAATAATTTTCTTGGTAAAACCATATATATAAGTGACTAATTCAATGTAAACTTGTTTCATGTACTCCTTGATATTAGACTAGAGGTTTCTAATAACCATGGTAGACTTATCCTCCTAATATTTATAAAATCCTAAACATTTTTCCTCAGAAGAATAAGTATCAATTGGTTTATTGGATAAAAAACTATAACTTTGAGAATATTCATGTAGTGGTAGATCATTCATTTCAGTTTTGATATTTCTTAATTTATTTTCCTAATTTTTATTCATCTTTTTAGGGATATGGATGACATGTTCAATTATTATTAAAAAGGATGAAGATATATTTATTCTTCGAAGAATTATTATTAACTTCATGTGGTCTAGAAACTTGGGAGATTTGTAAATTTAACTTGAAAAAATTTGGATCTAGTAAATGGATACATGGTTTTATCTAATACCATATGAGGTTCCAATACCTTTTTAAATTCCCAATAGG
This sequence comes from Viscum album, assembly GCA_963277665.1. Classification (NCBI taxonomy): domain Eukaryota; kingdom Viridiplantae; phylum Streptophyta; class Magnoliopsida; order Santalales; family Viscaceae; genus Viscum; species Viscum album. The sequence goes on along the minus strand of OY728120.1, from coordinate 880,629,863 downwards.
GGGTGAGGGAGACTCAATTAAATATTTATATTTAATATTTCATTAAGTGTCAAACAAAATTATGTCATTGGTTATGATATGTATATGATCATTATTAGTTATCTCATATTTCTTATACACAAGAAGATGAAAGAAAAAATAAGTACACATCGATTTAGTAGGTGCATAATCAATTTTATAAACAAATACTTTTTAATATTTGGTTGAGTTATGAGACATATATTTTCAAAATTAATCATCATTGGTACAAGAAAAAACTATCTTTTAAAAATCCTATCCGAATATCTAATGAGATTACTTTTCCCACGTGATTATAGTAGCTACCTACCAAAGGGTTTTATAAATAGGTTGCTGCCAATGAAATTTTTCTCTCAAAAGGATCTTCTTATGTGTCCCAAAAATTTATTTATAATGGTTCTCTCTAATTCATCAATTTTCATCTATAAAATTCCATGAATGGGTCATTTAATGCTCTTATCCCATGGTGTAGTGTTCCTATTTCTCATATTATCCTTTAGTTATTTTTTCTTGATATTACTTTTAAGAGATAACAATATATTCTCACTTCCTTTTATTCTAAAAATGTATCATCAAGACCCTTCTTCCTTATTTTCCTTGATGGATAGGTACAATGCTAGATATTTTCAGTATATAGAATTTCATCAATGCAGCAAAATATAATGTTTATTTTATATTCTAAAAAACTCTTCATTCATATTCTTTTTCATACAATATTTTTAATCACCAAATGAATATATTTAAAAATATTTTATTTATGGAAACTACATAAATCTTCATTGGGAGGTGGTCTTTATATTAAAATAAGTATATATTTTTCAATTCAATAAATCATTAATCCAAATTTATAATCTTTTTAAATTACTCATTTAATTCTCTAAAATAATCATAATATTTAATTCCTTTAAAATATCTAAAAAGACTAATTAATTTTAATTCATTACAAATCTATATAGTCATCAACTATATGAAGTGTAACTACAACTTACATTGTATCTTCCTTTTGATAATTATACAACATCCCTGATTTATATATGGAGTGGATGTTTCTTTCTTGAATAAAAATATGAATAATAATTTTTTTGAAAATTTATTTTATTTAAATCATTGAAGAATGGAACTGTTACATCTTCATATTTAGTCATTACATCAAAACTCATGATTCCAAAATACATAATATTTTTATGTCTCAACAATATCTAATACTTGTAAAGGTAATTAATGTCATTAAGTTTTCATTAATCTTGAGAAAATCTCTACTTACACATACAATTTTTGATGTACTCTTTCAAATATACGAGTTACTCATTTGATGACTCAAATACTCCAATAAATAATCATGGTAAACTTATGAAGTAATCCATTAACTTTATTAATCCATAAAATACTCATATAATGTAGAAATTACTTTTTTAAATCAGATACTCACCCTTTAAAAGAACTCATATACCTTTTTGAGGTTTTAATTTTTCCTATTTTTCTTCAAGGTAGAGTACTGGGATACCCTTTCAATGTTATACAAAGAAAAATTTATTAATAAAAAATAAAATTTGAAATTATTCACCTCTATTGAGATCTTATTCAATTAATCTCCATGAAATTTTAGATAATTTAAATTAACATAAAAAATTATAAAAAACTTCTTTAAATGATACAACATTACACATTATTAGTAATCAATGAACGGAATCTCCAACCTCCAAGAAAGCACATTATATATTTATAACAACTATATAATTTCAACACTAGAAATATCCATATAAACTCATTCCAAACTGTTGAAGATAGTGGATCTTCATGAAAACATTATTCTAACCATATTAATAATATAAATTCATTATAAATATTTTTTTCTTCATGAATCTATCCGAATGAGATCACCAAGAAAAAAAATATCTTCCATTTCTATTTATAATGGAAATATATCACTCATTATATCAGATATTTTCAAACACACCTTTATAGATTCTCATTCAAATAGAATCCTTACTTATTGAAATAAAATACTATCTAGATATGGTCTCTACATTTTGAATCCAACATGTTACACTAGAAAATAATATATGATCCAAATTGAGATAAAAATATTAATATTTCTTTATAATATCTCTATTATGTAGGTAAATTAAAGACATTTGATTATATCATTTTTTTATTCATGAATGATTCATGAATAAACTACTACATTATTTCTTTTTATAGTTTCTTTCTTATATGATAGTTATTTTCTCAATTTATGATTATGTTTGAGACATCACTAAAATAAGGTAAAATAATTTCCCACTAGTTGAATGTGTATAAAATTTAGTCTCTTTTTGTGTTTAAATGGAATTTTTGAGACACATTATGTTACATTATATGTGTCTGTTTATTAAGATACTAGTATCTTTGAAATATTTTTTAGTTAATATATACAAAATTAACATTTATAAAATGAAAATAATAATCATTACAGATCATGGATGATTAAAAAATTTCATAAAATTTAGTAATTAGATATTTATAATTTTGAATAAAATTTATAATTATAACTAATAACATTAAATATTTTAATGTTAATAAAATTATTATTTCATAATGATTTATAATATACATAAAGTTTAGTTATCATTAATTTAGGTTTTTATTAAATGTTAATGAAATATTTAATTAAATATTAATTTAAAAAATTATATTATTTAGTAATATAAAAAATATTAGAATAAAATTTTTCTTAATTAAATATAGTATGTCTAATATAAGATAAAAATGTTATTCTTAATCAATATTCCTTATTAATTTTAAATAATAAATGTTTTTTGTATATATATATCTATGTGTGTATTATTTTTTTATGTCATGTATATAACATAAAAACTGACACAAAATATATGTGTATATATATATTTAGTGTGTTTTTTAGGATCTAATTTTCTTTAAATTTAGTGCATGGATGGGATGAAGACCAAAGGGAAAGCCCCTAATGCTTATTGAGATAAGGATCCAATGAATAATTTTTTTTATACTGAGATGGAAAACAATAGGTATGCTCTTTGATAATAATTCATTTGATAATAATTATTTAACGAGAGAAAAAATAGATAAATCATTAATATGTAAATACTCATTAATATTTAAGATAATAATTATTCATTGAATCTTTCAACATAAGGGTTACCCTATCAATTCATTTTAAAAGAATGATGTTTACGTTTTATCTATTTTTTATATATTACATGTTGGTAAAATTCTAGTAGTTTTTATTGTCCATTCATATTATTTAAAAAATAATGGAATCCATTTTGTATGATGGGTTTGACATGGTATTTATTGATAAATTACATGTGATGGTTTTATTCCTTTTAAAAAATGGATACTTTTAATATTGGTCTATAGACCGAAAAAATTTCTCATCTGGAGTGTAATAAATTATTTTTTGTTCTAAACTATTGGTGTTTTAAAGGGTGTGAAATGGTAATTATACCCAATAATATAATAATAGATAAAATTACCATTGGTTTTATTGATTATGGAATTTTTTAATTACACCATTTTGGAATTGTGTCTGAATTATATGATAGATTGATTTTAAGGGATATTTTACCAAAAAAGTTTGTGTTGTAGTCCCCGAAGGACCATATGAATTGAGAAAAAATATAAAATGAAGAACTAAAATTTTAAAAATTTATGTAATAGAGAATTCATGAAATATTTAGATTATAGAATTTGGCCATTCAAAATTTTTCACTGTCACTCCACTATTTTATAATCCATAAATAATGGAATTCAATTATATGTAAACATTATAAACATAATAATTCAATGTTATACATGTAATAAAAGCATTGGATCCACTTATTTTCCCTCTTCATTGAAAATGATGTTTCTTTTTATTTTATTTCATGGATGATGGAAAAATAGGGAAACTATATGAAAAGATTCCTCTAGACCCTTTTCTTTATAATGTATAATTTATTGATAACTACATCTACTTCCACATCAATTTCACTCATAAGTATATATATTTTTAAAATCATCCCATAACCACTACTATGTAATATCCGAAAAATCCATCACATCCAACATAGAAATGAAATCCTTTAGAGGATCTATTTTTATTTATTTTTATCTATCGTACAAGAGGGGGTTTCTAAATAATTGAAATTGATCCATTGTATTTTCCATCATTTCCTATTATTCCAATTCACCTATATGTAAGATATTCATTAGTATAATTTATCACGTTTCTAACATGAAATGATTTTTCATCTTCAATAGTAGTGGAGTAATGTATTACGATACATTTAATTGATATTTTTTTGAGAATTATACATCAATATATTAATTTTCAAACAGATTATATAAAAACTTATTTCACATCTACCATGGAAGGGACCTATAGATTATAAGATAATTTATAGTCTTGATGTTCTATGAATAAAACACTATAATCTGTCATTAATGGTCGATCATGTATAAAATTATTGACGAGAAAATAAAAAATTTCAACCAAAAATTAAACAAGAATGGTCTAAGGTTAAAATATTTCTTTCATGGTATTTCTTAATAAATAAATGTATTCAAGAGAAAGGCCTTTCATTTTAACATATGAACTTATGGACTTTTTTTAGTGGACCTTGTTTTATAATATTAATCATCTTGTTAGGGGGATCAATTTATTTTTAATGGGGAAGTACGTTTAAAAAATAAGATGGTATGTCATTAATAAAACACTAATATATATTAGTATCAATAATTCTATATCATGATGGTTCCCAACTAAAAAAATTTATAAAAAGAATAATCTAATATTTATTTACAATATACTTTATTAGAGAATGTATATTTTCATGTTTATGAATCAATTTATACTTTTTACTTCTCTTTAGATCTGTAACTTAGGATAGATCCTAATTATAGTTTAGTAAGGGGTTTCTTATCTAGTTAGGACTCCAAAACATCAACATAGATTTTGGAATTCCAAACCCTATTGAATTAGACATAATATTAGAGGAAAAAAGCTTCTTAGTGGTACATGATAATAAATATATGTAATTATTATTACCATCTTATGTATTTTAAGAAAAATATAATTGAGAAATGAATTTAAATCTAATCTACTATGGAGGATCCTCCATCTAAAATAATATAGAAAACCCATGATGAAATTATATAGGTTTTAATTACTAAAAATCCATAATCTACTTCTTTACAAATTTTATTCTATAAGAAAATAATTATATTTTAATATATAATAATATTCCAAACATTATTTTTAATATATGTTTGGCCTCATTTCAAGAGACCTAGTAACCATTTTTAAAGTATTATATTGTAAAATAATTGTGAAAAAATAATATAAATAGTTAGATAAATTATATTGTCTATTTAAAATAAATTACCCTTCCATTTCTTCACAAAAATTTAAACTCTTCTATTGGAATCGATGAAATGAATCACCAACATTCTTCTATATAACATGTGTTTACTCGCATATATCTCCAAAATAGGACATCATCTGGAAATTATAACATGATTTTGTGTTCATAATGGGAATTTTTTTGTTAGATTATAAAATATGAGGGTATAAGTTATCATTTAACTTATTTTAAATTATACATACCTCTTTGATGTGCATGATTGAACATTAAAAATTAGATTTAATTTTTTTGAAAATAATTTTCTGTTGTATAGTAGTAACCCAAGTTCATATATCAGGAAGTGCATAATATGAGGATAAAAACGAATTTAATTTTATTTGAATAAAACAGATAATAAAAATGATAGGTTTTGTGATTTTTTATTTATACTTTTAAAATATTTTAGAAAATATTAAATAAAAATGAAAATATAATCTTAGTGATTTTATCAAATGTTATAAACCTGATTGAATCCATTAATTATAATCATTTATTGTTTGAATAAAAGGGATTTAATCCATTGTTTATACCAATTTCAAAAATAGCGGTATAATGGTTCTTCTATGATACTACCTATGGTTTAATTATAAATGAAAAGATATATAACAGTTGTCGATGATGATGTTATTTTTTTACAATTTCATAACTAAAAATCACTATGGAAACACAAAATAAATGGATATTATTTAAATGTTTTTATGATATTTCATTGTATTTCCATGAAATAAATGTTCATTTACATATTTTTTGTTGTTATTACAATATAGTAATATTATCCCCAAAAACATCATGATCGAAAAAGGGGGAAAGATGGTGTGAATGAAGTGTGAAAATACACATATGTGGGTATACTAAAGCATGATCATTTTGTGTTAGTATGAAATACTTGTATAAAAATGTATTAAAATAAGAATATGAAATCGGTAAAACTAAAATTAATAATGGATTAAAATAATCACAAATTTATTTTAAAATTAAAACTCATAATTCACATCATGTTCCTCTGAGAGTGATCATATGGTGTTTATAAATTAACGGTAGGGATGAATCCGTATGATGTGTGGATGATCATACATTCTCTCTCTAGAATAGAAGAAACTTTCCAAAGTGGTCCAAACTCGTAATAATATTCATGATTCTCACTTTTATAGAATATTTTAATTTCATATCTTATAAAAAAGTAAATGATGTGCACTCCATTTCTAAAATATTCTTGGATGATAGAAAAAAATTTATCCACCACCTTGAAAATAAATAGTCAAATTTTATTTGGTGAGGGAACATGGCACATAGAACAAATATTCTTGGAATGTGGTGTACAATTATTCTACATTCCATGTTTAGAATGGTAATGCACAACCTATTCTTCAGTCCACATGAACTATTTGACATTCTCTGAATCCAATGTATGTAATCAAGGGATATTCTTGGTTTTCTCTTCAACATTTCATGTCATGTAGTCCAAAATTACTAAATTTTTATTTTTCCCTTTTTAAATGATTTTGAGTATTTCCAATACCTATATCTTCTTGGAAAAAATAAAAGAGAGAGATATTTCCCTTTTGAAATTTTTTTCTATATTAATAATTGTTTAAAAACTGGAAACATAATTTTTGATAATGTTCATGAATTAAATTACCTAATTATTTAAAATAATAGATATAATGTAACACCCCAGGTAAATAAAGAGTATGAAATTTTCTCATTTATCCATATTTGTGAATAAAATATTTATATAACTTTAAATGGGACACTATGCTTGATGGCGTACCCAACACGCAACAATGAGTTTCTTGGGAATCTTATGTTGCACTCTAATAATAAAATAATATTATTTTAAATGGTATTTAACGCCTAGCTGTTGTAATGGTGGGAATGAATAGAACTAACTAGAAAATGATTATATATGTTTCTCAAATATTTTTACTTTTTACAATAAATGTTAGAGGATTAAAAATGCGAATGAATCCAATTTTAAGCGTAAACATTCTAATATTCTTTAAAAGGTCGATTAACTGCCTTTTGATGAAAAACCTATTTTAAATCCACTTTTTGACAATTTTATGTGTTATATTTGACAAAATAAAATTCTTCTTTAGAACCGGGACATAAAAATTTACTTTGTGTAAATTTTTGGTATTTTTCCGAAAAAGTTCAATTTTTAATGAAGAGTGAAAAATGTTGTATTTTAATTCAAAACCTCTTTTTAATATAATTTAATTATATGATTATATTATCTTTTTAATTGGTTTTAAAGTGAAATTAGACTATATTTTTACCATTTAATCAAATAGTGGTCATTGGAATTAATTTCACTTTGAAATTTGACTTAAACTAGTGTCAATCTTTTGATATATATTGTTTCATAAAAACACGCTATTTGTTCTGACAGCGGGAATTAATTATTAAATTAATTAATGTAACTTATATGTTATGAATTTTGTAAAATAGGAATAATTTTTGAATTCGGAATGTCAAATATAACTTAGGGTGAATTTTTGGTAATTTTCTGAAAAACTTCAATTTTTGATGAATAGTGAAACCACTAAGTGGTACTTATAAAAACTGATTTTCCGTTTAAATGAAAATTTTCCACCTTTGTTTTTTGAATTTCAAAAATCCCACATACATGGTTTTCATTAAGAAGTAAAATTTGGTTCATTGGGATTAAAATAATATTTTGGTGAATAGTAACTTATTAAGTTTTTAATCGCGATTAGAGGTAATTAGTGTAGTTTAAGGTAAAAATAATGTTTTAATAATATGAAATGACCTAGACACATGTCCTACCCTAATTGGATGAGTCATGGAAGACCAATACAATCCATGGGTCAACTTAGGGACCCCATGGAGCCACTTTGGTTCGAAAATGACATAAATACCTTTTTATTTAATGTAAAAATTAAAATGTCACAAACATGAGTTGTTTAACTAAAACAATTTGTTCATGGGGTTATACAAGTCAGATGTTTGACTATAAATGGTCATTGGAAATCTAAAAATATTTCCTACATCATATTATTTTTTTTTCAAATTTTTAGACATTAAATAAATTAAATTATTTATGACATCATGATGATGCAACGATGACCTCATTATTTAACGATTTAAATAAAATGGAAATATAATGTAAAATCTAAGACCTAAAAATGTCCAAAAACTATTGGATGGGTGGATTTAGAACCCTTATCACCTTATCCTCTAAACAAATCAATTTGGTACCATTAAAATCCGAAAATATTTCTAAAATAATGTAACATTTCTTTACTTTCCAAGAGTGCCCCTCCTCTCCTCTTATAAAAGGCCCCCACCTCTACCTCCTTATCCATGCTTCCAAAGCCTTTGGATCAGCCAAACCCTAACCATTTTGTCTCTCCACATACCTATCTAACTCTTAGAAGCCTCACTTTGGTCATAAGTCTTCCCAAGGAAGCCTTTGAGCTCAAACCAAAGGGAGTTACCCGATTTTAAGGTAATGTCTTCACTTGAGTCCTTTTGTATTATTTTTCTTCTCCACCCACCTAAACTCTTTTTATTCCTTTATTTTGTAAAAACACCAGTATATTTAATATACTAGGATGTTTTTATGTTATGGATTTGAGCTACATTTACACACACCTTCGTCTAATGGTTAAAGAACATACTGTTTCTGTGGATGGCGAATTACTGCCTCACGAAATGATGATTGTTCAATCTTCTCTTAACACCTTTCATGGTGGCCATTAAGATGTCACTATATTTATATATGATATATAATATGTTTATGTTTTACTTAATCTTCTGTATTTTTCATTTATGTCTTACCTTTATGGCTTCCATTATGGGTATACGCGAAATCTTCATTTTAGGAAGTGCGGACTACCGCCCCCTTAAAGTGATTTGATTCGTTAATACCATATGTGGTACGTATAAAGGATATATTTAATGATATTATATATGATACCATACTTGAATTAAAATACTATTATGTATCATTATGTTTTAATTCCATTAAATATGAAATAGGAATGGAAGTAGCGTTCATGCATACGTACGGCTTACCGTCTCCATGAACGGTGCATTTCATTTCTTAACTCTAAATGTTATGTAATATTATAAATGCATGAATATACTGGATATATATGATATATATGATATCAAAATCATGAATACAATTCTGGATATAATGTATATTTTACCACATGAATTACTTGTAATTATAAAGAGTTTATTTTTGACTCAAGTACCAATGATCGTTAAAACAACCGTTATTAGCTTAAATAATAACATAGTGTTCATGACATGGTAATAAGTGATATAAAAGTAATAATGAACTTGAAAAGGGTTCTTAAGGAAGTATAAATTAACTCAAGTTTATTATTCAGGATATTAAATAACGATCGAGTCAAGTCGGACCCGAGGTAAGGGATCATACTCCTCTCTTTCTTTTTAAGTACACTCTTTTATGTCATTACTTTTAAGCTCATCTTTCTTATGATTGGGATGTTCTTTTATATTAATCTTGATGTAAATTTTATTTTAATATGATGAGAGACCCTATTTTATCTCATCAATCCATTTTTGGAAGTTTTAAGTGGCGCCGTTAGGCTGCCGAGTTTTCGTAAGGGATTTTTCATCTCACTTTTATTCCCGTGGGATTCATGCTACATTTGCCACAATTTCCTTTGAGTGGTGTATTTACTACCCATTATTTTACTCATTGTGTAATATAATTTCATTTATGAGTATTTACATAAATTTTGTATTGACTTTCTTTCACGGGGTGTATGTTTCGAAAGTTACCCAAGTCGGTAAGGGAACCTTTCACCCTCCTCTTTTTTAAAAGACTTCTTTTGTTATGTCTTTTAATTCACATAATATTATGTTGGGATATGTTCTTATATATCCTTATTGATGTAAATTTTATTTCCAAGTGATGAGATAACCTTTTTATCTCTCATCAACTCTTTTTCTGAATTTTGAAGTGACGCCGTTAGGTTGTCGAATTTTTGCAAGGGAACTTCTTAACCCAATTTTGATTCTTTGGGATAAACTTGTACTACTTGAATATGTCATTCTATGAATATGTGTGAATGTCCCCTGATTGTTTTACACTTAATATCCACTTATATTTGGTGTATTCGTTTGTCACACATAATTATGTAATTGATTTATCCTTAATCCAAGGATACCGTCTTTGTATGGGACTTTGTCTCAATCTCCATTCATTGATGCATATTTTGTTTTATACACAACCTTCTTTTATATGGTGTATAAACCCCTTTAAATTTTACGTTTATCCAAAAGGAATCTTCTTTATACGAAGCGTTTTACTAAATGACAAAAGGGAATGTTTTTGTCGTACGTATGCAGCGACAATGACTTCTCCGCCGCCGTGTCCATTATTTGAGTTTCGGCTTCCTCTATAAGACATAGATTTTTTTTGAATGAAAAATAAATACCATGTTTTACTCTTCTTTTATTTTGGTATTGAAAATGGTTTTCATAATGTTCTTATACCAATGTGTTTTATTGATATCTTGTGATTGAAAAGTGGAAATGTTATGTTTCCTTTATACATGTTTTATATGATAAGATTATATTATGGTTCATGGGAATTGTTATGAAGATGGGTGGTTTCGTGATAAACTAAGGGCGGGTGAGCCCGATATATCTCTCCAATGCATTGGGTAACGCGAAGGAGTGAAACGTTAAGGTTTCTCTGAAAAGATTTAGGGAATATACTGTGGTGGGTATTCCAAACGTAACCAAGAGGGTTACTCCCTACGTAAGAATGTTATGAATGCCTCAAGTTACCTTTTATGTCTTATTATTTCTATTATTTATTCATGATTTGATGAGGTATGTTAAAGTGCCTTTTTTAATGGGTAAAGTATGATTTCATTCTTATGTATATATAGACTCATGTTTCCTTTCCATATTTTTTTTAACCCTTACTGAGCTTTTTATGCTCATCCCAAGTTTTTGAAATGTTTTTCATAGGTCAAGGGAAAGGTACATGATGTGGTGATAGTGTCAAGTATGTGTCAAGAAATAATCCATGTTTTATTTTAAATATGTTTCCGTTGATGGGAAAAATGAATACTGTCTTCTATGTAACCACTTTGTTTAAATGTGGAATGTAATGCAAGTTTCATGATCTAATTATCTAAAAATCTAAACTTGAAAAGATCCTCAATGTGTAATCTTGTAATAACTCAAGATTAAGTAAGGTTTAAGGCTGGGGCCTTATATATAAGGGTAGAAAAAGATGAATAATTATTGAATTATCACACCCATACACTTAAACATTTACTTTCCTATGCAAATTAATATTTCATAAATTTTAGAAAATGATAAACAAATGAATATTTTCCCATGTCCACGAATATTGAAAATGAAATTATAATTAAATTTTTTCTAGAAATGTAAAATAATTAGGAAATCATGGGATTACTTTAGTGGAAATGTTACCCCATAATACTATATCAAACCCGAGTTCAAATATTTTTATGAGATATTTTTTTTGTGGATCTGTATTATAACTATATCAAAATAGTAGTGTGTTTACTATATTTTTTATTGTATCGTGGTATTTTACCAGTAATAATATTCATCATATTTTTGATTATGTGCAATATATTTTTACCTTTTGACCACTAGGACTCTTGATCACCACATACTGGGACCTCAGGCTATATAATAGGGAAACTCCAGACTTGGTAATGTGTTTTATGAATATATAAACTAGAGAGTTCATCTAGATGTAAGGAGATTATAAAGGGAGTATATGTAGTGTGTCCAATTAATTGTACCCAAAAAATATTAACAGAGCATGAAATACGCCAAGGTAGTGAAAATGGTGCAATATACACCGACAAGATTGCATAGATGGATTGAAGGAAATCATGGGGTTGTTATTTTAGTATTTTTACCAATTTTAATATCTTGAATTATGTGAATTTGGGCCTTTGGGACTTGTATTATGGGACTTCAAGCCATTTAAGAGTTCGTAAAAGGACATATTATCCCAAAAATTAAATAAAATTGTCATAGTCTTATAAATAAATCCACAATCATATAATGATGTTAATATTAGTATGTGAACATATAATTTTCCAATAAATAGTATTATTATTTTGTAATGAGATATATGATATTATATATGGTAATAAATTTCTATGTCAACCATGATATTAAATATAAACATATGTGTTTGACAAAAATTTCATGGTTATGTTGAAAACATTTAATCAGTAAATATAGGCCATGCTAAAATTTTTGGTTTACATTATTCATTCCACTAAACATACCGTACCATCCTTTGACATTAAATTTCAAAACCATATCACTTAAGCATTCCTAGAAAAAATACTATAGGCTACCAACCTAGATATCCCCATAGAATATACACTTCATCACTCCCATCATTATTTATTTATTTACATAGGTTTTTGGCATAGAAATGTAGAATTATATGTATACATGCATTGGAAAATTTAATACATTATTGATAATGAATAGATAAAGAATGATTATATGGTAAAATAATTTTTAAATAAAACGAACAATAACCTAACTTGTCTATAACTTAAATTAAGTTTAAAAAATTCACTTTTTTTATGTGTAATAATTTTTAGAGATTTACATAACACAACTACCTCACAAGATGCTTACAATGAGGATATCAATATCATAATGGTTTTATAGAGACACAAATGATAATATTATTGAAAAATAACCAATTTTATTGAAAATTACCCATTAATGTTAAATATTTTCTTATACACACATGCCATCAAGGAAACAAATTTAACACTAAAAAAATGGGAAATGTAATTCAACATGTATTATCTATAAATTCCAAGAACGTTATGAAGTTACAAAATGAGATTTAAATAAGTAATTCTTTAATATTTACAAAATCCCTGGTAACACACTAAATTAAAGAGAAGAAACAATATTTATTCATGATTTTTCTTATTTATTTCTTAATTATTATTTTAATATTCATTAAAATAAAACAAGAAAAAAATTACTAGGGAAAAAACAAACATATTTTATTTTCTACACAAACACAATATATAATAATTAGAATAAAAATACAATTTAAAATCATCTACCTAGTTCTTAGGGTGTGGATTCAACCATCGATTGATTAATCCCATAAGTTACCCAATACCACTATGGTGAAGCTTGTGCTGCATGTATTTTATAATTTTGGGGTATTTTTGATTAAAAAATATGTTTAAAATATTTGAAACACTAGTTTATACATGACCTGGGGTTTTATTAAAAATATAGAGGATGGAGTCTAGTTGGACTTGAAGACTCAAACCTAGGTCTTTAGAACCTTAAGTGAGGACCCTGCCACCCAATACAACACCATAATTAGTTTTATAATCATCTTTTTTCATTTTACTAATTATTAAAATACAACATGAATATTATACAAGACATAAAAATAGATATATAATTTTGGATTTCTTTTAAAGAAAAAATTAACACGAGTTGTCAAGAGGAATTATTATCCAAGTATTTTGAACATTGGGTAGAGATCAAGAAACCCAATCTAACCCAATCATTGGTTTTGTATTTATTTTTGTATAATTATATTAATTAATTAAATTTGACACACCATTTAATAAAAATTAAAAAAAATGAGCATGCTAAATGATTTGAATTTATATAATTAAAAATAAGTGGAATGAATGTGATTCCAATAGTTGGGATGAGATTTGAACCAAACAACAATTAATTTCCACAGAACACCCATAATAAGGTGAGACCCACTAATATCCTAAGAATATTATTACTATTATTTTATTTAAAATAATATAAATATTTCAAGTCATTTTCATAGATTAACATGATATGAAAAAAATAAAAAAAAAGAATCCAAAACCAAACTGTATAAGTTTTTAAACTAGCGACCAATATCTTATTATAATATTTCACAACCTTCATCACATGCTTAATTCGTTACTTTATTAATTTATAAAATATTTATAAATATATTAAAATAATTTTTTACTCTTTTTCCATTTTAATAGAAATAATTATATTTAAATACAATTTATAGAGTCACATTAAGGTTATATGAAATAAATAATATATATATATATATAAGTATATAGTATTACATGACATCCCAAATTATTGGTATATTCCATATAGTTATTTAATTCTTTAATTATCTGGAAACTAATATGTACAATGTTTTTTAGAGGTGATTTTTTTCTCCCTATTTTGGTTTTGATAATTTCGAAAAATGGGTTATAATGAGTTGATATAAAAGTGAATGTAGATGTGTTCTCATATCCACACATGTTCACTCTGTCAAAGAGGGATAAATAATCCGTCGAATTTTTTTTAATAGGGAAGAAAATTCAAAAATGGGAAGTAACTCATTTTTTTCACCCATGGAGTTATTCTAGATTAAAGAGAGGAAGGAATAAAAAGGGAGTTAATTTTACTCATCAATATTCCCAAGGGAATCATCATCATATAAGGGTTTAGCTTTTACAAGTTATGAAGAATAATTTATGTCCGATCAATCCTTTAAATTTAAAAAATGTTTAATTAATAAAAATATTTGATAATTTTTAATTTTATTAAAACAGTTATAATTTTTTTTTATTTTTATATGTATATTATTTAAATAATTATATATAGACAAATAGAAATGAAGAAGAAGAATAATGAAGAGATAGAGAATGAGAGATAGATGTGCTTACTAGTTCAGAAAAAATATCCATAATTCTATGTCTAGTATCATGAAAAAACAATGAGACTTTAAAAAAAGAATATTATTTGAAAAAACAAAAAAAGAAAAAAATAGGTATTTTCAAAAGGCAAAAAAACTAAATAAATTAATCCCTTTTTTATCCTCGAAAATTGAAATGCGATTTTTATTACGTCAAATTATTTGTTAATTTTTTCCAAACTTGAATCTACTATGATATAGTAGAAACCCTTTTTTGAATCTCACGTAAAGCTCAATGTGGGTAAAAAATTGAAAAAAATTAAGTTTGAATAAAAATGAAAACAAAAATAGGTGGTGTTTTGGATCTTTTTAGTTTTAATATAGTTAAGAAAAAGTTATATAAATATGAAATTAGAAATTAAATGTTTTGATTGAACATGATCAAGCTAAGTATATACCATGATTCTCATCCATTGTAGTTTCAAATAAATTATTTTAATACTTTTAATTTTTTTTCATATTACCTAGAACAGTTCCACTTGGATACCTCTAAGGTTTTGGTTGGAAATGAAAAGTGATTCACTGGATAACACTAATGATGGTATTTATTCCCTGTGTAATAACTAAAAATCCCAAGTGAAACACATGATTAACACTATGTTCATTCCATGTATGTAAAATATTTAATTGTGTTATAATGATATAAATTAGTTTTCCCATCATGGCCTTCTTATGTGTTAAATATACTGATATGAACCACTTGAGCACCATGATTGAGAAATTATGAAATAGTGGGAAAATAAATTTGAAACTTCACATTAGTGGGTAACCCCAAACATGGTGTTTTGAGTGTGAGTGTTTCTAGATAGTTAAAAAATAAAATATAATAAGAAGATTATATGGATAAAACAACATACAACTTGAATTAAAATAATGAAACATTTATTATGAAATCAAAATATATAATTTGCATCAATTTCATACCATAGGGATAAAATGGAGTATATAACTCCATGGGTGGTTACAGAACCATATTTTGGGTGGGTGATCATCTGAGGTCTCTCCAAAATAGAGGAAAAATTCCTTTCTGGTTGATAATAACGAACCTCTTACCAAATAAATCACTAATTGAAATTATTAATTATATTGGGTGTATAAAAGTGTAATGTCTCAACCTGATATACAATGAAATAGGTAGCTGGACAGGTGGGTCACATGGCCTCAGACACTCCTCCCCATACGCCAGAGGCTAGCAATAAGTAGCAAGTGTCTAAGGAGGTGATATTGGGGAGACTATAACCTCATTATATGATTAGCACAATGGTATATCAAAAAATAAATAACTGACAACAACAGAAGAAATAATAAATAAATGACATAGCATCGAAAGAATAAAATAAATTGAATATAAAAGAGATTTTCATTTCCAATGTGTACAATGTAGGAATGTCTAGATTTGATACATAAACAAAACAGTATAAACTAGTATATAATGTAGTACCAAAATAAAGAAACGATGTAGGTTCCCCAAAAATGATCTCTATGAGCACCTTGAGATCCCCCTCAGTCCTGTCCCCCCAACTCCTTAGTAGAACCATGTCATCCCATACACGAATCCATGGTCATAAGAAGATGTGATCTACCCAGGCACCCCCAGTGCAATGGATTCCCTAGTAGGTTGTGAGATATAAATCCCAAAAGGTTTCCAAAAATGGTGTCTATAATTAAAATTAGCTTGTGAATATAAATTAAATCATTGTCTAGGTAATATGAATAAATAAACAAAGCTAAATAAATTAATAAATATTGGTTGGATCAAGAACCAAATAGATATATAACTTAATCTAACTACTTTATATCAAAACTATAATGAGTTTTGGATTACTAACTATATATATATAGAAATAATATATATATATATATTGTAGTTCTATATTTAATCAAACTATATGAACCAAGAACATGCATATGTAAGTGGACATATACCTACAGTGATATATTCTATCTTAATCAGGCCATAAATCATTCATCCAAAACAATTTTTAATTACTATATAATATCATGAAATAAGGTATATTCTTTACATCTCATAATGAGTGGGAGGCATCATTTTCATCACTCAAGATGGTGATTGTGTCATAATTTCAACACTCAAAAGGTAGTGACTGTGTTGTCTTGTCAACACTCACAAGGAACGTGGTGCTCCATGACCACAATCTACATAATATCACTGATGTGAGATGTCATACTCAATGGCCAATGTAATGGAGGGTGATACCACCATTCTCAATAGAACCCATACTATAGTTCCTCAACCCATATAAAGGAATAATCAAATTTATAATAAATAACCATTAGGAAATACGTCTGATGATTAACATTTAATAATACCATTATAAACCAAGAAATTAAATTTATTACAATTCAAAATAATGATGTAGTTAATCATGAAATGATTAGTTTTTCCTTTCCATCCTTTTTAATTCATTTGAGATAAATTTTTTAATACAATAAACTCTTATCATTTATACCATTTAAATCATTCAGGTAAGTAATTACGTCATGATAGACCATTACACATAATACATGACATTTAATCTATTAAAGACATAGAGATTCATATTATATGGTTCATGTTGGAACTTAAAAAGAACCATGGTCAATTAAAAAATTACCAACATGGGCATTCCCATTTATAAATCACACAAATTATTTAGGAGGATCTTGGTTCATTTATTTTTTAGGAGTGAGAAAATTCATTCACTAAGAAGGTGTATCGGTTCAATTTACATTTATATATAATTGGGAAACTCCATTTATGAAGATCATTAAGGGCCATGTCCTAAACACGACATGTAACTAAACATATAAAAGTATTAGAAAAAAATCAATTCCATGAGGCCAAGCATGATATAATTTAGTAAACATAACTTTGTAGTTTTGAAGACAACACACATCTTTTGAGGTGTTTTTATTATAAAAAAATTACAATTTTTATAAAAGAAAACCATTTAGTTAGTTAAGAATCACATTCAATAATCAAATCTCAATTCATAAAAATAATCATTCAAGAAGCTAGCATACACAAAAATTCAATTATAATGTTCAACATGGCATATAGGAGGTTCCATTTTCATTTAGGATATAACCAAAAGAGGGAAAATTTATTAATCCAAGAGAAATACTTACAAGGTATTATATAGTCTTTTAGTCAATTAATTAATAAGGGGTATAATAAGATGTCACATCAAGGCGGTATTCGTGATCAAGAATTATATCTTATTTTTACTAAAAAACTCTCAAAATGAGTTATAAAATGTGAGTATATCAATTGAAAATGATGAAACCAATTTTAAGGAAAATCACCATTGAGGATGGTGTGATGAACAATAGAAATATTTATAATTTGATGGATGTTTAGGGAAAAATCCTTAGAGAAATTCCATTATGCTTAGGACAATTCATTCATCCTATATCAAGGCCTGATTTGGTCATGTTATGGATAAATATAAGAAACTAACATCAGCCCTAGAAATAGGAAAATAGATCTTGAACCAGGATAACTTGATTGAGAGGTGATTAAATGAGGAATGGTCCAAAATGAATAGAGAGCTTATAGATGCTGATCCCTAGAGGATGATGGAATTCTAGGTTGACTTTAGATAGTGGATATCTAGGAAATACTAGGTTATTTTTGGTGGAGGAACCCATAATTCTAAGGGATGAACTCACGTGGCTCTAGGGGGATAATATATAAAGGGAACGAAAATATAAACTCATTAAGAGAAATTTAATAATTTCACCCTAAAAAATGGGTCACACGGTTTGGCAGCATGATTTGGCCTAACTGTGCACCAACCATGCGACTGCAACTACCATAGAAACCCATCTCGCTCAGTTTGTTCATCATGGTTAGCCAAACCGTGTGTTAAAAATGTGATAAATAGTTCTTAGGTATTGACTAAGTAGAACTAACCCTGCAGTCTATGTGTAGGGTTTAGGTAAACTAGGGACAACCCATGAGACACTTTATACTCCTCTGAAACTTGCAACACAATTTTCTACTAGGGGCCGTATAGTTTGAGACAAATCATGTTCCTTATATAGACCTTCCATAAATGGAAATTCTTGGACTCGATGCTCTTGAAACTCAATGAGACACCCAAGGAATCTCTCAAGACATTAACCAAGTAAAAAATCAATACATTGAAATGTTCAGACTCTCAAATTTATGTTTGGTATCCCAATTCGAAAAATCCCCTAGTAACTAAATTCCAAAAATTAAAATTCCCTTGGAATTTTACCTTGTCTAAAAAATATGGGTCATTAAAACCTCCCCACCTTATAACTTCTATTCCCCGAGAAACCATCAGGAATAAATAAAACATCACCCAACTAAAAAGGGTCAATAATTATCATTGAAGTGGTCACATTTTATTTTAAAACTCCCAACAATCATTTAAGAACTTCTCAAGAATATGGTAATTAATCCATAAAGACCAATGATGGCACTAATTTTTTGATATAAACACCTAAATGGGGATTTCCTAGGATCATCTAGCTAGATACACAATTACATAATCATATAATTCAACTTTTGGATGATGGTGATCCTCACCATAGGTCATATGAAATAAGGTGGAAATATGGAGCCTCGATACCTGCACTGCTAAAATGTCCTACAAAGAATGCCTCCAATAGTTCTAGATATGCACTTAGATGGATTTATTTATCTAGTTGAACCCATCTAATTATAAGGTTGTAATAGAAACCTCATTATAAAGAAACAGTCAAGTCCCAATTGACCAAACTAAAACTGGACACACATGCTTTATCAAAATATAGTACTGACATTTATTCCACACTCGTCTTATACAAATAATTTTATTTTGAAATGATTATCTATTTGAACATATACATCAGTTAATGGTATAATAATTCAAACCACTCAGATAGACTATTCTTGAAAATTATAAATGCATTAAAAACTGAATCACAACGCCTCTTTCTAAGGAATCTTTTGTTTAAAACAATCATGTTCATCGAAGACCATACATAACTTTTGATGATGTTCCTTGTCCAAACCATAACCTAAACATTTATAATATCATGTTTCAGTATAAAAAAGTTTGCATCCCAGATGTATCCCACTGGAATTATTACCCTTAAAATATCATCTGTGAGCCTGATAACAAGCTTGGAGTAACCTCAGATTCATTTATGTATAATCAAAAGAACTAACCCAAATTAGTCCATACTACATGTTTTCAAGATAGATTTCAGTAGGAGGCCAAAAATTCTATATTAGATCAGTGACTAAGCTTAGGGTGGAATCCACATAATGGTCAAGTCAAAGGAAACAATTGGTTTCCACGAGTCTATCCAAGGTGTTCATACACTAGAACCTTGGTATCACTCAAAAATAAGTAAACCTCAATGAAAAAAAGGAATATAGTGTAAAACCTTGATAGAGAATACATATCAAGACCAATAACATTTAAAACATTATCACAACATAAGACTAACACTAGCTTAGTGTATTAAGGATGATGTCAAGATAGGGTACAAGATCGTGTCATTTATAAGAGTACACAAATAGGATTTAGATAATTTAAGACACCTCTACCATTTCCCAGATATGGTTCTTTGTATGGTTTCTAATGAACTGTTCCTAGCCACTGGAAAGATGAACAATCAAGCCACTATAGGTCAACCTCTTAGATGAAGCTCGACATCACCTGCCTACACATCACCATCCGACCCATGATGCCTTTACCACTCAAGGAATCCCATGATTACACAAACATAACCACCAATTTCCACCCATTAAAAACTATGTTTATCAATGGTTGCATATATAACCAACCACATCGATGTCATACTTCCAAGAAAGCACTAACACTATTTAAAACGTACAAGCCTCAATGAAATTCTTGAAAGACCAATCATTTACAAATGTCCCTTCTTGGTTGTCTTCCTTATATTATAAATGGAAATAACCACTAGAACTGATGTGACTCTACCCAATATAGGAGTTTCCTAGTCATTGAATGGGTAGATAGACCTCCTACTCATTAGTGACCTAGATTAGATTGAACTTAGACTCACACATGACACTTCTCAATTTCACGATCACAACATCAAAGCATTTGAAATTAAATCCAAACTAAAATGACCGGAATGTCAATACACCTAATCCTATTGGTCCACCAACCCAATCATTAGGGTTACTTGATTCCATAAAAAACCCGGGTCACACTAATCTGGAGATAACCTGAGGCCATACTCAACATCTCAAGTCTTAACAATTAAACAAAAATCAAGTGTCTTGTTACACCATTTAGCAACTTGATAGGCTCAATGTATATAAACACAAACTACCCCATGGTTTCATAAGAAAGGTTACCATCCTTGATACTGTCCACATGTTATCCTCCTTATGCATCAAATCATTAAGTGGTCTGTACAAGAGATCTATCCTAGAGTCTTATTTCCCCATATAACAATTAACCTAGATGATGACATATGATTTTATTCATCTATGAGGAGAGTGAAGGTTCACATGACCCATTACATGGACGACCATGCACTCGGAATGTCTAACCAGCTAAAATGATCATTTCTTAATGATCATGACCGTAACAAAGTTCAAGGATACAATAACCACCCTTACAAATAAGTGTGTTAGTTAGAAGCTAAAATTACTATTAGGGAAAGAAAAACAAGAAAAAAATAATGTCATAAAATATCATTGAATTTAGCAAGGAATATAATCATTAAATGTGCTACCTACCATGTGGTAGCCATAGTGAAAGAGTAACAGTCAACCCTATAATAAGTTCATGCAAAATATACATCACTAGGAAAAATTCCTATCATTTAAGTCATTGTTAAAAGGAAAAATAGGACCATAGAAAATGATCATGTTTCTGTTCGAAGGTAACTGAAATGGAAGTTTAAACTTCTTTTCAGATGGTTTTAAAAAATGGAATCCACTTTAAATTCCATTGTAGGTCCTTACATTAGTCTATATGAAAATAATAAACATTTGAAGTATTAAATAACAGCATGGAATAACATTCACGTATTATCAAAAATTATTTATAACCATTAAACAATTTATTAATACCCCTTAATAATTAGGAAAATTATATGATAAATTATTATTAGGTTGTAAAATATATGGCGACCAAGAAGTGTAATGATAGGCTAATTTGGGTTCAATATAATGAAACCCAATTGAATTTAGTTAATTATTAAAAATTATTAACACACTTAGTGGGTTATATTATAAGAAACATTCCCAAACTAACCTACATGGATCCAATTATGAATTCAAGGATTTAATATCGTTGTCTCCATGCCAGTGTGATAGAGTCACACTACTTCTTAGGCAACCAATTAATTTTGGCTCAAAATTTAAATAGCTTTTACATCCATAACCATTTCAAAATACTATATATTCATGTAAAATAGTTCAATTAGATGGGTTTATATCTATGATTTAAAAAGAACACTACACTTTATAGATCATATATTAGATCCCATTTAATAGAAACAAATTTACTTTAAAACTTGAACTTTAAAATCATTCGCATTCTAACAAAAATCTATAATTATAAATAAATATCAAATATGGTTTTAGTATATGGGTTAACCATTCCAAATTATAGGGCACCCATACACCCTAAAACTGAAAAATGGTTCTTAATTAATCACAACAAAAAAATCATCCCATTAAACAATTTACATATATCAAAATAAGATCCTAGCATGTTATTACAAGTAGTAAACACAAAGAGAATTATAATATGAACAGAATAATGATACATAGGAAATAAATGATAAATAAACATAAAGCATGGAATATAATCACATGATCAATTTATAAAACTAGTAATGCTAAAGAAAAAAAGAATGTCATAAAACTAAAGTCATAATATCCCAAAATTCAGGAAACCTATAAATGAAACATCATAGAGTGGAATATTCATAGAATGAAAATTTCTAGGATCATATATTGATAAAGGTAATAATACTTCCTTACCATAAATATACATGGGTAAATTACTAGAATATCATAAATTAATAAGCATTGGAATGTAAACCATTTACCTAGGGTTAAATCAAAATCAACTATAACAATAAACAACCAGAGCATCAATCCCATTCCTAGCCACTTAAACTTTTCCCTATGTGTGGGATGATCTATCTGAGACACGACTATTTACCATGCACTGGAACATTACTGGCTTCATATATTTCATCCCAAACCATTTTGAAAAAGCAAAAATGAGTTATGATACCACTTTTTAACATCCCTTATTGAGTTTCCGCAAAAATAATAGCGAAACTGATTAGTCACATGGCCTCAAGAGCACCTCCCCATATGCCAGATGCTTCCAACTAGCAGTGAGGGTATTAGGAGGTGATATTGGGGAGATAATACCCTCATGATATGAGTAAAAAATGGGAATATCAAAATAAAAATAGGAGACAACAATGGAAGAAATAATAAATGAAAGGTAAAGCATCAGATGTACAATATAAATTGAATTTTAAAGTGATTTCCATATCCAATGTGTACAATTCACGTTTGTCCAAAATAGATACAGAAAATAAATAGTTGAAAATTGTATATAGTTTAATACTTGAAGAACGAAAGGAATTAAAAGTCCCACGGTTATCTCCCTGAGCATCATCAACTACATCTGAGTCTTGTTCTCCTAACTCCTAGGTACACACAAATCATCACAAGCAAGAATCCATGGTACTACAAACACGAGAGCTACTCGGGTACCCCATTGAAATGGTGGCCCAAAGAGGTTATGAGATCTAAATCATAATAGGTTACCACCCACAATTTCTATAACTAAACCCAGGTTGTGAATATAAAGTAAAGTAGTATGTATGTAAAATGAATAATTATAAAGAGCTGAATAAATGAATATACACCGACCAACTTGGGTTCAAATAGAACACATGACCGAATCTACCTACATTGGATCACAACAAAAATGGGATTATAATCAATAAATATATATATTAATAATATATATAATATAGTTCTATATTTAATCCACCTATATAAACCATGTATGTGCAGATGAAAGTGGCTAAATACCAAGAATACTAGATTCTAGATATATTAGGGCATAACTCAGTCAGCCCTAACTAGTCTGAATGGGCCAATAATGTCACGAAACATGGTACATACCTTACATCTCATAATTATTCAGATAAATATTTCTCATCACTCGAGAAAGTGTGTGTGATTTCATGTCAACACTTGAACAATTGTGAGAGCGCAGTCATTTCAACACTCACATGGGATGTGGTTCTCCGCACCCACTATCCTTATAGTATCACTAGTATGAGAATTATTTATCAAAACCTAATGTAATGTTGCATTATACCACCATTATCAACCAAAACCTTACCATCATTCGACATCCTAGATCTAGGAATAATCATATTTATAATAAATAGCCATAAGGAAGAAACTCCCATGATTTACATTTAGTATAACCCTTATAAACAAGGGCGTTCCATATATTAAAATTCAAATTAAGCATGTACTTATGCATGAAATGATCGGCATGGACTTTCCAACATTTTCAATTCATTACATACAAACAATTTAATATATCAACGTCTTATCATTCATACAATTTAACTCATTCAATGAATCACTACTATAAATTGGAATTATATTGATGGACCTATACCAATGGTTTGGACAAAACTATTGGTATAGTTATCATAAAGAGACCCTATACCTATTTTTTTCCCAACCATTGGTATAGGTTCAAGATATAATAATATATTTGAAAAAAATTGTCGGTATAAATTTGAAAATAACAACCCATACCAACAGTTTTGGACAAACCGTTGGTATATGTCTTATCTATACCAATGGTTTTTACAATACCATTGGTATAAATTTCTTATTAAGACCCTATACCAATATTTTTGGAACAACCATTATTATAGGTCATAGATATGCCAACAATTTTTCTAAAACAATTACTATAGATTTCATAATAAGACCCTATACCATAGGTTTTGAAACTACTATTTGTATAGGACCCAAAAATCCAAAATTCCAATAAAAACTACATGTAATGTCCTTGGTATAGACTTATACCAACAGTTTTGAAAACCAGTAGTATAGGTATTTGGATTTTTTAAATATTATTTTATAAAATGACATTGAATACATCAAAATTTTAAATTACTTTTTAATATACACACACATATATATATTTATCATATTTCATTCACAAAATTTATTATAGATTATTATTTAGGACATTGAAATATAATTCTGAGGTTTTAGGACTAGGTCCTACCAAGACTTTTTTTAACTTACCTATACACATGGTTTGGGAAATTGTTGATATAGACCTATACCAAAAGTTTCTCAAAATCATTTGTATATGTCTATACATATGTAAGATAGGCCAATATTCCTCCAAACTATTATTGTAGCCTATACAAATGGTTTGGGTGCCTATACCAATAGTTTTAAACAATTGGTATAAGGTTTTCTTCCATTAGTGAATGAATTACTTCATGAATTTCCATTACACTTAATATATTCCATTTAATATTTCAAAGTCATGTAAATTCATTTTATAAGGTTCAATGTGGAATATAAAAGGTACCATGGTTAATTGGGAAATTAATAATATTGGAAATCCCATTAATAAAGAATTCTAATCCCTTATGTGGAGCTATGTTCGTTGATTAATTTTATAGGAGAGGGATAATTCATGCACTTAGAAGGGGAATCATTTGAATGATCATTTGTATAGAAAGGGGGAAAATACAATTAAGAACACCATTAAAGCAAATTTACTAAAAATTCAATGTAACTAAACATATCAAATTCATAATAAAAACCATCAATTCAATGTATCTAGAAATATGCCATTCACTAAACATCACATTGAAGTTTATTTTAAAGATAACATCATTTGAGTCATTTTATTATAAAAACATGACTTTTTTATCAAACAATTCATTTAAAAAATTAGTCATCACATTCAATAATCACATCTCAATTCATCAAAATAATCATTCATGATGCTACCTTACATGGAAATCTATTTCAAAGGTAAACATGGATCTTAGGAGGTTCCTTTTTAATTTGGGATATCAAATATAAGGGGAAACCCATTGATTAATCCAAAGTGAATTATTTGACAGAATTATGGGAATTTAAACAATTAATTAATAAGGGGTGAAACATGCTGACACACAGAATGGGTGTCTGCAGTCAAGGTTTCCAGTCTATATTTAGTAATTAAGGGTCAACAGGATAAATAAAAGGTGTGTATATCAATTTTAAAAGAAGAAACCAATTTTTAGAAATCTCGTGACAAAGGTCTGTGTGCGAAACAATGGAAACATTTATCATTCAATGTAATATTATGAAAAAAGGAAATGAACACCTAATTTATACCTTGTATACTTCATTCTTATAATATAAAGGTTTGATTCGGTTTAGTTTCGAAGAAATATAAGAAATATAAAATCGTCCTGAAAGTAGGGAAAATAAGATTGCACCACGGTAACTTGATCGAGAGGAGATTAAAAAAATAAATAGTTAAAAAGAGATCATTATCTTACAGATGCAGATCCGTAGATAATAACAAATTTAAATTTAGACTTTGGGTGGTAGAGATCGTTCCAAGCCTATGTTAGGCCTCGAGGAGGAACCCATAATGGTAAGGGAGGAGCTCACACAACTGGAATGGGAGAAGAAATAATGAAAAAAAATCAACCTCACTAATGAAATTTCGTAATTTCACCCTCAGAACCATGTAGCATGGTTTGGACACATGGTTTGGATAAATCGTGTGCTAACCATGTGGCAACCAATACCTTGGAAACCCACGTCGATAGGGTTTCCACACACAATTAGCATAACCATGAACTTACCATGTGATTAATAGTGATTAGGTACTAGTTATATGGAACTAACCATGTGTTATATGTGAAATGTTTGGGTAAATTGTGTACAACCCATGCAACACATTCTCCTATATAAAAACATGCCACATAATTTTCTACTAGTGGTAGCATGGTTTTTCACAAACCATGTACCCTATGATGACCTTCTAAACATGGTATTTTCCAGACCCAATGCTCCCAAAACTCAACAAGACACCTAAGGAACCTCTAGATCCTTTACCCTAGTCTATAAACAACACATCGATAAATTTTTGAGCATTAATGACATAAATCCCCCATTAATAATACCCCATTGATCATAAAATCCTGTAATCAATGAATAATTTAAATTATATATCCTTACTTATGCATAAAATTGAATAATTTTTTTTTATTGCAATACCCATAGAAGAGAATTATTTAAATTTCCATATTTTATCTATTTATTTCTATTTTGGTTCAATTATTAGAGTCAACATGATGGGTTGGTTTCATTTTGGATGATGAATGTTTGGTTTCCATTTGAGAGGATGGATAGTGTCACAATGATGGGATAGTGTAAGTGGTATAGAAATTTCCAAGAATATGTTCTAGTGAAGATTTAATATGATTGAATCAATGAATGAGGATATATTTTCTATATGAAAGTAAAAAATCATTGCAACAAAATTGATGTGGCCCTCGATGGTCTCAGGGACATGTGGTAGTTACGGAATGATCTAAGGTGGAGGAGATGGAAATGAAAAAAATGTGATATATAAGACTTTTTTTGTTATGGATTATGAAGTTATAACTACATGTAAGTTAATACTAAGTGATACAGACTATGCATCATATTCCATATGTGATACTGGGGTTTATGCACACTATAAATAACACAAGATAAGTAATAGTGAATTACAGGCCAAGAATGTCTTAGTGGATAGGGTTACTATGCAAGAATTAATAATACACATGGTATGAGTCCATGTGTCACACATTGTATTTCAATCCATGTATTTTAGCATTGTACCATTTTACATGTCCGAACTACTTGTTATCCACACATATAATGTGGTTTCTAATTCAAACTATATTCATAGTGTGACATGACTTAGAAAAAACTAGTAGTAAATGCTTGGGTAATATATGTGTCACATATATCATTTATTTATTCCTGACATGCCTTATATTTTGACACCTAAATAACTATTTACTAAGTATACCCATTCCATCTACATAAGAGTACATTCCATGAACTCATATATTGATCTTGACATATGCTGGAAGTACATGCCCAAAAGATATATTATGAACCACATTGCATATCACCTTCAAGTTATTTCATGTAGGTTTACACTATATGAGCATAACAATAGTAGCATTTTCTATGATACAACAAAGTCTTTCACATCTTGCACCAAATATTACATGTTATACAGTCTTACCACTTTAGGGTTTTTCATATTTTTATTAGGTCATATAAATGGAGACATTAGTAGTCCATTTTGAGTATTATTTATTATATAACATGATAGTGAACATATCTTTTTTGTCTATGTAATTTTTTTGAAGTTATTGAGGATGATGGAGTATATTAGATCATATAGACTATTATGGATGGGGAGAGAAAATAGTTGCAGATGACATGAGTTATGTAATCCCCTTAGTAGCATAATTATTTTTGTCTATGGTTTCTCCATGAATATTGTATACTATGTTACCCATAGGTATTAATTTATATGACTCCTCCACATATGGAGTCCATAACCAACTTTAACGTTGTATACACCACATGAACAAGTGAAACTTCTACCTAGGAGTCGATACCCCCTTTACTGACATGAAATTCTGAATGAGGTGTATGTCCCCAACCAGGATCACACAAAGATATATTAGAGGTTATGTTATTTGTGTTGTTGGGATGATATGTGATTAATTATTTTTTTGTTTCCTTAATTATAAAAGGCTTGATCTATAGATTTTGAGATATGTGTTCCAATGAGAATATAAAATGTGGGATTTTCAAGATCCATGATAGTCTAAGAATATCAAAATTTTATGGGTTATAGAATTGAATAATGTTGAGATATTGTAATAATGAATCATAGATTTTCATAGTGTTTTTGAACTTATACCCATTCTTCTCCCATTGATATTCTCATTATTATTTAATTCAGGGCTTAGCTTTGAGATAATATATTATATAAACAATATATTATGTTTTTGGTGAATGTTATTTTGAATTTTTATAAACACCCTTTAATGGGACTTATTCCTTGATGTGTTTAACCTTTATAGTCATGGAATAGGCAGAAGATACCTTTACCAACATGGAACTTATAGAGCTATTATAGTATGCGTATAATGGTGTATTAATAAATATGGTAGAGGCAGTTTAT
The DNA here is from genome assembly GCA_963277665.1 of Viscum album. Classification (NCBI taxonomy): domain Eukaryota; kingdom Viridiplantae; phylum Streptophyta; class Magnoliopsida; order Santalales; family Viscaceae; genus Viscum; species Viscum album. The sequence goes on along the minus strand of OY728120.1, from coordinate 880,600,422 downwards.
ATTGATGTTCTCATCACAAAAGTTCTTATACTATATAGTTTCTTCTATGATCTTATATTGGATGTGTTTATTGATATTATATAATTAAATGTTTACCTTTCAAGCTTTCCATTGAAGCATTATACTTGTTAAACATGTCCATACATGTAATGTTATATTGTTTTTTTAAAATATATATTAGTGTAAAAGGTTGTTATAAATATATATATATTTTATTATAGATTCATTTTTATTAATTTTTTTATCAGATATGGCCTCCCATGTATGTTTATTCATTTGTGGTGTTAGTCTGCATCACCTTGTGAACCAGGGAACTATATGGGGTGGCTTACTAGGCATATTGTTGGTCTTGGAGTGGTCTCAATGGGTTGGTATGTGTCGGAATTGTAATTGAGTAGATAAAATCATAGGGTTGATGGTTGGAGTTAGTTTTATTTTGAGAATTAGTTTTTGAATTTATGAAAATAATTCTAAGGGGTCTTGAGTTCAGTTATTAGACCAGGGAGAGAAACATAGGTGCATTGGATAATGTATTCTTTCATTTTATCTATGATAACTAAATTTTCAACACATAAAAGTATAGATTTTATTTCAAGGTATATATATGTTTATACAAAAATAATATATCCTCCAACCTTGATCTTTTATTTCCTTTCTATGTATCCACTCATATATATTCTTTTGTAACAGTGGGTTCATCTCATTTAATAAAACATTTTTCCTGTAGCTAGTCCAATCAGAATAAGATAAATGGTTGAATAAAAATACCATTATAGTGTTTGATCGTCACTATAATTATTATTTTAGGGATTATATATTAACATAGTGGTCAATTAAGAGGTATCATTTCCATATATTTAGATGGTACATCCTCTATCATTTTTTGATTAATTGAGACTTTATTATGGAGAAAATAGTAGTTCTCATTGATCTAGATATCAATAGATATAGATATATTTTGTTATATATATTACAATTATTTATTCCTCATTAGTTTACCTATAGAAATTGATCCTTATGTAATTTATGATTATTTATATTATAAAATTTTTGTATTCCCAATTGGTTAAGACACCTATCAATCAATTAATAGTTAATGCATTAGTCTCTTCATTTTATAAAATTTATCCATTGGTTGATGCTTAAATAGTATTGAATGTTTTTACTCTATCATTATTTTAGTTCACATTTTTTTCAAGAAGTTATATTTTATAGGGATGATGAAATATTATGTTTGGATACAGCTAGACCCTCTTCTAGGAATCATCATCATGACTATGTGTGTATTGTGATTGAAGATATATTACACCATACACATTATCCATAATTTATTCCTTCTAGATAGAGAGTCGAAGAAAATATTACGAGATTATATTTGATCTAGGGTTGAGGTTTTTTATAATACCCCACCTATAATGGAGGCCTAAATGGATATTGGTATTTAACTTTATGGCCATGGGAATTACTACTAGAGTATGAATTTATTTTCATGAGGTAGAATCAAATGAAGATCTAGTGGTGTTGTATCTAAATATTAGATACCAGTTATCCCCTATATCATTACCTCTAAGTATTCCTAGTTAGACATTATGAATTGATAATCATGAAATAAATAAATATACATGGTTTAAAACTTTCGATAGGAAGTACTTACTGGATTTATGGTATTTTTTCTTCTATAGCGGCACTCATACCCATTTTGATATATAATCATACTGGTGGTATTTATTCATTCAAACACATTTATGGATTGTGTGAGTTTTCACTTAGGTGAAAATTAAATTTTAATGGGATTATCTCATGTTGGGATAAGACGTTACATCCCCATAATATGTGTGTGTTATATAGTTCATGGTTGTTTTAAGGAAATGTGTAGTGGTGATGATGGGTCATGGATCATCCATAATGTCAATAGGATCCCCTAGAAGGTTTTATAGTGGAAACAATTTAGGGATTTTAGTTTATCATCCATAATTTTATGATTTTATCATGGTTTATTATATAAACTATAGTGGAGTGGTTACTCATAGTTTTTGATGAACACATGAAAATCATCCTAGATAATAATAAAGATATTAGATTATATATTGATTCAGTTTTTTATTGGATTAATTTAGAGGCTAATGAATATTTTGTATACATTATTTGATATCAAGGACATGATTGGGTAGTGTAAGGTTTTATTATTAGACCTACTAGTATAATATTTTATTTTTTTTCTCTTCGTGACCTATTCAAAATTTGGAGATGATCAAAGGTATTTAAAGAGGTTGAATTTAAGTCTATTTAATATAATAATCATTTTTAGGGGAAATATTTATTTGGATATTTTTTATGTATTTCTAGGGAATCCTTGATATGATAGTAACTTTTTTTGTTGTAATAAGGAATTACTCTACATTGGTTATATGATCTATTGATCATTTTTGGTGGACCACATTGATGCCACAATTATTTGAGATAAAACTAGGGCAGAGTGTCTTAGGCTCTTAGAGTATGTTCTTCCCTGACATTAATAACACCTAAATTAAGGAGGGTTATTATATTGTGAGTATAGTATATGATAGATCCTTATATTCAAGAATTATATTTATTATGGAGGATTTTTAGTCAGCATTTGTAAAATATGAGTCATTGATGAATTGTTCGGTTAGAGTGACACTAAGGTGATATGGTAGATGACGTACTTAGTATTAATATTGTGCTCAGTATATGGGGTAGATTTTTAATTATTTGGACTTAGTATATATATTTTACTAGAATATTTAGATGTTGTATGTTTTCTTTGGTTATTATAGAACACTATAACTCAGTGATTTTGGGAGGTCGATTATGGTAACATCAATTGTGGATCATATGTGATTATTTTTTTCTCATTGTACAATTAAATAATATTCAAAATGGTTGGTATACTGACATAATTAAACATCATAGAATAAAATAATCATCTTAAGACTCATCTAAAATGCTGTGATGATCGATTTAGATTATGAAATTGTAATGGTTTTGGGACTTTGGTGGGGTAATTATAACCAATCATTGGTGATCATCATATAGTAGTTCTTTCCCTATGATGAGGGGTGTTACTCAGTGGGTTTAGGTTTTTGTATGACCGTATTTATAATATATGTATCTTGGTTTCTTGAACTAATAGAATATCACCATCTAATTGTTTTTTAGGATATTTCAATTATTATTTGTTAGAACAGGTCTTTGACAAGCTTAAGGTTTCTTGTATAATAACATTTTAGTGGTCGATGAAGTATGATTTTTTACTTTTATGTCACATTCAAAAAAAGTGATTATGAAAAATATATGCTATATTTTTCATTAGGGGAGAGTTTAGAGTTGGGGGTGTGGTTCTATGGTTTCCAAAAGTGGGATTAATGTAGTTGATATTTAGGGACATTAGTGGCCTTAATCTTAGTGTTGGTTACATCAGTAAGTATTCCCTACCATATGGTGTTAATTTATTGAATTAATATTTTTTCTCATATGTCTCAAAACAAATTAGACTAGGACCAAACCATGTTATCTTGTTCTTTATATTGTGTTTTGAGTTGGTCAATTGGTTTTATTATTATTTACTGTTGGGTTGAAGAAATGAATATTTTGGTCCAGTAGTGGCCTTAGGATTTTTTTTGGTTACTATATACTTTTTTAGTTTCTTTCTAAATGTGAGGGGTGTAATAATATATCATGTGGTGTCCCCAATAAAAAGTCTTTCTAAGGATGATTTTTATGGTTTATGGTCTTCAATTTGTGTTATGTGGAAGGTAACCTAATGAAATAAATTTTATTGATTTGAAATCATGGATAGAGGTATATAATGAGAAATAATTATTTTATTGATTTCTTAAAGGTTACTTAGATAATGACACTATAAATTTATTTTGATATATTCCTACCTATTTTTTATAAAATTTTTGGACCTCCACCCTGTAAGCGAACATCATATTTCCAACTATAACACTTTATGATTTTTCAGTCTTCCTCTTTTGACCTAATAAATAACTATATCTTTCTCATAAAATATTGGATTTATTGACTCGACCAGTAATTATAGTTATATCAATCTCTTCCAAAACCACTTAATTGATAAAATTTACAAACGTTGGATGGATAAAAAAGAACATTATTTGACATAACCCTAGTTTTGAATCCAATATGGAATCCTCAAGCCATGAGGTAGTCAATAATATTAATCTCAAGGGGAAAATGTACTGACTCAAATGAATTATTAATATATTCTATAGTAAAATTATTCCATTTAAAAAAAGTAAAAAATCCTTTGATTTAACTTTATTCCTGGTTTAAGGGTAATATTACTAGTTTAACATCTCCATACACATGGTCTTGTTTATATCCTTCTGTTTCTCAGCTTTCACCAGAGAATACCACCACTTATTTTTCAATAATTTAAGAATATAGGTAGAATCCATGCCCTTTTAAGTCTTAGGATTATGAATAAAACTAAAGATATATTTAATTATATTCATATATTCATCATTTTTCAGATATCATAGTCCACTATATAAAGAATTCATGTTTGTCTATGTAATTTATTGGTCATGATCTACGAAAAAACCTTATAACACTCAACTTTACAAACATGATATTGAAGGATTTGAATGATAGAATCAATGACTGTTAGGTCTACTGGAGGGTTAGATTGTGGGAAATTTTCTACATCTCTCCCCATTCGATGTGATATATTTTTTATTAGAGGCATGTCCTATAAAAAATTTAAAAAACAATCTATATAGAAATACATAATAATAACCTTAAAATATAAAAACAATCATTCAATATTCCACAAAAAGTGAAAGCAATCCTTAAAGAATCATTAGTATAATAAATAAAATAAAACTATAAAATATCAAAATTTTACATCTACATAATATTTGGCCTTGTTGTTTGGAATTATATCCACCTACAATGCAATTTCCACTGAGAATTATCCAAAACAAGTTCTATATATTAGGTGTGATTTCCAAACCATGTACTATAATCATGTACCCCTTTATTTCATCCCATTTTATCCCCCCAAAAGGAAATTTTCCCAAATATATCTTGAAATATCCATAAAAGTAACAATTTGAAAATTAAAAATGGAATTATTTACCACCCATGGTAACACGAGGTTTTGAAAAAAACTATTTATCTACAGACCCCCACATATATACCTTTTGAGTTACAATAGACATACCCATTATTTACCATAACTCAACAAATAACTAGAGATCTATGATACCATTTCTTAAAAAATTGATCCAAGTCAACATGAAACTTTTCCTAAGTCAATTGAACCTAACCTTTGAAGTGATTTATAGATCTTCATGGGTGGATAATAGGAATTGATGGTAAAAAATTTACTATATCATAATGATTTCACCCACTAAATCAAAAATTATAAATAAAAAATTCAACCTTAGAATCAGACATGAGCTATCCATATATTGGTTAACCATGACACATAAGAAGATATGTAAATTTAAATAACTCTCAACCAAACAAAGAATATGGAAGTATAAAATGAAAATTAAGAACCAAAATTAAGGTTACAGACATAATAATAGGTGAATTAAAATACATACAAAATATAATGATATGAAAAGAGTATAGAGGATCATCTGACTTTTATATATATATAAAATAGTGCCAAATGTAAAAAAATGAAGGGAATGACCCTCTTCTATGTTACTCATAGTCACAACCAAATCTCCATATCATCCCGGGTGAGAAAAATGTATCTATATTGTTCCACGAAAGGAGTCTGAAAATTTACCCTTACCTACATCATATTACATAATTTCTATACAGACCCTTAGTGTGTACATATGGAACAAGGACATTCCCATTAGGAAACCACTATGAATCTATGAAAATCATTTCATAACGAAAATTGTGATTAATAGTTTGAAATACATTTTGAATTTCTCTTTCTATTTTATTTAAACAAGGAAAATAATTAATATTTCAATTATTTTGAAAGGGATTACTTAGAAAATAAGGGAAATGTACATGAAACATATTTGTATAAAATACAAGGTAATATTGATAATGAAATATATATTAATGTTTAAATAATTTTATAAAAAAATTCTTCAAATATGGGGCTCTAACCTTGAGTAAAATATAGGGCCAACCTAGGACCTTGTAAATAAAACAACTATGAACCTATGATGATACAGGAAAACCACAACCCACCATACTGTTGGACCTTCTATGAAACAACCCCAAGTTGTAATAAAATGATAATTAAGGAACTATCCAATGTTCGATGTAATATAGTGTATTAATTATCTAAATTACCCATGAAACTACACAAGGTTCCAATTCATACCTTATATAAAACCAAATGACATATAGAAACCTTAATAATCAAGATAAAATCACCAAGGTATGTGGATAATATTTTTACCAACATATATATAAAGAATATAAATTGTAAAAAATTATTTACAAGCCTAATATAATTCAATTTTATTAAATCTTTATTTAGAAATCACACCAAAACAAAATTTTCCATTTATAAAAACATTTTAACACAAAAAATACATTGAATAATTTTAGAAAAGACCTTGAAAGAATAAAAATCAATTCTAGAGGAAATGTTTTATTGGGATATGGAAATCACCACTTTTTTAAAGATAAATTTATTGAATCATGAAAATAGTTGTATATTATATTAATTTTTTATGATATTGGAACTAAACTAGTAATGAAATTTACCTTAATGTTTAATATAATATTGTTATAAAAAATTATAAGAGGCTATGTAGAGAAACATAACTAATCCTATTGATAACTTTTAATATTATTTGTTTACAAAAATATTTGTGAAAATTAGATCATACACAAACCGTAAGGACCATGAAATTTGAGATCAACTTCCACCAAATATATTAGAGTGGAAAATGTGGATAATATGTGAAAGAGATGTATAATAATCAGGAATAATATGAGAATATACGAATAAAGTAAGTTAGAGTAAAAAAGATATAGATTATTACCTTAGAATAAATCACCATAAACCGTGGAAATCCTTTTGGAGTCAACATGGTAATCAATAGAGGGAAATATGAGAAGTAGGCGTTGGATATTAAGGTAGTTTTTGTAATTTTTGAGTGAGGTCTGAGATGAAATAAAAATATCAACGGTGTAAAGAAAAAGAATTAATTTAATGTTCTAGTATTTTAGGAACATTGAATGATTTTAGAAATTTTACAAGAACTATTTGGAATCCACATGAGTCGGTTAAATATGATTGTAATGTTTTTTAGAATGGATTGGAGAAACATGCACCAAATGTGCGGAAGCCAATTGAATTATCCCCCTTATCCACATGGTTTTGATGTTTGACTTATACTAAACATGTCCTAACCATGAATCCTTTAATATTACCCTATTTTATATTTTCAACCATTGAACTCTAAAATATTCTAAAAATAAGTTAAATAAAAAATAAATACATTACAGTGAAAATTGGGATGTTAAAAAATTTCACCATTTTATATGGACGATTTATTACAAGAAAATATTCTAATTCTCCAAAAAATTGTTTATATATTTTAGTTAGGAATTATTATGAAATAATTTTAAACCCCCTTTAGTGATAATGTAATGGTTCTTCACATCACATTTACATAAAAAATACCACTTGGATTAGTATTTACATAAATAATAGTAAACCACATTAGATTTCAGTTTAGAATTTTTCTGAATAGAGCATTATACATTAATAGTTTTTTGATTATCCAATTTTGAAGCTCAAAATATAAAATTAATGTTATACATGGAATCTAAATATTTGGAAACTTAGAATTTACTACATGTATATATCTCATTTTTCGACTAATTCATTCCTTTTTTTCATATTTTTTTAAAAGGAGACTCCAAATGAATAGTTTTTTACATTAAATGAAATTGAAAATGGGATTATTGTAAAATAATATTTCACTTATTAAATATTCTTCAAACAACATACTTTCAAAAAATGGTTTTATCAATATTATTATTAATATCTACTAATCCAAAGAAATATAATCTAATTTTTCATATAAGAATATAAAACAATCCCAATATTCAACATAAAAAATAAAAAACTAAAAAATTAATGAAGTAATTGATTCAGGAAAATAGTTTTATTTTTTATTCCAATATATTATAATCACATCAATAATAAAATTAAAATAAAAAAATATTTTAAATTGGAATATTTGTCTTTCAACACCGGTTCCAAACATCTTCAATTTATTTTTATAGTGATATTTTTTTAATTTGTGTGAAAACAATTTATATTAATTGGGATGAAATTCTGGCCAATATATAACCAATAGGATTTAAAATAAAAGTATAATATACAATAGAATTAATAGTTATTAACCTAGTGTAGCATTAACTACACTATTTTCTGACAATCCCCTAAAATATTTAATATTTTCAATTAATATTATTTATTGAGAATTTCTATTTTCCAAGATGAATAATATTCAGTTGAGGTAAAATATATGTACCAATATACTAAGATCATTATATTCTAATCCCATTTCCTATGTGAAGTGGAAAATTTTTGATGTCGTTTCAGAATCATTCAATAATGAACATAGTTATTATTTCGTGAATGAAACAGATATAGGATTGGTTGATTTAATATTGGAAAGAATGAGAAACTAATTTTTTCAACCTTGTTCCATCACTTTATTGACTATCAATTATTTAATAAATAATTTAATCATATATGGATCTAATCAGATAAATGTAATTAAATAATGAAACTCCAAATAAGTAAAGGTACTGAATAAAACATAAGATATAAATAATCATCAATCCCTTAATAATTAAACTGTAAAATTAAATTGCATAAATCAATAATACTATAATTACAATTAAGATTTGTGATAAAAAATTACATTTTATTATTTTCCATAAATTTAATAAATAAAAAGCGTATTTAGTACTATATTTTTTAACCGTAACCACTAGGGAAGGAATGCCTAGAAAACAATTAAAACAAAGTAAAATATTCCTCCTAGAAATCAATCCCCCATAAGTTTCATATATATATATATGTTATTTTTTATATTACCTCACAAATAGTAATAAGGTAACATACCCAATGTGGTATTTGAATCCTCAATATGTGAATTCAAACATTCTAAAACATATCACGGAGTCTTCTTAATTAAAAAATAACTCTACTTCCAATGATTACCTAATATATTCTATTCCTTTTTGATTATAAGGATACCATAATAGTTATTATTACATATCAATATATTGTTACATGTAGTTTAAATATAAATAATTTAATTATATTTCTTCCATATATATCACATTTGTAAAACCCCATTACCTTCCTTCAGGTATGCCTTGTATTTTGTTTTTAGTTTCCCATTTCTTTGGGTTATGTAATAGATTGTAGGAATTAGAGGGACATTATAGGTAAAATGAAAAATATTATGTGGGTTTATTTTTTCTTGAATAATGGTGTTCAATTATAATTGTTCCAATGGATTTGTGGGGTTCTCCTTGAGTTTGTAAAACAACATAATTGGATTTGGTTTTTTGTGAATAATCTGGGTTGTTCATTGTCAACAATGCAATTTCACGATATGAAATGGTTACAAATAATTTTTTCGTTTTTGATAATATGTTTTTAATTTATTTAAGGTGTGAAATTTTTACACACCGTTAACTAGGTTTACTTTTTTTTAATTCGATTGAAAATTAATATTTAATTCAAAAATAAATTTTGAGGGAAAAATGGGAAAACCAATCATGTCTAAAGCATAAGTGTCAAGCAAAAAAAAATCCCATAATTTTGTTAAAAATATATTAATAATATTATAAACAACTAATCTATAAATCCCTATATTAAGTGTGGGTTCTTGTGTGTTCAGGTTTTGACTTAGAAGGTCTTAGAAATGATTCATCATCTTGTACTGAGCCTTGATATATTCCTCCATGTTGATTTTCCTTTAAATGAAACCCCACACAAAAATGTAGTCCTGTTTGATAATGAAAACCCTTTTCACTTAATTATTTTCAACTCTAATCGAACTATCAAATATTCTATTTTCAACCTCCTTCAGAGCATTAATTTGAAAGGATTCATTAATCACATCATCCTTAGAGTTTTAAATGATCTCAAAAAATTCCCCATTCTCTAATTCCAGCATGTCTATCATTTTTATTAAGCTTACATATGGTATTGGATCCATGTTGAGAACCATGACATGCCTATGAAGGGATTTGATTCCCTTATAAATATATTTCTTACCCGATTTTCCAGACAGCTGCTTAACATCTTCAATAATTGCTGGATCACCTGATATTTTCCCTGTCCCATTTTTCTTTTCCTTCCATAAAAATATAGTAAAAACTATATTTGGTATATTCAAGTAATATTTTTTTTTGGGTATTTCCTTCTTTCCTCCCATATGTACTTGAAAATTCTTAGTGGAAATGTTCCCTTGCTTTCCATTCCTTGAGACAAACCCAACGACCATGTCCCCTTGAGCGTTTTTCTCATAATCCATCATCATTAGGGAATCTAATTCTTTTCCACTTAACTCAGTATCATATGAAGACCATGACATGAACTTTTTTCATTTAAATCATGTAATTTATGTTTTCCATCTGTTTAATTGAAATTATCCTTCCAATTGGTAATCAAGGATGTGAAACAATTGTAGAGCTGAATAGAGCTCAGAGGTTCACGTTGACTAAGTGGTCCCAAACATGGAGACTGATTTGTATTTAAACCTAGGGAAACATCCAACTTGGACCACACTCTTTCATATGTATGGGATCCATTATAATTTTAGGTAGAAATGTGCGCGACCTCTTGTCCATTAACCATTCCTCTAAACATATCCTTATCAGCAAAAGAAGGTATATCTTAATGTGAGTCATATTTTATCTTCTTAAAATCAGTGAAATCACTCATCATATTTAAAAAACATCCAAAACACATGGGGTGATAAATTCTATTGCATAACTTAACTTGAAGTGAATCTGAAATTAGACCTTCCACATGAACTATAAGATCAGTAGAGATTTCCATGATAGCTAGAATAATAGATAGACAAGGGGAATATTGAATTTATATATTCCTACTCTCACTCTAGGTAAAATGAATTATGTTTCCCAGACACCTTTAAGAAGAGTAAAACTCTATCCATGAATCGACGACCACCCACTAATTTCATATAAATTATTATCTAACCATAATCCAGATCCAATCAATTAATGGTTTGGAAATATCGACCGCGACACAAAAAAGGGAGAAATAGGATTAAAGCTCTTGTTTTTCTACTATTTTAACACAAGAAACGTCCTAACATATTCCCCAACCTATGGATAATCAATATATTTTAAAAATTAAATGGATTTATAGTAGGATTACACAGATTACTATAGGGGTAACATCATGCATCATATGAAAATAGTATTACCAATAGAAGAGAAAAAATTGAGATCTATTAAAAATTTGAGGGGCTCAGGACCAATATGAAATAAAATCATCCTCAGAGTAGAAAAATATCATGATATCACTCATATCATGAAGAAAAACTATTTCCATTTTTTGTAAACCCTATTATTTGGAAAAAAATGTTTCAATAGAATCGATTAGTTGATGATATTGACTAATTTGAATGACCGACATCATGTTGAGAAGAATCAAAGACTTTGTGAACTCGAAATTAGAAATCATGAGATGTAGGATTCCATTGAGGAGTTATAGAAATTTGGGACTAATTAAAATTTTAGGGAAGGGTGGGATAAAAGAAGGGTTGGAGAATGGGGTGAAAGAATGAGGATGTACCTGAGAAGAAGATGAAGGAAGTCTCCCCCTTGGGTGGGGGTGGGACTGCGATGGAGACCAATATACATGTAAGAACCCAAATCTTCTTTTCAGGTATGTTTTTTTCTGGTTGTTTTTTAGAACAAGAGGTGTTTTTTGAAATTTTATGAGTACACACCGTGTACTTTAAGTACACGCCGTGTACCCGGTTGTCACTGGTGACTGTGTACTTGCCGTGTAATGACCGGGAACATGGTCATGTGTAGTGACTTGGAGACCACCTAAAGTGGAGGCCAGATAAGGCAAGTACATGCTGTGTACTTTTATAGAACACACTATGTACTTTATTTTTTTATTAAATGGACCGGGGTTGTGTCTAATGGGCAGAACCATCTTCTTCTTAACCTATCTCTTCCGGGAGCGAACGAGACTGCCATACCTTCTATGAGCCCCCAACTTTCCATCCATTTTCCGAATCGTCCACTACCTATTGTGTTGGGATCATCAGGGTAAGCTCTTCCTTCTTCTAAAGGCTCATTTCCTAATTTCTCCCCTTTAACGAGTTATCCTCAGTAGAAATTTTTTAACATTTCTGTGTAACTATGATGTTCTAGGGAAATTCAAGGCCTAAGGTTCAAGTATATCGATCTCACGACGCTGAGGTAGGTGGTTTGTGCCATTCCATAGATAGTATATGAGTTTTATGTGCAAAAGTGCTAGTACCCAAGAACAGGGTATTGTGTGTTTATGATTTTTAGCCCTGTTATTGCCTTCTATGCCTTGTTTTTATGGATAGAGGTTAATTGATTGTGAATAGAGTTAACTTTTCCATGATATGGATGTTTTCCCCATGATTTTTTGTTTTGACCGTTTGGTCTAGCTTGCCTATTAGGCTGCTTGCTTTCCATGCTTAGTATTATTAGGTTGTAGTGATTATTATCTGACATGCTGTGAGATGATATAGACTATTTATCCAAGTAGTTCAAGAGGTTTACTTTGGATTCCACATAACATTTGTGCATGACTGATTTACACAGGGCTGTGAGAACCTGATGTAGTAGACCATAGGGATAATGGATGTTAAGGGAATCTACGGTGTGTATGTTTACTATTACGTTGCAAGACCATAGAGGGGATGGAATTTGTGCTCCCTCATAGTGTCTGTAGTTTCCTTGATATAGGCCACGAGGGGAATTAGATGTTGAGTGATTCCTCAGAGTGCCTATTAGTTACCGATACGAGACCACCGGGGGAATTGACGGAGAATGATTCCTCTGAGTGTCTTTGGTAAAGATGAACCAGAGGGGTTAGACTGTGAGTACTTACTAGAAGGTTGCTTGTGTTTGTTTGGTTGAACCAGAGGGGTTCGATTGTGTGTACTTCCTAGAGGTTTACCTTATTTTTATTAGCTTCTTACTTGTTATATGAAAATGAATTCAATTGAATTTGTAGGATTGTTACAATTTGTACTTCTTTTTTTGATGCTTCATTTTGTTTATTTCTCGCCATATATATTCACTGACTTTTAGGCACATATCATTGGGTGGTTGCCTATTGGGATTAGTCTCACACCCTATTTGGGTCATGCTTTTGGGCCCAAATAGATTATATTTTTGCAGGTCTAGATAAGGGTAATCACCCTTATAATTCAGGTAATTGATTGCAGTGGAGCTGGGGAGCATGGGACCAAGCTAAGGCTTACGATGATGTAGAGTTGTTTACTTGATTTTTGTTTGTACTTTGGTTTAGTACTATATTCTAATATTGTAAATTTTTTTGATACTTTCATAGCCAGGTGTATCATGTATCATTTATATATATGTTCTCTATTTGTTTATTTCTTCCATTGTTTATTTATTTCATGTTTTAATGCTTCTTCTATTGTTATCTATTTATTTCTGCTGTGTTACTATGCCAATGAGGGAATTTTTTCCCCACTATCACACCCAAGTCCCTCACTACTAGTCGTAAGACTCTGGCATTTGGGGAAATGTTCTTGATGCCATGTGACCAACCAGGTAGGGGGAACCTCTGGGCGGCTTCTGAAACCAGGACCTTACAAAGTGGTATTAGAGGCAGGTTCTTTACTTATTGGATTACTGTTTGGATCCTATATCCTAGGATAAGAAGAAATAGGTAGTTGGTAATAAGCTATTCCCACAAGTAGCTAATCCATGTACAGGTAAAAGGCAATTTACATTGGTTATTGCAATTTTTCTGGTTTTTCAATTTTGCAGTTGATTATATTTCACCGTTGGGTGATTCAAATGTTTTGTGCTGTTAATGTTGTAATTTTTGAGCATTTATTTCTGTTGCAACCCAAGGAGATGATGGTATGACATCTCATGCATCATATAGGAACTTGATAAATATTACATGTTAATCATTATTTCCATGCCATTTAGGGTTCATTACTGATTTCATGTTTTTGTGATAGACATTGTTTTAGACATGCATACTGTTGTGATAGACGCCTTGATATAATACCTGTTATTTAATAGGGTATCTCTAATATGTAAGATTTAGTTTGAATAAATGCCGAAATTTGGTTCTTGAGGTGTAATAGGACCTCATGGACTAGAATTTTGTAGAACATTGCTCAGTGATGTTTATATATAACATTTATAAGATTCTAAGCTTTGATTCACAGGGAGTATGGGCCATCAAAGATTGGAATTTGTCACCTTAATGTTAATTTAAGTGTTTTCTAGGTTATGAAGTAGTTTCTGAGGCTTAATGTCTAGAAAAACCCAGAATACATGGTGTGTAATGATGAATACGCACCATGTGTCCTTCTGTTCAGGATGTAACTATTTTTCTTGAGTACACATCGTGTAGTCTCTAACCATATATATATTGTTCCTTTTGAGATCCTTGATTAATTTGGGATGGATTATTATCTATTGGAAATTACAAAAAAAAAACCCTTAAGTAAATTTTGTGTTCTATGTACCTATCTTCAGAATTTACATACCTAGACCTTCACATGTATTGAACTCAAAGGTCATACTGAAAGAAGAGAATATTTTGTAAAAAGAACAACTAGTAGAAAGTATGAATTGTGAAAAGAAAGTTCTTATGAAAGAATACCACTAACTTGTTAAATTTTTTTAATGAAAATATGAGTTGAATAAAGCATTATGGGAACTTGAGGTAATCATGAGGGCTAAGTATCCTCATTTTCTATATCTGAGTGACAAATTTTGATGGAAAGATTCAATTTAAGGGGGTATAATGTAACTTCCCATGTTTTTATAAACCTTTTTTTAAATAATGAATTTATTTTATTTTTTACATTTCATGCAATCCCAAGTTAATGTTTTGTTATATGCTACACCAAGTAATTAATTTTTAACACACAAAACCTACTTTGTTTGCATTCCAAAAAACTCTTAGTTTCTACAAAACAACATTTTATTATTAAAATTATTAATGAAAAATAATTATAACCTAGGTGTTAAAATTAGTAGTATGAATATTAATAAAAAAATTTAAAATATAATGATTTTTTGAAATGAATCCATATAAATAATTCAATACATAATCATCAGTGAAGTCTATATGTTTGGAAAAGGATATTTTTTCAAAAAATATTTTTTTATATCTCTCTATGAATAATAAAAAAATTAATTTATTACACTTTTTGAAATTCAATTTAATTAAATAATATTATTTTATGAATTTATAATTTTATAATTATCTTAGGGTGGAATTTTGTGATTTGTTTTGAAATGTTTCATTTTTGGATGAAAAATGAAAAATAGTAAATTTTAATTTAACAAATACTTTTAATCTAATTTAATTTTATTGTTAAAATATATATATATTTTTGATTTATAATTATATCAGTTATACATCCATTAATTTAATTAAGGTCATTGGAATAAATATAAAATCCTAATTGTATATAAAAACATTTCAATCTTATGAAATTTTTCACATAAAAAACTAGTCATCTCTCCCCTATATAGGATTGATTCTAAATTAATTTCATCCACTTATATATATTGAATATGAAAAAATGGATTTAATTTTTGAAATTATAACAATTTATAATATATAATAAGGTTAACATAATTTTTTTTACCAATGTTAATAATTATTGAAATTAAAATTAATTACATCGATTAATGTAAAAACAAGATTGCATAATGGCCAAACAGGAAACATATGGTGTAAAATCACTATGAAAATGTAAAAAACCCATTTAATGGGAATATTTCTACCATAAATCCTATTTTCTCATTATTGGAGGGGAATTATATAAGTCATGACTCTTAATGGTGTTTACCTTTGGGTATTTTACAAGAATGCCTCTCCTCCTCCACAATAAAAGGGAACTCACCCCAACCCCCTCACTTATTCAAACCTATAAAGCCCATTTTACTAGAAAATACCTATCCAAATATCTATCCAAATTACCTTATCTTATCATAGAATACTAAATTTGTGATGACTTCCATCCAAGGATTTACATTGGTGAAAACCAAATGGATTTTCCTAAAGAAGTGGTAATATTCATCAACATGCATTTTTCAATGTTTCCTTCTCAACCCCATTAAATTATTACTATGTAATGTCTATATAATAACATAATTATATTAAATATATTTTTATTTTATTATTTTATGGGTTCTACTTATACTTTCACATAGTTCCATTAATTGGGATATAGAATAATCGTTTGTGTGTATGAAAGACACCTTGCGAACTGTTGATGTTTGTTCTTCCATTACCAAATTTCATGGATGGTAATATTGATGGATTTATAGTTTTTATATGCTATTTAATATTTTTATTAGTTTAATATTATTATATTATTAATTAATCACACATAACATTATACTTTCCATTTTGTGGGAATATGATAATGCCGTTCATGTTTACAACAGAATACCACCTCACAAAGTGATGTGATTTGTTCAAACAATACATGAAATTTATTAAGGATTATTTTAATAAAAAACTATAACAGATATGAAATTTAATTTATTATATAATGATAATATATAATATATTTTTCTTTATTTTAATAAAAAAATAAAATGGGAATAGTGTTTATGCGTATGTACGACATACCGTCTCTATGAATGGTGTATTTTATTTTGAATTTATATCTTTTATATGTTTATATAAATACTTATATAATTATTATAAATGTGATATTTGAATACATTTTATAATCATTAATATTAATAATTCATGATCTACATAAGAGTACCAAGAATAAAAATTCAAATCATATATGAAAAACCATGCAGTTATTAAGCGAAACAAAAGTTTGACATGAAATAGTTAATAAATGAGTAATAGGAAGTCATAAGTAAATAGTATGTGTTATGATATATATAAATATTTATATCCTATTTATTTATAATAAAAATTTATTTATTATAAATTGTGATTCAAGGAGAAAAATGATTTTAAAGAGGTGCGGTAAAGGTATATCTAGTCTCACTTGTATTTCTGTGATACTTATTCCATATTCACCACTCATTTATTTTTTATAGTTAATATACTAACCAATATAATGTTATTTCATGAATTGAATTTTTTTTGATGAGATAAAAGTATTAAATTGATTTTATTCTTTCATGTATTTCATTATTCAAAAGTTACTCAAGTACTAAGGGATTTACATCTCACTTTTTACTTTTGTGAGACAAATGCTATATTCACCACCTATTTTTTTCCATGTGATGTATATAATTATCTTTAATCTAATATATTATTCTTATAACTAATAGTTTTATTATTTACACATCCATTTTAACATATCCCTTTTATGGTGTTTATGTTTAAATCATTACCAAAGTGGTAATATATTTTAATATAAAATTTCCTTCTTTGAGAGACATGTAATTTTTTTCACCTATATTCTTTTACGAGGTGTATATAATTCCCCATTAAAATGTTATATCACTTATATCCTTATTTTAAATTTTTTGAGATCCATGTAATTTTATTCTCTCATGGAGATTCTGATTCAAGGTTAACAAAGTTGTTATTGTTTATTTCTACAATCTCAATATTTATTAGGAATATGTAGGATTATGCTTCAATTGATTAAATATTATGATCAACCTCTAATAAAATATCATGAATTTTATACTATTCTTGTAATTCATTATATATTCACGTAATTATACTATTTTCCCACTATCATGAAATTAATATTAATAAGAATTTTTTTAAGATGAAGTTACCTTATTTATCTCTTCAGTCATAAATATGTTTTATTCAAAAACCAAGTTTTCTAAAAATGGATTTAAATACTATTTTAAACTAATATTCGAGAAAAATTATTTTCAAAATGTTTTTTTAAAAAGTGTTTTAATTTTTTTAGAAATTTTGTTATAAGTTGTAAAAGATATTTTCTTATAATAATATTTTCAAATTTATTCAACCTTCATTGAAAATTTATAAAATTTATTTAAAATTAAAAGTATTTTTAAATTATATTATGTTTTAAAAATAATATTTTAGAGAATAAATTATATATTTATTAATATTTGTCTTTAAAATATATTTCTAAATTAATATCCATTTATGATTACATCTATTGGTGTTACTTATTCTTTAATTGGGATGTGATCTATGAATAACATTCATATTCTTTCGTGAATGTTTTATATTTTGATGGAATGATATAAATGAATTAAATTTATCTTCCATGGTTTATACCATTATAAAAAAATTATTAATCCTCTTCCTTTTAATGGGTTATTATTTTATGAAATGAGTATGAATCATGTCTCTTTCCAATAGGTTGTTACATAATGACTTTTTTATGATAACCATTTCATTTCATGGGTTTTGATACAATGATTTTTTATGATATTGTGGCACACATAGGTATTATTTATTTATATAATGGGTGGGACCTATATCACCATAAAATTCATTTGGAAATGAATTAAATCTAATTAGATAAACATTTTCGGAATGGGGAGTAAACCATGTTCATTAATGGACATTGTCCGCTAAGATGGTATTGTAGGTGAACAATGACTAGTTAGATGGTTTGGGGAGTGAAAACATTCTACTAATATAGAATTTTATGCGATCCTTACATATGATGGAATTCATTTTATATGTTTATGTGTTTTCTAATATTCCATATCTTATATGTCTATTATTGTTTCATGGATTATTCTTTGGATTCCCTTACAGTTCATGTATTATGAATATCCAATTGTTATGAAATGAATCGTGATTATGATATTTGATATATAGGGTTTGATATTATAAAATTATTATCATGTTATAATAATGTTATGTTCAATATTATCTCTACTTGTATACCTTATTTACCCATACTGATCATCTTAGTTAACCATGTCTTATGTTTCCTTTACCCTGGTTATGAAGATTTGTATTATATATGATGTGTCTAAGAAGGTTTTTTTCATGGAGAAACTAATGTGAGATAAAGTATCTCAATTATGGACAAGTTTATATGTTTCCATGTTTATAATAGAACTAAACTAATTTGGTCTCTAGATTTTTGTTTGTGTAATGTAATATCTATTATGCAAAAAAATGATGGAATGCTTTTTTATGAGAATCATGGGTCACTATAGTGGACATACCTAATTTAAATCAAACCATATTAAGGTATCATTGGGTACTGAATAAGACTTCACGGATGCATGTATGGACAAGGGACAGTGACCACTTGGTTGAGAATTTCTTACTGGATGGGTTGGAGCTCAGAGATGTGACTAATGTGGGGACCCAAACTGGGGTCTTGGGTGGATTCCTTGGGTTCTTTTTGTCATTTATATGTATTAATTTTATATTATTATTTATATACATTACATCATATCATTACATAATTCTCTATATTGTTGGATTTAACAATTGGCTCCGCTATTTGGATTTTTAACTGTTATTGTACAATTTCTGAAATTTCTATTACTCTGATATTTATTAAATTTTAATTAAAACTATATACCAAGGTGTATAGTATATAAATTTGTTTCTTACAACATAGATACTAGTTAAAAACCTCTAGATATGGGTATATGTTCTTGATGTCTAGTAACCAACGTTGTTTGGTCACATGAGAGAGTTCCATATCAAGGGATGTTATAAAGTGGAATTAGATTAGGTTTTTATATTTGGTTTATATACTTTTGATTTAATATCTGAAGATAGCATAAATGAGACTAGGAATATGCGAGGACTTGGAAATGATATTTTTCATGGGATTTTATAACTCTTGCATGGGGAAAATATAAGTATCCATGGGTTTGATTGATGTTTATGTGGTTCATATGTTACATTCAATATTATTTTCACCTTGGGTGAGTCATATGTTGTGTGATGTTATTTATTCTTGATATTTATACTTGAGGAATAATATGACATGATATTAGTACACATTTATCATGATAGGTACAAATGGATATCTATTGATGGTCATTTATTTTGAAAGGAACATATTTATATCTTGTGATATAACCTCAAGTATAAATTGTGGTATGTGTTCCCTTTTATATCTAATGAAAAAGGGAACAAATGAACTATTTTTTCATGTATATCCACTTTTGAGTAAAATTTTAATTAGACCATGAGCTGATGTTCATTTTTTGTTGTCACCTATAGAGGATTACCTTGATGTTTACCCAGGGTTTCAAGAAGTATGTTTTTATTATAAAGGAAATGCATTATCATATTATTCCAATGGAGTGTCAGGATGGTGGTAATTAGAACACTCATAAAATAGATAAACTAGAGATTCTAGTGGATCCTGAAAATCCAATGGATGATCGTATACTTGAATTTTTTTTAATTGTCACGAGTTATATAGAGAGGGAGACTATTTTCACTATACATTTAATGTATTAGCTGACAATATAGATTCACCTGAAATATCTCCCTATAGTTATTAGGGAGGGAGGTCCTTATAAAGTTGAGTTATGGATTTAATTAGTCTAGATAATATTTAAAAACCTCAAGATACCAATATCTAGAAGGGTGATTCTTACTGCATATGTTCTTTGTGGACCATCCAAGCATTATTGGGGAATTTTGGAGAAACATCATCAGTAAGAGAAGTAAACTTGGAATTAAATTAAAGATAATATCTTAATCCAATTTTATCTAGAAAAATTTGGGATGAGAAGGATTATTAGTTCAGGAAGCTGGAATAAGAGATCTTTTAAATGATTCACGATATTTGATGTTTCACTGACCAACAATTTTTTTATCTATCCTTAGTAGATGATGTGGTAGCTAGAGTGAGACCTTTTTAGGATGATATTTTAACTGAAATATGATCATAAATGAATTTATTTTTCCTCATTACCTTATATGACTTGATGAATATGGATCTAATCCAAAAAAGGTAATCTCAGAGAGTCCCCATGCAGTGGCCATATAGTTTTAGCAGAGTGATTTGGGAGCTCTTTTTCTAGAACCAAGAAGTTTCATTAGGAAAGTTACTACAAGGTATATAGTGGGAAGAAAATTCAATGTAGTGGAAATAATGTCCAATAATTGTGGCCCATTATAGTGATTTCATTGTGGAAAGGTAATCGTACACATTCCATTAGTTTCCTTACCCACCGTGGAGTGTCGTTCTTGCAATAGTATGATCCATCTTCAATGGTTCTTTAGGAGCTCACAATAGAAGAGTAGTGGTGGGGGATCAAGATAAGAACATAATTCAAGAAAGAGTTTAGCTACCCCACAACATAACAGTTGCTAGAGTTCCACCAAACATTGAGTTCAAGGTAGAAGATGTAGTTCTTCAGTGAGATAGCGGTAGTACCACTCAAAGGGAGTCATGTAGGGGAGTTATACTAGACCCCAAAGTAGAGGGGAAATCCCACTACATGTTATATTTACTACATTTTGTAGTTTTGATGCTAGGAAATCTATGGTTAGAGGTATAATTATTATATCATCTAACATTTTTTTGTTTTATTTGATATATGAAAAGAAAATTTAATTATATATTATCTTTTTAAAAATTCTTTTTTTTCTTGTATGTTAATATTTATCATGGTGTCTTGACCATAGATACACTATTGGGAGCGTATTTAAAAAATATTAATCATTGCAAGGCATGTTTTATAGAAATTGGTTGTAATAATTTCTTTTTTGAGTTTTTATGCTTGGAATTCCAAGTTTCAATTTGTTTTCATGTATAGTTTATTTTATTCCAATCTCACATTGATTTTTATAGGAGGAGATCTACCTTTCTATCTCCAAAAGAGGAATCTATTTTTACTAGTGTTAGTGGAATAATTAGGCTTGTTATTCAGGACCAATTTAGTGAAATTGGTTTGTTTTATAATATAGATAGTTGGGTTTTCACTTGATTATGATGGAATGCATCAAAAAACATCCCCTAGAGGGGTATACTACTTCATGTATTGTTGAAAATTATCATGGATTATCACATGAGTGTAAAATCGAGTTTATGATTGATTTGGTGTTGATAGTAGAGCCTGTTTCTATCTAAACGTTTAGGATGACACCTAGAAAGATTTAGGAAATAATGATTTAGTTTTATGATCTAGAAGAAAAGGGTTTCTTTCTATACAGTGTGTCACATTTTGGTTCTCCCTTTCTCTTTTCCAAGAAGGATAATGAGACATTTTCTTTGTGTGTGGACAATCAAATATTGAAAAGGATGAAGATCCAGAATATATATCCCCTTAAAAATATTGATAATATTTTTGATCAGATGAGTTGTGTGGATATAAATTTTAAAATTTACTTGAGATCTCGGTATCAAATATTGAGGGTGAGACTATCATATATTCTCCATACTACTATTAGAAGTATGTGTGGATTGTATGACATTGTGGTGATGATATTTGGTCTAATGAACACACAAGATGTATTAATTTCCATGATCAATTGGATCTTTCATCATTTTCAGGATGAATTTTGTGGTTGTTTTCATTGAGAAAATATTAGTATACTCCCAATTAGTAGATTCTCATGACCAACATTTTGACATAATCAGGTGTATGTTGAGATATATTTTACTTTACACAAAGATATCTAAATATAGTTTTTGGATTTATAAAGTGGACTTCTTGGGTAATTTCATTTCAGAGGATATAGTGTCACTAGACACAAATAATGTTTCAAAATTAGTATCTTATGAGAAAACCAATAATGACTTTTATGTTCAGTGTTTTATTGGTCTAACTGTGTGTTATTAGAATTTCATCAAGGAATTATCCCATATGGAAACAATGATGTCTAGCCTGACCTGGAATGGAGTTCAATTAGATTGGATATAATATTATGAGAGAGTTATTTGAGAGATAAAGAGTAAGATGACCCGAAAATTGATCCTCACTTTACCAATTCTAGGATTGGCATATACCGTGTACAATGTTGAAGTCAATGTTAGATGACGTGCAATTAAGATTTCAAAGGACTGAGTGGTTCGTTATGGATCTAAATAGCAGAGAAAACCTAGGAGAAATTATCCAAATTATAATATAAATTTATCTATGGTGGTATACACCCATAGATATGGGTGATACTATCTTTTGGGTGAGAGGTTTTTGTTGTACATAAAATACAAGAGACTTTGGTGCTTATTTTCTCAATGGGACCTAATCCTTTGATAGAGGATTGGGGTTTAGTATCTATATTTATAAGACTTAAATATGGATTATACACCGAGAAAGGGTAAAAATAATTCCATTTCATGTTCTAAAATACATAGAGATAGGTAGTACATGAGTCCTATGAGGAGTGGATGATGATGGCACTATTTTTTATATACATATAGATGCTTGGGAGTTCTAGGGAGTGGTATCTCTGACCAAGAAAGCTTTTATACCCATGATTTTATAATAGATCAAGACTCAGTATTTATATGATCCGTAGGTCGTAGATATGACAACAAAGTTATATGGTGGAGATCCACTATTAGGATGGTCTCTTAAGAGTGTAATTATTCTTATTTTTCAATTCTATTTATGGTTTCCAATGAGATTGCATGAGGAGATTTTGATAGTGTTTCATGATTCTTGATGTGCTGGGCATCTATGGAAGAAAACAATGTATTATTATATACATAGATAATACTAGTTATTAAAAATTGGATTCATAGCAAGATGCCTCACCATTCAGTAGGTGAAAGTTGAGTACCATAGGCAATATGGTATTTTAAAGAATCTTCCCATTCTAAAAAGGATGCGGGATGATGTTTCTAGAGGATTCATTACTAGATTATTGTAGGAACCCCATATAAATTATGTAGTATGGGTGATCGTAGATTGATTAACAATGGTAGCCCACTTTTTGACTACTAAGGAGACCTTCGCTATTAATAACCTGATTAGACTTTACATATTGGAGATCGTTTAACTACATTGTTTTATGAGGAATATAATTTCAGGTTGAGATCCCCATTTCACATCTTGGTTCTAAAAGGGTATTATAAAGGCTATGGGATCATATGTTCTTATGATTACAATCTATCATTATTATACTAACTTCCAATCTGATTGGGCAATTTGGATTTTGGTGGATATGTCATAAGCCTGTATATTTTATTTTAGTGACTCATGGGAGTATCATATGGAACACTTATAGTGGAGAATAAAAAATTATTCTATGAATCAATCTAGATAAACAATTTCAAGGCTTCCAATGGTAGGTCATGAAGATTATATCTTAATGGTTATAGGTAGGTGAGTCAATACCCATAGGACCTAGTCTCATGTAGGATACATAAGATTAGGTTCAGTTTACTAGGAATCTATAGTGACCAATATTTTTCATACATTACTATTACATCAATTTTAAGATAACCAACATAGTGGAGATACAAATCGAGGGTTAAAAGTTTTAGTGTCTTGGAAAAATTAGGCACATATATATCTTGTAATTAACAAAACATAAAAATTTATTTAAATCTTTCTCATTTTTCCTTATAAAAGACCAAATTCTCTATAGTACATGTAATCATATGAGGATATATATCATGGAAAAGGGTGAGATAAAATCCCAATACTAGATTGAGTAAGGGACATAAAGTAATATAATATGGTTGAGCATAGTCATCATAATCATATCATAAGTGTTGTATCGTCATCAACATCATGAAAAAATAATGTGATAAAGTCACTATATTTGGAAATGCATAAAAATGGAACATCATGTTATTGATGGAAAATTCCACACATAGTTGTGAAAAAATCTAGCATCATGTCATGCATAACATATGAGAATAATAATTACACCATCATTATGAAAATAATAGAATATTGTTCATGAATTTTTCACATTATCTATTATGATAACTCTCATTACCCAATACATTGGATGGATATATAATAAAATAGACACCCATCACATCATAACTTTTAAATAACCTTGCATGCCACATAGAATATATAAAAAACATTATCATGAAATAACACATGAAATGAAATTTGTTTCATAATGATTTCCTCGAGAATACAGTTATGAATATAAACTTTTGTTCCAAAATGAGAAAGTGAGATAATAATTTTGAATAAAATATAAATTTTCTTTATATAAGAAACAATATAAGAGGATTCAAATATTTGTTTGGTAAAGAAAAGACTTTTTGGAGATTCATTTTATTTGGAATAGTAATCATGATGGAAACATGAATATCTCCAAAATAAAATTGAATAATAATGAAATGATATTTAAGGAACATTAATGGAATATATATTTTGAAATTTATTCGAAAGAGGGAAAACCCAAATAATGGATATGGGTTCAAGAATCCCATAACCTCAAATCCCACATTATTTTTTCTCTTTTCTTCCTCCTAAATAATAATAACGGGATTATTAAAAAAATTAGTAGTGAATTATATTCATTTTTTCCACTATTTATACATTATAAATATATTTATCTATTTTATAATACTATGTTAAACATTAATTAGTTTGATATCATGTTTTTATTAAATTTTTTGGTTTCTCCATGATCACAATATTTTCAATCAATGCTATTCATGATTAATTATAATTAACTCAATAAAAAAAAATAATTTCATATTTATAATATATATATACATTCCATAAATTATGTGTGTTATAAGAATTGACTTAAATTTTTTTCACTAGGTGGTTAATTGAAAAATGTCGGGTCATTGTCGAAAGAGCATAAAGAGAATTTTAAAATTTATATTTATATTAATTATGATATGTGTAGTTGGATAACATTATTAATTCACATCCAAATTAATATAATATGGTTTGTTTTAAAATTATTGGAAAATAAATTAAATGATAAAGTATAAATAGGATATTTAATCGAAACATACTCAAACCATCGTGGGGATTGTCTTGTATGAACTTGAAACTCCCTTGATGGATGCAGTTGGATTACTCCAGAATACCCCTAAGGATTATATGGGGCTTTATAAGAAGGATATTGGTAGAGTTTAGGCTTTGGAAAGTGAGGGATGAGTGGTTTTACATGGGGAGGGAGTGAGGTAATTCATAAATGACAAGATGTATATTTTTATAATAAAATAATAAATGAAATAATTTATCAATGGTAAAACAATCAATTGTGAATTTAGGAAAATATAATTCATATATAAATATAAAATATTTTTTATTAATAATTTAAAACAAAATATAATTTGAATGAATTATTTTATTAAAAGGGAAAGTGAAAATTTAGGAAAATTCTTATTTTAAGGGATCACTTTTAACATTAATTTTTTGAAAAAGAATTTTGGGTTTGAAATTTAGGTTTTGTTTAATTTAATGAATAATTTATGAAATAAAATATATCAGTTCTAAAAATTATCTTTTATAAAGTATTAGGTCATTATTACATCATGAAAGATTTAATTTAAGACAAATAGGATATGTGGAATTAATATTTTTACTATTCACTCCAAAAATAATGTATTTTAGAAAATTACTAAAAAATCACCCTTGTAAAATTTTTACATGATAATTTCAAAAATGAAATTAATTTTATTAAGTAAATTTTTTAAAATAGGTAATTTTAATTTCGTTGATAAAAATTCAGACTTTTTCGAAATTATCTAAAATAAGTTTTATTAAAAATGTGCATATATTTTATTTGAGTTTTTTAATCATGATATTTATTTTATTATAATTAAAATATTTATATTTACTTAAATTAATCCTGATAAATATATTTTATATATCAATTTATTTTTTAAGATAAGATTTATATTCCAACAGTCAGGTTACTACTCTCAATGGTTAGGTTATTGTTCATAATGGTTAGGTTATTATTACAATAGTCAAAATAAATTTCTAATTGTCACATTAACCACTACACGTACATCTCATTTCCTCAATTAATTAGTAAACTAAATTTATATCATGGTTTATATTTCCATTTTCTATAATATTGATTGGTTTACTAATATTATGTTTCTTTTCAATAGTGTTGGCAGTGTTGGTGATGAATCTCGTTTATTGGGGAAATCCATATTTTCCCAATTTATATTTTCTATTTATATTTTTTTGTCCAATTTGTCAGTTTGATATTTTAATTGGAGTCATTCCTGATTAATATTACACTACTTATTAATGAAATAATTTAATGTTTTTTAATTTTTTGTATAATAATATTTAGTATATGATAACTTATATTTATTTCAAGAGAAAAATATCATTTATAAACTATGGAATGTTACATTTTTCTCTGCTTTAGAAATTTTATCCTGAAAATTACAAGTCAAATAATCAGTTGAGAATAGATGAGGGTACTTATGTTTAATTTCTTTCTCTAGTTCCCATGTCATATATGTATACTTATGATTCCTCTTGAACACTTTAACAAAAGGAATGACCTCTTTAAAAAAATATCTATGTTCAAAGATCTTCACAAGTAGCTCTATATATGAGAATTTATTCTCCAGTTTTAACACATTTGGATTTATTACATATGTGGGATCACATATGTACTTAGTCAAGTGTTATACATGGAACAAGTCATAAATTTTATCCAAAATTTATTTAAGTGATAGTCGATTGGGCTGTGCTTCTATACGATGATGTATCATAAATGGGCCATTGAACCCTGGGCTAATCTTCCCTTTCTTCCAAAACCGCACGACTCTCTTACATGGGGAAAATCTAAAGAAAATATTGAAACTAATATAAAAATTAACTTTCCTTCGATGGTTGTAATCATAGATATTCTATCTTCTCTAAGTGTATTTTATTTTGAATTAGATGGCTTGAACCTTCTATTTAATATCAAGTATAAGTTCAGGTAAAAATAGCATTTGTTCCAAATCCTCATCCCAAAATGATGGAGTTTTACCTTGCTTCCCTTTTATAGCTTGATATGGATCCATTTGAATATTTCAGTGGAAAATATTATTCTATAAAAACACAACTAATCGAAGTTTTATATCCCATCCTATTATAAATTACACTAATAAGACTCCTCATATGTAAATGGTTGTCTGAATAGACCTCTCTGACTGGACACCATTTTTGGAGTGATATTCAATAACCAAATTCAATTCACTACTCAAAACATGTTTTAGAATACTATAGAACTTATTTTTAAAACTTGTATTATGGCATGAGATGATCCAAAGTTAAACCCTATATAGAATTAGATCTTCCCTGAAATATATCTTAGAATTTATTCAGGTAAGATATATTCTAAAAAAATAATGAAGTGGAAAATCTTGGAAAGTCGATCCACCACAACCCATGTCACATTATTTCATTTGGATGTCTTCGAGAGACAAGTGAATAATTACATAATGATATTATTATATTTATAAGTGCGTATAATAAATGGATTCATCATACATTGTAAATATATCACTCTACAATATCATGTTGACATACCAACCAACTTGAGATATATTATGCAATATCATTATTAATTTTGTCCTTCCAAAAGTTCTATCTAAGATCACAATTCATCTTGGTACTTCCATGATGTATAGAGAAAGGTAATTTATTTGAATTATTGAATAAATACCTATTTATCTTGTGAAAAAAGCACAAAAATCCTTGTTTAAAACCAATTAACACAATAATCATTGATGTGGAACTATTGTCCTTTCCCTTCCAATACTACTTTGACCTTCATTTTTATCTCTAAAACATGTCTTTATACCTCCCCAACCTTCTCATGGATTGTTAAATGGGAAATAATTTGGGAATAATATGATGTATTCCCTAAAGTTATGATTTCAAGATCCATCAGTTTCATATCCATGAAGATAAGTTCTTTCCCAATCTACATCATTAATAGGGTAGCAAGATATTTTCTACTAAGAGTAATTATCTACCTTGATCACTTTTATCAGATGTAAGTGAATAGATGAATCATTGTCCTTTGATAGATCTATACATCTTACTTGACACATGTTTATTTTATTATTTATATTCCTTAGTCTCTTATGATTATTATATATATCACAATTTTCAACATAGCCGTAGTTCTATAAAATCAATAGAGAGAAAATAAAAACTACCAACTCTAGATCGTGAATGAGGTAGTTATTCTCAAGGATTTTCAATTCTCCTATGGAATAGGATATAACTATATAATTCCCCATGAGCACACAACCCATTCCTTTCATTTTAGTGTCACTACATATAACAAAATCTTCTCTACTTGTTGGTAATGTATGTGCAGGAGTAATGATTCGCCTCTTATGTATTTCTTTAATGATTTTATCGCATTATTCCATCCATACATACTTTACCCTTTTTCTTGTTAACATAGATAGTGATCTAAAAAATCCTTAGCAATTCATAAATAAAATTTGATATTTATGAGCTAAACTAATAAAACTGTGGACTTCTATGACACAAGTAAGGTTGGTCCAATCCTTGATTTCCTTTATTTTTGAAGGGTCCAATGAAATTCCATCACTTCTGATCATGTTCCCTAATAATGTAACTTTATCCATAAAAAAGTCACACTTGATGTACTTAGAGTAAAGTTTCTCCTTCCATAATGTCTCTAGAACAATCCATATATTCTCTTCATGTTCCTCCTTGATTTTGGAGTAAATGAAAATATTTACAAAAAAACTACCACAAATTTTACAAGGTATCCTATAAAGAATATATTCATAAAATAAAAATAGATTTCAGCTGAATTAGTATGTTTAAATGGAACCACTATGAAATCATAGTGACTATACCTTGTAAAAAGGATATCTTTTGAATATATTACTTCTTCAAAATCATCAATTGATATCCTGAATGAAGATACACCTTTGAGATGTATTGATATCCTCATAGTTGTTAATAAAGTCATCAATCCTAGGTAGGAGTGACTTATTCTTATTAGATATACTGTTTGGAATTCACTAATTGATACAAAACCTCATTGATCAATATTTTTTCATTTCAAATAGCAATAGGATACCCAATGGTTAGGAAATAGGGTTTATAAACCCTTTTTAAAAATGAACCTGTAGTTTATTCATTAAATGATCCAGTTATTTTGGAGCCTTCCTGTAGGGGAGTGTAGATATAAGATTCACTCAGGTTATAAGCTCTATTGTGAACTCTACCTCCTGATTAGGGGATGTCTTATAACATTTTTAGAAATTACATCATTATATTCCCTAACAATGTGAATTTATTCTAGGTTTATACCTTATATTGTCTCAATTATTTGGGGAAGTTATACTTCTTTATAGGGTAGCAACACCTATAAAATTTAGAGATTTTCCAAATGAAATTCATGATCGTACTAAAATTTTGATAGGAGCATTGGATTTTTCAGTATATGAAAATATATTTTCTTTTTCATGATAGTTAATGTGTGCTCAATATAATGAGATCAAATCCATGCCTAATATAGCATTGAATACCCCCATGTTATATATAACGAGATTATTTGGAAGAATCATCTCACATATGATAACAAGAGTCGAGTCCAATACTTGTGATGAAATTATCACACATATAGGGTGATTTATAGATATATTTACATTAATATATTGATGTTTTGATACAAAAATTCTATAAAAAATCAGGATATAAATAAATACATAAAACAAGAATCAAATAAAACATTTTCCATTATTTTTTGAATAAGAAGTGTACCTTTTATGAATTAATTATCCTTCTATAATTTAGGAGTAGTGATGGAATACTTATTCCCTTACTCCTTTTTCATTGGTAGTTACTGAACTTGAATACCCCAAGGAACTATGGTTTAGTGAACTGTCTTGAATAGTTCCATTTCTCCCTATAGTTAATGAATTGAACCTTGGGTTGTGCATTAAGAGGTTCTGTCCTTTCCTCCATCTAGATCACTTACATAATCAGGTCTCTTCAAAATTTATGATATTTTTTTTCCTTCTCTACCACACATTAAGAATTTACCTTTACATTTGATGCAATTTCCATGATATTTAATCCAAATTTTTGATATGTGGGTAGTTGGATCCGTTTTAGTCCTTTTTTATTTGACCAAACAGATTGAAACTTCATTCTTCGTTTCTTATCTCGATAAAAAAGGGAAAATTATACAAACTATATTTATACTTTGAGATCACATTAAACAAATTATTCATATCTCATTACATATCATATTTATAGATCCTTATAAAGGCATATTTTTAATCCAATATGAAATCTATATAATTTTATATTATTTTGAAAAAACAAGGCATATATTATTTTCAATATGAAGTTTTCCTAATAATACATGATAGACTATCCTTCCATTTTTTGAAATCTATAAATTCCTTCTCTATCACCATTCAATGTTTTTGAGGTGAATACATCTTAATAAATATTTTCAAAATTTCTTCCCATACCATCTCTTCCATTTCATCCTATGGGTTGGTGTTCTTTATCAATGCTACCATTAACTGGATTCTACATCTAAATGATAAATAGAAAGAGTTAACTTCTATTTCTCAGTACAGTGGAGCATAAAATATCTTATTCGTGGATTTAACCCACTATTTTATGTAGATAGGATTAGAAGGTCCACTAAATGTTAGTGGAAATTTCCATATAAAATAATCAATGGTGAGTTAATCCTTCTTGAGGAAGGTCGATGTTCCACATGGTTTAGGTTATTATTCAAAGCTTGAGAAAACTACATTAGCATTGCCATGAATTTTTGAACTCCACCTCCAATGGAATTAGGGAAGTCAATCAGGAAATAATTACATTGTTTCTCACACTAGTTTTAAGAATAATTTCTCCTTGTTCACACTATTTTCTAGAATATTAATGTTTTGAATAAAACATAAGTAAAAAAATCACGAATATATAATATATTCTTTTTGTGTAATTAACTATATAGTCCTATCTTATGGGGAAACTATGTGTATCCATTTTCTAAAACAATTTTTCTTTTATATACTTAGTCTTTTCCTAAGTGGTTTCAATAACATTATCTAATACAAATTTCTAAACTAACTAAAACAAGATCAGATATAAACTACAGTGACCTGACATTTTCTTACATGACTATTACATCATTATTAATATAAAAAATTAATAGAGACACAAATCCAAGATCTCAAGTTTCTTGGGAAAATTAGGCTCATACAAAAGTGTTAAATAATTAAACACAATGATTTATTTAAATACTTATTATTTATAATTCTAATATATTTTGTTCTCTTTAGTACATGTAATCACCTGAGGATATACATCCAATATAGTTTTGAGCTAAAATCCTAGTAAGATGCTGAATAAGGGAAATGGATCAATATAACATGGGTAAGAATTAACATCATCACGAAACCATAATAATAGGATAATCATTCACATCATGATAAAAAATGTGAAAAAGCCATGGAATGTGGGAATGCATAAAAAAGAAACATCATGTCATAGTGTTCAAATACCACACATAGTTTCGAACAAAACTAGCATCATGTTCATGCATAAAATATGTGCATAATCATAAGATAATCATTTTGAAAAAAATAGCATCATTTTCAAACATATTACACATTATATCATGGGATAAATAGCATTACCCAATGTATTTGTGGGTTATATAATTATGGGACCAACTTTCACATCGTAATATTTATATAATCATTCCTTTCACATAGAATGTATAATAATCATATACGTGAAGTAAACCATTGAATTAAATGGGTTTCATAATGATTTCATAGAGAATACAATCATGAATAAACATTGGGATTCCCAAATGATAATTAGAGATCAAAATATGTAATAAATGTTAATTTTTATTTGGATAAAAAACAACACATGTAGAGTCATGGTTTTTTGATAAGATATTTTTTTTATGGAAAATCATTTTATACAGATTAATAATAAAGGTGGAAACATTTATATACAAAAAATTAGAGAATAATTAAATTATATTTGTAGAATATTAATTGAATATAAATTTTTAAATTGACCTGAATGTGGGAAAATCAAAAGAAAGGAGATGAGTTCAAAATTCCCCAAACCATATATCCATCTTTATTTTTTCTCTTTTACACCTCCTAAATAAAAAAATAGAATTTTGAAAACATATTTCCAGAATTTAATTATGTTAATTTGATATACTATTTTACAATTATTATTATTAGATTCTATTTTATTACACTCTTTGATCCACATGAATTGTTTTGATATCATGTTTTAATTAAAATTTCCCATTTTTTTGATTCCACTATTTTTATTCAAAATAATTTATAAAAAAGAATAGTTATATATAAAATATTTGAATACATATAATTATATATTTATAGATTATATATTTTCCATCCATGTAGGTGGTTATGAATTTTGATTTGGAAATGTCTCCGTAGGTGGTTAACTATCCTTTGATGAGACATTTTTAAATGACATGAAAGAGAATTGTGAAATTTATATATATATATATATTAAATGTGATTCTTATAGTAGGTTAAAATTGATGAATTAATTTATAATTAACCTAATAAGGATTTTTTAAATGGTATTGTGAATAAAAAAATAGATTAAGGAAAAATAGGGCAGTTAACCAAAACATACTTAATCCTGGGTGTATCTTCCATTATAAAACACTACAACTCCATTTATGGTTGCATTTGGATTACATGAGAACATAAAAATGATTATTAGGGGAATGAGAGTAAGTATTTTGTCAGAGGATAGGATTTTGAAAGTGGTGGATGAGTGATTTTCTATGTGGAGGGGGTACAATTTTTTATACTTCAGGAGAGGGGTATTGTTAGAATAAAATATTATATAAAATAACATATGAAAGGTAAAACTTGTAATATTGGATTATTACAAAATAAATCATATATAAATTTTATATAATGGGATTTGATACATTAAAAGTATTTATATCTTTAATTCATTAGTGTATTCAAAAGTAATTATTACATAAAGAAAAATTCTAATTTTAAGGGATCACTTTTGACTTAGGTTTTGGAAAATGAGTTTTTACGATTGGAATTTAATTTTCTTTTATATTAAAGACCTATTTATGAAATAAAATATATCATTTAAAAACCTCATGTTATAGTAATTATTTGGTCTTTTTTACATAATGAATGATGAAATTTAAGATACTCATGTTATGTGAAAAACACTTTTTTTACTATTCACTAGAAAAATGAAGTATTTTAGAGAATTAATAACAAATCAACCATATAAAATTTTCAACCTACTAATTTCAAAAATGATACCCATTTTATAATGATAAATTTCAAAAATATGTAATTTAAAATTAAAATATAAAATTATATCCTTTATGAAATAATTTAAAATAACATTTATTAAAAACGCGCTTATATTTTCTTTTTGGTTTTTAATCTCTATGTTTTTTTGGAGTTAAAAAATTCGTATTAACATAAATTAATCATGATAAGTATTTTTTTTATGTTTAATTTCTATTCCAATTATCATTCTACTATTCCTTACTGTCATCTTACTAATTTAACATTCATAATACTTTTCCAACGATCATGTTACATATTATAAATAACTCTAATTTCATTTATTCATTATTCAAATTATTTTCCATCACTATTATATATTTAAATTTTCTATAATTTTGATTATTTTAATGATATTTTCATCCTTTTAAGCATTTTTGGGAGTGCGAGTGATAGTTATAGTAGATTAGGGTGACCCATATTTTCCCTGTTAGTTTTTATATTTTATATTTTATTCCAATTGTAATGTTTAGAATTTAAATTGTTTTTATGATTAATTTAATAGTATTTATCAATGAAATATATTATTTTGGGATTCATTATGTACATAATAAAATATAGTATATTATAGAAAACATATTTCTAAAGACAAATATCATTTATCAAATCTAGGTTGTTATGGAAGTGGTTGGTGACAGAAAGTAGTAGACATAAATAATAAACTATCCAACTGTGATGACCTATACGGTTTATGTAAGGTAATAATGTTTTCCACGGGGTGTTACCTAGGTTGGGGAAACAACGTATTAGGAAATAGGGAATGCCAGAACCCAATTTTTGGAGGATTTTGGAGATAGTCGAGAGGTTTGGTCAATTGGTGTATTAATTGTCCCTTAAAAAATATAATAGCACCATGCATGAGGTGTTTTATGTATCATGGATTTAGATATATCATATCAAACCTTCACATATTATATAAATTGATAATGTTGATATTGAAGTAGATTCATCCTTTGGGGATAATATGATACAGATTGGAGAAGGTAGTAAGGATTACCTATGGGGAAGAAATATACAAAAAGTAAGAGTGCAGTGGAAGTATGGGTGTGTTCCATATGTTACATGTGAGATAGAATTTGAAATGAAATAATAGTGTCCCATCATATTATATGAGTCTCCATGGTGATTCTTAGTGGAGCTCGAGGATGAGTTGTTATTTTAGGGGTGGTTTTAAGGTCCATTCCTTTCTAGGAATATCCCACATTGAGTTTTGGTCAAACCTATTCTAGTTGAGTATTATTTTCTTCTTTAAACCACAAGGCCTAAAACTTTTCTTCGGGGTTAGAGATATTTTTACATATAAAATAACCTAATGTTTATGGTTTGGTGTTTTTCTGAATAAATGGTTTCTATATAAAAATGTTTCAAAGGCTTATAAGGGTTATCTATGGGTTTTGAAAGAATTAGAGGTTGTTTGAGTTTTTTATAAATAATTTATGATGTGATATGTTCGATGGTCATTTTGAAATCGTGAATGAGTTTCATGGTGTGAACCTATTGTTAGAAGGATGTCATGAACTAATGTAAAGAGTCAAATTATTACATTCAATGAAACTGAATAATATCTTGAAAAGGTAGATTTGTGTTAATTTAACCTAAGGTGATATGTTTTTTGGTGTATCTTATAAGTTTAGAAATTATCATAAAAAAAGCGGTTCACAACATGATTATTTTCAGACGAACCGTTTTAACGACTCTATATATATAATTTATTTTTATTTCATTGTGTAACCACATCTCTCAAACCCTTGAGATACTACATATAATTTATGGGTGATTCCTTCCCTATCATACATCTCAGTCTAGTGTTTCATTCCCAGTGAGTTCTTTCACAATGATTTTTATTTCCCATCCACTATAATATTTTATAATTGTGTGATTTACCATAAGTCAATGAATTAGTATTTTGATCTTTATGCTTGTGTGGTCTAGTTTTCTCAAGTGACATCCTTAGCCTTATTTCATCAATGGAGTACCCATGATAGTGTTTCTTTTATCACTAAATTACAGTGAATGATTTGGAACATTACCATAAAATTAATTTTCTAATTATCTTGGTATGCGAATTAATTAGGATCACACTAGAACTCAATTAATGTGACCCAAATAATTGATTAAATATATGCTTAATAAAAAAATAGTTCCATGAACACATGTTATACCCAGCTAGTTCACTTGGAATGAATCAATTATTGTGGCCACCATAAATTTCATCCTTCCCATGAAGTTATAATGAATAGGAAATTATGATATTTAGGTTTTGTCTTAACAATTTGAAATGATATTTTGTAATGTTATGGATTCGAATATGAATTGAGATAAATAAAAACACAGAATGGTTTGATTGTGGTGATTTATCCTATTATTGGAGAATATAAAAATTTAAAATATATGTTTGATTAATAGAATTTTATAAAATAACCAACTAGGAATTTGATAAGAATGGAGATGAAAGTTATACATGGTTTTCTTGTATATATGTATGATTATAGTATAATTGAGGGCTCAAATCGTTGTCTCGTTAGATGTGTCACCTCTATTTCTTCCCATAATAGATGAACCCACCAATTTAATTGAGATTCACCCCTTTTGACATTAAAATTGGAAGAAGTAAGTGACTACAACATGGGAGATAACATAGAGTATATTATGAGATGTTTACTTCATCCTTAGAATGGTATTTCACCATGTGAAGATGTAAGAGACTCTAGCATGAGAATTTTCATTGATGCTAGTTGTTCTTCATGAGACATGGCTTAGGTGATCAGTCACGATGAAAGAGGATTATATATGTGATAGAGACATCTGACATGGAGCTGATGTAGGTTTTTCCAGACTTGAGTGTCATCCTAGAACTCTAGGGGTTAATGTATTGTTTTATGAATTATATGAATTGATAAATTTATACCACTATTTATGTCTTTATTATATGGACTTATTATCAGTTTGCCTTTTTTAGTCATGGTTGTATTGATCAAATGAGTTTTACTCACACTATAATCATACACCCTGTTTTTTACCCGAATAGATTTAATGTATGCATGTTTGGAAAAGGAAAAAGTAAAATTTTGTTGATTTATTTTTACTGGATGGGATGGAGCTTGAAGATGGGTCAAATAAAGGGATCTGGACTAGGTTCTTTGGGTTTTTACTTTTTTTGTTTTTTTTATTTGACTATTTTTATTTTATCTTTACATTTTGATACATTCCATCATGTCATTACATTATTCCCCGTTTTTTTATATTGGAATCTTTCCTTCACTATGTGATTTATATTTTGTTTTCATAGTATTTCCATTATTTCTGTTACTCTAATATTAATTACACTATTTCGAAAAATCTATACAAGAGGGTATTGTCTCTCTGCTAGTTTCCTTACCCCACTTATATTAGTTGGATGTAACTCCCTTATATTAAAAAAGAATAAAATTTTATTTGATATCGTATATGACACAAAATATCAATTATAGAAGAGAATAAAAAACCCCATGAATTTATTTATTTTTATTTTAGAATAAAATTAATTTTTAAATAGGTTATGTCACATGAAAAAAATAATATAATTTTATATATTGTGTCACACTAAAGACGTAATTTTTCTGAAAAACAATATAATATTAATAATATTATTAAATAAGATAGTTATCCCATATCCATTTGTTTGGTGGGTAAGAATAGGGTTTAATAAATTATTAAAATATATTGAATAAAATTTTTACTAGTTATATATTGATTAGTAATACAATAAGATTCATATACATGAAAAATAAATATTTTCTAACAACTGATTTTTTCTAAAAGATAATCTATTTGTAGTTTTCACACATAGTTTATAATT
This sequence comes from Viscum album, assembly GCA_963277665.1. NCBI lineage: Eukaryota > Viridiplantae > Streptophyta > Magnoliopsida > Santalales > Viscaceae > Viscum > Viscum album. Next base: position 880,562,133 of record OY728120.1, on the reverse strand, counting down.
AGATTTGAAAAAATTGAGAAAATTTATCTGAAAAAATAATATTTTCTTCAAATCATAATATCAATATTATATTAAGGTAAAATTATGGGAATTACCTAAAGCGTTTCATTTTTTGATGAATAGTGATGAATACAGAATTTTAAATTAATAATGCATTTTCATTTAAAATATTTATGATTTGAAGATATATTTTGAATTGGTTTTAATATAAAAAAAGTTCCGTTATAAATTAGTTAATCAAATTTTGGTAATTTGAAATATTTTTTATATTTAATTTAGATATAAAAACATTATAAACTTTTCAAGATTTTATGTTTAAAAAGCAGCTTTATCATCATGCCGAGGAGATTAAGTTTAATTTTTTTTTTCAAATTTGATAATTGAATTTGGAAAAATGGATTCCATATTTTGAATTAGAATAATTTGTCATTAATAATAATATTTGTATAATTTATTAATAAAAGAAATAGTGAATATAGTATAAATTAATTACTCTAGTTAAGGTATAAAATAATTTACTAGGTTGTTAAACTAAGATGATTACGGTTTAATGTGACCTAAAAATTTGACAAAAAACAATTTTCTATGCATATTTTTTTATAATGTCTTATAATATTCATAATGGACAATTTTAGAGTCTCATGGAATGATAAATTTGTTGGTATGATTGATTATTTTAAAAAATTATAGTTGTGCCACTCACGTCATTTATAAAAGGACACCATCACTCATCTGCGTATCCTAACATCAAACCAGTTTTTATTGGCCATGAAATTCCTAAATTACTTACAACATTAAATGATATCATCCTAAATGTCTTATTTTCAGAATAATTATACTATATTTATTCTTTGTGTGCAATCATAAGGTTTTCACCTAAAGAATATGTAACATTCTTAAACACAAGTTTTAATTTTAATTATTTCTCCACCTCTTTAAATTATTTTTAAATCATGATGATATAATATCCTCAGTCTCTTCCATATATCATGATGTTTTTATATTAAGTTCATTGATTAAATCCACCTCAAATAACATCAAATGTGTTACCAAATTATCATTCATGTGTACGTCGAACTACCGTCTCATGAACAAATGCCATTTATTTTTCCATTACCATTTTCACATTTTGGTATGATGATAGATATAAAGTATATACATATATATGTGATATTTATTTCATAATTATATCTATAGAGTTATTTTATCACAAAAAAACAAAAACACAAACAAAAACACACACACACATATATATATATATATTAATTTCCATTATATGGTGGATTTGATAACATTTCTCATGTGTATGGTGGACTACTGCCTCGCCGAGCAGTGTGATTTCCATTTCACTAACACTTTACATAGAATGTAATAATGCTAATGATAATAAATATATTTGAAATACATGAAATATTTATGATATTAATGTAATATTTATCATCCAAAAATATAATATATATTATATACATTCTTACCTTTTCACTCAATGAATGATGATAACATTGTTAATGTACCTATAGACTACCACCTATAAGAAACGATGCAACTCTCTTTTTTACACCACATCACATTAATGTTATATATATATATATGTATGTGTAAAGATATAATATAATATTTAGTATATTTTTATCATTAATGAAGGATTTTATATTACATACCTCGTATCCATAATGTCCATTTAAAAATGAAAACGATACTCATGCATTCATTTGACATACCATATCCCTGATCGTAACATAATTCATTTTTTTAAAAAATCTTTCATTATTAGTTTTAAAATTGTAAATTATATAAAAATATTATATTAATATATTTATTATTATTATGATTATGATATAACAATATAATATTTTTAAGAATTTGATATTTAATGATGAAACACGCATCAGAAAATAAGGCACTTAACACCCAAAAAAATTAAAATAATTAATGATTATTAATGAAAAGTTGATGAGATGATATAAAAGGATCATATATGATATTATAAAAATTTATATATATCTATAATAATTTAATACCATGTTTAAAACCACTATATAAGAGGTTACATCATATTCAACCAAAAGGAATCATGTGGTAAGGGATTTTACCTCAATTTGATTTTATTGATCCATATTTAATGTTCTCACCTAACTTATTTTATAGGGTGTATATACATAACCATTTTCATGTAATATAATGAATACAATATAAATAATTTTTTATTCTTCAATTATAATTATTTCATCTATGGGGATTTGACATTAAATTTACAATGTGTCAAAGATTTCAATATTTTAATTTCTTTTCATTGGGTTATATTACTTATTCATTATCTTTGATATAATAATAATATGTGTGTAATTAATTTTGATTTTATTATGTTTTATTTCCAAATTTTTATGTTTATTTATAGTACATACACATAATCAATTCATTGATTATTTCTCACTTAGATGATATGATCTTTATTAGGGTTTATTTCACAATCTCATTCCCACTGAGATAGTTTATTCATGAATTTGAAGGAAATAATTTTATCATTATCTAATTAATTTTTTTTTCTCTTTTGGTTATTCATGATAATGTATTTTAATATTACCATTTTTATATTATTTGGTACTTAAAATTAATGACAAAATGTTTTAAAAAATCCAACATTATATCTATTTTTGTTTGGAAAACCTTTTTATCAAATCCCCTGTTTTCAAAAATTGTTAGAAGTTTTTTAAACATTTATATGTTATTTATTAAATAAAATTTTACCCATGTTATATTTTTTACAAAATGGGTTTAAAGGAATTTTTTAATCTTTTTTTGAAAAAGGCACTTTTCTAATCTTTTTACAATGAAAAATGAATTATATTTTTACCTTGTACTTATTATATGGAATTACTTGATGTAATTTATTTAAAGAATAATTTTAATGTTTACTGTGATATTTCTAAATAGATTTTTTATTCTTAAAATAATGGAAATTCATTGTTTTTTAAAAATTATTTAAAAAATGGATTTCCAAAAGTTTTTATGTTATCTTATGTGTTTTTTAAAATTTGAAGGGTATTTTCCTCAAGAATTATTTATAAATATCATTTTATAGTATTTATATTCATCAATTAAAGAAACTAATATTATTAATCTAATGGGTACATGTTGAATTGATATCATCCTTATTATTCTTCATGATGGTTCATGATTATTTTGAACAAGGATTGTAATGAAATTCACTTCATTTTTTCGTATTTATAGTCATTAAGGTCTCCATGATATACTCAAATTATAGTGATTATTATGCGTTAAATTTTCCATAAATATCCCTATTATTTATCTTGGTAATTCTTATTGATAAAACTATATCTCATTTTTAGATACAGTGTTTTACTTTTTATCTAACAAGATTGACAGGGGAATTATTGAAAAATATGTATCCATTACTCAAAAAAGATATTTGATGTTAAGTAATATTGATTCTTGAATTAAATAAATTATTTAATTTATAAGGAATGATTTTGACCTGCATTGATGGGTATTTCCCAATATTATATATCATATCGATGCATCGTTAGGTATTACGAGTCTAATAAGTAAGTTAATATTAAATGAGTTTTTACCTATAGTTTTAAACAATATTGCGATAGTTCAGGATGGTAGTGGTATCATGTGACTTACATATGATGTCCAATAAATAATAATTTCCATTGTTAACAATTTAGTTATTATTTTCCATCATATTTTCATAATGAAATTATCTCTTGATTCATTTAATGGTAATTTTATTGATTATATGGAATATTTTTTTCCAGTAATTTAACTTTTCATATTGATAATTACTTATCTTGTAAGAAATTATATTTTTACCTGATATTATATATGGATGTATTTCATTATTTCTTTTATTAAATGCACTGTGTGTTCATATATTTATCCGTCCATGTTGATTATTCTTATCGATGCATGAGAACTTCCATTATACGTAACCCTAACTATGAATTTGAGCTCACCCTTATTTTTTTCCTTTGATTGGAATCTAGTATGTTTACTATGAATGATGTATTACGATATTATACAAGGAATAATAATGTTATTGAATTTTTGTTATTTAATTTGTGTTTCCAAATTTAATGTAAGACTGAAGTATATATATCTAGTTTACCAACACTAAAAAACTATTTGGACCATTCAAATTTTATTCAATGCATCTTATAATAATCTAAAAAATTAGAGAATAAATATAGGATAGTGAGGTAAAAGTATCTAAAGTTTGTATCAAAGAATTTTTTTAGTAAAATTTGGAACTAGATTTAGAAAAAAATAGATTATGGAATGTAACCCAATCATAACCTTTTTTTGTATAAGTGTAGAAGAAAATACTAATTTTTGGTATGGTAGAGAATATGTGGTTTTTAATTGAAATAAATCCTTATACAGATTCTACAATTTGATGTGGTTCTAGAAAAGATATTCTTAGGGGTAATTAATTTGACACGGGCATATTGGTCTTCACCCAATCATCTATTGGTATAAGAAAGAAAATCATACTATGCACCTGGTCTGAAACTCTAGGGGGATTTTCATTTATATAAATCATGTTTTCATTACAAACCGTTAGGAATTATTTGGATTAATGTTGAAAATGAGGGACATATATAAAATCATAGGTGTATTAGATTGATAATAAGTTATCTCAAATGAATGGGAAAATGTTTTATGTGGGGAAAATAATAGCATTAATAAATAAATTTAAAAGGGATAATGAAGAGTATGATGGAAGGAAATAAATATCATCCTAGAGATCCATTTATTATTCTTTTTTATATATGTGTAGAAGTAGAAAATTATTTAATTCAAGGGCCTATTCTAATAGTTAAACCCAAAACCAAGGAAAAAAATATGTTGAAATAAAAAGTATGATGTATTTTATTGTATTGGGATTCAAGAATTAAATTGTAGAACAAATATTTTACCAATACTAATTATTATAATAATCACGATGCATCTAAATTTTTTGATGTATATGCATCTTAATTAACATAATAATTATGGATACCATAATGGTTTAATTATTTGATGATTTATCATAAGATCAAATGGTTAAACAAGTCTTTCTAGGATTTGTGTGATGAGACTATATGATTATTAAAGACATTTTAGAGAAGTTTTTGGCATGCTTATGTATTAGTGTATAAATTGTTTTAAGAATAATGAATTTTGATTTAATATACATAAGTTTAAATGTAATGATACCATGTAGGGTTAATATGATCATTAATAAAATTTTAATTACATTTAAATAATATTAATAGACTTTTTGAAAAAAGGGGTTATATTAATAACATTAGTAAAATTTTATTTAATGATTAATTATATTTCAAGGATGTTCATTATATTTTTTTTGTGAATGTTAAAGAATTTATTTTAATATAGTTTATAAAAAAGAAAACCCAAATGTTATGTAAAAAACTATCACATATGGCATGGTCTTGGGGTTGAAACCACGACTAAATGATGATAAGGGTTTAGGACCTATCACTGGCCTATGTAATGTCCTCGTTAATATAATATTTTTAGTTAAAAAAATTGAAAAATAAATCTTAATAACAAAACCATGGTGTTACTGTTGAGATTTATAGATTAATTTATTACATTGGAAAACTTTTGTTAACTATATTTTTTTGGTAATATAGTTGAAGATATATTGAAAGTCGTATCCCTCTTTTATGGATCTAAAATCCGTTAAAAGTGAATTTAAGTACTTCATGCATAAAAATTCATATTTTGATATTCATGTCATAGATTTAGGGTTGAATTGGAAATTGATAGAATAAAAACCCATAGACGAAGCTGTTATTATCGAATAGAAACGTATCAAGATTGTGTATTTAATTATATATATATACAGTTAAATAATTTTCTGACATAAGGAAAAGTATTTTGGAACAAAAAATTACCCTATTACCATAATAATTGAAGAATCTAATGGCCTTTTAAATCATCATAGATTTATTATTTTGAGGACACTAACATTCTATTGATCACTAACTATCTTATGACCAGTGACCTCAATCAACCTCTATAATTATTTATTCTTATCTTCGATTTCCATATATCCATATTTCTCTAATGTTCTCCCACATTGAAACCTAGTTATGTGTTATTCCATATGACCTTTTTTTCTTCAAAAGAAGCCTTATTAATAGGATTTTTTATTAAAACATTTATGATGTGGGTTTTTGAAAAATGTTTTCTCAAAATATCAAACCCTATTTTTCCAAGATAAAATTTTAATTGCAGGGACACAATTTATTTATGGTGTAGAGAATGTAACACATCGACATTATAAAAGAAGAACAATTTATTCAATAACCTATAAGGCACAAAACAAAAAGATCATAAGTAAATGTAACTCACCAATAATTTATAATATAATTATTTTATGATAATGTTACCCTATTTTGTAGCTTATGATGTACCTGACAATGATTATTTTTAGTAGCTTTTGCTACACTAAAGATAGATTTTTATTGAAGAAAAATATACAATTAATATTATAATTTAATTTGAAAATTATCACCAAGACCTTTGAATGGTGGGTCCTAATAGGATTACATAAAATATGAAAATATATATATTAAAAATGTTATTATTTTTATATTTATTAATAATTAAAAAACTATAAATTAAAAGAAGAAATTATGTTTTAAATAAATACATTAGTCTAAAAGATGGCTTATCCATACATTGCACACATAATTTAAAATTAAATGTTACCATATATATATAATTTATTTTAAAAAATAAATTTAATTATTGAAATTAGTATATAAAAATTATATTAGGGTTATTTTTAGGTATTTTAATGAAACTTTTATTTTTTTGATGAATTGTGAAAATTATTGAATTTTTAATGAAAAATATCATTTTCCGTTGAATAATTTAAAATGTGAAATTTTACTTTTAATTTGTTTTAAATTAAAATTTATTCAATTTTATATAAAAAAAATACAATTTTGTTAATTTTAATCATTATCATATTGAATATATATATAAACATTATATTATATTTGAAAATATTCTTTTTAAAATCCTCTTTTCCCATCACATCTCTGAGATAAAATTTTTGAAATTTTTTTCCACTTATATGAATTTAATTTCAAAAAATGTTTTCAATAATTTTAATTATAATAATTTATGATTTCTAATAACATCAAATTAAATTATTATTAAAATTATTTTTGGAAACAATAGAAATTAATTATCGCATTTAAGGTAAAAAATGATATTCTTATGGGTTAAACTAAGATGATATGGATTTAAAATGACCTAATAAATTGTTAAAAAACATTTATATGACTATATATAGAAATTATATCTTTTAGTTTTGAAAATGATTCATATTGAATTCTTTTGGAATGATAAAAACTTGGGTATGACTGAATCATTTCAAAAATTGGAAGTGTACCACTCTCCTCATATATAAAGGGACACCCTCTCTTCTCTTATCTTTACACATTAAAACCTATTGTTTTCTTCCAGTTCATGCTAAAATATATTCCAGAAATCCCTTATCTCTTCCTAAATGTACTATTTTTGTCATATATCCAAACTATGATGGATTTTGGAAAAATTAATCGAGGTAAAAGAGGTATCATTCTTCAATGAATTTTTTTATTTTATTTATTTCTGCACCACAAAAAATTTATTTTTAAAACATTATTATATAAAACTTTAGTATCATCCATATAATGTTATTTTTTTATAAATAGTTCATGACCAATAACCACATCCTCTTCCAACAAATTGGTCACAAAATCATCATCATCTTTATAGAAGACTACTACCTCATGAACTGATGTCCTAATTTTTTCTGTTAACACCATTCAATGTTGGGTATTATTAGGGATATAAAGTACATATAATATTTATAACATAATTATACCTATAGATTAATTATATCACATATATAATTTTTTCTTTCCATTTTGCATGAGATACTATAACATTGATCGTATGTACGGTAGACTACTACCACAGAAAATGATGTGATTCGTCTTTCACTAATTCTTTAAATGGAAAGTAATAAGGTTAATGCTAATAAATTTATACGTGATAAATGAAATTATAATGGTACTCTTGAAATATATATCATTCTAAAATGATAATATATATCATTTAATTTCTTATGTTTTCTCTCGATGAAATATGATAACACCGTTAATATACATGTGGACTACCGCTTTCACAAAATGATGTGACTCCCTTTTATTCACCACACCACATGGTAGCTGTATATATTTATATTTAAGGAAATAATAAGGTATCTATGATATTACAATAATTATTTAATGATAAAATATTACATACCACTTTTCCATCATTATTATTGAAAATGAAAATGTTATTCAAGTTTACATACGACCTGCCTTCTACATGATCCCAAGGTAATTCATTTTTCAAAACCATATTTTAGGACTTTTATAAAAGTATATTTGATTTAATAATATTATTATTATTTAACAATTATTAGTTTTTATATGATATAACTATATAATATTCATGTGAATAAGATGTTTCACTACAAAGCATACATGAGAAAGTAAGGAAATTAACACTCAAAATAATGAAAATAATGGAATATTTTTAATAAATGAGTGATAAGATGTTATAAAAGGATAATATATAATGTTATAGATATTAATATGAGTGATTAATAATTTTTTAAAATGTTTAGAAACACTATATTTCAGGTTAAACTATTTTTTAACAAAACAAAAGCATGATGTGTGGGATTTCCTCTCAATTTAATTACATTAGGGTAAATTATAAAGTTATGCACCTAAATTTATTATATGGTTTATATAATAAAACTTTTATATTTAATATATTTAATAATTTATTATTCATTTTATTTTTAGTATCAATTTGAATTTTTTCATCTAAGGGGATTTTATATAAAATTTACCAAGGGGTAATGAATTCCAAAACACAATTTCTTTTCATTCTGTTATAATATTTATTCACTATATTTGATATTATAATATGTTGTATGTAATGGATTTTCAGTATCATATTTTTTATTTCAAAATAATTATGTGATTTTATAGATTATTCCCATAATATATTCCATTATTAATTCTCATATCAACGTTATGATCATTGTTAGGGTTTATTTGAAAATCACATTCTGATCGAAATTGTTTACCCTTGAATTTTAATGAAATTAATTTAAAATTATCTAATAATCCAATTTAATTTTATTCTCCTTAGGTTATTGATGATATTTTCATGTAATAGTACTATTTTTCTACTATTTGTTACTTAAACTTTCTGAGAGAATATTTTTAAGAAAATCCAACATTATTTTTCTCATTAGTTAGAATTAATTTCTTTTCAAAACCAATGATTGTAAAGATATTAAAAAAATATTTTTATCCTAATATATATTCTTTAATGATGAAATTTTATGGCATGTTTTACTTTTTTCAAAACTACTCAAAACAAATATTCTTTTTATTTTCCTAACATGGAAATTTTTTAAACATTCTACAATTCAAATGGAATGCTATTTCTCCATTGTATGAAATTTATTAAATTACATACCATCATTTGTCTAAGTAATCCTTTGTATGTAAACAAATACATCTATAAAAAATCCTTTTTCACTAAAACTATTGAAATTCATAATTTTTTTTAAAAAAATGATTTTAAAAAACACAATTTCAGAATGTTTTATGTTTTAAAATGTGATTTTCAAAATAAAAAGGTTAATTTTCTAAAAAAAGATTTTAAATATATTTATTAGTATTTAAATTCATTAATGAAAAAACCCTTTATTATTAATTTTATGGTTATATGTTTAACTGATACCAAAATTATTATTCATCTAAATTGTTTTTGATCATTTTAACCAAGGATAATATTGAAATTTACTGAATTGTTTCAGTTTATAGTCATTATATTTCACTTAGAAGTATTCAATTCCCTTTTTTCACTATTAATTAAATATCCCCTAAATTTCTAAATTATTTATTCTATATATTCATATTTCTTAGAAAGCATCTCATTCCAACAGATGTTGATTTATTTTGAATGTTATTTGATCGACTAGGGAAATATTGATAAATTTTAGTCCTTTATTGAATATGGATATTTGATGTTAAATAATATTGATAAATGAATTAATAAATAAATTTTCTTATGAGGAATGATTTGGACCTATTGTGATGGGTGTAACCCTGTATTATAGATCTCCCAGATGTAGCGGTTTGTCTTATGAGAAAAATTAGTAAGCTAGCATTAAAAAATTTTCTCGTAGTTTTAAAATGCCTTGGGAAGGGTCCATAAAGTAGATGTATAATGTTTCTATGAAATGACATAAAAAACCACACATATACTTTATTATGAATTTGGATATTATTATCTATGATATTTTCAAAATGATATTATCTATGGATGCATTCTATTCTGAGTTTATTGGGAAAATGATAAGAGTTTTAATTTATTTAACATTCTATGTTGATTATTTATTATCTTATTATCCACCAGTTTTTCACCATGATGTTATATATGGATACATTTCACCCTAATATTATTGAATAAATTGATCTTGTGTTATGATATTTAAATTTCTAGGTTAATTTTTCTTATTTATTCTTAATTGGTTCTACTGTACATAGCCCATACTGAACATTTTAGAACACCCTTATTTTGTTTCCTTAACCAAAACTTCTTTGAGTTTATTAAGAATCACATGAAAGGATATTATAGAGGGAATGATGATATTTTAAAAAACGTATGTTGTAATTTGTGTGTTTAAATGTATTGTAAATCTAGTTTTGTAACTAGTTTCCCAACTTTTCTATTCTATTTGGTCCTTTAGGGTGTGATTCCTTATATCTTATGACAATGTAATATAACAAACAGAGGATCCTAGATATTGGAGTAAGGTTTGCTACACTGGAAGCCTAATGCATATGAGGATATGAGCTTGAAGTCATGTAACCAACTTGGAATGACCATGTGACACAGTGACATTTCATTGGATTATGAGACTATTTTTAGAGGTTTATTTCTATTTTTTCTTAGATATTAACCCACTCATCATCACTAAATAAAATGGAAATTATTTTTTCTAGAAAATTATTGGGAAATATGTTTGTAATTTATAAAGAGTGGGAATGATGGTGAACCCATTCATTGAGTTACAAATGAATGAACATACGTAAAATAATTTTTCAATTTTTATTAACTTCAAGTATTTCATTCAAGAGGAAGAAATAAGTTATAAGATCCCATGTTTTTAACTTGATGAAATTTCTAAAGGACATTGAAAATTTTGATTTGGGGGAGGGGACATTTCATAAGATATGATTCTTTATGAAAATTTGTGTGTTGGAACACTTAATATACTATTTTTGGTAGAGTTTTATGACCTGATTTGGGTCCTGGGAGTTTAATAGAGTTTCAATAGCATTAGTATAAAAAACCTTTATTCTAAGAGGACCAGATTTGGGATCACAATTTACAAAAAAAATGAAGCACACTAGGGGAAACCATGAGAATATATGAAGGGTGTAACAAGGTTTATCAAACCTTACCCATGATGCTTCATAAATAGGAAATACCTCTGACATTTATTGTAGATGTGTGCACATGGGATGCACAAGGTTTTTCAAACCATGTGCCTAGCCCATGTGCGGTCTGCGCGGTGAGATGGTGCTAAAGGAATGCTAGGAACATGATTCTCTAAATAGTGTGCACCAAACCATGAGTGAGTGTTGAATATCGGAAAACAAATATGAAAAGTTGGTGTAAGGTTTGGAAAATGATACTACCAAACCATACACCTCATTTAATTTTTTTAATTTACCCTTTCACCCATTTTCTTTAAACCTCTATCCTCCTTTTGCTTCTTCTATATGTGAAAAATAGCCCTCTCCTCATGGTACCCCTTGTCTCTAGTCCTAGGAATAGATATTCCTCCCTCATTTATACTCTAAATCCAGATCCCTTGGTTTTATTCGATATCCACATATAAGATATATATTCATCTTTCTTCTTATTTTATTTTTTCTCACTATAAGGAATATTAAATCCATATGGGATCTTTTGGCCAATTTTTCTAGTGTTTGAATAATCTTCCAATTTTTGTTGGGTTGGTTCAAATCAAATATTGATATTGAATGAGTGGACCATCCTATTGTTGATGTAGGTGGTCTCATGTTTTCCCATTAATGTCTAGCATGTTTATAAAATACTCTATTGTGTTGTAAAGTAGACTCTCTATGTGTTTCCCCTTAAAATATTAACTAATTATGTTGAACCTAATTCCCTCAATTTAATATTCATTCTATGCTAAATTTCATGGTTGGTGGTTTCTAACCTCAAACCAAATAATCCCTTTTAGTGTGTTTCTTATATTCCGATGACCAATTCCTCATTGTGGAAATTAAATCACCAATTTTGGGTGTTTTTTCACTTCATTGATTTATAATTATCTTTAAATTTTTAATCACTTTTGAGGTGCAGTTGATTAAAAATAATCCAAGAGATGTTTAAATTAAATCAAATGTGTTGCTATGATAACCATGAACTATTTTGTAATAAAACCACTTATGGGGTCTCCAATATTCATAGGAAAAAAAAGAAAATTAAATTTAAATATTGGAAATTACTATATGTAAGGGCCTACATATGTACTTATAAATTTAATTGTGAATTAAATGAAATTAATTGTACATTTTTGTTGTGTAGTAAAATGCTTATAAGCAGAAAATTCATAACTACTCATAATTAAATTAGATTGTGGAATGATCATTTACATATCCTTATTTATTACTTTTTATTGAATTGGAATGATGGATCAAGATAAGTCATATTTTTTTCAAGGACATATCTCAAGGGATATTCTTATTTATCAAATATAGTTGACTATTTTTTATTATTATCCATGATACTCAGTAATAACATCCCTCATGATTTATGATATTTGGGCATTTCATCCCCTGTGATTCCTGATACTTTTCCATGTCATACCCTATTTTAATGTGATACTCTGGAATGACGTCACTAATTCAAATTTGATACTTGTGCATTGGATCTCTTGTAACCCATGATAGTCAGTCATAGAGACCCTATTTAAATGTGTCTCTCTAGAATGGAATTATTTATTTAAATTTTATACATGACCATGGGGTCACATAATTAAATGTAATATTTGGGCATATAATCCCTTATATAAATGTTATACTTAGAAAAGTAATCCCCAAATTAAATGTGATACTCAGGCATGATATAATTTATTAAAATATGATACTCAGTAATGGATTCCATTGTAATTTATGATACTCATGCATTGAATCTGTTATGATATATGATTCTTGGTCATGATGTACCACTTTTCTGATGACACTCATGCATGACATACCTTACTAATATATGGAATTATTATTACTATTCTTGGATACTCAAGTTAGGCCTCATGTCTAGGATATCACTTCCTATATAAATGGATATATGAATTACTACATATATATTGAATATATAAAAATAAATATTCATATAAATATATATAAATATGGAGACACATCATCAATGATATTTTGGCTTACGTCAAAGTAGGAAATGTCATGTAGGTTCCCTTTGGGAACCTGAGTCTCACTTGTTTACATTAATATATTTACAAATTTTTATTATTTCTCGACACTATAGTATTTTATATTAATCAATTAGATAAAATTAGACACCATTGATGGTGGCCTTCTGAGTATATCTAATAGCTTATTTGGGATACTAATTGGTACTTGTACATATCTCTTGGTTACAGGTTTAGTATCACGAATTATTCTTTGTGCATTGATTCTTGTACATGGGTTCTAAGGATCACATGATTGATCCATATCTCAGGATTATCATGGAGATATCCGTTGGGCATTTTTTTCATTTCATTTTTAGTATTTCTATATTTCTTCTTTATGACCTATACATACACATTATAACACCATAGGTACATAAATTATTATATTATTTTTGGCATTGTAATATTATAGTTTTTTGAAGCCTTTATTTTATACAGTTTACCCTTTTGATCTATTATTTATTCAATTCCATTATGATACTTTGATCACGAGGGTATAGTCTTCCCACCATACCAATAATGGAACCCCAATGTTAGTAAAAAACCTCCGACATATGGGGAGGTGCAGTTAAGGATATGTAGAAAATTGGACCAAGAAACTGTTTTAGTATCTCTAGAGATGGGAATTCACAAAGTGGTATTAGAGGTTTATTTTACTTTATCTTAATTTTTTGGGTAGGTATATAAGATAATAGGATTTTGGAAGAACTTTGTCATTATAGTTTTATTATAGTAATCAACCCATGCATGTGGAAAATACAAAGTGGACAGTGATGGGACTATTGTTCCTAATATTCATTCATTTAGTTGACTATTATTTCTACTTGAGTGATTAACATACATTCTTCTTCTTACTTATTTATGGGATGTGTTGTATTTTTCCTTGTAATGGTAGGAAAAGGTAGTATTGTGACATAAATCATAATAGGAACATAAGGATTTACATTCCACACATATATCATTCCATATAGGTTACATTTCATAACATTCTGATACATGTTTGATGTTCCTTTAGTTATTTATCCTTATAATTACCTGTATAACATTTCTTGGTAATTAGATAACATTATTTTTCTATATACAATGACTAAATGGTTTTCTGTTTATATTTCAATATTCATTACGACTATTTTATTACATGCCTAGTTATAATTATGGTCTATGATTGGTAATGAATATGTCTACATCAACCTAAATGGGTTTTCCTATTTAGATTGATGGTGGAACCTTAAATAACCAATAATGGAATGTTTAACACCTGAACCATTAGTTTTATGGACTAAAACACAAATCATTCAGATTAAATGAGGTCTAAATATAATTTATAAAAGTTATAGTTGTTTATAAATTTGGAAGGGTAACACATATAAGTATACTATTCTTACAATGTTTTTATACACTATTACCAATGATAAAATCTTGGTTGTAGTTATATGATTGTCTATTGTAACAAATAAAGTATAGTACCTTTGTGTTTTTTGAATAATAATCCATCTAATTAAACAATTATGTTTATATATATATATATATATTGAATTTAAATTCATAATAAAATGGGATTGTTATAAAATTAAGTGTTATTTATAATTATAATGGCTTGTACTTCTATAAAATAGGTCTGAAAAACCAAATGAATAAATCCATAAGTGTACAATAGTCTAAAGTTGTTTAGTTGAGTAATTTTGTTTAGGAGATAAAACCACTATGTGTGTGATTAATTCATAATAAATAAACTACTATATGATTTCTTTTATATGGACCTTGGTTGGAATTACAGAACCCTCATATGTTTCCTATACTTCTTTATATGCTTAGTACATAACCCCATGGTGGTATATTCATGATAAATGGGATGATTATTTAAAGTTTATGTAGCCAAATATATGGTGTTACATATAAATGTATCATTTCATCTTACTTGAACAATCCCCTTTTATCGATAAAAGTTATTTTACATAATATTTGAGCATTATTTATTCAAGGAATTAATTAATTAAAATTCCAATAACAACCTAATGGTTTTTTTCCTCTATATAATACAATTAAAATTTTCTTTATCTAAGCTAGATATGATAATATTTATGGATATATAATATATATAAAAAATTCATTAATGGATGTTTTATATAATATTCATGTGTTTCCTTATGGAATTAAATCACACATTATCATTTATATATGTCATTCATTACTTGTACTTTGTGTCCCTTAATTTAATATTATTTTATTTATAAAAAAGAAAGGTGAAAGTTAAAAAATGGATATAATGAGAATTTAATATGGTGTTCTTTGTTTTTACCCTCATGTATGTGTATTTCAAATTTCCTAATATATTTTCCTTAATAGTTTCCAGGGAAAAAAAATTTGAGAGTCTCCAATAGGTTTCTTCATGTGTTTCTTGAAACTAGATTATATTATTTAGATCATAGTGGCCATTTTATAATGAATATACATTAAAATTTCTCATCATTTATTATAGAGTTCATAGACCATTGGGGTGGAACCCTCACCCAAAAAATATTTGTTATTTTTTTGAAGATTTTTAGATGTGAGGTATCATTTGGGTTCCAGTTATTCTAAATAGAAATATTAGTGATGAAAAAATACCACTATGTAGATGAGTGGTCATTATGTAAGTTGACCCTCATTTAGGATACCAGAATGCAACATTTCTCAGATTCTATGGGATAATAATTACTTCAGTATTGTCGGCTGATTAGAAGGTTTGGCGACACTTCTTCTTTAGTAACTGATGACTCCAGATATTGTGTTTTAGAATAAAACTCATATCAGATGATACTAATATAGGATAAATATTTTGTATGAGCTATAAAATCTTGGGATTAATAGGAAAACTAGGCCTATGTATTGTAACAAATGACACATTTTTGTGTTGGTGAAATATCGTAGTAGCACACATTAATATATGTTGTACCAGTCCAGTTGTTAATGTTTTACTGGGGAATAGTATGTGTTCAGTGGGAATTGATTTACAGATTAAACTATTAAGAATTGGTCATAGGTAATTATCAAGATATAGATATCCAAGAAATAAATGAAAAATTGAATTTTTACAGTGCTCAAGATGGTGATGTTGTAAAAGGATCAACTATTGTAACACTACCAATCTGTTTGGTTGTACTTTTACATCCAAGGCTAGTAATGTTTGTCAGTATGGTTTAATAGAGTGTCTTGAATGTGTATAGAATAAATATGATCTATAATTATTTTATGTGGATGGTTTTAAAATCTTTTAGATGTTGCAGTTGGTAATATAATGTTTGTGACTTATTTTCAATGGTGTATGGAGTGTGTATTGTTGGAAGAGTCACAATTCTCACTAAATGATGGCTAGGATAGTCATAACATGAAAATAATTATGTCATAAATTTTTTATAATTTCCATCCTAGTAGAGGGAGAACATCCTTAAAATATCAATTTCTAAAGGTAAAGTTTTCTTTTAAAAGCATGTGAATCTAGTTGTTTGGGTTCTAGTCCTTCATAAATTACTAGAGATTAAAAATATTATGGTTTGCGAAAGAGTTTTGATGCTAGATTCAGGCATGGGGTGAATGAGTGACCTAGGAGGTAATGCTATTGACGCATGTCCATGATTTCAAGGCAACACAGTGATAATATAATTGTATATTTATGAAACCTTTGGAAACAACATTATAGGTGTTGGAAATCATGTGTTGTACTTAAATAATCAGGTAACATCTAGTTAGAGAGGAAATCATGGAAGATTAATGATTATGTGTCAAAAGGTTCAACTAAACTCTTTGAAATGAAGTCTCTAAAATGAGGTTTGATTATAACATCCTATTCATAGATGGTTAGGGTTTGTTTAAAACCATGTCAGGAACTTCATATAGGATAATATGGGTGTATCTTGGGTATTATTTTAACTCTTAAAAACCATTTAGTGTACTTTTAAGATAGTGATGATCATTCCAAAAATCTTGATATCATCCTAAATAAATTGAGAAACCATTGGTTATATTCCGATCTAAATAAATTAATATAGAGTTAAAAGACCTAATGGATCAGTAAATATATTCAACAATGTTTCTCTCTAGGAGCATGGTTGTTTATAGTGGTGTTTTTTGTTTTATTTTATTCCATAATTTCTATATAGGAAGGCCTCAGATGAACTCATAGACACTAACCAATTCATTGAATCGATCACCATGAAAGATATGTCTTTAGAGCTCAATCAGTCTTCATGATACATGGATGTTTTTTCTATATAATTAATTTCACTTTTAAACTCATAGAAAAAGGAATACCTTGGATGATCTTCTTGAACAGTAGTGATTAATTCTGAGGTTATAGAATACTTACAGTTGGGAATTGTTTATTTTAATTATCATGTGTTGATTTAAGGGAACTCTATTGGTTATACACCCATGTTCATGCTACAACATAAAAATATAAATGAATTCTTAGGCTATATATGTAAATGGAATATGGTTATGGGTTTCAATGATAATTAATAATGAAATCTAAATTGTTTTTTACAAAAGGTATTAGGATGGGACAACTATTAAAGCTGAGTGATTTCAAAAATATTTGTCCGGTAGTGGTTTGACATACCTTTCTATTGGTTTATTGAATAATGTCACTAAGGGGATTCTTCTCGAAAATCGTATGGATTAGAAAAGTTTTGTACAATGGTCCGATGAAACTTTTCATGGAAAAGATGGCTTGACCAGGCTCAATGAGGGTGATGGGGAATCAACCAATATATAAAATTGCGAAACATTCTAGGAACTGTAATTTAATGAGAGGGGAACACTTAAATTTTCAATTCTAATAGTGGAGATACTAAATAATGGAAATTTCCATTCAATTTGGAACATATGGTGGGAATATCGATAGACTTGATGATGAAAGATATGGTCATGTGATCATTTTTTGGGTTAGGCATGCTTGAGTAAGCACTCCCTCAATGTATCAGTTTTTTATTTCAGTGATGGTATTTGTTTTAACAGAACAACTGCCACATGTTTGTAATATAACATGAAGTTTCATTTGGTGTAGAAAACATGATAGGGAATTTTAAATTACAATTCACAACATATATAGGATGGGTGTGGTTTATTTTTATCCCAAGGCTTCTTAAGGATGAGATGTTATTAGGAGGGGAGAATTTAAAATCCCGCGTTTGGAATAAGATGAAATTATAATAGAATTAATTTTTTTGATATGTTGGACATTACAATTAATCAGATATGATCTAAAATTTAATTCTATATGTTGGAACACATAAATGGTTTTTTAATTGTTTTAAAATAGATAGGTTTCTCGAGAGTTTGGACGAGTCATTAGATAATCGAGCAATGAAACATCCTTTCCTAGGAAAATCTATAATGGGAGAACAGTTTGATGAGACCATGTTTCCAACTACGGGTACCCGTCATGGCATGTGAAGAGTGTGAGAAGGTTTTAGAACAATAACTGTAAGTCCACATGGTCATGTGAGACCTTTATAGTTTATTTCATACGTGAGTGCATGAGTTTCACATGATGGGTCAAACTTTGAGCCTAGCCCATGTAGGGGGGTGAGATAGTACTAAAAGAATAGTTAGTGGATACTTTTCTAAACTATTCAAACCAAAACATTCAATATGTTTCTCTAAAGTAGTGCATGACGTATGGTTAGTACATAGTTTTGAAAACTATGAAACCAATCTATGTGAATCATTTAACAGGATGATTAAACCGCTTTAAACTGTTCTATTTAAAACATACTCATCTCTTTTATTCTCCTACATGTGAATAACATTCTTATAATTTATATCCCCCTTGAACATCCTCTTAGTCATAGATATATCTCCCTCATTCAGACTCAGAATAGTGATCCATTGGTTGTGTTCAATATCCCTCACTATTCTCTTGATTCATCTTGATTATTATTTAACTTCGCATAACTTTATAGAATTATAATTTCATGAAGTCTCTTATTCCATTTTTCAGGGAATCTATTTAATCTTTTGATTTCACTCAAACTAGTTAAAATTAATTCTCTAAATTGCATTATTGTACCATACTAATATTAAGGTAGGTGGTCTCATTATTTTATCTTATTTTCTATCCTATTAATATGTTACATCATTGTCATCAATTTTGGAAACACCATTTTTATACCATTAAATGGGAAATTAATTATGTATAACATAATAAATGTAATTTAATATTAATCATATATTAAATTACACTATTTTTGGTTTCACCCATCAACCTAAACTGCCCATTTGGGTGTGTTTCTTATATTTCTATGACCCATGCCTTATCTATGAAATTAAATCACCTTTATTGGATTATGCTTTAAATGATTCATTTATAATGATCTTGATATATTTTAACCATCATAGAGCCATGGTTGACAAAATTTAATGGATAATACCTTTAAATTTAATTAAATGAGTTGTTATGATAATAATTCTCTATTTTTAATAAAAAAATACTAAGATGTGAACTTTATTATTAAATAAAAAATAGGTAAATTAAATGGAAATGAAAAAAGGCATGGAAATTAACATTTGATATCTGTATTTAATTATAAATGAATGCTTTGAATTTAAAACATAGCCTATGTTATTGAATGGTAAACAAGAATATCCATTATAACTATTCTTGAATAAATCATAATGTTTTAGGTCAATATACATAGCCTTATTTTTTTACATATGAATTAATTGAGCTGAAGGAAAAAGATATGTTTATTTCTTTTAATTGATTTATCTCAGTGCCTATGCTTAATTATTAAATATATGTGTCAATTTTATATTACTATCCATGACTCTCGTGAATGGTTTCCCTTATGATTAATGATACTGAGGCATGTCATCCACTATTTAAATGTTATAATCATACATGGATTCCCCTATTTAAATGTGATACTTGGGAATGGTGTCTTTTGTGATTCATGATAATAAAAAATGGTGTACTATATTTAAATATAATTCTTAGGCATGTAATCCCCTATTTAAATTTTATACACAGGCATGGCGTAGCCTGTTGAAATGTATAATCTTTAATGAAATCCCCTATTTAAGAGTGATACCTAGTCATGGCATCCTTAGAGTAAATTTTATAGTAGGCATGACATCCCTAACTACAACATGGGAATGCTTTTACTTTTCGTAGACTCTAAAGTTACACCTCAGGTATTGTCCATAATTATGAATATATATATATGTATATATAAATTAATACATGTGTAGTGAATATATATATATATATACATGTACATGTATATTTATATATAGACACATAATTAGTGATATTCTGGTTTAAGAAAAAGCATGTAATGTCAGATGAGTGTCCTTTGGGAAACATTGGTCTAACTTCATTATATATATTTAATTTCTTCTTTAGTATTATCCCTTCAAACTAGTTTATTATATATTCACGGAATGAATAGAATTATACCCCATTGGTATTGGCCTACTAAGAATATCTGACACCCTTTTTGGGCCACTAGATGGTACTTAAACAGATCACCTAGTCGCATGTTCAATATCATTGATTATGCTTTGGGTTGTGAATTTCTTATAGAGGATTTTAGGAGTGTAGTACTGAGATAGTTCTTTGTATAATCATGGATATATCCCTTGGGGATTTTTAATTTCATTTGTAGTGTCAATCTATTCCTTTTTTATATCTTCTAGCTATATATTCTAGCACCATATATACAAGAATGATTGTATTATGTTTTTCATTCATAGGTAATAGTTTTCCACTTCTTTTATTTTATATTTTTTCAACTATTGATATATTATTTATTATATAACTATATAATTATATTATAATGATGTTATATTATCCGCATGATAAAATCAATGGTTCCACATTTCTAGTCTCTATCCTATGGAATATGGGGTGGCACACTTGCGGCCATGTGATAGAATTCCTTGGGGAACTATTTTTGTGGATTAGAGGTTGGAATGTCACATAAGTTTACCATAAAATTAAGAATTTTAGTTTTCTATAGTGTATAATATGGATAAAAAACCAATATTCACAGATTCTAATCAAATAACAATTTTTATCTTCTGGAATTAATGATCCAAATAATTGGAATATTTAATATTGAATTCATTTATCTTATAAGAACACATGGTGTGTGGATATTTTATTCACTATATAAGAAAGTAATATTTTTACGATATTATTTATTAATCATTGGATCATGTTGGAAAAAGTTATAAACTATTACCCCCTACCTAGGATTTATGATCTCTTTATCTAGTTGATAAGGGGATGTTTTTTATTCAATGTTTTTATGATTAAATGTTTTATCAGTAAATGATTTCAGATTATAATATTTTTAAAACCATTTATTGTTGTTGTTATGGAAATTATGAGTAAATGGTGATTTAATTAAAATTTGAAGACATTATGAATGTATTTAGGGGTTGATTCATCTAACATTTCATGTACATTTTAATTATATTTTTTTATTAATCAATGATATCATGCTGTTTACAAGATCAGTAGTGAATTTTGTGGTCAATTTAACGTCTTTCATGGATTTATTACCATATAATTAGTTATATGTAATGTTTTTGGTGTATTTAATTTAGATGCAAGAACATTATTTTTTAGTGAATATTATTATTTTAATAGTATTTTAGGGGGACTAATAAATATTTATGTATTTTTTTCATGGAAATAAATAATGAATATATAAAATATGTGTATATTCTTTAGCCTAAAAAGATATTATAATAGTTTCATTTCCATATTTTATTAGATATAGGCCCCTTTATCATAACTACTTAATAAGGATTATTCTTTTTTTGAACCATTATTGTGAGATTCAATTATATTGTCTAATGGTAGGCATATGGTGAACCCATTATTTGATTTTTCAAGGAAATAGTTTCATATTAACATTATCATAATTCTATTCATAAATAATGGGGTTTTATATTGGTGATGAAGAGAGTATTTGTAACTTATGGGTTTTTGGTAGTTTCATGGTTTAGAGATAATATTTTTTTTGTTTCTACTTATACTGAAAATTTAATTTCTTTACGGTGATCACATTAATATATATATGGACCATAATAGGTTAAAATATATATTTTAAAATAGAGAGCTATGTTTTATATAATTTAATAGTATTGATTTCATATTATATTATGAATTTGATGTCACCTATACCTATTGATGTGGGAATGTGGGGAAAATTTTTTTAGTCTGAAAACACATTGAGAGATTGCTTCAGTGGATGGAAATAATTAATGTTTAATAAGTATCTAGAATGTCCGAATGTTGAAGTGGATTATGTAGATGATTTTTTTATTATATTTGGTATAAATTTTTTATGGAAGAAAGTAATTGAGTCTCATTTGTATGATATAGGGTTGGGAGTATAGAATGATTATATTTTTAATATATATTCTCCAAGTAGATAATTTTTAGATAATAATCATCAAGATGTATTCTAATGATTTATATTGATATATTAAGATTTTTTAAGAGATTTTTCATTCTTATAAATGGTTATATTTTGTGATATACCTGGGTGTAGAAAATATATAGTATGATTTGAGAAAATAATATTGGTGGAAAATTTTGATGAGTATTATTGTAGAATCCATGAAGGTTTATATATCATTCAATTGGTAATGGACACATATTGGGTTTCATAAGGTTTTTTATTGAATATTTATATACAGAAAATAGAGATGGAGAATATATAATTGGACTTCATGACTTTGTAACCTCATGAAGCTAGAAGTTTTCATTTAATCTAAGGGGTGATAGATACCCTTGAAAATTATTAACCTTTCTTACTCATATGATAGTTGGGTATTCTAAACTCATTTAGTTGGTTATATGTATTAGAATATATTTCATAGTGTTAGTTACTATATATACCCATAAATGATGATTATTTTTTTTTAAAATATATAGATAGGTTTGTTGTCTAGTTATTCCTAATCCTTATATTCCTTTGACTAACTAATATTCACACCAAGAAGATTCCTCAAGACATTCTATGATATATTTATAACAAGTTTATTTTTTCTTTTGTTGCTTCATGGGGGAATATATAACTTCTTCATAGTTTTATTTTAAAAATCGATACCTTTAATTTATTATGTTGGAGTAATAATTGGAATTGAATAGGTGGAATTTTTATTATCCATTATAAAGGGAAAATATTTGAGTGGAAGATATTAGTGTAAATGGCTTGGTTTATAGTAATATGGATCTTGTGCAATAGATTAGGGAACACATGATGATGTAATAGGGTCAATATAATTTTTATGATGACCATTTCATAATACCATTGGATTTTAGAGTAGTTGATACAATTTTTTTAATGAGTATTTGAGGAATTTTTATTGTATATTTGTGATAGGCATAAAATTATTACCATATTTATTAGTATTATTAAGGATTGAAAAAATACAAGATATGATATATGTTGATCCTAAAAAATTATTAAATAATGTAAAAAATAATATTCATGAATTACCAGGGTTCTTAGATATATAGATGTAAGCTCCCCTTCCAGGTCTGCATCCACCAATGGTGTAGAATAATCTAAGATTCTAAAATCATACATTGTGATGGATTCCATGATTTCCCTATTCAATAATGTGTCTATATATTGATTGCATTATTTATATCCATGTGAATCATTCAAATTAAAATGATTCAAAAGATAAAAACAACCATTTCGATAAGGTATGAGTATCTAAGTAACATTCGGTATTCTAATCTTCAAATCCAGCTAAGTAATTTTAGAGTCTGACTCAATCTAGATGGTGGTCCAAATATATTGTACACCATGTTTTATTGAATTTATCATTGAAATGTCCAATGTTGTTCGGCCTCCATAAAAGGATGCAATTGGCCATGATGGAATAATTCTAGATATATAGTGAATACTGTGAGGGAATCAAATCAATAATATTATAATTTGATAGGAATTCAGAAATGGTCATTAATAACCTACTTTAAGGAACATTTACAGTATATTTTTTAGGGCTGCCCAGCCAAAAGATACTCTAGTAATTATGATTAGAATTACCAATGAACAAAAAAATTGGATTATGAATTATATCACTATTATAATTCTTAATTAAGGTCAAAAATAATAATGAAATGTAGTATGAATACTCCTCCATCAATTTAACTCTAAAAATACTTTATAAAAAATCATAAAAAGTATACCATGGGTTGTTTTAGCTATTAATGTTATTTTATTTTATGGTTTAATCTTTTTTATATATTAATTAATGTTTAAATGATACTATAATTGTAGTTATTATTTTCATTTTTTGTTTTTTAATTCCTAAGATATTTACAATTAATGTTTTTCTGGAAAATAATTTCTAAAAAGGACTAATTATATATATTTGTTCATTTTATGTTATAAAATTTTATATAGATGTGATCTGGAGTTTTTTTAACATTAGTTTTGAAATATAATGATTGTGGATTGAAATTTTTAAGGATTAAGAATTTTTTTGTTAGAAATGATGTGGAGGTATGGAAATTCATTATAGGGTGAGATTCCCTCGACCGACACTTCAAGATACAGTTCTATAAATATATAAATTTTACGCAAAACATGAATATTTAAAATATTTCAACAATTTAATAATAATAATTTTAGTGTCATTAGGAATGTGGTACATTGTATGATAACATACATTATAATATTTTTACAACTTAATCAAATATTATATCATAGCCCTTGGAAATGTTGATTAAACCCATATTATTATATGAAAACCCATCATTAAATACATTTATAAAGAAATTTTATAAAAAATTATTAAAAATTTAAATAGAGGAATGATAAGAACAAAAAATGTGAGATATAAATATATTATTGAGAATGAAATGATATCCTAATATAGGGGAAACATTGGGAATACAACAGAAACATATCATTGGAATGAGGAATGACAATAAAAATTCTTGAAACCTTTATTTCTTCTATGTCAAGTATTGTTTACCATTATTAATATTTCTTTTATGTGGATACAATCTTGGGAAGATCCTTAGAAGGGTTAGGAGGATTTTTAAAGACTATTTTTTTTTCATTTTTCTCCATCCAAAATAGAGAAAAAAAACAAAACCATAGTGCTGATTGTGGTGTTTATTGATTGAAAAATAGGACTTAAAACAACTTTCCATGGGTTTGGACATGGGAATTAAGAAAGGATCGAATTGTATTAAAGAAAAATGTATTAGTATGCCTTAAAAAACTAATTGGAGGATGTAGGGAAGGTAAATTTTTTGAGTTTTACCAGACACCATTATTCATTCTATTTTTTCCTGGTCTCTTAAGAACCTCATTAACAATGGATAAACCATGGTGAAAGCTATTTAAGCTTTGGGAAATGTAAAAATGATCTAATTAAATTTCTTAAATCATAACCTGACCAAGAGGTGAAATATGTGGATTTTAATTTTGTGTTATTAATTAGGTTATTTATAGATTCATAACCCCAATTAATTTATTCAATGAACCATCCATATTGATTCCACAAATATGATAATCTTATAAAAATTTTAGGTAAAGGATTTTGGTGAACCACTTCTATATTAAATGGATACTAGTTTTTCAATCTTCATGTTTATCCTCAGTCGATCCATGGACACATTTCATATTATTTTACTAGTAAATCTAGATTTGGCTAATTTGGTGAATATTATTGGATTATTGTCTGGATGAATTTCCACTCTTAATTCTTATTGAATCATGAAATACAATTATTATGTATTAGGAAATTATTCCCTGTGATATCTAGTAAGGTAATTCCATATATGGTGTATCAAAAACCTTCTGGAGGACTAGTAGTGTTATACTATGACTTAGAGGCTTCTATTAGGTGAATACCACTCAATTCACTATCCGAGATTAACAATTTATTCTTCTATCAACTGGGATATGATTATAATATTTTCATTATTCATTGTTTAGAGTTCTTTGAGAGACAAATTTGTTTGACTGGTGTGAAGATAAGTTTCAATTGGCAACTCCCATGACTGACATTGATCATGGTTTCGATCATGACATGTGATATTCCAAACAATATAGGGCATTTCATGTAGTGTTTTCAGGATTGATGGTTTATTATTATTCATATTTCATAATGTTGTTACTCTTAGGTGTGTGAGTGTCCCTTGACACCTATTATTGATATACGATCTTATGATTTTTTATCCTCTTTTTAAATATTCCAAATAATACTTATTGCATCATTCCATGGTGTATATATGGTATTGAATATCCCATGGAACCATGTTTTATGTGCTAGTATTATTAGGATTTTTAGTTCTAGTTAGATGAACCCTAAGAGGGGTATCGTGATGATATGAATGTGGTTATAATAGATTGATCAATTGATGGTATGGTTTAGATCATGGTCATGATAATTGAAAAGGGAGAATACCATGGAAGAGTTAAGAATCAGATTACCTTAGGCCAATTTGGGAGAATGTGTAACAACCCGAAATTTTGAATAAATCTTGTTTCCTAATTTTATGTGTTATTTTATTTTCTATACTCAACAAAAATGTTTCATTTGATAACATGAGTATAATTAAAATGATACAGTTGGTTTTTGACTGTTATATGACCATTGGTCAATATGATCACTAGAAACTAAAAGTTTTGATTATTTTCTATAAATACAAGTAATCTTGGTTAATTAAGATAGAAAGAAGATTCGATGGACTCACCCAGTAGTCTTGGACCAATCAAAGCCTATCTAACAGAACTTGGGAAGGAGGTAACACCACTGGGCTTTGCTCTGGACCAAACCCAAGCTGAACTTCATCGTATAAAGCTAGAACGGGATCGCCTTCGAGAGAAGTTCAAACTGATAGAAATTACTACTCGTGCGATGTTGGCCGAGCCTCCCTCAGATTCTCTCACCTTAGCACACCTTACACTTAGGTCCTATGCTGGTGTGATAAGGGGCTATGTAAGGATACCGTAACTGCCTTGTGTAATCCTTTGTTTTAAATAAAAATTGGGATTTCTTCTTGTGATGAAGTTTATGAATTTTCAAATGACCGGATAAATATAGTATGCATATTTTTGATGAATTTTAGAAAAATCATATTTTCAAAATGGTTGTGTAAACCTTAAATAATTAATAATGTGTAATGATTTTCGAAAAATAGTCTTCTACAATTATGTTCATTACAAAATTTAGAGTCTAATAAGATCAACTTGATTTTTGATGAATAGTAAATTATGAATAGTGATTTTATGATTAGGATTAGTAATGTGTCCAAATGGATTAGTAATCTCACTTAAAGAAAGTATTAATATAATCTAGGCACCTTGATTAAGTAATGTGATTCAATAAAATGGTTAAATAACGGTTTCATAAATTATTATTCAAGTATTAGTTTTTTTCGGGTGAATAGTGTTTTTTAATTAAAAATTCAATAAAAAATATTTGCATAATTATTTTTTAAAAACGGATTTCATTTTTGAACTCAGAGCACCGATATTATGCTATGGTAATTTTTGGGGTTTTTTCTGAAAAAATGAATTTTTTGTGAATAGTGTTTTTATTTAAAAATTACATTAAAAATATTTAAAAAATTATTTTTATAAAATGGAGTTCATATTTTTAATCAGAGCGTTGATATTTGGTTAAGGTGAAATTTTGGGATTATTCTGAGAAAGTTGAATTTTCGATGAATAGTGAAAATACAGTTTTTAAGTTACGAGTGTTTAATGACATCATTAAATGATGTATTAAGTTTGTAATCAATATTTTTGAATTACGAATAGTGAGATAAGGTATGAGGTGTCCCAAGTGGCCAATACCATGGGAAAATACCATGGGCAAGCCCATGGTTTTGCCAAAACCAATAATGAGGTGTCCCTTTGCCATTAATGCCTTGTCCCCTCACTTTCCCTATAAATACCAAGCCATCCTCTCATCCATTCGACTCCCCACTCTCCCCCAATGAAGTTCTGGTCTCATTACCTCCCAAGGAGTCCTCCCATGGTGCCCCCAATCCCTCAAGGTATCAACCTTTGAGTTTTAAGAGTTATGTTTTAAGGTAAGGGATCCGACCTCTCTCTTTCATTTCAAGTAATCTCTTTTATGTCATTCCTTTTATGCTCCATGTTCTTATGTTGGATGATGTTCTTTTATACTCCTATTACTGAACTTTTCATGTTCATATAATGAGAGATCCCCTCTTGCTTTCATTATTTCGTTTTATGAAGTTTTAAATGGCGCCGTTAGGCTGCCGAAATTTTTGTAACGGATTCTTTCTCTCTTCTCATTTTCAAGATCTATTTTCATGTAAAGTATTTCATGTTCCTTTTTATAATGTTGGGGTATGATATCTAAATTTATCATAATTATCTTTTATGATCATATGATGAGATACCCCATTTGATCGCTTCAATTCAGTATTTTGAAGTTTTAAGTGGCGCCCTTAGGCTGCCGAATTTTTAAGTGGTTCTTCACCATTCTCGTTTTGAAGTTCTACTTTCATGTCAATTATTTCAAGTTCCTTTCTATTATGTTGGGGGTATTATCTCTAAATTTATAATAATGATCTTTTATTTTCATATGATGAGAGACCCCATTTTATCTCTTCAATTCAGTATTTTGAAGTTTTAAGTGGCGCCGTTAGGCTGCCGAATTTTTAAGTGGTTCTTCACCATTCTCTTTTTGAAGTTCTACTTTCATGTCAATTCTTTCAAGTTCATTTCTATTATGTTGGGGTATGATCTCTATATCTATCATGATGGAATCTTATTTTCATATGATGAGAGACCCCATTTGATCTCTTCAATTCAGTATTTTGATGTTTTAAGTGGCGCCGTTAGGCTGCCGAATTTTTAAGTGGGTCTTCACCATTCTCGTTTTGAAGTTCTACTTTCATGTAAATTCTTTCAAGTTCCTTTCTATTATTTTGGGGTATGATCTCTATATCTATCATACTGGAATCTTATGTTCATATGATGAGAGACCCTATTTGACCTTTTCAATTCAATTTTGTTGAAGTTTAAGTGACGCCGTTTGGCTGCCGAATTCTCACAAGAGAAATCTTTTTTTTATTCCTTTCATGTTCTTCATTTCATATGGTATATTTTAAAATTTCATTACCATGTTCTTAAATCCCTTATATTTTTTCCCTCTACTGTTTTATGGGTCATTTATGAATGTTTGACCCATGTCCCCTCTCTTCTCAATGTTTTCTAAAACCTTGTAACATAGCCGTTATGCTGCAGAATTTTCGTCTCAAAATGCCTCTCTCTCTTTTCTAAAAATTATTTTATGTTATAAAGTGAATACTCAAAGCTCTTATTTCTACAAGGGTATTCACATATATGTCAAAATGTTCTATTTTAAATTCTGGTAATTACATACATGAAACCCTCTTTCCCTTTCTGTGGGTTTAAAGTGACGTAAAGATCATGTCTTTAAAGCAGTTTTTAAAATGTTATGATTATGAAATGAAACCCATTTATTTTATGCTATATGGGTTATTTATGAAATGTCTGATGATGATATATGTGGATCACATGATAATAAATGCAAATTTAAGGGTGTTCCCTGATAGCGCTCCAATGCATTGGGTAATGATGTAACCACTAGAGATTACAATTTTCACGATACCTTGGTGAATAACCTTGGTAATTTTCAAATGACACCTTGGGGATGGAACTTGGTGATATGTTCATGATTGTCTATGTTAAATGATGTAGCCACATTTTCAAGTTATGAAAAATGTTATTTTTATTATGATATGCCTCCTTATTTCATTCTCATGCCTTAAAGTTCTTTTTCATGACCTTATTGAAGTATCTCAAGTTCACATGTAAAATGTTTCTCTTGTTTTCCTTACTGGGCTTTTTGCTCACCCTTTCTTTTGATGTATGCTCCCAGGTTATGGGATGCAGTAATGAACCTAGGATGAACATGAGGAGAATCCTTTCAAGTGTTTTAGAAGAATGTTTTATGTTTTCATGTTTAACGTTCCTGGTTTCCAAGACACTAAACCTTAAAGATCCACGGTTTTGTAAAATGTAATGAAAGTTTATGTGATAAAGAGGCGGGATGCTATAGTTGGTATCAAAGGATGGTTTAGTTATTTTTGGAAATTAGGATATGAAAAATCTCGGAAGAACCCTATAGAAAAGTTTAAATATTGGAAATCTTCCTGGTATTTTGGTGAGTATTGAGTAAGGGGTTTCCAAGCAAATACATCCCTGTCTGGATACAAGCAGGTAGAGGTGGCTCTGGCACAGATGTACATAGGGGTAAGACCTGAAAACACCGCTTTGAGCTAGACTCGAACGGGAACTGGAACACGACAACGGGCCTTGCTGCACTCTTGGTTACGACACTCCCGGGGGATATGCTTTGGTAAATTCATAATCTTAGTATGAACCATTATTAAAGGAACAAGGATAAAACAAAATAAAGACTCACATAAGAATATATGATCATGGATAACCTAGATTGGAACCTAGGGGATCACAAGTTAGGATATACTTTTATTCTAAATGTTTATCCTTTTATGCTTAAAGTTTCCTTTTCATGATTATTAGCTAAGTAAATAAGCCCATAATTATAGTTTCTTTTCATAGTTAATGGCGGGAAATGGAAGAACATGTCCCAAAAACAAATGTGATAGGAAATGCGACTATTGTCATATTAATATGACAGAGGTGATTAGGGGATTAAAATATGATTATTATTTTGGAATACGTTCACTATTTTAGGGACCCTATATGATCGAGGTAAATAGATTACTACGGTATTTTCATTGAGGAGTAAGGTTGACTTATATTTTGAAGAATCGATGAATTTATGGTGGACTTATAGTAATTTAGGTTACTTATGGGAATGATTAACCTATCTTGGGTAAAATATGTTTAGTTTAGATAATTTTTTTATAAGTTGTTAGGAGTGGTTGATGTTGTTTGGAGATGAACAATGAAGTTTATTTTGGAAGACTATGTTATCAAATCCTTCTTGTATTTGGGTTTGAATCTTAGTTTGGTTTATTTTGAGGAATTTTAAGGACCGTTATTTATGGGATGGCCTATGATGAACTTTGGGTATTACCATGGAACATTGAAGATTTAAAATTAGTTTTAATTCCTATGGGATTCTTCCTTTTTGAAGAGTTGTTTAACCTTACCCTTTCTGTTTTTGGGATAATGTTTAAAGATAGAAGAAATAGATAGTTAATCTTTTGTGGATTATGTGATTCTCTAGAATATGATTCTTGTGTTTTGATGAGACCAAGTAGTTTTGAATGCTAATCGTTTGGGAGAAAAGATTAGTTTTGGTAGAAACTTATTAAAGGGTGAAACTCTATATGAAGGTAGATATATTTCCTTATTTTTTTTTCTATGTTGTAAATGAATTCCTCAAAATTATGAAAAGGAACGTAAAACAAAAACGTTGTTGGTTTACGTTTCCTACTAGGTAATCAAAGATCGTTTACACACATCATAAGTTTGGGATTTTCTTATGGTTAAATTTCTCCTAATCATGTTCTCTGTCACTCTCCCTCAGAACTTGACCCTTTGTTTTCTCCTCCATGTTCATGTTTTCCTACATGGAATACTAGCGTGGGATAACTCGGGTGACCTTCGTACTTCCCTTTCTTTCTTTTAAAGTAATAGTTTTACTGACTCATTTTTCGATGTGGGACTTTCAATGAAATTTCAAAACCTAATTTTAAAAAATTGCGAGGACGCAATTTCTTAAGGGGGGAAGATTGTAACAACCCGAAATTTTGAATAAATCTTGTTTCCTAATTTTATGTGTTATTTTATTTTTTATACTCAACAAAAATGTTTCATTTGATAAAATGAGTATAATTAAAATGATACTGTTGGTTTTTGACTGTTATATGACCATTGGTCAATATGACCACTAGAAACTAAACGTTTTGATTATTGTCTCTAAATACAAGTAATCTTGGTTAATTAATATAGAATGAAGATTCGATGGACTCACCCAGTAGTCTTGGACCAATCAAAGCCCATCTAACAGAACTTGGGAAGGAGGTAGCACCACTGGGCTTTGCTCTGGACCAAACCCAAGCTGAACTTCATCGTATAAAGCTATAACGAGATCTCCTTCGCGAGAAGTTCAAACTGATAGAAATTACTACTCGTGCGATGTTGGCCGAGCCTCCCTCAGATTATCTCACCTTAGCACACCTTACACTTAGGTCCTATGCTGGTGTGATAAGGGGCTATGTAAGAAGACCGTAACTGCCTTGTGTAATCATTTGTTTTAAAAAAAAATTGGGATTTCTTCTTATGATGAAGTTTATGAATTTTCAAATGACCAGATAAATATAGTATGCATATTTTTGATGAATTTTAGAAAAATGATATTTTAAAAATGGTTGTGTAAACCTTAAATAATTAAAAATATGTAATGATTTTCGAAAAATAGTCTTCCACAATTATGTTCAGTACAAAATTTAGAGTCTAATAAGATCAAATTGATTTTTGATGAATAGTAAATTATGAATAGTTATTTTATGATTAGGATTAGTAATGTGTCTAAATGGATTAGTAATCCCACTTAAAGAAAGTATTAATATAATCTAGGCACCTTGATTAAGTAATGTGATTCAATAAAATGGTTAAATAAGGGTTTCATAAATTATTATTCAAGTATTAGTTTTTTCTGGTGAATAGTGTTTTTTAATTAAAAATTCAATAAAAAATATTTAGATAATTATTTTTTAAAAACGGATTTCATTTTTGAACTCAGAGCACCGATATTATGCTATGGTAATTTTTGGGGTTTTTTCTGAAAAAAATGAATTTTTGGTGAATAGTGTTTTTATTTAAAAATTAAATTAAAAATATTTAAAAAAATATTTTTATAAAATGGAGTTCATATTTGTAATCAGAGCGTTGATATTTGGTTAAGGTGAAATTTTGGGATTATTCTGAGAAAGTTGAATTTTCGATGAATAGTGAAAATACAGTTTTTAAGTTACGGGTGTTTAATGACATCATTAAATGATGTATTAAGTTTGTAATAAATATATTCGAATTATTAATAGTGAGATAAGGTATGAGGTGTCCCAAGTGTCCAATACCATGGGAAAATACAATGGGCAAGCCCATGGTTTTGCCTAAACCACTAATGAGGTGTCCCTTTGCCATTAATGCCTTGTCCCCTCACTTTCCCTATAAATACCAAGCCATCCTCTCATCCATTCGACTCCCCACTCCCCCCAACGAAGTTCTGGTCTCATTACCTCCCAAGGAGTCCTCCCATGGTGCCCCCAAGCCCTCAAGGTCTCAACCTTTGAGTTTTAAGAGTTATGTTTTAAGGTAAGGGATCCGACCTCTCTCTTTCATTTCAAGTAATCTCTTTTATGTCATTCCTTTTATGCTCCATGTTCTTATGTTGGATGATGTTCTTTTATACTCCTATTACTTCCCTTTTCATTTTTATATAATGAGATATCCCCTATTTCTCTCATTATTTCGTTTTATGAAGTTTTAAATGGCGCCGTTAGGCTGCCGAATTTTTTTTAACGAATTCTTTCTCCCTTCTCATTTTTCAAGATCTATTTTCATGTAAAGTATTTCAAGTTCCTTTTTATAATGTTGGGGTATGATCTCTAAATTTATCATACTTATCTTTTATGATCATATGATGAGATACCCCATTTGATCGCTTCAATTCAGTATTTTGAAGTTTTAAGTGGCACCGTTAGGCTGCCGAATTTTTAAGTGGTTCTTCACCATTCTCGTTTTGAAGTTCTACTTTCATGTCAATTATTTACAGTTACATTCTATTATGTTGGGGTTATTATCTCTAAATTTATCATACTGATCTTTTATGGTCATATGATGAGAGACCCCATTTGATCTCTTCAATTCAGTATTTTGAAGTTTTAAGTGGCGCCGTTAGGCTGCCGAATTTTTAAGTGGTTCTTCACCATTCTTGTTTTGAAGTTCTACTTTCATGTCAATTCTTTAAAGTTCTTTTATATTATGTTGGGGTATGATCTCTATATCTATCATACTGGAATCTTATGTTCATATGATGAGAGACCCCATTTGATCTCTTCAATTCAGTATTTTGATGTTTTAAGTGGCGCCGTTAGGCTTCCGAATTTTTAAGTGGTTCTTCACCATTCTCGTTTTGAAGTTCTACTTTCTTGTCAATTCTTTCAGGTTTCTTTCTATTATGTTGGGGTATGATCTCTATATATATCATACTGGACTCTTATGTTCATATTATGAGAGACCCTATTTGACCTTTTCAATTCAATTCTGTTGAAGTTTAAGTGACGCCGTTTGGCTGCCGAATTCTCACAAGAGAAATCTTTTTTTTCTTCCTTTCATGTTCTTCATTTCATATGGTATATTTTCAAATTTCATTACCATGTTCTTAAATCCCTTATATTTTGTCCCTCTACTGTTTTATGGGTCATTTATGAATATTTGACCCATGTCCCCTCTCTTCTCAATGTTTTCTAAAACCTTGTAACATTGCCGTTATGCTGCAGAATTTTCGTCTCAAAATTCCTCTCTCTCTTTTCTAAAAATTATTTTATGTTATAAAGTGAATGCTCAAAGATCTTATTTCTATAGGGGTATTCACATATATATCAAAATTTTCTATTTTAAATTATGGTAATTACATACATGAAACCCTCTTTCCCTTTCTGTGGGTTTAAAGTGACGTAAAGATCATGTCTTTAAAGCAGTTTTTAAAACGTTATGATTATGAAATGAAACCCATTTATTTTATGCTATATGGGTTATTTATGAACTGTTTGATGATGATATATGTGGCTCACATGATAATAAAGGAATATTTAAGGGTGCGCCCTGATAGCGCTCCAATGCATTGGGTAATGATGTAACCACTTGAGATTACAATTTTCACGATACCTTGGTGAATAACCTTAGTAATTTTCAAATGACACCTTGGGGATGGACCTTGGTGATATGTTCATGATTGTCTATGTTAAATGATGTAGCCACATTTTCAAGTTATGAAAAATGTTATTTTTATTATGATATGCCTCCTTATTTCATTCTCATTCCTTAAAGTTCTTTTTCAAGACCTTATTGAAGTATCTCAAGTTCACATGTAAAATGTTTCTCTTGTTTTACTTACTGGGATTTTTGCTTACCCTTTCTTTTGATGTATGCTCCCAGGTTATGTGATGTAGTAATGAACCTTGGATGAACAGGAGGAGAATCCTTTCAAGTGTCTTAGAAGAATGTTTTATGTTTTCATGTTTAAAGTTCCTGGTTTCCAAGACACTAAACCTTAAAGATCCTCGGTTTTGTAAAATGTAATGAAAGTTTATGTGATAAAGAGGCGGGATGCTATAGAATGACATGCATGGATGATGTGTTATCCAATCACATAAAACATTTCAAGTGGTAATTTACATATTTTTGGGATAATGATCCTTATCAAGGTGGTGTGTTTAGTGTTCCTTACATTTACCACCACAAAGGTAGGGCATGAAAGTATTACTTAATGGAATTACATGTTTAAAATATTATGAAAACCGTACCAGAATTGTTCCATAATAAGTGTGGCCAGTGTTTTGGGAGTCTTAGTTATAAAAATATGAATTGACACATGTGTGGCTATATATTTATTTGGGAATTTACTTATGTCAGAAAAAACATTATTATATATTGTGTATATTTATGTTTTGTTCAAATTAGTGTTTTCTTTCAAAGATTCTTAATCAAACCATGTAGGGGACTATCACTTTCTATAAAGATTTTATGATTAGAGATCCAGTAAAGGGAAAAATAATTATTATAAAAATAGAGGAGATATGGTCTAGGAGTTGGTAAAATTTCTGATATGTACTCTAGACTATTTCTGTTACTTTTAATTATTTACCTGCCTTTTTTTATTACTTCGGCTTGGCTTGCCATAATTTGACATCATTTATTTATTATAAAAAATACATGACAGTTGATATTATTTTCCATCCAAAATTATTAATATATGTATATATATATATATATTATTTATATAATATATGAAATGTTATGATACTAAAGGTATAGTCTCCCCAATGAAAATCTTTAGACCCTTACTACTTGAAGTAAACCTCTTACATATGTTGAGGTAAAGTTAGGGCCATGTGAATCTACAAAAAGAGCTAGTGGTTTAGGTAAGGGTGTTAAAAAATGACATTTGATTAAATTTTTCTTCTTTTATTTTGGAAGAAAATGTAAAATGTATAAATGAGTGGGACTTGAGTAGGGGAGTAACCATTTTACTAGCCTAATCAATTATAAAGGTCCTTAGAGTTATAGTTAATGTAATTTAAAATACTGTTTTATGATATTTGAGAGTGTTCATGCATCATGAATAGGCTCAAAGGATCCCATTCCATGTATATTCCTAATGTATATTTAATATTAGATCTTTAATTTAATATCTTTATTTTCACTATCTTTTCAGGATAGACATCTATTCATTAACTATGTGATATATCTATTTCAAATGTTTTGGTGATATATCTTTTACCATTAATTAGTTGAATATGACCATGATTCCATGTTAATATATATAAATATATATATATGCAAATAATGTTGATGGATGAGATAATTTAGATATACGAGGGTTATTCTTTTGGTTATGGGTGCATCGAATAGTTATCAAGAATATTGATTTAATGCCTTATGGTGTTTTAAAAATTATTTGGTAATTTCATAAACAAAACATCATATATTTTTATTATCACCACCAGCTATGATAGCCTAGGATTTTCTAATACCACTACCAGTGATGTTGGAGAATGAACTCAAGAAAACTCTTTTATCGGCACCAGTGATTCATGATGAAGATCTAGATAAACTGGGAAATGTTTTGATTGTTTCCTTTTAGGGTAGAAACATCCATATAACTATGGATGATCAAGATCAATACATCCATCTATACCATCCTCTATATTTTTAGGGTGTTGGTGGCCCACAACATAAAAAGGACTGCATGGATAATATCAAGATCATTTTAATGCTGTTCCAGACTCTTGAGGATGGTTAGGTGACTCTAGAGACCATCATATTCTAAGGACCTTACAAGAAATTGTGGAATGCCTTGAATCGTGAGGTAATATGAGATTTAATCACATGGGTTACCTTCAATGATCAATTTCTTATGATAATTATTTATAAAATGATGAATTTATACCATTCCCCTGAGTTCATGGTGTTTCATCAATGATCTATGAATACCTCAACTTATTCTTATATGTTTATGATGTCTCTTATCTTTTCTCACTTCTTAGATAGAAAGGAGGTACACACGACTTATATGTTTGATATCATCATTAATAGAGAGATAATATATAAATTTATGGACTTTGACAAGATGAAATACATGTAGGGACTTTGCAAGGCCCAAACCATTGAGAAGGGGAAAGAAGAGGACATGGAAGCCGCCCTACATGCTATCAAAAGTGGTCTATTGATTGGGATTCCCCTCTCTTATATACGATCTTATTATAGTAGTATGAAAAAGAATTCAGAGTATGAGTAGATGTGTTGAATCCAGTTGGTTAAGAGTATGAATTCCCAGTATCATATATTGTAAACAATTCCAATATTCTCTCCAATTGAAGGGAAAGATTCATTCATTGAAATTATTTTAAGAATCCATATTTATAGTGACACCATGCTATCATTTCTGTTCATATTAGATGTTTTTTCTCAATGGAATATGATAAGATTTCTAGGAGATCTTGAAAATATGGGAGTGTATATCCTCAATAGAAGATGTCTACTTACCAATCAACAGTGAAATATGGGAAGGGTTTTGAAGATAAGGAAAGGGGAGTCTATGTTATGGATGAGACTCTAAAAAAGAGTTGTGAGTGAATATATACAATTATACATATGTTTTGGATTACTTTTTTTTATCTACTACTTTTTCGGTAGTGGTTCTTCCCATTCCTTAATATCATCACATGTTATTTCTGGACATGAAATATCTATAATGTTGTTTTTATAGTTAAATTATCTTGATAAAGTATTGTACATGAAAGTGGATAGACTTCAGAGATTACCAGGGTGTTGTATATTCATGAAACTTTATGGATATATATATAACTTCAGGATTACAGATATGAAATTCATAGATATTGTTATTGTGATAAAAAATTTAACCATATTCTATGTTCACATTGATTTTTATCAAATAAATGTATTGATAACATAACCTAAGGGAGATATGTATGTGATAACCAACGAGTGGGAAGTATGAGAAATTATATTTATTATATAGTTATGTTATGTTATAATGGTAAAATCTAATTTTTTTGGACTATATCATTTAGTAGGACTAGTGGAACCCCCTTATCTTTTCCTCTAGTTGTGGATTTCTATTAGGATTTCATTATAGATGACTTTGCTGGACATCCTCCCAATATAGTTCTTGAGTTAGAGACAAAACCCATTCGAGGTGTGTATCCCATTTCCAAACACCCATATCATATGGAAAATACTGAGTTGAAGGATATAAAGGAGAAACTCAAGGAATTGGAGTATAAGGGAATTATCAGGTTGAGTATATCATAATGCCATCCACCTGTATTTTACTCTATATTGAGAAAATGAAGCTAAATCTGGTGATATTGAAGAATGGATAATCGTTAACCATGATTTATGATCTTTTGACTAATTTTGGAGAGCTTGAGGGTTTTAAAATATTTAACTATAATCGACCTATCACCAGTTGTGGGTTAATGTGGATGAAATCCTAAAGACAAAATTCTAGATAAAGTATGGGATTTGTGAGTACTTGTTGTTTCTGTTTGGGCTGGTTAATGCTGTGATAGTGTTCTTGGAACTCATGAACAAGAGCTTCCATGAATATACTTACTATTCCATCATAGTGTTCTTTGAAATCATCCTCATCTACTCACTAACCCTAGAGAAACATGTGAAATATCTTGATATTGTCGTGAGTACACTTTGAGAACATTAACTGTACTCCATGATTATAAAGTGTATTTTTGGATTTTAGAGGAAACTTTCATTGGAAATGTAGTGTCTAAGAGAGTTATATTCATATACCCATATAAACATGAGATAATTATTCTCTTGACACATCCCAAAATCATGTTTAATATTAGAAAGTTTCTAGGTTTAACATGACAATATTGACATTATATCGAGGACTTCAACCTTTTATAGACTATAATGTCTTCCCTAATGGTGAGGGGAGTGATTCTATAGTGGTAAAACCAGTAAGAATTTGTAAAAAATAGAAAATTTGGAATATAATTATCTTTAAATATTTTTTATTTCTATGATATAATTCACTACATGCTACAATAATTTTAAACAAACCAAAAAATAATTTTTAAATATTAATCTTTAATTGTTACTGATATAACATATCCATTAAATTCAATGGTATGAATAATATTAACAACTATATAAAATATATATAAAGTTCATAATCAATATATAATTATTTATAATTTATTAATAAAGAACAACTCAACCTTAATAATGATATTTTATTCTCTAAAAAATTATGTTTCATTCAAAAAAATATTTTAATTTAAATTATAGAAAATATGATAATTAATTTTTAAAACATTCAGAAATGTTATTTTATAAAACTAATTTCAATTTTTAAATCATATTACCAGTATTAACATTGGGTAAAATTTTGGGTCTTTCTGGAAAATATTGATTTTTCAATGAAAATTGAAATACACCAATTTTTTGTAAAACTTTCATTTGTTTTTAATAAATTAAATAATTTAAAAAACCAATTATTCCTTATTATTATTTCGAAGAAGAATAATATTATATATATATACTTTCATCAATTAATTAAATGTAAATATCTTTATATTATATTTTAATATAAGTTTATTTTTATACTTTAAAACATATGTTTTCTAATAGATATTTTATGGTGCATAATGTTTATATATTTTTATGAATTAAAATAACCCCAAATTAGGAATAATATAAATGAAAATTTTATAATATATATCAAAAATATTAATTTATTATTTAAATTATGATTTCTTTTTATATGGTCATTATAAGATCATATTAAACTTTAAATTAAAATTAAATTCTTGCACTTTTGATATCTAAATTTGAATAAGTTGATTCCAAATTTTTAATAAGAATAATTGTTATTATATAATAATGAAACCGTAAGTTTTTCCTCATAAATAATAGTATATACTCTTAAAAAATGGTTATAATGGTTATAAATTTAAATGGTTAAAGTGAGTTACCTAAGAGGTAAATATGATAAAATGTTTAAAACATGTTTCTTTTTAATGGTAGAGATTTTTATCGTTATTGTCACTAAAAACATAATTTAATTATAAATTTTTGAGGAATGTTCATTGATACTGACTTCCCATTATGGAATAGTTTTATTTGTGTTTATAAGAACTCCACTCCTCCACCCTTATAAAAGTGCTTCCTCTCTCCTCTACTTTTCATACATCCATAACCCATTGGTTTATCTAATCCATACCAAAATCAATTCCTTACCTCCCAAAATAATTCCTATAAGCATTATTTTGATCATAAATCCAATCTAGAAAAGATTTTCTTATAATCCTAAATAAGTTTTCTAAAGAAGATGCAATAGTTTTCATCGAGATCCCTCTTTTATATTTTTCCTTTTCAACCATGAATCATGTCATAATAATTAAAATATAATAACATATGTATCTTTAATATACATAAATGTTTTTAGGTTTATTTCATAATATTTATTCAACTTATATTTCATCAAATGGGAAATGAAATCCTAATTCATGTGTACAACAGATTATAGCCTCAAAAATTGATGTAATTCATTTTCCATCGTCACCTATCATGGTTGTTCATAATTATGGATTTAAGGTTTTCATATGATATTCATGAAATAAAAATAATTATGAAAAATTAATATACCATATTCATTCATACCTTACCAACCATTTAAAAATGATTACACAGTTCATATGTATGGTGCATTACCTCCTCGTGAAGTGATATAATTCATTTTGTTATTACTACACATATATGGTATATATGAGTGTATTTAAATAAATAATATTATATATATTATATAATTACAATTATTGATAGATAAAACATCACATACCTTCTTTATAATAGGAATGTTGAAAATGGAAAAGTTACACAAGCGAATATTTGAGCTACCATCTCAATGATTGTAACACATTTCATTTTTAATAACAATAATTCATGGTTAATGTAAAAAGTATAATTTAAATATAAAAATTATAATTAATTCATGATTATTTTTATATAAATTTTGGAAAATTTACCTCTTTTACCATGGTCAACACACCGGTGCAGTTTTGAAATAAGGAACTGAGCATCATCAAAACACCCATTGTGGAAATAACTCACAAAGTAATTAAATAGTTTAATAAAATAAATGAAGTAAATGGGGGTAAGTATAGAGATTTAACTGGAAGAAAATGTCCCTAAAAAATAAAAAATTGACATAAGTCTATTATATAATATATTAAAGACATACAAGAAAATCATAGACTTAAGGTAAGGGTTTCCATCGCAAAACAACCTTTTTTGAGATACATGTTCCTTTATACACTCAATTTATTTTATATGGTGTATATAATACAATTTATATATTATGTAATTAATATTTCATAATTCATGTTATTGTATGTTATAATTCACTTACTACATTAATGGGTGTTATGATTCAAATGATACCAAAGAGGTAAGGGTTTGTGCCTCAACCTAAGTTTTATCAGGACTAGTTTGGATTGAATTAAAAATGAAAATAATTATTCGAAACTTTTCTAATAATACACATTCAATTTCATATCCTCTGGTAATTTTAAAAAATTCATGTAATATTACCATTTTCCTCTCAATGTTATTTAAAAATGTTGAGAAAATATTTTTATGAAAATACAACTTCATTTCACTCTTCAGTAGAAACTTTACTTCCATAAAATCCATGTTTTTTTAAAATTTTATTCATATCATAAAATGATTTATTATATAAATTTAGACCCATGTTTTAAATGAAAAAATAATTTTCAAGGAATTTTCTAATTTCTTTTTAAATGATACACTTTTCTGACATTTTATTCAAAAGGTGAAAGGAATGTTTTTTAAGTTATAAAAAAGTAACAAAATTACCATCCAGCATTTTCTTTGTATATTAAAATATTATTTTTTAATTATTTTTCCAAATAAAATTATTTCCACAATATTTTGTGAATTATATTTTTTAAATATTTATTTTCAAAGTGAATGGTTATTTTATCATGAATGTTTTTTTCTATTTTTAATGTATTTTTATTCATCATTGATTATAAATTCTATGTGATGGAATGATTCAAATATATATATAATATATATATATATATATAATATATATATATATATATACCTTTCTCACTCTACATTACATTTATTGGGTAATACATTCCATATTGTAATTTCTAAAATTCATTGATTATGAATTATTCATTTTATTATGATGTGTGGAATGATTTTGTTATAAATTTTCTTAACATGGGTAATTCTTATGTTTATGAATTAATATTGATTTACATATGGGACATAAAAATTAATGTACCTGAATTATATGTGATATGTGGGAATAGAAATATATATCTCTCAAATTAATAGGGAAATTTTTTTGCCTCATGATATTTCATATATGTGATTATAGAGTTAAGTTAATCCATTAAGGGACCCTATCTACCAAATGATATTGTCCATATAGTTGTCCTTGACTTATGTTTATTTCATGTCTTATGTTTCTAAAAAATTTCATATCATTCCATGATATTATGATATAATGTTGTTGACATTATGTATCCATGTGATTACCCATGTGCCTTCACTTTTATGATATCATGTTATACTATTTAATAAAATGTTAGGAATTACATAACATGTTTATTTCAGTATG
Organism: Viscum album; assembly: GCA_963277665.1. NCBI lineage: Eukaryota > Viridiplantae > Streptophyta > Magnoliopsida > Santalales > Viscaceae > Viscum > Viscum album. Next base: position 880,518,560 of record OY728120.1, on the reverse strand, counting down.
AGTATTTTTAGATAACTCAGTTTTTCTATCTATTCTATATGTTTTCCCCTATAATTTCTGATTATGTAATGGATTTATGTGCTTATTATAGAAAACATAATAAATATTTTTAATTTTAGTCACACTTTCATGTATTATAAATATTTTATTCAAAATATAATATGATAGATGATATTTGGGTTATTATTAATGGATGTTTATGTCAAGAACCATGTAATAATATGTGTAAAATGAAGATGTATAAATCATTTGTATTAGAGAAATGATGTAGATTACCTTTAAAAACTAGGGCGAGAAAACTATAGTGAGACCCTAGGAATAAGTACATGGATATGACTAAGAATATAAAAATATTCTAGAATATTGTTGATGTATATAACGAGTCATTTCTATGAAATTAAATCTTCATATGGATACTACAATTAGATGTGGTTCTTACATGAATACACCTAGGGATAATAAATCAAAAATTTGTGTGTTGGGATTGACCTGACCATTACCTAGTTCAGTACAATTGGAATTAAAATTTACATAGTTTTATACTCCCAATGGATATGTTTAGGAAATTCACACAGTATTTAAGAACTGTTAATAAGGACGTGAAAAGATATTTTAGTTATAAAACCTAATATGAATCAATATAACCTATAACCTAGATTGAAACCTATAAAGACACATTTCATGATATACATATATCCTATAAGTTATTTATTATTTGTTTATATTATTTTTTAATGTTATAGTACTTATATAATTTTTTATATCTCTTATTTAAACATGGTATATATAAGAAATCATGTTAACAACCAATTTGATGGGAAATTTTGAAATTTACCTAATGAGATTTCTAATGTATTAGAAGAAAAATTGAGAAATTATGTGATCATTTCAAATAATATCTCCAATGTTATGATTAAAAATTGGGATATAATTGAATTCCCAAACACAATATTGAAGAAAAGGATGATGTCTCATGGTTGGTCAAGTACTACAAATCCAAAAGATATTAAGATTAAATTTATTACAATTAAAAAATATTGAAAGTAGAAGTAATTAAAATGACATAAAAAACTAGAATATGATTTATAAGATGACAATGAGGGAGCAAAGTAGATTATAACTAAATAAAAAACAGAATTTTTATTAATAATATTAAGGGAAATAGGGTTCAAACAAAGGAGTCACTACTGGTTCAATGTTGTAAATATGGTGAACTAGTTCATTGTATGGGTAAATTCCATAATTTAAGATTTATTCTCAAGAGACTATGTTATAAAAATAATTTAAGTTGAAGTGTAATGTTTTCAAAACTAAATAATAAAATTTTGAAGTATTTTTATCATTGTTATTTTGGTTATAGAGATCATAAAACATATAAGGATTTTTTTAAACTCATTTTCATTAAGGATTTTCAAGAATATGTTGAATGGTACTATTAACCTAGAAAAGTTATTTAATGGTAAGGTTAAATTAATTGGAAAACAAATTACTGAGGAAAATATAATGTTGGATAATTACTTAATGTTGAAGTAATTATGGTTAGTAAAAATTAGTTGATTTTGTTGAAAAGAATAAGCTGGATAGAAAACATTAGTTGTTAAAAAAATATTTCACTAATAATTTTACTTTTAAGATATTCATTATATTCTTGTGAATTTTATATTTTTATGGGAAATTATTAATATGATTATTTTAAAAGTTTTCCCATAGTTTTGTAAAATTGGAAACCCATATGTTGTGTAACAACCCATTGCATCCAGTAAGGTAGCATGGAATGAACCCACAACCGAAGGGATATAAGGGAGAATCACCAACCACTTTCCTACATGATGTATAGTATAGTATGACATTGTTTTCATATAAGAATTTTTGTTGAAAAATATTAAGTTGATTTTTTGAAACATTCTTTAGGATTAATTTTAGTTTTAATTGTTTGTATTTTTAGGTGATTAATGATATTTTGGGAATTGTATTACTGTGTTGAGATATCTATAACCATTATGTTTAATGTAATGGATTATTTTGGAAGAACGATAATATTCTTTTGGATATATAACATAAAGTTTATTAGATAAAAATTGTGTTAAATAACTCTTTAATATTGATGTTATTATGGTTATTTAGGATATAGAGTTACTTATTTAATTAATGAACTATATTAATATTTTTTTTTAAAATTTTGGAGATTAATATATTCATATTCATTTTTGGAATTATGTTATCTTGTGAAAATACTTTTTCTTTTAATAAATATAGGAGGAATAACTTGATACTCAGTTATAAATCTTATAAATTTTCAAATATTAACTTTACTTATTTATGAATTAAAGAAATAAGTTTTATATTTATTCCAAGGTGAAAGAGGAAATATGAAATTTTATCCAAGAACAATGAATGAATGACATTTTCTTTTTTAAATAAAAATATATAAAGTAAGAATTTTTTATAGTGATCAATATTTTGAGGGAAAAAGAATCTGAAAACCCATGGAAAATGAAATTGAAATAAAATTTCCCCTACCTTCATATTCTACATTTCAATGGTCTTTTAATTCATCAAAAATTTATTATTTTTTGGTTGTTAAATTTCTTTACATCATTTAATTTTATATGATAAATTATGGAAATAAATATTCATAATTATTAATACATTTAATCAATGTCAAAATTTTAAAAAAATGAACACTATTAATCTATATGAGAACCTTGTTATTTGATTTCGTTGATGATTCCCTTTTCCAATTTTAATGATGATGTTTTATTAACACATTTTATAAAGTGGGAATAATATAAATGAATTTTAAAATTTTGAACTATTGATTACTAAGAAAAAAAATTAAATTTATAGGATGAAATTTATTTAATGGTTTTAAAATTAAATACCTACTCAATTTAGAATATATTTTTCATTAAATAAATATCATTTCCTTGATTTCTCTTGATACACACAACACAAAGTTTAATCAAACCATAATGTAATTTTAAAATATTATTATTTATACATGATCGATATAGTCTATTCATTAAAATGGATGGTAAGAATTGTGTTAAATCATTTATGAAATATATATAAATGTCATAATAAATATAAATTTATTTTCAAATTCGTAATGAAGAAGAAAAAAACCATAATAATTATATTTTTTTCTACAAAAATATTCGTTCATTCAAAAATTATTTTTATTTCCATTATTAGAGAACATTAAAATAAATTTATGGAACATTTTTTAAATGTTAATTTATTAAATTAACATAGATACTAAATCATAATAATTATATCAATATAGTGATAAAACATTATATTCCTTGGAAAATATTGAATTTGTAGTGACTATTGAAAATCAGTGATTTTTGGTAAAATTGTCATTTTATTAAAAAATTATGTAATTTAAAATTCCCATTATTATTTATTTTCATTGAAAAGTAACATATATATTATTTATTTATATTTCATCTAATTAATTACATTTAAATTATATTTTTTCTTGATTTTATTATATGTTAATTTTTATGTTTTAGAACACTTTCTTTGTAAAAAATATTTTAAAGTGAAAATTGTTTCTCCATTTTAACCTATTAAAATAACCCATAATAGGAAATAATATTAATTAAATTTTAATAATTATATATCTTAAAATATTAATTTAAATTTATATATTTATGAGTAATTTTTTTCCATTTATTATAAAGTCTTGTCATACTAAAAAAATTCAATCCTTCAAAATGGGTTTTCAACATATCTACGAATTTAATTTTAAATTAAATTCATCCCTATCTATGAATTGAATTTGAAATATTATATTTCATATTTATAATCATGATGATATTTTTTATATAATAGTAGGAACTAATTTTTTTATGATAATGAATAGTAAGAAGAGTAAAAAATACATATAGTGGTTAAAAATTATAATGGTAAAAGGAAGTAACATTAAAAAGTAAATAGTAAAACATGTATAAATATTGTTTATTTTGACACTTTGTTGAATATATACCTTATCTATCATAAAATTAATTATTTTGTAATTTTTGGGGTTCTTTTATTTTGTGCGACTTCCCATTATTAAACAGTTTTAGGTATTTATAAGAATGACACTCCCACCCACTTATAAAAGAGATCCCACTATCCTCTACATTGAACACATCCAAAACCCATTGGATTAGAAAATACATGACAAAATAACATCATTAAATAACTACCTCATACTAGAATAATTTTCTTTCAAATTCAAATCTAATCTAGGATGGCTTCTCATATATTCTGATAGAGTTTGGCCTAAAGAAGAGGTAATAGTCTTTATCATGATCCCACTATTTTCTTCATTATTTATCACTATAAATTATATATTAAAACATTACAACATGAAAACACAATAATATCATATATACTAATATTTTATATGTTTTTTTCATAATGGTAAGTCATCTCATATTCAATGAAATGGATAATAAATCCATCATTCATGCGTATATAAGAATACCGACTTTCAAACCGATGTAATTTTTTTTCATTTATCTACTCTCATGGATGTTAATAATTATGGATATAATGTTTATATATAATTTTAATTACATAATAATAATTCTAGGAAATTATTATATCATATAATTTCTTTCTATACTATCCATATACAAATTATAACTTCATTCTTATGTGTGGAGGACTACCTCTTTAGGAAGTGATATGAATAATATTTTATTACCATATAAAATGGATGGTATACATATGTGTATTTTAAGAAATAATTTTTTATTTATTATATTATTTTAATTATGGAATGTTAAAATAAAACATTACTTCTTTCTATCATGATCGTTGATGAATGGAAGTGTTGCACAAGTGTTCGTAGAACCTACCGTCTCTATGATAGTAATATATATCAATTTTCAAAAACATAATTGATAGTTATTTATAAAAGATTAATTTATTTTATAAAATTTATTTATTTATTTATTATTATTCGGGTGATGATAAATTAATGACCCAATTGACCATGATCATCACACCGAATGCATATTGAAATAATGAATTCAGAATACTCAAAAACCCAATGTAGACATAACTAATTAAGTACTTGAATACATTATAAAAAAGTATTAATAAATGGAAAATGTGTAATAGAAAAAACTAGAAAATTTACATAAGAAAAATAATAAAAAAAATTATATTGTAATATAGTAGATAAAATACATAGATGATTATCATAGACTTGAGGTAAGGGTTTCTGTCTCAAAACTTTCTTCATTGAGACAGATCTAGTTTTATTGGTATAAATTAAATCATGATGTGTATAAAGTTTCCCTTTATAAATTATATCACAAATGATTTATAATTAATTTTATTTTAAGTTATAATTCACTTACATTAGTCTTTGGGTTTATGATTCAAATCTTCCAATGTAGAAAGGGTTTATTCTTCATTGTCATTTTACTGATGATTTATTAGGAATGAAATTCAATGGATGGAAATTATTTGATAATTTTTAAAAATAACCATTTTATTTTGATCCACTATAGGAATCTATGAAATTTTCTTAAATTTTTCCACTTCTCTCTCTTAGGTACATAATATGACTGAAAATGTATTTTTTATGAAAATCTTACCTCATTCCTCTCTTCATTAAAAAAACAATTTCCTTCCAAATAAATGTTTTATAATAATTTTTTAATGATTTTTTTTAATATTATAAAAATGAATTTTTAAAGTAAATTTTATCATTATTTTAATTTAATTATTTTTTAAAAATAATATTGATGTCATTTTTGAAATGAGTCGCTTTTTTGAATTTTATTACAAAAGGTGAATTTATTCTTTAACTTCTACATATTATATAAAATTAAAAGATATAATTTTTTTAAAATATTAATATAAATGTTTCCAAGGAAAATTTTATAGATTATTTTTTTCATAATTTTTTTTTTAATTTTTGGTTTTAAGTAGTGATTTTCAAAGTAAAAAGTATATATTCCTCTATAATTGTGTCTATAATTTTTGATGTATTTATATTCATTAACAAAAAAACTATTAACTTTATGAAATGATAATAAAATATGTATATATGTCTCATATATATATATATATCTTTAACATAATAACTTTCATTATTTGTATAATAAATTATTTATTCTTATTTCAAAAATACCTTCATTTTGAAATTTCCATTGATTTTTATGTGAGGAATGATTAAGTGACCCATTTTCATTCCATCGATAATTCATATAGTTATGCCTTGTGATTGATTTCACTATGTGAACATTAATGAATGTAAAATAGATGAATGTGATCATTTGGATTATAATTATATATCTACCTAATGAATTAGGTATTGTTTTAATTCATTAGACATCATGTACATGATTAGGGAGTGAACCTAATCCACAATAACACTATATACACTATGTGATGTCATCATAGTAGTTAGCCATGACTTTTTTTTATTTCATGTCTTATATATCCTCCATATTTACTTTAATAATATGAACTTGTTATACCATTTTATTTATGTTATGTTTCTATATGATTACTCATGTGTCTTTTCTATTATAATATCTTATTACATAATTTAATCACATGATAGGTATTCTATATCATGTTTATTTCCATACTGGAATTTTTATATCACACGTTTTGTCTATCACACCTCTAGGTTACCCCATGAATTTTTTGGGAGAAAAAATTATTTAGAAGATCACTATATATGATAAAATAATGTTGTTTTTTTCATCATTGTTTGATGTGTTATGAAAACATTGTTCCAGATACACTGGGAATCATGACCATTGTGTTTTTAATAATCTATGATTATATCAAAAAATATGTAATAATATGTGTAAGAAGATTTGGTTAATATAGAAGCGTCATTACTTGAACTGAAGATCATGTTTTCTACAGCTTCATTATTGATCATACATATGCATGGTATTAGATATGTTTTATAACACAATGAATTATACATTTTATTTTGGGATTGGTTTTGGTACCGAGGGAGTAGGTAGTATCTTATGGGTTATTCCAGTTGGGACCCCATGAATGGAACTATCATAGTTGTGGCTTGGATTTTTCATATGTGGTCCATACCTTGATGTGTTTGGAATATTATCTTCTCAGTGAGAGGTTTTTTTTCTACATATACCACAAGGTTGACTGATATATATTCACACAACGTGACATAAAATCAAGGATATGTTTTTTTTAGAGTATCTACACATAATCTATTTTTATATTGAATATGAACTACATAAGAGAAATGTCACTATAGAGTCTTTTAGAAATATGTTTTGGGTATATTAGAAGATTAACAAATGGTCTTCATTGGGAAAATGGTCCCTAATGATCCTATTGTTCATTGGGAGGGTGGATTATTTTGGGGTCTATGGGTCATTGATATTTTCTACATTGATGGTCACATATTATTTTTTGAACTAGGTAACGGTTGAACATGAGGCTGACCAAATTGTGATTTGATATTGGAAAAGCTAGTTGGTGGTGACTAGATACTCTTGTGTTCATTAGACAGTGATGATGTAATCATTGAAAATAGATGTATTTTATTACATGTATCCATTTGGGAAGAACTGATGAGTGTCTTCTATAAATCCAAGTGGTCGGTATATCCAAGATAAACCATGATAAACCATGACATAATGTTGATGTTTTGGTTTCTAGGTATAAATAGATATGTTTTTGGTTTTTTCCTCAATTCCTTAGCTATCATAGGATAAAGGGGGAGAAACATCTTATTGGTGGTATTGTATGAAAACATACCATTACCATGTGAAAGTGTGATAATGTCAAAATTTATTTTGAAATGGGGTTACCTAGGACCTCATATAAACATGATTATATCATGTTGAATGACAATTTGGTAATGATATTTTATAATTTCTTACTGATCTGTGTGATTAATTGAATATATTAGATAAGAAAGATTAATGTGTGTGAGATAATATGATATCATGGAGTTCCCTTGAGAATCAGTTCTAAAAGAGGCACACATTTTACATCATAGTTTTTATTGGTCTTAGAGAATGCCATTAGGATTTCAATGAGGTAGAGTGTAGTTTACTATCCCCATAAATACAGATCATTGGAGAGGTTGATTCCTAAATCGGATGATATGCTTCAAATTGTAATATTTGACGTTAATTTAGATTTTGATGAACACCTAATTTGAGTTGAGTTATCATAATAAAACTCGTATTAGGCTAAAATTTATAGGATGATTATGGGGATCTTTATTGTAGGCCTTGATATTCACCACATTCTTGGAATGAGGTTGGTGAAGTAGCAGTTGCGAGGACTATTTTAATACAGAGTACCTTTGAGGGTGTTCAAGTAATTTAGAATTGTCTGATCACATCTTGGAGAAGGCATAATTCTTACACTAACTATAAGAGGATACCATTATAGTTTTCTATAGGTGAATGAGTTTTTCTGAGATTGAATACTCAATTTAGAAACTGATGTTTGAGAATGTATGGGAAGCTATCACTTAGTTATGATGGAATTGTCATGACCAACAAGAATATTGAAATAATGGAATGACTTTTAAATCATTTTTCTCATTATTGATGCATGCATGATGTGTTTAATGGGTCTCAAATCTGCTACTACATGATTGTTATTGTGTATGTTTTAGAAAATGATTATGTAGATTTGGAGATAGAAACATATTGTGTTGAGTTTGTAAGGAAAGTTATATACTATAGTGAGAATGTGTTATGGGGGATGATGGTGAGACCCGTTAATTATTTATGTATGTAAAATAGATATAGGGGGATGCACAGAAGTGGGAGTAAAACATTATTTCTTAAAAGACTGATTTTTTCAATCAATAACTCTAGGGATGCTTCTTGGGGATGAGAATTCAATATAGGCTGATGTTATAAAAACCTAGAACATTTGGTTCATTTATGTAATGTAATGATTAAGTTTTTATCCATCTTTGATAAGAGTATATCCATGGTTGGGTGGATCCTTATAAGATTTTAGAATATTGTGAAATACCAAGTGTATATTTTTTTTTGTTTTTGGCCCAAAATAGAGAAATATACCGCCAAAGTACTGGTTGTGGGGTTCCTTATGTGAAAACTGGAAAAGAAACAACTTTCCAAGAATGTATCTATGGGTGTGGAGAAATTTCTATCTTTTCATGGTGGTAAAAAATACATGTTAGCACCACCATGGAAAAGTTATAGTTGTGGTGAGGTTAAAATGACTTTGAGTTAGATAACATACTTTAGGCCATTCCATTTCATCATTGTGTGTCCAATAAACCCTATAGTTCTAGATAGGTGATAAATCTAATAATTTAATTTTTTACTTTTAATATCAAATTTTAATCCCATAAATGTGTTATTCTAAAATAAATGGTCTCATTATTAGGTTTTAGTTGTATTTTGGGAATAACTATGAAAATCCCCAAATTTTTGGTGTTTAACTTTTTATATTTAGTTTCATTTTTTGGCCATAATATTTTCTACAATCATACAAGTTGAATAATTATTTATTTTTAGGATTGTTTTTTATTGGGATAAATTTCATAAAACTATACCAAGTGATGAATTCAAATACTTGAGGCCCAAAGGAAGATCATAGTCTTGACCATGGAATTTGGGCATATATCTATTTAATTTCTAATATGGGACTATATCTCACATTTAATATGACTAATTTATCTATATATCAAGATGAGAAAAATTATATACAGATCAAAAACATCTATTACTATGTACATGAGTGATTCTATATATTTGATGGACATAAATGCATTATATTTTGGTGTATTGGTATACAAATATTCTTTTAGGATAGAATAATTTTCTTGATTAAATGGGTAGAATTTTTATTCTAAAAGTGTCCAATGAAGCAGAAATTTTGTGGATGAAAAAATATAAAAAGGGAAAAAAAAATTTTAAGATATTTTTTTCCAATTCATTATTTTATTAATACTAATATTTTAAAACATTAATAAAAAATATTTTAAGCAAAATTGATCTAACCCTTATCCTATAACTTCTTATTTTCACATTCTTTGATGGAAATGAAGCTACATTGAAAAGTCATATGAAGTTATATTGTATTTTAGTATCTTGTTTTATTTTATTTTCATTATAAAACTTCACTTGATGGTTTCATTTTAGTGTGAATAATTATTACATATTCTATATACATCCCTAATTTTATCTCCCTGATATTGTCACTTATGTGAACTCTTGTGCTCATTTTCATGAGTAGAAAACTAGAGAAATTTTCGGGGATGTAATATAATGATAAAACCAATTAGTTTAGATATCGTGATTATTGTTTCATATTTACATAGTGTATGGATGAGGGGGTATTAGTGGTCAAGGGACCATTGTGTCTCTACTTTCACAATGAAATTTATCTTTTTATTCAGTATTATTTTCTGTTGGTCATGGTCATAGTGGTGTGGTTTACTCAAAAATAATTATGTGAAATTATAATAGAAAATCGGTAGAAAATAATGTTAAAAAATAAAATAGAGTTTTTTCATTAAGTAAATTTGAAACTTATGATATGAAAATAAAGGTTCACTTTTGATGATTCTCTCTAGAATATCTCATTTCATTATAAGTACTTTTTATTTGTATACATTTTTTTTTCATTTAATTTTAATATTTAATTTTAGAGTGTGATATATTATTCTAAAACCAAAATTTTATTTAATTTTCATTTAAAATTTAAAAATAAAAAAACAAAACAAAAAGTGAATGTGATATAGTTATTGTTTTAACAACAAAGGTTCCTCACGAAGACAAACTAGTTTAGCTCTGGTGCTACACTTATAAGAAAATAAATAATTTAAGGTTGTTTAAAAAAATGATTCATAAATTTTTTTTTGATTATATGGATTCCTATTGATGACAATAAAAACATTATAACATTTTTTAAATATGTTGATTTTCTTTCATTTTAAAAAAGAAAAAAAAATCATTGTTCATGTTTTATTTCAAGCCAAATTATTTTGCATTAACTAACTACTCTTAGGTACCAAAGGACGTTTGAATGGTTCTTAGAGGAAAATTTTATGTGTGTAAAGAGGAAATATAGAACCTATATATTCAAATAGATTGGATATCTGAATATGTACATGTATCCCAAATTAAACAAAAGCACCTAGAAATATAATTAGAATCAGATCTAATAATGAAAGTGATTTACCAATAATTTTTATGTTAAATAATATAAAAAAGATTTGAAGGAAAAAATAAAGGAATTAGTAATATTTCAACACACTCAATCATTTATTATATAGGCATATGAATAAAATATTCCAGATGATATACTCAAAGGATATAAACATTTATTAGAAAAATCTTGGAATTTATTTATTGATGATAACCTGAAACATGATATTTCCATCCTTGATAATTGAAAATTAGTACCTCTATACCTCTCCCTTAATTTTTAAAAAGATGATAAACATGAACCAATTGTGATTGAGTTTCTAATAGTCCCTCCAAAAGAGAAAAATTTCCAGTCTAACATACTGGATTGAAAATGTTTCTTTATTTATTCTTCAAATTTTAATCTTCATTAAAATGAGTTTCTTTTAAAACTTCTCTATTAAAAAAATTTCTAAAACAACAAAAATTGACCTGTCTATAGATTTTATTGAAGAGACCACCCATGTGGTGTTGATTGAAGAAGATCACATGGTGATGTGACTACCTCCTCTACTGTAAAATTCACATCATATAGAGGAGGTCCCCAAAAAAAGGAAACTGGGAGAACCCATATCTTCTTTTAATCCATCATATGGACCTAAAATTCTCCCATTATTCATTATATGGAGTTAAAAATGTTCTTATCTTCTCTGGTGGTCTCCATTATTTTTTTAACTCATGGAAACTATTAAATGTCACATTTAGTGGTTTATATCAACAAACCCACATGCACCTTTTGATTGAAGATAATTCACTCCAAATACCAGACTTGGGGTAGAAAAAAATAGCACCCACTTAGGGGTCTAAACCAAGATTTTTCAATTTTCATTAAAATTAATCTTAATTTTTCAATATTTATATTATTTAAATATTTTTTATTATATTGTTTTATTATTTAATTTGTATAAAATGAGAAATTAACTCAAGGATGAAACTAAAAAAATCAGGTTATGTCACTCTTTTTATTTATTTTATTTACTTCAAAATAAAAATTATATATTCCACAATTTCATAACATCATTTGAACTATAATGAGGGAAGTAAATGAGATATTTGTCTGGGATAAATGTAACCTATTTTTGGGAATTCTTTTTGTGACTCCCTTTTTATTTTATTTGTTTTTAAAATTTTTCATATTTTTGTTTTTTGACATTTTTTTAGGATTATGAGATTTAATAGAATAATTTAAAAACTTCATACTATATTTTTTTGGAAAGTTTATTGATTTGAATTTTTAATGATTTAAACAATTGCTAATTTTTTTTATGACGTCCAACCTCTTCATTTGAGGAATTGTTATCAATTGTGAAACTAATGTGAAATAATACTATCAAAATTAAAAATATTTCCCATTATAAAAGGTTTCTAAATCATTTTGAAATATTATTTACATTTATATTATTATTTAGAGTATTGATACATATTGTGTGGTCCAAAATTACTATTTTTTCATGTTAATAGTTATTAGAGTTCATCAACTGTGTTGATAATGAATGTTGTGTCACTTTGAAAGACCTTTTTATATTCAATTTTTTTTGTCCTACCATTACATTTGAGAATTACTAATCCACTAGTAGTGATGAAATACCCTATTAAGAAGTCACATTAAATGTTCTATTTCCATTTACTACATTTTATAGAAGATACATAAGTGATTATTTTGATATCAAGTGTGTGAGGGGACATTATTTGTGTTGTGATGATTTGTTGAATTAGTTTAAAATGAAAAATTATTCCCATGTTTATTCCTCTATCGTTGGAATAAATTTCATGATTAAAAGACTGATGGGTGGAAAAAAATAACAAATAAAAATATGGGAAGGGAGTTCAGAAATAGTTAAAGATCAAAATATTACACTATTTTCATCAAAAATAGGAATTTGAAGATAAATTGAATATCTGAATTCAAGCTGAAACAATGCTATAAAAGGTGGGAAGGAAGGAATGAATTTATTATTTCTACTGAAATGATATTGTAAACTAAACACTAAATTAAAGAGATGTTTGGAGGTTATTTATTTTCAAAATGATTGAGTACCACACCATTCCTAGGGAAAACATTTTTCAGGCAGTTACATCACCTTATAAATTTACCCTTGTCATTTTGCCTAATATGTTTTTACATTTAAAACCTAGGAACCTGCAATCTAAAAAAACCTATGTAAAATAACTCATGATTATATACCCATGAGATTTTTTAAAAGATTTTTTTTTTCAAACTAAAAACAAGTACACAATATTGTGTGTTACCTAAAAAATTAGGTTTATATTTTGTTATACACATTATCTTGTTTAACATGAAATACATGTGACACTGAGTTTAAAAAACATAACACACTATTCAAATAAATTTATTTTATATGATATTTATAACCAAGGGATGGCAGTGCGAAGTATATGTTGTATTAAATAAATTGTGATGATAAATTATTTAAAAAAATATAATTAATTAATTAATTAATGACTAAATAATAAAAAATAAAATCTTATTGAAAATAAAGGAATTCATTTTATAAATTTTTTTATACATATTATCATTTTTACCTCAAAATAATAAGTGATTCACAGTTGTTTGATTATTTTAAGGAAACATATAGATTTCATATTCCATAATTATTTTAACATTTATATTATATGGTTTCTAAACAATTTAAAAGTATAAATCCAATTTTATGATTAAATCTTTCCATGTCTAAAAATTAGTTTTTTCATCTTTTGTGCATATATTTTAAAATTAATTTTACCACTTTTAGAAAAATTATTTGAAAAAATAAACATTTTTTAAATCAACAAAAAAGAATTATCTTATGATGATGTTTATTGATTTATCTGAAAAGTTTACTTTTTTTGAAGAATATTGATAAATAATGAATTTTAATTAAAAAATACTATTGTAATTAATATTTTTATAAATTTGAATTTAATTTTATATAAGTTTTAATGTAAAAAATATTTCAATTATTCATAAATTAATCTATTTTTTTTAATTTTAATAATTTTAAAATTCAATTTGTATATAAAAACTTTGTAAACATTGGATTATTTTCACTTTAAAAAACCATGTTCTCATCACGTCTGTGTTATTAATTTAAATTTTAAATTTCCAACTTCTATAAATTTATTTTTTAAAAGATGATTCCATATTTGGAACTATAATAAATTACATTACCTATTATGGTAAATTTTTTTTTTCCCAAAATTAATTATGAAAATAGTAACGATTAATTTTCGCATTTAAGGTAAAGATGAGTATACAGGGTGGTTAAACATATGTGTTAAGGGTAAAAAAGAACTTAAAACTTGTTAAAAACGGATTATATGGAAATTTATTGATCTTATACATTCTATAATGAATGAAAATCCATTTTTATCCTTTTTGTTGAGAAAAATGTCAGTACACCTCTTTCTATTCAAAAAAATTACTTGTGTACCACTCACATATCATATAAAAGCCACCCCTATACTCTATTCATTAAAAATTGAAACCCATTTTTATCAGATCATATCAACTCAAATCACTTCAAAAATATGATCATATCATCCTAGAAGCCATATATGGGATATCAAACAATCCAAGGAAGGATTTTAGTGTAATCCTAAGAAGGATACCCAAATAAGAGGTGATGTTCATCAACAAACATTTTTTTATTTCTTCCTCCACCCTTCAATTATAATTGTAACATGATGATATAATAACATCAGAATATTTAATATTATTATATTTTGTTATGTTAAGAGAATAAAAAATAGCCATATCCACTTCCATTAAATGGGTTATGAAATTCTTTTTTATTTTTATGATGGACTACTGCCTCACAAACTGATGTAGTTCATTTTTCTGTTACCACCTCAATTGGTTGGAAATAATGATGGGTTTTTTAATTTAAATTATTTATTTTATAAAATTTTATTTTTTTGGAAATATTATGCAATTAATACCTTCATTCATTCCATTTTGTGTGAATATGATAACACTAATAGTGTGTACGACTGATAACCACCTCACGAAGCGATGTAAATTGTTTACTCTTAACATGCAAGTTATTTAGGATGATTATAATGGACATATCAGAAATATATAAACTAAAAATGAATATTTACTAGAAATATATCATTTAACTTTCTTTCTTATAATATTATATGAAAATGGAAACAACATTCAGGTGCATGTACGACCTACAGTCTCGATGAGTTGTGTATTTCATTTTCTAGTACTATTTTTTTTTGATTTATAATAAATATATATATAAATAATATATATTATATTAATATAATTGTTGAAAATTTTTAAATTATGAAACTTTGATCAAAACAATTGGACTAAAACTAACAAATAAATAACTATATGAAAATGAAAGCATTTATTACATAGAACATGACATTAAAATGGGATTTTTGATAACTATTTAATTAATGGAAATATTTAAATCAAATATTCTATCATATATATAAGTATATTTATGTAATAGATTTTAAATAAACTAAAAATTATAATATAGGATGTTTAGATGAGTACAATGGAGTTTGGTACTTATGGTAAGGGATTTCTAGCCACTCTTTTATTAATGGGAGACATATAAAAATTCACCACTTGTTTCTTTTAGGTGGTGCATATACTCCCCCTTTGAGTTATTATATCATGAACCTCCTTATATTCATTATATTTAATGTTTAAGTTTATTTATTATTTATTGGTACTTAATATTAGAAATATAACAAAGATACAAGTAATTTCGGTCTCACTTTTTACATATGTGAGATAGATTCCATATTAATCATCTATTTATTTTATGTAGTGGGTATACTATCTGTAAATTTATTTGGTTAATTTTCTCATGATAATTATTGGGATTTACATATTCATTTCTGGATCTATCTTCCATGGGTTTTAAGGTTCAAAAGTTAACAAAATTTTTAATGGATTACCCCACCAATTTTCCTTCAATAGGATATATGATATGTTATGAATGTATATACTTCTATGAGGTGTATATACTTCCATTTTGATATTTTATATTATAAATGTAATTATTTTAATTATTTTTAATTTTTCATTTAATGATATTATTTCATCATTCTTAAAGATCAATGTTTTTAATGAATTAAGTGGTTTACGTTATAATCTCATAAATTTTCATGACTATTTATGATAATTCATCCAAGGGTGGAATATTATCATGTATCTCTTAAAAACTCTTGAATTTTATTTTTCCAGGGTTATTTCATTTTGACAAATTTTTTTCCAACAATTTTTCTCTTTTTGTGTACTCAAGCGTACAAAATAATGTTTTGAAGAAAATCATCATTTCTATTGAAAAATCATTTTTCTCTAAACCATATTTTTTATAAACATTTTATATATTTTTTGTAATCTATTTTTTTTAATATAGATATTTTAACCCTTGTTGGAATTTTTTTTTTAAAATTGAAATAAATTTTAAAGCAATTTTCCAAATAATTCCCATTTTTATTTTAATATTAACTTAAAGGAATGTTTTTCTAAATGTGTATGGCATGGGGTGAATTTCACATAATAATGAACACATTTATGTTCGAATTATTCTTTATAGGTTATCAATTCTATTTTCAAATAAATTAATTTTCAATTTTTTTTATTTTTTTAAAGAGGATTGAATATTTTCTCCAAGAATTTTTTAAAATGATTTTTAAATATTCTTTTAAAAGTATTAAATGTTATTTTAAAAGAAAATTATTTTTTAGTTGTTTTTTATTTTAAAAAGTTATGTTCATATAATGGTTATTTTTGTCAAACACATTCCAAATGATTTTTTCACAAATCATTCTATATCTAAAATCAAATCTTTTGAGGTTACTTACGCTTCACATGGGATACGATCTAAATATACATTTCTTATTCATTCACTGAATAGTTTATGATTGTTATGATATAATGTTTATAAAACACAATTCCCTTCTATGAGCTATTCCATGATAGAAATATTTTAAATTCTACTCTCTTAATAAGTTATTATATGAAGAAATAATGAAATTATTATTTAACATACCTATTTTACACACATTAAGATAATATGAAATGTTTATGAAACTAATTTTATTTCATGGGATATGATATTATTAATGTTTTATCATCTTGCAACATACATTGGTATGATTTTCATTTTGTTCTAGGATAGACCTATATATCCCTCTAATATATTATGTATTGATAAATGTTCTATGATCATAGAGGATACATGAGTTGTTAGCCCAATTTTGAAAAAGAGAGTACACATGTGGTTAGAAAAATACTAAAAATTCAGGTACAAGATTGGTGAACCCAAGCGTGAAGTTGGTACATTGATGGTTAGTTGAGACCTAACATGTTATGAATGCCTTGGTGGATATCCTTGATAGGAGAGTTTATAAGATTCTGTGAATTACACAATTAAATTTATTATTCAAATTTTATGTTATTGGGGATCCTGATCATTGAATTACTTATGATTCATGTATTATGAAATACCAATCCTTATACCATGACATAATATTTTGATCTTTGATATGTAGAGTACAGTTTACATATGTTATTCTCATGTTCTCATACCCATATGTTCACGTTCTTCATAAGTATCTCACTTGTTAAACCTTTTTGTACATATATACTCACCCTTTATTATGTTTCATTTACACAAGTTATAAAGAAATATATTATATATGGTATGTTTAATAAGTGTAAAATTTATGAAAATCATAGTGGGCTATACTGTAGTTTTCCTATGAACAAATTATTTATGTTTATATGTTTCAGAAGACAGTAAAAAATTATGGTCCTTAGGTGTGTGTTTTTGTAATGTATTCAATATTTATAAAAAATGATGAAATATCTATATATAATAAGACTAGATTACTATAGTTTGTTTTAAAGGAATGGTTTAGTTATCCTTTTTATAATAAGATGAGAAAACATTAATGTGATCCCCAAGGATAATTCTATGGATATTTCTAGGGATATAATGAATGATAATTCTAAGGATGAGTCAAAGTATAATATTATATCCTAAAACATTAGTTATGGAAAAAGTAAGCGGTTTACAAAAAATTACCTCTTCTTAAGGATATAATAAGTGTTTTTGGATATGGATTAGAGGTTCATAGTAGTAATGACACTGAAAATGGAACATTGAGATATAATTGATTGTCACATAGTGCATGGAAATGACTGTTACTGTGAAAATGGTTTTACACTCTTGGAGGATATAATTTTGAAATTCAGAAAATCATTTGAATTTATCACGGAGTATTTAAATAGAAAATGACTATTAATAACTGATATTTATCTTATGTTGTCAAAGATTTAAAATGATGTTTCCTGATTTATACACTATATAAGTGATTTTTCATTATTATGTGGTTCCAAACTATGATTATTATTACTCACAATATGTTTTCGGTTTTTGTAAATGGATGGAACTTGAAGGAACAAAGTTAATATAATGTACTATGGTCAGTGCAATGATTGTCCACATGATAGTCCAAATGTTATGGGAGGTAGAATAAAAACTATAGTTTCTATTATCACACTTATTTCTCAAGCGGTGAGTCATGATGGACTTCAAAATAAAAAGGAGGGAAAATCCTAATAACTCCTTCATGAGGTAACATCCACCTTCTTTTAATTGGTCTTCTAATCCACAACTTATTGTATAATCGATTAACATGATTGAATAGATATTTTACATCAATTGTTTCAAGTCATGAAAAACCATTTTTGTTGTCTACCATTTTAATTGTAAATTAGATCAATGGTAGACCGTTATCAATAATGTGATTCTAGAATATGATATTGTCTCCAAGGAATGGGATGAGTTTAATAAAATATTTTTTAATAATAACATTCATATTATTTTTCATATGAATATGGAGAAGAAATTACTTGAGCTAATTCAAATAGTTAATTAATCCATTGTTACTTATGTGGAAGATTTTTATATGACATATGAGTTGTGGTTTAAGTATTTTCATCCAACAAAAAAATAATTTTGATAATTTTTTAGTGGATTAATACCAAGTATATAAAGGTAATTCATAATAAGAGACTTCTGTATATTTAATGAGATTGTTAAACATGAAATAACAGTGGGGATTGAGGTTATAGTTATGTATAAATATCATGGATTTGATAAGAATATAAAAATGGAACTTGAAGGAAAATCTAAGAACCATGGAGATAATAGGTTGAGATTTCCTTTTTGTACAATGTTTGGGTATAATTTTGTGGAAAATGTTTGGGTAGATTTCATTTTTATACAATTTCTCTTTATTAGATAACATTTTCCCATCGCATTGGGATTTAGTGGTTTGATGAAATTGTCTTAAGGGTAATTCTAAATATTTTGTGTGTGGAAACGAAGGTCATCGAACCATTAAATTCCAATGTGATGGGAAAATGTTATCTAATAAAGGGAAATTTTTACAGAATGCACCTCACACAATTTAGTGTATCATTTGAATGAAGATTAGGTGATGTGATTACAATTTATGAAATATGATGGTTAATTATGATGATCAAAACCAATAAACACTTATAAAAATAGACATAGGAAAATATTATATGATCATGATGGATGAAGTAAATCAGGATATTTTGGACACATTAATCCTCACCAACTTTGAGGGGAATTTCATGTTTTATTATTTATGAATAATCCCTAATAAAATATTATTGTTAATCATTTAGTGAAATTTCATGTGATTATATTCTTAAATATGAATTATAAAATAGTGAAAGGAAATTTTATATTACATCTCTATATTTTTGAAGGCAAGATTCCAATGGACTTGTATTTGTATAATATAAGATCTTGTTCATGGAATAATGTGTGAATTTTATTTTGGACGAATATATATATCAAGGTAAGATTAACTTATGTATTAAGGGTACTATATTGGGTTTATGATTTATTTTTTGATAATAAGTTCAAATTCATAGAGACCCATTTTGAGGTTCTATGTAATGGTATTTTATGAATATTAGGAATAGTTTAAGAGAAAATTATAGAAATAAAAACCATTTGTTTTATATGTAGTGACAATTTTATTTGAGGAGGATTTCTATTATAATTGGGTTACATATTATTAAAGGTATTGGTATCATGTAGGGTATATCATATCTTTTAAATTGATATAATTATCAGTTATAGTCAACCAACTTATAAATCTGGAACATTTAATTTTATCAGAGAGGATTTATCTTCAGATATTCATTCCATAATATTAATTGTTGAAGTGGAAATATTGTATGGAGTACCACATTATATTTTTATTTTTTAGAATCCAATGTCTAAATTGATTTATTGGTGAAGTTTTATACAATATCATCATATGAAATTGAATTTTTTCACTAATTTTCATCCTCATATGGTTGGTCAATCGTGAAGAATAATTCAAACCCTAAAGTATACTGTAATATTTTTTCATTTGGATTTCAGAGGTGGTTATGATTAAACCTTTCCCCAAACTGTATATTATTTCAACGAGAGATTCGAAATGATATTTTAGACGGATCCTTATTAATTATTTTATGTAATTAAGTGTAGATATCCAACATACTATAATGATGTGGCAGAATGAGAGATATTGGGAATAGAGAAAGCTGATGAGATGGAAGAGAAGGTTAAAAACATTCAAAAAACATGTATGGAAAACATAATGTTGAATGAAATTTTATTCTAATATTCAGTAACATGGTCTATAATTTTAATTTGGTGATAAGTGCATTCTATGAATTTACATGTGGAAGAAATAAGGGAAATGTAAACCCTAGGTATCCTAATATCTTTAAAATTACATATCATTTTGGGACCATAGATTATCTCTTAATGCTTCCAATATACCTCTATTTGTCCAATTATGTTTTCTATGTATCTCTCATGATAAATTAAATACTAGGTCAATCACATATGACAAACTCAGAGTCCATGCCATAGTAGAATGATATGTTATATAAGGAATAAATCATTAAGATTCTAGATCAAATAGATAATGATATATGAACAACAAAACTCACTAGTTTATAATTTTTTTAGAATCCACCAAAATGTGGAATCTTTTAGTGTATCTAAGGATGTAATGATATAGAAGTTTCCACAATGTTTACCCCAAAGTGATGAATTTTTGGGGGGCAAATTCATTTTAAGAAGGGTATTACATAACACCCAGAGATTTTGTAATTTTTTTTTTCAAATTAATTTATTATTTCCAATATTTTTTTACATGAAACAATAAATTATGCATATGTTACCAACATAATAGAGTGTATATTTCAATACACTCCACACTATGTTTAAATGAATCATCACAAAATATGAAAATGTTTTTTTAAATAACCTTGAAATTAGAATGGTGAGTATGAATAAGATTAAATAAATTATAATTATATTTGGTTTAAACTTGTATATATAATAAATTTTTTGGAGAAAAATTAATTAGAAATAATATCTTTCTGAAAATAATAGAATTCTATTTAGGAAAAACTATTTTATGTACACAAACACATTTCAAAAAACAAAATAAAAATTTACTTCTGTAAATATTTTTTCATAAATTTATACATTTTATATTAAATAAAATTATTGAAGATCTTATGATGTGATATTGAGATAATATACAAGAATAAAGAAATTTATATTCTTAAAATGTTGCATTTCTAAACAACAATATTATTTCCCTTATCATCCTTATTTTAAAAATATTTTTTTACTAATTTTATAAAATTTATTTGAATGAAAACATCATTTTCTATATCAGCATGACAAAATTATGTTAGGGTGGTTTTTTTGAGATATTTTTGAAAAGTTTCATTTTTTGATGAATAGTCATTGATACTAAAATTTAATTGAAAAATTCATTTTTTTATTTTATTTTATAGAGGTAAATTATATTTTTATTTTTTCTTTATATAAAATTAGCTCTATTATTAATCCATTAATCCATTTTTGGTCATTTTAGTCAATTCCATGTTGATTTTTTACAAAAACAATACAATTTATCTTTAACATTTTCTCATTAAAAACATATTTTAATCATATTTGATAGATTAATTTTAAATTAAAATATTTGAATAGTATGAATAGAATTTATAAAACTTAATTTTATATTTTTAATTTGAATAATTTATATTATCTAATGAGTTTAATTTTTTTTTACCAAATTAAAAAAAATTAATTATCTTAATTAATGTAAAAATGGGTTTACTGGGGGAGGGTTAAAATAAAATGATAATGGTAAATTTTTTCACAAAATGTGTTAATATCCCATTTTAAAGAAAATATTTATACCTTATAACTACATTTCTTAATAATAATACATTTTTTTTCTTGCGTCATGATAAAAACATGGGTGCACTTTTGGTTCAAAATATTTTATGTTTTCCACTAACCTCACTTATAAAATGAATCCCTCAATAATATCTTATTAACACCATAAATGTTTTTTTACTGGGAAAGAAATTCCCAAATAACTTCCCAATTCAATCTTTTTATCTTAGATGCATTATTTTGGGCATAAATCCAACCTATGAAGGCTTTTTGTGAAAACCTAATGAGAATAACCAATGAAGAGGCAACATTAATCAATGATAATTTTTGTTTTTTTTCCTCTACACCCTTAAAATATTAGAATAAAATTATTATATAATTGACTCAATCTCTTCTAAATTATTTCATGTTTTAATGTCAATAGTATGACCGAAAACCATATCTAATTCTATAAAATGGGTTACAAAATTACCATTTTTTCCACTAAAATAAATAGAACATATACCATATTTTTTCCAAAAACCATTGGTATAGGTAACTTATATAGACCTATACCAATGGTTTGACCCAAATCATTGGTATAAGTCCACCCTTTTCCAAAAATCAATAAATCTATACCAACGGTATTGAGAACCATTGGTATAGCTAAACATATTTTTTAGGGAATCTTTTTTCAAATAACACTAAATAAATAAAAATTTAAAATAATTATGAATATTCATATATATATTTGTGAAATTATGTTCCGAAAAGTCATTTTAAGTTATTGGTTAGGTAGTTGGATTATAAAAGGGAGTTTCTGGGATAAAAAACAAGCCATGTTTTTTTTAATTACCTATACCAATGATTTTATAAAACTGTAGGTATTGGTTTTTCGTAAGTCCTTTACCAACGGTTTTCCCAAAACCATTGGTATAGACCTATCCCAATGACAAACCAACCAATGGTCCTCCAAATCACTATTATAGGCTATAACACCTGGTTAGAGACCTATACCAATGTTTCTAATCTGTAGGGATAAAGAATTTTTCTATTAGCGTGTGTACAGTGGACTACCACCATGTGAAATTATGTTATTCATTATTCCATTACTAGCTCACATGGTTTGAAAAAATGGTGTATTTATTATTTATATATGATATATATGATTTTATTTTTATTTTTTATTTTTTATATCACAAATAACTTCTTTCTTTTCTTTTTTTGGAATAAGATAATGTTGCTCGTCTGTATACCAGTCTACCACCTCGCAGATCGATATGATTCATTCATGCTTTACAGGGAAGGTATTAAAGATTGTTTTAATAAAAGATTATTATTTAATGAAAAATAATAATTATTTAATGGTAATACATAATTTTAATTTCTTTATTTAAATCCAACAAGAAAAGGGAAACAATGGCCATGTGTGCGTACAACATAACATCACCATAAATGATGTATTTCATTTGTGATCACTAAATTGTATTAATTGATATAAATAAATATTTACAAAATAAATAAGATATTTATAACATTTTTAAAATTATGGATATGATTTTAACCATATGAATGTAATAGGATAAAAATTAACAAAACAAGACATATATGAAAAAAGAGGTTATTACCCAAAACAAGACTTTAACATGGAATTGTAAATAAAAGGGTAATAAAAAAACCTAATTAAATCATATATAAAAGGATATATTTATTTGTTGATATATAATATATTTATAATAAATATATATTTATTTTATTTGTGGTTCAAATGAGTAAAAAGGAATTCGAGACTTACAGAAAGGGATTTCTACTCTCTCATTTATTTTTGGGAGACATATGCAAATTCCCAACTCGTTGCCCTTGTGCGGTGTATATACTACCCATTGGAATTTTTATATCATTAATAATTTTTTAGAAATTATATTTTAACTTTAATTTTATGTTATTATTTAACTGGGAATATGATAGAAAATATTACAAAAGTGGTAATGGATTTCGATATCACCTTTTAATCTTGTGTGACACATGTCATATTCACCACCTATTTGTTTTATATAGTGTATATAATTCAAATGAATGGATTTCTCAATTATTCTCCTAGAAATTTTGGTATTTAAATATCCATTTTATTATCTCCCATTCATGGGGTTTACAGTTCAGAAATTACCAAATTATTGAGGGTTTATTTCCCCAATTTTCTTTATTTCGGACATATTCTATTATATGCACCTATATTTTTCTATGATGTTAATATAATTACATTATAAAATGTTATATCATGAATATAATTATATTTATATTATTTTATGTTAAAGTTAATTAATCTTTCATAGGTATTTATATTCATTGTTACCAAATTATAATGTGATTTATGTTCCACTATGATCATTTATTATGATCTTTTAAGAATATGTTTCCATGGATGAAATATTATGATCTATTTGTCAAGAAAATCATGACTTTTATTATCATATTTTTATTCAATTAGGATACATGATTTCCTTCATTTTCTACTCTTTATGAACTCAATATTTTGAAATAACATTTTAATAAAATCTCTATTTCTAATCGAAAAACAATTTTCTTCCAAATCTATGTTTTATAAAAATATTTCCAAAAATTTATCTAGAATTATTAAAATAATTTAATAAAATAAATTATCAATGTTCTAAATTTTAGTTTTTTTGAATGGAATCTTCATGGCATTTTTCAAACAATGCATGTGTTTATTTTCCAGAAAATGTAAAGGGAATATTTGTTTTAACATGGATGTTAGTGATATAATTTTCCACCATTGTGACCATTATTTACATTAAATATTGTATTATAATATTTTAAAGTTATTTTTTAAGAAAAATATTAATAAAATGTTTTCTGTATCAAAAATTGATTTCAAATAGGAGGGGATATTCAAATTAAAAAATGTTTTAAATTATTTTAAATTTTTTCTTTTTATGTTTTCAATTTAATTTTTTGAGAAAAGGAATATGAAAATATATTATGTCATAAAAAGTGACATTCATAGAATGATTATTTTTCTGAAGAAACATTCCAAGTGAATTTGATTTCCAAATTATTCTTCATCTAAAATGAAATCCACTGAGTTTACTAATTCTTTATCTAAGATATGATCCATGGATACCATTTTTCTTATTTCTTTGAATTTTTTATGATTATGATGATGTGATGTTAATTTATACTATTTCTCTTCCATGTGTTACAGAATCATATAACTTTTATGAATCCAAAATAATTTAATGGATTGTTCTATGATTAAACAATGAAATTATTATAAAACCTATCAATTTTCGACAAGTTATGATAATATGAAATATTTATGGAAGCCATTATATTCATGGGTTATGATATGATTAATATTTTGTGATCTTGTGGAACACAATTGTTTTATTATTTTTATGTGATGAGTGGGAGCTATATCCCCCCCATATTTATTGGGTAATGATAAATTTTCATTGAGATCAGAGAGTATGCAGGTGGTTAGACCCTACCGAAAAAGTAGGGTTTGGTGGTGGTTAGCCCATTCCGAAAAGATAGAGTACACATGTGGTTTTCCCATGCCCAAATAAGTAACAGAGGTGGTTTTCCCATTAAAAAAATGTTATGAATGTATTGGTGGGATTAATTTATATTACATTTTCAATGATTATTTGTATTCCATAATTCTTTGTTTTATTCCATTGTTATGGTCTCATGGATCATATTATTTTATTTCTTTATGATTCATGTCTTATAAACTTCTAATATTTATACTGTGAATGAAGATTCCGATATTTGATATGCCAGGTATGGTTTTCATATGTGATCCCCATTCTCTCATAAACTTATTTTCATGTTATTCTTATGTATATCCCTTAATTACCATTACAAATAATCTTATCTAACACTTTCTTATGTTTCCATTCCCTATGTTATGAGGAAATTTATTATATATGATATGTCTCAAAAGGGTTGTATTTATAAAGATCATAGAGGGTGTTTACACAGTTTACCTATGGACCAATTGTTTTTTACATCGAAAGACAATAGACTATAAATTTCCACAAGATTTTGTTTGTGTAATGTAATTAATATTCGTAAAAAGTACTTAATATTTATATATAATAATCATGGCCATCTATAATGATTGAAAAATTTATGAAAATGTTATGTGGAGATACATGGGGGTTATCAAGACTATGGAGATCATAAATGTTCTTGAGAGTGATAAAAATTAAACATTAAATAAATCATTGAAAAAAGAGAGTTGTATTTTTTTTGTGGATGTTAGTATGAAATATACATGAGGATAAACATGATATTAAATACAATTTTATGAATTTTTTGGATTTTGGTAATTTTTATCTAGATAGGATGTATTAAATATTTTTTTATGTGATAGTTGATTATTGTTGTCACTTATTCTTTTGGAATATTTCTTGTACCATGGTATTATATGGTTTCCTAGGAGTAAAATATTTAAATGTGGTGGAATTGATAGAGATAATAATTTCAGTAGTTTTTCTTTTTTTTTTCAATGTTTTAATTCCACCACTTTGTTATTTGAAGAAAAAGTTTTATTCTATTAGGTTTTATTAATATTTTAAACATAATTATGAAAATTCATTAATTTTGGATTTTGAACTATTTTAATTTTTTTGCACCACATCTTTTTACACACTCATTTAAATTAATAACTTCTTATTCTAGCAGTCCTCTTTCAATGGGATAAATTTTTAAAAATTCAACCAAGATATGAATCAAAATATTTGATCCCCAAAATAATCTCAAAAATCAGACCAAGGAATCTAATCCCAAATATTGAAACATTTTAAGTTGAGATAATATGTTACAAAAATGGCCTAAATGACAGATAATTTCACATATGAAAAGAAAACATTAGGATAAAAAACATAGATTAAGGTGTATATGAGTTATTCAACCCATTTGAGGTCATAAATGAATTGGAACTCAGTTCATTAGAATAAAAAGAGACAAGAAGGTTAGAATAATGTTCGGTAATAAAGGTGCTATAGATGTTTCTGCATGTTTCCAAAGAAGATGAAATATTGTGGAAAAATGTTAATATCATAGTTGAATAAAATCAATGAATATAAAATTTATCTAATTTGGAATTTTTTTTCTACCATGTAAAAAATGTTTTAGGGGAAATATTTTATGAAAATGAGATACCCCTCTCCATATAATTTTTTTTCTATAAAATTTCAAGGGATTTTATACTATAATTAATATTCATTTGAATATTTTATTCATTTTAGTCTCTTATCTTCATTTTTTATTATGTAATTAAATTTTATGTTTTAATTTTTTTTATTCAATCCAATCTTATTTTATTTCTTTCTTGTATTCCCTCCCGATTTTCCTTTTTAGTGGGAACACTTATGGTAATTACCATGCATATATGACCTGAGGAATTTGATTAGGGGAGTAATCAATTTATGAACCTATTTCATTGAAATTTCTTTCTTAATGTTTTCATAATTTCATATAGTTAGTATGTGGTAGTTCTTGTTGGGAATTTCACCTTTGTGTTTCAACTAGCCACTTGAGGATTGCATTCTAATTATACATTATATTCCCTTGGTCGAGGAGGTGGATGTGTGTTTTACTCATTGATAATTAAGTTAAAAAATATTCAAAATATTGGTATAAGAGGATGTTTAAAAATTTAATGTTGTGTTTTCATAAATTAAATATGAAACTAGTGCTATGTCAATGAAGGTTCACACTAGGTTATTCTCTTGAGAATATCTCTATTATTTTTAACTACATTTCCTTTTTATTCATTCTGTTTTCATTAAATTTGCATACTTACATTCTATATTTCATTCACTATTCTCAAAACCAAATTTATTTTAATTTTATTTCATAAATATAATAGGAAATGAATAAATATATAAAAAGTGAATTTGAAGTAGTGAGTGTTTATACCATGAAGGAACATCAAGAGAATGATCTAGTATAGCCTCTGTGATTCACATAGTAAAAATAATAATTTTTTTAGAGTGTTCATGAAAATGCTTCAACTATATGAAATTATGAAATCCATGTTAGCAACATGAAATAATGAGATAGAATAATTTAATATATTCTATTATCATACATTGATGTAACTATGAGGGAACCATATGAGGCTGAATTACATATAATTAAAGATCGTGTTTGTATATTCCTAACCTTTATTAGTTTATTTTACTCCCAAAATTTGTTTATTCATTAAATAAGATGACCTTTTAGGCATCTTGGGTAAAGTATTTGGCCAAACTTATTGGGGTAGTTATGGATATTTTTTATCTTTTCTATTTCTCCTTGGTCGATCCAATGTGTCCTTTATTCTTTATTCACTACTTCTTCAGGATTTAGGTAACATAGTGAAGGTTTTTAATGATACTTATTGTTTATAGGAAATTTTTGTCTTCTTTATTATTGAAAAATAATTTTTTTCTTATATGATGATTAGTTTTGTCATATCGAAATGTATTTCCATCATTGGTTCATCATGAACCATCTTGCGGATTGGTAGAATTATATAATTTCATAGAGCCTCTATCTTAGATACTTATCATATTAGAACTATATAAGAGATGTAATTTATTCTTTCTTCAATTGGGAATAGATTCTATTATTTTTGGTAGTCATGTTTATGATTTTTTGGAAAGTGATATAGTTCTAGTTGGTTTGCGAATGTGTTTTGGGAGATGACACCCTATCACGACCTTGAGGTTGATGGTTATCTTGAGGTATGAAGTTATTTTCTATATATGACCTTTCACATAATGTTTTCATTATTTATTATTTAAAAATGATCCCCATTCTTGATGTTTTTGAATTATGTTGTTTACACTTCCTTTGAAACCCATGGTTGACATGCGATATTGTGTTTTTTTGTCACCTCTTGTCAACTATTCGTGATATGCCTTATTTTTACTTTCTAAAGTTAATATTTTTTGTGGTATTAGATAACCATTAGGACCATGATTTTGGTATTATGATAACCAATTCTCTTAGTTTCGATTAGATATCCCCTTGGAGGGGGAGAATGATGATCTGAAAATGAGTACTGATGATGGTTTATTTAATGGTATGGGTTGTATTGTGTACATGCTTATTGATGTAGGAGGATTCCAAGTATTTGTCTAGAATATATTTTTTATAGGCCAAACTGGGAGAACTCCATGCCAAGGTGATGTGTAATCTAACTACGTGAAACATGTCACATGGAATATACCATCATCCAAGGATATTGACCACCCCTAGGGTGTGGTATGTAGTGTTCATGATAATGAAAATTATTTCAGTGTAGTGTGTGGTGTTTATTTAAAATTCTTACATGTTTGTAAAGCATCGGAATCCATATCAACATATTGTCATTTAATGTGGGCCCCGTGTTTTTGGTATCTTGGTTAGCACATGATGACTTGACACTTATGTGGCTTTATATTTATTTTATAATTTATTATGTCATGGTATACACTATTTTATATTATGTTCACTCATGTTTAGGATGAATTAGAGGTTTCTAGCTGGGTTTATCACTAACACCATCCATGGGTAATTTCTTTTGGATGTTGATTTCATGAATAGGGATATAACGAATGGTAATGACCCTATTCCAAAAAGTTGAGGAGATTGGGGATTTGAGTTATAGGCAATTTAAGGATATACTCCAGACAATTGATATAACTTTTATTTATTTAAAAGTTTTATCTTATTATTTTGTTTTGGATATCACAATTGGGAGCTCATTTGTTATAACATGTGTCTCGCATGATTTTATATTTCTTTCTCATTTTTTACACTGAGTTGTGATACATATAATTTATATTATTGGGGAAAGGATATGATACTAAGTGTATAGTCTCTTCATAAACAAAATTCATAGATCTCTACTAGTCACTAGGCTCTTGTATATGGGGAGGCATGCATGAGGTCCTATGGATCTCTAATACAAACTCAATTCTTTAGGTCAGGTACATACAATCAAGATATTGTAATGTGAATCATGGGATAATAAGAGAGAAATGATTCATAGTAAAATATCATCAAATAAAAATGTAGAATCATAGGAATGTTTCTAATAATTTGTCACTTCTATAATAATAGAATATAATAAACATATGTCAAGGTTAACCATTGGGTCAAAAAAATATAGTTTTACTATGCTATCTACCCATTCCCTACAGACAACATCTCATGAGAAAACATCATTAACTGATACGTTCAAATAATATATTATTATGTTTCAAATAATTATATTATAATATGTTCAAAATAATTTGTTCCATATAAAAATTAAAGGATATTAAATAATACATAATTTAATTACCAAAAAATACATTTCCAAAGATTAAAAGGAATTAGTTGTTAGTAATCATATTTCCTCCAACATGGGGTCAATATATAAATGGGTTATAAAATAGGAAAAATATACAAAATAAAAATAATGGTAATAGATTTTATATGGGTATCTTTATGAATTTCATAACATGTAATATATGAATAAAACCGATAAGATAAAAAATTTATATAAATCGAAAAATCACATGTAAATTAGTATGGGATATAAATTTATTTATATATATACAGTTATCTTGGAATAATAATTTGACTAATTGAAAATTTATATCAAAGGGTAAAGGAATGAATTTTTCATAAATTTCAATAGTAAATACAAGGGGATATAAAAAAGGAAATAATACTAAAAAATATATAGAAAATGACAGTGATATATTCATAATTGAGAATGCAAGGTATAAAATAAAATGGAGTAGAATAATTAAAAGGAATAGAAATAGATACACCTACGAGAGAACTATTGGTCTGGGTAAATATGGAATGTGGGTGGATTTCCTTTTTATAAAAATATTAGAAATTGAAACTATATATTATAAACATTAAACAATTAAATTGAGAAATAAAATTAAAAGAGTTAAAGGGGGAAATAAATAAAAACTAAATTAAAATGAAAATGAAAGTTAAAAAGGACATTGGAAATAATACACAAAGGTATTCTTACGTCTCTTTCTCTATTTTTCATGAGAATTCCCATTATGACTTATATAGAACTCACATTTTCATGTAAAAAATCCTTTATTTATGATTTATAAGTATTAAAAGTATCTGGATGAATTTTTGGAAGGATTAGAATACAATTGGAATGTCTTTGTAACTCTTCTAAATTTTTACAGTTCGAGCATGGTTGGTATATACTATAAAACTCCTATAGGAAATGTGGAAATGTGAGAATATTTGTAAGAATATAGCTTTCCCAAACCATGAAACTATCCGTGAGAAACTGTGAAAAGTTGGACATTAATATTTTTCATGGATAACGCATTTCTTGTCTAACCGTATTCACAAACCATGCGAGGTGATCCTTGAGGAAGAGGCTGACACATAATTAGCACATGGATTTCCTAACCATGTGAAAAACTTTGAACTATTTAATATCAAGATCCTAAAAAATGTATCTAGGATGGGATGATGATTTAACCAATGGTTTTTTCTCCAATTCATACCTAGCTCAAAAATTTATCCTCCGAAATGTTGTGGAACCCACCCCCATTGAATTATATGTGATTTGGAGGTGTTTCCTCTTGTTTTAAATCTCAACTCCCTAGGAAGTCCTTTGTTTGAGGATTGGTTTCATAGTTTTCCATAGATATATTTTATTACCACTCTCAATTTCTTATATCATGTTCATTATAGATATATCTTATGTTTTTTATGATAATTATGGTTAGTTTTTACCTTTTAGATATTATTGGAAGAGTTCTAATGTGGTTTTTTTGATATTCAACCCAATTTTTTGAATGTTTTCATATTGTTCTTAATTTTCTCCAAAATTATCATTGTAGGTGGCTTCAATCACGAAACATATTCTATGAAGATGATGGATTTATTTCAAATTTATTTTTTAGATTAAAAGTTATTGTGATATTATTGTGAAAATCATGTTAGAAGTCGTCTTTAGTTATTTTTTGTGGAGTTTTGGGGAAATTGTGGAATTGTGAAATTTTGTTGTTTCATGTGATTTGTATTCATGATTTTAAAATATTGATTCTAAATTATGTCTTAAATGTATTTTTGGTAAATGTTTTAATTGATATGTTTCCAATAAAAGGATGGATTTATTTAATTGAATAGAAATGTATTGTTTAATGGATTTTAATAAAGTAATGATTTTTTTGAAATGGTCTGGAATGGTTAATTTGAAATGGTTTTTTCATACATGGGTTTGCGAGTTTATGATATAGAGGTGACCATAAATAATGTGAATGTAACATTGGGTTACAAGGGTATGTGTCCTTGATTAAAAGGTGTGCATCATTTGGGAACTAGGAGATTGGCCACTTTGTGACGTCTTAAGGGATTGTTGAGAAACCACTCATGAGAATGAACTATTTGTGATACATGAATGTGTGGGTGTGTTTTTGAATCATGTATTTGGAATTCCAAAAAGGAATGCTGAATGGTTTAAAGTATTGTTTGGTTTCTTTTATTTTGATTTTTTTGGTATGGAAATTATTTTATGTTTTTATATAAACTCATTTAAATTGTTTTGTATAAAAAAATTATATAAAATTTATAACATGTTCTATCATAGAAGTGTGATTAGGGAACTAATTTGGGAAAATCAAACTAGGATTAATTAAACATCCCTACCTTTTCAATTTGGTGATTTTGTAGACATTTTTTATAAATTAAGACACAAAGGTAATGTATCACACTTCTTTAGTTTCTCTCTGTGACACATGGGATGTATTTTGGTGTTGGAGCATTGAAATTGTTAGGATATTTCATCTTCTGTTTTTTATTGTTAATTTTTTTAATTTTTCTTCTCACATGTACTTTGATATTATTTTAATTTGATTTTGGTACTCTGTTGTAGTTTTCTTAGATCAATGGAATTATTTTTATATTTTTACTTTATTATCATAAATCATGTAGTGGTTTTGGTCATGTAATTATTGGTTCAATTGTTTATTTCTCAAAGGGATAATCGACTGCCAATTGTATAGAAGTCTTTGAATGTAATTTCCTACATTTTGTGCCTTGTGGATGTAACATATGGTTATGTAATTTCCATTTGACTTCTGAATACAATGAGGAGGGGACGGATGTTACAAGCAGTATCAGCTTGTTCAATCCTTGATAAACATGTGGTCTTTAGTTCTTAGAGTCTTGTATTTCAAATAAATTCCAATATTTTCCTTATTTTGGGTTGGTAAAAATGATTATGATTATCAGGACGTGAAATTTATATCATAAAAATACATAACTATCCATTTTATACTTAACATTAAGTTACATGGGAGTTGGGTATATATGTTTTTTAGAGAAACTTATATGAATTGGAATTTCATTGTCATGGGTTTAGCCAATGAGATGGGTATCAAAATAATATAGAAATTACATACCACTTGGAGAGAATATTTTGTTTTCAGTATTCATTTATGATTTGGTAGAAATGTCTTTATTTTTGGAAATTGTTAATGTTTTTTAAAATGGGTGATTATGAAAAGGAATGGAATGTTTTTTTGAAAATGGTTTGATTTTCAATATCATGGTGCAAATTTATAAAGTTTATGCATGCGGAAAATGTTGAATTTTTTTAATTAAATGTTAAGATATGTGTGAGGTGGTAGAATTTTAAATTATTAACCATTCAGTTTCAAGATAGTGAGACATATGGTGTTTGTTGTGTTTTTAGAAAATTGAACCTTGTAGGAGTCATAGAAACCAATTTGAGGAATATGTTGAGAACAAGGTTTCACCTAAGCCAAAGGTGAACCAAAATAAGGTTTAAATTATTTTCTAATCCTATCAAGATATGGATATACAGAACAGGAGGGATGTACCATGGAAAATGGATCATTAAATATAGTTCTAAAAGTAGAATCTGCGCATATTTCGGTGTGATTAAGAATTATAAAAGGAATAGGTATATATGAAGGGGATAAATCGTATATTTTATTTCCTTTCCACACCATTAGAGATCATATTTAAGCTAGTAGAATTTATACAGGAGGATATTTCATGCTTATGGTGGTTTTTAGTAGTTCATGATAAATAATTCCAAGACTTAAATGGGAGGATTTAGTAATATTTTTAACAAAAAATTCTATCCTCATACATTTAGGATTGCATGAATAATAGGTCTTTTCATCTTAATGTATGAGAGAATAACAATGAAAAAGTTCTTGGATAAATTTGTGAATTTAGTCCACTTTTTACCTAATGTTTCTGTTAGTGAATCCTTTAAGGCATGCATATTTGAATCTTTGTTGATGAAGTAAATTCAATTGATCATTTTCATTATTTTTATAACAGATTACAATGATATAATAAAATGAGATAAATTGTTAGAAAGGGACAACTCAAGAGATATTGGTGGATAGATAATTTTGATACCTATTGTAAATATTGGGAAATCTTACACTAGGAGTAAGAGGGAGAGGGACACCTATTTGTAAGGTATATAGATAACTCATAATCAGACAACAGGATCATTAAACCTTTATATAGTATCCATAAGAAATGCTATATGTTTCCAATGTGGTTACTTCAAACACATGAAGGGAGACTGTACAACACCACTTAGATAATCCCATAGTTGCAATCATATAGGGAATCTTTAGCTATATTGTCACAGTTCTACGTGGTCATGTGTTTGAGACACTTCTCATGTATCATAGACATCATATTCTTTGAAGGGATGAGGGACATAGAATACCACTCATTAAAAAAACCAAGCTATACATGGTGATTCATGGAATACTATGACTCCTCAAAAGGGTAAATATCAATAGGGAAATAAAGATCAATGTTTCACGAGCAAGTAATTATATAGAGCTAGGAAGGTTACTATGGATTATCAACTTGGACCATGGATGATGGGATATTTGTTTATTTTTAATTATAACCTAGTTCAAGCATTTTTTGATATAGGTTTTTCCCAATCCTTTATTTCTTATCATAATTTTGATTAGAGGGGTTTAAATGTTATGAAGATGCGTTCACTATTGAAATTGTAAACTCATGCCAATCAAAGAGAATTTCAATATGTTCAATGTAAATCATGTTCTATAACCATTGATGGATATGAGATGATATGAGATTTATCTACTCTTGGGGTGGATTAATTTTATATAATATTGTATATGGATTGGTTTAAAACATTCAAGGATAACATTAACTGTTGTACTAGAACAATTAGTTTCACGACTGATGATGGTTTGAGGCATATCTTTAATAGAGATTAGAATATAATGGTAGGTGAAATGGGCTTGTTGGTAGCAGTAGTCAGAACAATATCATACTAGTTGGCAACATTTTCTTTTTCATAAATAAAAGATATTGATAATAATATTTTTCCTGCATTGTTTAATTTGTTTCTATATGTTTTTCGTGAAAATTTATTAGGGTCTCTACCTATGTGGGAAATCCAGTTTATGATTGATCTCCTTCCAAGGACCAGTTCTATTTTACTTATATCTTATCAAATATTTCCAAAATAATTAAGGTAACTAAGTGTGTTATTGGACGATCTAGAAAGAAAATGGTTAGTTCATACTAGCATGGCTAAATTGATGACACATGTTTTGTTTGTCAATAATGTGGACAAAACTCTTCTATTGGGCTTGGTTTTTCTTAATCTTAACCATGTAATGATAAGAAATCAGCATGCACTTATGTAAATTGATGATTTGTTCAACAAATCAATGGGATAATGGTGGAGCTCTAATATTTACTTGTGATTAGGATATCACCAAAGGTAAGTTTCAAAGGTGAATGTTTTAAAAATAGATTACATGAGTAGATATAGCCATTTTGAGCATGTGGTAATGAATTTTGATCTTATGAATGAATGAGTAGTACTTATGGAATTGATGAATCAGATATTTCATAGGTATATGGAATCTTTTTTTGTTGTGTTTGTGGATGAAATATTTGTGTATTGTTTCACAAGGGATGAGAACAATAACCACTAAGAGAAAACGTTGTCAATCTTTTGTGATCGTCATCTATATAAAAACTATAAAAGTTTGATTTTTTTATATAAGATGAAATGACCCCAACCCAAGATTATGGAAGCTATTACCTAACATTATCACATTGGTATAATAAATAAGGAATTCACATCTTGAAATATCAAGCAGCTTTGTAGTTTGGGAAAACCAGAAATAGACATAAGTATTACATTACAACATGAAAGTGAAAACAACATAGCGACTCCTTTATAAACATCCATAACTTCTATATTTTCCCTATAATTCATTCATAATTTGCATCATCACATCTTTGGTAAAATTCAAATGTAATAAATATGTGATATGTGATGCTCAATGTGGGTAAATAATACAAAGGGAGATAATACAAGCAATAAGTCATAGTGAATGACTAAAAACACATTCCATATAAAAATAATCTTGAGTATAATTTGGTAATAAAAAAAATTCTATAAATAATTTCATACAAATAATCACAAGAGAATTAAGTTTAACAATGGATATTATACTATTCAAATAAAAACTTGGATTATAAATTACTTATATAATTATGAGGTAATTCATAATACAATAAATTGTAATCATACCATCTAGGCCTCAACAAAGACATCTAAAAATAAATTGTCATGTCCTCCTCTAAATCTATTTCTATTTTGTCTCATGAGACCTAAAAATACATCGAATGGATATAGTGTGACAAAAAATTCACTTAATAAGTCAGAAATATTCCTCATATTAATAGGGTTAAACATAAATAATATATTCATAAAAAATTTAATTTCCTTTCCCCAATCTGTAAACGTAATCAATAATCATTCCTATTAGTATAGTGTATGGTATCAATATAGCACATCCACAATAAAATAGATTAGAAGGAATTGAATAAAATATGGTAGATAATAATAATAAGATATCGATCTTAATAATTTATAATATTCAATATAGTTTTTGAAATATTTTAAAATACTATAATAAAATCCGTCAGAAATTCTTGAAAAAATACACTTTTTTACTTTGAAAAGAATAGTTCTTTTAAAAAAATGATTTTTATTTGTCATAAATATTTCTATAAAACAAGA
Source organism: Viscum album (assembly GCA_963277665.1). Lineage (NCBI taxonomy): Eukaryota > Viridiplantae > Streptophyta > Magnoliopsida > Santalales > Viscaceae > Viscum > Viscum album. The sequence goes on along the minus strand of OY728120.1, from coordinate 880,481,007 downwards.
AATGAAAAAAAAAATTGTCTTTATATATCAATATTAATAAATTTTTAAAATTAATGGTTTCCTAAAATAGATTTTTATAATACTTACAAATATATAATAAATCAAGAATTTCCCTTTAGTCAGGTTTGCATATAAGGACTAATTGATATGGGGACCTTGTAAAACATGTATTTCAACATAAATTAATGATTAACTGATATGGATAAATTTTTTGTAAAATATAAATGTAATTTAGAAGAACATTATAAAAATAATGAATAATTACATTTGTGTGAAAAGGTAGAATGCATAACTTGAATGAAAATGTAGGTTCAGGAAGAAACCTTACCTTATGTATGAAAGTGTTCTGAACATTTACTTAATGTCATAGATTGTGAAATTTGATTCAATAATAAATTAATTCATATACTATTTATCATGTATTTTATTTATTAAAATTTTATTATGTTCATTTCTATCCTTTTTGATGAGTTATGAGATTAAATTTCATTATTCAAGAGTGTTGTTATTCTTTGTTAGCATGATATGTTGAATTTTACATGTATATAGAAGATCATGTAAAATGGAAATAATTTTACATAATTTAAATGAAATTATATTAATGAAAATCAAGAATATTGAATCATATTGTATATTATTATTTTTCCATATATTAGAATGATTAATTATATATAACATTAATGATCATTGTTTAGATCATTTAGTCAGCTTTTGCGATCATCATGAACAAGTTATGTGTTATTAATTAATATCATGTATATATACTAGTTATAGAATTATAAATAACTCATTATATTGGTAATAAAATAGTATTTTACAAAAATTATTGTTTTATAACCATCCTTTATTGCAATAACAGAAAATAAATTTTCATTGTCCATGACTATGGTAAATCATCCCATCACAAATGATGTTTTCATTTTTTGAATAAATGGGAGGAGGTAAAGGGGTATGATGATAGATCATAGATTGACATATCGAAATTATATTATATATATATATATTATTGGAGTTATCATTCATTTTTGGACATAATAGGTAAGGATAGAATAAGAAGAAAGAAATTAAATTAATTTGAACGAGAGAAAAGATAAATTTACCTCTTCATTTATTATTCTTGAGATCTTCTTTAAATAAAATTGAAATGGTATTTTGGGGATACTAAAAATATCCGAACTTGGGGGGAGTTTTTTTAGTATAAATGGGTGGAATATAATCAAGGTTTACTATTTTGGATGTGTGTGGAGAATAGGTGGTGAGGGGTAGTTTTTATAGTGGGGGGAGATGAGTGTTTTTGAATATTTTATTAAGTTGATTATCATTTTGGAAAACACTACGAATAGTTTGAGAATTATTACTAAATATATTAAAATGATGAAGTATGGTTTGAGATTATGTGTGTACACCATCCAAACATCATCTATGACTTTATAATGTTGGAGTCGGGCTGTTATTTGTTAGAAATGGAGTATGATTTGTGTTTATTTTGAAACCACATTGGACTGATCAAGAAGATTTAAAGATAATAGATCTTACAATATAGGCCATAACATATGTTTATGGTGGTGAATTTTTCTAGAGATTTCCAAATTTTTGGGCCACAAAATCAAGAGTTTGTTTTTGGTAAAGGAAGGTTTTCTACAAAAGATGTATGTAGAATAGGATTTCTGAGAATAGTTCGTTGATCATGAAATATGGTATGTGGAATGGAGCACTAAAAACCACTTAGTGAGAGATGTTTATGGAAAGGAAAATGTTATGCAGACCGCGTAAGAGGAATGGTTCATTGAGAAACAGAGGTTCATGGTAAGGCTTGGGGTTCACAGATGGGAAATGGTCTATGGGATGGCATTTAATTCATTAAAATGAGGTAGAGTTTTGTGCAGCCATGAAGGGTATTGTTTACGGAAATGATCCATTTATTTTTGCTTCCACATAGGGAATATTGTTCATGGGAGATGCACAGTATGTGGTAAAATCTATCTCGTATCAAATATTTTTTAAATATTTTTTTAGAAAATTATGCAGAACTATTTTCTTATATATACTTCATTAATCCATTCATTAGAGAGTGGAACTATGATTAAAAATCCAAGAGGAATTAGGTAAATCCTAGAAGTTGTTCATGGAAAAAAAATCCCACAAAGGAGGCTTTAACTAGAAATCCAAAAAGAATTAGTAGAATTCAAGAGTGGTTCAAGGAATATGATATTCAGAATAAGGTTCAAAGAATAAGGTTCATAGAATATGGTTTTTGGATGACAGTTTATGGAGGAGGATTTGGTCTATAGGAGTATTTGGTCTATAGAGGAGAGGTAGTATGTGGACATGGTTTGTGAAGGATGTATGTGGTTGTGATTTTCAGAGGTAGTATGTGAAGGTGGTACATAGAGATGGATTGTAGTGGCAGAATGTAGAGGTGGTGCATGGATCAATGCGGTTTGTGAAGGAAGCACTCCTAATATGTGTTGCACTGTTGTATAAAAAAGAAGAAGGATAGTACACATAAGAAATGTTTGTGAAAAAACAGTTCACAGAAATGTGAATTACTTCTATATGTGAAAACCAGACTTCAACAGAGAATCTATCTATTGTTAAGGATGAATTTTTTTTATTGAAAACCCATTAATGTGACATTAATGTTGATAAAATGAGTTTAGATTCTCCCCAATGAAGAGAGGATTTGGGAGTCAATATAATTGATATGAGGTACACAATATGCTATCCTTAAAAAATTGTAAAGCCAATGCACCTGAAATAGAGTGACTGCTCTCAACTTTTGTACTGCACAACTAGTGAATATTAGTGGACTTTGGTATGATGGACAACCTATAAGTCCCTTTTACATGTACATATCCCTTAGTGGTGAACCAAATAAAATTGTTGTGTCTTTGTTTTGTAAGTGATTATTTTTATCTTCACTTTCTCATCAGTCAAGATTAACAGTTTCATACCAATGTGGGAAGAAGATTCATAAGTTTAGAAGAAATATTCAACACTTGGATTATCCACTCCCCTATGAGGGTCTTCTGGGGTCCATCAAGTGGTATCATTGTGTAAAGTATGTTTGTGTTAAATATGCCCGTCCTTTCTACTATGGAGAATATAGTGAATGTTAGGGGAGTCTCCCACTTTGATGGAAGAAACATGAATATTTGGAATAATAGGATGAGGTATCATCTAAAATCTCTTGGAATGGAAGTACTATTTTTAATGCACAAGTTATAAAGGTCTTCGATCCAACTTGGATATTTGTGACCGATACAGATTGAAAAATGCAAGAGGCAGATCCCATAGCACTTAATTCCCTCACTAGAGCTCTTTTTGATCAGATATATCCAAAGATGATGATTTAAATGTCATGAATGTTAATATGAAAAAACCCGGAGAATATTTATCATGGTGAAATAAAATCTAAGGAAGAAAAACTACAAGTTTTTCACAATAAGTTTGATGATTTAATGATTCCTACTAAAAAAAATGTAGATAATTTTTTCAATCGAATTACTAAAGTTATAGGAGAAATATGAGGACATGGTGAAGAAATCAAAGACATTGATACTGTAAAGATAATATTTAGAAGGTTTCTAATAATTTATAATGAAATGGTGTCCATCCTTGATGAATTGGTTCTTTCCAAACATTCTCTAGATGATCTACTGTGTAGCAAGGTGGCATATGAGATAATAGTCAAACCACAAGATAAATTAATTAAGTATGTAAGGAAATGATGTTCAAATCCATGAAAAGACATGAAATTTTAATTTATAGTATTTATGAATATAATGAGGAAAAATTAATACGTTCTCTAATTTGTAATAAATTCTATAAGGGAAAAGGGAAATCTGACAGTAAATTAACTCTGGAATGCTTTCGTTGTGGTAGAGACTGGAACATTGCTTCTCAGGGCACAAGAAATCATGTTGAAGAAAAAAGTGAATATGAAGACAAGTAGAATCCTTGGAAATGGTTTCTAAAAAAAACGGAGACTTTATGTCTTGTAAGATACTACATAAAAAGGTTCTTTATCTATTAATAATAAGATGACTATAGTTAATTCTTTGAGGAAGCTGAACCAAAATTTAAATATATAACTCCTTTATCAATGATGGCTATAGTTGAAAAATCATAACCATCAGGAGATAATTATCAAGATAATCTATTGACCATTGAGGTCGTTCTCAAGTTTCAAATAAAGGAATATTTGGTTAAGCTTGATAATCATTTAAATATATTAAAAAAGTGGAAATAAATTGTGGAAGAGTCATCAAAATATGTGGATATACTAGAATATGAAATTGATCAACTTGAGGAAGTAGTAGAGGAACATTAAAAAGCTTTTGAAATGTCATAATCTATAGTTGAACTAAATATCAGAATTTAAGAACTAGGAAATGACATTAATGACCTCACCTTGAGACTAGAGGAGAAGTCCAAAACTATTGAGGGACTCGAAGAAGATGTTTTTACTCTTAGAAGAAAACATGAAAGTGAATCATTTCAAAAAATAAACAAAGATGAAAATTTAGTGTATAAAATTCTCTGATGATGAGCTTCTAGAGAGAGCTAAGAGTGGTTCTAGTAGAGTTGAAATTTCCCTAAATGGTCAAAGACCCTTATTCATGAGAAACATTGACATTTTTTGTGATTCTAAAACATAAAATAAAAGAAGTAAAATGGGACATAATAAAGGAAACTTGAAAGTTAGACATATCACAAAGACACCTAATGTACAAAAAAATACTGTTTGAAATTAAAATTAAAGGAAGACTAAAAACTATCCTCATATTTCTTGAGATGATAAATCGTAAAATTATCATGTTATAGAAGTCTAAATGATGAGTAATTGAATTGAAAATACATTTCAACTTATGAAAATGTCTATTATATGGATACCTGGGACATACCTTGTCATACTGTGAAGAGGAATGGAGATATTCGAATATGGAAGAGCATGAACGTCAAAAAAGAAGAAAAAATTCATACTATAATTATTATAGAAGAAACTCTTTATATAGATACTCTTTTCATTGTTCTATCATTCACTAAAAATATGTTGATTTCATGTAGATGAATAACACGAACATTTCTTACAGAACCTAGAGACATGTCAATACTCACCAAATTGATGGTGTTGCTCTTAAAAATAAGTTGTATCTTATACAAGAAGAATGTGAGTATGAATAACCTAATCACATATAAGTGATATTTTAAAGTCTATATTTATCTTTCACTCAATCTATTATTTCATCAAAGGAAAAGAAGAAAATTGAAAAATCTACCCTTTTAGAAGTAACTCCCAAAGATATTAGGAATAGATGCATGTGGATTCTTGAGAGTGGATTACCATCCCATATGATGGGAAATATAGAACCATAAATGGATATCAATAAAATGGTTGACGGAACATTGGGATTTGATAATGATGGTGATTTGAATATCATAGTATGGGAAGTACTGAACTTTCTAATGGTGAGCCAATGAATACTGAAGTTCTTTATGTTGATAGGTTGTGTCAAAGTAACCCTATTGTTATCCAAAAATGTAACTTAGGACTTACGATGACATTCAATCAAAAGGGGTGAACAATAAAAGTATTAACATGGAATTATCTAATAAAGGGATGTAGAAAAAATGAAAACTTATATTAGGTTGATAGTAAAGAGAACATTAATTACATGACAGTTGAAGAAGAGAAAAACTTGTGGTACCTGAGGTTGGGTCACATCAATCAACAAGATATGGATATGAAATCTAAAATAAATATTGTCATGGATATCCGAAATATGATGTGTGAATGGGATAAGAATAATGATGCTTTTGTGTGAGGAAAGTTAGTGTGTAGTTCATATCTTCCAAATAACAAAATAGAATCAAATCCTCTTGATCTCATTCATACAGATATATGTGGTTCAATAAATGTTTCTGGAACATATGGATAAAGGTACTTCAACCTTTTCATTAATTATTATCCTAGAATGGAATGTGTGATGGTTATACATTGGTAATGACTTGTAATTAAATTCTTGAAAACATATCATTGATAATGACACTAGATGGACAATCAATGTTTTTGTGGTCTCACAATGAAAGAGTATATACATCCATTGAGTTTGAAAATTTCTTTCAGAAACATGGAATACAAAATTAGGTGGCTGTTGTGAGAACTCCACATCCAAATGGATTTTTTGAGCACCAAAATCTAAAAGTGAAAAATATGGACTAAACTATGCTACTTTAGAGTCATATCTCTTGATATTATTGGAAAGATGCTATTCAAGATTTATTTTATTTTCAAATCCGATTAGGGATTTTTATGGGAAAAACCAAGATACCATATGAGTTATTTCATGGACGGAATCCCCCTATGAAGTATTTTTATGTTTTTAGAGGTAAATGATTTATCTGAAACAAAGAATAAAATCACTTAATTTTTGATGATGCTCTCGATGATGGAATATTCCATGGATATTGATTTAATTGAAAACCCTGGAAATGTTTCAATAAAATGCATGGGAAAATTATGGAAAGTAGGGAGGTGAATATTGTTGAAGATAAAAGGATAAATGTATCAATGAATTCGTCTTCTACTTTGATAAAATATGGGGAAGAATGTGGACATGAAAGAGATCCAAATACATAAGTAGAGGAAGGAATCCAAACACTCAACAATCACATCATGATGATTGATAAGATGAATAATCAGAAGAGGAAACCATTCCTGAAGAAAATTCATCTAAACCACATAGGAGAAATTGAGGAGCATAAATTGATCATTCCAACATCATTGGGGTTTGTATAGCTCCCACAAAGACAAAGAGAATGAGTAATAGTGAATAATCTCCATTTCTATCTACTGTGGAACCTTTCTAATTTAAAGAAGCTATAAAGAATGAATCATTGGATAAATCCATGAATAAAAATTTCAATTAGTTCGATAAGAATAAAACATGGAATCTATTTTAAAGAACCATAAACCAGAATGTGATTGGTATTAAGTGGATGACTGAAGTCTTGAATCACACACTAATCTCACCGAGAAATTGAACACTCAAGCATTGAATTTCTTCAATACTCAAGTGTTCCTATGAACTGCAAGGTGATTCACTCAGCAAAGTCATTCTAGAAAAAATTTCTCACAATCCAGAATGATTCCAGTAAGACTGTCACATCACACAACCAATCTTGATTCTCAGTTCGAGAAATCATGACAGGAAGGGGATACGAAATTAAACAAGAAAGTGGAAAATAATCCCACGCAAGATCTGGCCCTCGCTTAATCTAACTCACAGACACGGTCTACCAAGGTTAATATAGTGAACGTGATCATGTTGATCTATGGATCTCCAGATTGTATTGGGTTTCATCAACTAGATCTAGCCCCGCAAATTATATCTCTATTTCTGGAGATTCGAGATCACAACGCGTGACGAGAAAGAAGAAACAACACAGACAATTAAACATAACTAACATCACAATTTAATTAACTAGACATGCAACACTACGAGTGTATTTACAGACTCAACATAGAACACAAAAAACAAAGAAGTGGGGGGATGGATAAAATGGAGGAGTGGGAACCCGTCTCCAGGTCGAAGATGAGTTCTATTCCGGTGAAAATGGTATGGAATGGGGCACGAACGGTGGCAGAGTCTCCTCCACCACTGCTGAATGATGCCCCCCAGGTACTCTGCTCCTGGCTCCCGGCCTTCACTTCCTCTTATTCGAAGATGAAAATAGAAAAATGAAGTAAACGACCTAACAGACAGCAGATCCACATGGCACACCTTTAAGCACACTTGTCACTAATTCCAAAGTGAACTCCCTGTAAGTGCAAACAACCCCTGAAACGAACTCACAAATCTTCTTGCGCCTTTTCCCATAAACTGTTTCTTTTATCACTACTTCAATGAATAGCTCCCCCTACACAAAACACAAAAAAACCAAAACAAGTAAAACTAATAAAAATGAAACTAAAATTAAATAACTATATATTAATATTATTAATTAATGAAAGAAATTATTAATATATATATATATATAATACTATAATACCTAAATTATTAGTAATATATATTTAATAACTATTTTATTTAATTAAAACATATGATATATAAAAACTTATATACTATTTATTATTACCCCTATTATTATTATTTTTTTATAGTATTTGATATATATATATATATATTATAATGTGTTATATTATATGTTATATATATAGTGTATTATATATATTATGGTGTTATTAAAATAATTGTCTTGATATTATAATTATAATAAAGAAAACAGGCTTGATTTTGGGGGGGATTGGTTCGTGCGGCGGAGGGTGTGTCGCGAGGATGAAATAGTGGCTCAGCAGGGGTTCGACTCAGGGGTAGAGCTTAAGGTCGGGCATGTGGTTCGGGGGAAGGTGAAAGAGGTGGGCGTGAAGCAGGAGGAAGGCTCGAAGAGATACTGGGGAAGGGTGATGCGGCTAAATGGAATAGCGGAAGTAGCGGCTCGAGTTCAGTGTGGAAGGAGGGGCACGACAGCATTCCAGCAGGGGGCACATTGACTCTTCAGCGGGTGGCGATGGGGTGGTCCGGCCAATGGAGAAGGATACAGGTCGCCCAGGGTTCAGAGTAAGACGTCATGTGCTCAGGGGGGTGTGCGGCTTGGCTTCAGGCATGGGATTAAGTGAAGCGGAACCTGGGGGATTTCAGTGAAGAGCATGACAGAGGTTGGGGTGAGGTACAGGGGTTGGAATAGTGTGCGGGTGGTGCGGGGGCCGAATATTTGGTTGCTGGTTCGAGGGTTTGCAACACGGCGGTTCAGAGGGAGGGTGATGTGTGGGTTAGGGTTTAGTAGGGGATTGGTTTGGCGCAGATTGGAGGTGGAAGGGAGCAGCATACGACTTCAGGGAGGAGGGATGGGGTTTGTCCGGTGAGATCGAACTAGCGATAGTAAAGGTTCGGCCAGGGTTTGTGAAGGGAGTATCATGTCTGGTATGCAGATTCAATTTGCTTTTCTGTTGTAAATGCTCTGTTCGATTTGCTGTGGAGATTTCTTTGGTGGGAATTTGCTGCTGTTGGGTGGTTTAGTGATGCTGCGGGCTACAGGAACAGAGGTGGGAAGGTGAGATTCAGAGGAGTGGAACAGTGAGGATTGAGAGGGGCGGAGGTCACCACTACTGGTGAGGATTGGTATAACAGTGAACTCGAGAAGTGTTGTATCGGTCAGGAAATAAAACATAACAGGGAGGAGGAAAGGGAGGTATCGGTGAGAAAAAAATATAACAGTGAGGTGTAAGCTGTATCGGTGAGGTAATAAGTATTGGTGAGGATGAGGTTGGGCTGATAGTGAGGAGAGTAATGGTGAGGAAATAAAAATGGTAACAGTGAGGTGGTAAAGGGAAGGTGTATCAGTGAGGTAGGTCACCGCTAAGAACAGAACCGTGCGACCGCAACACCTACGAACAAACATAACCAATAAAATTAAATAAATAAAATAATTTAATGAAACTAAAAATAAATAAATCAAATAATAAATTAAATTAAATATAATGTAATTAAAAACTAAAAAACAACAAAGTGAAATAATAAAATTAATGAAACATTATTTAAACCAATGAATAAATTTGGGTATAAAAAATAAACAAACTAAATTAAAAAACAAAATAAAAATATTTACAGCAACTTGGTTAAATTATTCAACCAATTAATTAAAGAATTAATTTAATTGAAGAATAAAGAATATTAAATGAATAAAATTAAATTGTTAAAACTAATTAAATTATTAAAAGACTAAAAACAATAAAATTTATTTATTTACAATTTAAAGAATAAGGCATTAATTAATTTAATAAATGAATTAATAAACTAACTAAAATTTCTAATTGGCAAGACTAAGTTAATTTAAGAATTAATTAAAATGATACTAATGCACATTAAAAAACATTTTTTACACTAAAATTGATTATTTTACATAGAAAAGTACAAAAAAACAATTATCAATTATTTACTAAAAACAATCATTTTGGTATAAAAAAGTCAATATAAATACAAAAAGGATGTGGCAAAGAGTGTGAAAACACTGCCACATCAAACTCCCCCACACTTAAAGCCTTGTTTGTCCTCAAACAAATACATGCCTTAGACTTTAATACAGAAATATAATTTGTGAGTTTCAGTTCAAAAGGTGCATGAATAAACTTTAATACCCAGAGGATCAAGAACAACAGTAGGTAGATCTTTTCAAAGGTGCTCAAAAATGTTCTCCTCCTTAGCTTAAAAAGCCCACTGGAAGCCAATAGCTTCAAAAAATCATACACTGTCAAGTATGTCATGCCTCCTATGTGTATTCATTAACTGTTCTACTTCACCTTCCAATTCAAATTCTAATTCAACGAGTGTTAACAGGTTAGATGAAGTGGAACTTAAAACTCAACCAAGGGAACCTTCCATTATCACCTTCCCCCAGGTTCCAAAAAATAAAGTTCATTAAATTGATCACTTTATTGATTCAACTCAATTGAAAACTAACCAAGTCAATTGCTCCCTTCTTCATATGGGTTCAAAATTCCCCTCACCTAAATGAATTCATTTTTGACAAGGGCACTTTATTTTAATCTTACCCAGCCACATTCTATGTGCATAGCACTTATTAAAATTGAAATTGGATTTATTTATTCACAAAAACACACCCAATGCATCTTGTCTCAGATACTCATCGTGGGATCCCATTTTCCCATTTTACTCCAGTTATAAAGGACATAATTAATAATAATTCCAATTGACTTCCTAAAATGATTGAATATAATTTAATAAAAATGTGAGTCCCATGGGTTCTAGTGAGAACATCATGTTACCCACAACCATGATCCTTACTCCAAAAAACCTATCAAGTCATACTCTTATCCTCGGTTCCTAAACAGAAAGGTTCATAGAGACAGTTAACAGTTGCACTCATCAATCATTCATATTTAATAGTTTCTTACTAAGTGCCACTCTTAACATCCAACAAACAGTTATCAACTAAACATATCAAAAATAAAGTACCATTGAACCTACAATGACCATCAAGTGATGAAAGAATTTGAAAATTTTCGAAGGAATTTTGAACCATTTTTTTTTGAAAAAAATGAAAACATTTGACCATTTTTTTAAACAACCACAAAATCTGGTTCAAGAAAGGGGAATTCAACATGACACTAGAATGACCCCTCTCTCCCACACTTAAAACCCAAAATTTTCCCCAATGTTGTTTTCTAAGGTGGACGACATATTATGTTCAATACAGATGGACATTTCAGCTGAAAAAGGATTTGGAGGGGTATCAATGAAGTTCAATTTTTTTCCAAACAAAAAGTGCGGGAAAATAAAAAAAAAAACAAAAGAATAACAGAAAATACCAACCCCACCAACCATCACCAGCAATACATACAATTATATTCCTAAACTGTTCATGCTTTAAATCCGTGTGAGCAGACAAAAGATTTTATTAATTTATTCAAATGGTAGCATGATTATCAAAGATGTGCAGCAGCAGCATAATGAAAATAATAATAGTGGGTGCAAGCATGTTTCATTAAATCAGCTCAAGTACATTCTCAACTAAGTAGATATTAGCAGCTAACACCCAAGAAAGAAAATACAGTCATTACTCATAGATTGGGAGGAACTCCCCCTCACTTAGTTCACAGCATAGAGTAAGAAATTAATTGAAAATGAAAAAGGTAGAACAACACTTCCCTGAATTATTGGAACTGAAGCAGGGCCTTCATCAACAGATCCTCTTCATTAACCATAAATTTCAAAAAATAAAAGTAAGATTTCTGAGTTTAAATTTAATGAAAATTAACCCAAGAGAGTGAATAGAGAGAAATGTTATCCATATGATGCAGTGGGTTTCTCCCTTGGGTTTTCTAGCCATATTTATGGTAGCGACAACTCTCTCTAACACAACAACAGATCATTAGGCACCATCAGCAGTTAAGAAATTGAACCAGAGAACAAGTAGCAGGGATGAAATTTATTGAAAAACATAAAAATAAAAGAGAAACTACTAAGTGACCATGGGTTAGTTTCCATGCAACACTGAGTTTAAAGTCCTTAGTTAGACTTCGATCAGCTCATTCTTCCAACAAAGATATAGCAGCCAAGACCTTTGGCTGCCCATCAAAGAAGTGGTTTATTCTTTGACTATTACCTAAGATAGGTCAATTATCATGTCCAACCAACAAAAAAGCTCTATTAACCAAGACTATAACAATTTTAAAGGGTCCTGACCACTTGGACTTAAACTTTCCTGGAAACAGCTTCAATCTTGAATTGAAAAGCAGGACCCTCTCACCAACCTTGAAATTTCGATTTTGAATGATTGAATCATGAAAAGCCTTTGTTCCTTCTTTGTAAATTTCAGAATTCTCATAGGACTCTCTTCTGATCTCATCCATCTCACTCAGCTCTAACAGTCTCCTCTCACGAGTAGACTTAAAATCAAAGTTAAGTGCCTTCACTGCCCAATAAGATCTCTAGTGTAGCTCAATAGGTAGATGACATGATTTCCAAAAGAGGATCCTATATGGTGACATACCTATAGGAGTCTTATAAGCTATTCTGTAAGCCCAAAGGTCCTCATCTAATTTTCTTGAACAGTCCTTCCTAGAGCTAGACACTGTTTTCTCTAAAATATGTTTGAGCTCTCTGTTTGAAACTTTTTCTTTCCCACTGGACTGTGGGTGATAAGTAGTACCTATCCTATGTGAGCACCCATACTTCTCCATAAAACCTTTGAACTTATAATTCTTTAATTGAGTACCATTATCAGTGATGAATTCCTGAGGCACACTAAATCTGGAAAAGATGTTTTTCTTAATGAATTTCACAACACTAGCAGCTGAGTTATAAGGCAGAGATACTGCCTCAACCCACTAGGAAACATAGTCCACAATAACCAAAAGGTACTCATTCCCATAAGAATATGGAAATGGTCCCATGAAGTCTAAGCCCCACACATCAAATATTTCAACCTCCAAGATACCTTTTTGGGGTAGTTCCTACCTTCTTCCAACATTTCCCAACATTTGACATTTTGCACAACCAATAACCAGACTCCTAGCATCTTTAAACAGTGTTGGCCAGTAGAAATCACCCTGGAAGACATTTTGAACCATACTTTCTCCTCCATGGTGGCCACCCCAAGGTGATGAGTGGTATCTCTCAAGTTGGGATAAAATCTCATCCTCAACCACAAATCTTCTCAAAATCCCATCAACACACCTCCTAAAGAGAACAAGGTCATCCCAAAAATAATATTTCAATTCAAATATAAACCTATTCCTTTGGTTGTGTGAAAGATCCTTGGGCATGAGTCCAGCATCCAGAAAGTTGGCATAGTTTGCAAACTAAACAGACTGCTACATAGAAGCAGCAAACAATTTTTCACCAAGGAAGGAAGTGCTGAGCTCTTTTGGTTCCTTACTTGGGGAATTGGGCAATCTGGACAATTTATCTGCAACTACATTCTCAACCCCTTTCTTATCCTTAATTACTAAATCAAACTCCTGTAGCTGCAAGGTCCACCTCATGAATCTGGGATTTGAGTCTTTTTTAGCCAGCAAATACTTAAGGGCTATATGATATGTGAAAACTATGATCCTTGATCCTATAAAATATTGCCTTAAATTCTCCAAAGCATACATTAAAAAAGCCAACTCCTTTTCAGTGGTAGAATAATTCTTCTAGGCATCATCTAGCATCTTTCTTGCATAGTAAATAACAAGAAGTTTCCTATCCTTCCTCTGTCCTAACACAGCTCCGACTGCAAAGTCACTAGCATCACACATAACCTAAAAAAGAAGTTTCCAGTCAGGAGTAGTGATTACAGGTGAAGTAGTCAACTTCTCCTTGAGAAAATTAAAGGCCTCTAGACATGTATAATTGAAGACAAAGGGTCTGTACTTAACCAGCAGGGAGAACAAGGGTCTAGTAATCTTAGAAAAGTCTTTAATGAACCTCCTGTAGAACCCAGCATGACCCAAAAAACTTCTAATTCCTTTGACATTTTCAGGTGGGGGAAACTTTTTAAGGACCTCAATTTTAGCATTATCGACCTCTATCCCCTTCTTAGAAACCTTATGTCCCAAAACTATGCCTTCAGTGACCATGAATTGGCACTTTTCCCAGTTTAAGGCCAAGTTGGTCTCTTGGCATCTTTCAAACACTTGTTCCAAAATTTTTAGACAGTTCTCAAATGTATCTCCAACAACAGAAAAATTATCCACGAACACTTCAATAATCCTCTCAATCATGTCTGAAAAAATTGCCATCATACATCTCCGAAAAGTGGCAGGAGCACCACAAAAGCCAAAGGTCATCCGCCGGTAGGAAAATGTACCAAATTGACAGGTAAAGGTGGTTTTCTCTTGATCCTCAGGTGCAATGGAAATCTGGTTGTAACCAGAATAACCATCAAGAAAGCAGAAAAATTCATTGCCTTCCAATCTCTCTAACATTTGATCCAAAAATGGCATAAGAAAGTGATCCTTTCTTGTGGCATCATTCAACTTTCTGTAGTCTATACAGAATCTCCATTTATTCACTGCACTAGTTTGGATTTTCTCATTCTTTTCATTAGTGACCACTTTCACTCTACTTTTTTTGGGTACCACCTGGACAGGACTGACCCAGGGGCTATCATAAATAGGAAAAATTATTCCAGCATCGAGAAACCTCATCACTTCTTCCCTCACAAATTCCTTCATGTTTGGGTTGAGTCTTTTTTGGGCTTCTACTATGGGATTACTCTCAAGTTACATTGGAATTATATACATACAGAAGGCCGGACTTATCCCTTTGATATCAGCAATCGACCATCCTATGACAGACTTGTACTTCCTCAAAATAGTAAGCAAATTCTTCTCTTGACTCACCTCTAGACTTGATGAAATAATCACAGGAAGGGTTGAATTATCTCATAAAAAGGCATATTTGAGATGGGAAGGGAGGGGCTTATGTTCAAGGGTGGGTGGTGACTGGATTTAGGGAAGACAGTTGGGCCTGGGTGGTACAAGGTCTTCATGCTGCATCTTAAAGAAGGTAGTAGACAAGGTTTTTTTTCTCAATATAAGAGCTTTCAAAAGATGTTTCATCAAACTCGGACTCCTATCTTGGGGTAAGAATGTGCTCCAAAACAAACTCCTCTATGTTCTCCAAGAATTCTTCCTCATATTCATCAAAAAATTATCTCTCCTTACTTGAGCTAATCCCCATGCAAAAGGCAGCAGGGACTTCAGGTTCACTGTTGATTTCAGCTATCATTCTGAGAAACTCTTCTTCCTCCTTATCAACACTACTCTCAGTACCTTACATCTCATTTTTTGGAAAAATTGGGTGGGTGGGTTATTGGATTTTTTAAACACATTGAATTATTCTTTCTGTTCACCCAAATTGAAAATCAGTTTCCCCTTAGACACATCTATCACAGCTCCCCCTCTGTCCAAGAAGGGCCTACCAAGAATGATATGAACCTCCTGGTCACACTCCATATCAAGGATAGGAAGGTCAGCAGGAAAAAAGTGTCTATCTACTCCCACTAACAAATCATCTACCCTACACACTGGATGAGTAATGGACCTATCAACAAGTTGTAACAAAACAGTGGTGGGTTGGGGAACTCCTAATATAAGTTGTTGAAAAAGTGACAGTGGAATCAGATTAATACTAGCACCCAGATCACACAAACAATTGAACTTTCCACCTCTATCCCCAAATGTGCAAGGGATGACAAAGCTACCAGGGTCTTGAAGCTTAGGAGGTATCCTATTCTGCAAGACTTCACTACACTCCTCTATTAAGATATAGGTGGAAAATTACTCTAATGAATATTTGTTTGAATAGATTTTCATGATTGATTTTGGATATGATGGGATTTGTATCAATGCTTCCAAGAATGGGATATCAATGTTCAGCTTTTTAACCACTTTCAAAAATTTCAACAGTTTAGAATCATGAATTGGTTTCTTAATTATTTGTGGGAAGGGGATTGCAAGGGTATTATTCCTCACAATTGGGGGAATTTCTACAGTTTCTTAGTCAATAACTTTCTTCCCTTTATTGTCATTGTTTTTCAGTCCATTTTCTTTGGGTTTTTGAGTTAGAACAGCAGGAACTGGAGGAATTCTAGTGGTTCTTTCCAGTTTTCCAGATTTAGGTATTTCTGATTTGGGTTTCCAGCTTCATCCAGTTTCTCATTTTCAGAATTTTGGGGTTCTTTCCTAGGATCTTGGTGAGTTTTGAGACCATTTATGGTGGTCACATCCATGGAATTCTCCCTAGGATTGGCTTCAGGGGTGCTGGGCAGCCTACCCTTTTCTCTATTGCTAGAATCCCCATCCAACTTCCCCATTTGAATTTCCATGTTTTTCATTCTAGCATCCATTTTAACTTTATCAAAATCATTTTTGGTCTTTTGTTCATCAAACCTCCCTATCAACTGATGGAACATATCTCTCACCTCATCTTTTGAGTTGGATGACTCAGCCTTAGGTTGGGGTTGGGGTTGGAATTGCTGCCTAGGAGGCAGCTGGAATCTAGGAGGGGAAGTGGGTCAGAGGAATCCCTGCTCCCTCCATGACAGGTTCAGATGGTTCCTATACGCCTGATTGTAGGTTTTGGAAAAAGGATCATCCCTAGGTTGCATCCGAGGTCCGTAACCAGCAAAGCTGGCACTCTCATGAGGATGGACAATCATATCAAAGTATGTACAATAGGTTTGAGAATGGCCATACATGCCACAGTGGTTACACTGCTCCTTAAGGATTTGATGTGGGTTCTCATTAAAGAATTCAGCAGCTTGGGCTTCATCTTGAGGTGCAGGGTTGGTTTAATTTCTACCAATGGTTCTACTCCTAGAGAATTTGTGCTGGGAATTCTAAGATAATGTGTTAAAGATCTTTTTGAGCTCCTCAGAAGTCCTATCACTAAAGCCTCCTCCAGAAGACTAATCCACCAAGGTTTGGTGATAAGGGGTGAGCCTATTGTAGAAGGTGTCTATGAGGAATTGAGGTGTACATTGATGGTTTGGACAATGCCTAAGTAACCCTCTAAACCTATCCCAGGATTCATGAAATAGTTCTCCCTCATCCTTAAGGAATCCAGTGATTTTGTGCCTAATATCAGATGTCAAACTTCTTGGATAGAATTTCATTGTGAAGGCATTGTAAACTTGATCCCAGGTGACAAAGATATCTTCCTATAACTGTTGGAACAAAGACCTAGCATTGCCCTTGAGGCAGAATGGGAACACTCTCAATTTAAGATCTTCCTCAGTGAGACCTCTAAGTGGTAGTTGCTGGACACTAAATAGAAGGCTCTAATGAAGTCTAGAGAGTCTTCACTAGGAATTCCACTGAAGGTGGGCAGCTGACTAAGCATGGATTTCTTGATCTCATAATTCCTGGACCTAGGAGAGAGTCTAATTCAAGAAGGGTTGCTAGACACTGAAGGTAACAAGAACTCACTCAAACTATGCCTCTCATCTATGTCATTCCCAGGTCAGTTCATCGATCTAGGTTGGTTTAAATTCTCAGGAAGTGGGTTGTTCAAGTTTTCATTTATGTTATCTTCCATTTTAAACTTGTCTTTGTTCTTTTTCACTTCTTTGAGGTTCTTATCAATCTTAGGGTTACCAGGTACTGAGTGTTCAGACTTAGACCTAGTTTACATGAAGGTTCACAATTTTTGTTTTGAATTTTAATTTTCTTTTTGCATATTTTCTTTCAAAATTTTTTAAATTTTTTTTGATTTTTTATGTGAATTTTTGTTTGGTTTTTTTAAAATGCACCTAGCCTCCCAAAAAACGGCACCAAAACTTGATGGGAATACTTGTCACAAGGACAGTCAGGCTTAAATTTATAAAGACCCCAGATATAGCACAGTGGCTAACCTCAGGGTCACTCTCAATGAAGCAGTGTCGAGTGACTAAGTGGTCATTCCAAAAATCTTTTTGTGTTTTTAACTACTTTGAAAACATAAAAACACACACCTATGAAAACTCTAATCAGTTCTGAAGAGCACAGTGGATATGGAAACAATGAATGAACAAATATGGAAAACTGAAAAAATAAAGAGACACATGACAAGACCAAGAAAATAAAGAAGATAGAGACACAACAAAAAGCACAGAACTAACAAATGACACCAAGACATAGAAGAAAAAATTTAGTGGGAACAAGGCTAGACCCAAGTTAATTCACCCTCTACTACCTATCCTAGATCAGAATAAGAAATTAATCATCAATTCTCAACTTTTCTCAGTGCATGACTAATGTCTCGGATCACACACCAATCTCACCGAGAAATTGAACACTCAAGCATCAAAGTTCTTCAATACTGAAGAGTTCCTCCGAATTGCAAGGTGATTCACTCAGCAAAGTCATTTTGGAAAGAATTTCTCACAATCCAGAATGATTACACTAAGAATGTCACATCGCACAACCAATCTTGATTCTCAGTTCGAGAAATCAAGACAGGAAGGGGAGACAAAATTAAACAAGAAAGTGGAAAATCTTCGTACGCAAGATCTCACTATCTCTTAATCTAACTCGCAGACGCAGTCTACCAAGGAGAATAAAAAGAACACGATCACGTTGATGTGTGGATCTCTAGATCGTGTTGGGTTTCATAAACCGGATCTATCCCTGCAAATTAAATCTTCATTTCTGGAGATTCGAGATCACAACGCAAGACGAGAAAGAAGAAACAACACAAAAAATTAAACATAACTAACATCACAATTCAATTAAATAGACATTAAACACTACGAGTGTATTTACAGATTCAACATAGAACACCAAAAATAGAGCAGCGAGAGGATGGATGAAATGGAGGAGTGGGAACCCATCTCCAGGTCGAAGAAGAGTTCTATTCCGGTGAAAATTGGATGGAATGGTGTGCGAATGGTGGTAGAGTCTCCTCTAAAACTACTGAATGATGCCCCCCCGGGTACTCTGCTCTTGGCTCCCGACCTTCACTTCCTCTTATTCGGAGATAAAAATAGAAAAATGCAGTAAATGACCTAAGAGACACCAGATCCACGTGGCGTTCCTTTTAGCACACTTGTCACTAACTCCAGAGTGAGCTCCCTGTAAGTGTAAACAACCCCTACAACGAACTCGTGAATCTTCTCGCGCCTTTTCTCTTGAACTGTTTCTTTTATCACCACTTCAATGAATAGATCCACCTACACGAAACACAGAAAAACCAAAACGAGTAAAACTAATAAAAATGAAACTAAAATTAAATAAATATATATTAAAATTATTAATTAACGAAAATATTTATTAATATATATATATATATATATATATATATAATTCTATAATAACTAAATTCTTAGTAATATATATTTAGTAAATATTTTATTTAATTAATCAATATGATATATAAAACTTATATACTATTTAATATTACCCCTATTATTTTTTTTGTATATTATTTGATATATATATATATTATAATGTCTTATATTATATGTTATATATGTAGTGTATTATATATATTATGGTGTTATTAAAATAACTAGATTAATATTATAATTATTATAAAGAAAAAAATGGCTGGATTTGGTAGGGGATTGGTTCAACGTAGATTGAAGGTGGAAGGGAGCGGCAGACGACTTCGGGGCGGAGGGTTGGGGTTTATCCGGTGAAAACGAACCAGGGAAAGTGAAGGTTCGACCAGGGTTCGTGAATGGAGTTTCATGTCTGGTATACATATTCAAGTTACTATTATATTGTAAATTCTATGTTCAATTTGCTGCAGAGATTTGTTTTGTGGGAATTTTCTACTGCTGGGTGGTTTGGTGATGCTGCAGGCTACTGGAACGGAGGTGGGAAGGTGAGATTTAGAGGAGTGGAACAGTGAGGATTGAGAGGGGAAGAGGTCACCATTACTGGTGAGGATTGGTATAACAGTAAACTGGAGAAGTGTTGTATCGATGAGGAAATAAAACATAACAGTGAGGAGGAAAGGGAGGTATTAGTGAGAAAAAAATATAACAGTGAGGTGTAAGAAGTATCTGTGAGGTAATAAGTATCGGTGAGGATGAGGTTGGGCTGATAGTGAGGAGAGTAATGGTGAGGAAATAAAAAGGGTAATAGTGAGGTGGTAAAGGGAAGGTGTATCAGTGAGGTAGGTCACTGCTAAGAAAGGAACCGTCCGACTGCAACACCTGCGAAAAAACCTAACCAAGAAAATTAAATAAATAAAAAAATTTAATGAAACTAAAAAAAATAAATCAAAAAATAAAATAAATTAAATATAATGGAATCAAAAACTAGAAACAACAAAGTTAAATAATAAAATTAATGAAAATTTATTTAAACAAATGAATTAATTTGGGTTTAAAAAATAATCAAACTTAATTAAAAAACAAATTAAAAATATTTACAGCAACTTGGTTAAATTATTCAACCAATTAACAAAAGAATTAATTTAATTGAAGAATAACGAATATGAAAAGAATAAAATTAAATTGTTAAAACTAATTAAATTATTAAAATAATAAAAACCAAAAAGAGTTATTTATTTACAATTAAAGAATAATGCATTAATTAATTTCATAAATGAATTAATAAACTAACTAGGATGAAAAATTATAAGAATAAAAGAATAAATAAATAAAAGTATAATTAGCGAGACTAATTTAATTTAATAATTTTTTAAAATGATACTAATGCACATTAAAAAACATGTTTTAAACTAAAATTGATTATTTTACACAGAAAAGTACAAAAACAAAATAATTATGAATTATTTACTAAAAACAATCATTTTGGTATGAAAAAGTCACTAAAAATACACAAAGGATATGTCAAAAAGTGTGAAAACACTTCCACATCATTTTCTGATACTAACAAGGCTAGATATGTTTTTGAAAGAAAGTCCAAAATTTGTGGAGAATTTTTTATTGGCACAGAATGCGTGGGTTGGTTGAGTAAGAAACAAGAAATCACTTCTCTCAGTACTGCTAAAGTAGAATATATCTCCTCTACAAAAGATTTAAATCAACTACATTGATTGAAGAAATAGCAAACTGATATTGGCAAGGAGCTGAAACAACCAATGGTGATTCCCTATGATAAAGAGAGTTTAATTGATCTTAAAATGAATTTCATTAATGATTCTCATATGAAACACATTTAAATTAGATATCACTTCATCAAGTAAAAGTTTGAACAAGGAATGATTAAAATGGATGATGTTTGAACTAATGATCAAGTTGCTGATCTACCGACCAAGCCATTGTCAGCACATGTGTTTGAGAAGCATCAGTTAAACCATAGTGTTCATCCACATCCCCATTCCTGAGGATGTTATGAATATCCCCTCTCCCTAGTTTTATTATCTATATTAATCTATTCTCTAATGTATTGAATGTTTATGGTGGAGATATGATACAAGGGGGCATGTTCTTCTAGCACTATAAGTCAAAATTTTATTCCTTGGGTTTATTAACAATAGGTGAGAATAAGGAAATTAAATGGTTTATGGTTCAAATAAAGAGGATGAAATATGAAAATATTTTATGGTGGAAAGATGATGGAGAATAAAGGAATTAAAAATTGTTACTACTGGGGATAATGATGAGTTACAGAAGGAATTTTTTTGAGACAATGAGAATGGAGAAAACAATTTGGATTGTGGTATCAAAAGAACCAAATTCATGATTCCCATCTTGTTTTATACTCATAGCATTTCTCACAGAGACTTAGAGAGTTGGCTAAGTTGTTTCTCATTTATCAGGTTTTGGATGTTTCTTCATTGAATTTATTTTCATATTTCCAAAAAACCAAAAGGGGAAGATTATTGGAACCAAGGCTATTCCTTTCTTAAAATAGAGTGTGGTTTGTTTTTTTCAATAGAATTTGGTTTGATCAAGCATTTTTCAAGTCATTTGATCTTATAGTACATACCAACACAAATGTTTAAGGTGGCATAGATTCCCAGGGTTTTCTAAATTTTTGGGTCTCAAAATAAGGATTTTGTTTTATGAAAAGGAAGATTATCCCGCAAAGGCAGTATGTCAAAATGGGATTTCCTAGAACTGTATGTAGATCATGAAATAGGGTATATGGAATGGTGTACCATGAACCACATACTAGGAATAGTTTGTGGAATGGAAAATGGTATGCATACCGCGTATGGGGAATATTTTTCTGAGAAGAGAAGGTTCATGGGAAGGATTTTGGTTTGAGGAAGGATAGCGGTTTGTGGGATGGTGTACCATTCATGAAAACAAGGAGGAGTTTTGGGAAGCTAAAAAAGGGGCCATATTCTAAAACAATGTAGTTATTTGGGCCGTCACATATGGATAATGACAATACCCAAACTAGGATGGAAATATGTTTCGCGAGAGATGCACGGTACATGATAAAGGTGGTGTCATGTTGGAGATTTGGTAAATCTTGATTTAGCAGAGTAGATAAAAATATTTTAATATATAAGGAGAAATAATCCATTTAATAGATAGTGGAATGAAGATTAGAAATCCCATTGGAATTCAGCGAAGTCTGGAATTTGTTTGTGCGAAGACAATCCCGCAAAAAAGACTTTGATTAGAAATCCAATAGAAATTTTCTGAAGTTCCAAACAGTTTGTGGAAGATAGTTTCTGAAAGATGGTTTTCAGAAGATGGTTTGTGGAATATGGCTTACAGTGGATAGTTTTCATAGGAGTATTTGGTCTCAGGAGGAGTTTGTCTATAGATAAGATGAATTACACAAACACGGTTTAAGAAAGGAAGTACATGATTGTGGTTTGCAGAGGCATAACGTGAAGGCGGTATGAAAATGCAGTACCTAGAGGTGGTATGCCGAGCGTCATGGTTCACAAAGGAATCACTCATAGTATGCAGTGTAGTGCAGTATACAGAGGAAGAAAGAATGTACATAGAAGACATGTTGGTAAAAGAACAATTTGCAGAAAAGGGAATTACTTCTACAGGTGAAAACATGACTTCAAAAGAGCATCTATCTACAGTTGAAGATGCATGACTTGATATCAACCCATTTAAGTGACCATTATGTCAAAGCTGAGTTCTGATTCATTCCAATATACCAAGCAAGGTGGATTCAACGTAAGTGATCTGATGAATGCAATGTGTTATCCCTAAAACCTTGTAAAGGAAGTGTGTCTGGTACAGAGAGATAGTGCTAAAATATTTTACTCCATATCTAAATAAGATTAGTGGACATTGGTACAACCAAAAACCTATCATATGATTCTCCTTGGATGTATCCCTTAGTGGTGAACCAAGTAAAATTGTTCTGTCTTCGCTTTGCATGTGATTGTTTGTTTTCAGCACGATCTCATCAGACATATTTAATTAGATCCTTCCAATATGGGAAAAGATCCATTAGTTTAAAGGAACATTTTGGAACCCTGATTCACCACTCCCCTATTAGGGTGTTCCAGGATCCTTCAAACAATTCTTGTATTTACTAAATTATGTAAATTATCGTATTTCACTATTCACAAAAAATCAACTATTTTAAAAAAATCCCAAAAAATAACCCTAATCATTATTTTATGTATAGAATAAAAAAAATGAACAATATTTTAAAAAATAATTTTTTAAATAAGAGACATTTATTTTAAAATAATCATTATTTAGATGAAAAATACAGATTTTAATATTATAACTATTTTTAGGAAATATTGAAAAATTAATTAAGGTCATTTAAAATTTTCTATTAATCGTAAGACAAAAAAATGTAATATTTTGAGTATATTTTATGAAATTATATTTTCAATTAAATGATTATATTAATTATAAAAAAGTAATTAAATATTTATAACATACAAAAAATAAAAACACTTAATTTTTAATTTTAAAAACATTTATTTAGTCAATACATGATATAAATATACCCTATTTTTATTTATAAGATAGATAAATTTTATTTACACTTTAGCGGGTGAGTTTACTATTATATGGGCCAGGTTACTATTTCTAATGGTTACATTGCTATTCAAATGGTCATATTTAATAGTATTTTATATTTTGAAACTTGATGTTATGTGAAGAATAGTATATTAAATATGATATATTTTAAAAAGTGTATAATGTAAGATCTTGATGTGTTAAATTATTCCCTCCTATGAAAATTTCATCCTCATAATTTCACAAATGTCACCTTATTAAAATATTTGGGTAGTTCTTCAGCATAAATTCCATCGACTCCAACATCGCTTATTCAAATTTATGATTTTCCAAAGTCCCTTTACCAACCGATTTGTCTGATTCTTCAACACCTACTCTCTAGTTTCCATAATCTATATAGTATATTCAAAGTAAGATTAATTATGTTCTAATTCTATTCCTTCAAAAGTGATGATATGTGTGGGGTCTGACATATACATCCTTAATAATTAGATGTCGAACACAGTGTAGAATTTAGAAATTCTAGGTGGAATTCTCAAATGATATTCCACATCTCCAATTATATCTAGGATTTCAAAATGTCCTATGTACCTATGGCTTAGTTTCCATTTCATTCCAAATATTGTTATACCCTTCCTTGGAGATACTTTTAGGAAAACATTATCTCCCCTTGCAACTCTAAATCCATTATTCATTAATTAGTATATATTTTTTTGTCAACTTTGAGCCTCTTTGATATTGGTGTTATTAGTCTTTACTATTACTATTTTTTCCTCCACAAGTTCTAGGCCTAAAAGTTTCATTTCAACAACTTGATCTGAACATGTTCATGTATGAAATATCATTCCATATAATGCCTCATGTGGTTCCATTTGGAAACTTGAATACAAACAATTATTTTAAGAAAGCTTTATTATAGGTAAATAATGATCCCAAATACCATGAAAGTCATGTGATATTGATTTTAACATGTCTTCAAAATTTTGGATCATCCAATTTGGCTTCCCATTAGTTTTGGGGTGATAATATGTAATAAAATGACTCTCATTGTCTAATGGTTTCTAGAGGATTTTCTATAATTTTTATGTATGTCATGGATCATGATCAACCAAAATTTAAATAGGTAGTCCATGAATTTTTAAAATCTAATTTATATTGAGTTTTGCAAGGTTCTATATTGTAAAATCTTCCCTTATAGTGAGGAAATGTAAGGATTTGGTAATTCAATAAACCATTACTCATATTGCATAATTCTCTCTTGGACTATTTAGTAATCAATTGAAAAAATCCATAGTAATGTCATCCCATTTACATGTAGGAAATGGAAGAGGTTTCATGAATCATCTTGGATATTGTCTTTCAGCCTTTACCTTTTGACAGACTAAACATCTTGATACATAATTTGAAATTTCCCACTTCATATTATCCCACCAGAAATATTCCTTATGATCTATATATATCATAGTTCTACTAGGGTGTATTGTGAAATCAGAGATATGAGAATCATACAGTAATTCCCTCTTCATATCGGGTATAATAGGAATACAAATCCTCTCCCAAAATTTCAAGATGTAATCTTCATATACGATGTATTTCAATTTCCCATCATTCATACCTTTAATTTTTTTGAATATTTTTTTCTAAGACTGATGACCTTCAATCCTTTTCAATAATAGTAGTTTCACAATCATTTAAATAATTAATGATGCTTCATCATCCTTGATAATTACTGTATCCATTTTTACTATATCCTTGTACACATAGACCTTTTTAATCTTCTTTTTGTGCATAGTTCTATGATCCTTCTTTATCAATGAATTTTCCACCTTATCTCCTTCCATGGGAGGTATTTTATTGAAAAATCATAATCCGTGAGTAGTTCAACCCATTGAGTTTCCTCATGTTTAGTTATTTTTATAAGAATATATATTTCAAACTCTTGTGATATATATTCATCTCACTTTTTTCACCATAAAGATAGTGTTTTCATGTTATTAGGAAAAAAGATTAAAGCTACTGACTCAAGATCATGAGATAGATTGTTTTGTTCAAGAGTTATTAAATTCATTGATGTATTTTCAATAACTCTATAATTTTTTGTAAGTACACTACAATGTAATTTATCTGATGCATCACTATAAATTAAAAACCCATCATTTCCCGATGGTAGATTCAAGATATGAGCATTCACTAATCTCATTGTTTCGCGCGGAATCCGGGGATGACCTCCTGGACGGGAGATTCAAACGTTCCGATCGGTTTCTAACGGGTTTGTTCGTAGAACCGGAAACATCCAATGATTCCACATCCGTTTGGACCTACTTTCCAAAGGCAGGCGCTCATTAGCTTGTGGGCTAATGAGGCTTAGGAATTTGCATTGGTTGAGAGGATGGGAGGTCGGACTCATCACACCTTTTTGAGGGGAATTATTGTCTACTCCGGGACTCTCTTTATATATTTAAGTTAAGTTCGTGAATCCTTATTACATTACCAAGTATAAAATGAGCTTTCCTTTAGTTTTAACAATCAATGATTAAATATGCAAGAAATTTAGAGAATCTTTTATATGTATTCGAGGTTCTTCATCAATATAGAATCATCTATATTTGTTTAGAGATTCTTGGTCAATGGTATCCTTCAAAACATTTATATAAAAGTCTCTTGGTCATTTTGATGACCAGGCTGGTTTTAAAGCCACTCAGTGGGGCACTTGAAGTTTATCGTCATTCAGAAGGACAGAGATTATTTCAATGTTGGGATCGAACCCATGAATGGGCTACCTACGTATCCTTTGTTTTGAAAAAAGGAATCATAACCCACGTAGTTCGAGGAATGGGATATGATGTTTTATGATTGATGGCTCAAAGATGAATGTCATAATTACTTTTACACTCTAAGCTCACGTGAGTCATGCTCGGTGTGAGAAACAAGAGGTATTGGTAAAATTTAGACAATTGTGCCATAAAAGATGCAATCATAAGAATTTGTTTTGGGGCTTATGTATAGATGACTGCCCAGATAGGTGAAGGTTTAGGATTTACTTTTAGGAAGAAAATCCATGAACAGGGTCCACAAAGTTATATGTGCTTCATGGAGATTTGAATGCTCTAATCTTGGGGCTTACTCCTAAGGAGGATGCCCAAATTAGGAGGGGACTTATGATTGGGTTTTATTCCTGAAAAGGAAACCCAAATCAAAGGGAATTTATGACTGGTTAAGAGAAATTTTAAGAGACTTGTGGCTTACTCTTAAGAAAGATGCCCAAGATTTATGACTAGGACTTATTCCTGAGAAGGAAGCCTAGGTTAGGGGACTTGGGGCTTACTCCTGAAAAGGAAGCCCAAGGTTATGACTGAGTCTTATTCCTGAAAAGGAGACCCAGGTTAGGGATTAAGGTTTGGGGCTTACTCCTGAGGAGGATGCCCAAGATTAAAGGACTTTGATTGGGGCTTATTCTTAAGGAAGATGCCCAAGATTCATGACTGGGACTTATTCCTGAGAAGGAAGCCTAGGTTAGGGGACTTGGGGCTTACTCCTGAAAAGGAAGCCCAAGGTTATGACTGAGTCTTTATTCCTGAAAAGGAGACCCAGGTTAGGGATTAAGGTTTGGGGCTTACTCCTGAGGAGGATTCCCAAGATTTAAAGGACTTGATTGGGGCTTATTCTTAAGAAAGATGCCCAAGATTTATGACTAGGACTTATTCCTGAGAAGGAAGCCTAGGTTAGGGGACTTGGGGCTTACTCCTGAAAAGGAAGCCCAAGGTTATGACTGAGTCTTATTCCTGAAAAGGAGACCCAGGTTAGGGATTAAGGTTTGGGGCTTACTCCTGAGGAGGATGCCCAAGATTTAAAGGACTTGATTGGGGCTTATTCTTAAGAAAGATGCCCAAGATTTATGACTAGGACTTATTCCTGAGAAGGAAGCCTAGGTTAGGGGACTTGGGGCTTACTCCTGAAAAGGAAGCCCAAGGTTATGACTGAGTCTTATTCCTGAAAAGAGGAGACCCAGGTTAGGATTCTCTCATCTTAAAGGATGAGGTTGAATGAATGAACTCTCAATCTTTGGTGACATAAAGATGTTTAAATCATTAGGTTTTGAGAGATATTTCACATAATTCCTTTCAGATAAGGATGTCAAATCAAGAAATCATGCCATAAATGGCTTTGAAGAGTATCTTGAAGACTGAATCTTGAATAGGAAGGGTGAAATGTCTTAAGAGGGGTGAAAAAGGGCAAGATGGGCACCCAAAAAGATAGGGGCGCGCAAGTATTGAAGGTCGCGCAAGTCCTGCGGCGGCGCGCAAGTATTGGTCGCGCAAGTATACTTGCGCGACATAAGGGATACTTGCGCGATTTTCAACCAGAGTTGAATTACTTGAGCGACTCTTTACTAAACCCTTTCCCAT
The DNA here is from genome assembly GCA_963277665.1 of Viscum album. Lineage (NCBI taxonomy): Eukaryota > Viridiplantae > Streptophyta > Magnoliopsida > Santalales > Viscaceae > Viscum > Viscum album. Next base: position 880,452,673 of record OY728120.1, on the reverse strand, counting down.
CCTCTTGAGGTTCTTCCAGAAGAGGGACGCGCAAGTTATATTGAAGGAATTAAGTCGGCGCGCAAGTGTTTGATAAGTTTCAACACTTAGGCCTTCCTTCTTCCCTTTAGATCTTCCATTCTAGGTAAGAAATTACCTTAGAAGTGTTCTGGAAGCTTTGAGAAGAGACTTGGGCGTCGGGAGCTTTGATCCGAGTTTCTGGGAACTGATCTCTTTGAATGGGGGGCCCACAGGGTCTATTTATAGGCAAAAGAAGACCCCGGGCGGTTATTGGGCGGTTATCAGATCTGTCGCGCAAGTCCCTTGCACGACCATGAGGGGTCGCGCAAGTGTTGAGGCGGCGCGCAAGTATACTTGCGCGACCAAGAGGGAACTTGCGCGACCTCTGGGCAATGCTCTCCTTTTTCATCCCTTTGTCGATTTTTGATGTTTCTTCAAAGGATTAATCACTTTGAGCTCAGATATTCCCTTTTCCGAACTTCAGATTCCGTGACGAAAGGAGCGTCAACAAAAGTCCCCCCTCAGAGTTGGATCCGGAGAGAAAATGAGGATTTGACTCTGAGGAAATCGAATCCCTCAAAGGAAAAGGGGGCGCGCAAGTCTTCAGGGCACAGAAGGCAGCACGCAAGTGTGCTGGAACTTGAATTTTATTCAAAGTTCCTTTGTCTTTTGTGTGGGCAGTTTAAAGTCATGCACGCCGGACATAAAGTGGCTAATGTTTAAGGTCGAAATAGCTTTGACCGAAAATGGATTAAAATGGATTCAATTCCTTGATAATTTATCTGAAAACAAATTACCATACTCAAGTATGAGAGAAAATATGTAAACTATGACTTAAGAATATTTGAATCTGAGGAATGATATGAAAAAGAGCTAAAATAGCATTAGAAGAAGTAGTTTCCAAGAATGAAGTTACTATTATTTAACAAAACCCGTTAGGGGGTTGAAATATGCAGGGCCACCTATGGGCATTGGCTGCATAGTCAAATAAAATAGCATCTTTTGGCTGACAAGTCTGTTATGTGGACTGTTTATGCAAGGCCACCTATGGGCACGTGCTGCATAGTTAGGCAAAAGAACTCTCAGAAATTTACTTTCCTAGTGCTAAAAGCCAGTGAAAGTTTATGGAGATTCAAATTTTCTAAAGCATAGAGTTTGTTGTATGGAAAGAGGTACTTGAATATGGAGAAGATATTTTCAAACAAGAATATCGAAGAACTGGATGAATATCACTCCTACGAAGGTCTGACCCAAACGTAGGGAAGAAGAATAAACCATAGACTTGAATACTTTCAGATCATGAAAAAGGATATGGGACAAATACGTTAAGGATGGCTATTTTTGCGGATCCCTACATACTGTCGTTTAAGACAAATAAGGACAAAAGAGGCATTCTTCCCAAGAATGAAGTTACTATTATTTAACAAACCCGTTAGGGGGTTGAAAACATGCAGGGCCACCTATGGGCATTGGCTGCATGGTCAAATAAATAGCATCTCTTGGCTGACAAGTCTGTTATGTGGACTGTTTATGCAAGGCCACCTATGGGCACGTGCTGCATAGTCAGGCAAAAGAATTCTCAGAAGTTTGACATTTTTGTGACCATAAGTCATGAAAAAGGGTTATGAAGATCTGAAAATATTTAAGGTTAGGATTATAATACATAAAGATGGGTATTTTCCAATGTATATAGAGATACATAGGTCAATGAAAACCATAATCATGTTGTGGCTGGGTCCTGAATTGAAACTTGGACTTCACTACGTATCTCATAAGAATGAGAATCAAGCCATACGTAGTTCTTGAAATACAGTTTAACGTCGTGCAGGACGAAAGGATGAGTGATCTTAGTTTTTGGGGTCATAGAATTCGGACCATTATAATGAATACACAGTGTGTGTTTTCATGAGGACTTTTCAGTCAAGGGACTGAAAGTGAAATTTGGGGTTAGGCCCAAAAGACTTGGGACTGGATTCGAGGGACACTCGAATGTTCCTACGTATCCCATAAAGATGGGAATCAAGTCCACGTAGTTCTAGAAATACCCTTTGTACAAATTTGGTTCGTACATGTGAAGGGTGAAAAGGGACTTTAGTGCAATGATGGTTTTAACCTAAGATAAAAAGTTTAGGCATTACCATGTATGTACGTAGTCTTTTTGAAAATGAAAACCATGATTGAAAAAGAATCAATGTTTAATAATGGTTCCTTCTCAAATGAGGAAATCAAAGAATATTGTAGTTTATTGTCGTACTGGACAAAAGTGTTGTATAGTTTAACGTCATATAACAAGGACGAAAGTGAATCAATGTAAAGATATTGATTTCAAGGGTGGTTTCACAAATCATCATCATATGAGATTGTGGTGAACCAATGTGAAGAGATTGTTTTTGGGCTTGAACCTTTGGGAGGTTGCCTACATACCCAGCCTGGAGGGCAAGGATCAAAGTCTGTGTAGTTCAATTAAAGAATGAATTAATGATCAAGTTGTTCTTGTGGACAATGATCTAAAAAAAATGTTGTTGGGACTTACACATGGTTAGTGGCCCAAAGGGAGTGTTATGGTTGATGTTCGCTCTAAGCTCACGTGAGTCATACTCGGTGTGAGAAACAAGAGGTAATAACAACCTTAACGATGTACAGTTTAATGTCATGTAGGACATATCAAGGATTTTCTGTACAGTTTAGCGTCATGTAGTTAGGACGATGGGGACAATACAGTTTAACGTCATATTGGACGAAAGGGGGATTGTGCAGTTTTAATGTCATGCTGGACTTTTGATGATTATATAGTTTAACGTCTTTCCGGACGTGAGGGACTTTTATACAGTTTAGCGTCATGTAGTTAGGACGTCACAGTTTAACGTCTTGCTGGACATATTTTCAAATAGTTTATGGTCGTATACATGGACCAGGAATGATGCAGTTTTAAGGTCATGCTGGACTGTTTATGGAACTTTTTCACAGTTTTAATGTCGTGTGGGACGAAGTTGCAGTTTAAAGTCATACTGGACCATTGCTGTATAGTTTTAGCGTCATATAGCAAGGACGAACTGATGCTGTACAGTTTAAAGTCATGTAGCTAAGACTAAGGTGAATCAATATGAGGATATCAGTTCTGATCTTTTTACAGTTTATCGTCATGCTGGACATTGGAAGTGCCACACAGTTTAATGTCATGTTGCTAGGACACAATATAGTTTAATGTCATCTCGGACAGAATACAGTTTAGTGTCATGTAGGACAATAAGGGACTTAACACAGTTTAACGTCATGCTGGACGATGAAAGTGCCACACAGTTTAATGTCATGTCGCTAGGACAAAATATAGTTTAATGTCATCTCGGACAAAATATAAGAACTTCAATACGGTTTATTGTCATGTAGGACAAAATTAGGGACTATGCAGTTTAAAGTCTTGCAGTTAGGACTATTGGTGCTGCACAGTTTAGTGTCATGTTGCGGGGACATTAGTGCGAATAGTTTAAGGTCATATGCACGGACCATACAGTTTATCGTCATGCTGGACGTAGTTGTAGTTTAAGGTCATACTGGACCATGGTGTAGTTTAAGGTCATACCGGACCATTGATGTATGAACCAAATATAAGAGTCTTGGTTCTGGGAACAATATTTTGTGTTTATACAAAATACTTCTTCAGAAATCTGGCATTGGTTGGAGTCGTGATGTGTTCTCCATCCATTGAGATCAAACAGAACAAAAGATTAACTCTTCGTCTGATAAAGACTCTGCCTGATTAGCCTGTTTAGGCTGTGCCGTTTGGTGGGACGGTGCCCGTGACTTTGAAGTAGATGGCATGAAATCTGCCAGAGTCAAAGACAATTTAGGCTTTGATGCATACTCATCTTCTTCTGATTCCTCTTTCTTCTTTGAATTACGCTGCCCTTTTGAGGATTTGTCCTTTGATGGAGGCTTTACTGCAGCTTTTGTAGGAGACACAATTGGCTTCTTCAATTGTGTTCGCAAAATGGAATGGGTCCGATTGATTGTCTTTCTGACCATCCAATCATCATATTTTTTCGCAGTTTTGCTTTTGACTTCCTGCCACTCGCCTCCTTCCTCTGGATCTGTAGCGGTAATACACGCTACATGAGCTGAAGAACCCTTCAATTTGACTTGTCCCAAGTCAACCATCTTTTGTAGGAGGTCTTTAAAGACAAAACACTCCTGGATGGGATGTCCCAACATTTGATGAAAGGGACAATAATTGGGACGGTCTTCATCTCCTTCCTTGTTTGGTCTCTTCGGCACTGGTAATTGAACCAAATTATTTTCCAGAGCTGAAATGAAGTAACCAGGAACTTGCTCACTTCGGAAAGAGTATGTTTTACTCTTCATATCCTCAAATTGTTTTCGTCGTTGATCTTTTTGATCATTTGGACGAAACAGCCTTTGTTGTTGGCGTTCAGGAGGTGGAGCCCTTCGAGAAGATGAAGGTTTTGAAGTAGAAATAGGTACAGGTGCCTGTTTAAGCATAACTGTAGCAGTTTCTGCTTTACCCATTCTTCTTCCTGGAGCTGATGGAATTACACGAGATTTAACCTTAGCCTGCATAAGGGAATCTTCAATCTGTTGAGCGATTGAAGTAAGGTCTCGAAACCCTCCTGTGTATTTCACAGGGATCAATGGCGTGCGTAATTCGTCACGCAAATTTGCCACACAGATTGGCAATAATTCCTCCTGAGGGAGTGATAAACTCAAGGAATACGTTAATCCCTTCCAACGAGCAATGAAATCAGAGACTCTTTCATTCTCCCTTTGCTTGCAGTTTGTAAGATCGAAAACTGTCGTTTTTGGCAAAGTTGAGCTGAACTGAAGAAGGAATTTTTGACGAAGATCCTCCCATCCGATGACTGACCGGGATTTCAAGCTTGTATACCAGACAAAAGCTGGTCCTTGCAAGGTTCGCACGAAGCATCTGAGTTTCACTGCTTCTTGTTGTTCTGGAGTTCCCATCATAGGATCACAACAAGACACGTAATGCGTCAAATGTTGTTCAGGGTCGCCTGATCCATTGAAAGTAGGGAAAATAGGGTTTCCAAAACTGGATGGAGGAGAAATTGAATCTACCCATTCAGGGTAAACTTTCTTTTCAGGTTGAACTTGCGCTCGTTTCCCTTCCATAGTTTCTAACCGAGCTGTTAATGACTCAATAGTAGTTATTAACTTTTGAGAAACGTCAGGTTGAACTTGGTTTTGGGTAGGTGCAATGAATGGAGCTTGGACAGCCGTGGAGGTTGGTGCTGCAACTAATGGTAGTGCTGCCAACCGTTGTTGCGTTTGACCCGTAGGATTAGACCTCTGTGGGTGTACTGATAAAGGAGGATATTCCTGATCCATCTCAGTAGTTACAACAAATTCCTTCGGCTGTCGGACTTCAGCATTCTTAAGAAGAAGACTACTCTGAAGTAGTTCTGCATTCAACCTTCTTAATTCTTTCATTTCTTCCTCCTGTTGTGCAAGCCTTTGCTCTAATGAGAGCGATTGACCTCCTTCAGAGGAAGGGTGAGAAGTAACCTGATTCTTTCCTTTCCCCTTATTGGATCCTTTTCGGAGAGGGGGAAGTGGGTTACTTGAAGGAATACCCAAATTTTGGGTAAGCCTTTGATTACGTGTGCGCACACCTTCTTCATTTAGGTCTGTGTGCGCAACTTCTTGAGCAGGAACCTCTTCATCTGATCCCTCTGATTGAGCCTCATCTGGTGAATCAGCAGCAACGGCAGTGATGACATTAATGGATGCATATTTCATGAAATCCTTTCTATCAGCATTTCTATGATATTGTCTCCTTTTATGTCCATGATAAGACATGGCATTCCGTTGACTTGACCCCTCAGGAATTTCTTTGTGAACCGTCACTTGGAGAGAATCTCCTGACATCTTGGCTCTTCGTTCCTCTTGAGGCTTATTCCCTAATCGAGAGAATACTGACTTTCTCTGAGGGAGGGATTGAAGATTTGAAAAAGTCCCCAGTCCGGTGGACTGGGGGTGTTCCTGTTGCTTCTGCTCAACTCCTCGAATCCCATTCGTTGATTCTGAGGGTTGGGTTAGAGAAGTCCCCAGTCTGGCAAGCTGGGGTGTCTCTTGACATGCTATGTCTGAGATCTTCTTGAAATCTTTCTTGATCTTGCGGATCTTAGTTCGGAAATTAGCTGGATGCATTAACCTGTATCCACTTTTATCACCTGGTTCAACAGACCGTTGGATGATTTCCGAAACTTCTGTCATTTGATGACATGTTTGCTCCAGACGAGAGGCTTGCGCAATATTCTCGCCTGCTTGATGTAGGAGCAATTCAACAACCTGTTCTCTATATACTTGATTTTGAGAGGAACTAGTTGAAGCTTGATCTCGAGCAAGATTTTGATTATGAACAAAGCCCATTGACTGTGGCCGGCCATGGGCAATAACATTGCATGAGACCATTTTCGGCGGGCTTTGCTGACCGGAAAGCACTGTGAAATGTAGTGCTCCGTGAATACCCCATCCTCTGATATGAACATTAGATGGAGCATTGGAAATTAACTGACGCAATTTTCTCAGCGCGCCAAGGCATGAACGTTGAAGGGTTCTCTGTTGCTTTTCAGCCTTCGGATACCGAGAGACTGATAGAGATGCCAAATCAATCTGGCGTTGTAACCCTTCTATTATCTTAAGATGATTTTCATATTCATCGTAAGATAATACCTTCTTCTTTAATTGACAAAGAGTTTTCCATATGTTAAGACGAATATCATGGATTCCATCATCCGTCAACATCTTTGGAATGTCATACTGTGAATCAGCCAAAGGCCAAAACATGACTGGTACTTCACCTTTTGCCAGTTTTTTCCTCATGTTCAGCATTTCCTCTTTATCATTAAATGAAGATTCTTCTACCTGTTTGGACCAGAGTTGGTGTTTCCTTGTTGCTTCATCGGATTCAACAAGATTGGTAGAGGAATCACTATTCATGCTGGAAGATGAATGACCTAGGGAAGGTTCGGAGAATAACCTGAACCCCAAGCTATCTTCTGATGGAGAAAGAGTTTCACCTGCCGATAGTAAAACTTCAGACATGACTGGTTTTACGTTTGCAAGTGCCTCGAGATAGGAGAGCTTTCTCGTCACTACATTGCCTTCTGAAGAATTTTCGAGACAATGTGAATCACTACTGCGGAGAGGACTTTCGCAGCGAAGTTCATCACCATGAGGAGGACCTTCATGATGGGTTACAGCAAAAGATGATATCTCTTGCTCCTTGGTCTTCTGACCACACAGAGGGTTCCTGTGGTTCTCATCTGAAGAAGAAACTTCAAGATTGACCGAATTTTCATGAAGCAAGTCTTCATGAGGAAGTGTCTGTTGAAGACCTTCGGGATTAATGTTCCTGTTATTGGGAACTGAGGGAGTAGAATCTTGAATTCCGACGGATAAATGTCTGAGGGCTTCAAGAACTCCAGCATCGAGCAAGGCCTTGTTGCAGATTGGCCTTTGATCTCCTGACTGTGCTGGGCGGATCTTTTTCTTAGATGCCTTCTTACTCGCTTTAGAAATCACTTGATGACGAAAGTGATTGCTCTGAGCAGGTGTATGTGCCTGATCAGGAAAGATGGTCAGGTTAGGCTGACGATCATCGCTCAAATCAGATGTATGTGCCTGACTTGGTTGTCCATATGATATGGGGGAGTAGGCCCCACAACCCTCTTGGACTGGAACAGATGTGTGTGTCTGTTCCGGAGTGAATTGTTGATGTGTCACTCCACTGCTAGGGATAGATTTATGTGTCTGTCCCTGAGATGATGCTGAAGCTGTTATGATATCCTGGCAAGCATCCAGAATATGAGCAGGAATTTGCTTCTGCTCTTTCACCATTGACAAAATATGTTTGGTGACTTCAGCCGCCGGAACAGGGATATACGTCCATTCCGGGCTTGGAGTAGGTGTATGTGCCTGCTCCTGTCCTCCTTTTCCTGTCAGTGAATCCTGACAGTACTCAAGTGTGGAGGCAGAGAGTTTAGTCTGCCTCCTGTTTGTCGTCGGGGCTTTCCGACTGACTTCTCCGTGCGCTACCAAACGAGACTGTTGGTAGGCTTGATTAGTATTAGCAGGTGTATGTGCCTGCTGATTACACTTCGCCAAACGCTGTTGACGAGATCCATCATATGTAGTCAGACGAGCCTGCTGACTAACTGCTGATGTATAAGCAGGTGTATGTTCCTGCCTATGGTACTCCGCCGGAATTGGCTGGCGGGATCGGCTTGATGCTGCCAGACGAGTCTGCTGGACAGCGGGATTAAAACGAACAGGTGTGTATGCCTGCTCGTTATTTGCCACCAAGTTAGGTTGGTGGACTTCTCCGGAGATGGCAGGGATGACAACCTGCCTATTATTAACCGGATTCCGTCTCTGGTGATTCATCTTGCCTGCTCGGGTTCGAGGAACCTGAGCTGAATGCCTGGAGCCGGTACCCTCATCATGTTGAGGGTGCACTACCGCACGAGTCTGGCGGCGATTGTTGATGGGAGCCCTTGAGAAGGACTCCTGTCTCTTTGAATTAAGGTCCTGCGGGACCTGCTCATTCACTTCCTCAGAATAAGGGAGTGAATGGAAATTGCGTTCCGGGGATAACGACCCGAAACGGTTGGAGACGGTAGTCAGCACCGCCTGCTTCTTGATTGCTGGTCGCCGTTGTCCGGACGACCAGGTAGAATTGTTAACTTGGAGGGCTTGACGAGCGGCCTCCAGAGTTGGGATAGTACCGTTACGACGGTACTCCTTAACCAGTGCATTTGAAACACAGCGTTGAAGACGCTGAGTTGGTGATGTCATCCTCAGAGCGGATGACGTTCCAGCAGGAGTAGCACCATTGGTTTTCATGGCAGCAGACCTCACAGTAGAGGTGTTCACAGCAGCAGTATTCACAGGGGTGAATTTAAGGAAAGCCATTTTTTGCAGAAGATCTTTGAGAAAAGAGTGTCTGTTCCATGTAACAGACATAATCAAGATGAATCTGGCTACTGCATCTTTTGGATGAGCATATGTCAATGATTGCTTTGTTGGACCAAGGGGCCTAACAGATAAGAAGAATATCACTTTAACTTGGTTAAGGATTCACGTCGGGTTCACCATTTTTTGTTTCGCGCGGAATCCGGGGATGACCTCCTGGACGGGAGATTCAAACGTTCCGATCGGTTTCTAACGGGTTTGTTCGTAGAACCGGAAACATCCAATGATTCCACATCCGTTTGGACCTACTTTCCAAAGGCAGGCGCTCATTAGCTTGTGGGCTAATGAGGCTTAGGAATTTGCATTGGTCGAGAGGATGGGAGGTCGGACTCATCACACCTTTTTGAGGGGAATTATTGTCTACTCCGGGACTCTCTTTATAGATTTAAGTTAAGTTCGTGAATCCTTATTACATTACCAAGTATAAAATGAGCTTTCCTTTAGTTTTAACAATCAATGATTAAATATGCAAGAAATTTAGAGAATCTTTTATATGTATTCGAGGTTCTTCATCAATATAGAATCATCTATATTTTTTTAGAGATTCTTGGTCAATGGTATCCTTCAAAACATTTATATAAAAGTCTCTTGGTCATTTTGATGACCAGGCTGGTTTTAAAGCCACTCAGTGGGGCACTTGAAGTTTATCGTCATTCAGAAGGACAGAGATTATTTCAATGTTGGGATCGAACCCATGAATGGGCTACCTACGTATCCTTTGTTTTGAAAAAAGGAATCAGAACCCACGTAGTTCGAGGAATGGGATATGATGTTTTATGATTGATGGCTCAAAGATGAATGTCATAATTACTTTTACACTCTAAGCTCACGTGAGTCATGCTCGGTGTGAGAAACAAGAGGTATTGGTAAAATTTAGACAATTGTGCCATAAAAGATGCAATCATAAGAATTTGTTTTGGGGCTTATGTATAGATGACTGCCCAGATAGGTGAAGGTTTAGGATTTACTTTTAGGAAGAAAATCCATGAACAGGGTCCACAAAGTTATATGTGCTTCATGGAGATTTGAATGCTCTAATCTTGGGGCTTACTCCTAAGGAGGATGCCCAAATTAGGAGGGGACTTATGATTGGGTTTTATTCCTGAAAAGGAAACCCAAATCAAAGGGAATTTATGACTGGTTAAGAGAAATTTTAAGAGACTTGTGGCTTACTCTTAAGAAAGATGCCCAAGATTTATGACTAGGACTTATTCCTGAGAAGGAAGCCTAGGTTAGGGGACTTGGGGCTTACTCCTGAAAAGGAAGCCCAAGGTTATGACTGAGTCTTATTCCTGAAAAGGAGACCCAGGTTAGGGATTAAGGTTTGGGGCTTACTCCTGAGGAGGATGCCCAAGATTAAAGGACTTTGATTGGGGCTTATTCTTAAGGAAGATGCCCAAGATTCATGACTGGGACTTATTCCTGAGAAGGAAGCCTAGGTTAGGGGACTTGGGGCTTACTCCTGAAAAGGAAGCCCAAGGTTATGACTGAGTCTTTATTCCTGAAAAGGAGACCCAGGTTAGGGATTAAGGTTTGGGGCTTACTCCTGAGGAGGATGCCCAAGATTTAAAGGACTTGATTGGGGCTTATTCTTAAGAAAGATGCCCAAGATTTATGACTAGGACTTATTCCTGAGAAGGAAGCCTAGGTTAGGGGACTTGGGGCTTACTCCTGAAAAGGAAGCCCAAGGTTATGACTGAGTCTTATTCCTGAAAAGGAGACCCAGGTTAGGGATTAAGGTTTGGGGCTTACTCCTGAGGAGGATGCCCAAGATTTAAAGGACTTGATTGGGGCTTATTCTTAAGAAAGATGCCCAAGATTTATGACTAGGACTTATTCCTGAGAAGGAAGCCTAGGTTAGGGGACTTGGGGCTTACTCCTGAAAAGGAAGCCCAAGGTTATGACTGAGTCTTATTCCTGAAAAGAGGAGACCCAGGTTAGGATTCTCTCATCTTAAAGGATGAGGTTGAATGAATGAACTCTCAATCTTTGGTGACATAAAGATGTTTAAATCATTAGGTTTTGAGAGATATTTCACATAATTCCTTTCAGATAAGGATGTCAAATCAAGAAATCATGCCATAAATGGCTTTGAAGAGTATCTTGAAGACTGAATCTTGAATAGGAAGGGTGAAATGGCTTAAGAGGGGTGAAAAAGGGCAAGATGGGCACCCAAAAAGATAGGGGCGCGCAAGTATTGAAGGTCGCGCAAGTCCTGCGGCGGCGCGCAAGTATTGGTCGCGCAAGTATACTTGCGCGACATAAGGGATACTTGCGCGATTTTCAACCAGAGTTGAATTACTTGAGCGACTCTTTACTAAACCCTTTCCCATCCTCTTGAGGTTCTTCCAGAAGAGGGACGCGCAAGTTATATTGAAGGAATTAAGTCGGCGCGCAAGTGTTTGATAAGTTTCAACACTTAGGCCTTCCTTCTTCCCTTTAGATCTTCCATTCTAGGTAAGAAATTACCTTAGAAGTGTTCTGGAAGCTTTGAGAAGAGACTTGGGCGTCGGGAGCTTTGATCCGAGTTTCTGGGAACTGATCTCTTTGAATGGGGGGCCCACAGGGTCTATTTATAGGCAAAAGAAGACCCCGGGCGGTTATTGGGCGGTTATCAGATCTGTCGCGCAAGTCCCTTGCACGACCATGAGGGGTCGCGCAAGTGTTGAGGCGGCGCGCAAGTATACTTGCGCGACCAAGAGGGAACTTGCGCGACCTCTGGGCAATGCTCTCCTTTTTCATCCCTTTGTCGATTTTTGATGTTTCTTCAAAGGATTAATCACTTTGAGCTCAGATATTCCCTTTTCCGAACTTTAGATTCCGTGACGAAAGGAGCGTCAACACTCATATTCAATTTTCAAAACATTTTTGACATTATTTTTTTCATATGAACTTAATCCATTTATGAGTTAGATGGGTTAAATGGTTAGCTATTCCAGAAATTACTGAATGAAACACCAATTGTATCATTATAAACCAATAAAACTACATAACTCAATTATGTTCTATGCTATAAAACACTCCTAGAGTTCCTTTTTCTTCATAGAATCATTTGATATTCAATTATTAGAGAAAATATAGACAAGAAAAGAAACTATTTAAATCCATAATACACACTTTCTTAACATCTTATATAAATCTTTTATTTTTAGAGTCTCTAGAACAATCCAAAAGTGGCTCTCATGGTCTTCATATATTTTGGAATATATCAATGTTTCATCAATAAATTCCACAAAAAATCAGCAAGATATTACTTGAACACTATTTTCATTATATATATAAAAATTGAGGGTCTATTAACCATCCAAAATGGAATTACATTAAACTCAAGATGTCCATACCTGGTTCGAAATACTATCTATGGAATATATTTCTTCCTCAAATATAATTGATGATATCTATATTGAAGGTAAATATTCAAAAAAATATTGATCTTAATGAATTTGATCAAATAATTCATCAATGCATGGAAGATTATACTTGATCATTATTTTAATAAAATCGATTTATCCATAGTGAATGCCCAACCTTAGGGATCCATCATTCTTATTTAAAAAGAGAACAGGGGATCCTAGTAGAGAAACACTAGGGTGAATAAATCCCTCATCACTTAATTCCACTAGTTGTTTCTCCATCTCTACTAATTCCCCAATGCACATTCTATATAGAATATTTGATATAGATCTTTCACAAGGAATTAAATCAAAAGAAAACTCAACTTCTTACTATAGATGATATCTAGGTAAATCCTCTGGAAATATATCAATATATTGTTACATGAAAGGTAAAAATTCAATTTGAAGATACCTAGAAGATGATTTCTTTTCCTCCCAGATTGTTTCCTTTAGAAGAGCTACTATAGGTGGATCTATATAAGAACCAGATGATGATGTTTTTGATTTAAATATGAGGGACTCTGCATCTTCCTCACAAAATGTAACTTAATTATTCTTGTAATAAATTTTCAAATCGTAAAATTAAATCCAGTCCATATAAAGATTATGTAAAAATAAACCATAGTTTTAGTGATAAGGTTTTAAATTGAAGAACATGTATGTTTCATAAAGGGGATTGATAGACACATCTTTTTTGTTATGATACATCCCTTAAGAGTTTTGACTAGAAAATCCATTATTAAATCAAAAGGGAAAGGTCTGATGTTCATAGAAAACTAGGATGATATAAAATAATGTGATGATCTAGAATCTGACAAATCATTGTCTATGTTTGAGGAAAAAATTAATGTACCTTTCACTATATCATTAGGAACTTCAACATCTGCATTTATGATTACATAACCATGGTCTTTCTCCCTTAGTATTTTCTTGGTAATGTTTCCATGGAACTTATGAAAATAATTTTAATAGTTTCCCATATCAATAAAATTGTAGCATTGAAAATTAAAGATTCTTCCCTTCCTTGAAATAAGGGTATTGATGGCTTTTTTCTACACATGTGTAATAAACACCATTTCTTTTAAAGAACACACCAGAGTGTTTCCATCTACAAGTATTGCATGTTGGAAAATTAAAATTTTAATCTTAATTTTATCCACTATTTCATCTACCACCCTATAACTCTATTATTTATTTAAATTATAAATATATAGAAAATTCATTCTCTTTCTTGATCACATATGAGACTACATCTTTGTGCGATGAGAAATTTTGGGAGACATATCCCTTGGGAGTAATGGTTTAAACCAACATTGAATCAATAAATATCTCTCCTTGGATTATATATGTAGTCCATATAATTCCTTACTAAGCTTTTGAGTTTGGATTTATACATCACAATGTTTAAATCCTCTTTTTTTGTTTGATACTTCTTTTTTCCCCTTGATATCTTCTCAGTGTTCAAGATGGAAATATTTTTCTATGAAAAATTTCATAAAATATTAATATTCTATATTTTCAAATTCTTTATCCTCCATTGTGTTTTTAATAAATGACCACCATTAAACACTATATATTGAGAGATGATAAACTTACATGATTACCTTATCCCTTTCATTTACTTCCCAAACCAAAAAATATATTCTTCAAAGAACATATACACAACTCCACTACAAATGGGTTTATTTCTCTATTGAATAATGGAGTTTTTTATCTCCTAAAGTGGCCTAACATTTATCCTCCATGTTGTGTATCATGATTCAACCAATGGGTATGGTAATATTTTATAACCTAAGTCACATGTCCTATTATTGTTATAAGTTGCGCACCACCTACCGGAGCTATAATACAAACATCATTATCTTTCATAGGAGTTGATACTGACTTGGGTTACATGTGTTGAAAATATTTCCATTAATTAAAACATGAAATATTTCAAAATAATGAAATAAACTAAATTATATTATTAATCCTAATTCATAAATTTTAATTAGTAACCTTCAAAATAATGTTAAAAATGCATGCATAACTGATCCCATAGTTATAAACACAGTACCTTTGGGGAAATATTTATTTTTAAATCCTTCATAATAGTTTGTAAATAAAATTTGAATAATCCTAATCATTTCTGTCTCACCCCAACCCGACATTCGCAATTAACTTATTTATTATTCAATTTCAATTAATATTTATTTATTTTTTATATTTCTTTTTTTTATAACTAAATCAATTGAATTAAAATTAAAATAGAATTATTTAAATTAAGGAAAAAACATAATCTAACCATTCCCAATCCTCACGTTAACTTCCAACCTGCTCCCACCTTTCCATGCATGACGCGGCCGGCCCCCTCCCTTTCCACATTGATTCGTGATGCCGATTCCCTCCTTCAAGGACCTCCGACCTCACTCCGTCCTCCTAGTAAACCTTCCTCTCTGTGGCCTTTACCTCTGGTGGCCTCCTCTCCCTTGCGTGACCTCGCTGAAACCTCATTTGACAGGAAATCTCCTTTTTTTGTCTCAGCCGAAACCTAGGTCATCGGTTGACCAGGTTTTGTCGATTTCTTCCATTTATTGGGTGTGGGGAAGATCTTGCGGGTCTTCCTCATGCGAGTTTCAGAATCAGCTTCCAAAGGCGAAGCATTTTGGTCCATTTCGGTCCATTCTCCATCGTTTGAGGTTGATTTCATTAACCCTCTTAATTATATAGTTAATTTTAATATGCTTG
Source organism: Viscum album (assembly GCA_963277665.1). NCBI lineage: Eukaryota > Viridiplantae > Streptophyta > Magnoliopsida > Santalales > Viscaceae > Viscum > Viscum album. The sequence goes on along the minus strand of OY728120.1, from coordinate 880,437,542 downwards.
GAATGTTATTTGGGTAGTGCGAAGTGTGAATTGGTAATGTTTTAACATGTTTATAAGTTCTAAATGGGTTTTTTCAGAATAAATGGCTATTGCATATTGTGTTGTAATTTTTCTTGAAAAGTATTTTATGCCTTTTTTTCAAAGACCGATTTATATTTTTAAAGGCACTTGAGGTGTTTATTTGTATGAAATGAAATTTTAATGAATAACGGAGTAGTGTTGGAATGTATGACTTGTCGTGTATTTTTACATATAATTTTTTTATTTTTTTAATTATTAAAAGGGGATTTCTAGGGAATTGGTTGGGATAAAGTGTGTACTTTTGGTGTAAAATCTTGTTTTATTTCTTGAAAGAGTTTTATAAATTGTGTAAATGGTTTATTATATTGGATGAGTGATGCAAAATAAATTTTTAAAGGGTTTGAAATGCTTGTGTATTAGGTTCAGTTTTTGTATAAAAAATTGGTTTTGTTTTGTGTGAGTGTTTTGATGTGGCATTTCATGAGAATGTTTTTGTGGGTTTTTTTGTGGGCACAAACAATGTTTTAAGGACACTTAATGTGTGGATGATTTTGGAAAGGGTTTTTGAAGGAAAATGAAACATTTGGCCTATTAACTTGAATTGTATTTTTCAATATCAATTGTTGATGGTTTTGAATGGTGAATGTCATGTTTTTAAAATGATCATGGTTTATGATAGGTTTTAAAAATGGGTATGGCCCATGTATTTGTTTGATTTCTTCCACCCATTATTATTGTTTCAATTTTAATTAGAGTTTTTGGTAATATTCAATTCTCTTTTCAGTTAATTAGATTGTTTGGGGTATTCTTGAAGGGTTTTACACACATACATAGGTACACATACATATATATATATATATATATATATATATATATCCTTCTTGCACATATTCATTCATGGTTTGGGGAATATGTGTATTGGATTAAGGAGTATATATAGGGGTGTATGTGTGTGCAATTGTGGGGAGGTCTTCGTCAAAGGCGTTGGGTTCCGAGTTGATCATCTTGGTCTGCTCCCTTTTGAGGTAGGTTTACCTCTACATTTTTCTCTAAATTGAAGAATTATTGGTTTCTTGCATTTCTCACCTTAATTTTATGTTAATCTGAAACTTATGGTTTTTAGAATCACTACTAATTGTTAAATAAAGTATTACCCTTTTTGTATTGGGATTTCATGAAACTGTTTTATTAAATGCACTTATTAGTGTTCTAGAAATGCCCCATTATCCCTAATAAATATGCTTCAGATTTAATGTGGTGAATTGGGTTTCTTATATGGGTTTCTAATTGCATTCCTAGCTTCTAAAATGGTGATTATGTGATTCTTTAGTAAATGGTTTGGCCTAAGAAAAAAAATCATGTGAGGCTCGGTTGGAACTTCGGTAAAGATAGTTATCTCTATAAAATTATCCTTGGATGTGGTACCATATCTTTAGATGAGTTGTATATTATGGAGGTCCACTATGTAGGACTCCCTTATGATCAATGGTAGAAAGTAGAGGGAGATATTCCTTGGGGTTACTCCGGGTGTTTCCAATTGTGCTTTATAATTATATATACTATGATTGGATGTTAGGATGACATCAATAGGCCCACCATCATTCTAAATACATGAGACATAAGAACCTGGAATATTGAGAGAATATTCTGAGAATGATTGCCTCACTGGTAGGTTATGGTACTGACTAGTGGCCCATAGCAGGCAGATATGTTTGGGTTTATTTCTATAGAATTTTCCCTCAGCCTACTTGAGAATGGTTGGATGAGCATTTTGAGTGTTATGATTTCATCGGGTGTGACATGTCAATAATGATTAGGTCTCATGTATTGGTGTCTTCTAAATTATTAGTGATCTCCTAGGTTTACCTATGTCTACTCATTCTTAGTTCTTGAGTGTTTAGTGTGTTACTTTTATATATAAAGTATTTCTATTGCCCTTGTAGTGAAACTACTATAGCATTTTCATGTGTAATGTTTTCTTACTGTAAAGTGATGTGTGGTTTTATTGTGTATTAAGAATTTTTTTTTTCAAAGAAAAGTGTTTTATTATATTTTTGAAAATTGAAAATATAAACATCACTTTCCCTTTGAAAATGACAATGTCTCACAAAAAGATTGATTTCGGTTTTGAGAAATGAATAAGGGAAATGACTGGTACATTGATTTGAGTGACATATAGAAAGCATTACATTTATATACTGTAGTTCAAACCTGAAATTGATGATTCTTTTGTTTAAATGAAATGCATTTGGGAATGGATTACTTGGGCACACCTATTGAGTTTTAATACTAAAGCCTATAATTCATTCTTGTTTTAGTCTTATGTGTATGTATCAGTTTGATCTCGATCTCCATGTGCGATGTTTTGTCTTGGGATCAGAGAGTGACCCATAGGGTCATGTGGAGTTTAGTGGTCATTAGATCCGGTTAATTTTGTTTTTTAGTTCTTGCATAGTTTTTATGTTTAGTTTTTTTATTTTTGGGATGATTTTTTATTATTTTGCTACTTTTGTTTATTTATATTTGGAGAAATTGTTCCCCTCGTCACTATATTGATGCCCTTGGAACTAGTCTCTAGTCTGAGAGGATCGGGAATGCCTCTCAGGCCTTATCATGGGCCGACTCGGCTGACCGGTTCAGGGTCGACCTGGGTTGGTTTGTGACAAAATGGTATCAAAGGGTAGGTTCTTTATTGGACCTAGCATTCAGAGCACCATTTTTTATTTGGGTTGTCAAGGAATATGGAGTAGGACTTTCAGAGCTTAGGGTATAGGTTATGGGTAGTGTATGGACATCACTTTGTGGGCCTAACCTTGAGTTACCATGGGAAGTCGGGTTTTCTTGGTTTATTTGGTTCTTTTCGGTTGCATGGTTTTTGGAAAAAAGAAATGATAGTTGGGATTGTTGTCTTAGTGAGATCGCGGGGACTAGCAAGCCATGTGGAGCTGGGGACGTGGTCTTGAATGACTCTTCATGATGGTGGTTTGATTTTCATATAGTCACCAACCATATAGTCAAGTCACCCATGAACACTAGTTTCTCCTAGTGAGTTGTTTTGGGTCCTTTCGAGATTTTGAGATTTTTGACCCGTTGAATGGTAGGTTTCTTTCGTTTGTACATAATGTTGGATAGGATGGTTTTGGGGTGTCTTCTTTATATTTTAAAATGATGTTTGGTTTGAAAAGATGATTGGTTGGTCAAAAATGAGATTTCCAAAACCAAAACATTGAATCATTTTGAGAGTGAAATGGGTTGCATTGAAAAAGAGAGTTATTTTGGAAAATGTTTTGGAGGTTTCTCAATGGTTTTAAGAAATTTAAAATTGGAAAATTAATGTGGAATTTTAAAATGTTTTCATTGAATAGGATGTGGGCTATTGAAATTGGTTGATGTATTTTTAAAGTGGTTTTGAAAGTGATAATGTTTCTTTTATCTGACTCTTGGTATTCTTATGAGTGCTCACATATATGTATAAAAATGTATATATGTGGTGAGTGGAAGGTTATTGGTATTTTTGGGTGAGTTCTTGAGTTAGAACAAGAGTATATATGTGAGGCTAAATAGAATAGATATAGTGGGAGATTGGTTCGTAAGACTTATTTGGTTTTCTAAAAATGTTCTTCAAAAAGGCGGTTTTCAATGTTTTAAAATGTGTGAGTCTATGATGTTGCCATTTTGTTTTTTGTGTATACCTTTTTGGACTTTGGATTTGTCATGTTAGAGGTGTGATTGAAATTATGTTTTGAGTTTGGGTTGTTATTTGAAAATGAGTTATGGAATTTTGATTTATGATATGTTTTGATTTGGTTTCATGCTCTATGTTTTCAGTTGTCATCCCAACTGAGTTCTATGGGATTTTGAGAAGAATCTGAGGTAGATCGTTCACCACATTCCTTTTAGTTGATCAATAAATGTTTCAGACATTTGGTCTGTCCATTTTGGATACGGATCATGGTGGTTCTCAATATCAAGAGTTTGTCTAGCTGTTCTGAGAGTCGAACCCACCTCATTTTCTTGGGCAGCGGGAACCTGTGAAATATGAGGAATGGATTCAAAACATCATGGAGTTATTTGCTCAGATTTAATCCCCTAAACCCCTCAAGTTGTAGATTTCCACATTCACATTGGAAGTTCTATGTCAGGAATTGTTGAAATCCATTCTCTCGGCCGAACAGCAGAAAAATTACTCTCGGGAATGCTTTAAAGCCTTGTTCATCCAACATTATTTCCCCGATGACATAAAGATACTGATGGGTTCTAGGTTGTATGGTCTTAATGAGGGAAATTAAATAGTGTTGGAGTATGCTAAGAGCTTCACCGTGATGGTTTTGTATCTCCCAATCCATGCTTGGGATGAATTTTTGAAAGCCCGATTCATTGATAGGGGTCTCTGATCAGAATTCCTCTGAGTTGCGCTTTTATTTTCTGATGATTATGAAGAAGTTGGGACGTGGGCTATTCAAGAAAAAAATGATTTAGTAGCATCTGGCTAGTTGAAAAGAGTTATAAAAGGCTGTTGTTTTCTGCCTCATCAAATTCATCTTCAAGAAAGTACTGGTTAGTTTTCCAGTGTGGGAAGCTGGGGCAAAAGAAGTTTTCATGTCATGAAGAACCTAAGATTTGTAATACCTACAACAGTTTAGATCATTTTCAAAAGCTTTTCTAGGGAATTTCTATAAAGTGACATGGGGCCAGACCCACTCCCTTAGAAAACCATCCATATCAGTTGAATGACCGTAGCGCCAACACAAGCTCAATCAGAAGCTTCTTTTGTTTTGAATGATTTTGTTTCTATAATTAATGTAATCTATGGTGTTTTTTTTCTTTTGTGGTGTGAAGAATGATGTTCCAAGTCTTTTTGGAACTCCGTTTTAGTGTTTTTTAATACTGTTAATGTAGAATAGTGATTCTTGTTTCCACATGTTTTTTTCTTGGGGGTTCTCTAGATTTCGTTAGGATTCAATACTTTTTCCAGTATGTGAAACCAATGTTTGTCTAGAATCCTAATATGGTGGGGAGACCACAATGGGATAAACTCGTGACAAATCCAAATTTATGGGGTTATTTATGGAGCACTTTCTTGTTTCCACTCCACCTGACCCCGATTATAGTTGGTCGACTAGAATAGTGGGCCATGAAATTGATGCTTGTAGAGATCCCGATCAATGCATGACTAGTTTCTTTGATGGTTTCTTGTGTTATGGGACAGGGTGGCCCAGTTGGATTCTGTTTTAGAAAATATTAAGTCTATTCTTTGTAATCTCCATTGTTTGTTCGAGCTCTGTGGTCTTATGTGATGTCTTCCTTGGATGTGTGGCTTCTTTTGAGGATGGTCTCATAGTTTTCTTTTGGGAATCCCTAGTTCCGTGCTCTGAATGAAAGTGAGTGTTGGTTCTTTGGTCATTGAGTTTTTAGGTTTTTCTTTTGTTTTAAATCATCTTTTCATTGGTTTTGATCAATAGAATCTCTTGGGACTTTCTGGGGTTAGAAAGTATCATGGTTGGGAGAATTTTCACACCCTGACCCGACATTCACAGTTATTTTATTTATTCTTGTGTTTAAATTAAATTTTACTGATTTTTCAGTTTTACTTTTTTTTCTAGTTATATAAATTGAATTAAAATTAAGATATAATTAATTAGATTAAGGAAAAAACTTAATCTAACCCTTAACTTTCCCCCTAGCTCATGGACAACCCCTCCCCCCTTTTCACGATCAACACGGCTGACCCCCTCTCTTTCCCCATTGCCTCGTGACACTAACCCCTCCCTACCAGACCTCCAACCTCACTCCCTTCTACTAGTGAACATCCCTCTCCATGGCCTCTACCTCCGGCGACCTCCTCTCCCTTGCGCGGCCTCGCCGACATCTCATTTAACAGGTAATATCCTTCGGTTTTTGTCTCAGCTAAACCCTAGGTCATGGGTTGACAGGGTTTTTTTTGATTTCTTCCATTTATAGGGTGTGTGGTTGGTCTTGTGGGCCTTCCTCATGTGATTTTTAGCATCCCCCACTAAAGGAAAATCATTTCAGTCCATTCCAGTTCATTTTCCATCATTTGAGGTTGATTTCTTTTACCCTCTTAATTTTTTAGTTAATTTTAATATATTCTAAATGTTATTTGGGTAGTGCGAAGTGTGAATTGGTAATGTTTTAACATATTTATGTGTTACAAATGGGTTTTTTTTTCAAAATAATTGGCTATGTTTCGTGAACATTGTTTTTTAATGTTTCTTGAAGAGTATTTCACGCCTTGTTTTCAAAGTTCAATTTATATTTTCAAAGTAACTTGAGGTGCATATTTGTCTGAAATGAGTTTTTATTGAAGAGTGGAGTATTGTTGGCATGTATGCCTTGTCGTGTATTTTTATGTATGAATTTCATATTTGTTTAATTTATAAAAGACAATTTCATGGGAATTGTTTGGGAATGTGTGTGTACTTTAGGTGTAAAATATTTTTTTCACTTCATTAAAGGGTTTTATAAATTGTGTAAATGTCATATTATATTGTTTGAGTGATGAAAAATACTTTTTTGAAGGGTTTGAAATGATTTTTTATTGGGTTCAGGTTTTTTATCAAAGATTGGTTATGTTTTGTGGGAGTGTTTTGATGTGGCATTTCATGAGAATGTTTTTGAGGGTTATCTAGTGGGTGCAAACCATGTTTTAAGGTCACTTAAGGTGAAGATGATTTTGGAAATTGTTTTTGAAGGAAAATGAAATCTTTGACATGTGAACTTGATTTTCATTTTTCAATATAAATTATAGATGGTTTTGAATGGTGAAATTAATTTTTATAAAATGATCTTGGTTTATGTAAGTTTTTACATAGGGACTTGACCCATGGCTTTGGTTTATTGCTTCTAACCATTTTTATTGGTCCAATTTTATTTAGAGTGTTTGGTAATCTTAGATTCTTTTTTTTGTTAATTAGATTGTTTGGGGTCTTCTTGAAGGGTTGAACACACATAAATAGGTATGTATACATATACATATATATATATATATATAAATCCTCCATACACATATTACATCATGGCATGGGGAATATTTGTATTGTATTAAGGGGTATATATATAGGGGTGTATGTGTGCATAATTGTGTGGTGGTCTTTGTCAAAGGCATCAGGTGCCGAGTTGTTCCTCTTGGTCTGCACCTTTTTCAGGTAGTTTTCCCTCTGCATTTTCTTTTAAATTAAAGAATTGTTGGTTTCTTGCATTTCAGACCTTCATTTTTTGTTACATAGAAACTTATGGTTTTTAGAATAATTACTGATTGTGAAATAAAGTAACACCTTTTGTGTATTCGAATTTCAAAAAACTTTTTTATTAAATGTGCTTATTAGTGTTCTAGAAATGCCCCTTTGGCCCTAATAAATGTGATTCAGATTTAAAGGGGTGATTTGGGTTTCTTAAATAGGTTTCCAAGTGCATTCCTAGTTTTCAATATGGTGTGCGTGTGATTCTTTAAGAAATGGTTTGACATGAGAAACAAATTGTGTGATGCTCAGTTGGAACTTTTGTAAATATAGTTATCTCAATAAATCTATCCTTGGATGTGGTCACCTCTATTTAGATGAGTTGTATATTACTAGGGTCTGCTGTGTAGGAATCCCTTGTGATCAATGGTAGAAATGATGATGACATATTCCTTAGGGTGACTCAGGGTGTTGCATGTTGTGTTTTATTATTATATATACTATGATTGGATGCTCTACTGGAATCAGTAGGTCCTCCCCCTTTCTAAATACACGAGACATAAGAACCTGGAATATTGAGAGAATATTCTGAAAATGATTTTTGCACTTGTAGGTTATGGTATTGACCTGTGGCCCATAGTGGGTAGATATGTTTACGATCATTTCTATGGGATTTTCCCTCATCCTTCCAGAGAAAGGATAGCCGAGTATTTCGTGCATTTTGATTTCATCAGGTGTGACATGTCAACGAGAATGATATCTAATTTTTTGGTGACATCTTGATTATTCTCGATCTCTTAGGTTCAACTATGTATACTCATTCTTAGTGCTTGAGTGTTGAGTGTGTTACATGAATGTATAAATTCTTTCCATTTCCCTTGTTGATAAACTACTGTTGTATTTTCATTTGTAATGTTTTATTACTGGAAAGTGAGGCATGCTTTTAATGTGGCTTATGCAAAATTTTTTTTAAATAAAATTGTTTTATTTTCTTTTTGAAAATTGAAAATGTTAATATCACTTTACCATTGATAATTCTAGTGTCTCCCTAAAATATTAATTTGGGTTTTGAGAAATTAATTAGGTAAATGACTCGTACATTTCTTTGAGTAACATGTAGAAAGAATTAATTTTATGTATTGTAGTTAAAACCTAAAGTTGATGATTCTTTTGTTTAATGGAAATGAATTTGGGAATTGATTACTTGGGCACACCTACTGAGTTTTAATACCTATGGCTATAATATAATCTTGTGTTTAGTATAAGATGTGGGTTTTAGTTTGATCATGATCATCATTGGTGATGTTGAGTCTTGGGATCGGAGAGTGACCCGTGGGGTCACATGGAGTTTAGTGATCGTCAGGTCTAGTTAGTTTTTTTTTTCAGTTCTTGATTAGTTTTTATGTTAAGTTTATTTCTTTTTGGGAAGCTTTATTATTATTTCGCTGCTTCTGTTTATTTATTTGGTAAATATCATTCCCATCGTCAATCTGTTGATGCCCTTGGCACTTGTTGCCAGCTCGGGAGGATCCGGAAAGCCTCTCGGGCCTTATCGCAGACCGACTCGGGTGACCTATTCAGGGTCGACCTGGGTTGGTTCATGACAATCTCCCTTATGAGTCTCAATACATGTGCACAGAAAGGAACGTTTTCATTTACAAGGTTATACTGAGTCATCCCTGACACACCATGTCAGAGTTATTACCACTAGGTACATCTATGCAAGTACCACGTCCACTAGTAGTATCGAAACAAGTAATCTTTTCTAGGAAGATGCACATTATATATAACTTAACAAAATTAGAGTATTTTCTTATATTATTATCCTGAAATTATAATTTTGGTTTATGTTCCCTATAATTTTTTTTTCTAAATCTAGGTTCCAAGATTTCTACTAAACTTCTATTGACACTAACTATAAAGTCGCCGAACCAAATTGACCAGAACCACTACTTTAATTTATTATATTATATAATAAAAAATTAATTCGGATCCCAAAATACCAAATATCATAGTAGTTTTGAAAAACCAAAACAAACATAATTTTTACATTACAAAATGAAAGGAAAAACACATATCAACTCCATTAGAAACATACTAAACTCTAATATTATCCATATAAGTCATTCATAATATAAATATTCACATCCTATGGAAAAATAAAACATGAAGAAAGTGGGGATCTCATATTCTCATTATGGTTATGTAACACATCAGTAGCTAAAATAAACAAACAGGTAGGGTGATTGACTAAAAAACAAGCTATTAGAACATAATCTTGACCAGAATATGCAATGAATAAAAACTGAATAATAATTACAGACAAATAGTCTCATGAGAATGAAGCATAACCATGGATATTATAATATTAAAATAATCACATGGATTTCCATTTACTAATATAAAAACCATGGAACAAATAATTCCAGATATAATAAACATAATATAGAGGACACAACAAAGACAAATGAAAATGAATGGTCAAGGCATCACCCAAATCCATTTCTTTTTTGTCTCATGAGACCTAAACATTTCTCAAGGGGATATAGAATTCCACACACATCACTTACTAAGTCCAATGAATTTATCATATGAAAGAGGTTAAATATACACAACATATACATATGAAATATAAATAATTTTTACCAATCTATAAACATAATCACTTATCAATTTCATTAGTATGGTGAATGGTATGAAGATAGCACATCCATTTTCAAATAGATCATAAAACATTTAATAAAATTTCATAAATAAAAATCATAAGATATCAATATCAATAAACAATAATATTTACTATAGGTTTTGAAATAGATTAAAATACATTTATAAAATCTAATAGAAACTCTTCAAGTAGATACCCTTTTAACTTTTCAGAGAAGTGTTATTTTAAAAAAGTCATTTGTATTTGGAGTAAATTATTTTATTAAACCAAAATTAAAAAAATATAGTTTTTATGACATATGGAGTGATTTTATAAAAATAATTTTGTCTTAAAATAGATTATGTATGATACTTGAAAATGGGTATGAAATCAACAAGTCGTCTTTAATAGATCTTGCGTATCGAGAATAATTGAGAAAGAACCATGACAAACATTTATTTCCCCATTAAATAATGATGAAAAATTCTAGATACATGAGTTTTGAAAATATACATTGAATTTATAAGAATTATATAAAAATAATGATGAATTTTGTTGATTGAAGGATAGAGAAATCATAACCTGAATGAAAATGGATATTTAGGAACAAACCCTTACCATATGTCTAAAAAGTGCTCCAAAATTGTACTTAATATCCTAGATAATGGAATTAAATTAATTAATAAATTAATTTGGAACCAATAAACATTAATTTTACTTATTATAAATTTATTAATTTTTTATGTCCTTTTCGATGAATTATGAGAATCAATTTTTCTATTCAGGAGTGTTATTTTCTTGGGTTTTCATGATCGGTATACATTTACAAGTATATGGAGGAACATGTAAAATGGAAATAATTCCACAAAATTGAAACTATTTGTTATTAATGAAAATTTAGAAGACTAAATGGTCTTATATATTAATTATTTTTTAGATACGGGGATGTTTCATTAGATAGAATAGTAATTATAATTATTTAGATCATTTTGGTGATTTTTCGATCGTCTCGAACTTGATTTGTATTATTAATTAATATTTTTTATATATATTGGTTATAGAATAATTAATATTTTATAATATTTATAAAAAATATGTTTTAATCAAAATTATAGTTTTATAACCATCCTGTAAGGATTTAATAGAAAATGAAGTGGCATGCAATCCTTTTTTTTTCATTTTCTCAAAGCCGGTTTATGGGTTACCGGTAACCATATAGACACTGATCCAACATAAAATGGCGGTCATGGAACCTGCCAACTAGAACGAAAATCACAACAACAGCAAATTCAAATTTCAAAATAAAAAACAAAACCCATCATCACAGACACTATGACAGAGGTGTATCGATCAGTGAACCACCTCGAGCCACGCCCCTGACATCACGACATATATGTCTAAATCACCGGCGATCAACTACCGGCCCTCGCCGCCGCAGCCAAAACCACGAAACCCAGATGCATCACCTCCAAAACGACTATGCCGCCGAACCAGATCACCAACGAGACACATCACCGGAAAATAGTTCGACATCCCTTCAACATCACGCTAACACCCACTTTATTGAAGTCAACGAGCTAGAAACCCTCAGCACATCACCAATGAATCACCGACACACCGTGAGAAACAAAAGGATGAACACCCGTCAAGAAAAACAGAGAATGAGAAACCACAAAAACACCATATTCAGCACCTCACATAAATCAATCGTCCATGATGGCGGTAAATCGCACTACTAAAAAATAAATATTTAATAGCTCTAAAAATAGATTTTATCAGTGCTAAAAAAGAAATGAAAACTGGAGATAGATTTAAATCCATAGTCTTTTACGAGTTCTTTTTCAAGCATTGATAAAGGTGTATAGTGTAGTGTGGTAAAACGACACATTTCATCACCAGTGAAGTGTGCTGTAATAGCACACCTGATCACCAAAAACCACATTAAATCATTAAATTCATGTATGAATTCATAATTAATTCAATTAAAATTTACAACCCAAATAGAATAAAAAACTCAAAGCCTATTTTCTCTATTTTGATGATCTGATGTATGTTTTAAAGTAAAATGATTCTTATATATTGAAAAGCTTTACATGGAGTTATACTAGTCACAATGTGATTCGATTTGAGGTGCATATGATTCTTACATTCCTAAAAACTCTTACAAATCATATTCCTAATGTATCAAAATGATCATATTTTTTTCATTTGTGAGTACATCACTTTTTTTAATAAATTTTCATTTTAAACTGGAAACACGCACTTTGAATTACACAAGTCTCATCATGTATCAATTGTATGTGATACAAATTCCCACACATCAAAAATTACTAATGAATCATTGTCCTAAATTATAGTGGAAATCCGAGTTTATTTTTTTGTTTTTTACTGAGTGACACTTTTTGAACTAAAATTTCGATTTTAAACTCTTAACGGACACATTGAGTCATACCGAACACATAGTGTATTAGTTTAAGGTGAGGCTGATTCCTACATGTCTGAAATTTCTTATAGATAGTTTTACTAAAGTATCAAAACAATACAAATGTGTTTTCTATGTTTTGTGTAGGAAAGTTGTACATTTTACTAAAATTAAGGACAATTTTAAATAATAATATGCACATTGAGTCATATTAGTCTTAAAGTGAATCAAATTTGGTTGAAGCTAATTTCTAAACTTCCCAAATGGCTTGTGGATAATTTTCATAAAGTATCATGACAATCCAAATGTTCTTTCTCAGTTTTGAGTACGTCCCTATTCATTCTTACAAAAATATCAATTTAAATAAGAATAAAATAGTTTGACTCATATCGATCACATAGTGTACTGATTTATCATGATACTGATTAAAACATGTCAAAATTGAATTGTTAATTCATGACATAAATTATCTCGAATATCCAAGATCATTTTCCCAGTTTTCTATGAGTGATATTTTTATGAAATAAACTGTCAATTTCAAACTGGTAAATAAATTAGTAGTATGAATTCACCTTTTCCTAATGGCTATATACATTCTTGAGACTTTTCACTGTTGGAATTTTCTCAGTTGTAGGATCAAAGTCGATTCCCTCATGAGCATGAGAATCTTCAAAAAAAACACCCTAACTCGATAAAAATAATACACTTTTACCAGAAAACAATTATTATATGAGTAATAATAAAAAAATAAAGATAAATATTAAAATAAATAAATAAATTATATTGATGATTTTTATGTGAAAACATTAATGACTATAGGGATATACTAATGGTAAAAAATGAATGTTTATAATTGTGTTTGAAAGAGGAAATAGATCTGTAATAGTGAAAATTGATAAAATTTGATAATGAGACAATTAAATAATGACTTAAAAATGGGTGGGTAGAGTTTCTTTTATAGTGACAATAAAAAATTAATAGATAATTTTTACTAATTAGAATAGGGATATTGTTAATAATTAAAAGAATAATGAAACATTGGAGGGAATTAATGTTGAATTGAGTAGAATATTTGGGAGAACACTAAGCTGAGGAAGACTCAAATAAAGACATTGATGGTGCAGAAAATGATGATGGATTATCAACTATATGAAATATATACCTCAATAAAATAAATAAATAAAATGTCATTGGAGATTACGTAGTTTTAGTGAAAACATAAAGGGGTAAGACTCATATAACCTCATTTTTCTCCCAATTATAGATCCTATATAATTTGGAGAGTAATGACAAGGATAACAATATAATTAAATCTATGCATGGGGAGCATGATCTGAATATAAAAAAATGACATAGGAAATTGTTCAAAGGGTGGAGGATATAAATCTTTTCATAACCCTGTGGTTGTTCAGTAATAAAGTCACTGACAATGGAAAAGTGGATTAAAAAAATAAAGGACACTGAGAAATGAGAACCCTTAGATCAAAGGAATTTATATTTGTGATAAATTTAATCACATAGACTAGTTGGAAAATATTTTTATTTTTTGGCTATTGCAGGGAAATTTAGTAAAAATACTACCAAATGGATTCCAAATATGTGTTCATAAATGGATTAATTAAGGGGGAGTATACATTGACAAAGCAAACAAGTTTATTATGGATGGAAATGAGAGAAATGTGTGTGAGTTAATCAATTCTTTGTTGAAGATAAATAGATAACTGAGGACATCATATTTAAAGTTGGATCAATACCTAAGAATGCTTGGTTTTTAGCGAGGTAGAGTTAACCACAACCGCTACAAAATGAAGGAGAATGATCAAAACATATTGATACCCATATATTTTGAAGACATAGTATTTGAGGATTAGACAATTCACATTGTAATTTTTTGTAGATCATATACTATAGGATATCATGATGTCTATGATCGGTGAAAATTTTTACTTGAATTAATGGCGAATCAAGAAAATTATAGAACATTAATTTATAAAAAAATGAAAAAAGGTTCCCATGTGATTTTCTATGGAATTTTCTAACCAATGACAACACCGTCCTCTATATGGATGTTTTTTTTAAAAGTTTATGATCAGAAAGAGGTACATTTCCTTGAATATTTCAATCGGGAGCCTATAACACCACACAAAAACATGAATAATAGTTCCAGTTATGTCATAATAAGATGATGGAATAAAATAATGATTTATTTTAAATTAAAACATATATATGACCAAAAAAACTAGTGCCTGCGTGTTTCTCCATGAGTTAAGATGATGGTTATATCTTATATTAAAAAGGAAATTCATTATATTTATGGATTTTTAACACATTAAATGATAGTTTTAATTATTTAAAACATACAATAAATTATAAACATTAAATGATAATAAATATTATCTCTTATAGAAAAATAAAATAAAAACCATTCTTCATTGGAATATAAACATATATTTTGATAAAATAAAATCCACTTAATAATAACAAGATAGACATTCATATCATTTAATATTATATTTTAAAATTATAAATACTTGAAAGAATATAAAACATTCTTTGAAATTTTTAATATCATGAAAATAATTTCACATATATATATATTCATAATATTCATATATCTAGAAGATATTGTTATTGTTTTTGAATAATATAAGTCTGTACATAATAAAAAAATAACCACTTCCCATAATGTAATAGGAATAAATAACTAATAAAATATAATTATTATATTTTGAATGAATATTAATATTTTTATGATAAATTATTAGAATAAAAATTTGACATATGAAAATAAATTCACTTCTGAAAAATAACACATGTTAAAATAAATAAAAAACTATTCTATTTCAAATATTATAACTCAAAAAAATATAATATTCAAAATAAATCCTTAGAATAATATTAAATTCCATACTATAAATATATGAACATAAAAATAAAATTGATAATATCCCTTATATGATTATTGAATATTTCTTCCTTTTTTCTTCTAGGAAGAAAAATCACTTGAAACAATCACTCATCCTCACTGATATTTTTGTGCAGAATACCAGTAAGAAAAAATAAAGACATGAAACACTTAAAAGAATGAAGAATTCGATGTCAATCCATTAAGAAATTCTCCAAATTATATCCAACTAAAAAAATAAAGGATCATATTTAATTTATTCATTAAATTTACATCTTACCAAGTAAGATTATTTTGGGTCCACTAATTTTCATTTTTAATTTTTAATTAGGTTTGGGGAATAATAAAAAAAGTGAAAAATGACATAAATATCAAAGTAGATACATAAATAGATTTAAAGTGTAAACATTTTCTACTTTGTTTTAATTTAAACAATATAGGCTTCATCAGGAAGCTCAGACCTCATTTCAAAAAATTGGATTTTTTGTTGTTTTATTGTAGGATAGTGAAACTATAAATTTTCGGATACACAGATGCTGGATTGGAAGGTTGAGTGGATAAATGAAAGAAATTAGAGATATAAAAAAACTTAGATTTTGTTTGAGCCTTATTTTCATTCAATCCATGAATCACTCGGTCCTTGGATTTTAGCCTTGGAAAATTGGGATCCTTATTTCAAACCAAGATTCAAGGTTGTATTCGACAATGAGGAGCACTGGAAGTTTGTCACTTCAGCGGTGAGATTTGTATATCGTGAACTAGTTCGTGATGGTTAATATTCATAAAACAAATTGTGACATTTTTATCTGCACTTCTAAAAAAGCACTATTAAATATACCTATTATCAAGGATATGTTACTAAGCGCTGATAAAATGAATCTTTATTAGCGCTAAAAATTACTTAGAATACTTATAGTATATTTTTTTATAAAATTCTAACTATTATATATTATTATAATACTTATAAAAATAACTTTTAAAAAATAATAATTTTTTTAATCATTGAATATATAATTATTTGTTTATAATTTTATAACTACTTTTTAAAAAAATATTATTTATATAATTATATATATAATTATATATATAGTATATATATTCATTATTTTAAAAAATTATTATAATTTTACAATTATTTATTTATAATTATATGAATACATTTTAAAAATATATTATTTATATATTTATAATTAAAAATGTATAAAAATATAAATATACATTTATGAATATTTTTATTGAAAAATATTTTTAACAATGTTAATGGATATTTTATCTTAAGTGCAGTCATGATAAAAATGAGTAAATTTTTTTAATAAAAAATGAGTACAATATTGAAAATATTGACATGTTTGATTAATATAAATCATTATAATTTTTTATATATATTGAAATAAAGATGAATACATATCAAAAATATTAAAAGATTGTAAATAAATATATAAAAAAAGAAATTATAAAAATTGATCAAATTCCAAAAACATATTCGTGTCTCTGCGTCTATGTATATATTTTTTAATTATGTATATGTGAAATCAATATAAAACATTACATATTTGATAAATTTAAAATTATAGCGACATTCAATTATATTCATTACCAGATAATTTTATTCAGTATTTTTAATTCATATTAATTGGTAATTATAACCCATTATTCAATAAATGTATTACAATATTTAATGTAAATAATAAATAATTTATCATATTATATAAATAATATTTATATATATTCATATATATCTACATATTTAATATATATTATTTATTAATATTATCAATAATTATTCAATTAATAAAATGTTTAATATTTCTCTCCATTCTCTTATTTTTATTTTTTTTCGTTTATATTTTATTTTACATAAATCTATATATTTTATATATAATATTAATGATATATATATTATAATAAAATTATTCATTTTTATCAATAATTATTTAATTTATAAATTTTTAATATTATTTTTATAAAATGATTTTCATTTTATATTTATTTAAATATTTTATTTTATTCCTGCCTTTATCTGGGAAAAAAGCACTGATAATGGATTCATTTATTGCTGCAAAAAATAAAGTGTTGATAGTGGGTGTCCTTTATCAAAAGTAAACATAAACCGCTCATTAAAGGACACCCATTATTAGCACTAACAAATGAAATGATAAAGGTTGTATTTTATAAGTGCTATATAAATTTGCTGATAAAGGGTACCATTATCTCTGATTTTTTGTAGTTATGACTAAGGCTAGCGTTATTGATGCCCTGTTTTTTAATAGTGTCGACACATTGCAAATGGTGTTTTGATATTGAAAATAAAAGGAGAGAAGATAAAGGGTTTGATAGTGTATCTTTTTTTAACAAAATAACATTCCAGTATATATAAGATACTAGGTTTATCATAAATTTTTGGATAGAATATGTAAAGATAAAATTAGAAGAAAATATATTATATAAAAGTAAATGAGATTGAAAAGGTATTTACCACTTGGTTTTTTCTTATTGAGATCTTCCTTAAGGAACATTGAAATTGTATTTTTGTGAGAACAGTTAGACGAGAGCACGAGGTAGTGTTTTGAGAGAGGAAATGGGAAGAATATAAGAATTATTCAGGTCTTTGGATGTTTGAGGAGAAGAGGTGTCAAGGGGTGGTATTTATAGTGCGAGGATAGGTGTGTTTTTGAATATTATATTCATTTTTTATTTTGGATCAATATATTGAATTTTTTGAGAATTATAACTAAATATATTATAATAATGAATATATTTCCACATTATGGGATTATATCAGTAATAAATCACCCATAACTCTATAATTCATGTATTTAATAAATTTGGTAAATTATTATGTTTCAAAATTCATAAAAAATTCATGTATTTTAGAAAAATCCCATAATCTCACCCAAACCATTTTTTATGTGTTGAAATAAATATTGAACTCCATTTTTTGATAATAATTTTCGAAATATGAGAAATTTAATTTTTAAATAAAAATATCAATTACTCAAAAATATAGATTTCAATATTATAACTGTTTTATGAAATTTGACTAATTGATTAAGATATTTTAAAATTATATTATAATCATAAAACAGATTTTTATTTATTTCTAAGTCTATTTTATAAAAGAATATTTTCTATTAAATCAATATATTAATAATAAAATTGTAATAAAATATTTATGACTTACAAAAACAAAAATACTGAATCTATCATTTTAAAAAATTTATTTATGCATTCCATGATACAAATATATCATATTTGCATTTATAAGATACCTAAATTTTATTTATACTTTAATGGCTATGTTTAATGTTTTATTGGTCATATTTTATTCCTAATGTCCACACTACTTTTCCCATGGTCATATTTAATAGTATTTTATGGTTTTAAACTTGGGGTTGGGTAAATCATACAATATCAAAGGTGTTATGTTTTAGAAGGGACATACCGTAATATATTGGGTTGTTACACATGAGGTATTTTTTCACGACCATTTAATCTCTAAAAAAAGGTATTTTGGTTGGTCTCGAAGGGATAGAAACTGTTATTTCATAAAAACCACCAAATAATGTCTTTGAGATATGTAGTTTCCTGGGATTGTCTTGTTATTACCGATGATATTTTTTTGATTTTTTAGGGATGGACACATCTATATCTGCTTTGATAAGGAATAATGTTCCATTCTAATGGAATGAGGAATGATAGATTTCATTTTAACAGATAATATTTCCCCTTACATCAACACTAATAATGATTTTATCATAATCTAGACAAGGTTACATGGTGTATTATGATGCTTTGAAATATGGGATGGGGTTATTTATCATGAAAATAGATGATATTGTTTCTTATGGATCAAGAAAGTTTTGTCTATATGAGAATTATTACCTAAAAAACAATTTGGAGTCATATTTAGAAGCCCCTGCATTGAAGACATGCTGGCATTACCTCTTTTGTGGGAACTTTACTGTTATTATAGATCATAAATGATTGAAAAATATTTTATCACAAATAGATTCGAATCTAAGGAAAAGAAGATGGATGAAGTGTCTCCAAATGTTTAACTTTGACTTGATATATACATCAGTTAAAAGGAATATGGTAGAAGTTTCATTGAATATAAATGTTATTCTCAGTTAGAAAAAGAAGAATAAATTGTGTGGCTTTTGATGTCAGTCCTAGATGAAAACCACTTGTAATTTAAAGACTAATGTGAATTTTTGGTTTTCATTATAGTTTTGTTTCTTCTTTCTTTGGTGGAGATTGTTAAAGAGAAACATGAATTCAATTTATAATGTCTTTATATGAGGTCAAAACTCAACCATGTGGAGACTATTTATGGATGAAAACAAGAGGAGAGTTCAGTTATGTGGTTTAGAAACTAGTTGGTCATACCTATGGATTGTTAGGAATAACTTCTTTATGCTAACTAATATTCAATATGGGTTGTTCATCCCGAAATTCTATAGATGTATATAGCGTTGAAACCACAGTTTTGGTGGGTCACTATGAAAAGGAATGTTGCTATATTTGTTTCGAGTTTCCTAACTTCTAATAAGGTTATGGATGAACATTAATTTCTTGAAGGTATGCCACATTCATTACCTATTCATATTTGTATGTGAGAGAAAATAACAATGTATTTTTTCACAGGTATGCCATGAATGGTCATAAACATTATTCTATATGGGTGAAAGTGGAATAGCTCACAATGTCAACTCATTTCATACCTATTCATAAATCTTATATAGTAGAAGGATTTTCAAAAATATATATCCAAGAAGTAGAAAACTATAATGGAGTACTAGTATTGATATTTTTGGATACATATATATGGAATACATCTCATTTTAGGAAATCCATTCCAAAAGCCTTAGTAATCTAGTTAACTATGAGTATAGCATATCATTCTTAGATGGATGGAAAATATGAAATAATGATAAAAACATTGGAATACCTGTTTTCGGATTTTGTAATAGATTTTGGTGGATCATAGTAAGAGAACATACCATTAGTGGAGTTATTATATAAAACAATTATCCAGCCTTGATACATATTGATACTTTTGATGAATTTTATTGTAAGCCTTGTCATTCTCAATATTTTATTGGGTGGAAACTGGTGAGACATTAGTGGTTGGCCCGATCCTTGTCCAATTGATAATAGAGAAGACTCAGTTGGTTAGGAAACAGATGGATACAACCTCGAGTCATAAAAATTAAATTTATATCATCATTAAAATCCATTTTCATTCTAGTTTAGTGATTATGTGTTTTTGAGAATCTCTCCATGTCTTAGACCCCATCGTTTTAGAGATCATATAATCATATCTCCTTAGTACATATGCCGTTTTAAGATACCAGGATGAGTTTTTGGGGTGTCATATCGGTTTTCTTTTCAACAACAGTTTAGTGTAACACACAATTTGTTTCATTTCTCTTAGTTGAGAAATTATCATAATGATCTTGACCATGGGATTCAATGGGATCACATTGAACTGGATACAAATGGTTCATTGTAGCATGTTCTATTGTAGATTTATGATAGGTAGGATAAATTCATCCATGAGGAAAGAAAATTTATTGTGAGGTTTTTGAGGAAGCATGATCAGATTCATGAAGATACATGGGAATTAGAAAATGAAATAAAATATCAATGGTCCAACCTCCGTCAGATCAATGTTGGTTTACTACATTCTAGGAATTTAATGGTAAATGGTACAGAGAATGTCATAACTTGGTTTCATGTAAGTAACCATTTCATTATGACTTTTTTCTAAGTAAAGTGTTTTGGTAAATTTTGGGAGGGTTTGTATGTCATTTGGAAATTTTTTGGACTATTATAAAAGATAACAGTATTATATAGGATTGGGAAACCATGATACTCCTACAGGAAACTGTGCATAGTGAAATAAGGTCTAGGGGATCAAAGACGGTAAGGTACATGGTTTGTCCAAATTGTGTGAACATTTTAAAAAAAATATAACAATCCATCTCTTTATTACCCATCATTACATGTATTATTACATAAAATTACACTTAATACATCCTAGAATATCGATAGGTCTAGTGTGTTTGGAAAATTAGGAACATCACATAATATATTAAACCTGAAAAGTAACATCATTATAGAAAGCATATTTAACATGAAGAATTCACACTTTTGTACTTAACACTAAATGGGATAACCTGATGAAATACATTAGAATGGGGGTAGCTATAAATCCCAATAAAGAGAATAAAAAATCCATAACATGAAGAAGAAAACACATGGTAGACAATAGGCGCATCAATGGATAATAAACGTAAAATGAAAAATAAGGCTTGATATTTCATGATAATCATAACATGGGAATGTGGAAATAACCTAAAACACTATATAATAAATATATGTCAAGGCTAATTCCTCCACGAAATCAAGGTGGAAAAAAGTCTCATACATAAATCAGGTACACCCCTATCCCAACATGATAGAACATGATACTAAACATTACCCAATGCATTGTAGTGCTATCAGGGTCACTATTCACAATCATTTTGTCTCATGCTTAATCCAGCCACAAAGATAATATAACATTGATTCATTAAACAACCTAATTTATTCGAAGATCAAGGAATGTAGAATAAATACATGTATTTACCCAATAAATAACTATAAGTTATTAAATATTAATACCCTTGATAGAGATATGTGTATGGTATTCACTACATAATTATTTTCGAATGGAAAACTACAGTGCAATTTTGGGAGCATTACGATGACATATAGAAAATCATAAAATTTTATTATGAGATAGAAAGGGGAATATAATAATTTAAACATGAAGAAAATAGTAATAGGAAAATTTAAGGATATTCCAAAACATAACTAATAGAAAATAAAAGGCGTAATATAATAAAGAAACATAAAGATACAGGATAAAGGTAAGAACCCTTATAAAAATTCAGCATAGTAACGGGTTTACATAATAGTACATTAGAGTGTTAAATGAGAGTGAATGGGGATCTCATTATTTTTAAATAAATTTTTAAGAAATGGGAATATTTAAGAACATATCTCAACATATGTAAAAGGAAACTAAAATACATAACGTAATAGGAATGCTTCATAAAAGAGGATGGTGGAAAATCCCTTAAATTGATGTGTGAACCCAATTGCTTGGAAGAGGATTCATTGGAAATTTGGGGCACCTAGTGAGGACTCAAGAAAGTATAGGATAGAGTGTGGATGTGAATGAAGGAGTTTTATTGATGTTAAAAAGGTGATTGCGTGGGTTTATATAGGAAAGGATAAGGATTTCATTATTATTTAGGTTTTAGCCTCTATATATAAAATATTCAAAACAAAAAACCATCCCATGGTTTATACCCATTATTTCTATCATAGGGGAGTGTATTGAATTATTTTATAAGGATAAGGGTTGAATAAAAAGTAATAATGCTTCTTATTATGTGGTGGTGAGTCACACTCTCAAAGAAATGATTTTAAATTCATAAAATATATTATAAGTCTTAGAGGATTAACTAAGTATTTAGAAAACAAATCAAATAAAAATAAAATCACATTATTTTTTAAGAAATTTTTTCCTTATGAGGATACCTTTTATAGGATTTTTTACATCACTATTGGGCCATTAAGATGTCATAAAACACACCATATATTTATATAGTATTTAATTTTTACCCAATAATTAAAATTTCTTTGAAAATTATATAAAATTCACAATGGGATAATTCTAACTTCCATATTTCAAAAAATGATATCCATTTTATCCAAATAATTTTCAAAATATATGAATTTTTAATATTAAAATAAAAAACTGACATTTATTGAAAATGATGGGTTTGTGACATATAAGAGTTTTTTTGAACCCTCATAAAAATTACATTTGAAATCATAATACTTATATGATCACATATATTTATTAAATAGTATTTAATAATAATATTTCATTAAAATATTATTCATCTAATAAATCAATTAATTCATAAATTCATTTATTGAATTGGAATATTAACCAAAAATAAAATATGTTCTTTAAAAATCATTTACAATGTAATAATGATAGATGAGAATATATTGATGTGTTTTTTTTAAAAAAATGTACATATTCCTATTTCTAGGGTCTCAATACATATCCATTTGATATACTAACATAATATTTAAGGGTAAGGTGCGTGATAGTAGGGTATTGATGGGGCTATTCGGTGAATAAGGTTTGGGATATGATCTCAATGAGCATGAAATTCTCCCGTAAATAGTTTATCACAAGCATAAGTTATTAGATCTCATCGCGGACATGGTCTTGGGAAAATCCTAGAAATGATATCTCCCATGGAAACTTTGATAAATGGGATTCACATGGAATGATCATACTTTTTGAGGCCATCATTTTCTTTATTTGTGCTGAAAGTATTTTTTAAAACCCTATATTTATACTATTAATGTGATCACTATTAAATATCTATATTATCAATGGTAAAAAATACTTGATAGTGATTTAAATCATTTTGGATATAATAAAACATAATAATTTCATGTGTTTTCCATCACAATAAGACATTTAAAAGAAATAAATAGTGTAATTTTATTCATAACAGTTCAGGTCATTATAATCTTCCCCCTTTTAAAATGTCACCCTATAAATTTCATTTTACCACACTAATAGATGAGGGTAACTATTCTTTATCACTTCCCTTAGTTCCAAAATTTCTTCTTAAAACTTTTCTTTTCTCCAAAATACTTTTACTCGGGTCATTATTTCAATTTGAAGGACCTTTTCTCTATAATATATGATCTTCAACAGCCGCTCCTCATAGGAAAGGTCATTTTCAAGTGGTACCAACTAAGTATTGAGTACATGTGAGGGGTCTATTATGAACATCTTTAATTAGGGAACATGAAATACATCATGTACTTGAGACAAGTTTAGCGGGGGTTCTAATTGATTTCCCACTTCAAAAATGCAATCAAAGATCTCAAAATGGCCTTTGTAAATTAGGATAATCCTTAAATTTATCCCAAATATCATCACTCTCTTCCATAGATATTTGTGGAGTAATACCATGTCCCGAAATAAAAACTCTTGGTATCATCGATGATTTTCAACATAGCTCTTCTTTCAACTCTGAGTAGCTCTAATGTGCTGCTGAATGTTTTTAAGCATCTCCACCATTTCCTCAATAATTTGAGGACCTAGATGTTATTTGTTTTCCAACTTCATCAAAACATGTTAGTGTTTTTCATTTCTTAACATAAATGTCCTCATATGAACCTATTTGGATGCTCATGTCACTACTGGAAAATGGGTCTATACCCACGGTTTTGCACAAAACCGTGGGTATAGGACACCCATATACCCACGGTTTCCCAAAACCATTGGTATATGGTTAGTATAGGAACCTATACCCACGGTTCTCGGCAAAACCATGGGTATAGGTTAATTTTGAAGACCTATACCCACAGTTTTGGTAAAACCGTGGGTATAGGGATTGTCATAGAGACCTATGCCCACGGTTCTAAAAAACCGTAGGGATAGGGGTTTTTTTTACAAGACCTATACCCACGGTTTTCCAAAACCGTGGGTATAGATTTTACTTATTATGGCGGGGGGGGGGGGGGGGGAATTCCCGCGGGAGTGAATTTTGTTTTGGCGGGAAGATGATTTCAAATTAATATAATTATATGGAGTGAAGATTTTAGTTCAATAATTTCGCTGGGTTAGTTGGTTTAGTCTATGTCTCGAATATGAAAGACCGGTGTTCGAATCTCGGTATCTTCTTATTTTTCAGATATTTGATTATTTTTAGTGTAAGTAAATAACCAGATTGAAATTTTAATAAAATTAGATTAGCCAAGTTGGTCACGAGTTCCGTATTCCGCTTCAGATGCCGTGCGAGTCGCGGGTTCAAATCCTCCGAGGCGCGTTTTTTGAATTTATTTCCTGTCATTCGAAATCTGTGGATTATATTAATATATATTTGTAGATATATGTATATCTAACAAATAGAAATTATAGGTGCATTGGTCTTGTGGTGAGACGTGGTAGTGAGGCGTGGCTGGGTTGCAGGTTCGAATTCCAGCAGTGCCCCATTTCTGATTTTTAATACCCCACGGTTTGGAAACCGTGGGGATTGGTGTGTGCCACGCTGGAGCAGCGTGGTCCTCCCTTTGAAAAGGCTATACCCACGGTTCTGCTAAACCGTGGGTATAGGGTGAGACCCCTATACCGACGCCACTCAGCCCCACGGTTCCCCAAACCGTGGGTATAGCCTATACCCACGGTTTTGGGGGCTATACCCACAGTTTTGAACTGTGGGTATAGGTCGTTTTTTCAGTAGTGTGTGGGAACTATTATTGTAAGAGAACTCGACCAAAGGAATATATTGGTCTCATCCACCTTCGAATTCCATATAATAAGCTCAAAACATGTCTTCCTGGGTTTGAATAGACCACTCAGATTATCCCTTATATTGATCATGATTGGCCATACTGAAATCCATCTTGGTGTTTAGAGCATTCTGAGGACATTTCCAGAACATTGAGTCAAATCATAAATCTTGATCAAAAAAAATCTCTAGTAGTACTCCATGGAGCCTTAGCACTTATCTATGTATATCTGTGCCAGTTGATCGAATAAGAATACACTAGAATCATAGTGAAGTGTACGGTTTTAGTAAAAAGATCCGAAAAATTCCATATAACATTATTTCCCATGGATTTATTGGGATGTCTGGTGAAAATTTTCATGTTGATGTTTTCCCATTTCAATATTGGTATGGGTAATTATTGCATCATAAACATAGATATCTTCCCTTAAACCTTCACTGACTGACATACCAGACACATTGAAATATAATTAGCAATATCCTTCTTCATGTCAAACCACCAATTGTGTTCTCAGAGATCTCGATACATCTTTATGTTTCCTAGGTTAATAGGTAATGTAATACTATATACATCATACAATAGTACATTATTTAACTCAGGATTAGATGGATCACATACTGTTGACCCAAATATCACAAATCATTCATCATTAATATTGAAATATGAGTATTTCCATTTCCATATAGTTTCAACTATTTTTAATTTTGACATCATCTTTTTGACAATCATTTAACCATTCTAAATGATACAGTTGATAGATAATTTGTGACATTATTTATGATTTTCATTTCATTTTTTATTCCATGTCCATCCACTTTAAATCCATGAAGAATAGATATTTTTCAATTCTCATCAATTTTGGAATTTTTGGGTCCTTTCTACATAGATCTTCCTCCACCATATTTTCTTTATCAGGAAGGTTTTGAATTAAGTAGTCATAATCCTTTATGATCTCTAATCATCATCACTTATGCATATTATTCTCTATTTGTGTGAATATATATTTAAGGATCTTTTTATTGGTATATTTCTCACACTTCTCTCCATAGATATAATTCCACCATATTTTTAATGTAAAGATCACCTATACCTACTATATATCATGCGTGTGATAGATTTTGTCATTAATTATCAACTTCATTGAGGAAAAGGTTATTCCCAAGTCATTTTTAATCAACACACATCCTAATCCCTTCTTCGAAGCATTATTGAAAATTATGAAAGGTTCCCCTCATGTGGGTAGTGTGAGCACATGGGTTGTGATAAACCTCATTTTCAACTCCATATTTTTTTTTCGCATTCATCATTGAATGAAAAATTGACTACATTTTGAGTTATCTTAGTAATATGGTATGAAAATTTGGGTAAAGTTATCACAAATTAGTGATAATATCCAACTTACCCCAGAAATATACAGATATCTTTCATAGATGTTGGCCTTTTCTATCCATCAATTTTAATTTTATTTGAAAGAACAAAAAATATCTCATTTTTTGTGATTATATTCCCCCATAATGAGACTTCCTAGAACTAGAACTCACACATTATATACTTTTCATAAATTTTATGCTTTTACAATGTCTTTAGTATAGTGATCAGATGCTCCTCATGCTTCTTCTTAGTTTTTTATTACTTTAGAATTATATTTAAAAAAACTACCAAGACTTTTATGAGGATATATCTAAATACACTATTCATAAATTCCATGAAGATTTCTGGAAAATTAGTAAGCCCGAATGGCATCTCCATGAACTCATTGTGCCCATACCTTGTACAAAAAGTTGTCTTGGGGGTATCCTCCTTCTTCACTCAAACATGGTATTATTGTGACCGTAGATCCACCATGGATAAGTATTGTGCTCCATGTTTCTAATCAAACAAGTCATCAATTCATGGAAAATGATAATTATTCTTTATCGTGATCTTGTTGATCTCATGATACTAAATAAAAAGGTACATTGACCCATGTTTTTCCATGATGAAGAGGTCTATTTCAACCCATGGTGATGCACTTGGGTATATAATCCATTTATCCATATTCTCTTATAGTTGATTCTTTAGATCCTCATGTTCCAAAATACCCATCCTATATAGAGTCTTATATATTGGTAATGACCTAGGTATAATCTCAACATGAAATTCAACATTCTTACTAGGGGGAAGACCAATAAATTCCTCAGGAAACACATCCTTATATTCCCCCACAACAAGCATGTATTCAAAGATGATCATTCCCTTAGTCTCAATCATTTGAGCTAGATATGCTTACTCATTGAGTATTAATATCTATTCATGATATAATAGTTATAAATAAGCTTCATCCTCCCAAATTTCACTTGTGAAAAATCATAGGTTTATTCTCTATACATTGTATGATTTCCTTCTTGTGGAATGTTATGTTGGATCTATATAAGGAAATCCATTCCATTCCCATAATTTCAAAACATTACACAAAAGGAAGTATGATGAGATTCCCTGGGAAGGTAATACTACAAATTTTGGTAGGGGAGCAGTTTTATACATGTGATAAAATAATTTACCAAATTTCCATTTTCACTGAAATCTCTACTTCCACGCTTTGTGGTGGTGTTTGTATTTTTATACTAATCTTTACTCATATAATGGAATGTATAGAACTAGAATAATAAACTATGTTGTCTATTCTTGAATGAATAACTAGTATATCTATCACCACTTCATTTTCTGGATTCACATTAGTGTTAGTGATGGAAAAATATTCCCTTTGCTACCTTGGACATTGTTGGTTTCCTAAAAACCCTTAGATTTGGGAATTGATTTGAAACTTTCCTTAGTTACCTGTAGTTCAAGTAGTGATAATCTCATTGAGTTTTGACCATATCATTCCTTCCCTCTGTCACATTTTTTGGTTTCTCCTTTCGGTAGCTATTAGTCCGGTTCCATTCTCTTCCAAACCTAAATTATTTTTTTGTTCCCCTTAGCCAATTTTTGGATGCTTCTTTCAACACCTTTGAAAAGTGAGATTCTAGAATTTATTTGTATGATTGGATTTTGGAATACAAGAATTAAACTACACCTTCAACTTCATATCTCTAGGATACCCCTGAGATTCACTAATATCCATTTTGACATTGATGGTACATTGAACAATTTCATCATATCAATCAATGTCACAGATTTCAATGGGTTTTGGTAGACTAGGATTTGGCCCACCAAACAAGCATTCAACCTAGAATTTTGGGGTAAAGTTTTAATTGGAGGTGTATCATGAAAGTATGGTGATGTTTTCCTCATACGCTCCAACCTATTATTCATCATTTTTCTAGAGTGAAAGGAAATATCCTTCCATTTAATGACAGAGGGTATGGGGTAAATACTTATCAAAAAATTTCTATAATACCTTCCTCTACATTACTTAGATATTATCCTTTGGATTTATATTCTTGAAAAATTTCCACCACTAATCAGCTTCACCATTCATATGATTAATATATAGAAGCATATTCTCTTGTTCAGAACACTGAAGGATGGGGAAGATATTTTGAAAAGAGTTTATCTATTCCTCAGTGATTAAGGGTTCATATGAACTATTAAAATTAGGAGGCTTTTATCACATGAATATTTCAATTGTGGATTTCCCTCTATTGGGGGGGGGGGGTTGGGATCTCATATTGATCCACGTTTCTATTAAAAACTTGTGTTAACTAAGAGAGTATAATGGAAAAGTTTTCAGTTATGGCTCCCATTGAGTTGGGAATCTCATTGGGGAAGTCATCACATTAGCATTTTCATCATTTGTTCATATAATTCCAAAAATTATTGTCCATTGGATAGAATAAAGGGAACATTGGGGATGAGTATTCTAGAATATTAAACACATAATTTATAATCCAATTAAAATAGTGGAATAAATTTTAAATTACAGTTACATCCTTAATAAATCAATTTCTAAGATTTAATCTATATTATTAATGATATATCACCGAAATTATATTCTTATTGGAATTTTTATATACCCTTAATTATGGTTCATAATGAGCATAAGAATTTACCAAATCATATCCACTGGGAGTTTCAAAATAGGTGCACAGTAAGTCCCATTTTCATGTTCGAGGTTACCCATTGTCTGACATAGAACAACCTGTTTGATTTGTTACTCCATGGTATATATGTGTCAAAACCATGTCCACTTGTATTATCCAAATAGGGATGTATATTCTTAATAAAAAACCTATTTCATACTTACAATAATATAGGGATGTTTACATACACTTAGTCTTATCTCTACGTGTTTTCACTATGGTTTTATAATCATAATCCCAAAACAACTAAACCTATCCTCTGATACCAACTATTACAATCCTAATATTTATTACACATTGATACATGTTTTGTGACATAAAATTACACTTAATACAACCAATAATATTGAGAGGCGTAGTATATTTGGGAAATTTTTTATATTACATAACATCTTAAAACATGACACGATTCATTATTATTGAAAACTTCTTTAACGTGATGAAAACATCCCATCAAACGTAACACAAAATAAGATAACCTGAGGACATACATTGGAAAGGGGTGAGATATAAAGGCCAAAAAGGGAAAAAATAAGACATAACATGAGGAATAAAATACATATTAGACAATAAGCACATCAATGGATCATAAAAGGAACATGAATAATAAGGCATGATATAGTATGATAATCATAACATAGTAAATGTAGAAACAACTTAAAACATTGCATCATTAATATAAGTCAAGGATAAATATGATAATACATCATGGTGGAAAAATTTTCCATAAAGGAATTAGGTACATTCCTTTCCCAACATGATGTATCATTATACTAAACATTACACAGGGCATTGGAGCATTATCATTGTGCACCCATCATTATTATTTAATTCTCATGCTCAAGTGTTCCACAATTATCATATAACATGTATTAATTAAATGTAATAATTCCTTAAATTATCATTTATTGTGTAAAAAATATGTGTATGTCCCCAATAAACATGTATATGTGCAGAAAGGTGAATACCCATGATATAGGAATGGATATAATATTCACTACACAATTATTTTGTAGTGGAAAACTACAATGAAATTTCAGCAGCATAACATCATCATATATAAATTCATAATATGGATTCATGAGAGTTAAAGGAGTATCTCATAATTTATACATAAAATATATAGTAATGGGGTCATTTATGGACGTTCCCCAAAATATGTAATTGGAAATTGATGGTGTAACAGAATAATGAAAGTAGAAGATATATGAGAAAGGGAAGAACCCTTACAAACATCCATCATGGTACCTGGTGTACATAAAGATTTATAGGAGGGATAATTTAGAGTGAAAGGGGATATCATAATTTTGATGAAAAATGGATAGTAAGGGGTATATTTAATAACATATACCAATATATGAAATGAGAAATTGAAAGACATAACATAAAAGGAATTCTTGATAAAAGGGGACGGTGTATGATCCCTTACATGAATGTGTGACACCAAAGGCTTGGAATAGGCTTCTTGTGAGAATGGCGGTGCATTGTGAGGAATCTAGGGAGTAGAGGTTATAGTGTGTATATTATTCAAGGTGTTTGAGGGAAGAAAAATGGGAGAATGGGTGGTTTAATATAGTAAATGAGGGAGATTTATTTATTATTTAGATTTTGGGCTCTACATAATAAAATATTCAAAACCACAAACCATGACATGTTTTTTCCCCTGACTTCTTCCAAAGTAGAGGTATTTATATTATTTTATACATCCAAGGGTCAATTTTAATAAAATAGTTTCATTGTTTATGTGTATGTGAGTCACACTCTCAATGAAATGAATTTAATATCATAAAATATATTATAAGTCTTGGAGGAATCAATATGAATTTATAAAATAAATATAATAAACATAAAATAACATTACTTCAAATTAAAAACATATATTTGTACAATGATACCATTTATTTGATTTATTATAACTTTATTGGGAAATTGTGATTCCACAAAATAGATCATATATTAAAACTGAATTTAATTTTTACCCAAAAATTTAACTATATTAGATATTTATAAAACATTAAACATTAGATAATTTTGATGTCTTGATTTTAAATATGATATCCAATTTATCTGATTAATTTTTAAAATATGTATTTTTTTTAAAATATTGACAAACATTTATTTTAAATATCGATTTTTATATATAATTGTTTTTTTGAACCCATATAAAAATTACATGTGACATCATCAAAATTATTTTATCATTTATATTTGAAAAATATTATTTCATAATAATATTCACTTTAAATATTATTTATTTCAAAAATTCATTAATCTATAAATTCATTAGTTTAATGTGAATATAATAAAAAAATACAATTTTTTACTTTAAAAATCATTTAGAGTGTTACAATAATAGGATGAAAATATATTCATTACATTATATAATATAATGTATATATTTCTATATCTATGTTCTTGATACATATCATTTTAATACACCATCATAATCTATAATAGCAAGGTGTTTGATGGTGGGGCTTTTATGGGGCCCATCAGTGAACATTGATTGGTTCATGATCTCAATGATCTTGATATTCTCCCACAAATAGTTTCTCACATGATTAATTTGTTGGATCTCATATTTCGATTGGTCTAGGGAAAATCCCAGAAAATCTATATCCCTTTTAATCTCTATAAAATTGGATTCATAGAGAAAAATCAAACATGTAGAGGGCATTTATTCCTTTATCTATACTAGAAATATTTTTAAACCCATATATTTATAATATTGATGTGATCACTGTTAAACGACTATATTATAAATGGTAAAAATTCTTAACTACCATTTAATGGAAATTTGATATAATTAAATAAAATAAATTCATGTGTCTTATATGACTTTAATAAACTGAAACAAAAAAAAGGGGAATTTTATTCGTAATAGTTCTGGTTGTTATAATAATTAAGAAAAATGGAACAATTAAATTTTTCATGATTGGCGCCATGATTTTTCTAACTATATAGGAGAACTAAGAATGGTTGTCATTGAGGAAGAGGCTAATTCATGGTTAGATAATGAATTTCCTATCAGTTCAACTATCCATGAAAAGTTTAAATACAAGATCCTAAAATAGTGGATCTGGGTCAGGAAAATGTTTTAACCCCTAGGTTTCTCTCCAATTCAGCCCTAACACTAAATTTATCCCCCCAATTGATGTGTTACCATCCCCCATTGAATCAAAAGTGATATAGATTCTTTTTTGTGGTGTGTTGAAGCCCTATTTTCTTAGTAATCCTTCATTTATAGTAGTTTTCACTATCTTTATTATATATACTTTTGTCCCTCAACAGAATTCATTGATCTAGTTGATTGAAGATATATCTAAGGTGGTTGATTCCAATCACGGTTAGTTTTGGAATTTTTGATGTTAAGGGATGATATCTAAGTATGGATTTTGGATATTCAACATGGTGTTTGGGCATTTTCGTGTCGTTCTTTATTTTCACCAAAATCCCCATTTTAGGTGGATTCACTCTCAAAGCCTCTTCTTGAACCAGAGAGATTGATTTCAAATCTATTGTTTTTATTTAAATTTAGTGTGATTTTTTTGTGAAAGGAATGGTAGAAAAAATCTTTAGTGATAGTTTTTGGATTTCTGAAGAAATTGTCGAATTGTCGAATTTGGTTATACAAAATGATTTGTTCTACTAATTTTAAAATATTTATTTTAAATTATATATTTTTTGGATATTTGGTTAATGGTTTAATTGATAGATTTAAAATAAAATGTTGATTTTATTAATATGAATTGAAATTGATTATTTGAAAGGGTTTTAATAAGAGAACGATTTTATTGAAATGGAATTAATTGGTTCATTTGATATGGTTTAGGCATACATAATTTTCTGAGTTCATGATTTCGAAGTGACCTTGAATAATGGGCATTTCCCATTTGGGTACAAATAGATATGAACCTGAATATGAGTCATGTTCTTTTGGGGGACAAAGAGATTGGATATTTTTGGATGACATAGTGGATGGATGAGAAACCACTCATGAGTATGAAAATGTTATTAAAGAATGAATATGTGGGTGTGTTTTTGAATAAAGGAATCAACATGACAAAAAGAAATGTGAAGTTGTTTGAAGTACTGTATGGATATTATTCCATGGAAATTGTTTTTTATATAATTTTTTTTTATAATTTTATATAGTCTTTTTAAATTTTTTATTCATAAATTATTTTATATAAATATGGTAACATGTTCTATCCTACTAGCGTGAATAGGGAAGTAATTTGGGTATATCCTAACGAGTTTCATTACTGAACCCCGCTTTGGCACATAAGTTCTTTTATAGATACTATTCACTGAGACATATGAAAATGTGATGTATCACATTTTTTTTTGTTTTTCTTCATGATACGTGGGAAATATTGTGGAGTTGGATCACGTTTCATTTTGGGAGCTTTAGAGCTTAGTTTTTTGTCCTTGAGTTTTTTCGGTATGTCTTCCATCATATAATTTGATATTAGTTTCCTTCTATTGTTGTAACACCCCAAGAGTCCACAATACATTTCTCTTTGAATAATGCAGTAGCTTGTGTTGTACGAAAAATCAAGTTATATCACACCATGACCAATAAAACTAGACATTATGAATTGAAATACCCACTTTTGGAAATTATATAAATTTTATTTTTCAAAATGGTCTTAATTTTTGGATTTAGAATATCAAAATAAGCTTAGGGTGAATTTTGGGAATTTTAGAAAAAACGTTCGATTCTTGATGAATAGTAGAAAACACTGTGTTATTGTTTAAAACCAAACTTCTATTTAAATAATTATTTATTTTATTTAATTTTATTTTAGGTCAAAATAGATACATAATACTTATATAAGTTCAATGTAATTCGTTGGAGTCGTTTTATCATAAAATTAGATGTATAAAAGTTTAATGATCATTTTAACGTCTTGAACCAACATTCTCGGCATGTTATAAAATTTTCATAAAACGTAATCTTACCAATTTATTGAATTGAATATCAAAAATCCTAGAGATACGATAGAAATCACTATGTAAAATTTTGTTCAATTGGATGAAATTTTTTTTAGTGAATAGTAACTTTGGATTTTTTACCACGCTTAAAAGTTAATAGGGTAATTAAAGGTAAAAATGATATTATAATTACACTAAAACAAGTTATAATTCTATTTAATAAGTTTATTTTGACAAAAAACAACCTTAGGAATAAGATATGATCCTCTTTCATCCACTTTGATTAGATTAGGACATTTATTATTCTTTTATTTAAAGAAGAGTTAAAAGTGTTAAATTCAAATGTTCATAACTAAAATTTTTTTAATATCGGGTTATACATATGATAAATTAGACTATAAGTATTAATTAGAAATATAAAAATATTTCTTACATAATTGTATTTTATTTATAATTTTTAGATATTAAATAATGAAATTTATTTGTGACACAATGATGATGCAGTAATTACCTTATTAGTGAATGGCTAAAATAATTGATATTATAAATATCCAAATAAATGAAAATTGAGGCTTTTGATGCATTACACTAATTTACAAGGTTAATATGGAATGTTAGGATTTATTTAATTTATTTTTTGAAGTAATCGTTTTTTTACTTTCACAAAAACCAAATACAAAATAGTGTCAACATTGAAATAAATGGGGTTTTCTTAAAAATACAATATTATTTATGGATATAATATTCCTAAAAATATAAATATTGTCCAATGTACTTAGATAAGGTTATATATGTCAATAATGAACTATTGTTTTTCTCTTTTCTCTTTATAGTATATTTATTAACGATTTAT
Source organism: Viscum album (assembly GCA_963277665.1). Taxonomy (NCBI): domain Eukaryota; kingdom Viridiplantae; phylum Streptophyta; class Magnoliopsida; order Santalales; family Viscaceae; genus Viscum; species Viscum album. The sequence goes on along the minus strand of OY728120.1, from coordinate 880,402,116 downwards.
TATAATAATACAAGAATACACCCCAAAAGTTAAACAATTTTACTAAGAGTTAATTCTCACAAATAAGGTTAATATGGGAACCTAAACTTGTATAAAACCTATTTATTGATATTATGTAGACCCATAACCACCTTATCTTCAAAATAAATTCACTTGGATCCATTATTAATGAAAAATTATTTTGTAATAAAATAAATTTTCAAGATTTTCCTAAAGTGACCCTCACCTCTCTTATAAAAGGGTACTTACCATTCTCTCAAATAACAACTCAAAATGCATTTGGATCGCCCAAAACATTCTCAAATATCTTCCCAACTACCCTCACATTATCCTAGAGGCCATAATTTGATCATAAAGGCAACCTAAGGGGCCCGTTTGATCAAATCAAAAGGAAGCCCTCGAAAAAGAGGTATTAATTTCATCACCTCCTTCAAAGTTCTTTTCTTCTTCCACTTCCTTATTTTTTTTGTTTCCATAAAAAAATAGATATATTAATTTATAAATACTTTATTGTTATTATAAATATGGTGCAAACATATTCATTATTCTATCCATCTTTTGAATGACAAAGTCACCATACATGCATACGTATGGCTTACCGTCTCTACGTCGTGGTGTAGTTTGTTTTCAACACTTCTTTATTTGGATGGGTATAATAATGATTATAATTGATGTTAATAATAAATATAAAAATTTAATTATTCTCTATATATGATATACCATCCAAATATATACAATTTTACTACCAATAGAATGATATTAGTGCTCGTGCATACGCAGAGATTACTGTCTCTATGAACGTGATAAGATTCATTTCACCATCATAACAATTCATGAATAATTTTCATTTTATGATTAAATATACTCTTTGAGAACTTAATATAATTATAGATATGAATGAAATACATCATATCAATAACAAACATGACTTATGTAACAAAACATATAAAGTAAAACGAATCAGTTAACACCCGAAACAATGATACTTATGAAATATTATTAACAAAGAAATATTGTAAGATCATATATGATATCATATTTATGTATTTGGTTCTTTTATAATTTAATAAAAATTATTTAATTATTATATAGGAGGTTAATTTACCCTTGACTAATGAAAAGTACAAGTTAAGGGTTAATTTTACAATCACTTTATTATTCAAGGATTTTTTTATGAAAGTATCTACTAGAACTTCTTTATCATCCCCATTCGTATTTTTTAAAAATGTATTTCAAAAAATTTGTAAAATTTTCTAGAATATGGGTTAAATTTATTTATATCCGATTTTTAAGTTTTATAAAATTATTTTAATGGAATATTTCTATCATTTAGTAAACAAGGTACTTTATGACCTTTTCGACAAATCAAGGTAAGAATGTTTTTAACTTATTCTACGGGTGCATCTATTTTACACCATTATAACACCTTCAATGCTTCCATTTCAAGATTATATGAGTATTTCCAAAGAAATATTTTCTTTTTAAATTATTTTAATTTTAAATGAATTCAAAATAGAAAGAGATATTTCTCTCAAATAGTTTTGATTTCAGCTATGTCAACATCCATTGATAGATTTTACATTTGTTTGAAGTTTATTTATTATGATACAATCTTCCATATTGTATTGAATCTTTTTTGAAATGTATTACTATGGATGTTTTTTTTATACTATTCATGGTTTATTGTTAATGTATTAACATTTCGTATGCTAGTTTTAATATGCATGTTTATGTTATGTTTCAACATTTTCATATAAGGAATGAATTGGACCTAGTAAGTTATGGGTGGAGCCCAGTAAATCTCCTTGATGAATCAAGAGGTCTAATGAGAAAAACTAGTGTCTTGGCATAAGGCCTTGAAATTTTTTTATTTGTAGTCTTGTCTTGAGGCCTTGATTATGTGGTTTTGATGTCCAACATTATGCATTCCACCATTATAAAATTAGTTATTGATCTTACAAGTGATTATTGGACTAATAGAATATCTTTGTGAATAATAAAATGGAATTATTTGATTTATCTTTCCCATATTAGGTTTAATATTATGTTAAAAAGTCTAGTATTTTAGTCTTATAAATTTCATTAAATTTTTATGCTTATTTTTTATAGTTTCTGCGATATTGTTATCCTAACTGAGCATCTAAGCTCACTCCTTTATTATTCTTTCTTTTTACAAAGATGTTAAGAAGTATTTTATGATTAACCTATAGGGATAGTACAATGGATATGAGTGTGTTCAAAGGGAAAACACTGTTGTTTTTTATTTCATTATGTAATGTAAAACTTATGTATGTATCTATTACATCCAAGGATACTAAACCAACCGGTATTTCGAGAAATGATGTCTTGTGATCTTGAAAATGTTCTGTAATAATGCACTAACTATATGTTACTAGGGTGGGGGCATTAAATTTGGTATTAGAGGAAGTTTATTACAATCCTTGGAAGCTAGATTTAAAAAAAACTCTGATTAGAGAACATTACCCTATGATATACTTTGAGGATTAGTATATAAGATCTTCCTTGAATTTTGGTAATGTATAGATTTTTTATATTTTCCAAGAAATATATCATTGTCTGGATATGAGTAGGTATAGGAGGCTCTGACAGAGATGTACCCAGGATTGAAAACTCCGACAAGGAGTTTCAGGCTTGACTCAGGGTATCTTGGTACATGACAATGGGCCTTACTGCATTCTGGGTTATGAGACTCCCAGGGGATATGATTAGGAAAATTCACATTTTTTTACAAACCATTATGAAGGATTTAAGAGTAAATACATCCTAAAAGATAATTTTTTTTATGATTATGGATTATATGCATAAAATGTTCATTTTATGTTAGGTATTTTACTAGTTTGGAATTATGTATTATGATTCATAAACTAATATAGTGTATTCCATTGTTTAGAAATGGTACCTAGTGGTAGGAGTGGAAACCATATCAACATCCACATTCCATGTAGCGATTTCTATCCTAATCAGGATAATTATAGTGGAGCTGGTGATGAAATTGGTGCTGAACAACTTATAACCACACTGAGACAACTCACCCAGGTTATGGATAATAACCCTACCCGTATGGAGAACCCTAATCCACAATGAAGATTATCAATGTTAGAACCCTTAAAGGTAAAACAACCACCAACATTCAATGGGACTACAAATCCATTTGTAGATGAGCAATGGATATGTTCCTTAGAGATAATATTTCATGCCTTGGGGATTTGGAAAAGAGAAAAAGTTTTCATGGTTGTTTATCACATCACGAGTGATGTAGATCAATCGTGGTAATTAATACAAAAGAAAAAGGAAGATGAAGAAGTATCAAATATGTAATGGAGGTATTTTAAAGATATTTTATTAGAAAAATAATTTCCCCATATCCATCAAGAGGATATGGAAAGAAAATATATGATTATGAGGCAAAAGGAGGATGAGAAAGTTGTAAAGTATAAGGTGAAATTTACAAGGATAGAAAGGCATGATATAGATTATATACGTAACCCAAGGAGTATTATTGATCAATTATTTGATGCATTAAAAGTATTTATCCATTGACTAATAGTCTCACAATACCTGTCATCATATGAAGATATAGTCTCATGTGATATCAAGATAGAAAATGAATTCTCTACATATAATGACTTTAAAGAAAAGTAAGATAAGAAGAGATATGTTGAACACTTTGGAAATGGAAATAAGTGGAAGAAGGGAAAAGATGAATTTCTATCCTGCTGTAAATGTGGGAAGAAACACCCTAGTACTTGCCTAAAGGGAATTAGATTTTGTTACATGTATGGTGAAAAAGGCCACCAAGCTAGTTATTGTAAGGGAATGAAAGAGGATGTCAATGATGAATGCTAAAATTATAGAGAAATGGGGAATTATTCAAATTAATGTCCTAAGAACCAAGGAAACTTACCTCAAAAAGGCCAAGGGAGCAATGCTAAGCTTATGAGATCACTACTAATGAGGCTGAAGCTCTGAATGACATAGTGGAATTTAATTTAATTGTTTCCTCAAATTTAGCCAATGATTTATTTGATTCTGGATCATCACATGGTTTCATATCTTCCTAGTTTTCTAATAAAATTAGATATTTCAAATATGATTTAACAACAGAGTTGTCAGTCAAAAATCCTAATGGAAGTATCATTGCAACAATGTTTTGTGAATCAGTTCCCATTTGGGAATATAAACTTGATTTATCTAGGTATCTCATCATCATACCCATGATTTAATTTGATATAATCTACGTTATGGATTGGATTTTAGACCATGAACTACAACAAACCGGCTATTACTGGTGGTTTTTTTTTCATATAGCGGTTGTTTAAACCGCCGCTATATGGTTTGGCAGTGGTTTACCAAAACCGCTGCTAAACTGGGCATCGACAATCTATTAGCGGCGATTTATCCATTTCACGGTGGTTTAAGGGAAGCATCATAGATGCCTCATTTCGTGGCGGTTTTCATGACTTTAGCGGCGGTTTGACGGGTGTCATATATTTTTTAATTCACGGCGGTTTTAACCGCCATGATATTCAGGCGTTTGATCCGCCTCTTTCACGGTGGTGAAAACCGTCGCTAAATATAAACTGATTAAATTTCACGGAGGTTTTAACCGCTGCTAATGGTTTCCAAGTAAAGCATTATCAGCGGTAATAACTACTGCGAAATGCTGACCAGTAAAGCATTAACGGCGGTTAAAACCGCTGCAAAATTACTGACCAGAAAAAAATGCAATTTTTCTTATACTACCCCACTGCCCTGAAAAACAAATCAAACTAGAAAATGGAATAAGATACATCATACAAACAAATAAAATTTTATTTCTAACTTGGTATCCCCAACATGATGAATCAAGAGACATCATACAAACAATCGACCATAATTATATAGTGATAATAATCCACAATGGATCTATAGGGAAGCATGAAATCCATTCCAATAATTACATCATATAGTTACATGATGGGAAAGAATGAATTCTATATAAAAAAAAATTTCCTATCGGATGGGGAAAATAATTCCATCAGTGAACAATCATTGATCGAATAACCAATGAAGTTTACAGATTCTTAATGACACATAAATACATTATATCAAGGACCAGAATCTCTAGAAATGTATCAAACATAACATTGTATGATGCACTTGTGTCAAATAATGTAGAATCTATAGTAGAGGTTACTATATTAGTACCTCAAACAATAGATGAATTTGAATTATTCTCCCTATCATATGTTGAACATCATTTAGTTTTCCCATACCCTGACTCTATGCTACAACCTGACTATTCTGAGTGGGATCACATTTCATGCACATTAATTCCTAAGTCTAGTATCAACTATGTCGACTACCACCTTGGACTCAGCAGTATGTGGTATTATAGATACATACCTACTAAAAATTAAGAGGACCCACATTATAATTTGGAATATGTAAAGATATTATCCCCCTAGGAGGAACTAGTGGAAACGTTTTGAAGATGTGAATGATATGACAAAACTCCTATAACCTCTGCATTCAACTAGATACACCGTACATTGGGGGAAAAGATGTGTATCATCTCTAAATCTTCTCATATTGTGTTAAGGAGTCACCCAAATTATGGTATAATAGTTGTTTGTCTTCCCTTTAACCATTTTTAGAATATTCTAGGTGACTTTAGTGACCAGAACATGCATATTTTCTAATTCAATTGTTGGTTAATGTGTATGGGCCTGATATTTTCCTCCATTTCATATAGGTATATACCAATGTTAATAAAGTCATTGGGAAAGGATATGGGTATTCCCTAAATGTTTTACCAGAAAATTCTTTGTGAATTCCTTGAATAATAACAGATTATACCGACAAGCTTAGTAAATGTGGGAAAATGTGTCCTGTTGCTCATAGTTTGCCACCACATTTAGTTAGTGGGATTATTTGGAGGGTATAGATGTAGGGCCATGTTCTTGGTTGATTGTTCACTACCCTCAATGGGTTTTCGTGACTACCTAGGTTTGGGAGACTTAGGTCATACTCCCAAGCTAAACACACACATAATATAGAGGTTTTAGTGATTTGTAGCATTGGTGATGGTGAATGCTAGAAGGAGCCCTTTGGAGGGTCCCTTATGCTATCTAGATGAGTCCATCAGTGACCTCTTGATCATCCTCCCTAGATAAGGTAGGCACATGTTATTTACTTCCATGGATATGACCATGAAATGGTTTGAGATGGAAACTATTTACAACAAATTATATTCCACTAGTCATTGTTGAGTATACATCTAGTAGGGATTTTTGAGATGAATGGATTTTTTAGCTTTCTCTGAAGATGGAAAGGTACCATTTTGGTGTGACTCCCAATCTAGTGAATTTGAGACCCAATGTTGTGGGTTCAAGGTTGATAATAGATCCCATGTTTTAAATGATGATCTAACTTGTGCAGTAGTCGAAGCATAAGTGTTCTTAAAGTAGTAAAATGTCATTTGGATTAAAGGGGGTTCTAGTTGAAAGTGCCAGAATACTTATGAGAAACATTTACAAGAAATCCTCATGAAATCATCATATCAATAAATAAACACATGTATAATCAATTGTATCGGATCCATGTTTTTCCACATTTCATATTTTGAGAGAGAAAAAGGAGCCTAACATGTGGGTGACACATGCATTTTGTTTAAGGTTCCATGTTAGGTTCAACATTTTTGTTTCCAACTACTTTTATTGGTGTGTATATGATTCATATCACATGATTAGGGTAAACCAAATTCCTATTATCCTCTTATGTTTGGTCTCTATACTGCCTCCTAGGTTTCAATTTATATAACCAGAACAAAATAACAAAAGGATCACTCTTTAGTCATCCAAAATATCGACTGCCAATTCAAACACAGGCCTAAATGGAATGATGTACACCAAACTCGACAAATCAAGACATAAAATGAAATATCCTAAATAAAAAAAATGAATAGAAGGAAACATGAGAAATCAAGGAAATGATAGGACATGGAAATGTTTGGCGGAAACTATGTGCCATACATGTTACATATACAAACCAACCGATATCATATTTGTTCGATACATCAACAATACTACTACTCATGGTCCGATGATGCATCGTCACCCTCTCCAATTCCATCTCCACTACCTACTTCCACTTGTAAAAACATTATATTGAAAATTAAATATTGTTACATATTTATAATTAAACTTAAAACCAATAAAAGCTGGAAAACTAAATGATTTTGACTTTTTTCAATTTACTTGCTCACCACTAGTCGATGCACTACCACCGGGGGCATATCTACTGATATGCTGACGTATTTCAAGCAACTCTTTCTGCAAAGCAGATATCTGATCCCCCTGCTGGTGAACTGTGTTTCATAGAGAAGACATCTCCCTCGGAGCATCTTCAGGTATGAAATGACTATAACCAGGATTAGATGTAGCTGGAATCCCTGGTGGCCTACCAAAGACCTCAGATGGTATCGATCCCAAACCCATCCCGCACACTCTACTAGGATGATCCTTCCCGAGGACTTTAGCAACCGGGTCATCCTGGGAGACTGGGTAGGATTGCCCATGATTGGAATCCCATATTTCTTTAATTTTTACCTATAAATCAAATATCAATATATATTAACACAGTAAAAACTGATAATAAGTTATTATAATAAAAAATTGACTTCATACCACAACTTCTTTGGCAGGCTCATTAAAAAAACTTCAATCTGGTTTTTTATAAACATCCAACCACAGTTCAGTTCGGGATGCTTCATGCCCTAAACTCTGTGACTACATTAAAAAAAAATAAATCAACAATTTAATATGTTAAATAGATAATATTGTCTTATAAATATTTAAACTAATTAAAATATTACTAATGACATTCATTTTCTAAAAAAGATTTTTGAGCCTGCAGTGTGCGTGATGACTTTCTTTGCCCGGTTTGATGCATTTTATCTTGAGAGATCCTGAAATAAAAAAATTCAATTTAACAATAATGTATTCAATGTCATATCCTCTTCATATACATGTATAAATGTAAAATGGGGATAATATAATAATATATATTTCAATACCATCCCCTTCTCATCACGATGTGTATCGAAAAAAACATTCCACCATTCTTTCGGTACCCCACTGGGTAGCTTCTCATACATTTGTTGCACAGTCAATGAAGTATCGTTGACATAACACCACAACCTCCATTTTAAATCTTTCCATTTTTTAACAAGATTTTTCAATGTCCACTTCTATGCTACCACATCAGCAACGGTAAAGTGGAAGAACATATGTATACAGAAATCCATTTTGAACATATTAGTAACATGACATTCAATTAAACCATAAAGTAATAAAATTAACTTTATCTGAGAATCAAAAACCTCATTTTTCTAGTTTGGAGACATATGCCTCCAATCATCATATGAAATAGGTAGGGAAATGGGCTCCGCTGCCAGCTGACCGATAATATGGCCAAGTAACCCCGCATCATCATCTGTCGGGACCCCATAAGAATCAAATGGCACGACTATCTTCTCTCCATTCATGTTACAAACATCTGAACTTTTTATGTGTTTTTCCATAGTTGCATTTTTTTCATCTACAATGAGGAAACAATTAGTATAAAAAAATGCATTAAATTTATTTAAATAAATTTTTTAACTATGACTGTGACCCTCCAGAATGTTTTTGATGAACTGGAAGGGGCATGTCACTGCCCCACTGCTGAGGCTCCTGTAGGGGGAGTCAATGACTCATCCTCTAATGAGACATCCAAAGATGGTGTCAGAGATGGTGTAGGGGGAGATGGTGCAGGGGTGTAGGCAGCTGGTGCCTCAGATGCCGTGGGGTCAGACGGATCGTCATCTGTCATAGAACTAGATGAAATAGTGTACCGCTTCTTCCTTGGCATTCCTGTCATTTAATCAAATGAAATTAAGTTCAGAATATATATTTCAAAAAATTTATGCAGAAAAAATAATTAAAAATGATAATAGATTCCTAGTACTAACAAACAATATATATATAACAATGAAAATGAATGACTGCAGAAATGAAACAAGTGGTTGCTAAATGAATAAATAATTGTACATACAATCATTTTACCCTTCAATCATGTCGGTTTCCTGATCCATTACTTCATCCCCTTCATTCATCTTTTCTAGACTAATATTTTCAATATCATGATGGACAAATAATTCTTCTTCCTGTTGTTGATGAAATTCAATTACAGAGGTCAAATCTTCCACTTCATTACCCATATCTTACAAATCTCTTTTTATTACATGAGTAACTACACTCCACCCTTCATCCACAACATCATTCACATAATATACCAATTTTTCTTGTGATTCTAAGATATATGGATCATGCAGTTCATGATCACCAACATTCATCAAGCGAGAGAAGTTTACAGAAGTAAATCGCAAGGAATCTATTTTAACACCTCTGATAATATCGACCCATTTGCATTTGAATCAAATAGCAGAAAAATGCCTGTGGTAGTTTTATTCAATAATATCATGCATCTTTCCATTATATCCCACTTTAGAAAATGTAAATATAACACTATTCTGTGTTTTCAAACCCACTTCTTGATCGACTATAAGAAATCTAAATCCATTTACATTATAAGCGTCGAACTTTCTAACTTGTTTTATAGGACCTCTAGCAAGAAACTTCAAATCTTCAGACAAGTCTGCTCAAGTATCAATATTCATGATCTAAAAAATGAATTATAATTTAATAGATTTACAAATTGTATCTGTCAAACTAATATTTTTATTTATTGCAATATTTATAAAAATACACATCGTGCAAACAATTCTACCAGCTCTTTATTCATAGCTTTTGTTATATCTTTCTCATTTAGTGTTCGGCCTCCCATTTGTCTATTTGATTGTATCCTCAACTCTTTAATAAATGGGTTTGCAATTTCACTATTCAATAGCACATATCTATGTGCCTGTAATATTTCCAATTCTGTCAGTGTCACATATGAGGTCCTCCCAAATGATCGGCCAATAGCAGGAAATATTTTTGATTTATGATGAATTTGAGATTGAGTTGATGTGTCGTCAAAACGTCCAACACAATTAAATCTTGTCTCAATATCATCCAAATATCTGAAAAAAAAGGTGAGACACTCCTCGGCCAAATAGCCTTCAGCAATGGAGCCTTCTGGTTGAGCTTTATTTCCCACGTATGCTTTCAAATGCCCAAGATATATGTGAAATAAAATAATAACATTATGCATTTATTTAAATGCCAAAAATTGTTTACATAACTGAAAAAATATAAATAAAATACCTCTCAATTGGATACATCCATCGATAATGAAAAGGGATTCCTAATTTAGCTTCTTCAACCAAATGCATCGTTAAATGCGTCATGATAGTAAAAAACGATGGAGGAAAGATCATATCCATTGCACAAAGGGTCAATAAAAACCTCTCCTGGAGGCTGTGTAGCTAAAATAGATGTAGAGATTTCTCACATAATTTCCTGAAAAATGTGCAGAATTGGAGTACAACAGGAGGAACATTTTCAGGTAATAATGTATGCAATGCCAATGGTAGTAACTGTTGTAACAAAATATGTGAATCATGACTTTTCAATCCATATAACTTACGATTCTTCAAGTCAACACACCTCAATATGTTACTCGGATACCCATCAGATACCTTCACATTCTTTAAAATTCGAAGGAATGTATATTTATCCCTATTTTTCATTGAAAAAATGGCTGGAGCATGCTTTTAATTCTCATCTGGCCAGAGATCACGTTTTATGTTCATTACTTGTAAGTCTTTGCGAGCATTGAGATGATCCTTCGAATTTCCATGATCATTAAGTAATTTGAAAATAAAATTATCACATACATTATTCTCAATAAGAATCACATCATGATTGTGGCACAACAAATTAAATTCCCAACACGGAAGTTTGAAGAATATACTTTTTTTCTTCCATTGTTGCGTTCTGATTTCACTTGACGATGCACTTCAAACTTATTTTCCGCTATCATTCAAATGACGAACCTTCCCAAATTATGTTTTAATATTTTCATGCTGTGTCAATATTTCAGAACCGGTTAAAAACTTTGGAGGTGGTCTACGATCAATGGAACCATTAAATTTTGATTTGTTCAGCCGAAATCTATGAGATACATCAAGAAATCATCGATGGCACAAGAGGCACCATTTTTTACTGTGAGGTAGCTGTTTGGGATCAAAATCAAAGTTACAAACGGGACAAGCCAAACCCGTATAAGTGTTCCAACTAGATAAATTCCCAAGCCTAGGGAAGTCACTAATGGTCCACATTAAAGAAGCATGCATTTTGAACATTGTTTTAGAAGAAACATCAAATGTCTCAACACCATTGCTCCATAACTCCTGCAATTCATCAATCAATGGCTGCAGGTATACATCAATATCATTTCCAGGCATTTTTTTCCAAGAATAATAATCTAAATGATAAAAGATGTTTTTTTCATACACATCCATAGAGGAAGATTATAAGGGATCAAAACAATTGGCCAAATGATATAACTGGCACTGAAAGTCCCAAATGGGTTGAATCCATCGGCAGCCAATCCCAATCGAACATTCCTAGGATCAGCTAAGAAATCTAGATGTAATGAATCAAATGTCTTCCACAATTGGGAATCTCATGGATGTCTCATTAACCCATCATTGTTATTATCTACAGAATGTCACTTCATGTGTTCAGTGGTTTTTGATGACATGAATAATCTTTTCAATCGAGGCTTCAAAGGAATGTAATGCAAAACTTTTGCAGGTGTGTTACTTTTCTTCTTCTCTATGAAATTATGTTCAGTTAGACTTCTAACGTCACCCTTTGACTTCCATCTAGAAGAAGAACATTTCTTACAAATCTGTCTACTTGAATCCTCTCCCCAATAAATCATACAATCATTGGGACACCCATGTATTTTTTGTATAATTCAGACCAAGCTTGTTAACAACTTTTTTCATATCATAAAAAGATTCTGGGATTTTTGCTTCAGGAAATGCATCATGAATCAATTCCAATAACATAGACATTTCCTTATTTGTAAATCCACATAAAAATTTGATATGGTACAACTTTAGCAGAAATGAAAGCTTTGAATATTTCAAACACCCACTATAAAACTCTTGATTTCCATCATCAACTAAATAATGAAACACATTTTCCTCACTGAAGTTTTCCCTTACATTTGGCACCACAGAATCAAGAGGAGGATCCAATGATATGTTACAATCTTGATCTGCTTGTGTTATAGTCTCAAAAGCATCACCTGTCACGTTGAAATTTCTAGCACCATCTTCTTGTTGTTATAATATGTTTTGATGCTCATAGTGGTGTCTTGCAGTGCCGAATGCATCATTTATGAGGTTTTTCATTTCATTTTCCATTGTCGACGAACTTGGGACCTCATTCTGTGGATTAACATCAGTGCTCAATCTTTCTGTATTGTTCGATTCTCCATGCCAAATCCAAAAAAAATATTGATTAGGGAATTGCTTCAGTATTAAATGTTCATAAATTTCATCTCTCCTCAACCATGTTCTAGATTTACATTTAGGACATGGACATCTTGTTCTACCTTGAACCGATTGATTAGAAATTGAAAAATCTAAAAACTCATTCAAACCCTTAACATATTGAGGCGTGTTCCTCGGTAATGTGATCCAGCTTTTATCCATGTATATCACAATGTGCCTACACAATAATAAGAAAAATTACACTAAATAGATAAATTTTTTCATATATACGATAGTGTAAGATTATAGAAACCTAATATAATAAATATAAACCATTGATCATAAAGTATGCATAATATATTAAAGATGATACATTGATCACATTTACCACTTACTTAGCATGCCCAGACAAACTGAACAAGTCTAGTCCCTAAGAGACAACATCAACACCTCATTGAGGAGCAGTAAGAATATCGGGTTACACACTTATCGTAACACTGTCGATCACACATTTATGTTTCCTCAAACAACACCCCATTGAAAGTGATTTAATTGAACACACAAAATATGCTCAATTTTCATACCATTAGTACAACGAAATTACTAGAAATATTTAGTCCTTATATGACACCCTTTAAGACTTATCGCAGGCTAGCTTGGGTACTCGGATTATGGGTAGCCTAGGTCAGTTCATAAATATTGGTCATGTTTCAACGCTCTTTATGTTTTTCAATCTTTTCACTATCTATTTTAATTTATCCCATTCATATATGAATTTTTGGAATGAATCTATAGAATGGAAATCATGAAGGGAGTTTTGAAAGGGGGTTTCAACACTAAAAAGGTTTGAATTACCATGAAATTACACCTCTTTGCATTATACACAAATCATCTCTTGTTTGTAGGAATGATATATGTTAGGAATGTCATTTACAAATAGTGGTGTTTTTTAAAAATTAGATACACTCACTAACAATTGCCATGAGAGTTTTGGAGTGATTAAAATAGGTAATGTATAAAGTGTTTATTATATAAATATGATATATAAAAGGTAACTGGAACACCCCAGTCCAAATCTATCCAAGGGTATGAAATTATAGAATATTGAGGGGGAGTGAAAGTAGATGATGAATTGTGACTAATACTGATATGGATAATTTAGGTGTTTCTATATATCCTATAATAATAGGAATTGTGACACATGTAGTTCTTGGAAGAAAATATATTATCATAGTATATATTCAAATATGGAGTGACCCATCATGAATGAGGGTACTATACACAAAGATAGCTTTTATGGTGATGAAATGTGTTTTTGGGTCCTGGTTTAGTGGCTCAAACATCACTATATATCCAGTAATAATAGAAATAAATACACATGTAGTTTCTATAAGGTCTCAAAAAATATCTAGATATTGTATATGAGAGAAAGGGAGACATGTATAGGTGCCCTGGTGGGAATTGAAAGGATGAAAACTGATTTGAATTATTAAATGTATCTTCATTGGGTAAGAATTGGGAAATTAAATGGGAACTACATAATGTCCTAGGATGGTAAATTCGTGTGTCACTATATATCGCATAACAATAAGATTCATGTCACATGTTGTTCTTATAAAATATCTTCACAAATCTATCTCTTATGAAGGGGAAAATGATTTTGTCCAGTGTCAAGCTACATAAAGGAAGGTTTGATGCGAATCCATGAATCCCATATGATATAATCCAAAGAAATAATTGTTGAATTTTATTTTTGCATAGGTTTTTTGAGAAGTAACTCTTCACTGAGGATTATTACATGGATATTTATCTCATGTAAGGAAATTATATTGTATATATTGAATTTATGAAATAGGTTTAAATGTAATTTATGGGGGACCATATGTCATGTAGTTTAATGATATAATTAAAAAAATGACTTTTGTGCAATGTAGTATAATGTGTTATGGTAAGTAACTTTATTCATTCATTTTAAGTTCCTATGAATATGATCAATGTGAAAAAGTCTTTGTGTATATTTGGATTTTATTAAAAATTAAATTCTTGAGTCTTAGTGTCGAGTCAATAAAGAAAATTTTATTTGAATAGATGAAGTCATGAATAGTAGGATGAGGTTGGTTTTTTATAGGAATTAAATTTGTGGTTTGGTCCAATATAAATGATTTGGATATAACTATATATATAGAGATAACTTGAATTAATCCACACACAGTTCTTAATATAGTATTGTTTCATACATGTTTATGGAAATAGGAGGAAACCTGACATGAATGAAAAAACACATAAACTATGATAATATAGAAGATTATGAATGAAATATATCCTTAACCATTATTAATATAAGAGATATGGAAACCACTATGTATCCTATAATAATAGGAATCAATCCATATATAGTTCTGGAAAAGGAGTCTCTATTTAGATCTGGATTATGTATGTGAGATAATAAAATGGTTTCGTCCTAGTGTAACGTTTTTGGTGAAGACCCACTTAAAACATGTAAGCACTTACACTAAGAACTATTACATAGATATGTCTAATATAAAAGGGAATAAGTTCATAAAAAATATACCAATCAAGTTATTTTACACTGTTATATGATGGATCATATGTTATATGAAAATGACATGAGTTTCATACATTTTACGGTCCTACACCAAGGACCTTCATGTCTTGCAGTTTGTGGTCTTATGAATGGAACCTTCTATAAGAAGTTTAAAGTCATTAAAAATGGACTTTCAAATCCCCGTTGTGAAGTTATAAAAAGTATTTCTTTGAGAATAATTATATTGGTGGTAGATATGATATTCTCTCAATCCATTATAATCATGGAGTAGGCATTGTTGGAGTAGAAATTTTGTATTTTATACGTCCCTTCCCATTTTACTCTAGATTTATAGGTTTCCTCCTAGGTATCATAGGTGTTCTCATAGATAATACTTGTTCTCCTTGGATGAATAATCATATGTGGGACTTCTTATGGAATTCTCATATATTATTATTATTATTTACTCAAGGATGTGAAGTGTGTGAAAATATTTTTATTCAAATTTCTCTAATTCATCAAGTCAGATTCGAGATTTCTCATTCCTAAACAATTGATCAAAAATGGAAATTTTAATTGAGGGTAATTGAACCTAAATGGGAAGGACTACCACTACAACATCTCAATCCCAACCTATTGACTTGGGTAGGGCCAAAATTCCACTAAACTTAGGTGCATCCCACATACACTAGAGGATGAAAATAAATTACAATGGTATATGAAATCATTGTGGTGGTTTAATCTCAAACACAACATAACAAGAATAAGACCAAACAAAATGTTTTAACATAAAAATGATGCATGATAGAAAATCAACCAAACACAATGGATATAACATGACCAAGATAAGAGTTATGATAGTCAATGATATATCATATAATTTTTCAAAACCCAATAGCTCATAAAATTAATTAAGGTGCCATAATAAACCCACCCCAACCTTAAATAGATACATACCTGAAAAATACAGGGGTAACCGGAGACGGGTCACCAGACGGTTGGGGGTTGTGGGTCACCGGACGGGGTTGCCGGATGGTTGGGGGTCGCCGGATGGTTGGGGGTCATTGGGGCCGGGGGGGGGGGGGGGGGTTAGGGGAAGAAGGGAGGGCGTGGGGGTCACCGGATGCTTGGGGGTCGCTGGGGCCGGGGGGGGGGGGGGGGGGTTTAGGGGAAGAAGGGAGGGGGCGAGGGTCGCCAGGGCCGGAGGGGGGGGGGGGGGGGTTAGGGGAATAAGGGTCGCGAGGGTTTGGGGGAAATGCAGGGAGGGGGTAGGGAAGGGTTGGGTTTTTTAAAAAAAATATGGGTTTCGTGGCGGTTTATTAAAAACGTCCGTGAAACCTTTCGGCGAAAACGTTTAGCAGCAGTTTTGTGAACCGCCGCCACAAAACCGCCGCTAAAACCGATTTTTATTGTAGTTATGAAGCAAAAATTTATTGTAATAAAAAGGAGGTTACAATTTTAGATGATAATAATGAGTACATTATCTTGAGAGAAGAAATGTTACCATCTGATTCTCATCTAGATCCACCCCCAGTAGCTCTACTAAATTCAATTATTAGGGAGGAAGAGTGTTAAATAACTCTGGGAGAGGAAAGGAATGTCCAAATAGAGGACATACCTATTGTGCAATAATATGTTGATGTGTTTCTAGAGGATTTAATTAGACATACTCCAGAACGAGAAATTGAATTTTCCATTGATATAATTCTTGCTTCAAGACCCATATTCATGACCCCTTATAGAATGACAACTATGGAATTAGTAGAACTAAAGAAAAAACAAGAGGAATTGAGTAATAAATGATTTATTCTCCCCTAGTTTTCTCTATGGTAAACACCTATTCTTTTTGTTAAGAAGAAAGATAGATCTGTGAGGTTGTGCATTGACTACATGTAGATCAATTCAATACCAATAAAGAACAAGTATCCCCAACCTCACATTGATGATTTATTAAATCAACTTCATCGAGCACAATATTTTTCAATGATTGACCTTTGATCTAGATATCATCATTTCAATGTGAAGAATGAAGACATTCGGAAAACAACCTTTTGAACCAGGTATAGGCATTACAAGTTAACAGTAATGCCTTTTGGACTGACTAATGCACCCTCTATTTTCATGAATCTAATGAATAGAGTTTTCATGTAATAACTTGATGAATTTTTAGTGGTATTTATTGATGATATCTTGGTTTACTTAAAAAGATATGAATATCGTGAAAATAAATTTCACACTATTCTAAATACTCTTAGAAGAAATGAATTATATGGGAAGTTTAGTAAGTGTGAATTCTGGCTTCATAAGTTTTTTTCATGGCTATATTGTCTCTAAGGATATAATATCTATTAATTCGTATAGGATAAGAACAATACAAGAATGGCTAGCACCGGTGAGTATAATTATTGTATGAATTGTTTTTGGTTTACCAGGTTCATATCAGAGTTTCGTTTATAATTTTTCTTGATTGGATAACCCATTAACCTTGATCAGACATAAAGGGGTTAAATTTGTTTGGAAAAAAGAGTGTGAATAATTTTCTGAATAATTGAAGAAAATATTAGTCAATGATCCCATCTAGACTCTACCATTGGGTAATGATGGGTTTGTTATTTATAGTAATGCTTTAACGAAATCACTTCATTGTGTTCTTATACATAATGATAGAGTTTTTACCTATGCATCAAAGAAGCTAAAAATTCATGAAAAAAACTATCATACTCAATTTCTTGAGTTGGGAGCTATAATATTTTCTTTGAATATATAGAGACAGAATCTCTATGGTGAAAAATTTGAGATTTATACTGATAAAAATAGTTTGAAGTATATTTTTTGACAAAAATAACTCAACTTGAGGCAAAGGATATAGCTCGTACTACTCAAGAGTTACGATTACACTATACACTACCATGTAGGAAGGCATATAAGGTGGAAGATGCTTTGAGAAGAAAGGATCATGGAGTTTTGAACAAGATGAGAGTTGAAAGGGATCCTATGATCATGGATTTTTCAAAAATAGATATAAGAATAATCATGGAAGGTGAAAGACCAATATATTTTCAAATGGCTGCCAAAAAATCTTTTCTAGAAAGGATAAAAAGTTATTAGATGGATAATGAAGAGTTTAAAAAGAAAATTAATAATGTGAATGATGGGAGATTGATTTTATTAATATATGAAGATGGAATTTAGAAATTTGGGAAGAAAATTTGTGTTCCTGACATAGAAGATCTAAAAATGGAATTTTTGGAAGATTCTCATAGCTCCAATTTCTCTATACACCCTGGTAGCACTAACATGTATAGAGAATTGATGGAAAATTTTTGGTGGGACAAAATGAAGAGGGGAATTGCTGATTATGTGTCAAGATATATGGTTTTTCAACAGGTGAAGTCTAGAAGTCAACATCCTAGAGGAGCCATGAAACATATTCCCATACCTGATTAGAAATGGGATGATATTATGATGGACATTGTCATGGGGCTACCAATGACTCCTAGAAGGAATGATGAAATATGGGTCATTATTGATCATCTTACAAAGTCAACACATTTTATTGCTATAAAAGAAGAGATACCACATGAAGTTTTATTATGAATATATATTAATGATGTTTTAAGACTTCATGGAGCACCTCTATCAATTTTTTCAGTTTGTGATCCCAGTTTTACATCAGGATTCGGTAAATGTCTTTAGGAGGTCCTACATACCGAACATCATTGGAGCCCTGCCTACCACCCTCAAACTTATGGACTATCATAATAGACTTTTCAAACCTTATAAGACATGTCGAGATCATTCCCAAACGACTTTCAAGGTATGTGGGATAAATATTTACATCTAGTAGAATTTTCCTATTACAATAGCTTCCATTCAAGTATTCATATGGCACCATACAAAGAATTATATAGAAAGAGATTTCGTGCACCAACTTGTTGGGATGATGTCAGTGAAAGAAAAATCGTAGGCCCAGAACATGTTGAAAATACAATAGAAAAGGTGAAGATTATCCGAACCCACATCAAAGCAGCTCAAAGTAGGAAAAAGAGCTATTCTGATGACTGAAGGAATGATTTGGAATTTCAAGTAGGAAATTCTGTATTTTTTAAGATATCTCCATGGAATGGTGTTATAATATTCAGTCAGAAGGGTAAATTATGCCCCAGGTACATCGGGCCTTCCAAAATTCTAGAACTAATTGGAGTTATAGCTTGTTGTTTTGAAATGCCACCAAGTCTCTCAAAAGTTCATGATGTGTTCCAAGTATCACTGTTGAGATAATACATTCCTGACCCAACACATGTACTCATCTAGGATGAAATAGATCAGGAACCAGATCTGTCTTATTGTAAAGATCCTATCAAGATTCTTGATGCCAGAGAACAAGTGTTGAAAATCCGGATGACTCGTCTGGTAAATGTTTTTTAGAGAAACCATAAAATGGAAGAGGCAATGTGGGAACCTGAGGAACTTATGACGAAGAACCACATAAATATTTTTATGCATTAATATTCTAGAAATTTTGAGGACGAATGTATTTTGAGGAGGGGAGAATGTAACACCCCAAGCTGCCACGATACGTTTCTCTTTGAATAATGCAATAGCTTGCATTGTATGAAACTTCGAGTTCTATCACAACAAAGCCAATCAAACTAGATATTATGAATTTTAATACCCACTTTTTGAAATTTTATAAATTCAATTTTTCAAAATGTACTTCATTTTGGATTCGGAATATCAAAATTAGCTTATGTTGAACATTTGGTATTTTTCTGAAAACATTCAATTTTGGATGAATAGTGAAAAACACAACGTTATTATTTAAAACCTAAATTTAATTTAAATAATGACTTATTTTACTCAAATTAAATTTAGGAAAAATATACATAATACTTATATACATTCAATGTAATTCATTAGAGTCTTTTTATAATAAAATTAGATGTATAAAATGTTATTGAACATTTTAATGTCTTTTTCCCACATTCTAGGGAAGTTAACAAATTTTCATAAAAAGTAATTTTACTACTTAGGTGAATTGAATTTCAAAAATCCCAGAGACACAGTTTACATCAGTAAGTAAAATTTGGTTCAATAGGATGAAAATTACTTTTTGTTAATAGTAACTTTTGAATTTTATTTAACACGGTTAAAAGTAAATAGGGTAATTAAAGGTAAAAATTATTTTATTATTATTACTCTAACTCATGTATTAATTCTACATTATATGTTTATTTCGAAAAAAATAAACATTAGGATTAAAATATGGTCATATTTGATCCACTTGGATTAGATTAGGACATTTATTATTATTTTATTTAAATATGATTTAAAAGTGTTTAATTCCAATTTCCATAACTAAATCATTTTTAATATAGTGTTATACATAAGATAAATTCAAATATAAATATTCATTATAATGATAAAAATATTTCCTACATAATGGTATTTTATTTATAATTTTTAGATATTAAATAATTATATTTATTTATGACACAATAATGATGCAGTAATTACTTTATTAATGAAAGTTTAAAATAATTGATATTATAAACATAAAAATAAATTTCTATTGGGACTTTTGATGAATTACACCAATTATATAGTTTAATATGACATGTTATTATTGATTTAATTTATTTTTTTCTAAGAAATAAAGTTATGTTTAATTTCAAAAAAACCAAATACTAAATAGTGTCAAAATTGACCCAAATGAGTTTTTTAAACAAACACTATTTTATTAATTGATATAATATTCCTAAAATTATAAGTTTCAGACAAAGGACTTATATAAGGTTATATATGTCTATATAGAACCTCTTGGGAATATTTATTCTTTTTATAGTATTTTTATTAACCATATATTATAATAATACAAGAATACATGGTAAAAGTTAAACTATTTAACCAAGAGTTAAATCCAAAAGATAAAGCTAATATGGTTACATAAACTTGTCTAAAACCAATTTTTTGAGAGTATTTCGAACCATACTCCCATTATCATCTAAATAAATTCATTTTGCGCCATTATGAATCAAAAATTTATTTATAATAAAATACTATTTCAGGATTTTCCTAAAGTGACCCTCACCTCTCTAATAAAAGGCTACTTCCCATTATCTCAAAATAACTCCTCCAAAACCATTTGGATTTGCCAACCCATGCTCAAATATCCTCCCAACAAACCTAACTTCAACCTAGAGGCATTAATTTGATCAAAAATCTAACTTAAGGATCCCTTTTGATCAAATTAAAAGGAAAAACCCGAATAGGAGGTAATAATTTCATCACCTCTTTCAAAGTTCTTTTCTTCTTCCACTTTTTCTTTGTTTGTTTTTTCCATACATAAATAATATATCCAGTACCGTATACATACTATGATATTATTATAAATATGTTACAACCATATTCATTATTCTATTCATCTTTTTAATGCTCAAAGTTACCATTCGTGCATACGTACGGCTTACCGTCTCCACGTCGTGGTGTAGTTTGTTATTCAACACCTAATTATTTGGATGGGTATAATAATGAGTATAATTGATGTTAATTATAAATATAAAATGTTTATTATTCTGTATATATTATATACCATCCAATTAAATATGATTTTTCCATCAATAGAATGATATTGACACTCATATGTACGTATAGATTACCGTCTCCACGAACACAATAAGATTCATTTCCCCATCATAACCATTCAAGAATAATTTACATTTTATGATTAATAAAAGGTTTAAGAACATAATATAATTTTTGATAATAATTATATACATCCTATCCATAATAAATATTTCTTATTTAACTAAACATATAAAGGAAAATGAATCAGTTAACACCCGAAACAATGATACTTCTGAAATATTATTAGCAAAGAAATATTAGAAGATCATACATGATATTATATTTATATATGTATTTCCTGTATAATTTAATAAAAATGATTTAACTTTTATACAGAATGTTAAAATTCCCTCTACTAAGAAAAATTACAAGGTAAGGGTTAATTTTACAATCTCTGTATTATCTGAGATTGTTTCTACAAAAGTATGTACTGAGACTTATTTATCTTCCACATCTTTGTTTCTTAAAAATGTATTTCAAACCATTTTTACTATTTACAAGAATATGGGTTAAATTAATTTATACCGTTGTTTGAATTTTTATAAAATGTTTTGAAAGGAATCTTTCTGTCATTTTCCAAACAAGGTACTTTATGACCATTTCAAAAAATTAAGGTAAGAATGTTTTTAACATACATAGAGGGTGTGAATATTATACGTAGTTATAACACCTTCAAATATTCCATTAAAATCTTATAAGAATATTTTAATAACAAATTTTTCATTTTCTAATTATGTGACTTTTAAATGATTTCAAAATAGAAAGATATATATATCTCAAATAGTTTTGATTTCATCTATGTCAACATCCTTTGATGGATTTTACACTTGTTTGAAGTTGATTTATTATGATAAAATCTTCCATATTTATTTAAGGTTTTGTGATATGTTTGACTTTGTATGTGTTATTATTATACCATTCATGGTTTATGGTTAAAGTATTAATATTTATTATGCTAGTTTTAAATTAATGATTATGTTTTGTTTCAACCTTTTCATATGAGGAATGCATTGGACTTAGAAAGTGATGGTTGGAGCCTACTATAGCTCCTTGATGCATTGGAAGGTCTTATGAGACAAACTAGTGTCCTGTCATAAGGCCTTAACGAAATCTTATTTGTAGTATTGGCCTGAGGCATTGATTATGTGGTTATGATGTATAGAGTTATGCATTCCATCATTGTCAAATTATCTATTGATATTACATCTGATGATTGGACGAGTAGAATATCATTGTGGATAAGTAAATGGAATTATTTGATTTATCTTTTCCATATTATACTGAATTTTATGTTTAAGAGGCTTGTGTTTTTGTATTATATGTTGCCTTAAATTTTTATACTTATTTTTATTGTTTCAACTATATTGTTATCCTTACTGAGCATCTGAGCTCACCCCTTCTTAATTTTTTTTCCGAGTATGTGAAGAAGTATATTATGATTAACCAATAATGATATGCCAAAAGATATGAGTGTGTTCAAATGGGATAAAATGTTTTCATTTTCTTATTTCATTATGTATTATAAAACATATATATGTATCTAGTACTTCCAAGGATACTAAACTAATCAGTCTTTCGTGACATGATCTCTTGTGATCTTTCCAATGTTATGTAATAATTCACCGACTCTAGGTAACTAGGTTCAGGGTATTACAGTTTTGGTACTCTATTGCTGTTTTTTTATATCAATTTTATTTCATTGAGTTGTTTTAATTTCTTATCATGCATCAGGTTGTAGTTTTTTTCAGGTAATGTTTTGTTGGGTTTCTTATTTTTCAATGGTAAAATCATCCTACAATTTTTTTCACGTTCATATCATTTATTGCTATCCCCTGGAACCATGGAAATGTCTCTTATGGAAAAGTGACGACCTTCGGCATTATAAAAATAATGAGGAGGGGTATAATGATATACCTTGGATTCAGAGGTAAACATAAATCCCATTTAAAAAATATAGATAATTTTTTATAGATTTTATAAAGAAAACCACTATCATGTTCGTGGTTGTTTCTTGAAACACAACACCCACACTTTTATGGGTATTGTGCACCACCCCCCTAATACTCAATTATAGTTATAACCCAAACCATCATATTCAATGCTAGTAAGAAGTAATTAAAAGGAATAAAGAATATTTCTTTCTGTATACCCATTGAATCCCACCCACAATCCTGTAATAAAAATTTATAGCAAAAAGGAAGAGGAGGATGCGAGAAAATTTCAAGAGAGAAAGTGAATGAGAGAAAGAATGCTACAATGGATCTCCAAAATGACCTTGAAGGTAATTTGAATCATCCTGGGACCCATAGGGTTTTAATTAAATGATCTAATATATTTATTATCATTATGAATTATTTGAGGGTCATAGAGAGATAAGAAGAGTTGAATAAATGTGTTAGGATCCAACAAAACTAGATATTATTTTTTATGATTAAAAGACACCATATAGAAGATGTGTGGCATCATATAGTCTATGAAACCTGGATAAGACCATTATTATTATTTTATCTCCCAATAGGTATCCTTTATTACCAATATGCGGATGAATCAAAAAATTTCTTATATACTCGACCAGATCTTCTTATTTTATCCAACAACATCATAACAAATTTATAAAATCTAAAAACAATAATTCATCATAAGAAATTATTGTAAGAACAATTGGGTATTTATGATCATTAAATCCACCCAAGAGAGTGGCATAAACATTAAAATCATTTTTTATAATCACAAACACTAAATAAATTTATAAATATAAATACTAGTATGAAAAAAATTTCATGAATATAAATAAAATGAATTTCAATATTTCATAGTGAAATTAAAAATAAAATTTAAAAATATTTTCATTTATTAATAGAAAAATTATTTATGTTCCTATACATCATTTACTATTATTTTTAACTTTATTAAAAAAATAATATCCACCTTTTATTTGAAAAAATACATAATATCATAAATGAAAAATATTTTTGAAATCAAATTCCATGTAAAAAGATTAAAACAAACATATTTCAAAATAAATTTTGAATCCTATAAAAAATTATATAAATGGAATAAGAGATATTTTATAATGAAAATACCATTAATTTAATTAATTTCTTATCCTCATTTAATATTATCAGCAATCTCAAGGAAATGGTTTTGAGAAACATGGGTGATTTATTAATGATATGTGATGCATACCGTGTAAGAAGTTTTACTAATGACAGTGTGGTTAAGGTCTGGTAGTGAATTACTATAGTGGTATATATACTTACACACAACACATAATATTTTTTGGTACTTTTATTCTATTTTATTTATATTTTAAGGAACTATAAGGATGCTTTAATTCATGATGCTTGTAGAGTATTTGGATTATGGGAAGGGGTGATCCAACATTGTGGAGATGGGTAGGAGGATTATTATATTTATTGATATAATGTGCTTCATGGATTTTATATATCAATTATGCAAAGTATATTCTTATATTATAGAAATAAATTATTGAATTTTTTATATTAATTTTGGTATGTCTCATGGGTATTATCATTTTTGGTCATTTTTATTATTAGTTGAATTATTGTGATTTATTGGAAGTAAATTTAAACTCTCTCAGTTACTATTTTCCATCAAATTTTATACCGTCCATAGGATATTAGGAGTTAGGGCTAAGATGTTATAGTAATTCATGTAATTCTGGGTGATCTAAACTGATTTTTTTGAAAAGTTTATTAGTATAGTTATGGGTAGGTTGGTTAGAGATATGAAGTGAATAATAATTTTAGAACATATGTATTATTCCATAAAAAATAAAAAATAACATACTTATAATGGAATTATAATTTAGTTGAGATGTTTGGGGTTGTGAAAACATAAAAAATTCTTTTGTAGTTGTGTTATATCACCATTATTTTCTTTCCATAGAGGTGTATTGTACAATGGTTTATATTGAATAAAATGTAGTTTTGGGTCTTAAATTTTATGAATCATTTTCTGTTATTTATAATCAACTAAATAATTTTTCTTTTTTTTCTTTTTATTTATCATTTTTAGGTAATTAACTAAAATATATAAAAGTATTAAAGTCTTATATTTTCCCATTTGTTCTTTATTATGAATTTGATTAATTTGTTATTTTATTTCATGAAGAGAGATTGAATGTGGCATTTAGTATTTAAATATCATTACTATATCAGTAAAAATAATTTACAAACTATTGAAATTTTATTATTTGGGGTGTTTTATGATAAATATTTTAGAATACTTGATTTGAAACAATATCTCTCATGATTTTTGTAAGGGGGAATGTAGTTTGGATTGAGTAAAAAAGTGCATTTAATTAAAAAAAGGATCATTATTATATTTTTAAAGGATATTAATTCGAATGATTTCGACTATAATTTGTGTTCTTAAACATATTTTGAAATGACATTAACATGTAATAAATTTTGAAACATGATATTTTAAATATTTAAGATTCTATTTTATAGGACGAATAAATATAATAAATAGTTTTAAATTTAATAAATTTAAATATACTATTTTTATTTAATATTCATTCAGTCATTAGATAATTATATATTTTTTGGAGTGGATATTTGATTCATGAGACATATTCTGTAAATAATAATTTCCAATTATTTGGTATTTCATTTTCTATATGCATTTATATTTTTTGTTGAATTTTATAACATTAATAAACACATATTATGTAATTTTTTGAAAAAAATATATTATTATTCCAAAAATTAATTCTTTAGGTAATGTTCTAATTTTTTTGGATCTTGATAATAAATTATGATTTATTGATTTATGAGGAACAATTATTTTGGTTTTTATAAATTTGAAAGTATTTTTGGAAGATGTTAAATTATATTATTTTGAGACCTTCAACATAGTTTTTTTATTTAATGTGGGTTTATTATAAATGAAATATAATTTTCTACATGTTCTTATTTATTTATACCTTGTATAATGTAAATATATATACAATTGTTGGTATTTATTTTTCATTTTATACATTAGTATATCCAAAAAAGTAATTGGATATGGTTTTAGGTATGTTACCAAACATTGATGTTTTTCCCTGATTTGTTTTAATCTTATTGACATAATGGTTTTAAAATAATTTTAAATCATTTAATAAGTCATCTTGAAAATAATATTTTCATGTTTCAAAATATGTAATTCATTATTCCATTTTGGTGGCATTTTCAATTGTGATTTTAAGAGTGGTGAATAATTAAATTATTAAAATATAATGTTTTTTTGGGGAATAGAATTCATTTTTTTTGGTATGTGGGTTGCCTTCATTAATGGCATATTGAACATATTTATTTCTTATATTAAATTTATATTAAATAAAAATATATAAAAAAATATAAATTATGATTCTAATTTTTATTTTATAGTTGTATTTGTAAAGGAATTAATATTATTATATTTTATATAGTGAATGGTATCATATGAGAAATAATTACCTATCTATATTTGTGCGTCACTTAAAAATGGTATTTTCTGATGAATCCATTGAAAATTTATATGTATAATTTTAATTTTATTATGAATTTTTTGTTATAATATAATTATTTTGGCAGTGGATTAAATTTATTTTGAATATAGTTTCTAATTTAGAAATCATTTGTTACTTGTATTTGATTTTGTGATATGGATTACTAGTGGAGTTTTTTATTTTTAAAAAATAAATTCTTAATTACATTATCTATGGCACATTAAATTTAATTTATATTTTATTGGGGATAAAAAAAATTAATTAGAAAATTGATTTGTACTGATATCTTGATATGGTAATAAATACTTACTAGAATATAAATGTTTTATAATTCTCAAATAATTACTATTTATAATTAAAAATGGTTGTAATTATTTATAATAATAGTAATTATTATAACATTATCTTGATATAAACATGGATTGGAATAAAAATTTAAGTATTCATTTTAAATGTATGGCCCAAAATTTTTTGTAATGAACAATGATCGATTTATGTATTTGATATCATTTTCTGAAATGAATCTTTTTGTATTTCTTTTGAGTACCTTTATTTTATGATTCTAAATTACATGATTTAGAAAATAAATAAATGCATATAATTAATAAAAAAATTCATAAAATGAAATGGTATGTTATTATATATATTTTCCTAATTTTATTTGGTTAAATAAAATTCATGTTTTTTATTAATTTTTTTTCAATTATACCATTACTTCTCAATATACATACATAGAATCAGTGGAATTGTTTTTTTTAATAATTTATAATATTTAATTTTCATGTAGTTTTATATAAACATAAATATTTTTCTTTATTAAATATGAATGTTGGTGACTAAAAATGAATTTATATGCACATATTTTTTTATGATCATATGAATTACTACATAACTAACATGAACAATTTAATTTAATTAAAACCCATTTACGAACAATTTATGTTTTTATAATTTTATGTTGGTGATGAATAAATAATTTTATTCATCCTAGTTAGAGAAATTTATGATATATATTATATTTAAATGAATTTATTATATTTATATAATGGATATTGAATATGTAATTTAATTTTTTTTATAATTGATCTAATCCCAAATGGAATATTTTTTATTGCTAATATTAAAAATGAATAGATAAAATATGTTTTATTATTAAAATTTTTAAATTCATGACATTTTAATGGACTTGTTTTTTTGAGTGAGGTTAATTAGAATGAATTATTTAGGATAGATATTAAAAAATTATATGAATCAATTATTATTTTAGTAGCGAAATATTCCCACTAATTCAGTTTAAAAAATGATTTCAATTATTTCTCAACGTTTTTTTATGAAATATAACTTATATTATAAGAGATTAAATTCTACAATCATTTTTAAAACAAAATTTTCATACATTAACATGATTTATAAGAAATTAATCTGGCTTTTCCTTTTTTTCCATGTTTGAGAATAAAATTTATTTTATAAAATATTTATTTATTAATGGAAAAACATATTGTACATTTTACTATTCTCAATTAATAATAATTCCTAATTGAGTGTAAATAGTATGTTATAGAAGACAAATCATTTCCCTTTGGTTGTTTCAATTGAAATATCATAATAGTGTTATAGTGAAACAGATATATTTATTTTTTAATTTTGTTATATAATCAAGTTTTTTCTAATATATTTCACTATTTTCCTATGATTTTTTTTATTTTAACTTGAATTAGATATAATTAAATTAATAGAAAATAACATTTGTTTAAGAGTTTCATTTTTGGTGAGGTGATGTATATATTATATTATTTAGGTTTATACAGTAATGTACACTTTTATTAATATCAATATGTGGTTTAAATGGAAAATTGAATTTGAGACTACTTTATGATTCTTAATATTTCCATTCTAATAAGTAGTTATATAGATTTTTACGAAATTACATGTTATTATATAGATAATTGATCTATTATTATATTGCCTCTTATATTTTATGAGTTTCAAAGGGTGGAAATACATTGATACTACCTTGGAGTATTTTAGGGAACTAGAATTCTGGAAATGATTTCAAATTGTATCCAACATCATTAGTGAATTTCTTACTAAATTATTATCAATGTCTCTTACAGATGAGAAACCTAATATGTAAGATTTTCTTATGATTCAAATAATATTATTTAGTAAATAAATTTATTTTTTTATTAAATATTGGTTTATTAGGGAATAAAAATTTATAATGAGGGTGCAAGAGGATTATGTGATAGATTAAAGGAATTAAAATACAAGGTGTTTATATTAGTGGAGAACTATAGTGTCCCTAGATTTTTATACATATTATTACATGATTCTGAGTATAATTATCTATAAAATACAAACCAAGGATCATAAAGTCTAGTTTCATTTTATGATTAGGTACATAAAACTGAGAACATGGAATTATAATAAAAAATCTATTTATTAATCATCTATAATTAGCACCAAATATCCTTAAAGCTCCAATATTTCCTAGGATAACATAGATAATACAAATAAAAAAGGTATGAGCTAAAAATCCAAGTATGGGAATGACCATAGAAATTAAACATAATAGAGGGGTTAGAAGTCATAGAATTATAACATAATTTGTATGGACTATATATAATTTTTTAAAGCATAACATATTGAACATGGAATCATATGGTCATGGAAAAATTGGAATATAGAATAAATATATAACATGACCTAAACATGTGTCGAGTCTAACTTTATAGACTATATCACATGGTAGACAAAGTTCCATAATGGAGTAGGATTACTACCTAATCTCATACATGATGTATCATGAGAATAATCATTACCCAATGAAATTTAGTTATATATGTGTTCACCCATAATAACATCTTTATGAACATGTTTTCCATATAAATAATCAAACATAATGAATACATATAAGGGTTTCCCTAAGAAAAAATGGGTATCGTAATCATGTCAAAAGGTATTGGCAAAGTGGGAATCAGAATTTTTTACAATAAATAATGGAATTAAATAATAATCAATAATTAATAAATGAAAATAGGTATGAACCATGATTAATTATTTTCCAAACAAACTAAAAAATGTAAAAATAATTATTAAGAAACATTATAAATTAGATGTTTTAGTATAGTTTAAGTGTAAATATTGAAGAGTATTTGGAGAGTAAAATTGTTTAATTGTATTAAGAAATAAATAAATAAAATAAGTTAGTTTATCATGATGTAATTATATTTTATAAAAAAATTATTGTGGAATAAAATTAATTTTGGAGTCTACTTAATAATGGGTAAGAAATTTGGAAGTTCACCTTAATATTGCTTTCATATTGGGAGGAATTGAAAATGGAAACATATAAAATATATATTTCCCCATAAAAAACAAATAATTGATCTCAATAAAAAAGATTAGAGTATAAAAAATAAGAGATGTATATAATAAGAATGAATAAATATTGTGATGTAATTTGAGAAAGTGTATCCCAAAGGAAAATTGGAGGTTCAGAGAGATCCCTTACGTTATGTATGAAAGTGAAATTAAATTATTATTAGTGTTCAAGATTATAAAATTATATCCTTTAATGAATTAATTCATAAAATATTGCCAAAGTCATTGATTTATTATAATTTTATTATGTTCTTTTATGGAAACTTTGATGAGTTCTAATGTTTATTTTTTTTTTGTTCTAGGAGTGTTCGCTTTATGATTTTATGATCCGTTACCTTGACTTTAATTATGGGAGTTCTTGTTAAATTGTAGGAAACCACTCAAAATTTAATTATATGGTATTAATGGAATTACATAATTGTAAATAGTCACATATATCATTTTTTAATATATGAGGATGATTCATTTGATAAAAAGTTAATTATAATCATTTAGTTTACTTTGGTTTTTTTTTCTATTATCACAAAAAAAATTGATTCATTATTAAATACTATGTATATATATATTTCATCTAGAACATGAACCACGATATAATATAAATTTCATAATCTGGTCTAACAACTATAATTGTTTTTTGACCAGCCTTGAAGGCTATAATTGAAAAATAAAACTCATCATCCATGAAGGCATGGAATTGACAACTAATAGAAGATATTATCATTTTTAAACTAAAAAAGGAAGAGAAGAGATTTTATGATTGAAATTGAATCAGAAAATTAACATTCTAGTATATATCTTTGATAATTTAGTTATCATGTCTAATTTTATCATGGGGGAAATGGTCATTTAGAAGAAGGGATGAATTTAAAGGGGAATGTTGGTGGGTTTTAATTTTTCAATATCATCTCTTTTAGAACCTCCTTATGGCACTTGTGTTAGGCATTTTATTGATACTATAATATATTGGATGAGTTCAAGTGTCTTCTAAATGTAATATGGATGAATTTATATATGATACATGGATTAAGAGGTTTAAGGAGAAGGGGTGTTGAGGGGCCGTATTTATAGTGGGAGGAGAGATGTATTTTTTGATTATTTTATTCATTTATTTATTATTTTGGCTACAGACTATCGATAATATTGATTCCCATAAATTAATATAGAAAATAGGGAATTTGAGTTAGAGATAATGGGAAATTACATCATCCATGACTCAATGATGACTCAAAAATGCAAGTATTAACTTACAAGAAAAAATACAATAAATCTTCATATTTCACTCTTCACCACCAAATCAACTATTTTAGAGAAATCCCCAAAAATACCTCGAACACTCTTTTGACATGTGAACTTGAAAAATAGACTATTTATTTGTAAAATAGTTTTATAAATATGATAAAATTATATTTTAAATAAAATCATTACTTATTCAAACAATATAAATTATAATATTATAATTAATTTTATGACCCTTTAAAAATTTAATTATGTCACATAATATTATATTAAAATTATAATACAACATAATATTAATTTATGATTCTACTATATAAAAATTTATACTCTTTTAAATAATTATATTAATTATAAAATTATTAATAAAAATTTATGTTTTATAAAAATACCAACAAAGAATTTATCATTTTTAAGACATATATTTTGTTATTCAATGACATAAATATATCATATTATAAATTTCAAGACACATAAATTTGTTTATACATCCATAGGTGATGTTACTATTCTAACAATTATATTACTATTTCCAATAGTCATGTTACTAACCTAATGGTCAGGTTATTATTCCATTGGTAAAGGATTCATAATTTATATAAATACCTATGTTTTTATTATTTGTTTATGGGAATAATGTTTTTATTGGGTTATGTATGTGATTTATGTACTTTATTAATGATGAAATAATTATAATAATTGAAATTTAATTTATTAAATTATAATTCATGAAATCCCCACTTCTAAAAATTTTCCGTTAAACTTTTTTTACATACTAAAGAGAAAAAGTGATTGTAATTATCCTTTATTGCTTCCATAGGGTCCCATATTGCCTCTTCATATTTAGGGTTCCTCCATAGTAAATGTACTGAGTGAGTATTCTAGTTACTTTGATCTTTATCTCTATGGTCCAACTTCTTCACTCATATCTCCACAAAATAGAGATCATTTTACAGCTATACCACTTATAAATTCATTCAATGTGAAGGATTTGGTATATACTTCCTCTATAGGGATTCATGGAATACATCATGTACATGGCACATGATTTGTGGGAGTGCTAGTAGATAGGTGGTCACTAAGACATTCTAGAGAATGTTAAATGGACCCATGTACCTAGTAATTATCATTAATTTCTCCCAAAATATCATGAATCTATTCCATGGATATATATGGAGGAATACATTATCTCTAACTTCAATCTTGAAGCCCACCAATGATTATCTGTGTATATCTTTTTTCATCCTTGGGCTACATTGATGTTCTATTAAATGGTTTTCACCTTGTTGAAATTTTATTCACCCATTTCATGTCCCAATAGTTTACATTGTCTTACCTCATCCTAAATTTATGGGGCTCTATATCTTATCCCATAAAGGGATTTATTTGGGTCCATTTGGTTTCTTGAGTGGAAACTATTGTCGTAAGATAACTAAATAAGAGGTATATATTGGTCCCATCCTTGATTTATGTACATAGAACATCTCTAAAAATATATTAGAGAGTATGAATAGTCTACTCATATTATGCATCTATTTTAGGATAATAAAATTTTTGGATGTTCAAATTACTTTTTAGAAAATATTCTAGAGTTTTGGAAAATGTTTTGGTGAATCTCAAATTTCTATCGAATAAATTTTTTTTGTGGTACTCTGTTCAGCATCAACACTTCATTGATTTATATCCATTTAAGTTTATTGACTGAGAAGTATTATTTAATTGTGATAATGTTAGCTATATTTTTAAGAACATCTAAAAAACCCATATAGTATTATTTCTTATGGATGTCTTCGAAACTCGAGTGATATTTCCCATAGTAATGTTTTCCCATTTCTATGTATTTATCGGTAATAGTTTCATAACTCCCTTGGAATTTTTCATTTCATCCATTAAATTCTAAAATTACAAGATCATTGACATATATTTTTCAATTTCCATCATCATATTATCCTGAAAATAGTGTTCTCAGAGATCTCAATACATCTTTTTCCTCCTTAGGAGGACGTAGAAGGTTGTGTTATATTATTTATTCAGAGGATCCTTATTTATCACCAAAAATAGGGTATATATAATCAATATTTAATTATATGACTCTCTCCTCATCATTTTTAAAGTATAATAATTTCCTCATTCTTATAGCTTTATCATTTATCTAAATTTTTAAATCATTTATTTGGAAATCCTTTATTTTTTCCACAAGTGATGGATGATTTTTTTGTGAAAAGTGTGATTATATTTATTACTTTTTGATTCCACATCCATCCATTACAAGTCTATAAATATTATTTCATTATGAATTATCATCATCGATAATGTTGAAGGATCCTTTCTATATAGATATTCTTCCTCATTATTTTATTTACCAAAAAGATAGAAGATTGAGTAGTCATAAACCTTGATGATATCTAACCATCATCGCAAAGACACATTTATATCCATATATGTGAATAAGTATTTTAGGCACTATGATCAATATATATCAAACTTCTCCCTATAGAGATAAAATATATAATATTTTCGCTGAAATGAATCATTTCCAATAACTCTAGATCATGCATGTGATATTTTTTCTCCTAAAATTTAAACTCTGTTGATGTGTAGGATATAAATTTACCATTTTCATCATGAAACAGTTTAATACCATCATTGAAGAATCTCTTTATACCACAACGAATTGCCCACTTGTCAGTAGTGTATGTATTAGTGCCGTAATAAAAATATTTTTTAACTCTTTAATGGAGTTCTTGAAATTCACTCATCCTGAAGTAATTTACTCCCTTTTAAGTCATCACGTTTAATGTCTTTTGAAATCATGAGAATATATTCAAAAATTATCTGTAATACCTAGATAGACTATGGAAACTATAGATATCCATTAGAGGTATTTTCCTAGGAACTTTTCAATTGCTTTGATCTTGGAATAGTCTATAGATATTCAATTATTCATGATAAAATTCCCTAATAAAAATATATCCTCAATCTCAAAATCAAATTCATTTTAAATTTTATAATGGCTATCCACTATCAATATATTTATTGCAGTATTAAAATGATCTTCATATTCCTCATTTCCAATTTAATATATAAAAATATCATCTATAAAGAGTAGAAAAAAATTTCAAGGTAATCTGTAAAGACTCTATTAATTAAGTCCAAGAATATTTATTGAGCATTAGTGAGTCTGAATGAAATCACTTTGAACTCATAGTGTCCATAGATTTTTCAGAATGTAGTCTTGGGAATATCTTCCTACCTTACCTTTAATTGATGATATCCCGACTGAAGGTCTACTATAGAGAAACAATTGGCCCTGTGTAGATGATCGAAAAAGTCACCTACACCTGGTAGGGGATAATAGATATTTAGGTTGATTTTGTTGTGATCATGATAACAAATATAGATGAACATTGATCCATACTTATTTTTGATGAAGATGAATGATGAAACTCATATAAAATCACTTAGGTGTATAAAAACCTTGTCCATATTCTCTTGTAAATGTTCCTCAGTTCCACTAACTCAACAGTGGTCATTTTGTATGTATTTATTGATATAGTTTTAAATCTATGAATAATTGAAATTGAGATATCATCCTCTTGGCCAGGAGGACTAGGAAATTATTTTGGGAAAACATCTATGTAGTCCCTCACAATTGGTATGTCTTTATGATTGATCATCTACTTTATATCAATTATTTGAGCTATATATTTTAGATCTTAAGGAAATAATAGACACAATTGAGATAATAATTGTTAAAGATATTCATCTTTCTCTGTACACATGTAAAGAATTAGTGGATTCCTTGATATGGGATGAGTGATCTTTTAGTCTTGATAGTTCATGTTGGATTTATATAATTATAGACAATGCATGCCCAATATATCATCAAAATCGACCAAAGAAAGTAAGAAAAGATTTTTTGGGGGGGTTCAATCTAAAAACATTGACCAAGGAGGAATTATATACTTTCGATGAAAAAATTTAAACATTCACGATTCTCATTGAAAACTAAACCTGTATATTTTGGGGTCAGGATTTGTTAACTATACTAGACTTACAAGATATGATTGTATATGTAGAACCAGAATCAAATGGTGTTTTCACTATTCTAGATTGAATAACAAACTTACTTTTCCTCACATCATTTTCAAGATACACTTTAGCGTTCCTAATGGAATATTACCTTCCTTGATTGTTGGGAGTTTGTTTTTGTTTATTAATATGAAAAACCCATGGCATAAGGAATTGGCTTGCATAATTCCCATGTTCCTTGGAGTTTAACACTATACTATAGGCGGAGTTTTGGTTTCAACAATAATTTATTATTTTTATTTTTTGGCTTCTTCGTATCTATTAATTAATAATTAGCCTTATTTCTCTCTATTCCTCATTTAAATCATATCATAGATTCATATAGTTAGTTCTTAAGATGTCTCTTCCCCCTATTTTAAACTATGGGATGATGGAGTTTCCTTCCTTCTTGGGATTTATCTTTTTGTTAGTCCATATTAAAATCTATTTTTTTTTCATTTTATCTTCAGGAAAATGGAACCAAAAACTGTCTCTAATATCTATTTCATATTTAAGGAAAAAAAAATCTCCTCATATCTATCAATGTCTCAAATCACAAAATATTTTCCTAGAAAATTCTTGAGTCCACTAAATAAGTTATATACATTAAATTTGGTCTCCATGACAACGCCCAATGCATATCCTACACGAGTTTTGATTTTTTGTTTATTCACCCCAATAGACTCACCTTTCTTTCTCTTATGTCTAAGGAAATACCCTCCATATTATATAGGAGATCTATGTGAAAATAGTTATTGATTATCCTCATGAATCCTTTACAATCCATGGAAACATTTTCATCTATAGATTTAGTGGTTTTTGATAATTTTACAACATTGATAATATTCCCTATAAAAATTAAAAACTAACAACAAGACATTATATTCTTCTAATCACAAAAGTACCATGAATATATTTTCAACGGAGGTAATCAAATTTTCCAAAATAATGGGATCAAAATATACTATAACGATTTGAGGCCTTTTTCACATAAAGTATTTGACTGAAAATGTTTCCTTATTAGGAAAAGTTGGGAGTTCAATATGACTCATGTAATTATCCTAACATGAGCCATTTAATCTCGTTTTTTCATTATGTTCTGGGATCCAATTCCCATCAGATTTCCCTTCTCATTACTAAAATCATCACCTTTATTATCTCATTGATTGTTTTCATGGGTTCTCCAATATGCCTCCATAATCCAAGAAAAATAAAATACAATAAAATTTGGTGACTTGAATAAATAGATAGTTAGTATATTAAAAGGAAACATTAAATATAAATGGATAAAATTATAAATTAAAAGTATACACTAACATGTGATTATATAATTTTTAATCTATGTTATCAATGGTGATATAATTATCCCTATGTATCGTTGAAAAGATTTCTAGTCGTATTCCACAATTATAACTAGACTATGCTCTGACACCAGTTATAGAAACTCTATATTTTGACATATATTACTACATGGTTTTAATCATAATTATATATAATATACAAACCAAGGATTATAATGTATAGTTTGTTTGGAATATTAGGAAAATAACTTTGAAAAGATGAAACTATATAAAATTGTAAGTTTATTAATATTTCATATTGATCTCTTAACATCATTTGAGCTCTGACATCTGCATAGAATAACCTGAGGAATAGATAAAAAATGGGCAAGATAAAAATCCCAGTAAGGGAATATATATGGAAAAGAATCATAACATAATGGTTATAAAGATTAACATGATAAAAATGGAAGGGATAATGGAAAAAACTATGGAATCATAAAATAAAGAATATGGAATGATATGGTCATGGAATCATAGGAATGCTATAATAACATATAACATATTTTAAACATGAGTTGGTCCTAACTACCAAGACTATATCACATGGTTGAAAAATTATTACAATTTTTTATGTTTACTCGCAAATACTGCACAGGATGTCTCGTGAGACTAATAAATAACAAGTGCATTGGATAACTACTTGGGAACAATGACCATAACCTGTTTATTCATATGTATTCCATATAAATAGTCAAACATAAGTAATACATAGAAGGGTTTTATGTATAATGAAATGGGTATCATAGTCATGTCATAAGGGATAAGAAATGGGTTAATTTTAATGGTTTACAATAATGAATGAATTTAAAAATTAATTCACATTGATAATGGAAAATATGTATACATGATGATAAATTATGTCCTATTAAAGTTAAAACATATAAAAATAGTGTTTAAGAAACTATAGAAATGAGACACTTTACTTTAGTATAAGGGAAACTATTAATGATTCATTAAAGAGAAAAAAACATAATTTTTTGTATAAAACTATAAATTAACAGAGGGAGTATTTTTATGATGGAATGTGTGATTTTAAATTAAAATAAGATTTGTAAAACATATTATGGATTGTACTTTAAAATGTTTATGCAATTTTTAAGTTCCATATAATCTGGCTTGATTATTGGGGAAATTGAAAAGGTATATTTATAAAATATGTATTTATATATAAAATAATGTTTAATTGAATAGGATAAATATATTGGGAACATTTGTAAATAATTTAAAAAATTTATATAAGAATAATGATGCAATACATTGGTATAAAGTGATAGAAAGTGTAACCTGAAGAATAAATAGAGGTTTGGAGAGATCCCTTACCATACATATGAATGTGTTATTTAATTTCATTTAATGTCATAGATAATTAAATTATATCCATTAATTTTTTAATTCATAAACTATTCTACATGAATTATTTTTATTATAATTTTATTTTGTTCAGTTGGGGAAATTTTTATAAGTTATAATGTTTAATTTTGTTTTTCCATCAACGCTTGTTTAATGATTCTGGGATCAGTTCCCTTCAGTTAAATTATGGGAGTTATTTTAAAATGGAAGAAAAAAAATGAAGTAGAATTATATATTATTAATATAATTAAATAATTTTCAATGATCCTATATTTCATTTTAAATTATGATATGAGGATTATTCATTTGATTATATGTTAATGATAACCATTTAGTTTATTTTGGTGGTTTTTTTCGATCATTATGAACTTGTTTTATTATTATTTAATATTACTTATACATATATATATATTTGATATAGAACTTGTAAAAATATATAATGTAATTTTTATAAAATAGTTTAACCATTATAATTGTTTTATTACCATTCTTGAATGCTTTAATGCAAAATGAAAAATCTTCATCCATGATGGTGGTGAATCGACCCCTAACAGATGTTGTATTCAATTTGAAAATTAAAGTTGATGAGAAGAGATTTGATGATGGATATTCCATTAACACAATAAAATTATATTATATATATGATAAATGATTTTTTGTGTGACTTTTCATAGTTTGGGAAAGGATGAGGTTGAATAAATAATGAATACAAAAAATAATGTCTGAGGATTTTACCTATTGAATACCATCTCCCTGAGAACATCCTAATGGCACTTGGGTTGGGAATTTTCTATTGAATAAAATCTTCTAGATGTGGGGAATAGTATTGGGATTTTAATTTTTAAGAATTTAGACTAGTATGGTGTTTTTGGATGTGGGATGAGATGGGGTGGTATTTATTTTGAAAGGAGAGTGTTTTTTTTTATTATTTTATTCATTTGTTTATTATTTTGGATCAACTGTATTAATAGTGTTGATACTAATTAGTGAATACAGTAACTAGACCATGTTATTTTTAGATAATGGGTACTTACATCATCCATGAAACATCCATTACATAGAAATTCATGTATTATCATAAAATGTAAATTACAATATTTTACTATTCACAAAAAACTCATCTATTTTAGAACAATACAAAATAAAAATCACCTTAACTACTTCTGAAAATTTATATTTCATTAATGAAATTAATTTTATGAAAATAATTTTGTACATATGATATAATTATATTTAACTTAAATAATTATTTTTTTAAAAAATATCGACTTTAATATTATAATTGATTGTTTTCCACTTTTAAAAATTAATTAGGGTAACATATAATTATTTCAAAATTACAATACAACATAAAATTAATATATAAATCTATTTTATGAAACTAATTTTTTTATATCATTATATTAGTTATAAAATTGTAAATACACATTTATATTTCAGAAAAATTCCAAAACATAATTTATCATTCTTGGAAAATTTATTTACATATTCCATGATATAAATATGTCATATTTTCATTTATAGGATACACAAATTTTATTTATACATGCATATGTAAGGATACTATTCTAACATCAAAATTTCTATTTTTAATGGCCATATTACCATTCCTACAGCCATGTTACTATTCTATTGGTATAGTTTCCTTAATATCTATAAATACAGATTATTTCATACATAATTTAGAGAATAATGTTTTTATTGGGTTTGATATGTGATTTATATGATTTATAATTCATGAAATATTTTATAAAAGGGAAATCTCATTGATAAAATTATCATTAATTAAAATAACATATATAGTGTTTGGTTGGATTTACTAGGTACATGGTGGACTCTATTGAGTGAGAAAATGATACAAACATACCATAAGGTATCAACTAAGACGTTATAGGTACTCAACAGTGACTAGATACCTGGTGTAACCCTATCTGGTACCCGATAAAAATCAGGTGATTTTTTTGGGGAAATATATTTAAAAAACCATCTCCCTTATTCTATTCATTCTTATTTTCTTATAGTATAGTCCTACTTATGGCCTCTGATCTGATATATCAGTTCTTTATAGTTGTCTTACTCTTTTAACTAGGGTTATTTTTATCGAGGATCAGTTGATATTCTTCCTTTGTATCATTTGGAATAAGAATCAATATTCTACCTAGTAGGTGGCCCCACCTCTATTAATTTTTTTCAAAGTGGTATAATTGCATATATATGAGATGCTTGTTTAATGTTCTTACACAAACGTACAATAATTTCCACCAATCCAGTGGCACTACGTGACCTCAAATGGATTACCCAATATTATAAAGATAGTTTCCCCACAATTATTAGCTATGATAAATGTTTTGTAGATTATAGTCCCAAAAGTACATCAAACAAAAAAATAAATTTCAAAAACTTCTTTCATATCTTGATACAAGATTAATTATATGGAATTAAATTTAATGGAAAACCATAAAAAATAAAAATACACCCATTTTAAGAAAAATTATGATAAAATTCATATGAAACATGAAATGTATAAGGATTTCCAACATTTCTTATTTATAAACATTAAATAAAGAAAAACTTCAACAAGGAGTATCTTCATAATAATGAACCTCACTTTGAATCTATATTTAAGACTATAACAAAACTCTAGAATCATATCTATTATAGTATACTAAATGAAATAAGGAATATGGTTTTCCCTTCAACAAAGATGATTTTTTTGGGTGACAATAAATACATCTTATTATATCACAACCAATGGGACCTCTAATTTAATCCATTATATATATATATGTATATGTATAAGTAAATTAAATAACATAAGAACAAAAAATGAACCAAGCTTTACATTTAATATCAAAATGTTCTATCAAAAATACCATTACCCCTGACCGTACCAGGTTGGTTAACTTTAGTGATAAAAAAACATCAAATCATAGTGAATTAGAGGATATCCCATGTAATCCTAGAACAGATTCAAGTGTGACTATTGATGATAGTGTGCGAGATATTTCATGCCTGAATCTCCTCTCGTTTGATCATTAGTGGTAAAGAATTCAGTATTCTGTACTAGATCTATAAAATCCAAACCATTTGTTATAATAAGAACTAATTAATAGAATTATGTTCTATCTCTGGTATGACTATTGGTGATAAACATTGCCACCATATAGACACTTGGGATTTTGGTTGGTCTAACTATGGGTGATAATGATGTATAAAAAGAACCATTCATGAGAACTAATGCAGTGTGACTATGTGTTTTAACCATATCTATCATACAATTTACAAGTCTTTGAGAAAATCATACAACAGTTATTAAATATATACTCCACATGGTGTCTCTTGTTGTTATCTGGATTGATATTAAGCACTAATATTTTCTTCTAGATCATTCTAGACGTGTCCTCCATTCTTACCTTGGGTGATAAAAAAAATACAATAATCAACAACCTCTATAACATTGAACATTTCCTATAATTCCTTAATATCTAAAAAAATTAGATATATGTATTTCCTTATGAGAATGTTGCACCATAACAAGTTGTTGATAAAAATAAATACATAAATTGTATTCATAGTGCATAAAATAACAATCAACTATTATATCATATCCTCAATAAATTATATATCATAACTCCCAACCAAGAAAAAAGAAACCCATTACATGACTATATTACTCAAGCCCCACAACATCATCTACCTATACTTATAGGCTAACCTCTTCATAGAAGTACATAACACAGAAGGCCCCATAATTGAAAATAATCATTGTAACCATCATTAATATGAAGGAAAATAAATATAATTCATAAAAAAACATATACCATAAAAAATATGCCAACTAATACCCATCCACCTAATAGTGATCCTATAGCAAGTAGACCATATCTATTCTAATTCAAAGTTACCTGAAAATATTCCTTTATATTTTTCTACACAATCATGATTCTCATAAAGGTTCAATCTATTTCCCTCTCAAATTAAAATAATATACAACATGGTGAACCCAGTTTATAAGTATCAAATAGATCATGGTGGTTCCCATAGTGAGAAACCAACCTCATCAAGATTTAACTTTTCATTTACAATGTTTAATCCCTTTTTTGTTAAATGAATAATAAATAAATATATATATATATATAATCCAAACCATGTACTTTTGATATGAAAACAATGTTATCCTAATCTAATGATACCTATATGTGTAAGGAATATATTCCTGCAGCATTACACCCATAAAACTATGATGAGTTATCTCTAAATTGAGACACACATAACTCCCATTCCTAAGATCCAATCCATCATATAGATCATATCAATCCGATCTCCTACATTAGGTATGAGAAATTCATACACAGTCACACCCTTTTACAAAATTGTTCACTATCACACATAAATATCATTTTATATGTATGACATAGACCACTATCCTTCATGCTGAGTTATTCTCATTAATAAAATGTTTTTTTATCCTGTACCTTTTTTTTGAAACACTATCCTCATCAAGGGAGCATTTACAACTAAAAAATTCTTACAATAATTATTAAAAATAATTATATTTAATTAATCAAATTAAACCAATATGACATAAAATCTTATCACTCATTGAAAAATACCTCGATACCAATACCAAGGATAAAAATATGTGGAGTGTATATGGATTTCATCCAATACATGAATAAAATGTCCCTATCATTTGGGACCCAGTAATCTTCAAATGTTAAGAGGTTAAATCTATAGAGCTAATTAAATTTGAAAAATAACAAAATTAATGTAAAATGTTAAATAAAAATTACCATTTGTGAATTTTGATCACCCTCGACACAACACATATAAAACCCCCTTCAAATTGATGTGACCACAATTATCTAGGGGATTCTACTTGAAATAACTAACTAATAGTATAAAAAGTATAGAAAAGGGAGGAATATAAATAAATAATAATGGAGAGTATTTTTTACTCTGAATTAGTGTGATAAAATCCCTAAAAACACTTAGATCCTTTTCAGAATAAATGTGGAGAATCAAGTGTGGTATTTTCCCTTTATGTAGTTAACTGTTATAGAAGATGGGGGTATAAATTTTTTTATATGTTTTAAATATTTATGAATTTAATAATATTATTAATAATAATATTACAGGGCCAAATTATTGAACGAATATAGATGTCATAATAATATACCTCTACGAAAGTAAATATATGAAAACAACTAGGAAAAATTCAACCATGTTTTTTTCACAACACAACTCATCATTCCATATTCAAAAAAATAACCATGTCCACCCATTATGGCATGGCCATATTTGTAAAATTGAATCCTACAACATATTGTGGAATTATTCCTCCCCTATAAATATGAATTTATTTTTATGTATAATATCATGTTGAAATCCCCCACATTTTCGATGAAACCATTTGTGAAACTAAAATTTATTTATGCAAAACTCTATTCGCTTTCTCAATGACACCAATTATGACATGATCATTCACTTGCACATAAATTTAAATTCACTAAATTCAAAAACCCTTAATAACATGTGTTATTCAAAAAACCATACAATAAGAATTTTCTACCCATATAAGCCTTCAAAATATCCCCTATTTTCTAGACTATTAATTAAAATCTAATACCAACACAATATCATTTT
Organism: Viscum album; assembly: GCA_963277665.1. NCBI lineage: Eukaryota > Viridiplantae > Streptophyta > Magnoliopsida > Santalales > Viscaceae > Viscum > Viscum album. The sequence continues at coordinate 880,357,927 of OY728120.1, read as the reverse complement.
CTTGAATTGAGGAGTTTCTAACAACCATGAACTCAGTCACAATAATTGTTTCTATCTAAAACTATTACTCCTCTCCAAAATAAAAAACAAAATCATATCTAGAATAATATAAACAAAAAAAATATTCACAACTCAACATCGTCAAACAAATAAAGATGTTCACTAGTCCACATATACCCAACTTCAATCACAAACACATGGCCTCTATCATTGACATAACAAGCCATAAATTTGATAATGAGGTATTATTCCCAAGATATTTCATTAAATAATATAACTAACCCCTCATAAGTTTAATAATGATAGTGGATGCTATATAAAATGATCATTTACCTTTATTAGAATCCAATTATGTACTATATTCATAAGTGTTGATATACCTACATTCTGAGTCCCTCTTGGGTAAATCCATGAATTATGTTAGATATTTCCACAAAAGTCACAATGATTAATATAAAATCACATGTTAAATTCCAGAATTACATTTATGAAGGAACCAAATATAAATTAATTCTATTACACATCAATATTCCATGAAAAATACTAATGAACCACCATCCTATGTCACCACACCCATGACCCTATCAATAGAAAGATAAAAAATGAGGTGATTGATATAATTATCTACACCATATAAGTACCTTTATAATCACTCCACTGAAACAACATTATAAATTATGAAACCCATATACCTTCAATTATTTAACAAAAAACTCTATTTTACTAACACGATTATACCAAATCTATAATTATAATGTCGACCACTACCAACCTCAATATTACTAGATACCACAACCTTAAATTTCACCAAATATTTCTTAAAATTATGTTCAAAAACTAAAATATTCAGTTCAATGAATCAAATAATATGGCATCACTTTTATTAAATATGTATCTCTAAACTATCATATGGTAATAACTCCTCATGAATCATTAGACCAAAATTATGGTCATGCGACTACTAGATCCCTATAGGGAACACCTATTATATTATTCACTAGATTTAGGATACCCCTCCTCAAACCATCCTAAGATAATTAGTCCAATACCCATTATATATTCTGATAATGGTATATTCCTTTCTTGATCACATTGAATTATAGAACTCAACAAAATCCAAAATTGATTATTGTCTTATCCCCAAGAGTCCATGAACTAAACGGGTTTCACTATAATTCCCAAATTACTATATCACTCATGTTCTCCAAAAACAAATATAGATCTTAAAGGTCCAAAATTTTAATACTTTATCCATTAACGCATATAAAGATGATTCATAACATATATCTGATATATATTCACTAATACATTATGGAATCCCACTAAAAAGTCAGATAATCACTCCTTATTCCTAAAAACCAGAAGGATTTATAATTTTTTATTGAATTTGTATAACCCTCTTTTAATTATTGAGAGGATAAATTTACATATTCCATATTCCCAAAGGCACTAATCCTAATACATGTCCATTTTTGGCACATGGAACAAAAACCAGATGACGTTCCCACCCATTTGATTCAAATTTTATCAACCACAACTGAATTGCAAAGATGCTCAGAAAACATATCCCAATGCATGACTGTGTGGGTCTGGTACTGATTGCAAAGCCATACCCTCTCACTCATCCATATATGATAGAATTGTTGGTTGTTTCTTCATTCCCTCCCCACTTTTGGGAAATCAAATTGGTATTAGATCCATTATTCATCCATATAATTCCTCCAATTTATGATTTCATCTCCAATCATAGCCCTCTATCATCCAAGGAGGTTCAAGCCTCTTGTTGTCACTAAAATCTTCCACCATGCACCATATATGTCATTATATTTCCCTCGTCATTGTTAAAGTCCCGGTTGAACTATGAAAAACTCTCCTCCACCGTGGACAAGATATCCATCCATCCCAGGTGCACACCAAGACTGTTGCACTAAGGAAGAACCGCCCAAAGGAAGTCATGTAACGACCCCATCATCATCATCTATGCCTAACCACTACTATATATACTTCCATCCATGATCTTTATCCTTGACTAACTTCCTGTGTGGACCACCACTAACACTTCCCAATACAATTTTGGGATTAAATCCATCCACCACAATAAATAGGGTCCCACCCAGAATTTATCATAGTCCAAATGCTATATTATATGATGGATTTTACACTGGATGAAACCCCAACTACAATAAATCACACACTTTCACTTTCTAATGTCATAGAGAACGTATAATGAACCTATGAAATGAATTTATCCACTAACCATTAACGTAATTTCCCAAGTAAAAGAGAAAATTTAGAACTATAATTAAAAATAATAAAACATCTATTATTCCTCAATGTTTCATATCATTTTAACCTAGAATCACATTCTTAATCAACTATCCATGAATCCCTTCCTGTCATCCTTATCTAAAAAAATCTCTGTCATTGCATTAATTCTCAAAAACAAATGAATATTAATATATTCAAAAACCTGTCACATGTTCATGCTTGAATCACGTGTCATTGAAAACTACACACTATCTACCCTTTCAGAAGTCAACATTAATATGATTGTTAAGGGTCACCACTCATCATCCTGTACAAATCTGTGCCTTGATCTAACTAGGAAACACAAAGAAATGATCCTTCCCAATGAAAATACCAATGATACCTCAAAAACCATAATAAATTTAAATATAAATAACCAATGGAATATCTCATTTCATTTTTTACCTTATAAGGGGTATCAAACTAATTAAGGAAACATATTTCCACATTGAATCACATATTTGGAAAATTTTTGACCCTTCATGAAAAATATTTCATATACCGATCCACTAAGTGAAATCGAATATAAACTATAATAAGGGTTATATAATCACAACTAGATAATAAAAAATTGTAAGACCCACAAAGTCTTTTATTAGAAAATAGTTTCCACTAATAACAAGATTTTATTTAAACTTGACTATAATTCATCCAAAAACAAATATAGGAAAACAATACAAAAAATGTTTTTGACTGGATGAAAAACAATATGAATTTTTACCAAGGAATTAATAAAAAATTAATTAAATTTCCAATTAAATCGGAAATTTAAATTAGTATACATGTATTCATACATCATAAAACATTAATATAAGAATAAAATGATCAATGTTAGGCATAAACCAAAGAATACTTGAATTAATATCTTAACTACAAAATAAAATGAAAGTTAATTATCTCCCAACCTTGGTAACATGTACTTTTATAGGATAAGTGTTCAGGAATCCTAGGAATGATGTTCATCGTGTGACTATATGTTCAAACCGTACAACTCGAAGAACACTTTGGTGAAAATATGGGTAAGGCTGCATGGATTATGTTGGTATTTATTGCATCCAAAAATTATGAAAGATATAGTATCGTGCATTTGGATGCCGCATATGATAGCTCAGAGAACCTTGAATGCTGATATTGGTTTATATTCAAGGGTTATGGTGGGGGTCGATATCACAAAAAATGATTCTGGATGTCATCCATTTCAATGAGAATGAGTATAAGACTGAGATTCGAATGTAGTTTGAGTGCATGCCTCCTTACTGTGAGTATTGAAAAATAGTTGGACATTCATTGCTTCAATGTCAAATAGTTAAGAGTAATGTGTCCCTCCCAGCTCAAGATGGATGGAAAGAGGTACATATAAATAGAAAAGACAAGTTCAATCCTACTGATATTCTAGAGATCCCTAAGAAAAGGCCTGAGGTATGGGTTATGAAAACTACTTTGCTGAGTGAGAGATCAAAGAATACCTGGTCATGTTTGGTAGAGGAGGAGGAAAACATGGATGCGGATCATGGCATACTTGAGGATATTGATCAGCTTGTACTGGATGCTTTCCAACAACCTAGGATGGATTCAGATGATGCTGCAGACTATGATAAGGCTTTGATTCAAGAGCTAGTGGTTGAACTCACTGGGGTTTTCTATACCTGTGTTTCTGTAACTCCATATAAGGGCAAGGTTCCCCCAAAGCTACATGTGATGATCAATAGAGTGATGCTGGTCTTCTTCATAGAGTAGATGCTTCCTCAAAGACTCCAATGGAGATCCCAGGTACTATTACTTTATCTCTGTTAATTCTAGAATAGGATAACATCCCGGTTATGACCTCACCTACTTTATTTGGTAAATGATCTAAATCTTGCTTTGCTAACCTGAATGAAAATTCAAGTGATGATTAAATAATGGATCTACCTCCTGATAATAAATCAGAGGAAGTTATAATCTCACCAACCCACCCTAAACAGACCACTTCCATTGTAAGGCCCCCAAATGGGGACTCAGAAGAATCTCCCAAAGTTCCTGTCCCTAACTTAAAGCCTGTGGACATAGCTCCCTAGAATCATGTGACCTCTTTGGCTCAGGAACAAACCATTCATATATCCTGTGATACAAAAATAAACTTCTATTTCTTCTATGATAATGTATGATATGAAGTCCAATTGACCTTCTTCTCGAAATCCTAGAAGACCAGGAATGGAAGAAGGGCTCGGGGGGACCTAAGAAAAAAAATGGGGGCTCTTTCCCCAACAATAAGTTTTAATGGATTACCTTTTCTGGAACTGTGAGGGCATTGCAGGACCTGAAACTTTTTTTGTCCTTAAGAATTTTATTTTAACCCATAAACCTAAACTTTTTTTCTTTAGATGAGCCCAAAATTAATTGTTCTATGAGTTTTAGACACCATTGCTCTTTTGGTTATAAATTTTTAGGTTCTTGTAAAATAGGTTTGGCTATTGAGTCTCTCTAGTTTTTTTACCATGACTCTTTGCAGAATGTAAACATTTTCTAATCATTGGAACAAATGATCACTTGTGATATCTATTATAATGAAAACCATAATTTTTGTTCAATGATTTATGCTAGGAATAGATATACGGACCATAGGGCCCTTTGGCAAGATATCTTGGATTTATCAAACATCATTCATGATTCTTGGATCGTGCTAGGATATTTCAATGATATTCCCTATCCAAGAGAAAATATTGTCCCTTATTTATATTCCATCTCTTTGAGGTAATTTAGAGAGGCTATTGAGGACTACAACCTTTTAGAGATTAATCTCATTAGTGCCATGTATACTTGGTATTTCCAGCACTATAATAGAATAGTTTATAGCAAATTGTATAGAGCTCTAGCTAACGTTCATGCCCTAGATTACTGGGACAAAATATCCATTATTACCTTACCTAAACTCAATTTATACCATCATCCCATTTTTTTAAGTCTCACATCTAGAAATCCAAAAGAAATCCCCCCTTCAGATTCAACAATGTAGGGTCATATGACTTGGATTGTTCTCTTTCTATCAGATCTTATTGGGAGTCTATGAACCATCACAAAGATGTGTTTTCCAGATTTTTTAAATTAAAGAAACTTAAAATTTGTCTTAAGGATTGGTGTAGTGCTAAATCTAAACATATGGAAAAAGATATAATTGATATTGAGAATGAGCTCACCCATATTCAAAACAATAACACTTGCTCAGATTTCTTGTTGGATCCTTAGGCTGCAATCAACATCTTTATGAAATTAAATAAGCTTCTTGTTATTAAGGATAACATTCACAAGCAATTATTTAAGGCCAAATGGATTTTTGATGGTGATCTTAGTACTATGTTTTATAATTCTCTTCAGAGAATAAGAAATGCCTCCTGCCCTCTTTCCTTTCTAAGGGATAATGAAACCCTTCTGAACTCAGAGGAGACCATTTATAATCACGTGGTCTCTTATTTTAAAAATAATTTTAATGGCTCTCCCATAAATAAGAACCTTTTCCCTAAGGTTATCCAGAACATGGTGACAGAGGAAGACAACCTTTATCTCCTTAGTATTCCTCTTGATCATGAAATCAAGGACACCATCTTTAGTCTGAACTCTGATACTGCCCCTGGCCCTAAGGGTTTCAATAATGGTTTTTTTTCAACTTCACTGGGAGACTATTCATGTGGATGTGTAAAATGTTAAAATCCTTTTTCACCAATGGAGTTCTCCCTCAAGTTATTAACTCTCAATTCATTGTCTTAATTCCCAAAGTGGACAATTCCTCTGAAATTAATCTTTTTTCGGCCCATTTCTCTTATAAACACCCTTTATAAAATTATCTATAAGCTTCTTGCTAATATAATTTCATCTCTTTGTCAAAAAATTGTTTCCTGGAACCAATTTGGTTTTATCAAAGGAATATCTTTTCATGATTGTATTTGCCTTGCTTCTGAATGCACGAACACTCTGATCAAAATGAACAGAGGAGGTAATGTTTCCATTAAGCTCGATATTTGTAAGGCCTTTTATACCATTGAATGGAACTTTATTTTCAAATTTCAATATGCTTTTGGCTTTAATGATGTTTTTATCAGTAGGATTCATACTTTGTTTGACTCGGCTTATATATCTATCCTTGTTAATGGATCCCCTCAGGGTTATTTTAAATGCTCAAAAGGGATCAAACAAGGTGATACTTTATCTTCCATTATCTTCTCCATAGTTGAAGATTATCTTAGTAGACTTCTCACTAATCTTGTTTCTCAAAATAAACTTCATCCCATTTGTGCTGCTAGAAATCATATTGTTCCTACTCATCTTTTTTATGCCGACGATATCATTTTATTTCTTCATGGAGATAAAAGAAATATCCTAAGTACTAAATTTTTCTAGCTCACTATGAAGATCTCTCAGGTCAATCAATTAGCTAGAATAAATTTTTTATTTTCTTCAGTAAAAATTTCTCTCCGAACTGAATAAATGACATCATCAATAGTCTAGACATTAATGAAGGATCCTTCCACTTCACTGATCTTAGGGTGCCTATTTTTGGGGGTAGCCCTAAATCCACTTTATTCTCCCCAATTATTGATCAGGTGGTTAGTCAACTATCTTCTTGGAAGGGTAAATATCTCTTTATGGTTGGAAGGTTTTGCATAGATAAATCCACCATAGTGTCCAAATTGGTTTACTCGTTGATGATCCACAAATGGCCTACTGGTCTCCTCAATAAAATTAATGTTTTCATTATAAATTTTGTTTGGACTGGAAGCATTATTTAAAGAAAACTTGTTACCATTCCCTGGTCTAAATTCTACAAACCCTTAGAAAATGATGGTATTGGTATCAAAAACCTTCAGCTCTTTAATAATGCTATTCAAGATAAGCTTACTTGGAGACTGGTCAACAACAATTATAACTCCACTCCCTTCCTTGGAGAAAGATTCTTTCACAAGATCAAAAAAGGTAATTAGTGCTATATCCAATATTCCATATAGCCCTCCATTAAATAGTCCTTTTCCAATATTATGGTTAATGCTAGATAGACGGTTAGTGAGGATTCTTCTTAAAATTTTTGGTTGGACAATTGGGCTGGTATCCCGCTTATATCGATGTTACCCCCTAACTCCTCTCTCATCAGAACCCATTGTACTATAAGAGATTTCATCCAATATGGTCACATTATCTTTCCGGACAACATCATGAGTATTTTTGATAATTACTCTTTCTCTAATGATGATGATATTCTTACTTGGGAACCAGCTCACAGTGGGATCCTTGATTCAAAAAGTTATTACAATCATAATTTCTCTGCTCCTGATATCAACTTTTATTGGATAAAATATTTTTCAGATCCTTGGATTAAACCTTCATGGATCAATCTGCTTTGGCGTATTTATCATAACCATGATCCCACTGAGGTTTGTTTTCAATCTTTTAGAATCCAACATTGTTCTCAGTGTCATTTATGTTTTGAAGATGGCGAAGATGATGATAATTTATTTTTATCATCTTCTACAACCTCTGATCTATGGAATTTCATTACTGACATGTTTGACAGCATATGTTTACACTCTAACTCTATTTGTGTTCAATTAATTTGTTGTGTAGAGCTTGAATCTTCGCAACAAATCAAGAATTTTTTTAGCAGTAGTTTTTGAGCTACTTCACGTTATGTGGTATGCTCTAAAAGCCATTATCCATAACAAATACTTATTCAGTCTTCATGCAGTTCATATGAGAATTATAATTTCTATATCAGATTCTAATTCAATTCAAAAAGCTTTTTGTGACTATTCTGTTGGTGATTTCAAGATCCGTTGTAAACTCAAGGTTGATGGTCTATATAGATAACTGAGACACACTTTTGAGGTTTTCTGGAAATCTCCGCTTCTAGGATGGATTAAATTTAACATTTATGGAACCTCAAAAGGCAACCCTGGACCTACTGGTTACAGAGATATCTTTAGGGACTCCCTTGGGTGGTTCCAGGGATATTTCTTTAGCAGTTGTGGCATGGAAACATCCTTGGAGGCAGAAATGATTTCTATGATTTATACTATGGACTACATAAAAAAAAAGGATGAAACAACATTTAGATTGAAAGTGACTCAACTACAATTGTACAGGAAATTTGGAATGGTGTTGTGAATATTTCTTGGCCGCTCACTACCCTTTGGATGATACACCTCTCTTCACTTCTGGAGATCAACTACATAGCTACACACAACATTCGTGAACCGAACAGGGTGGCTGATGGCCTTGAGAATATAGGAATCAACCGGAACATCACATATATGGATGATTTTCCGATTGATCTTCTCCCTTATTATGAAAGGGATTGTAGTATGATTCCTTCATTTAGATTTATGTAGTTCATGCTTACTTTGTTATTAAATTGTGTCTTGATCTTTGAACAAGGCATCACCCCCTTTAAAAAAACTTAATCAAGTCATGAATACTATTTTATAAGACCATTGATTTGATCATCTAGAATATCCAGTGAGATAGTTGAATTACATGACCATAGGTGAACATACCAATATTCCATAGGATAAAAAACTGTGGATGAGTGCCATTTATCAATGTTAGTGAGACTACACACTCAATATCATTGTCATTAATGACAATAAATATCTAATTTCCATCCACAATCATTTATATGAGCCAAAAAATGTAATTAGAGACAGAAGAATACTATAAGAGAATTTAAAAAACCCAATGCTATGATAATTGAATATGTATGTAATACATCCTATTTAAAATTTAATATTCTCCCTTAGGAAAGAACTAATATAAATAAATAAAATAAATAGTTTACATGGTGGTTCAACTAAATGATAAAGACCCAACATAATCCAATCATCAAATCTATTGAGCTATTCCTGATTGAACCCCTATTAATCCTACTACATAAAACAACATATAAGGTTGTCACATCCTCTATGATTCATTTGAAGGGTGATGAGAAATGAAACTCAGTAGTGTACCACCAATGGGATACCTAATATATTTCATAATATTTCGATTTTTACATGAGAAAAATAAACAAAATAGAATCACATAGAACAAAAATGCATACATGATGAGTCATTATGTGCTATCAAATCCACCATGAAAGTTAAACTTAACTAGTTAGTTATATTTAGTGAAACATGTAAGTCACCTAATAGAATACTGAATAAAGGAAACTAACATTGATGAATAACATACAAGCATACTATAAATACAACAATATTATAATAATATCACCTAATTTTATTCTAATATAACCACTGGTGATAATATATGAAAAATTATATCTTAGAATACAACTAGTATTTTCATGGGTACAAATAATAATGACTAGATGGTATTGTATGAACACATTTTTTCAATCAAGTATGGATCATTTAAATTTATTCCAATTCCTTATTTTGGACTTAATACTGATTTCTAGTGGGTTAGAGAGGGTCTTGAGGGTGTTTGGGTATTGTTTGAAGCCCGGTTACCAACTTTTTGGGAAAACTAGGCCTATCACACTGTTAAAGTAAACAATGTGAGTAGGTCTCATGGTTAGATCTAACAGTGTGGATGATATGCATTTCAAGTAGAGCTACCCCACATGGTTGGCACACTATTTCCCTAATAGTGTGTCCTAACTGTACAAGTTCCTTTATTTCAAAGTACCCATGCATGGTTTGTGCACTGTTTTTCAATCGTCCAGATAAATCGTGCATAGGCTATTTTTTGGGTAAATTGACCATTTTTCCATAATGATATAATTAAACCTCTTCCTTCCTCCTAATATAAATTCCTTTAGGATTATAATATATTTCACCCCTTTTGGATAAATTTTTATGGAATAATCTAGGGATTGAAAATCTTCTTCTTCCAGGATATGATCGAGCTTCCTTTTCTTACGTTGGATGTTCAATAGTAAGTACTTGAGTTTGTTTGATCCTTTATTGATATCTATTTCTCTCTACCTAGTTATCGAGTTATGACTATTTCCCAATTTTCCCAGATATAATATATTATATGCTAAATCATAGTTCGATTTAAGATGAAGAGAATCATAAAATCCAAAGGTTGGTGGTCTATAACTCATCACTATAGTAATTTGATTTTGGAAATGTCATGTGGGGCCCATATATTTCATCAGTTGGTGTTCATTTAGTTTATATGTCATTCATATACTCATTAGAACTATATGGTTATGATATTTCAAAATATGTGATTAGTTGATAGTGGTTACACCCAAAAATCCATCCATCCCATATAGGATGTTATTCCAAAATGGGTTTTTAGTGTTTGTGATGTATGAGTCGTTGTTCGGGTGTGACTTAGCCTGACCATTCATAGGTTATGATTTCCTATATTATGTTTCTTGATTTATGTTTTGAATTCAATAATGTAAATTTCAATATATGATCATGACTTAACCCACCAAACGTAAGCGCTTCAATTGATAATTATCTATGAAATGAAAATTGAGAAGTATACTATGTATATGAATTGACCGGATTAAATGTAAATAAATAATAGGTTTCATGTTCAAAGGACCCCGTAACAAATTAATGGAAGGTAAAGGAATGCACATTAATTGTTAAATAATTCATAAATAGATTAAATGAACTGTTTTATGAAATATGGCCTTTTCAAACTAATGAAAGTAAAAGGATTGAATGAAATAGACTTATTGGTTGATTATGACTTTATTTATGGGTTTCAAGATACATTTAATATCAACAATAATGAATAGAAATTCTAAAACCAATTGAAATTATATGTTTGACTTAATAAAAAAATAGGAGTGGCCTGACTCGAGCTTGCCTTCAATTATTATCGGGGAATTCCTTAATCACAATAGAACCCCATTCTGATTCAAGGATGTGGCTTTCTAAGGTTTTCACCCACCTAGATCCTAATACATATATATTATTTGATTTCATGTTGGACACCATATGATCCATCATATAATATTAAAGTATTCTGTTGATAAACTCCAAGTATCTACCATTGATAATTAGGTTCCATAGTTGATGCCCAACGATCCATGAAATTTCGTAGCCTTGTTTTACCTTGGATGAACAGCTTGGACTCATTAGGAATATCATTTTGAAATTCTATAGACTATTCTCTTTGGATTACATTCTTATAATTAGATAGGATTCAATTATTACTGAGTTATTGACCATTCAAGTATTTTTTTCCTTTTTTTATTACCTTTGAATTCCATTATTAAATATCATTATAGGTTTCCTGGTTACAGTTTGGAAATGTCACTATTGTTTACATGTGGATTATTTATAAATCTATACAATCATATAATGCATTGTTTACATGTTCATACACCATCCATGGGATTAAGTAGGTACATGGGTATTTAGATACATCATACTGATTTACATTATATATGCATTTCTTCACATTGTTATGTTTCTGTTACATGGTCCATTTATTATAGAAATCGTTGGTTGTGAACTAGTGAGATTTATCTCACAAACTATTCAGGTGACGTTTTTTACCCAGAGTAGATTACAGGAATTCTTGTGTTGACCAAGGGAAGCGTATGGATTTGAACATGTGATTACTTACGATTTAAAATAGAGCATGATAGTAGATGATCAAGCTGGTGACTAAGATGCCTGATATAGTCATTTGATTTACATACAAATTGGTGGAAAATATTATTTCTTATGTCTTTTAGCTATGTATTCCATAATTTTTATCACTTGAAATATCATCATCAGTATTACAGTTGTTTCAGTTATTTTTATTCTTTTTATATATTTAATTATATTGATTCCTCTATTTACCTATGTTTATATTTATCTGTTTTTCTACAATCTAGTAATGAGGGAATATTCTACCCACAAAAACACCCTAGGCCTTCACTACTAGTTGGAAGCCACTGGTATTTGGGAGTTCTAGTTGAGGCCATTTGGGACACATGGATCGAGGAACCTATTAAGTGGTATTTGTTTCTGGGATTCCAAAAAGTGGTAACAAAGGAGTTTCCTTTTTTTGATTTACTATTTGGAGACAACAGCCAGGAGCTTAGGAATGCTTTGGACTCGGTTGAAATCTGTTCTTGGGCATTGCAAACCCATGTTCAGGGTAAACACCATGTTTCCTGAATTATAAAAATGGTTCAAATTTTCCCTATTACAGTTGATATAATTTCTCCATTGGGTTATGAACATGATGTGTGGATTTTTTGATTATTTTACAGATTGATAATATCATTTCATCCTTGGTCCGACGATATGAGGTCATTGAGTATTTTTACATGATCATTATAGGAACATAGATTTCACATTCCATGCATATTTTTATGCCATATATGTGTATTTCACTACATTAAAATTGTTGATACACTTATGGTCATTGAGTGATGCTGTGATAGTTATCTTATTCCTGTATTACTATTGATTGTGATTGAGTGACTTCATGTCCCAATTCATGATGTGTATGGGCCCTTATGGGTTGGGATGAGTAATTTATCGAGTCAAGACATTATGCAATAAATAAATGGGTGACAACTTCATTGATAAAATGTATGGGAACATATTTAATGGGAATTTATATCCATTATAATGTTAATCATGATATATAATATGAAAAATATTTACATCCTTATCCCACCTTGTCATGTTTAAGGAAGGTAAAGGAGTGAAACTAGTAATTAAATGTAAAATGAAATGAAACTTATACTTGAGTACTTAGTATTACTTGGCCCTCTAAGTGGGTAGTTGGGGTAGTATACCTTGTTTAGTCATCCTTCATTGTTTAGCTTCTGTTTGTGATTCTATCTCTATACATAAATCTTTTCTTTAGGCGTGTTATTGGAATTTATAGACCAATTACTCCATAAAGTCTTTGTATCATATTCCAAGAAGGTGGAGACGATCATTTTATAGACATGTTGGGCCCTGAGCTACTAGTATTACCAAAAAAGAGTTCCTCTCGAGGCACTGCCTTCTATACCAGATCTGGGCACTAATTCCCATGTTCATTATAGTTTCCTATGTCTGATGTAGTCCATGCATGGTTCTCAATGAGCTTCACCTAAGATGGACAATCTGACTCATGTGTTCCAGTAGCAGTATCCTCCTACCTTGTTAGGGGATGGTGGTCCACAGGCTACTGAGACTTGTCTATAAGCCACCCTCTATTTCTTTTATCATCCAGAGACAAATCTAGAGTGGAAGGTAAAACTTACTACATAAAGGCATTGGGACATAACCAAGAACTTGTGGGATGTGATTACCCAAGCTAGTCATCATCAAATCTTGTTATAAGTTGATTTTTATACTTCCATCTTCGATAAATTCATTCAAAATCCTCTAAGATATAACAGAGACAGAGAGTTCATGCTTCTCAAATAGATATATATATATCAATTATTGAATATTCCTCCTTTTTCAAGTAGTTACAGTTCTTTTCACTACTTATAGCTAATGACTGTCATTCATGCACTAAATACTTGAGGACAGGTGCCAATATGCCATTTTTACATAGGTGAATGTATTTAACCCACTTATATTTTCTATGATAGACTATCAGGATCTTATAACTAACAAAAAACTGAGGGATTACAACAACACTAGGCTTAGAGGATTGGTGTCGCGGGTGACCCGTAGTTCTCTCAGGGGTAGGAAGTACTCCCCCGAGGTTTCCCATCAGGGTAGTGACAACTATAGTGACAATTTCGATAGCTCTAAAGCATTTAATCAGTGTGGATGATAGGGGAACTTGAATCCACATTGTGATAGAGACCAAATGGTGTGTAGGTATTATGCTCGTGTGAGTAATCTTCCTCATTTCTACCAGACCATCCCACCATCCTTGAGTGGAAGAGGATTGTCACAATCTTTATCTTCAGTAGTGGGTTCTTTTACACCAAATATGGATTAGAGTTTGAATAGTACTAGCAAGTTGAGTTGAGGGGGGGGGGGTTGTTGCCATGGAATCCAGACCCTTGATTACCAGCTCCACCAGAATAGCAGTTATAATCATTGTAATATAACTATCACATAGGGCCGCAAATCAGGACTGTTACATACACTACATCCGATACCAATAGATCAGGCTACAGACCATCTACAGTAAGAGGTACTCTTATAGTGGAATCTACCATATTATCTTCTTTATTTTATATTATTTCTTCAACGTTTTTATATCCGTATCTACTTTGGAATGTCTCAGACTAGAGATACAATGATACTATAGTTTAATGAACCTAGAAACACCATTAGGGATAAAGTAAGTGGGCATAATACAATTTATGGATGGTCCCCTTGAGGTTGGTCATTACCCATTCTTATAGAACCTTTTTTCTCAATATGATGGGCATCAATTTCATTCATAGGATGGACTGGTTGGTTCAGTATCATGATTTTATAGACTTGTATTACTATAGTCTATCCTTTATATCACCATAGGGAAGCAGTTATCTACATAAGGGTTAGGGGGATGTCCAAGTTACTAGATCTCAACCGAAGTATCCTGTGTTAGGTTGATTGATTTTCCAAATCACAAATATATTCATGGGGGATCATTTTTTAAGATATGATGATTTCCCTCTGGTTGAGTATCAGTTCAAATATTTGTTTCCAAATAATTTATCTAGATTACCTCCTTAGGGAGAGGTATAGTTTGTGATAGATATTATTATATGAGCACCTCACATTTCAATTACTTCGTATATGATGTAACCTACTGAGCTGAAGGAGCTCAAGAAACAGTTAAAGGATTAAGAGTCTAAAGATTTTATTCAGCACAAAACATCCTCTTGGGGTTCAACCATGATTTTCGTTATGAAGGCGGATGTATCCTTGTGTCTATGTGTGCATTATAGAAGGTTGAACTAGCTTATGACCAGGAAGAAATATCCACTACCTAGAATAGATGATCTCTTTGACTAGCTTTGAGGAGAAATGGGCCTCTCGATGACCGAACAGATATGGGGTTATCATTAGGTGTGAGTTAGGATTCCAAATATAAAATGTATAGATTTCTGTAGTAGTTATGGTTAGTTCGAGTACCTCGTTATGTCATTCGGTATTATGAACGTTCTTACCATTTCAGGGATTTGATGAATAGGGTGTCCCACCCTTACTTGGAATCTTATGTCATTGAATTTTTGGATGACATCTTGGTGTATTATCACACTCATAGCAACCATTAAAATCATCATGAGATCATCCCTAGTGTACTATGAGATCTAAATATTTACACTAATAATTATAAATTCCACTTCTAGATTGACAAAGTTCACATCTTCAGTCGTATAATATCATAATCAAGAGTATTTTTTGACCTAGAAAGGGTTAGTGCAATAGTTTCATTGGAGAATCATAAGAAAATGTTCGACATATAGAGTTTCTTGGGGCTGGATAGATATTAAAGAAATTTTGTATAGGTATTTTTCCACCTTGCATCACTAATTACTAGTCTTATAAAGAAAGGTGTTGTGTTCTAATGGTTAGAAGGATGCGACAAAAACTTTAAGGAGTTTAAAGGGAGGACCATCTTGAAACATATTCTGACACATTGTAGCAAGACATAGGTTATACCATATTCTATGATGTTTCATGCATCGACATAGGAGTAGTGTTGATGCACGAGGATAGAGTCATTGTGTACGGATCTCTGTAGTTGAGGCCTCATGAGGGAATATACCTGATGCATGACCATGTTCTAGAAGTAGTTGTCTATGCCTCACTTTGTTGGAGACATTATCTATTGGGTGAGTGATATGTGGTTTACATGAAGGGAAAGATTCTAAAATATATCTTCTCATAGTGTGACATGAACCTCAGATAGTGGATATGGGTTAGATATCTACAATGCTTTGATTTTGAGATTTCCTATATGCCTGTAAAGGGGAAGGTGGTTTCAGATGCACCGAGTCAAAAAAAATAAAACACATGTCATATAAGAGGTAAATTTTAAATGGAAGTTAATGGCCTTTTTCACTAAGATACATCTAGTGGGTCTTGATAGACATGAGTAGTCTTATATCTAATCTTTGGAAGTTACCTCTTCTCTCCTTGATAAGGTGAAGAGTATACAATTTTTAGATCCTGAAATATTGGTTATCCATGAAAGTATATCAGGAGATAACCCTTATTAGGATTGGTCTATGGATAGAGATAAAGTTATTTATATTCATGGATGTTTGTAGTTTCCTAAAGAGATGAGATAGGATTTGATGGAAAGTAACATGATTCTTATAGGGTAGTTCATCCTAGAATCTCCAAGATGTATCGAGACATGTGACACCAATATTGGTGGCTTGGGATGAAATGTTATATAATTAGACTTATCATAAGGTGTTCTGCCTATCAATAGGTGAAAGGGGATCACCAACCACCTGCAGGCATGTTATAGCCGCTTTTAGTTGCAGGATAGAAATGGTAAGATGTTACCATGGACTTTGAAATCAGGTTTCCATGTCCACCTATAGGTACTGATGTTATATCAGTTTTCATTGATAGACTAATGAATGTGGCTCCCAACGTACCTATTCTGAAGAATTTCTTAGTTGATGAGCTAGGAATATTGTATGTTAGTGAGATCATATGACTACATAGGGGTCCACATACTATCATTTCATATAGAGACTTTTGTTTCACATCACATTTTTGGAAGGTATTGTAGAAGGCTATGGGAATATAGTTTCTTTTAAGCATTTCATTTCACTCCTAGACCGATGGAAAATTAGAACAAATAATATAGGTTCTAGAGGATATGTTATGAGCATGTTTCTGTGATTTTTGTGATTCATGGGAGAATCATGTCCTTCACATTGATTTCTCCTATAATAATAGATTTTATCCGAAAATTTTGATGGGTCCATTTGGGGGAAAGTATGGTAGTTTGTTCCATTCACCCATATGCTAGAAAAATCATAATGAGGAAGCCCAACTAGGTCCTCATCTCATTCTGGAGATTTCAAAGCATGTTTAGTGAATCAAAAAGCGTATGAATACTACTTAGTCTTGAATGAAATCTTATATTGATCTCTATCGATGGCCTCTAGATTTCATGGTTGGGGATTGTGTTTTCCTTATAGTATCACCCTATCTTGAGAATATATGGTTATACAACCCATTGAAGGTGTCACCTCATTATATGGGGCCATTTGAGATCCTAAAAAGTGTCAAGGTGATAGACTATCGATTGAAACTACCTCAGAGGAACTGTGCCATGCATGAATTATTAAATGTATTACAGCTTCACCAATATCATGCTAACCCATATCATACATTTGATCCTGAGGAATTTGAGTTACAAAATGTTGATACATTTTGGGAATACCCAATATGCATTGTTGATTGGAGTACAAAGACTCTCTGAGGCTAGTATATCACTCTAGAATGAGTGCAATGGTTGAACGAACGCATGCAGGGCAACACTTAGGAGCAAGAGGATGATGTATATGCCCAATGTATAGTGTTTTTACTCAAATAGTATTTCACCAACCTTAGGATGTGATATCGTGGATGAGTTCTTTTGTGGGGGGAAGACTGCAAGAACCTGGTCCTTCACTCTGGAATGAATCCTTTAAATTTTGATCTATTTTGGTATTTATGATAAACTATGGATGTCAAGTGGTTTTGTGAAGGCCCAAATGGTGTATGAGTCATGTTAGGATGCCATGACCCATATTTTTTCAAAAACTATCTTTGTCGGATGGTTAGAGTATACCGTGTGAATAGTATGAATTTTGGGCAGATCGATATCACATAGGTGGCACACAATTTCCCTTACTCTGTGGTGTAACCATGATAGCATACCTTTTTCCTAGGTATCTATGCATGGATTTTACCTAGTTTGTTAGATCATTTAGAAAAACTATGTAGACAAACCATGCATAGGATATTTTGGGGAAAAATGATAATTTTTACCTCAATGATAATATTAATCCTCCTTCTTCATCGTAATCCAAATTCCTAAGTGATTATCCTCTATTTCACACTATTTGGAAATTTTTGAAGTCCTAATTTAGGGATTGAAAAATATCCTAGATTTGGGATCTGATTATGCTTACGTTCATCCCATTATATGCACGATGGTATGTACCCGAGTTTGTTTGAGCCTTTCATCGTCTCTCTTTCTCTTGACATAGTTCACAAGGTATGGGTGTTCTCCCCTTTTCTCAGTTCAACTACATTTTAAGGAAAATCAGGGGCTGATATCAGATCAATAGATTCATACAAGGCTAAGGTGGGTGGTCTATAACACATCACTAATGTTCGTTGATTTTGGAATTGAATTGTGGGTCCCTCCAATTTTACCAACAGTTGTTCGTTGAATTTATATGTCATTCATATAATCATTAAAACTGCATGGTTATGATCTTTCTTAACATGTGGTCAGTTTTCAGTTATTACCCCCATAACTCTATCCATCACATGTAGGATGTTATGTGGTAATTTTTATTTTAGTATTTGACATGTTTGAGCCCCCATTTGGGTGTGACACGACCTGAAAATTTCACGGGAAACTATTTTTATATTAAATGGATTGATTTATATTGTGAATTTTTTAATTGAATGAGCCATGTATTCTCACCATGGTACCCACCTAAGTTATATGATTTAATTGATAATTAAATGTGAAATGAATATTGGAATGAATACTAATAATATGACTTGACCAGATTAAATGTAATTAAATAGAATGTTTCATGTTTGTATCACCCGTTACATCATTAATGGAAGGTAGTTGAATGGAAATTAATTATTGAATATTCCTTAGATGGAATTAATTAATGTTTGAATACTAAGTGGCCTTGTCACCCTAATGAAAGGAAACTCTTGATCCAAATGGACTTATTGATTGATTATAACTTTATCAAAGTGTTGCATGATACTCGGGCTATTCACATTAATGAAAGAAATAGATTAAACCAATTTAAATTATATATATATGAGTTTATTATTAAATAGGAGTGTCCGGAAACAATTATACATATATTCATATCGGGGAATTCCTTAAGCACTCTAAAACCCCATTCCGATTTAATGATACGACTTTTTTTGGTTGAGACCCATCTAGAAACCAATCCTTTTATATTATTTGATTTCCAGTATGATACTTTAGGATCGCTAATATAGTATTAAATGATTCAATGGATACACTCATTAGATCCATCATTGATAAGTAGGTTCCATGGTTAAAACCCATATGGACCAATAATTGTTTAGCCCCATTTTTCCATGGTTGAACCCCTTTGACACGGTTGGTGTCTCATTTTGGAATAACATGGACTATGATCCTTGTATTAAACTCTAACCCTTATCTAGGTTTTGATTATACATAAAGTTATTTACCCTTGTGGTATACGCTACCTTGGATATTACTGTGGAACTTCATTATTAAATATCAGTATAGGATGCTTAGTTATAGTTTGGAACCTTCACTATTGCTTGCATGTGGCTTAATTAAAAAAATTATAATCATATAATGAATTGGTTACAAGTTCAGACACCAAACAAGGGATGAAGAAGTTACATGAGAATTTAGTTAAAACATATTGATTTAATTTATATATTCATGCATGCACACTATTATATTTTCATCACACGAGATTAATGTTATAGACATCATTCAGAGTGGCCCACTAAGATTTTTCCCACACATTATATGGGCACAGTTGGGTACCAATAGTAGATTAAATGAATGATGGTGTTGAAAAATTGAATCAGAATGATTTGAACACATGATTACATGTTTTTTTGATGGAGTGTTATAGTAGATGACCTAGTTGGAGCTTGGAATTCATGGGAATGTCTTCTGATTTCCATAAACTTTTGCAGAACAGGTTATTTATTCCTTCTTGTATAAATGTTTTCCATATTTCTAATGAAATGAAATATCATCATCAATATTACCAAATTTTAGTTATTGTTATACATGTTTATCTATTTACTTATATTTTTTTCATTATTTACCTCTATTATTAATTTTCTCTTATGTTACACTCTAGTAATGAGGGAATGGTTTCCCCAGTGACACACAATAGGCCCTCAATGCTAGCCAGAAACCTCTAAAATTTGGGGAGATGTGATAAAGACCATGTATTCCACTAGACACGAGGCACCTATTTTGTAGAATTCGGGTCTAGGACGTCACATGAATCCTAGTATCATGGTCGATCATACCATAGGATATAGAGATCAGTTCTAGTTATAATTAAGTGCTCCCTGTTAGTCTAACCATAAATATTGAAGATGTGTAATAGATGGAATATCAGCTTCTCAATAGGTCAAACTATGTGAACAAAACATACCAACCAGACTACACCCAAGTATCTCAACTAGTTCTACAAAATTTTCTTAATATTTCTTATTAATGATGTCTCAGTCACTTGATTAACCAAATCATGGGGATAAAAATACATTACTCTAGTTAATAGAATAAAAAATCTTGTTTACCTTTAGATTACTCTATATCCAAACCACCATTAGAGATAAGAATCTCCCTAGGAGAATATTGAACCAATATAATTTTAGGATCTTAATAAATTGAGAAATATCACATACTTCCCTAGCCTTAGCTCTATACATTCTTCACACATCCACAAATAAAAAATCATACCCAAATAATCTCATATCCTTACACCCAACCTAGGGACTAATCACTCATGACCTAACTACATTACTCATCCCACACCATATAATTTACCAAAAATCCTAACATAACCTAACCATATAAGGCCCAATAAACAAATCACTAAAAGAATAACCAATTAGTAAACCTATCTATTTTATAAGGATAATCATTTCTATATATAGATCTAAATATGTTTTTAAAAAATTTACCTTTTCAAATCCATCACTCGAACATGGCACCTATATCCTATAATATATACCCATTCTAATTTGAATGAATATTTTGAGTTCCATTATGTGAAATCTATTGAACATAAGTAGTCATAATGGTGAAATCAATTATATGTATTGAGTATTATTCTATAAAACATTTAGAACCAATTCCCATGTTATATCTATCATAAAATGGTTCCCCTAGGGTGAACCTATCCATGCCAAGCTCATAAAAACCATTTAGAAGGGTCATCATTTTCTTATTTTGATGATTCCTTAAGATATATGTAAAACCAAACCACAAACCAAACAATGTCAATACAAGATTGAGATACACAACCAATTCCATTGTAATCATGGAATAAAACCACAAACACACATCTATAACTCTATTATGAGGACATGATCAACTAAAAAAATGTACATAATATTCACAACACCCATTACATCACTTAGATACTATCCAAAAAATCTCTTACATTACAGAGAGTAAATGAATTCATAGTTATATAAATTAAAAAAATCATGAAATATTTCATGTAAAGAACATATAGTTATTTATAATTGGGTATATCTACCTCAGATTAATGTTATTCTTATTAATCCAAGATAGACCTTCCCTTTAGGGTCACACCAAATAACATCCAATCCACAAGATCCTATGACATGGAACAATTCTCAAACAATTAATTATATAATTTATCTTTAATTAAATGATTTAACCTAATACGGTATATCCTCTAGAAACTCATAGAGAAATATAGTGATAAATAAACAATGACCAATGTTATTTGGAATATTTATTGTCTTCCTTTAACACACCGAAAAATAAGATACTTATTATTTATCACCTGATTATCCACGGAATTCACATGATTAAATAATAAATACTAAATAAATATCATGAATCACATTTATTATGTGAAAAATTGAATAGTGGGGAACACAAATTATTCATAATATCCATAAATACAACACACATGAATGCCAATTACCTATTGTTACACCCCATGATTTTAACTGATCAATTCCTTTAAATTAGAAAAGTTAGTTTGATATCATTATCCAATTGAAATAGGTAACTAAAATGAAATGGTGATATATTTATATATAATCATAAATATTAAGTATAAATTACCAAAAAATATCCATTAAATTAATAGAAATTTTTATGAGAAACCTATTAATGGAATATTTTGTGAATTAAAATAAAGGGTACTTTTAAAATGAGTGAAACTTAAATCGTATAAATGAGTCGTTAAATATGATTTTTTTATACTTTGAAATGAATTTTACTAAATATTTCCTTTTAGGTGTCATGAATGCATAATTTAAGAGACTTGTGACTAATATGGATAACATTTTTTAAATAAAAAATAATATAATACTAAATTAATTAGTAATTAGTAGGATATATGAATGAGAATGTCCAATATTCAAGAAAATATATTTTTATATAAAATATTATTTTCATTATAACTATTCTTTTTATTTAAATATTATTTTTATATAGTTTATAATTTAATTTTTTTAGAAAAATATTTTTTGACTCATCAATGTTATATTATTATAACATTAATTTTTTATATACAAATATTGATTTTTTTGATGAAAAGTGAAAAATACCATTTTACAAATAAAATTAATTATAAGACATTATTTGTATATAAGTATTTATTTGAAATTAATAAATCATTTTATATAAAAAATATATTTTGTTTGGATTTTAATTTTGGATATTTTGTTTTAAAATTTTCATCTAATATATGATATTTAAAATAGAAGAAACATTTCCATAAAAACATATTTTCAGTAAATTATTTATTTTTATTTTAAAATGAATATTTAATACTATTATAATTTGAGTAAAATAAAGTTTATTGGAATTTAGAAATAGTTTTTCTATAATATAAAAAATGGTGAATTTTATTTTCAATAATAAGTGATAAATTACTGAGGTAAAAACTAGTTACTGTGGCTAAACCCGAAATGGTAGGAATGTGGAAACATATAGTTAAGGGAACAAACATATAAAGGAAATGCTTTAAATTAAGCTCTTGAGGAGTTTTAGAACCTTAATTTTTTTTCAATCTATTATTTCTTACTTTTTGGATCAATTTTCATTGAATGTGACTTACCATTATTAAAAACATTTTTATTTAAAAAAAATGCTTCTCTTTTAACTGGAAAAGGGGACCACCTCTTCTTTATTACATGTAATCTGTAACCCCCTTATATCTAAAATAAATATTCTCAATGGTCTCATAAAATCTCTTATTCAATATAATAATGTTTTTTTCTTCCCAAAATACCATCTCTCAAATGTTTAACCTTATTCTCATATGAGATAATTCAAATTGTAAAGTATTAATATTTAAATAATCCCTTGATTTTCAGTTACCTTATGTTCATTTCTTCTTCATCAAATATTATTTCACTGTCTTAAAATGGATACATTAGTTTCATTATTTTAATTTTATTTTATAATAATGATGGTACAATAATTAAACCACTTCAATTTCTTATTAATAAATAATAATACATGGATCATGCATTCTATGGACTACCACCTCCTAGACAGAACAAGTTTCATTTTCATTAACCAATATGCACTGAATGTTATAATGATTTATTTAAAATATAATTATTATAATTTTTAGATACTCTATATTTTTAAATGACTAAACATATTACATATTTCTCTAATTATATAGAAAACTAAATCAATATCCAAGCTTAGGTGTGAAATAACACCTCAATGGAATGATTGACATCAATATTTCATCTCATTACTACCTTTTATAGACTATAGTAAGAATCAATTTAATGGATATATATTATTTTAATTGTATCATTATATTTTATTATGAAAAAATCTTGAAGATATTAATGATATTATCACTCAACAATCATCATTAGTACAATAATTTAAAACAATATTACTCAGAAAAAAATATCATTATTTATATTGTTTCATATTTTCAAATACTTTAATTATTCATATAATTATTTCCAATTATAATATAAAAAGATAATAAACACTATATAAGATCATTACTCTTCCGGTATAATTATTTTACAACAAACGTCCACATAAATATACATTAATCTTGGTAGGTTCATGTTTTGGTTTGTTTAAATGATATAAATATATAAATATTTTTATTTCTGAAAATATTATATCATCATTTTACTCAATAATTTAAAAAACACATTTCATTCGTTTGGAGTCACAGAAACTTAATCATCCCTAATTAAATGTTCGTGTATTATCACCAACACAATGATGAAATGAAATTATAACTTTATTATCAATCATGGGAAATTATTAAAAATCATTATATTATATAATATTGTTTTAATTTGGAAAACAAATAAATCACAACACCACATTTACACCACTAGGTAAAAGAGATAATGGTTACAGATACATGGTGGGGAAAATAGGTGTAAACTAACAAATATATATAAGTATATAATGAAAATAAATGAGAAATATAAATGGTTATATATATTAATAAGGGTCATTGGAATTAATTTAGTTAGCTTAATTTAATTATTCATGAATTTTATTACAAGTTAAAAATATATTTGGACCAAGGAAAGAGTTTTCATCAAACATTCCTCAGTATGAGACATGTTTTTATGAACTAAATTTCATTTATATGGTTTATATAATACCTATTTGATAAATAATATGATTAATTTTATTTTAAACATTCTATATGATATTCTATTATAACACCTATCTTTCAAGGGGTTTTATCAAAATGTTACTGAAGCCAAAAGTGTTTACTTGGTCTTAATTATATTCCTTTGTGACATGTCAAATGTTACGAACCATATTTAATTTTTATTAATTTATATTTATTTATAATCCAATTAATATTATATAATTTATTAACTTACAATTCATGTGGTAAACTAATCCAAATATAGTTTTCTTCTTTAAATATATTTTGAATCAAGGGTCACCTATAGGAACAGAGACGTTTCATACATGGATATTACATCTTTTTAAATATATATTCCATAAATTACAAATTTACACGACTGAGGATCATAATATTTTAGTTACTTTGGATTATTATAACAAAATATTCAAACATGGAGATCGATCTTCACCATTTTATATATTGATCATCCCCTTCTATACTCATCACAAGAATACAGTACTAAACACCTTTCATCACATCATAGCTAAAGTAAACATAAAAAAGGGTGATCCTTGATTATCATTAAGGGTAAATAGGTAGATACCCTATTTCAAAATTATGATATGTGTATTAGAACAAGAACATGAAATTTGAAAATAATACCTTGTTTACTAATGATTCTAATCGGGAATCATGAAATAATGGTTGGAAGTTCCAAGATATGAATCATAAGGAAATCAAAGGACACGATCTGTGAGAGCATAAAACAGGAATAAGACATGAATTTTTTCACATAAAAACTATATTATAAAATTACTAAACATGTATAAATAGAAAACTTTTAACTCATTATTTTGATGACATGAAATGATGACCTCACATTAACTTATGGGAATGAGATCAGGTCCACACCTAAAATTATAGACCTAAAAGTATAGTCCATACATAATAAAATGATAATGTAATGACGGTCATACATAACATTGTGACTAAAAAACTAGGTTCATTTATAAAAAGTTGATAATTCAATCTGATTAACACATAAAATCCAAGTATTTAGGGTTCACTCCCAAGACCAACATATCAGACAAAGTCCCTTACTCAACAAGGTTTACTCCCTAATATAGCCATGTTTATATTAGAAGATATATAAATATTTACCCAATGAATTGAAGCGATATATGGCGACACCCATATTCAAATATATATCTGGATCACCATATGATATATAGGTTTCCTCATAATAGAAGTATTAATAGGATTACCAATATCTATATGAATAAAACCATCATATAATCTATAATAGGCTTACTAGTGGCTATCATGGTCACCCCATCATATAAGATATATCCAAGATCCAAAAAATTAACAATTTATCAAGAGTATTTATATCACCATAAAACTAAGAGAGAAACTATTACTCATTCATAACATGATCAAACTATGGAAAATAAGTGGGTTTCATGTCTATATCTTTGAAACATGTTTATATAATGGAAAATAAATGGGTTTTATAAAAATTTCATTAGAATATTAATGACCCATGGAAAATAAATGGGTCCCATATACATTATGTCATGAAATCATAAACCCATAAGAGAAATAATTTGAATGGTATCCATCGATCATATCCTTTCTAAGGAATTGAAACCACCATATTAAGTCGCATTACATTTAAAATAATTTTGGTAGCATCATTTAATACATTTCATGATGAAAATATACATCCCACATGGAAGTCAAATTTTATTCAAAAAATAAATTTTAAAACATTTTTCTTTAAAGATAACATTGAATAAATATAAAGAATTACGTAAAAATCTTTTTAAAAACCTAGTTAAAATATAAAACATTTGATTAAAAATTTTTCTTGAGAAAGATACTATTATATAATTTAATAACATTTTTGAAACTATTTTTAGAAATCATTCTTTATAAATAAAATAGATTTCTGACCAAAGTGAAAAATAAGCTCAGAATTTCATAATATTTTTTATTAATTATAAGAAGTAACAAAGAGAGGAAATTTTTTACCATTACATGAATATATCATGAATAAATAGAGTTAAAGAGACATGATGATAATTCATGGGAGGTGGATCATCATATTTCAACATTAAATACCTGATCATAAACAACCTCACTAAATGGTGAGATTGTAACATGAACCTATTACCTCTTTTCTAATCATGAACCCAAATTCACATGAATGGACGACATAAAATGAAATAAAAAATGTGACAAGGCTTCAGGCTATGTAATGTGTATCCCTCTACCTTGTTAAGGAGGTCATTTCTTTGATTTAATAATAAATGAGGATTCGGCCCAAGAATTTATGAAAAGTGGTTGTATATACACCCAGTGAATGAATATAGGTTCCTAACATAACATTTGTCATAAGAATCTAAATTGAGGCCAAAATACCGTAATGATTTGGTAACATTTGAATTGAAAAACCCCAAGGATGAGAGATCCTCAAATGGATATTTAAATACCAATAACCATTATTAGAAAAATCAAAAAATAGATTCATTGTAAGTATATACACCACATATAATAACGTGGTGGTGAATAACATTTATGTATCAAAAATGTAAAAATTGAGATGGTAAACCCTTAACTTATGTATTTTATTTCTTCATACATGTTCAAACCTCATTAAGTATTTACTTCCTTAGTACACATTCAAACCATATATTCTTTAATTTCTCTATTTGGTTTTCATAAATGGGCTTTCTTGGTTTGATTTATGCCCAACATAAGGCTTCTAGGATGAGAAGAGGGAAGTTGGAAAGTGATTTATGAAGGGAATCTTCATGAAATATGGGTTACGAGGTGTGAATGAAAGTGGAGTGACTTCCCTTATAGAGTTAAGGGGGAGGGGAATTCATATAAATACACATAATTATTATTTATTGGGAGGTCTAGATTACCTCATTTGATTCCCAAAATGAATAATAATGGAAGTGAGGGTTGATGTTTTTAAGAAACGACTCCACCACATAAAAATAAATTCTGTTTTATAGTGTTCATCCTTAACATCTATGTTTCCCTATTTTACAATATCGGTTTTTATTAAGGAAACTAATTTTGTATTTTTGGAAATTAACCATTATGACCAAATTGAAGTAATATATATTAAAAAAATGGACTAAAAAATTCTTTAATTTTATATCTAATTTATAAAATGAAAATACCTTATGTGAGGGGAAATAAATTTTAACAGAATCATACATAATGTGAAAAAACCATAATTTAACCATAACGATGATAACAAATTTTTTACTATTTAGGGGTAAAATTGTTAATTATAAAAGATCAGATGGTCCATAAATAGACAATAGATAATATTTATTAACTTTTAAAAAAAATTGTTAGAATGTATGATTTTTAGTAATTTTAAGTAATTAAATAAAATATTATCTATTTAAAAAACATTTATATCAATTTTTAATTTTTTTAACTTGAATTTAAAAATATCTAGAAAACAATGGGATTTAAATATTTTATGTCCACACGTTTTAACATGATTTAATTGTAAATAAAATAATTTAAATATAATGATTCATTAAATTTAAATCAACATTAATATTTTTATTATCATGTAATTTAGTTAATTAATAATTAAATAATTACTACATTGGTGTTTCTTAAAAATTTAAAGTAATAAATTAAAATAAAAAAATTGAAAATAAATTATCAACATAGAACCAATGCATTTATATTTAAAATGGATAATCATAACCAAGAATATGTTATATTTTTCCCTATCCAAAACCATTATTGAAAATAAAATTAATGTTTTTTGTCTTTTTTATTTCAATAACATATTATAAATGTTTTGAATACTTTCATAAAAACAAATAACATTCAAAAGTAAGGTCACATGGTTATAAATATTTATATTCAATGTGAATTTGGCAAATTTTTAGTCATTATCACACATTAAATTCCATCTCTAACACCAATTAAAATCAATTTATTCCTTATCCACTACAATAAATTTTAACTATTTTAAACATTCATCATGGTGTATAATTAAATTATCCTTATCATATAATATAAATTATTTTGATTCTAATTATGGAATATTTTTTTATCAAATTCCATTCCCATATGTGGTATTATATAATTTAAAAATAATCTCATTGAGGCGATAAGAAAGCATGATTTTTGAAGTGTAAATGATAAAATGATTATGATATTTTTTATCCAATTAAAATATAAATTCATTTAAATTACAAAAATTAGATAATAAATGTAGAATTTATATAATGATAAATTAAATAATATTTTAATATATAATTTAACAATATAAAAACTTTGAACAAAAATTGAGTGGTTAATAAAAATTCGTAATTTTTCATTATTCATCAAAAATTGAATCCTTTCAGAAAACCAAAGAATACACCCTAATGTAATTTTTATGATACATCTTAACAAATATTTTTTATTTTTTCAAATATAATTTATAAATGTTTAAAAATTTGTTTTAAAATAAGTACTCTATTAAAAGGATGTAAAGTATTTTTTTTAAAAAATACCTTATTTATTCATAAAATTGGATTAATTGTTAACAAATATCTAGAAAACACATAAGTTTATGTTTAAATGTTTTATTGAATATATAATATATAAATTTCATTAAAATAGTTCATAAAATGTGTTTTTTTTAATTTCTCATGATAAAACATATGCGCGAATAGAATTTTTTTTTTCAGAAATGGAATTTCATTATTTTCAAATGGTTCATACATTCATTTATAATTAAGTTTTACCTAGTTGTTCTTTTTATAAACCTTAATTAAAAAAATTTATTAAATTTTGTTATTCATTCTTGAAATCTTCATTTTAATGGCTATGTGATAACTATAATAATATTTAAATAGTATGTCACATTTTCTTCATATTTAGTGTCACTTGTGATGTAAGTTCAAATTAGTGTTGAGTGTAGCACATGAATTAATTATTTAGGATATAAATAAATAGTAACATGGAATTTTATGGAAATAATTCCATCATGATATCTTAATTAATCTGAAAAAATAATTATTAACGACATAGAGTTTTACATTCTACCCCTAATAAATTGAATTTCTCCCTCACAATTTACCTACATCATGAAAAGATTAATACAAGAATGGTCATTTCATAGAAACCCACATCATAAAAATTATTAATAAATTATACTTTTAAAAATTAATATTGGATATATAATGGTTATTATATGTAACTCATCACATGGTTTCCACATTTAAAAATATTAGTGGGAAGTGATGAATTAGACATGTATAAAAAGCATAAATAAATATATTGAGTAATAAAGATCACTAATCTAATGATTCTGGGATATCCATGTCATATTAATGAAATCAAAACCATAAAAAAAATAGAAATTTAAATTTCATTAATACTATAAAAATGATTAAAAGAGGAAAAATTTAATTTGATGATCATTTAAAAATAACTTAATAATTTTCACAAGGATATATTCTTTCAGGATTTAATTATATTTCATAAGCAAAATCCCACCCTTTTTTTGTTCTGTGATCAATTTACACTTCATATCTTACTCTAAGAAATGGAAGTGAATTTCTCATTATGGAAGAACTATGATATCTTGCAACCCATAAATAGGATGATAAGTCATTTCATCTATCATTAGATATTATGAAAATAAGATGGAATGAACATGTTGTCAAATAAACATAAAAAATCATATAGAGACATAATACATTATTCTCCAATGAGTTATCCAAAGTTTAACATTATCCATTCCATAAATGGTTAACCATATAACACTTTATAATAATGAAAATCAAAATTTTTTAAATAAGGTTACTAAATTTCTGAAAATATTTTTAATATTCCCCCCATATTTTATAAAATATCTCTTTGTTATCACATAACAGAAAAGATAACACCCTCTTCATGAATTATACTAAAACATGGTAAAAACCATAATTATAATAAATCATTATTGAAAAAATAATTCTTCATCATTACTTGAAAATTCCAGAAATAATTGAATATATTACATCGATCCAATAACATTGTAAACTCCATCAATGAGATCATAAACTAATTTTTCCAAATATCTATTTTCAGCTCACAGGTCATCAATATTATACAATTTAATTTTTCAAAATAAATAATTTCTTTATGAAATATACTAAAAAACTTCTCACCTTCTAGAACATATTAATGGTTACCTTCCTTTAATCAAATTTCTACTCAAAAAATTTAATTTTTCCATTAAATTATTTTTTCTAGTCCACTTATTCCATTTAAGATATTCTTGATAATAATTACAAAATAATAATAATAAAATACTTATATATATATTTCATGTTTCATAAAATAGAATCCTTGAATTAAAATACCTTGATATATCGATCATTACACTACTTCAACAATACATTAACTAGGTTGATCATATTATTCATCAAATCAACTATTCTCTCATAATACATTCATAGTCTCTTCGACATCAACAATATAACCATTACTCACACTACCTAGTAGATTTTCTTCATGATATTTAAACATAGGAGATCAGTTTGGATAACATTCAAACCATCAACATTTAATGCATTCTACAGTCGATGATCCTGTAGGGAGAAAGTTATTCTCATTCATTATGTTAAATGAAAATTTCATTTTCCCTTCGTAGTTACTTAATGTTTTTATTACATTAAAAAAAAATAAGCATCCCATTCTTATGAGACATTTAAATTAGTGGTTGTTACCACATTATTGAAATGTCTGAAACCAAATCTAATTTCCTCCTTGGTCTCCAATACTTAAACTCTTAGAAAACTCATACCATCTACTTTGGTGTGGTTTGGAGTTGGTTATTATGTACATTATTAATCTTGTAATGTGAAAATTTGTTAGGCATAATCAAAATATCCTTTACTACAATCATCATTAGAATTTATTTCCTTTCAAATAAAATTTCTAATCACATCTAATTTTAACCATGTTCCTTCTAGTTCCCTCTATTGATTAAAATAATAAATATTATCATGAGATACATTAATCATTATGGGAAACCAAAAAATGATTAATCACTTATAATATGTATAAACCATGACACCTTTTTCTATAATATATGAAACATTATGTTTACCCTAGTTCATTTTTAGTAAACCTCTGTTCAAGTCATTCATGATGATTCATAATGTGTTTGTGAATTTTTAGTGTATATATCTTTGGAGTGTCATACAAAGTGTACATGAAACCCTATTATCATTAACTATTTCAGGATATTGACTAGAACAACACAGTGTTTTTAGTGTTGTTACCACTAGGTACATATGTGCAAGATCCAAATAAACTTGTAGTATCTTGACGTGGATGTGTTTATAGGATACCAATATCTTTATCATTTACCAAAATTCCATTAGATTTTCCTACAATTTTGCTCATCCTTTGAATTATCCTTAGATACATCTCTAGAAATATCCCTATAAATACCCATAGGTTTATCACTAAAGTTTTATTATTTTATATTCCAATGTCTAACTAATCATTTTCTATGTTAACAACTCTAGTGAACTGGGATTTTCATATATATATATATATATATATTACATCTCTTTATATGATTATTCAACAGATTAAAAATGTATATCCCAATGACTATATTAGTTTAGTGACTTTGGATACTTGGAACACAATCTTATAACATTGTGATAGAACTTCAATATATCCCATAATGATACTCCATTTTTCACTCGTTCTATTTATACCCTACTTAAAACCCTTCTTTAGAACCTGGGAAAAGGAAACACAAAAAGGGAGAGGTTACAAGGTTAGTAAGGGTATATAAGGGAGATATATGACTATAACATGAAGATAATAGTATGAAAACATGAGAATAATGTTTTAGAAGAATACCCTCCTTATCAGAGATCACAATATTGAATCATGGAATATAGATTAGTAGATATTGACACATGAATCATATTAAGGTAAGCATCTAGATCCATATGAGCATAATTTGGAATAATCATTAAATTTGTTGAGTATTAACCATCTTATGATATTGGTAACATGTATAAGTAGAAACTTGTTTACACATTAAGTTTGACACATGAAATTGGTCCCTCACATAAACATATGTACATGAAAAAAGGTCCACACATAACATTATAGACAAGATATATAGGTCTACACATAATATTGTGATCATGAAAACATGTTCAAACATAACATTACGAACATGTATTCAGATTAAAGAATAATATTTTTAACATATAATGAGGTTCACACATATGATCATTATTCTGAAGGTTTACTCCCAAGATAATATTAGTGGACAAAATATATCACTGAACTGGTTCCACTACCCATTCCATCCCTGTATATCTCATGAGATATATAAATTTTTACCCAATGTATTAGAGAGAAATATGGGAATACCCATCCTATAAGCTATAATGAAATCATCAGATATTATCTGGGTCACCTCATCATACAATTTTCAATGGCCATACCCGATTTTATATTGGTCACCCCATCATATAAGATATAATAGGTTTAACAGATCATATCTAGGCCTCTATGTCGTAAAATCTATGTATAAAAAAATCACGAATAATTTACACATATCTTGCATATCATCATAAAAGCACCTTAATAAACCATTATTTTTTCATAAATTTTTTAACCGAAGGAAAAAAAAATCAATTTCATATATATATAATTTTGTCAAGGTTAAACTATGTAAAAGAAATCAGTATCATAAAAAATCATTGAAACATGATTAACTCATTGAAAAGGATGAAGCTCCCAAAACATAGTGTCACCAATACATAAACCATTCAGAGAAAGAATGTAAATGGTGTCCTTGGATCATATCCCCTATAGGGCAAAATTAACACCAACATATGTCATCTTAGATCGAGAATTATTTTTAAAAGATCAATTAAAACATTTACAAAGTAAAATATTATTTCATATTAAAGAACATTTTAAAAAAATAAAAAACAATTCAGAACTTTTTTCTTTTGAAATTACCATTAAATGATATAAAGGAAGAAATGAAAATAATTAATAACACTTTTTTATAACATAATACCTTTAAAGAATCATTTTTTATGAAATTGATACTTAAATAACATTTAATAAAACTTTAAAACATATTTAGAAAACATCATTTTTGATGAAAACAAAAAATTAACTTAAGAAAAAAATATTTTAATATTTTCATAAAAATATTTTTGTAATTATGTTTAGTTCTAAAGAGTGGGAAAATGGATCCATTATAAGAATAAATGGTGATTAAACATAATGGAAGAAATATAATGACTATTTTTGAGAGTGAGATCATCATATTTAATCATTAAATACTTTATCGTAATAAATAATGATAAATAGTGAGATTGTAATATACAACTCTTACCACATTGATAACTTTTTACCCCAATACCCATGGAGGAATAACATAAAATGAAACAAAAAATATCATTTGGATGAATAAATTCATTATATTACCTATAAAATGGGCTGCATACACACCTTGAGTAATTATACAGGTGTATAACAATACACACATCCTAATGAAGGAATATTGTGATAAAAATACCTTATCAATTTGGTAACATTTCAACCATAAACCCCATGAAAGTGAGACCATAAATTGGATATGTTAATAATAAAACAAAGTAGTATAAGACACATAAATTAAATTCATGGTAAGTTTATATAGGGGTGTTTAATGTAGAATGGTTCTAAAAAAATTAAAATGCATGATGTAAACCCTTTACCATAAGTCTTGACTAAATTCATAGCTGTTCAAAGCATCTAATTCCTTGACTTCTGTTATACATGTTCAAACATCCATTTATTTAGATATATCTTGTGGGGTTGAACAAAGTTACTTCCTTGGTTGGATTTATTCCCAAATTATGGCATTTGGGATGAGTATACAGATGCTAGGATGTGATCTTGGATGTTATTGGCTGATCTAGATGCCTTTAGAGCTGTGAAGAATGGGGGAGAGTGAGTGAAATTTTATAGTTTAGGAGGAGTACATTTTCTTGAAAATATTTATAATTATTCTCTATATGGATGTCTCATTTACCACATGTGTCTCCAAAATTGAATAATAATGAAGGGGATGGTTGATTTTGAGGAGACACACCTCTACCATATAAAATGGAATGCATTTTTATAATGTTATTCATTAACTTCTATGTTTCCTTATTTTTTCCATTTTGGTTTTCATTAAGGTATTTAATTTCATAAAACAGGTAATTTTTTTATTAGAACTATATCAATGTTAGAAATATTATAAAATTTAGACCCACTGATTCTTATATAGGATATATGATATATAAAATTAAAATCCAATACGTGTTGGAAATTAATTTTATCCAAAGAACACATAATGCAATAAAAATGTTTTTTCTATTTATTGGACAAGAAATTCATTATAAAAGATAAAATTTTCAATGAATGATCCATATATTATTTTATTGACATTTAAAAATCACTTGAAAGAATATAGGAGTTTTAGAAATTTTTAATCTTTTAATAAAACATCACCACTTATAAAATAAATTTAATAAATTTTTTGAAATTATATAGGTAATATGAATTTAATGAAATTGAGATAATAATGGAATTTGAATATTTTAAGTTCACACTTGGGTAACATGATATATTTATCTATGAAATTAATGGAAGTTAAAAATCCATTCAATTAACATAAATTTTAATAGTTTAATTATCATTTAATTTAGATAATTAGTAACTAAATAGTTATTATATTGATGTTTATTAAGAATTCAGTTTAATTAATTTTCAATAATAAAATAAAATAAAATATTATTATATAAAAAACTCATTTATATTTAAGAAGGTCATACATAATGAATCATATTTTATACTTTCCCCTATCCTAAAGCATTATAGAAATTAAAAATAAGAAAATAATTTTTTCTATTCTTTTTCTTTATATAATGTATTATATGGATCAATTTAATGTAATAGTACACCAGAAACTCATAAAATTAGATACTAGGGTCATAAGGGTATACATATTTCAATCAAGTTTGGTTTAGAAAACTTTTGGGTCATTATTATACCTTATATTACTAGTTCAGGAACTAATTAAAATAGTTTTTTTCATTAATCGATGTAATTAATTATACCATTTTCCAATAATGATTATTATAAAAAACAATGTTATATATATTAGATAAGGTAAATCTATATAATTACAAATATATAGTCTAATTTTCTATATTTCATTCATAGAAGTGTTAGAATTTAATATAAAAATAATCCTGTAGATACAATGAGAAAGTGAGTTTTTAAAATGTAAATATTTAAAATATTACAATGTTTTTATATCAATTATCAGTATTAAATGAATTAAGATGAAATAAATTGGATTAATCTCTATATAATTTATCTAATAATATATTAAAATCAACTTAAAATATAATTTAACTGTATAAATAATCTATTAAATATTTTTTTTAATTAAAATTCTTGTATTTCTCACTACTCATTAAAAAATGAATGTTTAAAAAAAACCAAATGTGACCCCATGATTATTTTGAAATTTCACATCCAAAAATGAATTTAATTTTTTTAAAATTTAATTGATATAATTATCAAAAATAATTTTTAAAATAAGTGCACCATTAAAAAGAAGTAAAATGTACTTTTAGATTATACATAATTTTTTTGTGTAAAACTAGATGTATTTTTTTATCTTTTTCATTAAATAGATAAAATAAATTTTAATTTTTTGTTAAATATATAAAATATAAACTTCATGGAAATAATTCCTCAAATGGGTTTTTTATGGAGACAAAACAAGTTTCTGTATATAAAAATAGTTTTTCCAAAATGTAATTTCATTATTTTCTAATAGTTCTTACTTTCATTTCAATACAATTGACTAAAAAATAGTTTATATTATAAAAATGGAAAACAATATTTTTCATAGTTTTTTAAAACTTTCTATAATCAAAATTCCAATGGATAGGTGATAAAAAATAATATTTTTTAATAATATGTCACATTTCTTTCTATCTTTGGGATGCATGTGACACAAGCTAAACATAGTGTTACATGTATTAAAAGGTTAACTTATAGTTTCATATACACAAATATTAACCTTAATTAGGGTGAAATACAATTAATAATATAATTTTAATTTACTTGGAGAAAGTAAACTCATTAAAACTCAAGCGGTTATATTACATATGTCGTAAAAGTATTTGGTTTCCCATTTTTTATTAATTGTGTTATGATATTTCACTTAATAATATTTCATATAAAATGGGTAAATTATTACTAATGATTATGTTGATTTTAATTCTCTCAATTTTTTTAAATTTTTAAATATAAATCCCTTTTCAAATATTTCATGCTTCAGGAAGTAGGATTCGAATAAGGGATATTGTTAATAAAAATATCATTTCATATAGTTATAATATTTCTTCAGGAACATTTCCTTTTCATATATGGGGCATCCAACCCTAAATTGTTTTATATTATATCTTATTATCCCATTTTATTAAATTTCATTCTTTAAACAAATGAATTTTTATAGTTTTTTTAAATGTTTTTCGAATGAAAGTATTTTTAAAATAATTAAAATTAGTTTTCCATAACTTAAATATATTTTGTCTTCCTCTACTCATTTCTATGATATAAAATTTATTTTTCATCAAGGATCCATTATTGAATAATTTTTATAAACAGATCTGATTTAACATAAATTTGCATCACCTTTTTGAAACATACTATTGAATGAGAGTTGTAAATTTTTATTTTATGTTAATGCTATTTTTTTCATAAAAACATTTTATGTTTTTCTTTCATTTTGTAATAGTTTTACAAAGGAATTATCTTAATGGAGTTTTTGTTTAATTATTTTTCCAATAATGTATATATATATATATATATATTAATATTTGGAGGAATAAACACATAATATCAAAAAATTCATTTCTTGATCCCTTATAATCTAATATTGTTCAAGGTATTACTTTTGTGGTGGTTTTTTTCATTTATGTCAACAAAATTACATTCTTTCCTTATTAAAATTGGGCTATGATATTTGGAAACCATCACTCATATTCCTCTTGATAAACTACAGTAATGTTATTGAAATTTTTTATTAATCATATATCAAAACACTATATAGTTTTTTCTTAATGGATTATTTTATAGAATTCTATTCTATTTTTTTTATTTGGGAACTATTAAAAAACTATTAATTTTAATTCTGATATGGATTTTTATTTATTACTTTAAAATATATGTTACTAATATTGTAACAATCCACATTATTTTTCAAAATGGGTTATAATCATATTATCCCATTTAATATAATAGATAAATGGATTGAAATTATTTATGATTATTTACTAATAATGAATGTTGAATATGTACAGATATTTAGTGTCTCTCATTATATGGATAAACATATTTTTATCAACATAAATTTCCATAAGGGTATGAATAAAATTTATCTGAGACACTATTGTTTAATGAAATTTTATTGTTTATGTGATAGGTAGGGATCAATATTATATATCCCCTTGATGCATCCATAGGTATCATGAGCCAAAAAAACGTGGTATTTAGTTTATATATCTCTGCATAACATTATAATTTCATTGAGTATGTATTTAAAAAAGATGTTTTTAATTATGGTAAGATGAATTCAATTAGTATAATATCATCATTATTAATATCCACATTTTCAATTTTTATCATTCACATAACATGATCTCTGTTTTAGTTAATTTTGGATTTTCTCAAATTATTTATATATTCCATATTATATATATCTTATTTATATTTTTTGTCAAGACCCATCCCCCGGGGCTCATGCCGTGACTAACCCAAGCCCACCTTCCGTAGGCCAGGGGCTGGCAACAAGAACCAAAGGCATAATTCCCTAAAAATTGGAAGGTATTGCCTTTATAACCTGTAAACCCACACAAAAGAAAGCACACAACTGGATGAAACACCATGTAAACTATATAACAAAGAGTGATGAAAGAAAAAGGGGATAAAATACAAGCCCAATAGAAAATGTACAAGTACAATTGAAATGAAATAAAACTGAAGAATGGGAAAAACAGCTACTGGATCGTTCTCCGAGGTTCCTACCTAAATGGTAGGTACATATCACCTCCTTAGCACTCCAAGTCCATCTGTATACTCTATGTACTGACACACCGTATTGTCCACCTCCGGGTACCGTCTAGTCCTGGTACTCTCTGCCTATATCAGCGATGTCCGTTGTCTGCATCCAACAAAATGAAGTATGGGCATAGCCCATGGAGGGGTGAGTATAACGATACTCAGTAGGGACCCCAAGACCCTCTCGGTCTCACAAAATCCACCAAGTATAAACCACAAATATCTAAATCAAAAGATAACCTTACTTCAGTATATTCCCATACATATACCTAAGTAATCAAGTGATCCATCTCAATCATGAGGAAAACACAGAAAAACTGACTCAGCTGAACCTGGATTTTATTCTAGGGGTATTATCAAGTAACATCCCCAGTCACATTATCGAATCCCTGGCTGCTGGAGAACTCCTCCTCTATCGAGTACAGTGGGCCTGCCGTGACACCAAGCGCGCTTCCCACTAACCTTGGACTGCTGAGGTACTCCTACTGTCGAGTACCGTGGGTCTTCCATGTCACACAGAGGAACTCCACACCGTGGGTCTACCACGTCACCAAGCACGCTCGCCCTCGTAGCCTGATGAGGTACTTCTCCTGTCGAGTACCATTGGTCTTCCACATTACACAAATGTGCTCCCCACCATGGGTCTTCCATGATACCAAGGCACTCCCCACTATGCTAGTAGGGTAACTACGAGTCAAAATAGTTAGTAGTCGTCTGGTCTCAGTCAGCTACTAGGTCTCCGTACTACGCTCTCTCTTCTTTGAGAGGGTCTGATCGATGAGCTACTGGTCGATAATACAACTGTCACGAAGTCCCAAGAAGAAGTACCACAAAGGTCCACCACGTCATAGGGGTCTCAAACGTAACAGATGATTCATCAATCGGATGCCCGGTCTGTGAGTTATTGGCCTTTTTTGTCCTGGGGTTCGATTGGATTCATGTACGATCCAACCTGAACATCTCGTAACTATACCCAAAACTCTAGTGGGGTATACTCAAAGGGACCATAACGCTTGAAGATTTCCAGCCCCACTAACGGTTTGTCAAACAGACGTCTGGTGTCAATGATATGGCCGAAGGAGCGTGAATGGGTCGTAGTGGGCCTAGGTTCGGTCCAACCCAACACAGTCTGGGCCAACCTGGTCTTGGTCGACCCTGCAATACCTTTTGCATCTGGCCCGGCCCTTTGGGTGGGCCAGCCCGTTAGGTTCGGCCCGGCCCGCTGGGCATACCCTAGCAGGTTGCGAGGGGCCGCAGAGAGCTGTGAGGGCGCGGACTGGCCGCAATTCAGTGTGAGGGTGGTTTGACCCAGTATGCGCCGTGTGGGAGGCTCAGCCCGGAGGGCACCATGAGGGCGGCTCGACCCTGGGCTCAGGGCCAGTTTGGCTCAGATGGCCGTGGGGATGCAGATTGGGGTGGCATGGACGGGGCTGGTTCGGCCAGCAGGTGGTGCGACCGGGGCCGCTATGGTCGGGAGGTCGGAGGGGCCGGGGAACGGCACGACCTGTGATGGCATGAGACAGGTTCATCCAGGAGGTTGGGGCACCGCGAGGGTGGCACGAGTCGTGGAAGTCGCAGGTGGCTGTGCCATTGCCTTCATCTCCTTCTTCACCTTCGTCGCCTTCGTCGCCTTCGTCAGTTTCGAAGAACACCGCAGATCAACACAATGGTTAAAGTGAGGTCGACTCATGGTATTTTGGACCGCACTCTCTGCATTAGAGTGGTAGCAAGAGGTTCAAAAGAATAAAGCACATCAAACCCTCCCGCAAAGATTCTTCTCAACCCACAAAAGAAAAGAATGGGTGTATTTTTGAAGTGATAATCAAACAGCATTAACCCCTACCTTGTATTGTTTGTT
The DNA here is from genome assembly GCA_963277665.1 of Viscum album. NCBI lineage: Eukaryota > Viridiplantae > Streptophyta > Magnoliopsida > Santalales > Viscaceae > Viscum > Viscum album. The sequence goes on along the minus strand of OY728120.1, from coordinate 880,317,122 downwards.
GACGATGACCAGGAGGGAAGGTCGGTCGTCAAAGACAACCCATGTTGGTTTCCTCTACAAGGTACTTTCGAAGAAGAAGTCAACGACATTCCTCACTTGCATTCTTCATGGAGGAAGCATTCTTCGTTGGAGAGCGTAATCCTCCAAGTGTTGGGCATCACGTCACTTTACCAGCGCTTCTTCACATGGTGAAGACAAACCAAATCCTCCTCTTAAGCTACCTATATATAAGAGAGGGGTTAAGGTAGGTAACGATAATGGGATTTATGATGGTTCATTTATAGGAACCTTCCTAAATTCAAACGAAACTGTTACTTGATTTAAAAAGGGTCAAGACAATTAACTAATTTTGCACAATTAATAGGGTGCGTTGGCACAATTAAAAATTTTGGAGGTGTTGAAGTGGTTTCCCCCACATTTTTGAGGGGGGGGGGGGTTGAGTGGTTTTCCTCTCCTCCCATTAATAGGGTTTCGGGTGGTCCCACCCATAATAAAACAAGAAGAGGAGGTTTAGTTCTGGTGGACCCCACCCCTGAACATCCACATGGGGGGTGGTTACTACAAAATAAAATAAAATATGAGATTATTTTATTTTATTATTTTCATGAAAAACCCAAAAAATTACTTTTACCATCGACCGATTGCTGTAGAGATGGAAGTCTTCTTAAGAGAATATCGGCACTGCGAGTTCAATGGTGCCCTAAGATTTCAATTCTGAGGACCGGTTCAAAAGTTAGGAAAACCCGCTCACACGTTTATTGAACGAACCTGAAAAAATGTTCAGAAATTCATTTCGGGCACTCCGAGCCTCAGAATCACACGCTGTCAATTTTCGCGGACTCGTAAAATTCCCATTTAATTAAAAAAATTACATATAAATTAAATGTATTTACATTCTCCCCATCTCATGATTTACATCCCCATAAGCCATAACTCAAACTAAGGGAGCAAGTGGTTGTAATGAACAAAAATCTGAGCCTCTCTCTACCATGTTCTCTCCAATAGGTTCCCGTGCTACCAGTGTACTCACAACAAAGGTATCGACTGTTCATGAAGGACCCACTCTTGGAGATCCTCAATCTCTATTGTAACCTCCGTAAAAGTCACCCCATCGTTGACATCCAGGTCACCATGGTAGATGATGTGAGAAGGGTCATGCATGTATATCCTTAGCTGTGATACGTTGAAGGCATCGTGCACCCATTGCAACTGAGGTGGAAGAGCTAAGCGGTATGCCACCTCACCAACTCTGCTGAGGACCTGAAAAGGTCAGTTGAACCCCGAAGATAACTTGTTGCCTCAGCCAAATCTCCAAAACTCTCATCGAGGTGAGACCCATAGAAAGACATGGTCTCCATCTTCGAACTCTATAATTCTCCGTCTCCTGTCGGCATATGACTTCTGCCTACACTGTGCAGTCTTTATTCGCTCCTGGATGATATGCACCTTCTCCATGGTAGCCTGTACCATCTCTGGTCCAACTAGTGCTGACTCCCCTGGGTTTGTTTAGCACAAAGTTGACCTGAAAGGTCACCCATACGACACCTCAAAAGGTGCCATCCCAATGGTGGAGTGATAGCTATTGTTCTAAGAAAACACCACCAAAGGCAAGTGATCCTCCCAACTATGACCGAAGTCGAGGACACAAGCATGGAGCATGTCCTCGAGGGTCTAAATGGTCTGCGCAGTCTGACCCTCCGTATGAGGATGGAAGGCGGTTCTCAATCATTTCTACGTCCCAAAAGTCCCATGAAACCCCTTCCATAGTCGTTATGTAAAACATGCGTCATGATTGAAGACAATCATCGAAGGTATTCCATGTAGCCGCACAATCTCTTGCACATAGAGGCATCCCAAGCTCTCTACTGAACCCTACTCTCTGATCGGTAGGATGTGGGATGACTTGGTGAGTCGGTCGACGATCACCCAAATATAGTCTTGTCCCCTGGATATATGTGGAAGACCCATCATGAAGTCCATGGATATCCCATCCCACTTCCACTATGGGACCTCTAAAGGATGAACCAAGCCTGCTAGTACATGATGCTCAAAATTCACTTGCTGAAAAGTGAGGCTTCAAGATACAAACTATAAAACTTCTTTCTTCATTCCCGGCCACCAATGTTGTCGTCGGAGGCCTTGGTACATCTTCACCACTCCTGGATGTACCACTAGAGGGGAAGTGTGTAACTTCCTTAACACTTACTCCTGGAGTGACACTGGTACCATGGTACGTCCTCTGAAGATAATGACATGCTCCACACCTTCATAAAATCCATCAGGTTCCTGCCCTATGGATATCTGAGCACATCGAGCCTCACATTCAGCATCCCCATGCTGCGCCTCCCAAACTCACTAATGAAGTTGGGGAGTGACAATAAGAGACTAAAGAAAACTGCTCCATCTCTATCTACAAAAGATATCTGCAAAGCGGTGAGTTACTCCATCTCCTCACCTAGAAGCTGTATACCAGATCCCCTAATAAGTGAATTAGTATCAACATTCCCCTTACTATGAGTATAGACTATCTCTAAGTCATAGTCCTGGGGAACTCAATCCAACGTCATTGTCTCAGGTTCAGGTATTTCTGGGATAAGATATTCCTAAGACTCTTGTGATCAAAGAACACGGTAAAACGCTCATCCATAAGATTGTGTCACCACATCATCAAGGTGAATACCATTGCTATTAACTCCAGGTCATGGGTAGCGTAGTTTGGCTCATGCTGTCTCAGCTGTTGAGAACCATATGCGATCACTTCTCACTCTTAAATCAGGACACATCTGAGTCTGGTCCCTGATGCACCACAGTAGACTACGTACCTGATGCCTTCTTCTAGAAGCCTCAAGATGGGGGCACTAGTTATCCTCTGCCTCATCTCTTGAAAGCTCTACTGGAATCTCTCCGACCCCACAAAGGGTTGACCCTTATTCTTCAAGGCTGACAGGGGTGCTATAATGCTGGAGAAATCTGGCACAAATCTCTGGTAGTATCCAGCCAAACCCAAGAAACTTCGTACTGCTGCCACACTCCTGGGTGGCTCCCAAGTAAGTACCACCTCAATCTTGTATAGACCTACTGTAACTCCAACCTCCAAAATGACATGTCCTAGGAAGTGAACCTCACAAATACTGAACTGGAACTTCGAGAGCTTACCATAAAGCTGGTGCTCTCTGAGTGTGTCGAGTACTACCTGAAAATAATAGACATGCTCGTCCTTAGTAGTCGAGTAGATCGGTATGTCATCGATAAAGACTTTGACAAAGATATCGAGTTATGTCTGAATTATCCTATCCATGATCCCCATGAACACTGATGGAGCATCGGTTGTGCTGAATGGCATAACCAAGAACTCATAGTGGCCATACCAACACCTGAAGGCTGTCTTCTGTACATCCTCATCTCGAACTCTGAGCTAGTGATAACCTGATCTAATGTATATCTTCGAACCACTATTCTCCCTTCATATGATCAAAGATGTCATCAATACTTGGGAGTGGGTACTTTTTTTTTCATGTTCACTTGATTCAAGTGCCGATAGTCGAAAAAATGTCTCAAGATCCCATCCTCCTTTTTGTCGAATAGAATCAGGGATGCCCAAGGTGAAACAATGGGCCATATGAATCCGTTCTCCTGCAAGTTCCCCAGTTGTAATGGCAGCTCTCAAAGCTCCGTGGGAGTCGTACGATATTCAGGTGTAGATATCAACGTTGTCTCGGGGTACAAGTCAATGTAAAAGTCCTCCCCTCTATGAGGAGGTAGACCAGGGACATCATCAGGGAAAACATCCGCATACTGGTCCACCACTATAGGATATGTCAGACTCTCCACATCAATAGATTTGAGGGTAAGGCTATCCAAATAATGAGTGATTGGCTGCACTCTGCTCTGAGAAAGTCCATCCAGTGTTGCAAAGGCGCCCTTCTCGTCAGTGAAGGGAAACCTGGTCCCATAGATGCAGATACACCACACTTTGTGCCTAATATAGTGAATTTGAGCATGGACTGTAGATAAAGAATCCATTCCCAAGATGACGTCGTAAGGACTTGACACCACTACTAGGAGATCCTAGCTAAAGCTCTCACCTCATAGATTAAGGTCACACTTATGTAACCATGGCGTAATCATCGATTCTTCTCCCGTAGGAGTCTCTCGTCGTATATATTGAGCCAATGGCTCTGTTGGAATCTCTATGATCTGAACGAAGGTAGTGGAAATAAAAGAATGACTGGAACCTATGTCTATAAGTACTGCAACTATGGTGGAATAGACATAGACCATATCTCATATCATCACCGGAGCGCCGTGATCATAGGCCTCAGCTACCTAGAGCTGAGCTTACCCCTGTCCACCTGCTCCCTGCGGTCGGGGTGGACCTCCTGGTGGTGGTGGCGGTAATATCTAAAATCGTCACCCACCGCCAGCTACACGACCAACTCCTCTGGAACATCCACCTGCTACCTAGAGACCTCCTTGATCAAATCTATGTCTCTTCTTGGGTGGTCCTTCGACTGTCTTCTGATCATTTGTATGTTGGGTCAGACAGCCATGAGCCTTGTGAGCCTACCCACGGCATGAGTATCGCTGCCCGCTCTTGGGATGTCTGTCTCCGCTTCGGGTGCTCCACACAACTGATCTTGAGTCATGCGGTCGTCCACCTATAGGTATGGTCCTCTTGGTCCTCTGCGACATCTATATGTTTCTAGCTACAAAGAGACTCTGCTACGTGATGACTGGTAGTGGGTCTTGCTGCTGGTGATTTCTCATTAAGGAAAATCACCACCAAAAGGTATCTCTATAACACCCCTGCCTATGTCGGGATGCTGAGTGAGTTCACTGAAGCCCTGATCTCCCGAATGAGTCCCTGGTCGAAGGTCCGGGTCCTTAATAATGGGTCCTGCACCATATCAGTGGAGTATCATGAGAGTTCTGTGAAAATCATTGAGTAATGAGATATAGTCATGATACCCTACTACATATGAAGTAGCTTCTATATACGCACTATGCGAAGAGTCTCTAAAACAAACTTATCCCGAAACAAGCACTCAAAGTATTCCCAGAGAAGCATCACCTAGTCCTGAACCTAGAGCATCAAGCTCCACCATCTGCTTGCTAATGCATGTAGGAGGCTGGCAGTGAGTATCACAATGAGGTCTACCGGTGTCCCTACCAATCAAAAGACTGTCACCATAGCCTCCAACCAATCCTCAGCCACCTCTGGGTCTATCTCTCCCTTGAACCTGGGTGGCCACTGGCACTGGAACTTGTGTAATGTGCTCAATTGGCGTGCATCATCTTTTATTAGGGATGGTTTCATTAGTGGCCCAATAGAGAGTGGTACCGCTGGTGCCCCCTCTGGAAAAGGGCTCTATACCAAGGCCTCTTTGCTGGGTGGGCTATCATGTAGAGACCCGAATCTTGACGTACATGTACATTACATTACTTTTTCGGAATACTTAGTACATAACAAAACCACACACACGAGGACCGTAATAGTTTAGTTTCTTTGGAAACTCGGAACGTAATATTCTAATCATGGTGAAAGATCTTCAACAACTCCCATAAAGATATTCCTTTTTTTTTCTTACCTAAAACCTTTATTTATATAATGGGGAAAAGAAAACATAAAAGGGTGAGCTCAAATGCTCAGTAAGGGTAAGAAAAAGAAATATAAATCACATCATATTTATAAGAACATATATTTTGGAAATCTTAACCTGCAAACGAGATCATAATTTCATAACATGGGATAAATCATAGTAGTGAAATGTAATCCCAATAATCATAACATAAAACATGAAACTTTTTGGAATACACACATAATCATAGAGAATCATTTCTTATTAGTCAAGACTCATTTCCAAGACTATCTTAGTGGACAAAGTCCCTTTTTGAACCGAGTTCATTCCTCGTTTCAGTCCTGTTTCACTGAACCGGTATAACCTACCATTCCAGCCACGTCTATCTCATGAGATATAAAATCTTTACCCAATGCATTGGAGGGAGATATAGGTCCCACCCATCTCATAATGACACCATTATTATGTGTGCCACAAAACCATAAACCATACAACATAGCATAACCAATGTAATAAAAATGGGAATCTTAAACATCGTGACATCATAAAACAATTCATATAAGAAAAAGGAATTCATAAAAATAATTCCATCACAACATAATAAAATCAATGTAATAATAGGAATAGAAACAGAATCGTTTATTATCTTATATGGAAAATAATTTTGATAAAACACTTGAACACCATTCTTGAGGAAAATATCCTTTCTACTTCAATTTTTTCCCTTATTTACATGTCATACAATTATAAACTAAAAGAATTTGATTAAAAATAAACATGAAAACTTGTAAAGGAAGCTTCTTGGAAATAATGTTTTAAAAATCCATTCATGCAATATAAGTTAAAAAAACATTCTTCTCGTACTTTTGTCAGAAAAGTCAAAATGTACCTCGTACAAAAAACGACAAAAGATTCCTTTCTTATCTTTTACTAAAAACTCACCGAAGGGTAAAATTGGATTTAAACAATTGTATATGGATGGAAATAATATTACATATTGAGGAAACATGGATGTGGATGATAAAATACAACCCAGTAAATACCAAAGTATAAACTATCTCGGATAAAAATGAGATTGTGATATTTCCCTTACCTTAGGTCCAATTTGCTTCGTAAGTGTCCGAAACTCCTGTATAATGATTTATATAATGTCATTTACTTATTCCAGAATCATAATAATTGATATGACATCATATATGGTTCACTTATGACTTTATATTACCCGTTCATTTGTAAATTTCATGGTAAAGAGCATTTTGGGTAAAATCGTCCCATTTGTCGTTCGTGATTTAACTTGTAATTATTCATATGATTACTTAGATCATGATTACTTAAATCCAGAATGTAAAAAATGATTTATATATAATATATATTCAGAATATACATATATATAATAGATCAGTAAATGGAAAGAAATACACCGTTCATGGAGACAGTAGGTCGTACGTACGCATGAACGCTGTTTTCGTTTCCTTATTGAGTTGAATGGAATTAATAAGATGACATACATATATATAAACATAAATACAGTATTATTATGTCATATATTTCATGATTACTTATTATATATACTTTATAATCATTCATGAATGGTTATCGTGGAGAATGAATCACATCGCGTCGTGGAGACCGTAGTCCGTACGTACGCACGAGCGATGATATCGTTCTCATGATCGTGGGACTATATTGGAGGGTATGTATACTATCTATGAATCAATATCACTTTAAAATAATCATATATAGTTATTATTTACACCATTATACCCATCCAAGTAAGGTGGTGGTGGAAAATAGATTACACCACGGCGTGGAGACGGTATTCCGTACGTACGCACGCGCGGTGATTTCATTTTCCGTAGGATGGATAGATGGTGAAATAGGGTTTTTTCATAATTATAATAAAATATCAGTATATGAGTGATACTAATGTTATTATAATTAAACAACCTAAGAAGAAGAAGTGGACAAAGAAATAAAGTTGAAAGAATCGGAAACGGACATTACCTCTTCTTTGAAGCGCCTCTTTGAGATCTCCTTTTAGGGCACTAAAATTGGTCTTTGAGGAAGAACAGAACCTCTAGTATGTTTCTAGGGAAGTGGAGAAGATAATTTGGCAGGGGTTGGCCGAGCGTTAAGGCTCAAAGTGGTGTGAGGAAGAGAGGGAGGAAGTGCCCTTTTATAAGGGAGGAGAGGGGCACCTTTGGAATAACTAAAAATATTATTTTATTATAAAGCCAAATTCGGTTTTAAAAAGCTCCAAATTGATTTATTTCGAAGCTAAGGTGGGTATGGGTCGAAAGCCTCTAATCCAATAGAATTTAGACAATTTTAGGTTCCTATTTTAACCTTATCATTTAGTTTTAACATTAAGTTAAATAATTTTACTTTTACCGTGTCTTCTTGTGTTCTTACACTATAAGGTTAATAAACGTACTATATCAAGCCAAAAAAACCCCAAGTTGTTTATTATTAATATATATAACTTTATCTAAGTCATTTGGCCGAACCATAGATTTTTAGGAATAAAATAACAATTAATAATATAATATTTGTTTTAAAAACTATTTTATGTCAATTTGACACTATTTGGTAATTGATTTTTGTAAAAATCATAACGGAATTATTAGTTCTAAAAAAGTTAATAAAATCAATACTAACATTTCCTATTATCCTAGAAAATTAGTGGAATTCATAAAAAGTTTCAAATTACATTTATTTGGGTATTTATAACATCAATTATGTCAATATTTCATCTATAAGATAATTACTGCATCATCGTTGTGTCACGAATAAATTAAATTATTTAATATCTAAAAATTACAAATAAAATATAATTATGTAGGAAATTATTTTATCTTTTTAATTAATATTTACAGTCGAATTTATCTTATGTATAACCCTATATTAAAAATGATTTACTTATTAAACTTTGATTTTAACTATTTTAACCCTTCTTTAAATAAATTAATAATAAATGTCCTAATCTAATCCTAGTGGGCTTAAATGGTCATATTTTATTCCTAAGGTTGTTTTTGGTCGAATTAAACTTATCCAATAGAATTAGGACATGTGTTAGGGTAATAATAATATCATTTTTACCCTTAATTAACCTATTTACTTTTAACCGTGGTAAAAAAAGTCAAAAGTTACTATTCACCAAAAATTATTTTCATCTCATTGAACCACATTTTAGTCCTTGATATTAACCATGTCTATCGGATTTTCTAAATTCCACTCACATAAGTGGTAAAATTATGTTTTATGAAAAATTCAGTTTTTTAACTACCACTTCGTGGTTTCACTATTCATCAAAAAATGAACGTTTCCAGAAAAATACAAAAAATTAGGCGTAAGCTATATTTGATATTATGAATTCAAAAATGATGTCTATTTTACCAAATTAAAAACATATCAGTTACATTAATTAATTTAAAAATTAATTCCCGTCGTCAAAACAAATAGCGTGTTTTTAAGAGATAATATCTGTCAAAAGATTGACACTTGTTTATGTCTGGTTTAAATGTGAAATTACATCCAATGGCCAACATTGTATTAAATTGTAAAAATATATTCTAAATATACTTTAAAACCACTCAAATTAATAATTTATCACTGTTAATTATTTCTATTAAAAAAGTTGTTTTTAATTAAAATTTAGTAATTTTCACAATTCATCAGAATATGAAATTTATCCGAAAAGTACCAAAATTTCACCCTAAGATAATTTCGATATTCCGAATCCAAAATTGAAGTCCATTTTGAAAAATAAAATTTACAAAATTTCAAAAATTGGTTATTACTATTCATAACGGCTAGTTTTAATAATATTTTAATAGCATATCATTGTTTAGTGAAACTCGGTATTGTGTACTACACATGCTATCGAGGAAGGTCGCGATTGCGTGTAATGCAAGGCAAGTCAAGGATGCGTGTTGTGAAAGCTCCTTTTGGTGTAGCGTACAACACAAGACATTAATGAAAACAATATTTTTCATAAAATCTCGGGGTGTTACATTCTACCCCCCTTAAAATGAATTTCACCCTCGAAATTCGTTCGGGTTATAAATGGTTTACTATTCGAAAGTTTCTTTGATATAAATACACATCGTAAAAAGGAATACCAAAACCAATCTTTAGAAACAAAAGTATGAAATGTAACGGTTACCCAAATAAACTAATCACTGGTTTTCCACATAGGTGAAAATATGGATATGGAAGAGAAATCTTACCATCATGTTCTAATGGAGAGTGGTAGAGAACATGACTATGGAAAATACAGCAATCACAAAGACATAAATTTGTGCCGATCTAAGGTACCATCTGATTCATCAGATATAAGAGCACTAGGACAACATTTTTGGTTTTCAAGATCGTTTCCCTAAAGTTGATGAAATTGGAATTAGAAGAAATACTTTCGTGATTTCGGTATAGTCTCACTTTTGGTCATTCTTTGGACAATTTCCACTTCATCTCTTAAATAAATGAAGTTGAATTTGTCATTCGTGATGTGATAGCAGATCATGTGATAAAATGATGGGCCATTCCATCTGTCTCAAACAAAAGGTTAGAAAAGTTATCAAAAAATACATAAGTCCATCTATAGTGAGATTAATCATATATGGTTCCTAAAATGGAATTATACTTCATATATCATACTACTTTATATAATAAAACTAGTTTCTACTAAATAGGGACTTCCTGTAGGCCAGTGATAGGCGATAGAGGCCAGTCACACTTCGGTTTTGGGTTCTATTCCCACGACATTGTTCGACGCGATGGGCTGTCGCCCGTCCTGCAGGTTGTCCTTTTTCTAAAACTATATTACTATAACATCCCATAAATAATATCGAAAAAACTTTTATCCTTAAACAATACTAACTTATGTCCAACATAGTCCATTCCAATCTTTAGGCTTATCCATAATACTACAGTCCACAATCATAATATAGTGAAAACGATTACCAGAGATTTAATACCATCGTTGATCCCCATATATCATAAGATATGTCTTGTTGGTCACATTCCAAACATTCAAAGGCCTTAATCATGTGTTCTATTGAAAAATGAATACCCATTGAACCTTAGTGAAAACATGAATGCAGTTAAAAGTTAACACTTTACACATACGAAAATCCTCAAAATTCTATATACTCAAACCATGATATCACTTAGTCCTTATATCAATCATGAGCTCATGAATACTATCAAATATGTCATTTTCTCATTTTCCCTTCATTATGTGCATATAAGCTTTTTTCCAAAAATATCTCAATCACATTCTATGGTTACCAGTACCATGAAATTATTGAAGACCACAATAGAGCAATACATAAATATTCCAATACTCCACATTATTTTGGAATCCCATTACATAAACACTTAATCATTCCACCACATCGTTGTCATATTCAACATCGCCAATGGTGATCGCATGTGACTTACCTTTGTCCTTTTCCTTAAGTGGTTTCTCATGTCGATCATCACTAACCCTTGGATTAGGGCATTTATTGGCATAATGTCCCATCTCCTTGCACTTGAAACATTGAAGTTTAGTAGGTTCATTCTGTGTATCCCTTCCTTTGTTTGAATCATTACACATCTTCTTCCCATCATTGCGGCATTCAAATGCCCGATGACCTTCCTTTCCACATTTGAAACATTTACTTGTCCCTTTAAGACAATCTCCACCTTGCTTCTTTCCACACTTTGAGCATAAGGAAACATTCATCTTCTTTTCACCATTATTCTGATATTTCTCCTTGAACTCCATATTTCGTTTCTTGTCAAAACTATGAGATGGATAACTAACACCAACTTCCATTTCTACCTTGATAGCACAACGCACAATTTCTTCATAGCTACTGAAGTCTCTTATAGCTAATTCCCTTCGAAGACTTGGTTTTATGCCACTGAAGAATCAATCAACTTTACTTTCAGGTTGGATGATAAATCTATATGCATACCTTGCAAGCCTTATAAAATTCACTTCGTATATACCAACAGATTCATCATCCTTTTGCTTTAGTTCAAGAAACTCCTTCTCCATATTTGTTCGAAGAATACGAGGGAAGTACTTATTGAAAAATAAGTTCTTGAACTCGTCCTATTCCATGGACTCAATTTCATCTCTTGGAGTCGTATTCTTGATAAGATTCCACCATTGATCAGCTTCACCTTCCAAACAATATACTGCTAAGATGACTTTATCATGTTCTAAACATTGAAGAACTGAAAATATCTTTTCAGTAGTACTGATCCATTGTTCAACAACAAGTGGATCAGAAGGCCCACTAAAAGAAGGTGGACGTTGCCTCATGAAGGACTCAATAGAATATTGTTCCCTTCTCTGCTCATTTGGAAGTCCAGAATGATTCATAGCTTGTGTAAGTATAGCGATAAGAAGTTTCACTCCATCTCCCATAACATTCATTTGTTCAGGAGGACAATCATTGCATTGTCCATTGCATTGTTCAACACGGTTCCTTCGGGTTCCAGCCATCATCTAAAACCCAAAAAGAATAGTGTGAGAGGAAAAAATCATGCTAGGGAAAACAACATAATAAAGGGGGAGTACCTTTAATATCTAACATCTTAGGTTTAATTCTATGATCTTTAGCGTAATTATAGTACTATAACCTATACGTATACTTAACCTTAGGGACATCCCTAGACATACCTTAGAAATATCTATAGGGATCTCACTAAAGTTCTCACATCCTAGTTTCCAAATGTTGACTAATCCTTTCCTCTGATACCAACTATAGAGACCCGAAGCTTGACGTACATGGACATTACATTACTTTTGCGGAATACTTAGTACATTACAAAAACACACACAGGAGGACCGTAATAGTTTAGTGTCTTTGGAAACTCGGAACGTAATCTTCTAATCATGGTGAAAGATCTTCAACATCTCCCCTAAATATCTTCCTTTTTTTCTTAGCTAAAACCTTTCTGTATATCCTGGGGAAAATAAAACATAAAAGGGTGAGCTCAAATGTTCAGTAAGGGTAAACAAAAGAAATATCAATCACATCATATTCATAAGAACATATCTTTTGGAAATCTTAACCTGCAAAAGAGATAATAATTTCATAACATGGGATAAATCATAGTAGTGAAATGTAATCCCAATAATCATAAATTAAAACATGAAACTTTGTGGAATACACACATAATCATAGAGAATCATTTATTATTAGTCATGACTCATTGCGAAGACTATCTTAGTGGACAAAGTCCCTTTCTGAACCGAGTTCATTCCTTGTTTCAGTCATGTTTCACTGAACCGGTATAACCTACCATTCCAGCCATGTCTATCTCATGAGATATAAAATCTTTACCCAATTCATTGGAGGGAGATATAGGTCCCACCCATCTCATAATGATACCATTCTTATGTGTGCCACAAAACCATGAACGATACATCATAGCATAACCCATGTAATAAAAATGGGAATATTAAACATAGTGACATCATAAAACAATTCATATAAGAAAAAGGAATTCATAAAAATAATTCCATCACAACATAATCAAATCAATGTAATAATAGGGATAGAAACAGAATCGTTTATTATTTTAGAAGGAAAATAATTTTGATAAAACACTTGAACTCCATTCTTGAGGAATATAACCTTTCTACTTCAAAAACATTTTCCTTTCTTTACATGTCATAGAATTATAAAATAAAAGATGTTGATTAAAAATAAACTTGAAAACTTGTAAAGGATGCTTCTTGGAAATAATGTTTTAAAAATCCATTCATGCCGTATAAGTTAAAAAAAATTCTTCTCGTACTTTTGTCGGAAAAGTCAAAAAGTACCTCGTACGAAAAATGACAAAAGATTCCTTTCATATCATTTACTAAAAACTCACCGAAGGGTAAAATTGGATTTAAACAATTGTAGATGGATGTAAATAATATTACATATTAAGGAAACATGGATTTGGATGATAAAATACACCACAGTAAATACCAAAGTATAAACAATCTCAGATAAAAATGAGATTGTGACATTTCCCTTACCTTAGGTCCAATTTGATTCGTAAGTGTCCGAACCTCCTGTATAATGATTTAAATAATGTCATTGACTTATTCCAGAATCATACTCATTGATATGATATCATATATGGTTCACTTATGACTTTATATTACCCGTTCTTTTGTAAATTCCATGTTAAAGAGCGTTTTGGGTAAAATCATCTCATTTTTCGTTCGTGTTTTAACTTGTAATTATTCATATGATTACTTAGATCATGATTACTTAAATCCAGAATGTAAAAAATGATTTATATATAATATATATTCAGAATATACATATATATAACAGATCAGTAAATGGAAAGAAATACACCGTTCATGGAGACGGTAGGCCGTACGTACGCATGAACGTTGTTTTTGTTTCCTTATTGAGTTAAATGGAATTAAGTAGATGAAATACATATATATACACATAAATCCAGTATTATTATGTCATATATTTCATGATTACTTATTATATATACTTTATAATCATTCATGAATGGTTAACGTGGAGAATGAATCTCATCGCGTCGTGGAGACGGTAGTCCGTACGTACGCACGAGCGATGACATCGTTCTCATGATCGTGGGAATGTATTGGAGTGTATGTATACTATCTCAGAATCAATATAACTTTAAAATAATCATATATAGTTATTATTTACACCATTATACCCTTCCAAGTAAGGTGGTGGTGGAAAATAGATTACACCATGGTGTGGAGACGGTATTCCGTACGTACGCACGCGCGGTGATTTCATTTTCCGTAGGATGGATAGATGGTGAAATAGAGTTGTTTAGTACTTATAATAACATATCCGTATATGAGTGATACTAATGTTATTATAATGAAACAAACTAAGAATAAGAAGTGGAAGATGAAATAAAGTTGAATGAATCGGTAACATACATTACCTCTTCTTTGAAGTGCCTCTTTGAGATCTCCTTTTAGGGCACTAAACTTTGTCGTTGAGGAAGACAAGAACCTCTAGGATGTTTCTAGAGAAGTGGATAAGATAATTTGGAAGGGTTTTACCGAGATTTAAGGCTCAAAGTGGTGTGGGGAAGAGAGGGAGGAAATGCCCTTTTATAAGGGAGGAGAGGGGCACCTTTGGAATAACAAAAAATATTATTTTATTATAAAGACAAACTCGGTTTTAAATAGCTTAAAATTGATTTATTTCGAAGATAAGGTGGGTATGTGTCTAAATAATCTCATCCAATAGAATTTAGACAAGTTTAGGTTCCTATTGTAACCTTATTATTTAGTTTTAACATTAAGTTAAATAATTTTACTTTTACAGTGTCTTCTTGTGTTCTAACACTATAAGGTTAATAAACTTACTATATCCAGCCAAACGAACCCCAAGTTTTTTATTATTAATATATATAACCTTATCTACATCATTTGGGTGAACCATAGATTTTTAGGAATAAAATAACAATTAATAATATAATATTTGTTTTAAAAACTATTTTATGTCAATTTTGATACTATTGGGTAATTGATTTTTGTAAAAATCATAACAGAATTATTAGATCACAAAAAGCTAATAAAATAAATAATAACATGTCATATTAACCTAGAAAATTAGTGTAAATCATAAAAAGGCTCAAATTACATTTATTTGGGTATTTATAACATCAATTATGTCAATATTTCATTAATAAGATAATTACTGCATCATCGTTGTGTCACAAATAAATTAAATTATTTAATGTTTAAAAATTAAAAATAAAATATCATTATATAGGAAATCGTTTTAGATTTCTAATGAATATTTATAGTCGAATTTATCTTATGTATAACCCTATATTAAAAATGATTTACTTATTAAACTTTGATTTTAACTATTTTAACACTTTATAAATAAATTAATAATAAATTTCCAAATCTAATCCAAGTGGGATTAAATGATCATATTTTATTCCTAAGGTTGTTTTTGGTCGAATTAAACTTATCCAATATAATTAGGACATGTGTTAGGGTAATAATAATATCCTTTTTACCCTTAATTACCCTATTTACTTTTTTCCGTGGTAAAAAAAGTCAAAAGTTACTATTCACCAAAAATTATTTTCATCTCATTGAACCACATTTTAGTCCTTGATATTAACAGTGTCCCTCGGATTTTCGAAATTCCACTCACAAAAGCGGAAAAATTAAGTTTTATGAAAAATTCAGTTTTTTAACTACCACTTAGTGGTTTCACTATTCATAAAAAAATGAACGTTTCCAGAAAAATACAAAAAATTAGGCCTAAGATATATTTGATATTATGAATTCAAAAATTACGTCTATTTTACCAAATTCAAAACATATCAGTTACATTAATAAATTTAAATATTAATTCCCGTCATCAAAACAAATACCGTGTTTTTAAGAGATAATAACTATCAAAAGATTGACACTTGTTTATGTCTGGTTTAAATGTGAAATTACATCCAATGACCAAAATTGTATTAAATTGTAAAAATATATTCTCAATATACTTTAAAACCACTCAAATTAATAATTTATCACTATTAATTATTTCTATTAAAAAAGTTGTTTTTAATTAAAATTTAGTAATTTTCACTATTCATCAGAATATGAAAGTTATCCGAAAAGTACCAAAATTTCACCCTAAGATAATTTCGATATTCTGAATCCAAAAATGAAGTCCATTTTGAAAAATAAAATTTACAAAATTTCAATAAGTGGTTATTACTATTCATCACGGCTAGTTTTAATAATATTTTAATAGCATATCGTTGTTTAGTGAAACTCGGTATTGCGTACTACACACGCTATCGAGGAAGGTCGAAATTGCGTGTAATGCAAGGCAAGTCAAGGATGCGTGTTTTGCAAGCTCCTTTTGGTGTAGCTTACAAAACAAGACCTTAATGAAAATAATATTTTTCATTAAATCCCGGGGTGTTACATATCAGTACGTACAACTCTCAGAAGTCTAACTTGATGTCTACGTGGGGGCATACTAAAAATAATCAGATGCGACATGGTCAAAAGTTAAACCTGGTGATCTGACCTAGTTAGCTGACATAAATAAAACTTTTGAAAACACACACGCAATTAATGTTTTCATGTACTGAGTCGGGAATTAGTATTCAGGGTCTTGGTGTATGGATACCTTGTCCGTTGCACCAACAATAGACTCCCTGCACTGAAAACCACACTCAGTACACTTAACACTATTGCTTCACAGAAAATATTAGATTCTTATGTTCTGTGGTAGAACCGACTCCTTTGATACCAGTTTTTCATAACCCATCCCCTGGGGCTTGTGCCGTGACTACCCCAAGCCCGCCTTCCTTAGTCTAGAGCCTGGTGACTAGCACCAAAGGTATAATTCCCTAAAACATTGAAGGCATTGCCTTTATAACCTGTAAACACACACATAAGAAAGCACACAGCTAGAGAAAATAATAAGTAAACTTTATAACAAAGAGTGGTGAAATAAAAAGGGGCCAAAATACAAGCACAATAGTAAAGGTACATGTACAACTGAAAAGAAATACAATGAAAGAAATGGAAAATACATCTACTGGATCCTCCTTAGAGGTTCCTACCTAAAGGGTAGGTATATATAACCTCCTCATCACTCCATTTCCTTCTGTCTCCTCCAGGTACCGACACGCCATATGGTCCACCTCAGGGTACCATCCTGTCCTTGTACTCTCAGACACTGTCAGCGTTGTCCGTCGTCTGAATCCAACACAATGAAGTGCGGGCATAGCCCGTGCATTGGTGAGTATAACAATACTCAGTAGGGACCCCGAGACCCTTTAGGTCTCACAAAATCCACCAAGGATAAACCACAAAGAATGAAATCAACAGATAACCTTACTTATGTATATGCCCATACATATACTTAAGTTATCAAGTGATCCATCTCAATCATGAGGAAAACACGGAAAAACTAACTCAGCTCATCCAATATTTTATTCTAGGGGTAGTATCAAGTAACATCCCCAGTTACATTATCGAATCCTCGGCTGCTGGAGACTCCTCCTCTATCGAGTATAGTTGGCTTTCCACGACACCAAGTGCACTTCCTACTAACCTGGGACTACTGAGGTACTCCTCCTGTAGAGTATAGTGGGTCTGCGCCGTCACACAGAGGCGCTCCCCACCGTGGGTCTGCCACATCTCCAAGCACGCTGCCCCTCATAGCCTACAGAGGTACTCCCCCTGTCGAGTATCATGGGTTTTCTGTATCACACAGAGGCTCTACCTACTATGGGTCTACAACGACACCAAGGTGCTCCCCACTGGGCTAGTAGAGTCACTCCAAGTCAAAACGGTCAGTAGTTATTCGGTGTCACCCAGCTACTAGATCTCCACACTATGCTCGCTCGTCTCTGGGAGGATCTGCTCCACAAGAACTTGTTGATACTCAAACTTTCACTAAGTCCAAAGAGGAAGTATCAAAAAGGTCCGCCATGTCATAGGGGCCTCAACGTAATAGACAACACGTCAATGGGACACCCGGTCTATGAGTAATTAGCCTTTTTAGTCCCAGGGGTCTGATTGGATACCTGCACGATCCAACCTGACCGTATCTCAACTATACCCCAATCTTTAGGGGGGGTATACTCAAATGGACCATCACACTCCAAGATTTCTAGCACCTCTGATGGTTTGTAAGACAAACTTCCGGTGTAAAAGATATGGAAGAAGGAGCGTAAATGGGTCATAGTGGGCTCGGGTCCGATCTGACCAGGTCGGACCGACCCGACCTGACCCAGTCTGGGCCGACCCAACCTAACCCATTGGGTCTGGCCTGGCCCGATGGGTGGGCTAGCTTATTGGGTTCAGCCCAGCAGGGCACGAGGGGCCGCGGAGAGCCGTGAGGGCACAGACCGTTCGGGAGGGCAGGGACCGACTGCGAGTTGGTGCGAGGGCGGTTCATCCCTAAGGGCGTCGCATGGGCGGCTCAGCAAGGAGGGCTTCGCGTGGGTGGCTTGGACTGGGGCACGACGCAGGTTCAGCTTGGAGGGACACATGAACATGGCTCGGGGCAGCTCGGCTCGGGTTCCGGGGTGGTGAGGCTGGGGCCGGTTCGGCCAGTAGGTAGGGCGACCGGGGCCGGTTCAGTTGGGAGGCCAGAGTGGCCGGGGTGCACCGCGGATGGGGGGCGGCGCGGCAGGGGGGCGGCGCGACTGGGATGCGGTGTGGCCGGTGGCGACGCGAGGCTATTTCGACCTGAAGGTCAGGGTGATGCGGGGTAGGCACATGTCACAGTGGCCACAGGTGGAGGTACCATTGCTTTCATCACTTTCATCACCTTCGTTTCCTTCGTCACCTTCATCGCCATCCTCCATTTCGAAGAACACCAAAAATCAACACAAGGGTTACAGAGAAAATGGGCCATATTAGTTTGGCCCGCACTCTATGCATTAGAGTAGTAGCATGAGGTTCACAAGAATAAAGTACATCAAACCATCCAACAATGATTCTTCCTAACCCAAAATAGAAAATAAGGCGTGTATTTATGAAGTGATAAGAAAATAGCATTAACACCTACCTCATATTGTTTATTGATGACGATGAGGAGTGAAGGTCGGTCATCGAAGATTTCCCACATCGGTAGCCTCTCTAAGGTGCTTTTGAGGAAGAATTTGAAGATGTTCCTCACTGGCATTCTTCAAGGATGAATCGTTCTTCTTGGAGGTAGCATTCTTCATCGGAGAGTGTAATCCTCCATGTCTTGGCTGTCGCTTCACTTTACCAACACTTCGTCTCTTGGTGAAGCCATCCCAAATCCTCCTCCCAATCTTCTTATATATATAAGGGGGGGAGGTAGGTAATGATCATGGAATTTATTACATTTCATTTATTAGGAACCATCCGAAATTTCAACGATGCTGTTACTTAATTTTAGAAGGGGGAAAGACAATTAACTTAGTTGGAACAATTAAAAAGGTGTGTTGGCACAATTAAGAATTGTGGAGGTGTTTATGTGGCTCCACCAACATTTATGAGGGGGGGTTGAGTGGTTTTCCTCTCCTCTTTTTACTAGGGGTCGGGTGGTCCCCACCGCAATAAAACAAGAAGAGGAGGGTTAGTTCCGGTGGATCCCACCCCTAAACATCCACATTGTGGGTGGTTACAAAAAAATAAAATAAAATATGAGCTTATTTTATTTTTTTATTTCCATGAAAAACCCAAAAATTAACTTTTACCCTTGACCAACTACCGTCGAGGTGAATTTTTTCTTAAGAAAATACTGGCACTATGAGTTCAACAGTGCCCTCTGATTTAAATTCTGAGCACCGCTTCAAAAGTTAGAAAAACCCACCCGCACGTTTACTGAACGTACCTAAAAAAAAGTTCAAAAATTCATTCCAGTTCCTTTGGTCCTAGGAATCACCCATCATCAATTTCCATGGACTTTTAAAATTGCAATTTAATTAAAAAAATTACATGGAAATTATATGTCTTTATATTTTTGATATATTCACCTATATGTTTCACAAACTAATCATTTGATCTCACCCATTTTTATATTTCTTTTTTCCCTAGACTTGAAAAAAATTATTACACATGATATTTCTAATAAGATAGCTATAGAATAATTTATTAGAGATATTGGAAAATGTTTATTAATTTGTTAGTTTCTAATATAGAAGAACCAAATATAAACTGGTTGAGAAATATATGGGTTTAGTTGTTTTATTTTTTCATAATTATCTATATTTCTAAACAAGAATAGTATTGGGAATGTATATAATCATATATTTGGTTTATGTCATGTAATTATTTGTTAGTTATGTATGGGAATCTATTTTTAGAATATAAGAAAACATGAAAAGTGTGTGTTTATTGGATTATGATCTAAAGTGGATGTATGTGGTGACATATTTTGGACCAGAGTAGGGTTTGGACATCATTACATATTGGTATTATTATTAAGAATAAGTTAAGTTCTATTAAAAAATGTATAATAATAATTTTAGTGTAATTTATAACATTTCTAGATAGATTTTGATTTAATTATATGGAAATAATTCAAATTTTATTTGATATTTAGATTAGAGAAATTTGTTGAAAACCATTAGGATAAGTCCAAAAGATAAATCTAGGTATATGAAAACACAATATTTTTTAAAAAGTAGATACTATATTTTTTTCCAAAAAAGTTACATCCCAGTCAGAATAATAAATGTAGATGCATGATTTCGATCATATTTACCTCGGAATAAAACCCCCCAAAATGGAACATTCATTATTAACTCGGTATCACCAGGTGTATGAATAAGAGGCCAAACAACACACCTAGATTGACACTCATAGGTGATATATTTTTAATTCAAAATCTATTTATGAACCATTAAGATGGTTTTTAATATTTATAGGTTATATTACCTAATAGGGAGGTGAACATGGATAAAAAAGATTGAAATTTAGATTTTTATATGTCAATGTACATATTAATTAATAGTATATTTATTATATTATGTATTAACTATATTTTTAGGTTATTTATTTTATTTATTTATTTATTTATAAATTTTTATGATTGTTCATATTAATTTGGGATCATTATTTTGAGAATTGGGTTGAGATGTATAACATAACACATCTTAATGAATCCTAGGATAAAAAATGACTGATATAGGTTGATATAATATAATTATAGGATAACATGATGATTGAGGTAAAAGGTATAGCATCCCGCCTTTTTGTCACATAAACTTTCATTACATTATACAAAACTAAGGATCTTTTAGGTTTAGTGCCTTGGAAACCAGGTAATTAATACATGAAACATAAAAAAAATTGTTTTTAAACACTTGAAAGGATTCTCCTTATGTTAATCCTTGGTTCATTATTGTATCTCATTACCTGGGTACATACATCAAAAGAAAGGGTGA
The DNA here is from genome assembly GCA_963277665.1 of Viscum album. Classification (NCBI taxonomy): domain Eukaryota; kingdom Viridiplantae; phylum Streptophyta; class Magnoliopsida; order Santalales; family Viscaceae; genus Viscum; species Viscum album. The sequence goes on along the minus strand of OY728120.1, from coordinate 880,295,640 downwards.
GCAGAAGGCCCAGTAAGGGAAACAAGGGAAACATTTAACATGTGAACTTGAGATACATCAATAAAGTCATGAAAAGAACTTTAAGTCATGAGAATGAAATCATGAGGCATATAATAATAAAAATAATGTATTTCATAACTTGAAGATTTGGCTACAACATTTTACAAAGACAATCATTTCCGTTTCACCAAGGCCCATCCTCAAGGTGTCAATAAAAATTACCAAGGTTGTTCACCAAGGTATTAGTCTAAATGGTCATCCCTAGAGAGTAAGTCTTTACCCAATTCATTGGAGCGCTATCAGGGCACACCCTTAAATTTTTCTTTATCATCATGCGATCCACATACATCATCATCATTAATTTCATAAACAACCCATATATCATAAAAGAAATGGGTTTTATTTCATAATCATAACGTTTTAAAAACTACTTTAACGACATGATATTTATGTCACTTTAAAGCCACTGAAAGGGAAAGCGGGTCTCATGTATGTAAATCACAGAATTTAAAATAGAAAATTTTGGAATATATGTGAATACCACTTTAGAAGGAAGATCTTTGAGTATTCACTTAATAAAAGAAAATAATTTGTGAAAAAGAGAGAGACATTTGAGATGGAAATTCTGCAGCATAACGGCAATGCATCGGGGTTTTAGGACACATTGAAAAGAGAGGGGACATAGGTCACCCACTCATAAATGATCCAAAGAACAGTAGAGGGACAGAATATAATAGATATAAGAATATGGTAATGAAATTTTAAAGACATAACATATGAAATTAAAAACATGGAGGGATGACAAAAATAAGATTTCTTTTATGAAAATTCGGCAGCCAAACGACGTCACTTAAACTTCGACAAAATGAATTGAAGATATCAAATAGAGTCTCTCATCATATGAAAATATAAGATAATTATGAAAGATATAGAGATCATACCCCAAAATAATAAAAAGGAACTTGAAAGACTTGACATGAAAGTAGAACTTAGAAAAATGAGAAAGGTGAAAGAATCCCTTAAAAATTCGGCAGCCTAACGGCGCCACATAAAACATCAAAAAACTGAAATGAAGATACAAATAGGGTCTCTCATCATATGAACATAAAAGAGAAGTATGATATATATAGATATCATACACCAAAAAAATAAAATGGAACTTGAAATACTTGACATGAAAGTAGACCTTTGAAAAATGAGAAAGGTGAACGAATCCCTTAACAATTCGGCAGCCTATCGGTGCCACTTAAAACATCAAAATACTGAATTGAAGATATCAAATAGGGTCTCTAATCATATGAACATAAAATATCAGTAATATAGATATAGAGATCATACCCCAAAAAAATAAAAAGTTACTTGAAAGACTTGACATGAAAGTAGAACTTCGAAAAATGAAAAAGGTGAAAGAATCCCTTAAAAATTCGGCAGCCTAACGACGCCACATAAACTTTCTTAAAATTAATTAATGAGAGAAATAGGGGGTTTCTCATCATATTAAAATGAAAAGGGATTTAAGAGGAATATAAAAGAACATCCCCTAACATAGGATCATGGAGCACAAAAGAAATGACATAAAAGAGATTTCTTGAAAGAAAGAGAGAGGTAGGATCCCTTACCTTAAAACGTAACTATTAAAAATCAACGATTTGGGCCTTGAGGGCTTGGGGGAACCTTGGGAGGACTCCTTGGGAGGGAATGAGACCAGAGATTCGTTGGGGAAGATTTGGGAGTGAAAAATAATGTAGGAAAGGGTAGGTATTTATAGGGAAGATGAGGTGATACTTTTATAATTTCAAGGGACACCTTACAAGTGGTTTTCTCAAAACCATGGGCTCTCCCATGGTAGTTACCATGGAGTTAGGCCACATGGCGCCCCCAATACAATAATCCATCACATTTGGTCGTCCAACACTTAAAATATCTCATGAAATCATCATGACACAATTATGATGTCATTAAACATACCGAAACCCTAAAACAGTATTTTCACTATTCATCGAAAATTCAACTTTCTCAGAAAAATCACAAAATTTCACCTTAACCAAATATCGATGCTCTGATTTCAAAAATGAACTCCATTTTATAAAAATAATTTTCTAATTATTTTTAATTTAATTTTTAAATAAATACAGTATTCACTGAAAATTTATTTTTCTCAGAAAAAACCCCAAAAAATACCTTAACATAATATTGATGCTATGAGTTCAAAAATAAAGTCCATTTTATAAAAATAATTTTCTAAATAATTTTAATTAAATTTTTAATTAAAAAAACACTATTCACCCAAAAAACTAATACTTGACTAAATATTTATGAAACCATTATTTACCCATTTTATTGAATCACATTAATTAATAAAAGTGTCTAAATTATATTAATACTTTATTTAAGTGAGATTACTAATCCATTTGGACACATTACTAATCCTAAGCATAAAATCACTATTCATAATTTACAATTCATCAAAAATCAAGTTGATCTTATTAGACTCTAAATTCCGTACTAATCTTAATTGTAGAAGACCATTTTTTGAAAATCATTACACATTTTTAATTATTTAAGGTTTACATAAACTTTTTTAAAATATCATTTTTCTAAAATTCATCAAAAATATGCATACTATATTTATCCGGTCATTTGAAAATTCATAAACTTCATCATAAGAAGAAATCAAAATTTTTATTTAAAACAAAGGATTACACAAGGCAGTTACGGTCTCCTTACATAGCCCCTTATCACACCAGCATAGGACCTATGTGCAAGGTGTGCTAAGGTGAGAGAATCCGAGGGAGGCTCGACCAACATTGTATGAGTAGTAATTTCTATCAGTTTGAACTTCTCGCGAAGGAAATTCCGTTCTAGATTCACATGATGAAGTTCGACTTAGGTTTGGTCCAGAGCAAAGCCCAGTGGTGCTACCTCCTTCCCAAGTTCCGTTAGATGGGCTTCGATTGGCTCGAGACTACTGAATGAGGCCATCGAATCTCCTTTCTATATTAATTAAACAAGGTCACTTTTATTTAGAGGCAAAAGTTGCAACATTCAGTTCTCAACAGTCATACTGACTAACAATCACATAATAGTCAAAACCCAATAGTCTCATTTTAATTATACTCATGTTATCAAATGAAATAGTTTTGTTAAGTATGAAAAATAAAATAACACAAAAAATTAGGAAACAAGATTTATTCAAAATTTCGGGTCGTTACAATCTTCATCCCTTAAGAAATTGCGTCCTCGCATTTTTTCAAATTAGTTTTTGAAATTTCATTGAAAGTCCCAGATCGGAAAAATATTCAGTAACACTATTACCTTAAAAGATAGAAAAGGAAGTACAAAGGTCACCCGAGTTAACCCATACTAGGATTCCATGTAGGAAAACATTGATATGTAAGAAAAAACAAAGGGTCAATTTCTGTGGGAGAGTGATAGAAAACATGATTAGGAGAAAGTTAACAATAGGAAAATCAGAAACTTATGATGTGTGTAAACGGTCTATGATAACTTAGTAGGAAAAGTTAACAGAAAATGCTTTTGTTTTACGTTCCTTTTCATAGTTTTGACGAATTCATTTACTACATAGAATTAAATCATAATGAAATATACCTACCTTCAAGTAGAGTTTCATCCTTTAATAAGTTTCTACCAAAACTAATCTTATCTCCAAACGATGAGTATTCAAAACTACTTGGTCTCATCAAAGCACAAGAATCATCTTATAGAGAATCACATAATCCACCAAAGATTAACTACCGATTTCATCTATCTTTAAACATTATCCCAAAAACAGAAAGGGTAAGATAAAAAACTCTTCCAAAATAAAGAACCCCAGAGGAAGGGAAAATACTTTAAATATTCAAAGTTCCACGGTATTACCCAAAGTTCATCATAGACCATTCCATAAATAACTATCTTTAAAATTTCTCAAAATAAACCAAACTAAGATTGAAACCCAAATACAAGAATGATTTGATAACATAGTCTTCCAAGATAAATTTTATCGCTCATCTCCAAACAACATCAACCACTCCTAACATCTTATAACAAAAGTAGCTAACCTAAACATATTTTACCCAAGATAGGTTAATAATTTCCATATGTAACCTAAATTACTATAAGTCCTCCTTTAATTCATCGATTCTTCAAAATATAATCCAAACATTACTCCTCAAATAAAATACCGTAGTAATCTATTTACCTCGATCAAATAAGGTTCCCAAAATAGTTAACGTCTTCCAAAATAATAATCATCTTTTAATCCCCTAATCACCCTTTTTTAAAAGAACAGATTTACTACATCAACAGGTGGTACATAACAATAGATGTTTTCCATAATGATATAAAATTATATTAGGTAGTGACTCGATGATCTTAGAAAACAAAAAATATATGCTCATAGAGCACGAACTAAAATACATAATGACATAGACAATTATTTCAAAGAAGTTACATGTACTTCAGTCATCATGATCCATCTCATCATAAGACTTGCATTGTTCCCTTTTCCTCGAAGATTGTTGATGCTCATCATGATTCTCACCCTTTCCAAGAGAGAATTGCATTGGATAATTTCTAACTTCTCCACATTTATGACATCGAAATGAATTAGGCACATTAGATCGAACCTTTTATCCATTCATCACATTATCCATTTTTGTAAAGCAATTGGCTACTTTATTCCCTATCTTTCCACACTTAAAACATATCTCAGTTCCTTTGTGAAATTCTCCTTGGTTCCCCTTTCCACACTTTTTGCACAAAGAAAATTGGGTCTTCTTTACCTTATAAACATTATCAGATAAAAATACTTGAGACTTTGTCTTCTTCTTCCTTGATGAATTTGGGAATTCAACTAGGTACCAATTATTAATTGTGATTTTTGATAGCTGGTTTGGCATAATCACAATATGTTCAACTTGACCATTCATCATCTCTGTCACATCAATAGGGCAATCATCACATTTCCTATCACATTGGTTGTTGGGACATGTTCTTCCATTTCCCTCCATTAACTAAGAAAAGAAAGTATAATTAGGGGCTTGAATACTTAGCCAATAATCATTAAAAGGAATCTTTAAGCATAGAAGGACAAACTTGTAGAAGGAAAGTATACCCTAACTTGTGATCCCCTAGGTTCCAGTCTAGGTTATCCACGATCATATATTCTTATGTGAATCTTTATTTTATCTTATCTTTGTTCCTTTAATAATGGTTCATACTAAGCTTATGAATTTACAAAAGCATATCCCCCGGGAGTGTCGTAACCAAGAGTGCAGCAAGGCCCGTTGTCGTGTACCAGTTCCCGTTCGAGTCTAGCTCAATGTAGTGTTTTCGGGTTTTACCCCTATGTACATCTGTGCTAGAGCCACGTCTACCTGCTCGTATCCAGATAGGGATTTATTTTCTTGGCAACCCCTTACACAATACTCACCAAAATACCAACAATATTTCCTATATTTAAACTTTTCTATTGGTTTCTTCCTAAAGTTTTCATATCCTAATTTCCACAAATAACTAAAACATCCTTTGATACCAACTATAGAATCCTGCTTTTTTGTCACATAAAAATTCATTACATTATACAAAACTGAGGATCTTTAAGGTTTAGTGTCTTGGAAACTAGGAACTTAATACATGAAGAAAAAACATTCTTATTAAACACTTTAAAGGATTCTACTTATGCTCATCCTAGGTTCATTACTACATCTCATAACCTGGGTACATAAATCAAAAGAAAAGGTGAGCAGAAGGCCCAGTAAGGGAAACAAGGGAAACATTTAACATGTGAACTTGAGATACATCAATAAAGTCATGAAAAAATCATTAAGGAATGAGAATTAAATCATGAGGCATATCATAATAAAAATAACACATTTCATAACTTGAAGATGTGGCTACAACATTTTACAAATAAAATCATTTTCGTTTCCCCAAGGTCCATCCCCAAGGTGTTAATAAAAATTACTAAGGTTATTCACCAAGGTATCAGTCTAAATGGTCATCTCTAGAGATTGAGTCTTTACCCAATGCATTGGAGCGCTATCAGGGTGAACCATTAAATTTGTCTTTATCATCACGTGAGCCACATATATCATCATAAATAATTTCATAAACAACCCATATAGCATAAAATAAATGTGTTTCATTTCAAAATCACAATGTTTTAAAAACCACTTTAAAGACACGATCTTTATGTCACTTTAAACCCATGGAAAGGGAAAGCGGCTCTCATGTATGTAAATCCCAGAATTTAAAAAGGAACATTTTGGTATATATGTGAATAACCCTTTAGAAGGAAGAGCTTTGAGTATTCACTTAATAAAATAAAATAATTTCTGAAAAAGAGAGAGACATTTGAGATGGAAATTCTACAGCATAACAGCTATGCATCGGGGTTTTAGGAAACATTGAAAAGAGAGGGGACATAGGTCACCCACTAATAAATGATGAAAAGAATAGTAGAGGGACATAATATAATGGATATAAGATCATGGTAATGAAATTTGAAAGACATAACATATGAAATGAAAAACATGGATGGAAGACACAAATAATATTTCTCTTATGAAAATTCGGCAGCCTAACGGCGTCATTAAACTTCAAAAAAATGAATTGAAGATATCAAATAGGGTCTCTCATCATATGAACAACGAAGATCAGTATGATAGATATAGAGATCATACCACAACATAAAAAAATGAACTTGAAAGACTTGACATGAAAGTAGAACTTAGAAAAATCAGAAAGGTGAAAAAATCCCTTAAAAATTCGGCAGCCTAACGACGCCGCTTAAAACTTCAAAATAATGAATTGAAGATATCAAATAGGGTCTCTAATCATATGAACATAAAATATCAGTATGATAGATATAGAGATAATACCCCAAAAATATAAAAAGTAACATGAAATACTTGACATGAAAGTTGAACTTTGAAAAATGAGAAAGGTGAACGAATCCCTTAAAAATTCAGCAGCCTAACAACGCCACGTAAAACATCAAAATACTGAATTGAAGATATAAAATAGGGTCTCTCATCATATGAACATAAAATATCAGTATGATAGATATAGAGATCATAACCCAACAAAGTAAAAAGGAACTTTAAATACTTGACATAAAAGTAGAACTTAGAAAAATGAAAAAGGTGAAAGAATCCCTTAAAAATTCGGCAGCCTAACGACGCCACTTAAACATTATTAATACTAATTAATGAGAGAAAGAGGGGGTATCTCATCATATGAACATGAAAAGGGCTGTAAGAGGAATATAAAAGAACATATCCCAACATATGATCATGGAGAACAAAAGAAATGAGATAAAAGTGATTTCTTGAATGAAAGAGAGAGGTATGATCCCTTACCTTAAAACATAACTCTTAAAACTCAAAGGTTTAGACCTTGAGGGCTTGGGGGAACCTTGAGAGGACTCCTTGGGAGGTAATGAGACCAGATCTTCGTTGGGGAAGAGTTGGGAGTGTAAAATAAAGGAGGAAAGGGTGGGTATTTATAGGGAAGGTGAGGTGATACTTTAATATTTTCAGGGGACACCTCACAAGTGGTTTTCTCAAAACCATGGGCTCTCCCATGGTATTTCCCATGGAGTTACGCCACATGGGCCCCCAAATACAATAATTCATTACCTTTCTCCAGCCAAAACTTAAAATATCTCATGAAATCATCATGACACAGTTATGATGTCATTAAACATACCGAAACCCTAAAACTGTGTTTTCACTATTCATAAAAAATTCAACTTTCTCAGAAAAATCCCAAAATTTCACCTTAACCAAATATCGATGCTATGATTTCAAAAATGAACTCCATTTCACAAAAATAATTTTCTAAATATTTTTAATTTAATTTTTAAATAATTACACTATTCACCGAAAATTCATTTTTTCAAAAAAAAACCCAAAAAATTACCATAACATAATATCGATGCTCTGAGTTCAAAAATAAATTACATTTTATAAAAATAATTTTCTAAATAATTTTAATTAAATTTTTAATTAAAAAAACACTATTCACCCGAAAAACTAATACTTGACTAAATATTTATGAAACCGTTATTTACACATTTTATTGAATCACATTACTTAATCAATGTGTCTAAATTATATTAATACTTTCTTTAAGTGAGATTACTAATCCATTTGGTCACATTACTAATCCTAAGCATAAAATCACTATTCATAATTTACTATTCATTAGAAATCAGGTTAATCTTATTAGACTCTAAATTTAGTACTGAACATAATTGTAGAAGACCATTTTTTGAAAATCATTACACATTTTTAATTATTTGAGGTTTACATAATCATTTTTAAAATATTCTTTTTCTAAAATTCATCAAAAATATGGATACTATATTTATTCGGTCATTTGAAAATTCATAAACTTCATCATAAGAAGAAATCAAAATTTTTATTTAAAAAAAAGGATTACACAATGCAGTTAGGGTCTCCTTAAATAGCCCCTTATCACACCAGTATATGACCCAAGTGTAAGGTGTGCTAAGGTGAGAGAATCCGAGGGAGGATCGACCAACGTTGCATGAGTAGTAATTTCTATCACTTTGAACTTCTCATGGAGGGGATTCCGTTCTAGCTTCACACGATGAAGTTCGGATTGGGTTTGGTCCAGAGCAAAGCCCAGTGGTGCTACCTCCATCCCAAGTTCCATTAGATGGGCTTCGATTGGCCCGAGACTACTAGATGAGGCCATCGAATCTCCTTTCTATATTAATTAACCAAGGTCACTTTTATTTAGAGACAAAAGTAGCAACATTCAGTTTTCAACGGTCATACTGACTAATGGTCATATAATAGTCAAAACCCAATAGTCTCATTTTAATTATACTCATGTTATAAAATGAAACAATTTTTTTTAGTATGAAAAATAAAATAACACAAAAAATGAAGAAACAAGATTTATTCAAAATTTTGGGTCGTTACAAAAGGTCTTAAGGATGAATAATTTTTATTTTTATTTATGATTGCTCTCCATTATTATTAATGATTTATCACTCATGTAAACACTTTTGGTATATAAAATGATGGAACAATATTGGATCCATTAATGTGATGGATAATCTCAATCAAAAATCAATGAATAACCTATTTAAATTGATTATGGAGTAAAAACATGTGATTATGAAAAGCTAGATATTAATACTTGTTATTAAAAATTTAATCATCTTCAATGTCCAAACAAATCCAATGAACAAAATGGTTGAGTCTCATGAATGATCAAGTAAAATAGATAATGAAGGAAAAAATATTAAATATCCATCACCTAAATAAATATTCGAATGGGCATGGGGGATGTTTCATTCAGTGGATAAGAAAATGTTAAAATTATGGATATGATGGTAATAACACTCACCAATGTAAGGGAAAGTGAGAAGCTTAAAATATATATTTCTTTAGTTCCAAGAGAATTTTTAATTATGAAACTTAATGTCCAATTCAAGGGTCAATGAAGGAAATAGTCATGAAAAACCATGTGAATAAGGAAAATCCTATAAAAATACAAATAGTGAAAAAGATAGCGAGTTCTTCCTAAATATTTTCTAGTTTCCTATGTCATGTACGTTTTCCCCATCCATTAGATATTGAGTTATAAAAAACATCAAATTATAAGATTATCATATTAATCATTGTTCATGTTTTATGTGATGTTATTGCATATAAATCTACATCTTATCCCACTTTTAGAATTCAATGTGTAATTGTGGTTGTGTCATCCCTCTTTATATATTTATTATAATCATTTATCATATAGATTAATCTTATTCTACAACATAAATAAACCCATGATATTTTAGTGTGGAATGATTAATTATGAGTTACCTATAAAAATTACCCTATTATTATGATCCAGACCTAAAGGAAAAAAATTATTTAAATGGAGAATGTATCACCCATTTATTTTAATATATTAATTTTTTTAAATGGTCCATGTATGTTTGATAGCTTAATCCACATGAAACATATAACAAAAAACAAAATGACGATATATTTTGATAAAAATAGTAATATTTTTTAAGGACATTAAAAACATAGATATTGAATTAATATGAATGAATATGAAAAAGAAATTTATTTTATATTTAGTTATATTAAATTATTATTTCTTTTAATCTGAGTGAAATTCAATTTTTATAACTCAAATTACTAATATAATTGTTTTTATAAATAATGACTTATTTTTTAAATAATTTTCTTTTAGTGGATAGGAATTTATATTTCAATAGGAATGTGAAGAATGAGTGGAAAAATATTTGATATTAACATTTTTTACTACCAATTATATAATTAAATAATGTTTAATATGATTGATAATGGTTAATATTATAAGAATATTTCTTATTATAAAAATATTTTGTCATTATATATCAGCCTTTTTATTTACATATAATATTCATAAAATTTTAAAATATAATTTTAAAAAATAAAAATTATTTTTGGATTTATCCTAGTATTGTTTTCATAATACGAAGATTTGTGATTTTTTTTGATAAATTATTTTTTGGTGAATAGTTCGACGTATTTTTTTAAAAATAACATGAAATTTATGACATTTTTATAGAGGTTCAAATTTAAAGATCATAATTTATAAGAATAAATATATTTTTATGATAGGTTTTTTTAAAAATGTTTTAGTTAATTTACAATCCCCTATTTGTTATTTGGGAACAGAAACAATATTTTTTCAAATATTTTTTAATAAATTTTACATTATTATATTAAAAATATTTTTTATCAGTTGAATTAATCAAATAAAATTGGATAATTTCCAATTGTTTTACCAAAAATTATATATTATATAATAATTCAAATTTTATTTTTGTGAATAAGGGATTAAACTTCTAGGGAAAAAAGTTATTGTTGTGAAACCAATCTTGGAAAAAATGTGTAACCATAGAGATAAAGGGGAAAAATGTTACATAAACATTTTTAAATGAGTTTTTGAGGTGTATCGAGATATTATCATTTATCCTTTAAATTTTTTTCATTTTTGAGGACACTTTCTATGAGATTTACTTCCTATTATTGAAAAAGTTTGGTTACATAAAAAATGCCATCCCTTTTCACTTATAAAAAAAGAATTTCTTATCCTCATTTCTCCTCACACTACAACCCAAATAGATCTACAAAAAACTTCCCAAAACATTCAAACACTTTAATATAACCTATTAAGAGGTTCTACAATACTCAAAATATCACCACCAAATTGTTTAACCCCTCATCAATAGAGATAACCCATGTAGTAAAATACATATTTCTAACATCACCATTCTTTTTCTACCTCCTTATATGAATTTATACAGCAAAAAATTTCATTTCAACATCATAAGTTATTAAGATATGAATAATTACTATACTATTGTGATATTATAATGATAATATAAACATTAACCACCCTCTGTTTTTTTATTTAAAAAATATGTGAATCATGCATTGTGCAGACTATAGGCTCTACAATGAAATGTGTTTCATTTAATGCCACCACGTAAGAAGTCAGGTAATTATTTTGAAATAATAAAATAAATATTATATTTATAAAATATTTTATATTCATAAATGATAAAATATATAGTATAATTTCCTTTTAAATAGAAAATTAATTCCTCAACAATTCTTATATATGGTCAGCCACATTCATAGAACAATTGATTTCATTTTATATTAACTAAATACATTAATGGACTAAAAAAATAAATGTTTTAATGAATAAATTTTATATTTATTATATAATTAATGTTATATTATTTTAAATTCATGAGTCTATGACTGATTTTATCAATGAACGATCATCGTTTATTAAATCATTTAAAATAAGAATTCTAATGGGAAAATAATCATATTTGAGTTATGAAATATTTTAAAATACATAAAATATTATTATAATTATTTAAAATTGTAATATAAAAAAATATTAAAACTAAATAAGATCATTATTCTTCAAGTATAATGATATTAAAACTAAATAACTTCATAATTATTCATCAAACATAGTAGGATCATGTTTTGGTCATATTAAACACATACATGAACCATACATTACATATATTTCAATAATTAATATGATAAATTATTTACTAGTTTAATATGATATAAATATTTAAATAATTAATTTTTTTTGTTCATGTATGGTTATATCAAAATTTAACCAATTAATTAATAAAATAAATTGTATTCATTATGAATCATTAGAAAAAGATCAGCGCATGTTTCTTCTTCATGGATTGTAACTCAATCTAACATGAAATAAAATTAAATATTTAAAAAATATAGTGGATAATATATTCTAGTACTATATGTGATTAATGAGTTATGGAATTTGGAAAAATTATGTATAACTAAACATCTTTTAGGAAGCTAGTTCAAGGTGAAAACGTTTACTTACACACGATTTTGGAAAAAAGATAACAAAATAACCTATATATATATTGAATAAATATGAATGAGAAGTACTAATGGTTATATATATGAATTATTATATGGATAATGAATTTAATTAATTTAATTTAATTCCACAAGACATTTGGTGCATTTAGAAAATGGATCTCTACCGAGTTAAGGACATTCATCTCAATTTCATTTATCTGAGATACATTTTGTATTATGAATATAATTTCATTCAAGTCATGAATATACTACCCACACAAGATATGATAAAATTTATTAAATTATAATAATGATATTTGATTTTCAATTATAATCCGTATCATTCAATGTTTTTTGAAAAAATGTTACTCTAGTCCGAAGGGTTTTCTTTGAGATAATTCTAATTCTTTGAGACATGTTACATGTATTTCACCATGTTACCACTATCTATAATAATATTGAATTAAAATATTTTAATTTTATATACATTAATTACTTTTAATTAATGTTATTAACTATTAAAAACCCATTTATTTTATTAAACTTTATTTCCACTCATGTGTTATCACTGTTTTAAGTGTATTTTGTAACTCAATATTCATTTATTAAGTTATGATAATTTGATAGGTATTATTTAATATATGTATGATAATCATTGAAAATTAATTCTATCATATTTAATTCAATCATTGTTTATTTTTTTACATTATAAACCCATTTTAAAATATTTCATGATTTGTGTATGTCTGCCATAAGAGATATTGATAAATCAAATATCTATTCATTGAGTGATAAAGTTTCATAATGAAAATATATTTTACAATATTATGTTCTCCAACCCAAATATGTTTTATATTATTTTATAATCAACATTATTGAAATAAAATATCAAATCAAATGAATGTTTTTTAATCTTTTGACAACATGAGTTTTCCAAAAATTCATATTGAAAATAATTAACAGTTATTTTCTTACACTTTTATATGTTCTGTTTTCCTCAAATCATTTATCCAATAATAAATATATTTATTTTAAAGTTTCATTTATTTTATATTCTTTTAAAATGTAATTTCTTTCTAAATCACCAACAATGAATTTTAAAAATATACAATTTAAGGGGATAATTAAATTTATATTCTACATCAATGCTAAAAATGAATTCCAAAATATCTTTTCTATTTATATTAAATTTTCCTAAAACTTTTCAAAGTATTTTCCATAATGGTGTTAGGTTGGAATATAAAAATATACATAAGAGGGGGGTGAATTGTGTCTCTTAAAAATCATTCACAAATTTTCCTTTTTATGAAAACTTTATATTATGTGGATAAGTTGTATTTAACTTCTGTAAAAAAGTATGAGAAGATGATAAAATATAAATACAAAACATTTCTGTTTATAGTGGTTTAGGGAATAAAGATCCTCTAGTCTACTACTCTAATTACTCTCTCTGTGTGTTTATTGAATTTCACTGGTCAGTTTCTCATATCAACAGATCAATCCACCACTGAGTATAAGTAGTTGACACGTTTATCAAGAAGGCTAAAAAAGATCCTTATTATTGTTTAATAGAGAAAACAATATCCATAGTATAGATCGAGATGATGATACTTCAACACAACTTAATATGAGTAGATGAAACTCCCAAAAAATATATTGATATAAATGTTTTTGATTGAACGTTACAGTTGTAAAAACAATTTACTGTAGATGGATATTCTTCTTTAGGAAATAGTTTCCTCAAGAAAGAGTAGTTTTGAAGCAATCCAGTATCAATAGATATTTAATGAAAAGCAGCAATGATTAACAATATCATACTTATAACAAATACAAGTTTCAAAATAACGTATATTTCAAAAGTGAATCCTCTTCTGTAAAAAAAATTGTCTGATCAATTCTTGTAGTATATCGGTCAAATATCGTCATAGGAATGTAGTTTCAATCAAGAATATGTTTCACAATATGTGGAAAAATATATTGCTACTTCATTGAATCATACTGAAATATTTATATTGAACAAATACACAGATAGAATTAATAATGTTTAGATATTTATTTTCAATTCCAGATCTAAGAAAATTTCATAATAAATCATGAGAATTAAAATTCATAAAATACCTTAGAGTAGTCATAACATAACTTAAGAATAAGAGAAACTTTATCTTCATCATAATATTCATTGAATCAATCATAATTATATTTGAATTGTTTGAAAATGATCTTTAAATTGGCCCGGTATTCTAAAAATACCATTGCACAAAATTCTGATAAAATCGTAAATTCAAATCTATGATGTTGATAAGCCAAACATATGGTTTTTCACAAAACACCAGAATAAAAAATATAGTTTTCATCTACGTAGCATTAATTATATGAATGTAGGGTTAATAACATGAGGTTGATAAAAAACATATGGTTGATGATCCATAAATTTTCTTATCAAACACAGGGTTCTATAAATACATATGGTTCATTAACCATACTTTTTCACTTTTCAAATGTTAGGTTCCTTCCTAATATAAGTTTCTTTATCCATAAATTTTTATCAATGTAGGGTTGATTAACCATACATGCTGATAATAAAACATATGGTTTATTACAATCATATGGGGTTTTCAATATCTTATGCTCATTAATGTATAGTATAACAAGTGTTTCCAAAATACACTTAATATTTTTTCAGACACTATGATGAATATTCCACGGGAATAATAATATTTAATATAATTCCAAAGTAAGGATTATAAAAAATATAAATTTTCTAAAATACACTTAAAATAATATCATTAGTCAAATAAAAAGGGTTATTGGTGATCATTTCAATCAATAAGATTCAAATGGTATTTTTGAGAGAATATATGCAAAAAATCTCTCTTTTTTGATGATCATAAAAACCAAAAAATTGTTAACAGAATAAATATTTTACATAAAATTAAATGAAAATAATTCAAAATTATAGTTGATAAAATTATTTTAACAAAAATAAATGGTGTGTTTATCCAAATTTCTCCCCTTTTCTGTGAGTTCAAATAGAATTTATTCGGAAATATTAAAAAAAATTTAATTTTTCATCGATCGTTACGTGAATATTATAATAATTTTTTTAGAAAAATAATAATGGGTTTTTGGATAGAGAAATAAACATAAAATAATATAAAATAAAGCACTAAAAAATAAATATATGGAAATTTTATTGATAAACCAAATTATAAATAAAACAGTCAATGTGACTAGGAAACAAGTTAGTCAAATGATATCTTTAGGGTAGAAAAGGTTCGTTATGATTTAGGTCGGTTATTATTCCACGAGATTTTGAGATGCTTCAAACGTGTCTTTCACATGTTCCATATATCTCTTAAATTTTATCATTAGTCTATCCCCCAACTGCATAACAAAAACATTCGAATCATGACTAATATGAAAATTTTCAACAAGATTGACATTCAAAATTTCATGAAATTTCTCCATTTGCAGCATAAACTAGTCCAATTTATCTTTGAATTTGTTTAGTATAAATATGATACTTGGTTAATTATAAGTGAATCGGTCAACTTGAAATTTTTTATTGTCCAATAGAACTGATAAAGGGGAACTATTTCACTGAAGATTTTGTAGAGAATAAATCATGTAAACACTAAGGGTGGTGGTTTTATGAAATATACGAATCATACCAGGATAGGTAGTATGAGTAGAGGTAGATGTACTAGTATTACAGGCATGAGTCTTGATTGAATCATATTGAATCCCCAAATAACACTTTAGATCAACAATGTCTAACTTAGAAATGACATCATACATGATATTTCCAACCAAATTTAACATTTCTCTCTTGAAAGTAACAATCTCCTCCTTAGAAAAATATTTTTTAAGATCCTGAATCCTTTTACATTAAAATT
Organism: Viscum album; assembly: GCA_963277665.1. Taxonomy (NCBI): domain Eukaryota; kingdom Viridiplantae; phylum Streptophyta; class Magnoliopsida; order Santalales; family Viscaceae; genus Viscum; species Viscum album. The sequence goes on along the minus strand of OY728120.1, from coordinate 880,279,349 downwards.
GGAGCTGTTCCAATGATTTTCATTTTCTTCATGATATTTTCTGTAATTAATCACAGACTCTTCAACCTGATTAGACATGGAGTCTTATTTCCCATCATCTAGATTTTGTGACTGGTCAACTACCATAATTACAAAAGATCTTTAAGTAAACATCTCCACCTACATCTCTAATCGGCTTCAATTTATTTTTCACTTGAATAAAAAATACTATTAAGAACTTCTATTTTTCCTATAAAAAAATTATTTCTTTTCTTCCAAATGATCAGAAACATAGTGAACAAGATGCTCAACCATTTCTATGACCACATTTCATTATCTGATAATCTATTTCACTTCTTAAACAGTTGGCTCTTCAACTAAGACGATTAGAAAAAAAATACTCTGTAGATCATGAATTTGACTTTTAACCTGTTGATATTCTTCAGTAATAGGTTCTTCTAAATGTACTGACCCGGAAGCCTCACCTGAAAAAACACAAGCTGTTCAGTAGGTGGATCTATACTTTTCCTTGTATTTACAACCAATTATTCTGTAACAACTTATTCTTACACCTATTCATAAAAAAATCACAATTTACTTTTGCTTTTTTTGGAAATTCCTTAACCTCTTGTTTCTCCAATTCCATCATTTCTTATTTCAATTTTCTCCCCATGAGAAAATTATCATGATTTTTGATGGTCATCTGCACCAACTGGAATATGTTTTCCTTCTATTATAATCTTGTAAAAACCTATCATCCTCTAAGATACCGCATTGAATACATTGTTTTTTTTGACATTTTATTCGATAATCTATTAAATGAATCATATTATTCTAAAATAAAATTCATGAAATTATCATTCTATATGGATTAAAAGTCATTCTTTAATCGGGATAATAGCAGTAGTGAAGATATCTGAACATATATCTTGTAAAATTCATCTTTATTTCACTTAATGACAACAACATGATGTACGTTCCTGGATACAAAATCTTCTCTATTACATCTATCCATGGAGCAACACAAGTCGGAATAAAAATATGGAATATTTTCCAATATTCCTCAAGATCTTTGAAAATCATCTTTATATTTTTTTTGATCCATAAAGAATAGAGATAATTTCTTTAGCCTTCTGATCCTTATCCTCGATAAACAATAGATTATAATGAAAGACTCCCTCATGAGGACAGTTTATAATTTGGGAAATTTTAGTGGATGAAAAGAAAAAATCTTTATCATATAGTCTCCTAAAAATAGTATCTTAAGAGTCTCTAAAACTAATTTGTACGTTGTTTTAGAAATATTTGAGTTCTACCTTGTAAATAAACTCTGAGTTCTCTTTATTGAACATAGATTCCAATCCATGAAATGCTAAAAAATGTTTTAGAATAAAATTCTTCTAGTAGAGCCATTCATAATCTACCACTTCTCCTTGAAGAATCATTCTTCTAGAAACTTGTTGACGCTTCAGATCACTTGTTTCACCATCTTCAGTTCACTTGGTTTTCATCATTTATAAGAAAGGAATGGTCTAATATTCTCAGGTTCTAGGGTTTTCAAAAGTAGACAATGGTAGAGAAAGTCTTCGATATTCAAAAAGGGTAGGAGAAATGAAAAGGTAAGGTATTAAATTGGTTTATAACATTGTCTTTTTTCACTTGTCATTTGGTAATATAATTATGATTTTTTAAAACATATGGCTCAAATTAATTTAATATTAAATAAATTAAATAAAATATATATCAGAAAAAATATTAAAACATATCCTATTTAAAGTAATCAGTAAATTATTTTAACATATATAAATTAGAATAAATAAATAAATAAATAAATAGAATAAATTGAATATAATAAGACTTTTGAAATGATAAAAGGATTAAAATTTATTTAAAAAATAAATAAAACTAATTCTCCTTTAATAAAATCAAAACATACAGTAGGATTTTGTTTAGTGAAAATATAATCAAGTTGATATTCAATGTTGAAAATATTTGATGATATATATCCTTTTTAAGAACACGATCTATTATAAAATGATGCCTAATATATATATGCTTAGTTCTCGAATGACATATAATATTTTTTTAAATATTTATAGCCCATGTATTATCACATAAAATAGGCGTACTATTTAAATTTTGTCTAATGTCCATTACTATGTTTTTCATCCACAATACTTGTGCACCGAAACTGCCTACAGATACATATTTTACCTCATATTTTGATAGGAAAACTAAGTTTTATTTCTTATTTGACCATGATACAAATTATTATCCTAAAATGTGACAGGTTCTTGAGGTACTTTTTATTTCTAACCAACATCATCCAAAATCAGCATCTGAATATGATATTTAATTATAATCAGATGTTTTTGGATAAAGAAAAATTAAAAAAATAGTTCCTTTTAAATTTCTAAAAATCCATTTGACAACCATTATATGATATTCATTAGGATATTTTTGAAATATAGAACCTAAAAATACAGAAAAAATAATATCATGTTGTTTTGTAGTATGATATAATAAACTACCAATCAAACCTCTATATAACTTGTTGTCCATTGGTTTTCCGACTTCATCAAAATCAATTTTTATATTAGTACACATGGTAGTTATATATGTTTTTATATTCTCAAGACTAATATTTTTCAATAAATCAATAATATATTTACTTTGTTTAAAATATTTCCAAAATATTTTTGATAGATTTGAAATCCAAAAAATAAGTTCAGTTATCCACACATACTCATTTCAAATTCTTTTGCAAATATTATGAAATATATTTAATTTTTTTCTCATCAGTTGAAGAAAATAATATTATAAAAATTCATTTGAACTAATAATGTATTAGAACAAATTGTTATCTTATGAAGATTTGGATATTCAATCCAATAGTAAATATATATTTTTTAAATAAAATAACCTCATATTTCATTTTAAGATTTAGGTGCTTATTTAAGTCCACAGAGAACATTAAAAAGATTAAAAACAAAATCTGATTTTTGAGAATTTTTAATACAAGGAGGCTGTTCAACATTAATTATATCTATTAAACAATAATTTAAAACTTCACATTTAACATCCATATGATACAATTTAATGTTCATATGCAATGAATATGCTAAAAGGATTCTAATTGCTTCAAATCTAGATACAATGGAAATGGTTTCATCGTAATCTATAAATTCTTTCAAATTATATTCTTTTGCAACCAATATAGCTTTCATTCTTGTTATAATATCATAATCATATTTTTTTATCTATAATGACCCATTTAGTTCCTATAAAAAGATAATTTGATTGTCTTTCAACTAATTCTCAAATTTCCTTCTTTTTTAATTGGTTTATCTCATCTTGCATTGCTAACATCCAACTCTTATCTTCTAAGGATTTTCTAAAAGATTTATGTTCTAATTGAGAACAGAATGTAGAGAATTCAACTAGGTTTCTTGAATTTCTTTTAGTTTTTATTCCAATGTCTATGTCTCATATAACCGTTTCTAATGGATGATTATTTAGGATTCTAGACTCTCTAGGAAAAAAACTTTTAGGTTTATCAGTATCAATTTCTACTAAAGTGGACTCAATTTTATTTGTATTATTTTTCAAAATAATTTTTCATGTTTTCATGTCTATTATTTTTAGAATAGTTTGTAATTTCATCATTTTAATATTTCTATTTAATAAAACGGTTAGTCTCATCAAACTTCATGTGGAATAATTATTCAACAATTCCTAACATTTTTATTAAATAGTATACATGATTTAGTGGTTGTATAATATCCTAAAAATATTCCTTCTTTTGCTTTTGGATCAAACATATCATGATTATCACATTAGTATTTCTATTATTCCAAAGTTCATACGGTGTATTTTTTAAAATAGGTCGAATTAAAACCTTATTATTGATATAGTAGGCTGTGCTTACAACTTCTACCTATATGTAGGTAGGAAGACTGTATTCATTCAACATAGTCCTAGATACTTCTCGAATAGTTATAATTCTTCTTTTATTAATTCCATTTTGTTGAGGTGTTCTTAGTGTAGAAAAGGTGTGTTCAATTCACACATTTGAACAAAAGGAATTGAATTCATAGTTCTCAAATTCTCTACCAAGAACCGTTCTTAATGAAATTATCCTAAAATATTTTTCATTATGAAAATTTTTATACAATCTTTTAAAAAAATAAAATATTCACTTTTGAGTTTTTTAAAATGGATCCTTGTAAATATTGAATAATCATTAACTGAAATATATAAATAGTATTTTCCAGGAAAACATGCTATGCTTGATGGTCAAAATAGATCCACATGGATTAGTTTTAGAGGTGTGGATGTTGTAATTTTGTTAATAGATTTGAAGGAATATTTTTGTTTCCTTCCAATTTGGCATGCATCAAAAAACTCTATCACCCTATAATTTAAGACTAGGTAGATCAGAAAATAAATATTTCCTAGATAATTTATGTAAATAATAAATATTTAAATGTCCATGTCTCATAAGCCAGGTCCAAGATTCATTTATCTTTGTAGTTAAACAATTTACGTTTTGTTCACAAGTGTAATTTAAATCAAATTTATAAACATTATCAAGTCCAGGTGCTCTAAACTTAAGAAATATATAATTAAACACAGAGAAAGAATTATTAGAAAAATAAACTTAATATCCATAATCATATTGTCTCGTGATACTTATCATATTGTGCTTCATGCCTTGTACACATAGAAAATTTTGGATTAAGATAGTTTTTGGATCTCCAAAAGTTCCAAGTAAAATTATTTTTCCATTGGAATTATCACCAATGGTGATGAGACCTCCTTCTATTTGAGTTAGTGTAATGATGTTTAATGAAATTGAACTCATATTCTTGGAGTATCAACAATCCATATACCATATATATTTTCTTTTTATGTGACCTATTTTATGTAAAGTTAATTTAAACAAAGGATTGTTTTGGTAACCACATCCTCTTGGGACCAGAAGTGTTAGATAGCTGAGATATGGGAATCCAAATCTGCTTTGTTTTTCTACAATTCATATCTTTTACATAAGATAAATTTTTTGAAATAAAATAACTTTTAATTACACTTATTTAATTATTCCTCAAATAATTTTTTTTGTTATAATTCATTCTATTCCACAAAAATTACAACTAACAGTATTTGTGTTTTGAAAAAAATAATTCTTATATAATATTTTATTTTTCACTCCTACTTGATATAACAAATATATTATTCTTTAATGATTATTTTACTAAGAATTACATCCATAATATATTCATATTTTTTAGTGAAAAGAAAACTGATTTTATAAGTTTCTAATTTATTTGGTATTGCTTTAATCTTATTTTCATGATCTACACAGTTTGTGGTATATGAGTTAATTTTTTTTAATTATATCCTGATTTTATTCAATTAAGTTTTCTATTTATGCTACAATATTATTTTGAATATTCTTTAGAAATTTGTGTTCTTTAATAATTAGTCATATTTTTCATTAAGCATTTTGGAGAAGGAATCTAATTTTTTATTTGAATAACTTGAATATGATTTTTTTGAAATAGATGAATAATTGTCCTGTAACATATATTCGACTTCTACAAAGATCATATTTGATTTTATCTTTGATTCATCATTTTATGAATTAGATTTTTATGAGTTTTTGGAGTCTTCAGAAACACTCCAAGTAGAATTCATTGCACTTTTTTGTTCAAAATCATCAATTTTCTGATATTTCATTTCCTTCATTCTATTTTCATCTTTTAGATGGGGACAATCTGGTCTTATATGACCTAATTTCTAGAATTCCTAGCATTTGACATGCCTTGAGTCTTTTTTATCCCATGTGATGGGTTTTCTAAATCCCCATTTCTTATTATAAAAATTTCTAATCTTTTTGGATAATTGTGTTGGTTACATTTTAGAATCAGATGTATCTGAATTCTTTTATTATCTGTCTTCTTTCTCTATTCATTTTCTTTTCATCTGGAATGTTACCTTTAGAGTAGTATTGGCCCTTTTCACAAAAAATTTATTATTTTCATCTTCATATTTCATTTCAGCTTCATACATCATCAGTGTCCCAGTTAATTCTCCCAATGTTAGATTTTTTTACAGATAATTATTTTCAAATTGGAGCTGATATACCATTCCATTTAGTAGGTAGTACACTCTGTACTTTAAAATTTTATCTTCTTGTTTTACTAGACACTTAAATCAATATAATTATTGATAAAATCTATAATCCTTACATTAATCTAAGTGATACTCTCTCCTCAAACATTCTAATAGTATCAAATTTCATCATTGCTATTGTATACCTTATTTTTCTTACATTGTCAGTTCCTTCATAGGAAACTGTAATGGTTTTACACATTTCATATGAATTTGGAAATTGTGATACATGATTGAATTCATCTGGTCCAAGACCACATATAATTTCATTCATGGCTTGAAAATTCATTTCATACCCAGCCTCCATAGAAGTAGTCCATGTTGAAAGATTTTTAGGAATTATATAAGGATTAATGATCTTTGAGTAGCCATTAAATCCCATATTTTTCAAATATATAATCATTAGTGAATTCAAAAATTCATGAAATCAACCAATGAAACAAAGAGCATGAACCACAAACATTACTTCTCTCTAATCAAAAATTTTAAACATTTAATTGACCTTATACTTTTATCTTGTAAAAGATTTTTCCAAAATTCTATCCATTGATACATATTGTTTGGTCAGAATATACTAATATACACAAGAGGGGGTGACTTGTGTCTTTTCAAATTCATTCACAATTCATCTTTTTTATGAAAAATATATATTATATGGATTAGTAGTATTTAAATTCTTTATGATATTATGATAATTGGACAAAAAAGAATTATAGAAAATGGATGTTTATAGTGGTTTAGGGAATAAATATCCCCTCATCCACACCATCAACTACGCTCTCTACATGTTTGGTAAATTTTACTAGTCTGGTCCTCATATCAAAAGACCAGTCCACAACTGAGTGGGATGGTTGACACCTTTACAAATAAGGATAAAAGTAGAGGATTCTATTTTATTTACAAAGAACCAAATATCCAAAGCAATGATCGTGAAGTTGATACTCCACCATATTTGAATATGAGATGTTGAAACTCTCAAAAAATATATTGATTAAAAAGTTTTTGATTAAACTTTATAGTTGTAACAACTAGTGACAGTAGACAGATCTTATTCATTAGAAAATCATTTTTAAAGAAAGAATAGTTTCGTTGAGATCTGGTTGTAATAGATCATTAAATAAAATCAGCAATGATTAGTTACAGTAGACTTATAGAACATACATTATTCAAAAAATATATATTTCTAAAGTGTATCTTCTTATATATAAAATGGAGTCTGGTCGATTATTGCAATTGATCTATAAAATTTCATCACAAGAATGCAATTTCAATCACAAATATGTGTCGCAATTTGTGGATCAATATATGTGTACTTATTTGAATAATTCACAATCATATATATATATATATATTGAACAAATTCACTGATAGAAGAAATAAAGCATAGATCTTGATTTACAATTCTAGATCCAAGAAAATCGCCTGATAAATCTTGAGAATTAAAATTCATAAAAAATCTCAGAGTAGTTGTAAATTCCCTTAAGAATAAGAGAAAATTTCTTCACATAATTAAATTATTTGAATAAATCAAAATGATCATAGAATATTTCCAAAACAATCATTAAATAAGCTTGGTATTCTATAATGTATATTTCAAAAAAATCCATTAAAATTGTAAATTCAAATCTCCAATGTGGTAAAGTTAAATGTAGGATTTCGTTAAAAAATACCAAAATTTGGGTTCAACTACATAGAGTTCAATATCAGAATGTAGGGTTTAAAATGTAAGGATGTTCAAAAAAGTATGGTTGATGATCCATACGTTTTTTTCTCAAACTTAGGGTTCTATAATTACGTAGGGTTCCATAACCACACTCTCTCCCTTTTTCAAATGTATGGTTCCGTCCAAACATAAGGTTCTTTGTCCATATATTTCTATCAACATAGGGTTTATTTACCACACACACTAATATTTCAAGATAAGTTTTAATACAATCGTAAGGTTTGTTCCTTATGTTACGCTTCTTGACGTACTGTAGGAATAGTGTTTACAGAATACGCTTAATAGTGTTTAAAACAATTTGATAAATATTCCACATGAATAATAAGCTTGAATATAATTCCAAAATGAAGATTAAAAAGAATATTAATTTCCCAAAATACTCTTAAAAAACATCTTTAGTAAAACAATCAAGGATATTTGTGAGCATCAAAATCACTATGATTTATAGAATATTGTTGAGGCAATACATGCCCAAAAAATAAGATTTATCCTTAAATATTTTGACTAATATATATATATAATGGTTTATTGAACTAATTAAATCATTCAATTATATTCTTAATTCCATATTATGTGATATCGTTCAAATCATTCCCTTTGAGAAGGCATTTTTCATTTATGACATAATCCTTTTATGTTTCCTTTATAGTACCAAGGTTTTTTTTCTTTTGAAATAATTCACTTCATCCCACTGATAAATTATTTTCATTTTAATGAAGTGTTGACTAAACTAGAGACCAAAAATTTAGATGTTTTTATCCAAATATATTCCCATAAAAAAATATTTTTAATTTATATATTAGGGATCCATTGAAAATCAATATATTTTCTTCACTAATATGGATGATTATTTAGTACTCTAGAAATTTTATGATTTATTTTTTAACCATGTGACTTCATAATCTATATGTGTTGTGTCCTTTTTATTCATTTTTTGATATTAGGAATCATATTGATATTCATGGTTATTATAGACAAAGAACACAAGTTTATTGTGTATTTAAGTTGTTTATTTCTAATTATATTTAGAAAAATATTTTTATTTTTCTAAAAGTTTATTAGGGAATTAAATGATATGTGTTACTGAATATTATTATGAAATCATGATACATAATAATGTGATGGTTGAGACATTGAATTATATATCACCTTGATGCATCAATAATACTCATGAGACAGACCAAGATGGGTTTTTTTATACCTCGCCCCATATTAGTGTAAGATATTGACATATGGTCATGATGAAATGTTTTAATGCCCAAAAAAGGCATTCCACCAGTATGTAATCAATAATATTAATAAATACATATTTTCATTTATTTTCATGGATATAAAATGCTATATGATTTAGTTGATTATGGATTTACCCAAATTATTTATTCCTACCATATTATGTATACCATTATTATGATTATGATAACTCCAATTTTTAATTCCTTTAATAAGAAATTTTTCTTCGATTATTATCTTTCCCTTTACCCAGGTCATAATATAAAGTGTTACACATGATGTGACTAAAAGGATAGATATTATATAATTTTTTGTAGAGGTTATAGTCTTCTTATTGATTAAGCAGTTTTCTATATAGTTGAAAAATATTAATTAGTTGAGAAAACATGTATTTTTTTAGTATTATGTTTTTTTCATAATTCTATAAATCTTTAAATATAAAAGGTCTTGAGTGTGTATGAAATGAAGTATTAATTTTATTTCATTTATTTAGGAGTTAGTTTTTTGTGAAAATATATTGATGGTATCAAATCATTCTTATAATGTATATATTTATAGCACTTGGTTTAGGAGTTTGGATTCATTGTGGTATGAAACTAATTCAAATATATTATTATCTTATGGAATCACTCACAAATAATTAGTAATTGTATGAAATATCAATGTTGTAGGAGGCATAGTAACACATGTGAAAGGAAAAGAGGATCTTTTATTGAATTTGTATAATGAGAAACCACTAACAAATGTGGATAAAGGGTGGAATAAGGGGAAACGAAAAAGGATACATCCTATTTTGTGGGGATAACTGGAGGAAAATGGTGTGGGAATTTTTTTTTCATGTTTGAAATATTTGAAATTTTAATGAAATTGTTTAAAATGACTATATAGGTGAATGTTGTGTCTTAAACAAAATTTTTATTTAACATCATAAATCTTGATCACCTCTACCAAGATTTAACAAGTTTACCACATACCCCCATCAATCCTCCTATTATATAAGAGGCAGTGAACCAATAAAGAGGGATGACTTGAGAAAATTAGAGAAATGATACACATAGTCATAAATAACCATAAAACATTACAATAGAAATATCATCACCATGTTATATCTATATTTGATGACACACTTGTCAAATGAGTCATAAAACACGACATAAATGCATGGACCATTCCTTGACATAGATGAAAATATATAATTTTTTCTAAGGTACTATGTAACCTAAGAGGGGAATGAGTAAAAATTAGTAGGAAATGTATAAAATTATCCTTTTTAATTCGAATAAGGAGATATTTATGATAAAAAGTTAAATTAATTAGAATAAGTGTTAGTTTTCACTTGGTGGAGTGTTCATCCACCAAAACATATATGATTATAGCTATTTAGGAAAATGAATGAATGGTACGATATACGCATGGTATAAAAACACTATAGGGAAAAAATATATATCAATTAACATATAATATTCAGGTAGAATTATTCATCATGACATGTATTTCTATATTAGTTATATATCACCATCATAATCCGTAAAATTGAATGTTCTATCATTGATCCAATATTAATCAAACTTTAATCTTCTTTCCAATAAACGTGTAACCTTAAATCCAAATTCGAAAATATAATAAAACTGATTATGCTTAAGTGTATGATATAATATCATTACAAAAATCAATTGGATGTTGTACTACTAATTATACACATTGTAGGTTGGTGAGTAACCATGAGAACCTCAAGCAGATGATGTGGAATTATAATCAATATATAGGTAGATGATGTACAACTATTAGGCTTGTGAAGGTGGAAGATGAAGTACATTTAATAACATATAGGTGGATGATATACCATATGTAACATACCCCAACATGATGGAGCACTATCAGGAAAAACCTCATAAGTTGGCGATACAACACCAATAGAAAACTTTTGTATAAAATTCATGTCAATTGATAATCCCAAAGTTGATATGATACCACCAACAAAATAAATATGGGGATTATCTTGAACCATCCTCACATTATATAGTAAATGAGACACCACCCACATCTCAAAAAAAATCTAATGGACAGTAGTTTCAAAACCAAGAGAGGATTATATACCACCATGTAGTTACTAAGATGATTAATTCATTATGTATAATAATTCACACTTTAATTAATATAGTATCATTTTTTCTATTAGAAAACTAATAAAATAAAATAACCATTAAATGGATATCATCTAGAATAAAATAAATCAAAATATTCCATACCAAGGAACTAGTATTATACATCAAAAGGACCCCATGGTGATGGCTGAAGAATAAAAACCTTTCTATGGCCCAAATTAATGGTTTTGTATTCTAATTCACATGATGAATGGGAATTGGTAATAATCAATGTAAACACATGCCTCTTAAAAACCAATAATACCATTCTCTAACTCATGTCATTACCAATGGATTTAGGGATATAAAATTAAAATTTTTATAGTTAATTAAAAAGAAATTAGTGTTATATACTTTTCACATGATGCCATACACACATGTAAACCCAAATATAATTAAATAGAAAACAAACCAGGGTCCAATAAATTCCTACTCAACAAAAACCCCATCCAATTTAACATGAAATTATATAAATTAATACATTTAGAAAAATAGTTGGTATTGGGTGTAATCGAGGATTCATAGGAAAAAAATAAGAGAAATAATAAAAATGTAGAATAATAGGCATAAAATTGACAGTAATGTCCTCCAAAAATAAACATAACATAAAATAAATGAAGAATGGGGATAACCAAATCATTGGATGAGTGGTGCTATGAATAATAAATTGGAATATCTATGATTTTTGCGGGATGAAAAGGGGAAATATTTTTCATTTTAAAATAATTTACATCTATGTTAATTAAATAAATTAAATTTATAATACCAAGTATAAACAAGGTCGATACCTTCTTGATAACCATGGGTTTTATCCTCATGTGTAACCTTCCATATAGTGGCCATTATAGGGATAGTAACTCCAAAATTTTGTCCACATTTTAACCTTTACCAATATATTTTGTACCCAATGGATTCTTCCAAAGGACATATATCATAGTACAGAATCATTTTCAACAATGGATCCTTTTTCCCATCAACACACATAAAACACTCTAAATTCTTAAAAATAAACTAGTTTTAAACTAAAATACAAAAATATAATCATAATGATATTATGTGTAATAATTTCTATATCCATCACATCCCAATGTTAAATTATGGTACTTAATTTCTTAAATTTTGGCCATTTTTTGAACTATTCCTGGGGTTTTCTAGATTTTTTTTATTTTTCGAGTATTCTCCACATGTTAATTATTAGAAAATGGTTACGAAAAACAATAAATAATTATTAGTAACCCATGTAACATGTTTTAGTTTGGTAAAATTTTTATTCATGAGATTGGAATAGGGTTATCCAAACCGTGAGGAAAACCTATGTGTCAATCTCTAATGGGAAAAATAGGTGCATTATTTACGCATGATTTCATAAATCTTGTTTCCAAAGCATGAAACCTGAATTAATTAATCTCAAAATAATTTTGTAATACCAAAAAATATCTAATTGGATCAATTATTTTTCATAAATACTACGATGATGACACTATGGGTTCCATGTATATTTGTTATATCTCAACACTTTTGTAAAGTGAAATAGATGAATCTTTGGGTGATGTATAAATGCATCTCAAGTTTAGAATACATAATTAATTATTATTATTAATCTATATGGATCTAAGCACTTATAATTTTAAGGAACTATAAGTACTTATCCATATATTATTGGGTGGTTAAATGTTCTAATGCATTTTCTTAAAAATTAATCATAAAAGGGGTAGGTAGAGACCAGATATTCCCTGATCTTTGTGCGATTATTTGAGAATTTTCATAGTATTTTTTCCTAATTAATCTATTGATAATATAATTATTTAATCTTGTTCTCTTTATAAGGAATTTAGAGTTTAGGGATCTCATTTACTCTTTAGGATCCTTCATTCCTCATGTCATGTTGATTATAATAATTTATAATAAATACAGTGTGTTGAGGTGTGAAGATTCATAAGATTCCTTTGATTACAAACCATGATTAATTTCTAATATTAAATTAGTTATTCCAAATTAGTTAGTTGTCTGATTTTATTTTATTATAATGTTGTAATTTTGAATTACTTCATGAAATTTACCTACACATTTCTATTAAAAATTTATATTTAATTTAAGGAAGGATTTAAAGTTATATAATAGATATTAAAGTATTTATGTTTGAAATTACCATTTATTGATTTATTCTATAAAAATGGAATCCTCCATGAGTGGTTTGTTTCTAAAATTTATATATTAAAATTTTGGGCTAAGATACATGGTAATCAAGGGTCTTTATGAGGGGGTGTATTGGGAGAGGCAGACTAGGGTAGATTTTTTTCTACCATTCATGGATTTAAAATACAATGCTAAAAAACATTTAAATGACATATGGGTTCTCATATTAGGATATTGATCCATCTCTATAAATTAATCATTGGGATATTTGTGAAATTATTAATTTCAAATATAGGATTTTATGACCATAGATAACCCAAAACCAACATATCCAAGGACTAGATTACATAGTTCAAATTTTGGATTTATTGACTATTAATGATTTAAAAAATAGATTATATATAAATTCATTCAAACGACACTATTTATGAATTCTTCTTAAAATATTACGAAAATAATATATTTACATGATATGTTGAATTGTTTTTAAATCTACATCCAATTAATTTTCTTTATCTAAAACACCATAATTGGTTTTTTTTGGTAATGTTTGCTTGCGAAACACATAGTGGGATCCTACTTGGTATGTTTTTCTCAAATCCTACAAAAAATAGTAATTGGATATAATTTTTTTTAACATAGTTAATTTTTATGGACAACATGGTGTTGGAAGGTATGATGATAGTAGGGTGTAAGAGTATGGTGGTGGTATAGTGGGATGTTGAACCACATATCAGAAAGAGATTGGTTGTTTTTTATTATTTGTAATTTTATTAATCTATTATAGTTGAAAACATATATCTCCTTGTACTCTTTGAATTATTCTATTTGAATTTTAATTAACATAGTTTATTTAATTTATATATTTCTAAACTAATAGTTTTTTGGTTTATTGATAGGAAAAACATTTCCTAAGATTGTTCATAATGACAATGTTCTTTCCACCAGTACATGCAGATCGATAACTTCATTTAGTAAATTCCATGGGCTGAATCAGGTGTCTAGTTTAATGATGAAATTGTATGGTTTATGAAATATTTATTTTAGAGGATTGTTTTTTTATAATGTCCCTCATTCCTTCAGATTTTATAGTATACATGATATCAGATTTTTGATTCTTAAGGGGTATGTTATGAGTGAGTTTCAGTAATATTCTCATCATATGGAGCCCTATGTTTCCATGTGATGATTGGATTTTTTCTCCCATGTAGAGTTATCATATAATTCCATTTTTTTAATAACATTAAATTGATTCAAAAAAATATTTGAAACCCGCATGATGTGGATTTATGTTTATTTAATATACTATCATACCCCTAGGATGTCTTCTATGTGTTCATCATGAGGGTTCTAAAGATGCTTTTCTGTGAGCATACCCTCCAGTTGATCAATGTATTATTGATATAGTAGAGTGAGTTTTCCATATATTGGTCTAGGGTATTTTACCCACTTAGTATTAATGTAGGGAAGTGATATAAAGGAGTAGAAGATGTAAATATCAATATGGATAGTTTCTCTAATAGAATCCCAGATCCTTCCATAGAATTAATGGTCCCGATGAAGTGTAGATTTGGTTAGAGAAGATTTAATAGATTTTAAAATTTATATAAATTGAAGATTTTATCAAAGTGAATTGTTAAACCATTAATATATGTGATTCTACTAGGAGATGTTGGGATAAAGTGATTTAGTAAATTTATCCAGAATGTTTGGAGTGAAAGGCTTCCCAACCATTATTCTCCAGTAACTTGTCCCTAAATCATTTAAAATGGATAAATCCATGAAGTTCCTCACCAATTAACAATGTGATGTGAAAATAGTTTAATATTCTAAAAAACTACAAAAATTATTTTTTTATTTATATAGATTATATTTATTGACTATTTAATGGATAGAATGTTTTAATTGGTCTTACAAATAGATATTCGATATCAAGACTATATGCTGAAGATTACTATTTTTATGAGATTTTCAATAGATCTATGATGGCATAGATTAACATGGAAGGAATGTTGGGGATCATTAGGATTCATATTCATCATTATGTTTGTTTTAGAATCTCTCTATATGAGTGATTGTGTGGAATGAGGTTATAAACGGTGGCGGAAGTGGATCCATTTTAAAAATTTATACAACACCTCCGACAATAGTTATAAGTATACCTTTTACTTCCGAATTGTTTGGAAATTCATGTAACATGATATGTTCTTTCCCCACACATCCAACTATTTCTTACACATATAGACATCGAGTGATTTTATAGAAGATATATTTGAATTTCACTTATACATGTTATGAAACATGCCCGTTATCCCCTAACAGTTCTGCGAGGATGTCTAATACTTTAATGTAATTTGGGTTTCTTCCATATATTCTAAAATGATGTAGTTCTACATTTTCAAATAGTATCTACTAGGTGCTTATGGGGGACCCTAAATATTGAGATTCACTATAATTATTTCTTCATCATTTGTAACAACATTATTTGATATAGGTTCCACTCATTATTTTATATTGAACCATTTTCTAATCTTTTTAAAACCGAAAATCATAATCAATCCCTTTTCCATAAAGTTAATGTTTTCACTTGGAATTAACTTGGAGTAAGGTTATCAATGCCCTTAATATTTCATTTTAATGTCATAATTCAATACAATTTTATATTTTATAGTACATGATTTATATATTTTTGGTGTCCTACTAATAATGTATTAGATTGTTTCCTATAAATTACGTATGTATTTTTTTCATCGATGAGTGTTCAATACCACATTGAAGATAAATAATGACTATTTCGTGGATAGTGGGATCCCAGATCTAATTGAGAAAGAACAACCTTATCCAAAAATAGGAATCAGACTTCATTTATTTGTAGTTCATATTGGCGATGAACCTGTATTTTGTGATATTAAATATATTGCTATGGAATTACTAATATATTTCCATCTAATTTTTATACTTTTCATCCGGTGGATGATATTTAATTTTGAATAAATTTTTTTTATGGTAACATAGTTGATATCTATTAATTCATACCATATAGATTTAATGAAATTGAGAGAATTTAATTTTTGATTGGTTCAATAAAATGTGAAAGGATTCATTCTCCTAGTGTATCGCCTTGGGTAGCTATAGTGATTATCTCAAAAAATGGTGATGTATTTCTCTATTTATTTGTGGAAAATCAAAATATTATTAGGGTTACAATTATGAATTATGTCCATTTCCCTAAATTAATGAATTATTTTAGGAATTTATTAGTGAATAGTGGTTATCAAAATTTGATCATTGGTTTCGATATAATTAATTAGGTGATAATGAGATGGATATTTTAAACACCACATTTAGAGTAAGGTATTGAAACATTGTATATCTTGTGATTCTGTTTGGTATAAGTAATTCAACACACCCACACACATCATTTAATCCACAGAGGCTACAGTCCAATTAAATTTTCATTTTCCAAACTACACTAGCCACCCAGAAATAGTGTATTTATAGTGCGGATTCGGTACCATGAGGATATTGTATTGGTTGGAAGATGTAAGGTCAGAACCCTTTGGAGATTCAGTCCCTCTTGACAGGGGAGTTTGGAAAAGGACTAAAGCTATGATAATTTAGTTTAGGATAAGAGATAAATAAGGAACATAATCAATTTTTTTGTTCAATATAAAGGATGATGTTAAGTCTAACTTATTATGATCCGAAGGTTTAAGTTTTGAAGCATGTAGAGTTCTCTAATTGATCTTTTTTAGGCCAACCATCTCTATATATGAGGCAACCATTCTGTGGGCTGGAAATTACTACAACCTAGATGCATTAAAACTAACATTTATGGAATAATGTGTCATTGGTTAATGGTAATGGAATATTCTACTTCAATCAGGACAATGAAATTCATTCAAACTTCTCATGGTCAGGTTTCTTAAGAAGAATTAGATAGAAAAATGTTATTTACTCAGATTCTAATCCAAAAGGTTACCATCTTGATAGTTGAATATTTATTAGATTACAACACATTTTCTCTCAATCCCGACCATTATAATTTTAGATACTCATGGTAGAATCAATTAAAGATATATAAATAATTGAAATCATGATCTATATGACAAAGAAGATTGAGAATAAATGATTAAAAAAATAAAATTATTCAGATTAACCAACTGGAAAATGTTTCAATTTGAACTAGAAATATAAATCACAAATCAAACATAATTTCTATCGAATAATTTATAATAATAATGACAAGAACATGAACAATAAAAATTAATTATATTTTAGTGATCATGTTTATGAATATGTGAAATGGTATTAGAGACACAAAATGGGATGATTAACTTTCTCAAAATTGATATATGATGCCTGTATTTAACTAAAAAATGAAAATAAATGAAGAAATTTGTTTTTTTAGAGAGAGATTCGAAGGATAATACAAATAAAAAAGAGTGAAAATGAGAGAAAATAAAGAATTATATCTTTACATTATTCTATGGCTCTTCTATAACAGGTAAATATTGTGATATTACAGGACGTATAATGGGTTTTCATATCGTCTAATTCTGATCAGTTTTTCCTTCCACGATTTTTGAATCTGTGCGGATCTCCCATGAATATTGAATTTAGATTTGGATATTTGACTCCTTTTATGACATGTAGCTTGGTCTCAAAATGTGTATCTTCCTATGTAGTTATTTAGAGGTTTGGAATTTAATTCAATGGTTACATGATGTGTAATGGTTACATATGTTGTTTAATGGAATCATAACTTCAAATTCATCAAGACATTTCTTTACAGCTTGCATAAGGATTTGAAATAATACTACATGTTATGTAATGATGATTGATGGAATTTAATAGCAAATTTTGGTTATTTTATACATTTATTTCCAGAATATAATTGAAATTGTTTTTCATATATTAAAAACACATAAATGGTACTTTATCTTGTAAATCAAAGGATATTTTTTATAAAATGACAGAGAAATTTATATATGATTTCAGCTTATCCAATTCCCTATACTTAAAACATTTCTTATCATCATGAAAAAAGATGCCAATTGGTATTTCAAAACATTAAATTTTTTTAAAATAAGGATCATTTATTTTGTCCACGTAAATAAAACTATGTTTAAATAGAAATGTCAGTCTCAATAATCATACCTATATAGAAAATTAGTCCTGCATTATATGTATATTCTTTAAAAAATTCTTAATACTTTGATTACAATTTTTTATCAATCCATGAACTCTATACCCAATTAAATTTACATGACAATGAACTTTTGTTGATCACTCTGGGTAAAATGAAATTGGAGTTATGCTCATAGCCTATGAACATTCTCCTAACTGTTGGCTTGTATTGCATATATTATATTGACTTCATAAATAAAAATTAAATCAATCAAGAGGTATTAAACAATCAGGTTTTATTTATTTAAAGGCTATAGTAAGGTGGGTAAATAGTGGTGAAAAATATAAAAATAGAGGGTAGGATCTAGAGTATAATTGCTGAATTTAATGAAAAGTGTAATGAAATTACTCATACATAGATAATAATGTCTGATCTCCTAGAATCTCAATTTTTTCCCATGTATATATTTCATTTGAGTGGAAAAAATGTATCCACTTTCAGTTTTTAGGTTATTATTTTTTGGATGTCATGTATAGGAAACATCTAAACCCCATCCCCTTACCATATATGATATATTAAAGGATTCATCAGTCTGAAAATTAGGATTTTAGACCTTCCTAATAAAAAACCAATTATTTTTTATTTAAAATTTTTAATGAATGGGATAAAAGTGGAATACCCTAAACTACACATGGATCATAATAAAAAAATCTTATGAGATACACAATAAATATCCATAGTGAAAATAATCCCATGCTAGCTGAAATATTCCCCCACACTTGTTGAAAGTAAAGTCATGCATTATACAAAGAGAATGGTAGGAATGGATTAACATCATCGAATAGTTCCATCCTATAAGGGAATTCAAGGAATCTTTGGATTTAATGATATAAATATGTAAGGTAGGTCTTAGTAAAAACAAGTAGATGAATAAAGATTTCCTCCATCATTTAAAAATTGTATTTTTTCTTTTATAACCTCAATAAGATTTCAAGGCATATTCTGAAAGGTTTACATGTCACAAGTTTTACTCCTGAAATATTATCAGAATATAATATGTAAGTGTAGTCTCATAATCCTCTTAAGAATAATAGTAAATAATGAAATCTAATGATCACTATCTTTTTAAAACCATGTAAAAAATAAAACAAATAAAATATGAATTTTTTTAATATTTAATTATATTAATAAGCATGGTAATCATTATAAAAGCTAAAATTGGGATAAATAATGGATTTACAATTATTTTCATTTTAAATTTTTCTTTTATTTAAATCGAAATAATAATTTTTTAGGTTTAAATTATGCTTCTAAATAGCAAATGTCCCCAAAAAGATTAAAATAGGAAAAAATGTAAAGTGTATCGAAAGTGAACTTCATACACTCCCACACATTGAAGGAGATAATGTCTTTAAAATGCATGGCAGTACTCTGGGATGTTTATGCTAGATTATGATCAGATTAATGCTATGGAAATTGTTAAATATATTGCTAAGTAATCCAGAGAATCTTTTAGAGAGTGGTTTCCATAGGTAAAGTTGATTTGTATTTGATTTTTGGAGTTGGGCTACATAAAAATATATCAAAAATAAAAATTAAAAACAAGATAAATCATCCTTACTTTGGTTTAAAGAACATTGAAAGATAAAATATAGGTAGCATCACCGTATAAGAATAAATATATTAAATTTTATTTAAATATAGGCAGGTGTCTATAATTAATCCCAAAGTGACTCATGGAAGAAAATAAAACTATAAATGTTTAACTAGGAAAAAATGACTAAAAATAATGAGAACATAGATGAAATTTGTGTTTCCTCCCATAAAGATTTAGATAATGACATCATCAACAAGAAAAATGGTTTAAAATTATCATGTAGTATCATCCATGAGCTTAGTCTCTCCTCTATCGTCTATAACGTCTCGTGTCAGTTTCCTCTAGGTCGCAGGGTCATTAGAAGGATTGATCACATCAAGAGCACAATAAGAACAGATCATATGTGTAAGGAATTGTATCTGTTCTTGAAGTGGTGGCTTCTGAGAATGAATCTATAGGTATTGTTCATGGATCAAGATCTCGACCAAAAATAGGTGTTGAGTAACTCATCGAACGAGGCCAAATGCTGGAATTGGTGCATAGAGAACAATATTTGAAATATAGGTGCCAGGCCAGGATACAATAAAATTGAAATGTTTGGAAAAATAATCCATGTAAAAAACCGAGTAAAAAAGATGTATCCAATATATATATATATATAATAATAATGATACCATTATGAAGGGATACAATAGCAGTACAAAAATGATCATCACCAAGCAGGATACAAAAATCTTATGAGGGTATGGGGGTACACTATGAAATATAAATGTCAGCAAATAATTCATTGGTTTGACATTATGATCTCTAAATAGTACCTTGGTATATTGGGCTGTTGTGGTTCCCTTTCACTATGTGCATTCTCATCAAGATATTCTTACAGGGTAGCAGGATTTGTCATCTCAGATGGTAATTTGACTAGGGTGGAGGATTGGACATGCGTGGATGATAATGAGCGACCACCTGGGTTTAGTGATGGAAAAAAGGTTTATCAAACTGGTAGAACTCTTAGAAATAGATATCAAGGTTCTAGGAGAAACATCATAGATTCTCTAGGATGTAGAAGTTTATATCCCATAGATCTAATGAATATGATGGGTTTGGTGGAGAATTAGGTTAAGTGGCATTGGGGGGTGGAGAATGGGATGTAGGGGTGATGGTAAATTTGTGGGTGGAGCGGGCATAGGGCCAGCTGCCTGATCTCTTGGTTCCTCATCAGCAACCTCTGTGACTCTTGGTTCCCGTCATATGGTATCATCATTCATGATCAAGAGCTTCATCTTGTGCCTCATTTTCAAGTCAATGGACAAGATATGACTGAGAGAGGTGACTGATATGGATGTACCAAAAATTACAAGATGATGGGATAGGTGTGTAATGAATGATCCCCATATCAATTTACCACACATCATTTAAGTATGAACTCTATAATTGAATTAGAACTAAGATTCCATGTTGAAGGAAGGTCATACCATGGCTGTAGTGAGTATAATTACATACATCTGACTAATATTTCCATGAGACTCATATAGGGTAAACCATGCATGTCTTAGGTCTCTATAATGTATATATATTTCTAGTTCTTAGAGTTGGTTAGATTTGGTGATCCCCAAACCATGATTAGTTTGAGCATCTCAGGTTATCATCAGCCAAAGCCTCTATGAATTAGAATTTTATGGCTCAAGAAGCAGTGTAGGGAATAACTTATATACATTGAAATCCTCATTATAAATTCTAAGGCCTATCCTAAATTTTGAAAAAGTGAGATCATGAGGTCATCCACTGAGTCTGAAGTGGAGGCAATCTCTTTCAACTACAAATGTGGTTAGAAAATCAAAAAAGATCATGGTATATATCCTCATGCACTTCAATGACGTATGAAACATACATGTTCTTAATGAGATGGAGGACCTATTGGATGATATGTCGGTGAGAGAGGATAGCCATGCCGATGGTTTGGTTTCTCGACGTTATCTTTTCCCGCATCCGGTTGAGGGATACATAATGCACATAGTTGGAGAAATGACAAATGGGGTGAAAATAATGGATTTCATAATCATGAAAAACAATTAAGGAAGATTGTTTTTCCACATGACAAGTGGTTTCCTTAGAGGATGTAGTCGAAATGGAGGGGGAAGCTGTTGGAGGTGCAAAAACTCATGGGCACTTCACTAGAGGTGGATCATCGTGGCCAGATATAGATTATGTAGGTGAAGGTCAAACTATATTTGTGCATTCCATCAGGATCAAGGTTGAATGTAGAGAGGATTAGGAAGAGGAGATATAGGGGGTGTTTGAATGAGGGAGAGGAGAAGGTATGTGTGGTGAGCAGCTAGGCGAGAGGGAAGAAGGGTGTGTGTGGTAGGGGGCGGGGGTGCACAGCCAAGATAGATAGAAGGAGGGGGAAGCATGGGTGTTCAGGGAGTGATCCCAAGGTTCACAGTCTATTTTTAAAAATACATTCATGTGAATAAATGATGTGTAATTGGGTTTCATTCCATGTATTTTGGAAATTTGAGATTTATTTGTTGTGAAAATACATTTCTTGTTTTACAAGTACACGGCCTGTAATATTTGTTGTTTAGATAGATTGAAACTAGAATATACTCATATGATCCCAACCTGACCTAAATAATATTAATCTTACCATAAACTATCCTATAATAAGGTGACCTATCCTGTGTTCCCTCCCAATTAGCGCTTCATTTAACATCGAGAGCTTAACACTTCGATTTTCATATTAATTTTAAACTATTTACCCAATCATCACGGAAAGGTTCCTGATATATTTTTAATAATTGAACATTTACATTGAATGGTGGTTTACCATCCCTCTAAATTTCAGTGGTCACATAATGGATTGCTTGAATGACTATTAAGGGTCCCGACCATCTAGATTTTTGCTTACTAGTGAACAATTTTAATCTCAAGTTGAATAAAAGAACCTTTTATCTTGGGAAAATGATGCATAATTCAATCCATTGATCATGCCATTTCTTTTTTTATTTTTGTATCTTGGAAATTTCTTAAACATATTTTCCAATTTCATCCAAATCATTTAATTGCAACATCTATGTTTCTATAGCCTTTTGAGAATCAAAATTCATCTTCTTAATTTTATAGTACGAGTGATGCTCTAATTCAATAGGAAGATAACAAGATTTTCAATATACCAATTAGAATGGTGTGGTTCCAATGGTTGTTTCTTTTAAAGTGATGTATAACCACAGTGAATCATCAAATTTTAGAATCCAATCACCCCTACATATGTTCACAGTCTTTTCTATGATTCTTTTGATTTCTTTATTTGACAATTCAACTATCCCGCTTCTTTGTGGGTGGTAAGAAGTTCATGCATTTTATTAGATGTTATACTTCTGTAGCAGTACATTAACAACATGATTTTTTAAATTTGTTCCCCAACCCTGAATGATTTACCTTGTAAATCCAAATCATGAAAAAATATTTAGAATTTTCATGACCACTTTTGTTGCGTCATGTGTTGTAGCTTCTGCTTCTACACATTTTAAAATATAGTTGACACCAATAAAGATATAGGACATTCCACGTGAATTGGAAAATGGTCCCATAAAATCAATTACCCATATGTTGAAAAGTTTCCCATTTATGATTGGATTTAAGGTAATTTCATATCTTTTTCCCAGGGTGGAAGTTCATTGGCACCTATTATAGATTTTCCAATAATCCCATGCATCTTTGTGTTGCATGGGCTTGAAAAGCTCACTTTGTAGGATATTTTCTACCATGAATCGTGGTACATAATTTTCTGAAATTGGGGACATATGGAACATGAAATACACATTTTTTATATCATCTTATAGAATATAGCGTCAAAACCAGTCTAAACTATAGTTCCTAAATAGGAGAGGTCCATCCATGTTGTGGTGTGATGATTCAGCTAAAAATATTCCTCTTTGATAATAGTAGAGATTATGGTGTAAAAATCAAGTGTATAGATAATTTTCAATTTCTGCAAACCATAGTTGTACCCATATGTTGGAAAGGGTTTCATCAGGAAATCTGACTTCAATATCAATATCGTCATCACCCTTTCTGAGTGACAGTGGAATTCAGGATAAGTAATTAGTGATAATGTTTTTTATGACATTTGTATCCTTGATGATCATGTAAAATTCTTTAAGCAGTAGTACCCACATTATCATTCTTCTCTTCTCATCATTTTTATTCATCAAATATCCCAGGGAAACAAGATCTGTGTGCAAAATCACATTAGACCAAACCAGATAGAAACATAATATCTCAAAGCCATACACAACTACTAAGATTTCTTTCTCTGTAATTGTGTAGTTGACTTTTTCTTCATTGAGAATGTTACTAGAATAGTATATATATTATATAATAAGTTACAATATCATTGTCCTAAATAGCGCCAATATCAAAATCACTTGCATCACACATCAATTGAAATTATTTTTCCCAAGCTAGTGAAATTAGTAAAGGAGAATCTATCAGGATGATATTTAAGGAATTGAATGCCCAATAAAATTATTTAGTTAATTCCAATGGAGTTTAATTTGAAAATATGGGATTAAGTTGGCATGAAAAGTTTTCAATGTCCATTATGAATCCTTGATAGAATCATGTATGTCTTAGAATGATCCTTATAAAATTAACTATTGAAGGAACCAATAAATATTGGATAAATTTTATATAGTTGGTACCAAATAACATTCCACTATTTAAAATTTTATGTATGAGGACTATGCCTCCTCATACCATAAAGTGATATTTTTCTCAGATTAAAAATAGACACATCTCCTAATATAACTTCATGAGAGCTCATGATTTCTTAGGAAGATAGATAATGAACTACTATAGAATGAAATTTTTTCAATGAAAAATTCCAATAATTAATCCTCCATATCAAGGAATATATGTGTCATATATCTTGGAAAATTTTATGGTGAATTACACATACTGAACAACATGTCCCTATAGGAGAAGGTACATAAATATTGTTTTTGAATATTCCTCTAGGTTGACTACTGTCATGACCACCTACCTCTAAGGATAACCCACTTGAGATAGAAGGTAAGAAATGGATATAATGAACCTTGATTCAAGCCTCCCATAGGCTCTGGGGAATCAAACAACACAAGGGGTACAAGATCCAACAATATTAGAGGCATTACCCTTTATAATGAAAAAAGATTCAGAGATTAGGGGAATCAATAATAACAAACCCAATTACATATATAAAATAAAACCAAAATATCCCACAATGCATGTATAAATAAAAAAGGATTCCCAAAAAAGTATCCAAAAGATTGACCAAAGAATAAAATCTTAGGAGGCAACATAGAAACAGCTCCAATGCTTGATATTGAAATGTCCAAAATATCCACAATATCCTCCTAGAAATCAAGAAACATTTTCATATACATAGGGTGATAATACGTGTATACACAGTAGAAAAACATATTCTCTCATAATCAATATGGAGAATCATACTAATTTCCATGTGAGATAATACCAGAAACTGACATCAACAAACAAGAAATACTAGCCATCACAACCACACCATGGAATATTCACCAAATAATGAAATTCAATTAATGTAATATAACTATCACACCAATGTTTGGGAACACTATAGCACTTATCACTCGTTTACAACTCATACCCTAATAGAAAATGTAATGGTGCTTCCACACTCTTCCACATGCCCCATGTCACAATCCTCCAACACACACATGGGCCTCAAAGATATTTACACAACCAGGGAAAATGTAGCTCACCACATCCCTCCTGCCAACACCTTCCCCACAACCATACTATACACCACCTGCAGACTCCTGGTCCATAACCATACTTCATCTAACCCATAGAAACCTAGGAAACAACTATACCACATCCCTCTATATGAACAATAAGCCCTAACTATACCTCATCCCACCCACAATCACCTGGGACACAACCTTACCTCATCTCATAGACACTTGGGAATCCACACCTCACTTATAGACACTTGGTCCTCAAAACCACACCCCAAACTACCCAAGGAGTTTTGGGTTACAAATTCCTAGAAGTAGGAGCAGGGAATATCCAATAACCAGCCATTGATCCACCCACCAAGATGTTGGGAAAAGACACCCTCCCCTATGAATATAGGGGTGTTCAAAAAACAGTGATATAATATGGTGAGGTACATATTGAAATCACAAGTAAGTAAGACTATATACATTTGTTTCAAACACTCATCCCAATATCTGGGTTTTTTAAAACAAACAACCAGACCATAAAACTGTCTTTGCGATTACCTCTAAATTCCTAACAACCCAACCAGCCACGATCCCAAATCATATCACAAACCAAATCAATTCACCAATTAAATTATATTTATTTACAAGGTAACATTTTATCATTCACATGATGACATTAATAAAACCACACCACATGATAGACAATTAAAAGAGATAAAGGGGTCCCTACATTGAGAAACCTAGCATCAATACATACACATTTTGTCAAATAGGGGGTAAGAAAAGCTATAGGGAAAAGTGATCCAGGGGTGAAACACAGATGCACAACTCCTCAGGGGAGAAAGGATTATGGAAGAACAGTATCAAGAGTAAATGGAAACATACAATGAATAAAGGGTCTTAGATTTATAAAGGACAGATCCTACATCAACAAAAAAATGGTTTCAAAATCCATTAAAACTGGATCATGATCAGGACCACATGGTTCGACTACTCAAAAGCCATGGGAATTTAGAGGAGTCAAAGATATTATTCTGTCAAAATAAAATGACATCAGAACCACCAAAATATAGCGTTAAATACCTTTTACTTCAATTAATACATTAATGGAGTGAAGTAGGAAAAATAAAGAAAAACTAAAATATTAAAAAAACTGTTGATAATGACTCACCATTGGGTGAGTCACTATCATGAGTCACTGATAGATGAGTGATCATTGAGTGAATCACCATTGGATGAGATATCATTGGATGAGTAACCATTGGGTGACTCTCCATTGGGTGACTCATGATTGATGGAGCTATAAGTGGATGAGTCACCATTGGGTGACTCGCTGTTGGACGACTCACCATAGATTGACTAACCATTAGATGAGTCACCATCATGAGTTACAATCATAACCAACCAGTGTGAGTTGACATTGAGACTCACCATTGGGTGAGTCACTAGAGCGACTCAAAATTATTAACCTACTAGTCTGGACCCACCGTTAGATGAGCTACCATTGGAAAAACAATATTATTTAAAAACTCTTGAAACGAGTCATCGTGACCTCCCTGACCTCTTAAAACACATGATTTTTACAACTGAATAAACCAGAGTGGTCCAAGATATTACATTATATACCTCTAAAACTCTTCATTCCCTAATTAATTTAAAAACAATCTTATAAGGGAAAAAGGGTTCCAAACCACCCATTGAGATACCTCTAAGGAATCTTGTTATACACAAAATAGTCCCAGTAACTAGACCTATTTTCTCATACACGAACAACATCATAATATAAATATCAGAACATAGGAAGAATGGAATACCACCATACAAGGAACCATTCCTCTACCACACATGAAATAGTGGAAGAGTTTATCATTATGAATGAAATAAAAACTAGAAGGATGAATAATGGTGTTTTTACCAGCACATGAGATACCTCTCATGATTCTTGACATAGATAGAATAAACAAAATTACAAGGGATAAGAAGTGTAATCCTATATATTACCATGTAACAATATTCCAGATGAGATACCTCTCAAACTGAACATGGATACATAGATAGGTAAAATATGCCTAGTATGAAATCATATCAATCAAACAAACTTAATAATGTTAATGAATGAAGAACATTCAAAAAAATTCCTTCAAATTATTTGAACCCCATGACATCAAGAACGTCACTTCGAAAATATATTTCATGAATATCTATACAAGAATCATGTTTATATTCTAATATATAGATATTGTAAATTCAAAACTTTTAAAACATACTATACTTGTAAAATAATACCTATAACAAACCTTTTGTAGAAACAAAATCAATAGGCAAAGAAAACCATTTTGACCCAAAACCGAAAGTCTGAATCCTTTTTGAAGATGGTATTTATTGAAATTCTCTTTGTGAGATAACTTTCAATTTTTTTTTGAAAACCACATTTTTCTCCAACATGATTCTCAGAACAATATCAGTAAATTGACAGGCTTCATGTTCTAACAAAATTTTATTTATTCTACTAACAGAACACTTTCATGCTCTTTACTATGTCAATATTAGCAGAAATTAATATTAAATTTAGAAAACTCTAATTAACATATATAATTCATCAAAAATATGACATGAGTTTTAAATGTTCTAGCTTATCATAGTTCAAAATTATTCTATTATTGTCATCAAAAAATTATTTTTCTAGAAACATTCTTTTATAGAATTAGTAAATGGTTTAACATTCTAATTCTTATTCCCCATAGACATATGTCATTAATTGAAATAGTTTCTATTAGTATTCCTATAAAAACATGAAAACGTATATTTACTGATACCTAGATACCAAAAACATAAAAATGAATGGAACTCATCCACCACAACATGATCTTGTATGGTTTGGGTGGTTGTGACTCATCCACATGATTTTAAAATGTGTCGTAATATAACACATTGTGATGAGGGAAATAATTTCCTCTTTCATCAGCTGTTCGAGGGATTCAAATTGTTCATCAATATAAAATCAACCATAAAAACCCAAAAAACAATAAAACTATCAAAACAACTCATCAATTTCTTCATAGAAATAGATTATACATGGTAGGCGAGCCCATATTCTTTTCATTCATGATTCACCAAACAACCATTTTAATTTATTGCTGACTATAAGGGATTAATCCTTTATATTTGTGGTGTATAATTTCATCAAAATAATCACAAAAAATCACAAAAAAAAAAACAAATTTCAAAACATCATGATAACTATATATCTCATCCACCACACCGCACCATAATAGAAAAACAAAACCACTACTCCAAACTCTCCAACTAACAAAAACATATAATAATAATTTCATGCCACCACATCACCCCACCACATTACAATCCAACAGAGACTACCTTGTTTTACAAAAACACATTTTCCATCTCCTCCTCCACACTTCTACAAGAAAAAATTTCAATTATCAAAAGAAATCCCCAATCACACTAATCGAGTAACTCCATCTCCCATGTGAAGATATTATCCTCTTTGGGAAGCATTGACTCACCTACACTGTTTCAATCACATAAAGCTATAACGTGTCCCAATTAAGGATCAGGTAATCCCATTATCATGCACTTGATTATTTTTAATAATAAACCACACAATGGAGCCCAAAAAGAACAACCACACATGGTAGTAACACATAAAATCTTCCATAAATATTTAGGGGAAATCATTATTTCTTCTTTTTATTTTTCATGGGTACCGTCACACTTTTTTATATTTCCATGGGAAATTGGTTCATTATCCAAATATAAGTGATTAACCATTAAAGACATGGTGAGTTCAATCAAGTGGTCATATCGAGGGTCTCATTATATAAAAAACACACAACATATATAAGGTTCCAAAAAATTACTTTTTTAGCAAGGTAGAACAATGCATCAATTCAATGATAATAATGTCAATGAAAACAACCCAAGCGAAACAACTCATGTTTCATTTAAATAGATCAAACATGATCCCAAGTAAAAGATAAGACTATAAACAAGTTATATCACACAGTATGTTTAATTTGGTTAAACAATACTTTTTTAGGTTCGTATTATTATCATGTGAATACACATTATATCTTCTATAAAACAAATTCCCCATTTAATATTCCTGTGTTCAATTGAAAAGTTACATTTCAGAAAAAAATTATCTCAAAATCATTAATGCAAAACATGTTTTTTGAAAATAATGTTTAAAATAAAGATGATGTGTGTCTAACTTTCATGCGTTATCATACTCATGTTAAATATCCTTAAATAATTTCATATTTCATGAAATCATGCTTTTATATGGATATTATGATTCTACTTACATATTTAAATGTAGCGTACCAAACATGCTATATACAAAATTCTCTCATACTATAATTTCCTTAGTTTCCACACCAATGATTCCAGATTTAGGTATGCTTCCCATAACAAACTAATCATGATGTAATATTTGAGTTATGTTCATTTTAGTACTGGAAATGTCTTTTTAGTCATAAAATAATAATTTTAAAAATTCAAATAGTTTTTATGTCTCAAAAATTGTCCACTAGGCATGCTTATCATTTCCAAAAATTTTATAAATTTCACTAGAATTTCTACCATAACACATGATCACAACATATAGTTTTATAAATACTATAGAACTGCAATCAGGCCAAATAAAGAGAAAATTATTCTTAAAAATGGTTTCAAAAATAAAATAAAAAGTAAGCATAAATATATTCAGATAGTCATTCCAAAAATTTATGAATTTAAATGTCCAAAACCACATTTTACAATATATCAACTAAACATTCCTATGATAAATTAAAATATACCTAAATAAGTGGAATATCACCTTAAAAGGAATCTAGAATAATTCTAATCATGGTTTAAAAAAACTTATTTTATTATACAAGTGTGAAGTATACTTCTAGAAAGCATGATCTATAAGTGCTCAAAATTAAACTACTCGATTATAGAAAGATACACTAGCCATGATTCTCTAATAATTTCAAACATTAATAAAATAATATGGCATGTTGTAATTTTATAAAAAAAGTATAAAAATCAAATTAACTAATAATCATGTTCAAACAAGAAATAAAGAAACACATTACAACCTCATGAATGTTTGAATCAAACAATCCATACAAGTAAACCATCATATTACACATTCTTATTAGTTATAAATATATACCAGTAATAATTTATGAATATTTTTAGTAGTAGTATTATATGAAAATTTATAGAAACACACATAAATATTCATGATTCACTTAATTCATTTTAACTACAGAATATCAAAATATTCCTGTATGAAAAAAAGTCTTCAAGATACATGAACCTTTCCTAAGGCCTCTAACAAGAAACCGGGGTAGCCGCACTTAGTCATTCAATAGGATCATAGTCCATGCATTAGATTATGGGGGCACATGAAATCCCATGTCAAATCTGCTCTCACATTCCATTATCACACACCAAGATAAACTAAAAATATTTCCCAACCAACCCCAGCATTTCTCACTGTTCCGAACTCTGAAATCCCCCCATCCCAAAATCATCACATATGATACCAATTTTTCATGACCAAATCCCTAAAAAATTACCCCTCCTAGGATGGAAGTGATAAAAGGGAGATAATGATACCCAAGACCCACGTCTAGTTGGCCCCGGGCTAGCAACCAACAGCAAGGATACACAGATCTCACATTATGGAAGGCATTAGCCTTTATAAAGAATCAACATTGAGAGATCATATGAATAAACTATAACCAACTCCATAATATATATAAAATATATCCAAACCATCCCAACCTTCATGTAAAAATCAAAACTGATAAACATATAAGTCCCCAATAGAATGAAAAATGAATAAAATCTA
This sequence comes from Viscum album, assembly GCA_963277665.1. NCBI lineage: Eukaryota > Viridiplantae > Streptophyta > Magnoliopsida > Santalales > Viscaceae > Viscum > Viscum album. The sequence continues at coordinate 880,247,622 of OY728120.1, read as the reverse complement.
AGTCAGTGACACAACATCAACTCCAAAATTGAACTACAAATATCCATCATGTCCAAAATTTCCTCCTATAAACATGTAAATAGTTTTTATATAAATTGGGTGAGCATACATGTATAATTAGAGGGAAACCAATTTCTCTCATGAATAAGTGGGAGATGAGAAATAATTCTACTATTAGAAAACATCACAAAAGAACAAACCCTAACCAAGATTACTGGCCATAATAGCCTCACCCATGAATGATCACCAAATAACGCATGTCACACAATGTAATATAATAATAACATCATTTTTGTGTACTCTGCATCACCTAACATTAGTTAGTTTCTCATAACCTATTGAAAAATATCCTAGAGCATCCACACTCTTCCACAAGACCCATGTCACACCCCACCCCGCACAGACCAGAGCCTTAGAGTTAGTCCTGTAATCTAGGAAAACTACAATCACTATATCTCTCTCATAGGCTCCTAGTCCACAATAATACCTCATCCTTCATATAGATATCTAGTCCATTACTATACCATAACCCCCCCTGCATACACTAAGTCCATAACCATACCTCACCCTATAGACACCTGGTAAAGCAAACCTAACCCATAGACACCTAGGAATCACAAACGAACCATAAACATCCTGAATAGTGTTGGCCTACCAATGCCTAGAAGAGGAAGTAGAGAAGAGCCAATAACCATCTATCCATCCTCACACAGGGATGATGGGAAAATACACCCTCCCCTATGATAATGGGGGTGTTCGTTACACAGAACTAGGGTGGAGTGTGTGTATAAATCACAAGGAAGAATTACAATATATATAGGTATCAAATACTCTTCCCAACCTAGGGAATATTCCAAACAAATGACCATCCCTCCAAGCTGCCATTGTTGGTACCTCTAAATGCACAACCATGCTAACGACCATAATCCCAACTCATTTCCCCATCCGAATCATTAAAATAATTAAATTATATTTTTTAATAGAGTATGATACTATCTTTCATAAGAGGAAATTCATACACCAACCCTTCCTAATACACATTTAAAATAGATATAGGTATCCTTACCTTGAGAAACATATGATCATCACCTTCTCCTTACACCAAATACGGAGTGATCAAGGCTCTAGTGAAACATGATCCAAGGGCAGAACACAGACGCATGACTCCCCATGGAATAAAAGTTTGGGTATGCCCAAAATAGAGTGTTAAGTGAAGCATACAAGGAAAAACGGTTCTCGGATTAAGAAAGGCCAGATCCTATATCAACAGATGAAACAGTTTCAAAATACATTAATGATGGATCATGATAAAGACCACGTAGTTCTACAATTTAAAATCCTCGAGATTTTAGAGGAGTGAAAGATATTATTTTGGAACACTAAAATGGAATCAAATCCAATTAAACATTTAATTAAATTAATTTTATGTAAACTAAAATGCAGAAGGGGTGAAATTGGAAATATTAGAGAAAAATTTTAATTTTGAAAAACTATTGAAAATAAATCAAAATTGGGTGAGTGACCATCACCAGCCACCAGTGGCCTAGTCACCATTGGGTGACTGACCGTTGGACTAGATACAATTAGATGATTCACCGTTGGGTGACTCACAGTTAGATGAGATAAAAGTTGATGATTCACCATTGGGTAACTCAACATTTGAAAACTCACTATCGAATGAGACACTATTGTAAGAGGGATCATTATGAGTAACTGACGAGACCTACATGTGTGGGTTAGATTCGACTCACCATTGGGTGATTAACCATCACAACTCACTATTCCAGAATCACGAGTACGTACCCACCATTATATTAGCTACCTTTGGAAAAACTGGATTTTTGACAGACTCTTAAAATGAGTCCCTATGACTTCCCAGAACACATTAAACTCCCAATTTTCACAAATTAATGCACTATAGAGGTCCTGGCCTTTATAAGTGAAACATGGTTGTGTCATGAATATCCATCTAGGAAAAAATATAATTCATTTACTTATTTTCTCTCCAACATTTGATCCATGAAGGGTAATGGGAGATTATATTTCTAAGATACTATAATTATATTTCGATAATCCATTATTTCTTTCCATCCAATGACTATATTAGTTGATATTAGTTCATATTTATCATCCCAATTCACTCTGAGACGTCATTTCTTATAAATATCATGGATTGGGCTCACCCACTAACTATTAGAGTTTGAAAATACTATTCCATCATCAAGAAGCTTAAATACATATTTTTAAAAAACCACTTTCATCAGTGGCATGAGTGGTATATGAGGTTGGTGTTTGAGTTTTGAACCTTCCTCAAGTCGCATTTAATGGATAGATAAAAGATGGTCAATTCATCTATTGTTACCCAATCCATAAGAAAATGAATACTTATATCATTTCAATACATTATCATTTTTTCCTATTGTGACAGGGACAATTCAGTGTCAATGATAACATGTAGTTCATCAAAAACCTCTAGAAAGGAATACATGAGTGTACAAGAGAGGGGATTTAGTTCCAGTTTTTTTGTGACAGAAGGATTGAGGGTATAAAGGAAAAAATTATATCCCTTATAAGAGGTTATATATATTTTAATACTTCAATTTTTCATTCCTCATTTTCATCCGGGGGAAAGTCATCACTCCCTTATCCCATGTTTGAGTAACATTATCTTTGGTCAGTGATAGATACTACATGGAAATCAAAGGAATAATCTAAATATTATGTTGTATTTTCTAGATCCAACAAAAGTTATTATTCTCCTATTCATAATATAATTATTCCTCGATTCAGATTAATAAGTTCCATTATAGTGTAAATTAATGGTTGCCCTAAAATGATTTGATCATATCTTACCTCTTCATTATGAAAAAAATAATGTCTTTGGGGAAATTGATCTTTACAACATATTCCATGGAATCCTTGGTAATTCCATTGGGATAATTTACTGACCAGTCATCCAAATGTAGTAATACTATGGTTATTTTGATCTCTTTGAGTCCCAACTTGTAGAATACACTCATCAACATGAGAGTTGATTCTACATCTTAAATAGTAGAAAGCTCTTCCAAATTAACATTCTCATATTATTAATGGGAAGGAGAAACTACCTGTATCTCTCATTTTTAGTGGAATTTTCTATTGAATAATATTTGATCATACTTCATTTAGTAAGATGACTCCTATATCATTAATTTTCATTTTTTTATTGGATATCGTTTTGTAACATTCCAAGGGTAGGAATTTGATCGATTTCCTCCTAAAATAGAATATTTATGTGAAATTGCTTGAAACATTATAGAAACTTATTATATTTTCATCTAATTATTCTTTTACTCAATCTTTTTGGAAAAGAAAGGGATGATTTATAGAGTAGTGGAATAACATAGAATTTCACTTTTGGATAGTTAGGTGTTTGAGATTTTATGATTGATGATACCTCTTGAGATATTACTTGAGTGGTCTCATCATGTTCATCCTCTATAATAAGGGTATGCTTCTTGGTTTCCTCATATTTTATTTCATCTATTTCACATGATTGATGAAAATATAGCATGTTTCCACTCCATAGAACCACTTCCTTTTCCTCTACCATGGGTGTTTCTCTATATTACCCGGTAGGGATCCTAATAATATGTCTAAAAAGGTCCAAGAGACTTGACCCATTTAATTGTTGAGTTTTTGAAGATATTCCCTTTGATTTTTCATAGAAATTTATTGGTAGGTCATCATCTAATATGTGATTGAAAAATATTTTTAGAGTAGATTTTATTAATTTTATTGAATAGGTACAACATGTCATTGAGGTCAGGGTGGATCTCCTTAAAATTTATGTTATTCCCGTAGAGGGAAGGGTTGTCGTGCTTCCTTTTTTGGTGGTCGGAGACTATGATGCATTGGTGGATATCCATGTGGTCTCTTATATCTTAATGGTTCTTGAACAATTCATTAATATTTATGCCCATGATTATTTTATTATTGTTGTTGTATGGTCCTCAGTTGAAAATATTGTTGTAACTATTGGAACATTTGATTTTGTTGATTGTAATTATTATAATTACATTCATTATTTGGTTTTTCATCAATATTTTTTTTACACTGATGATATAGATGTAGGATACCAAAAATTTCACATGATTAAACTTCCATTATTGGAGGAGGGTAGGGTGGGGCTACAACATGTATTTTAATGGATTCAATCTCATTTATCAACGGTTTTACTTGTGCAGCTATTTGGGGATTTTCTTCAATATGGTGGATACCACATAGAGGCGGTCCATGACCACTCCTCCACATACTAGAATTATGGAATGCTTCATCTAGAATTGCTCGGTCTTGTATAGGAAACGTAAAAATACCCAACTAGAAAATGATCCTATTTTCAAGGTTGATATCCATGGTAAAAGGCCCCAAAATAGTTGCCACTATAACCATGGAAATAGGGTCTGACCTATTGAGATGTTTTAAACGATGGAAATATAAGGGCTATTTCCATATTTTTTATAGCTGTGATAATATGAATCATCACCTATTGCCATAGGTTTTATTTCAACAGTTGAAAACAGTGCCTATAGCCCTAAAAAACCATGGATATAACCTAAAAATAACATATCACCAGCCATATTCAATCTAGGTACCTCACCTATAGGATTTACCAACCTATCCACTACACCAAGTTGTGTTTATGATATATATATATATATTACGTTATATATATTATTAAATACCACCTCGGTAGTATAAAAACCCTGGAAATAGATCTTCCTGCTCTATTTTCCATAGGATAATTTTTCTCCTATTCAAGGGTGGGAGACAAATAACCAATTTTTTTAAAACCATGGATATATGTGTGGTCTATAGCAACAATATTAGTAAAATCAGGGCTACATCCCTTGGGACAATAGTCTATAGAAATGGATTTGAAACCAATTTCTATAAACCAATCCTATGTCAATAGTTTAGTAAATATGTGGGTATAGGTCTATGGAAATATCCTAATTTTATACTTATGATTAGTTCTCCATCAACTGTGGCATCTAAATTTGTGCGATTAGCTGACTAGAGGCCTTAATAGAATGACTGGATCTGGATTGACATGTCGAGTTTAAGATGTAGGAACTTTGAGGTTTGTTCTTTAGAATAATCTCATAAACCCCAAGGTGACTATCGATCTACTTAGTAGAAAAAAGCGATATCATTACACAATTTCAATATTTATATTAGAGGAAATTACATGTCATGATATTTTTTGGATAAATAATCTCAAGTAATAATTGACTCGGTTGCATGAATTTTGATTCAATCATTGGCTTGGTCTTGCATAGAGATGAAAAAGAATCTATGTATTATCACATCAGAAAACACTCCCTGGTTATGAAAGGTATAATATACTTCCAGGAAGTTTGAAATATTCTCATGGGGGTTTTCACATTTATTCCCACTAAACTATCCCATGTTATAGATTATATGATTGAATCACGGTTTGATATTGATGTTGTGGTCCTAAATAGGATGGATTACAATACTTATAGTAATACCATGGAAAGATGGAAATCCATATTCATTAATGGTGTGATATTAATGTTCCATCTTCTCTCCATGGATAAATAGTTCCATGTTGGGTGAGATGGGATGATTTGAAACTGAAGGATTACAATGGTCTCCTATTAGTGAATGGAAATGTGTAGAGATATACCTATCGATTTCAGGTTCAAATAAAAATTCTATTATACATCAAGGCTCCTCAAATGAGTCATAGTTCCCTAATGAATTCACTAAGCCATAATAATAATAAGAACGTTGTGGAATACAAATGAAAATGGAAATGGAATGAAAGGGAAAAAGGGAAAGTGAGAGATAGTCATCTGTTTTTTCTGTAGGATTTCGTGAGAAGCACAAAAACCTCGATCCCCAAAATATCCCCCAAAATTTGCCTCTCCCAGACAAGTATTTTATTTTATGCAAGTTGTGGTTATATTAGATTTATATTTCCCAATATTCACATGCTACTCATACATAGTATAATGATATTGCATGGTCATGACCATAATGATCTTGGTTTGGCCGACATGAAATAAATTAAAAACCTTTTTGGGAAGGAGTCCTCTCATTATGGTTGAATTTTGAAAAAAAATCTAAAGCTAAGTGAACTGGGAATTGGATTTGAGATGAATAATGTATCATGATCAATTTAGGGGTTCAATATAATGGATGATCTTAATTATAACTATGTATGATCCCATAGTTTAAAATATGAAGAATGCGAAGGTCACTAGTAGATCATGGATATAACAAATTGTGGTCAGAAAAAATCATTCTATATAGGAGGTAGTCATTACATGGTATTAAGATAACTACAACTTAGATTAAATAAACATATAATCTATGATAGAAATAGTCCCATTCTAATGGTCATGGAAAATTCTAATTTAATCAGGATATGGTCGTTCATACGAAATTCACGTGGTCAGGGTTGCTTAAGAGAATTGGATTGAATAATTTTATTTACACTGATTAAAAAACATTAAGATTTGCATATTTATAATCAAGTATTTAATATATTAAAACACCCTTACTCTCTATACCTATCCTAAGAAATTTTTATACTCATGGATGTATAGATTATAGATAGACAACTAATTGAAATCATTATCAATACATAAACATAGGTTGATATTAAATGATTGAAAAACATGGAACAATATAGATTAACCAACTATAAAACAGTAAACTAATAATAAGAAATATAAATCTCAAATCAAACACAATTTAAATCAACTAATTACATGAAATAAGAACAAGAAAAATCATTATGATGATTTTCTGTAGGTTGGTGATCAAGTCAAAAAATTAATGAAACTATATTTGAAATGGAAAAGGAGTTGAATAATGTCTTTTGAATCAATCCATGATTCTTGTATTAAAGTAAAAAAATGAAAATACATAAATAAATTCAGGTTTTGGGATAGGGAGTTGATGGAGAATCTAGACAAATGAGTTAGAAAATATGAGAAAATCAAGACATATATCCATCCATTCATCTGCAGTTCTTTTTTGTGGGTAAAGATCGAGATATTAGCCAACATTTATGGGTTTTTTCACAACGTGTAATTTTGATCTATGTTTACTTCCATGATTTTTCAATCTTCCCAAAACTCATTATAATCTAAACTTTATATTTATAAATTTTACTCCTTTCACAATTTGTATCTTTTTCTAATGATTTTTAGCTTCATATGGCTTTATCTGGCTAGTAGGAATTGAATTCAAAGGATACAAGATGGGTAATAGTGACTCACATCTTGTAATGGATTTAAGAGATGAAAATCTTAATAAATCTTACTCATGAGTTTCATGATGTTTTTAAATAATACTACACGTCGTTTAATGATATTTCCCAGTCTATAATAGTTAATTTATGATCTTTTCTTTATTTTTTTGTTTGAAACCTAAAAACTCTATTTCTTGAATTCAAAAACACATACCTGGTCCATTATCAAGTAAGTCATTGAAAATTATTAATAAAATGGTAAATATATATATATATATATATATATATATATATTATTTTTTCTTATCATATCAGTAGTCCTATTCTCAAGGACTTGATAAAATTGTATTTCCTCGAGTACCTCGACCCATTTGATAAGGAATTCACAGATGACATTCAGGTTTATTCCCGAAATGAAGAAGAGAGTCATTTTCACTAGATATATTATAGATTTCATGATAGGTCACTTCTATATTTATATTTTATTTAAATTTGAATTTTGATGTTGAAAATTTATATTCTTCGAACATGTGGTTCCATAACAAGATGTATCAATAGATTTGGAGAAGGTGTAATCTATTTTTATAATATCCCTAAACTCATACTCATAGATCCATATACTAAAGAATAATCTTTACATTCTTGGATTTGGTACCAATAATTGTGACCAATTTCATCCATCTAAAACATATATCATTAATTGGAAATATTCAATCACTTTTATAACTATGGAAAAATTATATTATATATTTTTTCTAATTAATATAAAATGATATATTACAATACCAATGTCTTTAACTGAGTAATTTCCCCACTATACCCAACATTTATTATTCCAAATTATGTATCCATCGTTTAAAATAATAATAATTCCACATGAATACATAGTAGGAAAAATTCATTTAACGTCAATATTCATTACCCAGGAAAATAGAAAATATATGAAGGGTGAACTAAAATGGAATGTAAGCATAAACATAACCCATAAAAATTTATTTTCATCAATGATCAAAATATAAACATATGGTTATTTTGACATAATCAAAATGTATGATCATAACATAATATAAATCATACCCATTAAAAAAGGGTTTATTAAATGTGTGACAAGGGAAAATTCTTTTAAAAAGGAAATATACATAAGAATCAGTAATCATGATCTAGGTTATATTCATAATGATCATATAATAAAACTAAAAGAAAGAAAAATCATAAATAAATGGAGTTCATATCAAAGGACATTATCTTAATAGAACCACTATAAGATCACTAGTATATGGTATAAAATTACATGGAATTTAATATAATCAATTTGGAGTATGTTTTTATTTGGTTAACTCCATCATATATTAGGAGTTAATTAAATTCAGTGAAATTCACTTTAATTAAAAAATTCATTACTGGGTGACAAAATAAAATAAAATCAAATATAATAATAAATCACTTAAATATATGGTTTCACTCACCAATCCCCATCTCCTTAATAACTTCCAAGACATATATCATTCTAAAATTAATTTAATGCTTAAATATTTTATAATAATAAAAACCATTGTTAATTAATATCCTGATTTATCTATAGTAAATTAATTTGTTTAATGATATATTATTTTAAAAACTCATAATCCATCCAATTAAAGAATGATGGAGATATCATTAAAAAATATTACAAGTGGGGGTATAAGTATAGTAATGTGTAATTGTTGTTGTTGAATTGAAATATAATAAAATATATATTTAATTTTTTTGACGACATTATTATTTCAACATTTAAATTCAAAATTAAAAGATTAAAATATCTAGAATATTAGGAAAAAAATTTATATTAAAATAACCATGGAATAATATAATGTAACTTTCAAATCATATAATGAACATTATAGATGGATAATTTTTTCATGTTTTAAATGTTAAAAATAAGCATTCCTTTCATAATAGTTTAGAGAGAGTAAAAATTTACCCATGTAGAACAAATAAAAAAAATCTTTTAAAAATATTAAATATAGTATAAATAACTTGTAAAATAAATTATTAAAACAATTTGTTATTATAAAATTACATGAAAAAATAAAAAAAATCATGGATATTAAAGAAACATATTCTTGTCCAAAAAGTGGATAAAATATGAATATCATTTCAAAACAAGATTCTTGATAGTTGATTAATCAATAAAGGATGGAATAAAATTAAACAAGAAAATGATTTTCAGAAAAAGTGGATAATAACACATATAAAATTTATGAAAATATGTTCAAATGATCCATTCATATGAACACTGATCAAGGATATTCCTGAAACAAGATAACATTGGATAATTAAAAGGTAAACCATTTTCATAAACATTGGATCTTATGCCCTTGAAAAGAATGAAATAAAATAAAACATCAAAAATGATGAATATAAGAAGATCTAATATATAATTTTTTATAGGGATGTATATAAACGTTTTAATAGAATACTAGTGCATAAAGAATCATATTTTGCAAAGAAAAAATATTTAAAATGAAAAAACATTACAAAGAAAATATAATCAAATTGAGAATTAATTAATGAATTTATTTTGTAAAAAATTTTAATATAAGAAACCAATTTAGAAAAAATAAAAAAAAATCATTTCACACATAGAAATTTCTTAATAAAACAGATGAAGTTGAAGTATAACCCAATAAATGGAAATTTAGTTATGAAATTTTATACAACTTGGGTAAAATCCCAATCAAAAACCCTTCGATTAAGGAAAATTAACTGTAATATAAAATACCATGAGTTATGAAGTATTAATGATATAAAATTTAATATTTTATGATAATGAAATTATAAAATGAATTAATTTTGTAACATTAAAACATGACTCATCAAAGGGAAATTGAGATAAAATCTTTAACCTAGAGTCCACACATACAATGTATATCCTTTAACACCTAAAAAATCAAAATAAAGATATCATTTTACTTCATAATAACCAGTTAAATGTTTTATGTTTTATCCTTTAACAATTAATTTTAATTATTTTATTATATTTATAATTACATAATCTATTAAGTCTGTATTATGTTTTTTGGATATGTACTATTTGCAACATCAAAATGAATTCGGTATGCTGACCATGGTCAAAGGGATATTTTTTCTAACATCTCCTAAATACTAATAATAAAATAAATATAATATTTATATATTAATTATTCATTTTAAACAAACCAAGAAATATGGTTTTGGAAAATGAATTATGATACAATGTGGAGACGGTAGGCTTCACCAACGCTTAAAAAATAACCCCATTTAGAAAAGAGAATGAGGGAAATAAGGTAAGTATTAATTTATAATTAAATAATAATTATTATATTAGCAATATTTTATTATACATTAAAATACACACACATATATATCATCTATGTGATGTTGTTATGAAAATGAATCACATCATTTCATGGAGGTGAAAATCTACACATTTACACGCAAGGCATTATCATTTTTCAATAGATGTGGTGGTTATAAAATAGATTAAATAATATCTATAAAAAATTATATTTATTAAATAATATATTATATAAACATTAAATACATAATTATAAACATTAATGATAGATGTGATGGAAAATGAAATACATTTCTCATGGAGGTGGTAGTTCACATGTACCCATGAACATTGTTTTAGTTCCCCATTTGATATAAAAAGAGATTAAAATGGTATTTAAAATAGTCATGACTTAATTTTAGTATATATTATAGAAATATTTTATTATATAATCATTCTACAAGATGATTATAAGGTGTTATAAGATGATTTAAAACTGAAACATTTTGTCAGTAGCTTACCCACGTTTTTGAACCACCTCCTTTTTATTACACCTTAAGACCTATATGGTTGATATTAAGAAGAAATTTATGATATAGTGAATAATATTATAAATTAATTTTAGTACTAGTATTCACAATCATATACTCTTAATGTGTGGAGATGAGAGTAGATAGGGTTTCCTTTTATAAGCAATGGGATGGGAACTTTTGGAAGTAAATGAAATATTTTAATATAATATGTTTCAAACTCATTCCAAATGGTTCAAGAATATAATTTATTAGTATATATGGAGGTAAATATTTAAATATAACCATGGAATCAAATATTTAACTATTTAGATTTCATTTTAAAACATATCTTTTAGATTAACCCTTTTGTTAACTATTTTTAACCCTAACAATGAAAAACGAAATTTCATTATTAATTGGTTATAAAATTTCATAAATCTAACAAAGTTTCACATAATTTATAATGGAAGAAATTTTATACTATTTTTCATTATATTTTTTCTATTGTAAATTCATTATTATTATAATATAATTTAGAAAACAATATTTAATATAAAATAGTAGAAATTCCATTTTAAAAAATATTCAAAAATTCTTACTTTCAATCTAAGTAAAAAATATTTAATTAAAATATAATCAATTAACCCTTCTATAGAAAATTATTATTAACTGTAAAAACATTATGAAACTATATTTCATTAAAAAAATATAACAATTGATTCCTTTAAAATCGTTTACTTTAATAGTATACCACTTGTACACCCACCATGATATCACTGTATAATCATTTAAGAATAATATATATTTAAAAAATCATAAATAAATTTAAATAAGTAAACTAATTTCATGATTTTAAGAATGAAAATTAATATTAATCCAGAACTTATTTTTATCCCTATGTGAACATATAAGTTCAATTAAAATACTAGAGAGTGATAATTTGTATTTTTTTTACTTAAAATAATATAAATTCTATTTCTAAAGATAAAAGGAATTAAATATACCTTAAATATAATATTGGATTATTATAGTCAAACACCACTCATAAAATATATTATATTCATATTTTTGGATATTTTTTGGTGTTGTCACAATATTTTTAAACTTAATTACTTGATTTTACCTTACTGATGTGAGAAATATTTACCACAGTTACTATACACAGTGAAAAAAATAATGGGATCCTTTAAAAAAAATTAAAAATAATAAATCATAATATTGAATATATATTTAAATATTAAATTTATAGAATTAAAAGCATATAATTTATGATAAAAAAAATATATTTTGTTCCAAAAAAATGTGTTTTATGAAAAAACAATTATCCTATTCAAAAACATTTATTATGATGATTAAAATGTAATTAAATATATAATATGAAATTTCGTAGTTATTATTATTATAATTTTAAATAAAATTCAAATCAAAATCATACATTTGAATCAAAAGAAATGTAAATTTTAAAAAATCGGTATTTTTTAATATTCACAAGAAAATAAATCTCTTTAGAAAAATCATATACAGTCATCATAACATTATTTTTATATTATTATATAAACAATTATATTATTTTGATCAATTAATATTTTTAAATGTTCTAGAAATTAAATATATAATTCCTTAACAAAAATAAATAAATATAATTTTTGATGAAAATGTTTTTTGAATCATAAAACGACATTACTAATAATTAAGGATATATATATTATGCATTAAACAATAAATTTTCATTATATACAACCAGTATACAAAATTTTCATATTTTTTTATCAATATTCACACCGAATAATTTAATTGCTATGTTATAACAATATCATTTAAATAATAACATTTTTATAGAATATCCCAATTTTGTTAATACTCAGAGTTTTGATTTAATCAACATATTGGGAATAATATTATATTAAAAACTAAAGATGTCACATTATCCCTATTTTAATAAATTGAATCCTCAAAATTTGAAATGGAGTGTAGTAATCAAGTGTTTGAAATTTTAAAATACATTTATTGAATGCCAACCCCATAAACAAGTTTAATAAAACTTCATCATGAAATGTTGGAATGTAAAAGAAAATAGTAATGTACAATAAAACATAACATGGTTCCAAATAGGATAACCTTAGTGGGAAGTAAAAATATAGACATGGGGGACTGATTATTGTCCAACTAATTAGTTGGAGTGTAAATGAACATTAATTATATGAATTCAATTAGTCATGAGAAATTCATTGAGAAAAAAACCATAAACCACAATGGTTTTAAAAATACAATCAGATCATTATAAAATAAGGTAGTGGGATAAGAATTTTATTTAAGAACCTTTTCCAGTGTTTTTGAATTTAAATAATATATAGACTATGAATATAATAAAATTATGTAACTTGAAAAGTATAATTCATCCATTAGTAAATTTCTGTCACATTCTCATATATAACTCCAAACAATGACTATAAAAGAATAATTATTCATACCCAAATCACACACATCACATTTTAATTGATCAAAAATAATAATAAAAGGATATTCCACCCATTTAGATACAAATCCTAAAACGGTTATTACAGGGTAAGATAATAATAAAAAATTATTATCCTTTATATAATGAATTAATACAATAAATGAAAAACATTATACAATAACAAGAAAGGTTGCACTAAGATATTTCAATAAATAACCCTACACACCAAATAACCTCTAGATTAATGATATTTTTATCCTCATTGGATATATCTAACTTTAAACATAAATTCCAAAAAATATATTTTTATTCATCTAAAATAATGATTCAAATTAAACGAAAGGGTTATATATATCTCATCTAAATAAATCATCACTAAAATTATCATTTATTACCCCAAAATTAGATCCCATAAAACCAAAAAATGGTTTTCTTATAATTGTTTCTTATGATGAACCATTGAAATAATAACTAATGATGTAATCAATAACTCTGAAGTTAACCTTACATGAAATCATTTTTATCTATAAAGTTTTTTAAACCCTACATTGACACCAATGATAATATCCGTCAAATTAAAGTTAAGGGTATAATGCCTAAAATATTTTATTACCATTTCTGGATATGATAAAAATAATTATGCACTAGTTTCAATAATAAAACACATTAAAATTCAAATGGAAATATTTTATCAGTTTTATAAAAAATGACATTTTTTGTATAATAATTTATAGAATTAGAAAAAGGTCATACATAATAATACCCTTGTATTTATGGGGTAAATTTTCCAGCATACCCAACCTTTATTATTCCAAAATAATTTCTCCAAACCTCTAATAAATTTTTTCCCACATGAATCCTTTTAAAAAACAATTAATTTAACATCAACCTTCAAAAACTATAAAAAAAAAACTTATGTATTTGAGCTTAATAACTCAGTAATGGTAAACATAAGCATTAAAAATTAAATGTCATTAGTGGGAATAATATGTTCATAAGGGTATGATGATATAATAAAAGTTCATTTCGATAATATTATATAATTCATACTCACAAAAACATGGGTCATTAGATATGTGTCAAGGAATAAACCTATAACATAGACAATACTCATAAGAATAAAAAATCATGAATCATGTTATGTTAATCATTATAAGGGGAATCAATAAAAACCCAAATAGACATAAAAAACCTATTGTTATATTGGAACATTATATTTATATGAGTAATAAAATATCCATTATACATGTGTTAAACTTACATATTTAATAACCTACATCTCTTACGATTAACCCGTTAACTGATCAACTCCATCATCTCTTTGGAGCTACTAATATTCAATCAAAATTTTCATCATTATCCAATTCATTGAAAAACTATTAAAGAACCACCTGAATTATAATAATTAAAGTCTCTTATTGTTTTGTTTTTACTCTAATATATCTATGTAATATATAGTTTAAAAGTACCATATAAAGATAAATATAATTTAATTATTAATCATTTCAACATAACTATAACCATTGTTCATTATCGGTTTTACTTACACATGGAAAAGAAATGGGTCACATGAAAATATATTTAATATCATCCTAATACATCCATTGAAAGAATAATGATGGTATCAATACAACATATTCTCAGTGGATCATATATAATGTAAAGGTTTGTTGTAATTTATGAACCCAAATACCCTAAAATTATCATTATAATACTCTTGAGGAAAATACTCTTTGTAAATTAAAAATATCTCTAGAAAACATAAAAATTATATAATATAATGGATTTTTTTTGAAAAAATTATTTAAATATTTATATAAATATTAAAATCATATAATAGTCATGATTGTGGGAAAAATATTTCATGTTATAATCATTAAAAATTAATATTCTTTTCAATCATTTATAATGAGAGTCAAAAGTGACCTACGTTGAATGAATCAATAAATTTACATTTTTTTCATTATAAAATAAGGAAAAATATAATGTAAAATGATGATTATAAATGATATATGTCTAGAGAAGTAAATTAATGATATTATTCTAGAAAGCATGGATATGAATGAAAAACTTTCCTAGTCTAAAAGATGATTGATGATTAATATCACTTGAAAAAACACGTCATTATTGTTTAATAAATAATGGAGGAAATGTAAGATAACCATGAAAAACACATTTATAACAATTATATAATTAAAGATATGTTTTTCAAGAAACATTATTGAATATGATCCCTCTTAAAGTAACATTAAACATAGATAATCCTCAAATAAGAAAATATTTTATCATAAAAATACTTACTATTTTGTTATCATTTGGAACATAAACCCATGACATAAATGAATAATAAAGAAAATTAATATTATAATATGCTTTATATATCATTTCATGGGTTATTATATTTACCTCCTAAAATAATATAGGTGTATAAAAAAATATATCCCAAAGAATTGTTTTTTGAAAAGAATAATTTCTACAAATATCATATCATAGAAATGATAAATAATAAATGGAGATATTATTTTAACTAAATTAAAATTAAATCAATAGGAAATATTACATAAATAAATGATTTTTTTTCAACAATAATATTTACATAATATAACCAATGATAAAGAACTATAATAAAATGAATGGAAATCATATTGAGAAATCTATTACCGCATTGGTAACATCCCAATGAAAACTTATTAGATTAAGTAACATTAATTGAAACATTAAATATAATAAATTATGATTTATTCATTATATTAAATGTAGAAGGATAGAATATACCACATATAAAAAAATTAAGTGTACAATTTTATAACATACCGTAATAGAGGGAAATTGAGCGGAAATATATTACCTTGAGTTTGTAATTTCTATGAATGTACTTCAACAACAATAAAAAACTAATACTTATTTTTTTAATTAATGTAAAAAATTTCATGGTTTAATCCTTTATCTATAATCTAGTAATTTCATTTATTTTAATGACATTCTTATTTTCTTTAATTTTGTATGTTTTCATCATATTTTTTGTGGATTCTCGGTTCAAAACATCAAAATGACATTGTTATGTTGACCAAGATCAATGGTATATTTTTTCCATAACTTTCTTCATAATAATAATGGAATAATAATAATTTTTATATATTAATTATCCTTTTAATACCCACTAGGAACTATGTTTATAGATTATAAATTTCCTCACAATGATGGCAATGGTATGTCGAAATTACTCACTAGTCCCATTTTCACATCACAATGAGCATGGTGTAAATATAAAAAATATTATTTTATAATTATATAATTAAAATTATATGAGATATATAATATTACAACTTTTTATACACAAATATATAATATCCATGTGACACAGTGATAAAAAATTAATCTTATTTTTTTGTGACGGTGTTATTCCACATTTAATAAATAATATAATTACAATTTTATAATAGATGAAAAAATATGTAATTTTATGAAATAATATCACTAAATAATGTTAATAATTTCATTAATATTTCATATAAACATTAAATCAATAATTATAACCACCCAATGGAGGCTACAATCTATAATGAAAGATGTCACTCTATTGATGTGATTGTATGTATGTACTCAACAATGATGGTTTGATTCCCCATTTGACAGAAAAAGAGATTGAAAAGGGTTGTACCATAGAAAAAATATATGTACATATGATATTTAAATGTTATTATATAATCCTGGATCAAGAATATTTGAAGTAGGTATAATATTAAGAAGAACTGAAACATTTGGTTTAAATATATACCTCAACTTCAGACATCCTTCATTATGTAAAAACTTAATATCTTAAAGATTTTTATTTTTCCCAAAATAACACCTCTACGAAATGGGGAAGAATTATTTTAGTTAATTTTTTCTTTTATTGGATGAAAAAAATGTATCATGAAGTGTGTAGATGATATGTGAGTGAGGGTATTTTTATAAGTGAGTAGAGAGGCGCCTTTTGGAAATACATGAAACATTATAAAATAATAGATGTCTAACTCATGTAAAATGGTTCCAAAATGACATGTAAAAGAATATAAGGAGTATATAGTCATAATATAATAATCCAATAAAATCATAAGATATTTAGATATCAAATTAACGAATATTTTTGGACCAACACTTTTATTAACCATTCTAACCATAACTGCGGTATAATCCTTTTCAATATTTAATTGCTATAAATTTACTCACAATTTAAATATTTGATCATATATTTAAAAAAGATTTAATTTATTACCATTATCAACTAAATTATCATTTTTTAATGATTTTAATATTTTTAAATGGTTTAATAAAAATATATTTAACAAAAAATACTATTAAGATCAGATTACTAATTTTTCACATAATTTAATTTTTAAAATAAAAAATGCCATGAAAAGTAGAATATAATATATTATTCTAAAAATTAGTCATTATAATAAGAATGGCCCAGTCATAGGTAAGAACACTAACAATTTATTACGATAAAATAAAATTAACACAAGTATGGGGATAACTCCATTCCCACATCCAACATAAGTCAAACTAAAGATAATAAGAAGAAGAGTCATTATCAAAACTATGTTCATCAGTTTCCCATTAAGATGGACAAATACCTAGATTTATGTTCCTGGAAAATTTGATATCCATCTCCCTTGGCACTACAGATCATGTGATAACATTATTTGGTGTATTAGTTTAATCTTTTCTCAGTTTCATTTTCCAGGGGTTAGAGATCATATCATCACCTTTTGTAAAAATTTCATTAAATGAATCTTCTCTTGCCTTTTGGCCTTGAAAATATAAATGCCCATTTCATGGATCTCATCCCTCAAATCTTACACTGGCATCATCAGATCTTCCTTCTACACAAAACCATTCCCCATGAATTGTGGCTGGGCATTCATATCCTCCATCACCAATCCTTGAGATGAAAATCATTAACCCTCATAAACTTTGGCATTCAATTTTTTGATAGATCAAGTTTCCATCGGAAGTGGTAAGTATGAATAATCCATGATCCCTTTCTCAATTCCTTATTTATTATGCTTCTTCCTTAGACTCAAAATCTTGCTTCCATGCAAGTCATCATCAGCTTCGACTGACGTCCAACTGGAAGAATCAACAGGATAATCATGATAATTCAATGGCCAAACCCATCTTGTTCCAAATCCAATTTTTCATTCACCAATCCAACAAAATGATTACCAAGATCAATATTGGGAGCATACTTCTCAGTATTTTGATGCATCCTAATTTATATCATCACACAATCTCCACTTTCTTCAATTGCGCCACCTACCTACATTTTTATTATAGGAAAATTCCTCACTTTTTCATTGGTCCCTGCAGGTTCAATGAGTTGCTGCATAATGGCCACCAATTCTCTTGTATTGTGCATGCCTACATCCTGTTTCATCCTATGAAACACCTCATCCACCCTCAAGTTCAAGGACTCATCCACTACCTTCATTGGGGTGCCTTGTAATACATTTCACTAACAGGACAAGACTTTTTCAGCTTCCCAGTGATCAAGTCATATTTTCCTCTTTTGGGAATTCAAGGCCACCATGACATGTCCATCCAAAAAATACATATCGAACAACCCTTATAACTCAATACATTTCATTCTGTTTCAAAATTTGGAAACACCAAGAGTAGTAATAAACCCGCCATTTAAATAAAAAAATATTATTATATCTAATCTCTTCACTCACAACAATGATGAAATATTTATCTGGTGATCATGATAAATCCACTTCAAGACAAATTCTTTGTGAAAGAAGATAACAAACAGTCCCAGTTCAAATGTATGAGAAAATGTAACATCCAACCCAATTACCATGAATAAAAATGATATAATGATTCCAAAATTGTAGTGGTAGTTCTAAAAATCTTACCCAAATTTCACTGGTCGGAGAATTTCATTTCATGTGATTGTCATAGGTCTATCAGAAGATAAAAAAATAAAATCTATCACAGGATAATCGAGCCAAAGACCATTGTAGTATGATGTATTCTTATGAATAAAATATAATCATAATGTGCCTTGAGACATTGAGACCCATATTGGTGTGCTCTAGTAGATTCTAGGAATTGAAGGTGAAATGATCAAATAGATCCACGATCAGACTTTATTGCTTGAATCGTGCTATTAAAGTCATGTTCAGCAAAGAGGAAGCATCAGTGAACTCTTTTTCTGTGAGTGAGATCTGTATAATCCCATGAAAGATCTCCAAAATATTGGGTTAGAGAGACATTTTGGGAATGAGGGAATAACATCAGGGTAGAGAAGGGAAGGAATCAATGAGTGGAAAAGGGTGATGAAGATCCCCCCACCGCCAAGGGAGGATAGATCTATTCGGAGACCCTGGATACCTAAGTTGGTGATCACCATACACGAACCGTAGCTCCCATCACTGCCAATAAATCATTATAATTAAATAAATATTTAATATTAATCATTATTTCATTCAAAAATAATTAATTATGATTGTTTTAAACTCATATAAAAAAATATTCAGCTCTTGCCATAAGCACAATGCTAGCGTTGTAAAAGTGTTTAATTAAATTACAAAATAAATAAATATCGGAAATAAATTACAATCCTGAAAATAATTTCATTATTCTACACATAATATTTTATATTAATTTGCAACATATTTTTAGAACTATGTGAACATGTAAAATAAATTTAGAAGCATGTGTTTGAAATTTTGTTTTTTTCGTTACTTATAATAATATAAGTTATTTTTAAATAAAAATGGATCGAAACATATTTATCTTAGAATATTGGATGAAAATTTTATATCTCAATGCATAAAATAAATTAATGGAAACCATTAGGATAATTGTTTATATTTCTTTTATTATTATATCATTAATTATGCGATTTACCCTTACCAATATGGCACATATTTTCAACAATTACTATTCATAATGACAAAAAATGGACATATTCATTAAATTCAAATCTAATTATTGAAAATATGGTATGTATTTTCAAATATTCAATTTCTAAAATTAAAAGAAATTAATTTATGATAAAATCCCCAAATATAGTAAAAAAATACTTTCTTAAAAATGCATCATACACAAAAAAATGAGTTTCTACCAAAATATGGTATAATAATATTTATAATATAATTAATTATATAATTTATAATAAAATAACAATTATGCTGCTTAGAGAAACAACCTAATTAATAATGATATTTTTTAAATAAATGAATTGAAAATTCAACAAAAATCATTCTTGTTCTTCATCAACTGAAATATTTATCATTTCCAAAAAATATAAAATTGTCACCCGATGTTTTTTAGATGTTTTTTTAAATTAAATAAATTTTAAATTTGTTAATAATATTTAAAAAATAATAATTATAATATTACTAATCAAAAGGATGTAAGTTGTTTTTAAAGGGAAATTATTATTAAATAAAAAAAATTTACAAAAAATTGAGTAATTATTGATTATAAATTAATAAATTGTTTTTAATTAGATATAACCAGTATTCATTATTTTAATAATATATTTATATATATTCCAAGCCATAAATTTAATATAAATGTTATAACGGTCATATTTAAATAATAATTTTCTAAAGTATATTTAAATTCACTTAAAGATCAATGTTGTGTGTTAAGAAAACTATAGAGTATAATATTATTTCCAAAAAATGGGGTTTTCATTCTTATCATGGAAGGATACAAGAAATATGCCATTGTTATTAAATTATTATTTTTTGTACTAGGATATTATAAAATTTTTTAAATGATTTCTTATAAATTTCAACTACATTGACTTCACTTTCTAGGAAATGGGTAAAATTCATATGGGATAATATGTGTTAGTATTACATTGATGAATTGAAACAATTCTTGACCTCACCACCTATTTTTATTTTTATAGAAGTAGAAAAGTATGTTTTTGTTTATGATCAAATTATCATTTGGGATTTGTTATTTATCATGAAAATCATGTAGTGGTGTACATGTCTTATCAGTATCAGCTACATGAGGAGAAATATCCAACACATTTATTAAAATATACTGTAGTTATGTTTTCTCTCAAGTGATGGTGAAATTACCTATTTGGGGAAATTTTAACTAATTATTATGACCATAATATTTTATTTTACATATTTTCATAGAAAGAAATGAGCCTTATGATAACAGGATGATTGGAGTATCTTTAATCCATAAATAAAAACATTTATTATATCATTGGAAATGAGAATATTTTTTTAGATGATTATAGTCGGGAATTTAAATCTCCCGAAGAATTTTTTTTAATAATGAATTTAATATGAATGTAACTTTTTTTGATGTAGCTAGATGTAATAAAAGAAGAAACTGAGGTTATTTTGGCTAGTTAAAATTGAAATCATATGTTATCAAGTTTATTAATCTAGGGAAGTTGCACAACAACGAGTGTTGTAGAATTAATAACTATTTATATGGTGGATACACCATTGTTGAGTGGTCTTTAATCTTGAAAGGCCTTCCCCATTTTAGAAACTAAGGTTTTCATTCCATCATTGGGGTAAAAGGATGTGATGGAATGTTTTCACTGTTCATAGAGGGAAGTTATTCCAATTATAATGAATATATTCAATAAAAATAAGTGTTAGTATTCTGACCAGGTTTGAAATGTGACAATGGTGATTTTGTGCCTTGTTTGTATAATTTTCATTTGATTATGTCCAATATCAATAATATATATAATTTACATCAATATATCCTATTATCTTTCTAGAAATGGAATGTGGTTTCCTAGGGATTCATTTTCAGGTCACTATAAACTCCCTGAGTGAAGAATGATATATGGTATTGACTGATCCACAAACCAAGTTGGACCATTTTATTCTAATTCCAGGTACCTTCAAGGTTAAACCTTTATGAAATATTTTTCTTTAGAATATTTTTATGTTTCATTGAGTGTCATATTAAATTATTTCAAATAGGTACCCTTGGTTTACCTCACTGTTTCCGAAAGGGATCCACAATGAGAAACATTATCAAGTAAAATTTAGTGTGTCTTTCTATCATTAGATATATGGATCCCTAGAGCAAAAAATTTATATTTCATAGGATTTAATATATGCTTGTGCCATAGACATTAGAGACCCTTGAGATAGTTTTTCGGGATTTGTTGAGTTATATCATAATAACATCTTCCATGAATCCATTAGAAAATATCTATCTGTGGAATTTTATATTCTTCCATGTAAATAAACTCTTTGTTAGTATATGGTGGGATAAATATCCCTTTTGGGACATAAAATTATTTAGGATACATTATTGGTTATTCCTAATATTTACCAATGATTTGTGTCAACTCAATATCAGAATAAATTCTATATGGATTATCGACACCATCCAATGAATTTCTTAACTTGTCATAAGTTATTATAGAATGTTTCTCGATAGTTGAATAAATATATTATTGAAATGAAAGTGAAATTAAATTAATTGAATTTGGGACCTTTTAATATCACATAGTTGATTGGAATGTTTTATTATTATCATGATTTACTATAGAAGTTGACTTCTATAAATAAAATTCCTCGTATCTTACCTTAAGAAGTAATTCCTCGATTCTCCTTCTATTATAATCTCCAATGAACCTATTTTTATATGTGATTTGTTAGTGAAAAATAACTAGTTTATGTTTTTGATTATGAATAAAATATTATATAATTTATGTTTATTCTATTTGTTTAAGTGGTGTGGAATCACATAAGTGATTTTCAGAAGAAGTGGGAAAGATAATAATTGATAAGGGAGTGATAACTTCATATTATGTCCATTAATATTCTTATTATTTATTTTTTGGGGATAAAAAATGAATTTTGGGAGATAATTTTCATATCCCAAAGTCACTTTCATGAACTTAAATAATTTTTCCAAACTATATTTTGCTTTGAAATGTTTATGGGGTTCTCTAGGTTATTTTTATAGTTCTTTTAGAGTTTTCATGGAACGTACATGGTTAACACATAGTTAGGGATGACCATGATGAGTTGTAAGGAAAATTTGTGAGTTAATTTGGTTTTGAATAGTGATTTTTAACATAGTTGGAACAAAATTATTCACAAATTATTTCCAAAATATGTGACTAACTATAATTTTCATAAAATGGTGCAGTCCTTAATAAATAATGTGTCCAAACCATTTGACATGAATTATTTACTCCAAAAACCTTTTCTAAACCCAAAAACTCATTTGGTGATATCATTATTCATTTTAAGATATTTTACCTCAACTCAAGTAGTTTTAATTAGATATTTTAGTGTTTATATCCCTTTTGAAGAGTGATTTTGAAGGTTTATAGGGTTTTGGATATAACAAACTGATGTTAAGAGAACTTTCATCATTATTGTTCTCAGTATATTAGGATATCCACTTTTTTTCTTAGATGGAATCATATATCATTTGTTTTATGTACAAATATATTGGTTGTGTTAGGATATAGGGGGTTTTATTACATATCCATCATGAAATAGGAATATAGAGACAAAATGTTCATTGCAATTTGAGTGTTCCTTTCAGAATTATATTGGTAAAAGGTTCCTAATGTATTTTTTATATTAGTATAATTTAATATAGGTTTCTTAAAATGTGATTCAGAATTTAGGGCTCCCTTTTTCTCTTGAAGAACAACCTTGCCTCTTTGTTTTTGGATTCCATTATTTTGGAAATATATATTATTTTAGAGGATGATTTCCTGAAATTGTGTTATTAATAAAAAATTCATAGATTCTCATTTTTAAAAGGGTTTATTTAAATTTATTAATAGAATAATTTATTGAAGATAAAATTTGGTAGGTTGGATTTATTTTCTAAAATAAATATGCCGTTATTTATTTAAAATGGAAGTCGATTCTAATGAATGTTTTGGTGTAAAATTAGGCCATTTGATTCTTTTCATGTGAAACTCCACTGGAATGACTTATTCATTGATTATTGTATCTTATATATGTACAAAGATAATGAAATTAAAATACTATATTATTTTGGAAATAAACCATGGGAATTTGGGTTACATAGTTGGGTGATGGACATAGACATGAAATCTATTATAGATTTCAGATAACTATAATTTATTTACACCATAACTCTAAATAAACAATTAAATGATTGGGGACTACTTATTGGTTGTTTCCTCATCTCAAGGTCCATGTTCTAAGAGTATGTGTGAACCCAATCATTTGATCATTGAAATGTGAGGAGCCCATTTTACCCAGTCTAAAACTATCCTTGGGCTAGTTTTCATGGTTCTCCTTTGGGATTGGATGATTATAAATTCACTAAAAAGTTCTTAATTTTTTGATTCATTAGTAATGTTATTTTTTATTCATTATTTTCTAGATATAGTAAAAAGGGCGTATTTCAATGTTTTTTTGAAAGATATGTAATTATATATTCCATTCCAATTCATTCTTAAGTTGTCTATAATTGGGTTATATTATAAATATTGGTCCTAGAATACTTGGTGGGAACCTAATGGGATTAATTTTATCAAAACCATAGACATTCCATTTTGTGTTTGTGGATCATATTTTATTGGATGTATGTGATTTTAATTCACCACATGGAGTCAGTTGGTATTCATGTTTTGAATGTGTTTATGTTTAAGGGTGACATGGTGGGAGAATGAACAACATCTG
The DNA here is from genome assembly GCA_963277665.1 of Viscum album. Classification (NCBI taxonomy): domain Eukaryota; kingdom Viridiplantae; phylum Streptophyta; class Magnoliopsida; order Santalales; family Viscaceae; genus Viscum; species Viscum album. The sequence continues at coordinate 880,222,415 of OY728120.1, read as the reverse complement.
AAATGGGGTTGGTATATATTTTATCTTATGTTCTTTTATTTATCAATTTGTATTGGCACTTGAATATCCTTTTACCCTTGTAATTCAATGGTATAATTTTTTTTGATGTTATGTATTTCTTAAATATTTAATGCTATTTTTCTTTTTTCAGTTAAATGATGGAATTTTCCCCATAGGTTTGTTCATGATTCCCAGACACATAATTCCAACACATGGTTATTGGGAAAACCCTTACAAAATTTACATGGGATAGCTCATGTTTCTAGTTTAAGGATGACTTGGGATGAATATTGAGACCAGCATATAATAGTTTATCATTATGATTCACCAAAGTGAATTATTATTCCTAATCCATGAAGTAGTCTATATTCTATTACAAATAATATACTCTGAATCCCATGTATCCTTTCGGGTACTTCCATGCAACCACTTCACCCATGTGAGATAAATTTACTTCCCCAAAATATCCTTATCTCATTGATCCATTACGCAAATTAGTTACTCCCAAAATGATGTATCCAACTCTAACTCGATCTTTTTTACATTAATCTTGTGAGAAGGGATGTGATGGTATATTCAATGATAAATTATAGAGATTAAATAATACATAAAAATATATATCTAGGGAATATATCATTGATATTAAATGTTTTTGATAATATTGAAAAATTTCAATGGCTCAAAAAACAGAGATTCTGGATTCATATAACTCAGGATATGATGTTGTAAAATCAAAGAAATCTTGAGAAAGTATACTGATCCATCCACCTCTATTGTGTGTACAATGGAATCAATGATTGTAAAATGATATTTCCCAGTATTAATTATTAAATAACTATGTATTAATCAAATAAAAATTATTTTGCATCACTTTTATGAAAATCAACTAGATTATCATTAAATCATTTATCAATGAAAATCATAAAGGTGATCTGAACATTTTTCTATAAAATGCACAAATAGGAACTTTCCAAATCAATGAATGATTACTATAATCATTTCTAATACTAGAATGTGATACAATCCATAAAAATCATGGATAGATTCCCATATTGTCTTCTATATGACTTGGATTATATGTTCAAGCTTCTTCTTGGTCTGAGAATAGTAGTTATTTCTCAAGTGAAACTATGTATCAAGTGTCTCATATGTCCCCTTATTAATGTGTGATATTAAATTTACACCAATATAAATATTGAAACACCTATGTATTCTATGAATGTATATAATCATAGTTACAAATACCCATTCCATCCCAGTGATGTAATATTTCTTCTATATCGATGGAAAATGTGTCAAGTTTGTTAATAATTAAATGATTACTAATAAATCATTACTACAAATATATAAAATCATAAATCCATTCTTTAATTCAATGATCAATTCGTCCCACATAAACATTGTAAAGGATAATGAATGAATAAGATATATTGTTTTCTTATGATCATTCATCACATTATTTTATGTGAAACAATATGAAATAAATCATTCTATGTCATTAATAATAATTATCCACTAACAATATCATTAGATGTAATAATAATTCCTGAAAAAATCAGGTTAAAAATCTTATCTAGGGACATGTGAATAACATATATATTCAATGATGTGATCCTATGATATGAATTTAAATTAATATATATATATATTAACTTTTAAGGTTGAGATAAACTCACATCAAAAGAAATTGTTCTTTGAGAACATATAAGGTCTCTTGTTCCTTATTTTTACTATTTATTAATTTATTACATCGATTTAAAATTTAAAACAGAAAGAAATTTATTTAAATTTTCCTTAGACTCAAATATTTGTGAAACTTTGTAACTCATTTCAAGAATGATTCAATTTGTTAAATGATCAAACTATGAACATGAGGTATTCAAGGATCTAATTATGGATTTAATGTAATAGCCAAAACAATTAATACCATATTCTTTATTTTTGTTCCTAATTGTATTATCTAATGAATTAAAATACTTAATAATAATGTGCCTTATTTAAAAAATTACCCATTACATACAATGATTTAATAATATATCATAGAGGTTGAAGATATATTTCTAAATACTTATGTCCCACACACTTCTTAAATGTTCTTAGTTTCATTTTTAAATGAACAAACACATGAATATGTTTAAGAAAATGAGTTTACATAACCATTGAGTCTCATATCTATGATTTTTATATATCATCAATTCCTAATAAGTATCCTTTATTTTCATTAGTATAATTAATGATTTTGATTTCCTTATAGGGGGAAAAATAAGAATACCCGACCATAAAAGAGAATATAGTGGTAGTGTTTGAAAATGAGACCACCCAAGAGGTAGTGAAAAAGTAATGTAACTCCCCGACCCTAGTTACCCAGAGTCGGTGCATTATTACATAACATTGGCATGATCACAAAAGATCATGTATCCAAATACCGATTAGTTTAGTAGCCTTGGAAACACTAGATACATTTATAAGTCTTACATTACCTCATAAAGTGGAAAACTACAACAAAATAGTCTCCATAGTCCACACTCATATCCCCTCAGAATATCCCAATAGGTCTGTCATGAAATACATATTCACATCCTAGAAAAAATAAAACACAGAAAGGGGTGAGCTCAGATGCTTAGTAAGGATAATAATATATTGGAAACTTTCATAAATAAGAATAAACATTTAAGGCAATTTATAATTAAAACAAAAGACTTTTAAACTTGAAATATAGCATAATATGGAAAAAATAAAATGAAATAATTCCATTTACTTATTCGTATAGATATTCTTATAGTCGAATAATCACATGCAATATCAATAACCACTTTCATAATTATGGAATGTAGAATACCAGACTGTCATAACCACATAGTCAAGGCCTTGTTCCAAGACTAGAAATAAGAAATTTTCAAGGCCTTGTTCCAAGAAACTAGTTTTTATCATGAGACCTAACGATGCATTGAGGAGCTATAGCGGGCTTCACCCATCCCTTACTAAGTCCAGTGCATTTCTCATATTAACAGGTTTAAACATAACATAAACATTCGTATTAAAAATAGCATACGAAATGTTAATTCTTTCTCCATAAGCCATGAATGGTATAAAAATAACAGATCCATAGTCAAACATATCACAAAACCTTCAATACAATATGTAAGTTTTGTATCATAATAAATCAACTTAAAATATTCTTAAAATCCATCAACGAATGTTGACATGGATGAAATCAAAACTATTTGAGAGAAATATATCTTTTTTGAAATCATTTAAAAGTATCATAATTATTTAAGAAAACATATACTTTAAAAATATTCTTATAATCTTGTAAGGGAAGCTTCGACGGTTTAATAATGGTGGAAAATAGCCGCACCCATCGTATAAGTAAAAAAAATACAATCTTACCATAATTTTGTCAAAAGGTTAAAAAAGACCTTGTTTGGAAAACGATGGAAATATTACTTTATAAACATCTTATAAAAGTCAAAAAGGGTATAAATTACATTAAACCATTTCCTATAAATAGTATTAAGGTTTTGAATTACATTTTTAAGAAACATGGAAGTGGATGATAAAGAGGTCCCAGTAGATAATTGCATATAATCAATCTCGGAAGAGATTGTGAAATAAACCCTTACCTTACAAATTTACTTGGTAGAGGGTAGGTTAATATCCTATATAATGGTAAAATAATTGTTGTTAAATTATATAAGAATCATATACATTAATATGATATCAAATATGATATTTTAACATTGCTTTGTTAATAATATCTTAGTATTATTGTCGTTTCGAGAGTTAACTGATTAATTTTCCTTTAAATTATTTGTTATGTGAGTCAAATTTGTTATGTATGGGATGTATCTTATTAATATGCAGAATTATATCATTTATTTAAACATTATTTTTAATCATCTAATGAAAATTATTCTTTAATGGATACGATGGGGAATGAATCTCATTGCGTTCGTGGAGACGGTAATCCGTACATACGCACAAGTGACAATATCATTAATTTGATATTAAAATAATATATAAATTGATGTTATATCATATATAAAGAATCATTATAATGTTATATTTATCATTTACATCAATTACACATCATTATTATACCCATCCAAATAATAATGTATTGAATAAAAATTACACCACAACGTGGAGACGGTAGGCCTTACGTACACACGTATGGTGTCATGTCATTCAAAGGATGGATAAAATAATGAATATGGTTTTACCATATTTATAATAACATCAATGTATATATAATATACTGGATTTATTATTTTATAATGGAAACAACAAAGAAAAAGGAAGTGGAAGAAGAAAGGAACTTGAAAGAGGGTGGTGAAATTATTACCTCTTCTTTGGGTTCTTCCTTTTGATTTGATCAAAAGGGATATATAGGTTGGATTTATGAATAAAATAATGACACTATGATGAATTGAGGACTAGTTGAGATGGTATTTTGGCAGAGGATGGCCAAGCTGAAAGGCTTGGAAGGTGTGAATTTAAAGGAAGGGGGAGTACCCTTTTATAATAGGGGTGAGGGGAACCTTAGGAAAATCTAGAAATAATATTTTATAATAAAATAATATTTTCTTTATAATGGCTAAAATGTGTATTATTTAAAGTATAAGGTGTGGATGAGTCGAAAACCACTCAACCAATAGGTTTTAGATAGGTATGGGTCACTATATTAACGTTAACTTTTATATTTAACTCTTAGTTAAACAGTTTGACATTTACAATGTCTCTTTGTATTTTTATATTATATAATTAATAAACTTACTATATACTTCCAATAGAAGAACAAGTGATTCATTAACGATGCACCTTTTATTATATAAGTCCTTTGGCTGAACCATATGTTTTTAGTAATAGAATATCAATTAATAATATAATATTTGTCTTAAAAACTCTTTTATGTCCATTTTGACACTATTTAATAATTGATTTTTTTAAAGTCTTAAAAACATTCTTAATTCGAAAAAAATTCATTTCAGCAGTCCTAACATGTTTTAGGAACCTATAAAATTCTTGGGTGTCATCAAAACTTTCAAATTATTTTTATTTTAACATTTATAATACTAATAATTTTATTCTTTCATTAATAATGAAAATACTGCATCATTGTTGTGTCATAAATAAATTTAATTATTCAATGTCTAAAAATTATAAATAAAAACCCATAATTTAAGATATCCTTTTATATTTATAATGAATATTTATAGTCGAAAAGATAACATATATAACTCTATGTCAAAATTGATTTTCTAAAAGATATATGCTTATGTCATTTTTGTATTTACTTTAACATAATTAATATAAAGTGTCATTATCACTTACAAGTGGCTCCATGGGGTCCCAAAATCGACACCAAGATTCCGTTGGTTGGAAATGTATCATCATATAGGGTTAGGACACATTTTATGGTAATTTAATATTATTATAATATTATTTTTTAACCCTTATTTATCAGATTTACCCTTTAACCATGGTAAATAAAATATTTACCGAAGTAATTATTCAAAATATATAGAAATTAAAGTTATGTAATTACAAAATTTAGACATCCTTATTATAAATATAGAATCCATTTTTCTAAATTCAAAACACATAAGTGTCAGAAATTAATTTAAAATTAATTACCGTTCTCAAAACAAAAAGCGTGTTTTTAAGAAATAATAATTACCAAAATATTGACACTTGCTTATGTCCATTTTAAGTGTGAAATTATGTCCAATGAACAACATTGGATTAAATGGAAAAAAATAATCTAATTATACTTTAAAACCACTCAAATTTATAATTTATTCATATTAATTATTTCAATTTAAAAAGTTGTTCCTAATTAAAATTTAGTAATTTTCATTATTCATAAAAATATGAACGTTATCAGAAAAGTACCAAAAATTGACCCTAATATAATTTCAAAATTCCAAATCCAAAAATGAAGTCCATTCTATAAGATTAAATGTATAAAATTTCTAAAAGTGGGTGTTACTATTCATAATGGCTAGTTTGATTGGTTGTGGTGTGTGCTAGAACTCATAGTCACGTACAACACACGCTACTGTATTATTCAAAGTGAAGCATATCATGGAAGATTGGGGTGTTACATTCTCTCATACTTAAAATAATTTCTTCCTCAAATTTTCTAGAATATTACTACATAAAAAGACTCAGGTGGTTATTCATCATAAGTTTCTCGGGTTCCCAGGTTACCTCTTCAATCTTATGGTTTCTCCATAGAACTTTTACAAGACGATTCGTCTGGTTTCTTAGCACTTTTTCTCTTGTATTAAGAATCTTGACTCGTTCTTATCAACAATATATATTGGGTTTCAGTTCTAATTCCTCATAGGCGAGTACATGTGTTGGGTCATTCAAGTATTTTCTCAACAGTGATACGTGGAATACATCGTGAACTTTGGAGAGACCTGGCAGAATTTCCAACCAGTAAGGTACAACCCCAATTCATTCTAGAATTTCTAAAGGTCCGATGTACCTGGGACCATATTTACCTTACAGAAATGTATAACTCCCTTCCATATAGATACCTTCAAGAAAACGTGATCTCATACATGAAATTCCAAATCCTTCCTTTGGTTATCGGCATAGCTCTTCTGCATACTTTGAGCTTCTTTGATGTGGTTTTGGATTACCTTTACCTTTTCCATCGTTTCCTCCACCAGTTCTAGGACTAAAAGTTTTCATTCACCAACATCATCCCAACAAGTTGGTGTGCGACATCTCTTTTCGTATAACGCTTTATATGGTGCCATCTAAATACTTGAATGAAAGCTATTGTTATAGGAAAATTCTACCAGAGGTAAATATTGATCCCACATACCCTGAATGTCAAGTGAGCAAGATCTCAACATGTATTCTATGGTTTGAATAGTCTGTTATGATAGTTCATTAGTTTGGGGGTGGTAGGTAGTGCTCATATGAAGTTCAGTATCTTGGTATTTCTGAATAATTTTACAGAATCATGATGTAAAATGTGGATCACGATCAGAAACAATCGATAGGGGTACTTCATGAAGTCTCAAAACTTCATTAATATATCATCTTTCTAGACATTCAAGTGTTAAATCTTCACTTATAGAAAGAAAATGTGCTAAATTGGTAAGACGATAAATAATGACCCATATTGCATCGTTCCTTCTAGGAGTCTTTGGGAGTCCCATGACAATGTCAATTGTAATATTATCCCATTTCCACTCCAGTATGGGAATAGGTTGTATAACTCCTCTAGACTGTTACCTTCCAGCTTTCACTTATTGACAAACCATACATCAGGACAGAAAATCCGCAATCTCCCTCTTCATGTTGTCCGACCCAAAAAGTTCCTTCAAATATCTATACATCTTAGTGCTACCAGGGTGTATAGAGAAATTGGAACTATGAGCATCATCCAACAATTCCCTTTTTAGATCTGGTATATCGGGAACACAAAGTCTCTTCCCAAATTTCAAAATTCCATCTTTATACACAATGTCACTCAATCTCCCATCATTCACAACTTTAATTTTCTTTTGAAACTCTTCATCATCCGTCTGAGAACTCTCTATCCTTTCTAGTAAAGATGTTTTGGAAACCATTTGAAAAAGTATCAATGTTTCACCTTCCATGGTAATTCCCATATCCTTCTTCACTAGATCTATGAAAATAGGATCCCTTTCAACTCTCATCTAGTTAAAAACTCCATGTTTCATTCTACTCAAAGCATCTGCGACCTTATATTCCTTTTCCGGGTGGTAGTGTATCATGCAATCATAATCCTTGAGTAATTCAATCCATCTCGTTTTACTCATGTTGAGTTATTTTTGTGAGAAAATTTACTTGAAACTCTTGTGATCAGTATAAATCTCACATTTTCACCATAGAGATAATTTCTCCATATCATCAAATCAAAGATTACAGTTGGTAACTCAAGATCATGAGTAGGATAGTTTTTCTCATGAATTTTTAGCTGTCATGATACATAGGTAATAACCCTATCATTCTGAAAAAGGACACAACCAAGTCCTTTCTATGAAGCATCACTATAAATAACAAACCCATCATTACCCAATGGTAGAGTCAAAATAAGATCATTGAATAATATTATCTTCAGTTCTTCAAAAAATTCTTCACACTCTTTTTTCCAAAATAATTTAACCCCTTTACGTGTGAGCTTCGTTAATGGGTTAGTCCATCAGGAAAAATTCTTAACGAAACATCGATAATAAGCTACTAAACCAATAAAACTACGTACCTAAGTTATACTCATTGGTGATGGCCATTATTTGATTTCTCTTGTCTTATAAGGATCAATAGAGATTCCATCCTTAGAGACAATGTTCCCAAGGAAAGAAATCTCTTAAAGCCAGAATTCACACTTGCTAAACTTCCCATATAATACATGTCTTCTCAGAGTCTTCAGGATAATGCACAAGTAATTTTCATTATCTTCGTAGATTTTAGAGTATACCAAGATATCATCAATAAATTCCACTACAAAGTCATCAAGATATTCATTGAGAACTCTGTTTCTTAGATCCAGTAAAACAGAGGGTGCATTAGTGAATCCAAAAGGAATTAATGTAAACTCGTAATGCCCTTACCTAGTTCGAAATGCCATCTTTGGAATGCATTCCTTCTTCCCACAAAACTGATGGTATCTAGATCGAAGGTCAATGTTTGAAAAGTATTTAGCTCCATGCAATTGGTTGAATAAATCATCAATGCGAGGTAGGGGATAATTTTTCTTTATTATTATAGCATTGAGCACCCAATAGTCAATGAAAAATCTCATAGATTAATATTTCTTCTTAACAAAAAGAACTAGGGATCCCCACTGAGATACACTAGGAAGAATAAATACCTTATTACTAAATTCCTCTAGTTGTTTATTTAGTTCAACTAATTACACAGTGGCCATTCTATAAGGGGTCTTTGATATGGGCCTTGAACCAGGAATTAAATCAATAGAAAACTCAATTTCTTGTTATGGAGGATGTCTAGGTAAATCTTCTGGAAACAGATCAACATATTCTCTCAAAATAGGTACATCATCTATTTGAACATTCCTTTCCCCCACACATAGTAATTTCATTCTCTTCCTCACTAATAATTGAATTTAGTTGAGATACTAGGGGGGATCTAGATAAGAATTATGTGGTGACGATTCTTCTCTAAAGATAATGTGTTCTTTATCATCATCATCGAAAATAGTAACCTCATTATTCTTACGATTAATTATTGCATCATATTCCAAAAGACAATCCATATTGAAGATTATATCAAATTATATCATGGGTATGATGATGAGATCAGTAGATAAATAACATTTATATGCTCTAATAGGAACTGATTCACAAAACATTGTAGCAATGATACTTCCCTAAGAGTTTTGACTGACAACTCCCTTATTAAATACAATTGAAAATATCTAATTTTCTTAGAAAATTGAGAATATATGAAATAATGCGATGATCCAGAATCAAATAAAGCATTGTATAAACATTATAAAACCATTAAATTACCTGCCACCACGTCTTTTGGATCTTCAACCTCAGCAGTAGTGATTGCATAAGCATGGCCTTGATCCCTTGGAATTTTCTGAGGTATGTTTCTTTGATTCTTAGGTCATTCATTTTTATAATGTCCCATCTCCCTGCAATTGTAGCATTGAACATCAGTAGCTTCCTTCTTCCCCATGCAATCACATGCATGATGGCCTTTTTCACCCCACTTTTAACAGACTCCCATTCCTTTCAAGAAAGTACCAAGGTGTTTCTTCACACATTTACTGTAGGATAGATATTCAAATTTCCCTTCTTCCCAATATCTCCATTTTCATAGTGTTCAACAGTTCCCTTATTCTATTTCATTGCTTTAATGTCCTAAGACTTAGAGAATTCCTTTTCTATCTTGATAGCACATGAAACAATATATTCGTACGACGAGAAGGATTGTGAGATTGATTCTCGACGTAGAAATGGTTTTAACCCATCAAAGAAATGATCAATCTTACTTATTGGGTTATGTATAAAATCTGAAGCATGCCTTACTAACCTTGTAATGTTAGACTCATACTTTGAAACATTCTTGTCCTCATTTTTCCTCAGAATGAGAAATTTCCTTTCCATATCTTCTCGATGGTCATTGGGAAAGTAATTTTCAAAGAAAATATCTTTAAACTCACTCCATTCCATATTTGATACTTCATCATCTTCTTTCTTGTTTTGAGTCAATGACCACAACTGATCATCATCTCTAGTGAGGGGGTAAACTAACATGAAACCTTTTTCCATTTAACTACACCCCATGTCATGGAATATTTTATCTAAAGAATGTATCAATTACTCAGCTACTAATAGATTTTTACGGGAATTTAATGTTAGTGGTTGATGCCTCATGAAGCGATCTAACATTGATCCTCCACATTGCGGATCAGGGTGCTCCATACGGGTAAGGTTATTATTCATAACCTGAGTGAGTTGTCCCAGTATGGTGATAAGTTGATCAGCACCAGTTGTATCACCAGCTCCACTATAATTATCTTGAGCAGTATGGAAATCCCTATATAGAGGGTGTGCATTGATACAGTTTCCATTCCTTCCACTAGGATCCATTTCTAAACAATGTCATACACTATATTAGTTTATTGATAACAATATATAAATCCCAACTTGTAGAACACTTAACATAAATTGAAAAGATTATGGATATCATCCATAATCATGAAAATGTTTTCTTTGAGAAAGTATATACTCATGAACCCTTCATAATGGTTTGTAACAAAAATGAGAATTATACTAAGCATATCCCCAATGAGTGTCGTAACCAGGAGTGTAGCAATGCCCTTTTTCACGAACCAGTTCTCGTTCAAGTCTAGCTCAAAGCGGTGTTTTTGGGTTTTACCCCTAGGTACATCTGTTCCAGAGCCTCCTCTACATGCTCGTATCCAAACAAGGATTTATTTCTCAAAAAACTCACAAAATCTCCACAATACCAAAATTATAGGAAGTTCTTCTATACTAATACTCAATGTCCATCTTAGGTCTATGTGCTATAATCATAGTTTATCTAAATATGGCTTCCAAGGATTGTACTAAACTTCCTCTAATATAAACTGTAACACCCCAATACCAGTTACCCAGAGTCAGTGCATTATTACATAACATTGGCATGATCAAAAAAGATCATGTCTCGAAAGTCCGATTAGTTTAGTAGACTTGGAAACACTAGATACATTCACAAGTATTACATTACATCATAAAGTGAAAAACTAAAACAATATATTCTCTATAGTAAACACTCATATCCCATCAAACTATCCCTATAGGTCAGTCCTAAAATACTTCTTCAGATCCTGGAAAAAATAAATCATATAAAGGGGTGAGATCAGATGCTTAGTAAGGATCAAAATATAGCGGAAACTTTCATAAATAAGCATAAACATTTATGTCAATGTATAACTAAAAAAAATACTTTTAGACTTTAACTACAACATAATATGTAAAAATTAAAATGAAATAATTCCATTTATTTATTCACAAGGATATTTTACTAGTCAAATAATCACATGAAATATCAATAACCACTTTCATAATGATGGAATGTATAATTCCAGACTATCATAACCACATAGTCAAGGCCTTGTGCCAAAGATACAAATAAGATTTTGTCAAGGCCTTGTGCTAAGACACTAGTTTTTCTCATGAGACCTACCGATGCAATGAGGAGCTATAACGGGCTCCACCCGTCACTTACTAAGTCCAATGTGCTTCTCATATGAACAGGTTTAAACATAACATAAACATTCATATTAAAACTAGAATATGAAATGTCAATACTTTCTCCATAAACCATTAATGATATAAAAATAAAACATCCATAGTCAAACATATCAAAAAACCTTCAATACACCATGGGACTTTTGTATCATAATAAATCAACTTCAAATAAGCTTAAAATCCATCAAAGGATGTTGACATAGATGAAACCAAAACTATTTTAGAGAAATATATCTTTTTTGAAATCATTTAAAAGTAAAATAATTATAGAAGACAAAATTAACTTTGAAAATAATCATATAAGATTTTAAGGGAAGCTTCTATGATTTCATAATGGAGGAAAACAGCCGCACCTGCCGTATAAGTTAAAAAAAAGACATTCTTACCTTAATTTTGTCAAATGGTTAAAAAAGTCCTTGTTTGAAAAAAGATGGAAATATTCCTTTATAAAAATGTTATAAAAGTAAAAAAGGGTATAAATGACTTTAACCCTTATTCTATAAAATATTAATAATGTTTTGAAATAAATTTTTATGAAACATGGATGTGGATTATAAAGAGGTCCTAGTAGATAATTGCATATAAAAAATATCTGATAATGAAGAGACTATGAAATAAACCCTTAACTTACATTTTTACATGGTCAAGGGTAGATTAATATCTTTTATAATGGTTTAATAATTTTTATTAAATTTTAAAAAATCATATACATTAATATGATATCATATATGATCTTTAAACATTGCTTTGTTAATAATATCTTAGTATTATCATCGTTTCAGGTGTTAACAGATTCATTTTTCTTTTATATTCTTTGTTATGTGAGTCATATTTGTTATGGATGGGATGTATCTTATTAATATATATAATTATATCAAGTATTTAAATATTATTTTTAATCATATAATGAATATTAGTCATGAATGGATACGATGGGGAATGAATCTCATCGCGTTCGTGGAGACGGTAATCCGTATGTACTCTTGAGAGACAATATCATTCTTTTCATATTAAAATAATATATAATTGGATGTTATTTCATATATAAAGAATCATTATCATGTTATATTTATCATTTACATCAATTACACATCATTATTATACCCATCCAAATAACAATGTATTGAATAACAATTACACCACGACGTGGAGACGATAAGTCGTACGTACACACATATGGTGACATGTCATTCAAAGTATGGATAGAATATTGAATATGGTTGTAACATATTTATAATAAAATCATAGTATATAGAAAATACTGGATTTGTTTTTTTAGAATTGAAACAATAAAGATAAAGGAAGTGGAAGAAGAAAGGAACTTGAAAGATGGTGGTGAAATTATTACCTCTTCTTCAGGTTCTTCCTTTTGATTTAAAAAAAAGTGATCCTTAGGTTGGAATTATGACTAAATTAAGGCCTCTAGGATGAAGGTAGGACAGTTGAAAGGGTATTTGGGAAGAGTTTGGCCAAGCCAATAGGATTTTAATGTGTGAATTTGAGGGAAGGGTGAGTGCCCTTTTATAAGAGGTGTGAGGGGCATATTAGGAAAAGCTAGAAATATTATTTTATAATAAAATTATTTTCCATTTATAATAGCTCAAAAATTAATTATTTAAAGTCTATGGTGGGGATGGGTCGAAAACCACTCATCCAATAGGTTTTGGACAGGTTTGGGTCACTATATTAACCTTAACATTTAGATTTTACTCTTAGTTAAACAGTTTGACATTTACCATGTCTCTTTGTATTTTTATATTATATATTTAATATAAATACTATATACTTTCAAGAAGAATCCCAAGTGGTTAATTAATGATTCACCTATAATTATATAAGTCCTTTGGCCAAACCTTATATTTTTAGGAATATAATATCAATTAATAATATAATATTTGTTTTAAAAACTCTTTTATGTCAATTTTCACACTATTTAATAATTTATTTTTTTTAAAGTTATAACAACATTAATAATTATAAATAGATTCTTTTAATAAATAATAAAATTTCCTATTAACCTAAAATTTTTTTGGGTGTCATCAAAACTTTCAAATTATTTTTATTTTAACATTTATAATACCACTTATTTTAGTTTTTCATTAATAAGAAAAATACGGCATCATTATTATGTCATAAATAATTTTAATTAATCAATGTCTAAAAATTATAAATATAAGACCATTATGTAAGAAATTGTTTTATATTTCTAATGAATATTTATAGTCGAAAAGATAACATATATAACCCTATGTAAACTTTGTTTTTGTAAAAGATATATGCTTATGTCATTTTTGTATTTATTTTAACTTAATTAATATAAAGTGTCATTATCACTTACAAGTGGCTCCATGGGGTCCCAAAATCGACCCAAAGATTCCCATGGTCAGACATGTATCATCCAATATGGTTATGAAACGTTTTTGGGGAATTTAATTTTATTATAATATTACTTTTTTACCCTTATTTACCAGATTTACCATTTAACCATGGTAAATAAAAAGTTTACCGCAGTAATTATTTAAAATGTCTAAAAATAAAATTTACCTATTTAAAAAATTTGGACAACTTTATTATAAATATGGAATCCATTTTTCTAAATTCAAAACACATAAGTGGAAGAAATTAATTTAAAAGTAATCCTCGTTGTCAAAACAAAAAGCGTATTTTTAAGATATAATAGCTATCAAAATATTGACACTTGCTTATGTCCAGTTTAAATGTGAAATTATGTCCAATGAACAAAATTGAATTAAATGGTAAAAATAAAATCTAATTATACTTTAAAACCACTCAAATTCATAATTTATCAGTATTAATTATTTCTATTAAAAAATTTGTTCTTAAATAAAATTTAGTAATTTTCACTATTCATCAACATGTGAAAGTTATCAGAAAAGTACCAAAAATTCACCCTCAGATAATTTTGATATTAATAATCCAAAAATGAAGTCCATTTTGAATGATTAAATGTATAAAATTTCAAAAAGTGGGTGTTACAAATCATAACGGCTAGTTTGATTGGTTGTGGTGTGTGTTAGAACTCGAAGTTGTGTACAACACCTGCTACTGTATTATTCAAAGAGAAGCGTACCATTGAAGCATGGGGTGTTACAAGTAAGATGATGAAAAGGAAACCATATTTATTTTATTTTCTCTAAAAAGAATCTACAATTCCTACTAGAGGAGGAAACCATTAAATACATTCCTAATTAGACAAGCTTACATTTCCCTTTTATGTTTCCCTTCTCTCTTTCAACCTTATTGGTGGAAGTGGGAATCTTCCTTTACTTTTCCTATAGGGTTTTAAAGTCATTTTATCCACATATGTATGTTAGGAGAAATAATTATAAAATTTTCATTCAATAAAACCCTTACCACATTTTAGTTCGGTTTTCCATCAAATTAAATAAAAGTTTTCTGTAAAATTATAATTCCCAAATAGGGGGTAAAACCATGTATTTCCAATTTCCTCTCGCATTAATTATCTATTTAAATTTATTTTAATTTTTTAATTTTGTTTTATATTTAAGTATTTACTTAGATTATTAAATATAGACACTAGAAAA
Organism: Viscum album; assembly: GCA_963277665.1. Taxonomy (NCBI): domain Eukaryota; kingdom Viridiplantae; phylum Streptophyta; class Magnoliopsida; order Santalales; family Viscaceae; genus Viscum; species Viscum album. The sequence goes on along the minus strand of OY728120.1, from coordinate 880,207,072 downwards.
AAATTATATTTTTTTATCTCTCTACCCCAGTATTTCTGATGTACCCAATACCTTGGTATTTTGAAAAGATATTGTGGAGATTTTCATGTGTGGGGGAATTTCCAAACTATTATATTTATTTTCATGTTTTTCTGATTTATATTTATTTATCATTTAATAAATCGATTGCGTGATTTTAGTACACTTGGATACATCATATCCTTGTGTTTTATAAGTGATATAATTCATGTGATAAGATATTTATTTTCATTGTTTAAAATTGAACTGCGGATCGTAATTTGAAAACGATTAAATCATAACCCAATTTAATAATAATAAATTAGATGAATGAACTCAATTTTTCATGTATCACATAGTAACCAAAAATATAAATTAAATTTTTCATTAATAAAAAGAAAATTACAAATAATTCATTTTAAATAGAATTGTTTTTACAGTATGGATCGTATTAGATGTATTATAAAGTATCCAAATGAATTGTGCTTTTGTATTAAATAAATGATATAATAAGTTTAATATGTTCTAGGTAGAATAATTTATTGAATAAATTTTTTCCAATACATACTTTTTTATGAAGAGATAAATAAGGGGTGGGGAATACAAAAGTTTAATGAATAAGAAGAAAATTAAAATTTCAAATCAAAATTCACAATGAAGAATAATTTTTTGTCAAATTTGGAACTGAGATGTGAAACTTTAAGAAATGGAAATTTAATATTTAATTTCAGGTAAATATTAAGGTTTAATTAAACTATAAAAAAATTTCATTCCTTAAACATGTTTTGAGTAATTGATGAAACAAATTCAAAAGTGAATATATTTTTTGAGGGATATTCCTTGAGGGCATTGAATAATTATAGTTTTGGGGACTGACTCAACTATATGTTCCCATATTTTTGGCTTATAATTTATTATATTAAATATATTCATTAAAATAGAGTAGAATAAAGATTTCCTTTTGAATGTATAATTTTATTAATGTGTATACTTGCATTATGACCAAAAGTATGATTATTAGTAATTGTTTATATTTTTATTTTTAAATTTTACGGAACACAATTTTAACATTAAAGTATATTATATTTTTAATGTAAAACATGATGGTGTAGAATCTATCAACCAATATGTGTAATACCATTTGAGATCCCGTGAATGATTCATCTCTCCAACCCTATGTTGATGTGGTCTCTAATGCTGTGCTAGATTTCCAATGAGATAATGAGGTGAACCTTATCACTATATCCACAACCCAATATAACCTCACAGTTTTTCACAATTATATATTCAAATCCATTTAATATTCAAAACATAATGAATAATAAATCATCATCACAATTTAATTATCAATGTGATTCTATTTTTTTGGAAATACATTCAATATTAGTGATACAAGATATATTAGTCCTATAAGGCCTTAGGAAACAACATAGTATATTTCATACTCTTAATATCACCTCGCCTCAGAATTCTTGTATAATTTAGTGAGATAAAGTATACCCTACATCCAATTATATTTTCCATAAAATTTTATATGTACATTTTATTCTCAATGAAAGAAATATTCCCCATGTAGCTTAATGTTCTTCCCCTAACGTTCTCATTGAATTAATATGAACTATACTACAACATTTATCTAGTCCCCAACCACATTTTTAGTATTCATAAAACCATTGATATAATACTCATATTATCCATCATACAATATATAAAAATTGGTAAATTTTTAATGAAGATATCCATATGGTTATTTTCCGATAAAAGAAGGGTATTGAAAATTATGGGGGGATTTTCAAACCAAGGTATTTTCCATGAAATTCATGGGTGAAAATACACCTCACTTAGAAAAAAAGACATCTAATTCATCAGTGATCTTCATGAAATTCAATATTACCCACCTTTATAAATTTATATAACCTCTAACCCCATTGTAATTATCTTTTTCTCTAGGATTAATTCAGCTTAGTTTTTTTTGTTTATTTATTCCATCATTTATTTTTATAAATTTACTATATAATAACTATTTTTTATTCGTATAAACTTCTCCTAATTTCTACCAATATGGATTTTATCAATTTCTTAATGTTTTAGTTATCTTATAAGGCTATTTATTTGGGAAGTATTCACATTGATCTTATGTACCATATACTTATGTATTTGTTTATTTTTAATTATATCTTATTAGTCAATCATATTTAGATGGTATTGTGTAGATATATTTCATTTTACACAAGTTTTCAATATGGCCTCATTTTTATATCAACTCATTAAGTCATCCCCTATTATATAATACAAATAATTATATGATTTTGTATTGAAAAGACTGAGATATTTAGGATATATAATGAGATAAAATAAATATTTTGGATATATCCGCATCCCTGAAAAATTCATCATTGGAGACAATGGATGTTGTGAGACATGGTGAACCTATGAGATATATAAAAGTACACCAAACCCAAAATTTAAAATGAAGATTATTATTTCTAAATAATATTGATTTGAAATTTAATTAATCTTAAGAAAATAATATTGATAATGAAGGATCCATGTTAGACAAAAGTAGGACGACTAAATTTATTTATAACATTTTTGTAGATTTATTTTATATAATTATTATTATATTTTCACACCACATAACCACATAACCAGTAAAATTCATAAAATATTGAATACACTAAAGGATATTAATATGCGAGTTAAGATAGTGGTCACAAAAACCAATTCTCTAGGGTAAATTGACGAGTCCAACCAATATGATGCATTATGAGTTTACCGAGAACTCCCTATCAATAAAATTTAAAACAAATTGGTGATGGAATGTGACTGTTCTTGGTTGCCTCATAATGAATATCATAAAATATTATTATCTTATTTTTAAATTATTATGTTTATTATATTTAAACTCTATTGGTGTTTTAGAAATCGAGTGTTGTAGTGTGATTGTGTAATGCAAGAAAAATACACGAATATAAAAATTCAAACAGAATGAGTCATGAAGAAAAGAAATAAACTAATAGATATTATTTTATGATATCCTTTATTTATTCATGAATATCCTCATTTACAGTCATTCGTCACACTCGATCATATGTAAAATCATCCCCATCTCTCATAATGTTATGAATGGGAAATGTGGTTAAAATATTCCAAGTGAATAAAGATATAATGGGATAAAATCGATTGAATTAAATAGATAAACCATATACCTAGTATAAAATCACACCAATTCATCTATCATTCACTAGTGATACAAAATATACAATATTAACTATGTAAAGTGTGTTATAAGTTTTACCATTAGTAGAACAACTAAGATGAGTTATGTTAAGGACACTACCACCTTCCTACAACTATTGTCTATGGAAAACATATCTTAAAAAGGAAATGACAAAATCAAAAATAATTTATAAATGAAACATGTTATCATTGAATTATCCCTGAGGTTTTTGATCATGTTAGTTCTCCCCCATCATGGGGTTTTGATATTAGAGTGTAAGTAGAAAAGATTGTTGGTTTGAACACAAATAAAATATAAGAATATAGAATAAAAATATAATTTCTATGAAATGAATTTAAATGAAAAATGTAAATAAATTCTCCAATAATAAAGTAGTTATAAACACTTTTCATAGTATCTATATACACAATTTTTTTACAGTCCACCTTTTTCATCCCAGATCACCGAGCCTATGAAAATTAGTTCCCTTGTACATGAATATTCAATTTCCTTAAATGATCATCATTATTCCTATAATATTTTTCATATTTGGTTATAAAAAAACATTTAAATTGAATGGTATCCCCTCTGGTCATGCTTGTTGTTAATGTTGAAGGAATTTTTGATCAACGATGATGGTGAGGTTATAAATATTATCCCATTTGGAATGAATGATTATTATTTTTGAAGAATTCATAATTGTTTTAATTTTTTCATAAAAATGTAGTTCATAGTTCCAATTGAGGATTCATTTAGCAGAAAATTAAATCTCAATCCTTGGTTTGAGAAAATGACTATGGGTGAATTGAACATTTTTTATAATTAATAAGTATCAATGAGTGGAAAATTGATGTTGGTGTTGGGTTTTAAGACTATGTTATGGGAAAAACTAGCATGAGGTTACATAATTGATCCATTATAATTGCCTAATTCATATATGATGGAAATTATGATTACATTATTAATTGAATTTCTATTGTGATTAGGGATGAGAAGATGTTGGTGTCCTGTAATAATTATTTTCCATACCATAAAACATTTCTAGTGTATTATTTCTATTTCGGGATGATTAAAAAAGATTCATTGGCCGATAATACATAATAAGGACAAGATGGTAGGATGTGTTTCGGAGATAACTATTTTCTAGAGAATTCATGGAAATAAATTTTCACAAGGATAACATGTGGGGGATTTGAACGAGTTCAAAATGGCATTGTGATTACTTACCCAATTTCTCTATAAGGTTTCATCCATGGATGTATGGAAAGATTATCAATATCCCATATTATTCTATTTTATATTCATGGATTCTATTTTTTATCTCATATAAAATCATAAAAAATTCCTTGTTAATATTTTTACCATGGAATTAAAACAGAATTTAACAATTTAATAAACACATTTAATATTTTAGTTTTTATTCAAATTAACCTAATATTTATTAATAAGTAGAAAAATTTAAAAATTTCTTTAAATAATGAAAATATGGTGGAATTTGGTGTTGGAATGTTTTCAAAATTATCACTTTTTTTCATGTGTATCAATCCTTCATACCCATTTCAATACAATCCTATGAAATTTCACTTGTTATAGATGAAATTATTACCATAAAAATTTCTATAACACTTCTAATTAAGAGGATGTAATCCAGTATATCTATCATTGTAACATATCCTTATGAATATATATGTTATGTTCTATAAGTCACTTAATATCACTCAATATTTCAAAATTTTAATCCATAACATGCCACCTGAGACTTACCACATAATATACATTTTCCCTCAACACTCTTACTAATTTTTTTTAGTTTTATTATGATTTATAGAATGAATGTGATCCAGTATAGTCTTTAAAATCTCAAAAGTCCCTCTGCAAGAGAAATGGTGAATAATGAGAAAGAGATCATATTCCTTAAAACAAATTAATTCCACACTCAAGGATACAATAGTTTTTATGATTTTGATATTTAATATTCTATGTTTTAATGAGATGTTTTATCTTTATAGAACAATTCCTATCAACTTATTAAAAAGTGTAATACACAAAAATTATCTAACACATCTCCTCAAAAATTAAATACCAAAAAATCTAAAACCTTGATATTTTATAGAGTAACAAGACAAAAATACTTATCAATAGAAGAGTCATCCACATATCAACAATTTAATGAATATTTTTTACCTATTTTTTTATTTTCTATGTATAATTTATCATATACATATTTGTTTTTTTTCATTGATATTAAGATGGAACAAAACATATAATTACTTATTTAATCATATGACCATAAAACATTTAACTAGATAATATTTCCCCCCACAAACAACCCAAAATAATTAATTGTATCCTAATAGATACAAGGAAAACACTATATCCCCCACACATAGATGAAAATATGACACGTAACAAAGTATGATATTGGTAGTTACAGATCGATATATCTTCTTTTGTGTCTTAACTAACATGTTATTCAATGTATATGAGGCTTAAAGGGGTTAAATGTATAAGGTAGTCATTAGATTTGGTTTTATGGGATATTTTCATTGAATGATGAAACAATCCTTCGTAACACACATGAAACGTATAAATTAATATAGTGATGATGGAATATTATTGTTTCACTCATGTCCTTATATAACCAACAAAAAAGATATATAAAAAATTATTCTATGATTTTTTTAACATTCCCTAGATATGAGATTAAATTAATGGACTATATGTTCATGGCATAAATATTCAAATCCAGTTTACTAATAGATTTTAAATTCTATTAAAAAATATTTAGAAAATAATATAATTAATAATTTAAAATCAAATATTTTACAAGATAGTTAATTTAGAAAAATATGTAAAGGAATTTTCACATGGAAATGAATTATTAATGATTATATTTTTGTTCTATTTACTAATAACTTCATGACAGTTAAAATGAAAATAAACATGTAATTTTAAAAATTAGGTTAGACTCAAACCACCATTATTGTCCAATACTTTATACTACATGTTTATGAATTATATTCAAATAAATTAGTAGTATGTTTTTTGGATGAATACAACTATATAATATTTATTCCTTTTAATCACAGTTTAGGCATTAACCGCTAGTTCTACTAGTCTTATATAGAAAACATATAATGGGAATTTAATTTTATAAATAAAACTGTCTGTAATTAGAACAATTATAGGGAAGGAAAGTGGTTCCTAGGCCGTCCCTTAATTGGATATGTGTTATATCTACCAATTTATAGGAAGCTAAAAAAATTAAATATAATAAATAAATATTGAAGTGTATATCTTGTATAAAAAAATACATGTTCCTCTACCCAGTGTCCATGATTGGAAATAGGCTTTAGAGTGGCCTATATATAAATTTCATGAAATAAAACCCCAAGTGATTTGAAAAATAATGAATGGGTGGGAATAAAAATCAATATGACTCTTTTTCAATTGTGGGATCCTTTATTATGTAATATTTATACTGATGCTGATGAGGTAACGGTTACACCATATGTTCCATGTAATCTTCCACTTCTTATTTCTCTACCTTGTTTGTGTCCACATTATCATTATCATTGAATAGATTTTTTATTGATGAATTATGATTCAAAAAATAGTTGGAATTAGTAAGAAACTCGATTTGAATTAAAATATAACAAAATGAAATCAAATATTAATTTCACCCCTCAATATTATAATATTTAAACTTAATGTCATCATTCATAGCCTTTAGATATATTTAATCACTAATCACTTGTACCATCCACACATTTATGGTCACCTCAACATGTTCTTTATGAAATTATGGGTTTGAGAAATTTTTAGCAAGATATAAAATATCACGACATGATAATTTAAGAGTAAATTTAGTTAAGGAACTATTAAAAAATCCATAAAAATTATACCCCCAATACTATCTTGTCTAGGAGAGTTGTTTTTTATTTTTTGTGGTTTGGTAATTGTTTTCAAATTATACGGGATTAATTGATTTTTTGAAGTTGATTCCACTACCTATATATATTCGAAATCAAATAAAAAGGTATTTTCCCCACTTATTCTTATTTTTTTTATCATTGTTCCATGTAATATTTTATTCTGGTTGTCATATGGGAGAATATTTCCTTCATTTTTTATGTATCTCTTTATTTTTCATTATTATTTTTTCAACCAATAGTATAATGGATGATATTGAAATAATTTATCATGATCTATATTCATTATCATAATGAGATTATTGGGGCTTTGGTTTTGAATATTAATAGTGCACATTGTAATTTTATAATTTTTCCTCCTATCCATTGGTTTTTACCTATTGGTAATCAAGCTATAGTTTTTGAAAATATTTCAATGATTGGAATAGTATTAATACCTAACCAATTTAGTGAGATAATCCACTTAATATAAATATAAATATATACTGTGTTCCATTGTTATTGAATTATGACTCAAAAAATTATAATATCAAGATTTAGAATTGAAATTACAGAAAATATAATAAAAAAATAACTTGATAAAAGTAAATATTTATAATTATGTAATTAAAGCGTATAAGGTGATTTAACCCTCATAAATAACCCTAATTTTATGAGATAATTTATGTTAGTAACTCATCATCAGTTATATTTAAAATATCATTCTATAGATTTGTAGAAAATCTAAGTTATCTCGCAAGGAACCTCACAAAATAGTCATCATTTCCATGTTTTTAATATAATTATTATTTTTATATTTTAAATATATGATGGTATTGGTAATATGGGTAATAGTGTCACAGGGTAGAGCTATAATGAAACATAAAGTTGGAAATAAAAACATAATGGGTTAGAAATTAAGTAAAATTATCCAAATGATATACTCCATCATGATGATTTATTGTCTCCTTAATTTTTCTCTTTACCACAAGGTGATCAAACTATTTCATGTTTTCATTTATCAATATCCTATAAAATGTGATGAATATTGAGTGAAAAAAATAAATTCCAATCCACAATATCATCCACATGCTCTTTGCTTTGCCAGTTAGGGGTCTCGTTCATTGAGAGAAGTCCTCGACCCATCTCCATAGTATAAAATATCATTCATTTATAAATTAATCACCATAAGTCATTTATATTCCCTAAAATAAAATATATATTTTTGGTAATTTAAAAAAAAGATAAAATCCTTTAATATTTTGATGAGGGAACACTCACCAATATCCCACTATTGGCTTCTAATGACTGAACTCATAGAGTTTATGTTGTAATAAAAAATAACTGGTAAGGGAAATTGAGTAATCATAGGATCAAACACATATATTTCTCTCAAGTTTGTTCTCCAATATCATGGAGTTTGTATATTTTAGTTTTAGTGGAATGAAAATAGAGTATAATATCACAAAAAAATTGGTGAAAAATTAAATAAAATTAGTACATATTTTAAAGTAAAATAATTATAAAATGTAACGAAATTTTATTATAATCATTACTATAGGAACCCTTTAAATACATGGAATCAACAAAAATTTCTAGGTTTATAACAACTTTCGTTTTTTGTAATGTATCTAGAATGAAAATATGAATTCCCAAGACATAATTGATTACCTAGAAAATGATATTTTTCCCATGAATTTCTTCATTGTTCCTTTAACCCATTACATTTGACATAGGATACAAAGATCCCATGGCCCCCCTTGATTATGATATATGTGCTATGTGTAATTGTATTATGTTGATGACTATGGTGAGTATATAATTCTTATTCCCTTTGTAATGCATCATTGTGTATTCTAGAGATATTTTTATTTTGGTAGAGTTGGATGTCCAACATAATCTCAATACAAGTGATAATGTTTAGTTGGGTGAATAATGTAATCTCATTCATGGGCTTAGTAGAGAGATTATTTGATAGAAGAATTTTTTATTGAATCATGTGGTATATTTGAATGGATAATGAATGTTGGATCTATAAAATCAATCTATTTTGTATGAAACATGGAATTGATAGTGGATCATATCGATGTAGGAATTTCCCACAAAATAGATATTGGTTTCATTGATTATTATACGGTGATGATATTGGATGAATTTTGGATAGAGATGATATTGGTGTCCTATTTTAATGAATCTATATACTGTGAAACTATGCAGTTGTGACGACTCAATGTGAGGGTTCTCTATCATGCTACCCTAAAGGCCATCATAACTCGGGGCTCATGTGTGAGATAATGTTTGTGAGATGAAAACATATTATGTTCTAGTGTGGGAATACATTTTCATGAGCAGAATTGTGAGAGTATTATGAGAAATATATCTAGAACAGTGATGTGTTACAAGGGTTTTCTAAGTGTTTAAATAAATTTTATGATTCTATGATGAGATCTTCCATAACATATATGACTATTCATTATCATTATTCATTTCTTGACCCTTTATAATATATAATAATAAAACAAACTCCACCAGTTATACTGAAATGGAATTAAATTTCATTTTTAAAATTTAATAAAATAAATCTAGATTTAGAGATAAATTTTTATTAAACTAATAATTAATATGATTTATTAAAAATATAAATAATTTTTGACGGTATTTAATATATGATGGAATTATTGAAATAAAAAACAACCTAAAATTATAATTTCATTTTAATTCATCACTATGAGTGAATTATTGTAATGATAATAACCCAAAATTATTTGCATGGAACCTTAGTAAAATACATGGATAAATCAGGTGGTGGATCTTGGAAGAATACATTTTCCCTCATCACAATGAAATATGAATTAATTTACCGACAATATATCATACTATGAAGGAGTGGGGATAAAATACTCTTGGTTTTCATGGTTACTCCTCCATTACCATAAATAAATAATGGTTCAACTAATTTAAGTTCCTCAACACCTTCCCCTTTATTCTATCAACTAGTAAATGATACATTGGAGTGTTCAAACTCAATGATTTAGACTTAATATTCTTTTTCCTACGGGTTTAAGACATATGAAAAACCAAATTATACTAGTACTCAAACCACCAACTCTTCCTAAGGTGTATGTATCTCTTTGAAAAATATATTTTTAGGATTTTATGGTCTATATATGTGATTAAACTCTTACCTAGAAGTAGGGATGGAAACATCCCAAAACATTCAGAAACTCTTCTAACTCTCGTTATTTCATTTGGTAGTTAATATCATACATCGTTAGATACTAGGAAACATATTTGAGAATTTTTCTACCATATATTAGAAAACCTCCAATCTATATTCTCGATGAATCAGTAAATAATGTATAACTTTTTTTTGGATCATGTACGATTAAGATTATAATAGTTTTTAATATCTATTTTATCTCTTAAAACATTCTCTCATAATTGTCTAATAAAACAAAATTATATTCCTCATTGATTATGTATGCCATAAAAATTTTTTAATAGTGGAATTCCTTGATAAACCCTCTGGAGTAAAATTCATATTCGATGAAACTATGAATAATTTAGTTTTTCCAAGGATAAAACAAAGAATCCATTACCTAAACCATATCTGAGTCCATCTATATACATGGGTCATATATCAAATTCCCATAGAAACAAAACTCACTAATATATAAGGGATAAATTTATTTTTTTTAGAAACTGATTCCATATGATTTTACTCAATCTAATACCAAGATTTTGGGCATTATCCTTCCATGATTGGGAGGAAAATAAGTTATCATGGATGATGATAGACATGAAGAAATAAAAATATCATTGGACGACCCTATACCTAAAGGCCATAAACACTTTTATTTTTTTCAAATGAATTTTCATTAACCAATAATCATATAGATCATACCTTCTTGTTAAAATAATTTGTAGAATATCACAAGTCCGTAATCAAAACGACTTGAAGTCTAATTTAATGTCAATCTTTGAGAATAAAATATATCCTCTAAAATAATCAAATCAGTCAATGGTCTTAGTATTACTATAAAAATTCTTAACCTTCCCTAGGATTCATCATTAATGATCCACCCATTAACATTGTTGTGCGTCAACCATCATACAAAAACAATTGGACCACACAAAGTGGATATCCCTGATCGAATAGAACCCTTCTCCTATAAATATTCTAGTTGATCCATAAAGACTCAAATATATTAGTGAGTCATCATACAATGATTAATAGATATGGGATCTATACATGGAATATGATCTACTTTAAACTCAGTCTTATGATCATGTAGAAATAATGAGAAATACCCAAAATAACACATCCTAGAACTGAGAAACTGTAAGAGAAATTACCCGTTTTAATAACAACTCATATCTTAAATATGTTCTAGAAAACAAGTTCCTGATCTCCCCAACAAATGATTTACTAGTCTCGAACAACCAACATATAAATCCCATTCATCCACATAGGTATAGCACTTATCCCTTACACACAAGGAAGATAATCATTCATAATATTTGATGATTTTTTGTCATTAACAAGTAATTTTATCCATACTGTGTATCACATATAAACAATGTATAATTGATATAATTAAATACCAGAAAATTTTACTTCTATTAATAATTATAGTTTTACCAAGACATCTCTAAATACATTTAAAACATAAACATGTGAGAATTTCAATCGACTTCAACCCATATAGGCACTGTATATAAATCCCTCAATCAATAGTTAGTTTAGAATATATTATTTAATGATGAAATACCATATCGAATAAAATACATTCTATGGTTGATGTCACCAAAAATGTTCCTCATATTTTTAATAGATACTTTCCTAGTATGGAAAATGTTTTCTCAAGGGTGTACATCAGGAATGAACTCTATCCCTAGGAACCCATCACTTGACTCCTCTTTAGGACATCACCTGGGAAATGATAGTACCCTTACCGAATGTATAATATCAATATTCATTAATATTTTTATGGGATCCTCAATATCCCAAAAATATATATTCTCCTGGCCATATATGTAATCATTGAGTATTACAAAATATATGATTTCTATCCAACCATTAAATGATACTATAATAACTTTGATGATTCTCCAATTCCCCGAAAGATATTCAATCATTTAGTAGTCTATAAAAATAGAAGTGAATATTCCCATTATTAACACACAAGTAACATGAAATTGTGGCATAACCCTTTAGAGAAAGTAAAAAACCCTTACCTTGAATCTTATACCTATTTTGCATATAGGAAAGATGCCTCAAACTACAACATACGATATCCCGAAGACAGAATCCCATCTCTAAAAGAAATAAATATATATTAGTAATGATATACCATCAATTTATATCCCCTCTTATATTATATCCAAATTCATGACCTTTATAATGGATTTAAATCAAAAAAATATTCACTGATTAATATATAGAAGGTCTTTGGTCATCCTCAGTACACCTGACACTATTTGTCACAGACATTCTAGTGAATATAAAATCTAATGTATATCAGTAAAAAAAATATTATATCATTTAATAGCATACCACATAACATATTTATAAACACTTTTTCCCTGTAAATATTCAGTGTTTTCATGGAAGTACATTTAAAAAAATGTGAGTAAAATTCTATATTGGATAACCCCAAATTTTTCTCCACCAAGAACATAATGATCCACGTGTTATTAATTTTTCCTCATATAATGATGTTAAAATGATCTATCCACCTCTTAGGGGTCTCAATATGACTAAATAAATTTTCCATTGACTCTATCTAGAATTTAGAAGCTTAGGATCAACCCAAAAAACATTGTGGCAGTTATTTCAGTTTGATCATTGGATTCTGGTATGACATGGTCATCCTGAGCCTTAGCACCACATAATTCATATACTCGATAACCCAAATTTTACTCTCTCTCATCTGCATTTTTATCATAAGAATATCATAAATAGGATGGTTCAATTATATTATCAGTGTGGAATGTTCAACCCCTCCCCTAAAATGTTCATTAATAGGTTAATACAATATCATATCTTTAAAATCACATGTTCATTAATCTATATTCAAATAAATCACTTTTATAATATAAAATTTAATGGTAATAAACAATAATAAAACACTTATCTACCCTAAATTTATACACAATAATGCAGTGGTATGTGTTATAGTATTAGATATAACATACCCTAACTGCTACTGAGTTTGTTAAAATACAACCAAGTATCACAAAAAAAATTCAATGATAATTAGTCATCATGGTATTTTTGAGTATAATTTCTATAAGAATCAATTTAGAGAATTTTTATACATGTTTTTATTAACACATTCTTTAAGAAAACCATAAATCCAAATAGGAATATCAATCAATAATATGAAACATATTTTCAAATTTGAAAATCATGAGTAATCTATATTATTTGTTTTATGCATGAATTCATACTCTCATGATACCATATGCTAACTGAAAAAACCCATAAACCATAAATCAATATCTTAGTGAGTAAAATTTTGTTAAAGATATCAAAATATAAATTCTCTTTCTTAAACCAGCAGTCCAATCCATATTAACATGGAACTCCCTTATCCATGCTCTTGATACTCTAGGGCATAAGATCCCTTTCAAGATATCACCACAATAGATATCATAGAATCTATATTTAAAATTGAAATATAAAACAAAAGTAAGGATCTGATACAAACTATTAATATCCTAGATGTAGTTCTCTTATACAAATACAGAACTGGGACCCACATACCACAGGTGAGCCTCCCATATTTTAGGGGAAACATATTAGTGAAAACTTCCATCATATGATTAGTGGGGTGGAATATACCATCCGGACCATATAAATATAATACCCATCATATTTAATATCAATAATCCTTCAACACTATATATTTAAATCATAATATATAATTCATTTCTAAATTATAGACTTTACTGAAAAAACAATGTGTTATATGAAAATGAGATACCTTTAATTACATTCAATACATAAAGGAAAATAATATCCCTCATGAGAAAATTATATACAATAAGCTCCAAATGTAAACATACATAGAAAAATGGGTCACATTCTAAGAACTCGTCCAATATATCAACATTGACACCATATGAAAAATCATCTATATAAATAATATGGTCAACTTAATTGATATGTTTCATGAAATATAATGTATTCTATGGTACTAGGGTTAGTGGGTATGTTTTGAGAACAATGTAGAAAGGCAAAACAAACAATCCCCCAAATTAGTCATTTAAATACATTTGTAAAATTGATTATCTTTGTGAATAAAGTAAATAAAGTATTAAAATATCACCATATGGAGTTTTAAACAACCAAAAACCATGTGACCATATGTTCTTTGATTTGTTCTAAAATTGGATGATATTCAAATATTATTAACTCACATCGAGGATAGATGATATGTAAATAACTTTATAATAGCAAGAATGAATAATCTATCACCATCAATCATCATTGGGTAAATATTGATTCGTTATTATAACCCATATTAATGAGTGAACCATCCCCAATACAATGTAAATTGGGAATGAGACATTTCTTAGTGAACACATAATCCCAAATCCCAAGTGGAAAATCTTCCACCACCACCCATGCTCACTTGGAAGATTTAAAACATTTACTCTACTCAAGTGGATGATATACCACCCATCCAACAAACCATACGTGGATGATGCACAACTAGAACCAAGTCCTCAGGCAGATGATGAATTTCTGTCGTCATTCAACAAGATTATATTGTACCACAATTACTAGTCTTTAACTGAATGATGTATTACTGGTAACAACCTTAGAGTCAATAATATACCATCAGTACTAGTCCGTAAGTTTATAAAACACCATAGAGACAACTCCCTTTTGTGGATACTATACCAATAACTTGATTTCTTAGGTGGATGATGAACCACTTCTGATAAACTAGAAATGAGATGTCATACCATCATAGAAATCATTATTGTAGATGATTCACCAACATCATCACATCAGAAGGTGAATAAGAAAACACTTACTTACTAGAAACTAATAAATTTTTAGTACTATAAAATAATTTAATATATTATGGGTCATACCATCAGAACATTAGCCTACTCACAAGCACAAGGATAGAAACAATAACCCCTCTCCACTTTCATTCCAAAGATATTACTTATATTGAATTATTCTTGGACACTAAAATAGTCTTTTATTGGAAAATATTAATTATAAAAACCCTAATAGGTTCTAATGACATGGTTTTATATTATAATTAACAAGAAAAATGTTATTTACCTATTGTTAGTGTCAAAACCCCTATATTGACATCTCATGACCTTAAAAAACTCTTCAAATTCCTTAGAGGTTTAGTGAGTCTATACTAATCTCAATATAGGGATTACATAATAAAATGGTGCCATGAGAAATTTATACAATGCATGATATGATTTTATGTATCTTTTAGAATGTATTATTCCATATAAAAATTTCCAGTGGAATTATATTTGTAAAAAACAACCAGTTGAATCAGATTCAAATAGACAAAATCCAGAATCCGTGGAAGATATATAAATTTGGAATAAATGTTTATTTGTGATGAAATAACAAGGGAAATGAATAATAAAAGGTGGGAGGATCATAACCTTACCAATGAATTCCTATTACGATAGAAGGAATCCACAATTAATTTTTAATAGAGGTGATTATCTCAAGGGAAGAAAGGAATAAAAGAGATGGGGGCTAAAATTTTTCTTTATTGAAATTGAGAAATAATCCACCTTTTAAAATATCTAAAAAATAAAGTAATTTTAAAAATAATATTTTTTAAAAATCAAGTAGGGTACTACAAGGAACCCACTATATAACCCTTGGGTACACAGTGGCCCTTGGATTTAGGGTCACTGGACACTGATGGCCCACCATAACCGACTACCTACTCTACCATCTCTATTAGTTACCTAATATAAGTCCATATAGAGCCAGAATTCATATATTAAATTATAGATATACAATAACTATATTATGATTCTTGGAAATAAGCCCTATGTCCAACACCAATAGTTCTAAAAATCAAAATATATGAAAATAAACATGTTTTAGTGAAAATATTATTTAAATATTTCCTCATATAAATGGATGGAGTTACATTCCATTGAATAATTCCCATCCATAAAAACATGAAATAATTGAAAAATAATATTTTTGGTATGAATGCATAATTTATGAAATAATTCCCCACACAAAATCTAAAAAATAATTATGGCTACACATTTTCTCCATCAAATTCCTCAAATTATAACATCCCTATAATTGTGGTGTGATACCTCACCCATCAGTCTGAAATTAATCATGTGAAAAAAATAATAGAACACTCCACCACTCTATGACCTAAAACCTCTAGAAACTAAAAATTTTAATGATACACAACCTATATTAAATGTATTAATTTCACTTTTTTTATATTGATGTAACACATATTCTAAAAACACTAATTTACTTTAAAGTATATAAATTATTGTATTGTGGTTCTTTACCAATGTGTTATATAAATTAATACATATTTTCCCATTAATAAAAATAATTTTAAACCATTATTATTGTTATTAATTTTTGAAAAAGTCCTTATTTTTTTCAGATAATTTTCTATGATATTTTATTTTTAGTTTTTAGTTTATTATAATGATATACAATTTTGTTTTATTTTATACATACATAATATATAGAATCCTAAATGTTATGTATGATATTGGAAATGAAGTATATTTCTTTTATATGTTATTTGAGATAATACTTTCTCTTTTGATTTATATAATTCATTTACATTATTGTATATTTCTTTATCTGATGATACATTTTTTGTATATATGGATTCTGTTTATTTTAATACGTAGAGTGGATATCAAATATATTTTTTACCTTATTTTATGGATATCAAGATTCAATTCTCCTTCTATTTTGGTTTTTTGGTTTATTTTAATGGGATTCATTCTAGGTATCCCTATTTTTAGGATTCATAACTATGATGGATTGGTAGGGGTATAGAGATCCAACAACCAAGGAAGATATTATTTTTTTAAAAATTTATTGGCCTTGAAATAAATAAATGAAATGATATTTTTATTTCTCTTCCTAACATTTTTAATTTATGTATACAAAATCTCATATGAGAGTTGATGGATTTTGATTGATGTCCACCTATAGGGTATGTTATATTAACACCCTACATATATTCATGGTATATGTGAGAACAATTATTTATATTTCCATGTATTTAATTATTGATTAGTCTCTTAAATCATGTAAAGCATATGGAATATGAATAATTGGTGGCCCATCATTGTGGATATGTGTATAAATACTCTTATATTATCTAATATATCATAGGTATATAATTTTTATGATTCTATTGTGTCATATTTACATTCATGAGATATTTGGAAACATTGAATGTTATGGGGGTTTCCATTTTTTATTTATCTTATGATTCATGGGTGACACTATTTTTTTCATTAATATAATAATTATTATTATTAATTTTGATATTTAGGTATGAATTACTTATCACATGATAAATTATAACCTTTTTAATAAATTTTATAATCATAAAACTAAGAAGTGAACTTGTTGTTATTTGTTTATTCAGTCAATACAAGGTGATTCAAACTAGGATTGTAACATTTATCGTGTACAATACATAGTCCCTCATAAAAAATATAGTTTAAAAGGATTGATTAGTAGAATAATTTTTTATTTAACTTTGGATCAAAAAGTTATTTATTACATACAAAAATTAAAAAATTATCAACTAATTATATACAAATTTGTAAGCATAATAGGGATATCTTGTGTTGAAAATATCATAAAACGTAACATCATTAAATTTAGAGGATCAAAATTTATTAGAAATAATATAAGAAAAATATGAAGAAATAAACTATTAATATCTTTAATGGATAATACATACAACTTATGATTAGATATAGAGAAATGTGACATGATCAAAATGGTCGGTGGTCGAAATGAATTAAAAAAACATTCAGTGGAAAATTCATTATGATATCAATGACATGAGATGTATGAAATGGGAATATAATATACAAATAATATTTAAATCCACTAGAAAAAGAATGTAAAATATTCATGTAATTAAATGAATAATTTATAAAGTTATTTTAAATGAAAAAATATATATAGAGATAGAATAATTTAAAGGATATGAATAGTTTATTTTTCATAACATTTTATAACATTTAATAGGTGGGATATTAAGATGAAAATGATGAATAAAAATTATTGGACAATGAAATGAAGAAATCCATTTGAGAAAATACGTTAAAAAAATAAGTTGGCAATGATGATTGGAATTAATCAAAATGTGAAGAACTCATGTGAGAAGCCCTTATAGATATAACAATGTATATAATATATACCAATAATAGAGGGAATACTAATGAATAAAAATAGAAATAAAATTATTGGAAATAATGTAAACATTTTAAAAATATGATTTTATAATATGACATATATACAGTATACAATATAATAGGTATAGAAGAGGTAACATGATTAAAAGAGTAGATATGGAGACAAGAAACCCCTTACATAAAGACTTATGATAAAATGGCATTCTTAAATCCAATATGCAAATATATATTATTTATTAAAACACTAATAAAAAATTATTTTACATTAATTTTACTTATTTGTCATTATTTATTATCATTATTAATTATTTGTCATCGTGTCATTGTAAATAATTTAGAATAAAGTTTTTCATCAATTATCTCCAAGGTGATTTAGAATAGTGTAAGTAGTCATTATTATTTTTCTATGACTTATATCATCTATAGAACACCAATTTAATGGTTGATTATAGTTTAATGATATTTAATTGTGGTATAATGTTCCAGGATCAATCCATTATGAATATTAGATCATGTTTTCATATTTTACACTTGAATATTATGTCATTCGAGATTTTTACCCAATTATAAAATAAAGAAACAAATAAATTATATAAATACTAATTAATCCATTCTAAAAGGATGAAAATAAATAAAATCACCCTTTTATATATTATAATTGTCACATTAACGAGCTGTGGAGGTAGCGATAATTAATGAAAAGACGTCATCCTATAAAAGTTTAAAATTAGCTATATAGAGGATGTGTTAATGTAATAGGGGAGTAGGTTTAATATATTATTCATATAATATAATAATTTTTTAAAAAATAATGACATTTATACTATTATAATATATTTATTAATTATATACAGAATTATTTGTTTGAAACCAAAAAATATATAAAGATGAAGATAAAAAAGAAAAAGAAAAGATATTGGATACCACATATTCATTGAATACACATTCATTATTATGTACATAACATTGTGGATACTTGTGATTTTGTGAGAAAATAAGATATTCATGTTGATAAGGAGGAATAGTAATGGGAATATTGGTAATTTTTTATAATTGAGAGACAACTATAATTTTAATTCCATTTTGGTGCAAGATATTATTTATAGTTAGTGGGGGGGGGGGTATTTTTTATATAAATGAAGAATTGTACCTCAAATAATTAAAAATAGAATGAATCCTATAAAAACTAAATGATTTTTTCTAATAAAAGAAATAATAGAAATAATCTTATAAGTAAATAAGAGTTTTTAATAAATAAAAATATTTTTTAGACATGGACAATTTATTTAAATAAATATAAATTGAAATGTTTATGTATAAATATAATTATTCTCTCAACAAATTTATCTTATACTATGCAATCTCTTATTGAAATATTTACATAATTTTAATTTGAAAATTATTTCATAAATGTAGTCCTTTAGGATATTTTTTCTACTCACATGATAAAACAAGTTCTTTTAATATTTGAAAAATAAATAATCACTAGATTAAAAAATATAATTCTAAAATTCTTATTAAATTTTATGGAATTTTTTTTTAAAAATATATATTTAACATTTAAAAAAGATATAAAATACAAATGTTTTATAAATAGTGATAAAATTAATTACAAAAATAACCTTGTATTTTATTTTAGTTAGATGGAATAAAACATTACCTTAAATATTAATTTTTACATTTTAAAAACTCATGTAATGATATTTATTTTTTATTTTTTTAATTGAGAAGTAGACCAAAATGGTGAACATACTATTCTGATAGGAACATTATTTTTCTAATGACTATATTTTTTAGTAGATAAATTTTGCACTATAAGAGTCTTATATTCTCATAATGTAGAATATATTTAAATATATAACCCTTAAATACAATATATTTCATTAATTTTGTTTCACATGATTAATTTATATATTTCCATATTAAAATGTATATCTTTCTTTGAATATTTCCTTACTTTGTATAGTTATGTTCATAACTTTTATATTTCTATGAAACTATTTGCCATCTAATTAAAAATATCTAGTAATGTTATGTTACATTATTAATGACATATTGTACTTGTATTAATAATTTTTATTATATTTTTATCTTATTACCAATTTTTTATTATGATAAAAAATTGTAATGGTTTTTTTATGTGTTGAATATGATTTATTTATTTTATACATTTATACATAAATTCATATTTTTGAAGAAAATATATTTTATCATGGAATAAAATAAAAAATATATATATGTATATATTCATGGTCAATATATTCAAAAAAATGAAGAAATAAGAATTATTTTCACACAAATACTAATTTATGAGTAAAATATATTAAAAATTATATTAAAAATCATTAATGTCAAATTTTGAATTAATGAAACATAGAGAAAAACATTGACCATTTTCCTCATAAGAATATTTAACTTATAACTAAACTAATTTAGTGATAAAGACATGACATAGATGTGAGACATATTTTCTTATTAGTGAAACATGAAATATGTTATGTTTATGGGATACAATTTAAGGAAAGGCCTATAAAAAGTAAAATCATCCAAAATTATCTATGTTTTCATATAGTACATTGAAGTACATACATAGATTCTTTATTTTACTAAAGTACATAACACCATTAACGAAGGAAATATGTGAAAAAGATAATGAACAACCTCACAAGAAATATCTTTCCTCCTATAATATAGATAATTTTTCTTTATACATTGGGATATCCTCATATTGTTCTTCATTATATTCACATTATCTACCATTTCCACTTTTAATTATTGTTACATAAAATTTTATTCTTCTACATCATCCCAAAAATTAAGAATCTGATACCACTTTAAATATAATGAATCAAAATACTTCATCCCTAAACTGGAATGAAATTTATTTTATATGATAATTCAATTTATAATTTTTCTAGATCAAAACAATTTGTGGTAATCTATTGAAAATGAACAAAGAATATATTATACGGTATAAATCATTCATTCACACTATCCATCATATGGAGCTTGAAAATGAACAGATAAATTAAATTCAATACCCAATGACTTCTAAAATCCCTAAAAAATTAAATCTAAACACATGATAACAATTAGATATAATTTTGAGAGTAACTCCATATAAAATGACTATCGCCTTCAGTTAGAGTCGAAACTATTGATCTTAAGTCATAAAATCATGAATATGAAATAAATTAACATATTTAGTTAATTGACCAATAATAACTAAAATTGAATTATTAGCTGGAGATATATTTGGAAATCCTACAATGAATTCCATGGATATATTATATGACCTTCCCTCCAATATGGGAATGGATTGAAACATCCCATTAGGTAATTATCATTCGTATTAGACCTATAGACAAGTCAAACATTTCATAGTAATTTGAAAATTGTCTCTTTTCATTTCTTCCACCCAATAACACTACTAAAGGTTTATGTATTCCTTAGTGCGGTCAAAATTATCAAACAATAGGGACATATGATCTTCAATCAACAATTCAATCATTAACTGGGAATTACATGGCACACATAATCCTTTTCTAAATCTGATAACACATTATTTTTTAATATTAAGCACTAGAAATATAACCTTCTTTCCAAATTCTTCATTTTTTGTTAAAATATGATCCTTTTTATGAGAATTTGTAAATATTTCTGATAGAGATGGATATATTGACTTGAAAAATAGAATAGAGGAAGTTCATATATGCCCACTTTTTAAGGGAAATCCATAAATTTCTTTACCAATGGCTTGAGTTCCAAATGTAACCAGGTCAATGTAGAATTATATTTCAATCATAATTCATTTAATCTATTTTTTTCTTTTCTTAGATGGTAATTAATGGTTTAGTCCTAATCTATAATTATTTCTATACATATTCTCTTCCCCATTGTATAAAAATATCTTAGTGTATAGAAACTGAAAACTTTAATGATTAGTATATATTTCACACTTCAACCAAAACAAATGAAACCTCTAAATTGGTAATAGAAACCAAAATCAGCTAATTTGAGATCATTTGTAGGATTATTTAACTCTTGAGGTTTCCATTTATGGGAATCATTAAAATTAATTGATTATTACACATTGGGTTACCACAAATTCCATTTAATTATGTATCAACATAGATGTAAACTTCACCATTTATAGCCGGAATGGATAAAATTATAGAATCCACTAAAAATATTTTTTGTTCTTGAAAACAATAAACCATTCATTCATTCTAATGATTTTAATTTTTTTTTTGATTTAACATAGATAGTTCTTTAGATAATAGAGAAATGTTTATAAAAAACTATCAATTGTAATCCACTAATGCATGAGAACTACAAATATCTATGAAATTTTATGGTATATTACATTAAATAACCACTTTATTTTTATTAATTTCAATAGCTAATACCACATCAGAAACAATATAGATGATGAAATAAATTTTATACCACAATAATTCCTAATTACAAAATATTACACATATTTTATTTTCCCTCCCAGTTTAAAAGAAAATTCACAAGTCACATTCCTGATATTTATATCATATAGAATTAAAAAATAATTAATCAGTAAAAAAATAATGGACTTAAAAAATAGTCATGAAGAACTGTGTTCATAACATCCATGAATACAACTGTTTCATTAGAAAACCAAAAGGGCATAACTATAGGTTCATAATTCCCATATTATGATTGAAACATAGTTCTTGAGATATCTTCCTCCTTCAGCATCAAATGATGTTACCGTATCCCAAGATAAATATTTGAAAACTTCTACCCTTATTGGAGTTGGTCAAATATATTATTTATATGAGGAAAGAGATTAATGGTTTAAATAGTTATGTTATTAAAGGCCCCTTAATCAATGAGAAGTATAATTGAACCATATTTCATTTTAACAAATAAATTTTTTTCACCAAATTGTGGTTCTCTATGATGAATGATACCATTTGATAGGAACTCATGACACTAATTTTTTAGTTTCCAAAGATCCATGTAATCCATTCTATAAGATTGTTTGTAATAGTTTGATCACCAAGGTTAATATTAATAGTGAATTACAACCTCTTGGATTGGAATAAAACTATGACTGTCATCATGAAATATAGCCACGTATTTATTTTCTAGCATGACATCACTAATTAGACATCATTTCTTTTTCAGTAACACGAACAAGGTAACATTAAAAAAAGCCCCAAATAAATTTATAGGATTTTTAGTATATTATTAGAGGTCTGGAATCATTGAATAAAAAATTATTGTACATTTTTATATCATTTTATGATAAAATATATGTCATTCTATACGCAAAAATATATCAAATTCATCATTGGAATGTTCAAAAATATTTGAATGAAAGATCTTCCCATTGATTACAATAGTAGAATTATTATAAATTGTGGTCATTTAATATTTCTACATGTATTTTCATCCAAAATATTATCATTTTTTTATGATTTCATATTCATATAATACTTGAAAATTTCACAGAATGAAGGAATAAAAAGACCCAAAGTCAAATAGGGTATTAGAATAATTCAAAATAAAAAAGTAAAATACCTATTTCCACTAAATTCGTATTCCCAAAATCATCACTAGTAGTAGATTATTATTTTTCCACAACTTTTCAATTTTTATCATAATAATTTCTACCCTAAAATACTTTTCATTGGACACCTATCTGTATAATTTACCAACTAACTAAAACATATTATCATCAGGCTTTAATTATTTTTTTGATCATTTTACATACATTTATGGACAACATGTAAAAATTATCCACATAGGAAACACTTTTTAATATTTTATAAAATATTCTCTTTGGTTATCTTTTACCAACCATATCATAACCTGAGAAATTTATTTTTTTACTACTAGATTTAGATACTGTATTCATCCCTTTTACCTTCCATTATGAAATTTTCATTATTTTGTTTTCATGGGATACATAATCATCAGTAATCTCTATTTTTACGATCTCTAAATATCTTAAAATGTTCTAATATGTTTCGAATTCACATGATGCTAATTCCCCTTGAAATTTTATTTCTAATTCTAAGTAAAACTAGTTAATATCACTATTAAGATCAAGTATGAAATTTAGTTCCAAATTGCCTCCCGAGTGATGTTTTCATCATATGTCAACCCCAAATCATTAAGGTTTCCATCTCAATTTGGCGATTTTTTTCTATTATACATCAAATATAAACAAGAACATATTTATTGAGTAAAATATTCTAAAATTCATCATATTAGTAGGTATAAATCAGTTATATTTCTTTAGTATTCTTAACCATTGACCATCACTTATCATATTTACCAAAAAAATGATAAATAAAAATATTTTACTGTTGGTGTTATAAAAAAATACATGAATCAGAATAACTTTTAAAGGGTTACATTCAATCCCTCAAATATTATAAAGTTAGATTATCCACTAAATATTGTATGGAATTGTTTTATGAAATGCTCTAATATAGTCATGTTATTTTGTGGGGAAAACATTTTCTCTTTTACATGTATACCACCATAATTTATTTCCTATGCCAACTATGTAGTCACAAAAAATATATTGATCTATGTATAACCATTTTAGGTTACTGATTTGGATGACTACTATTATCATGCTGGCTTCTTACCTCATCTTCCATCAGTAGTGGAAATGGGGTTTATCCCCACGCATCTATTCCCATGGTTTAAAGAACCGTTGGGATATATGGTTTTTTGTTTTCTATACCCACGGTTCTATTAAAATCGTCGGTATTCAACCCCTAAGTATCAGTCTCCCATCGCGCTCCCCCAACTTCAACCCTACCTCCCTGACATCCGACTCCCTGTCCTGTCCTCCTCTCCCCGACCACCGCCTCCTGGCCATCTAACCTCCACCTCCCGACCCTCTCCTCCTCTCTCCAACCTCTGCCTTCAGGCCATCTGACCTTCGCATGCTGGCCATCTCATCCCCTCCCCAGCCTTCTCCTCCTAGATTTGCCTCCCGGCTCCGCCTCTGCTCCCAACTTGGACCTCCTGGCCTTCACCTGCGCCTCAACATCCTGACCATTTCCACGCTTCCCCCAGCTCCAACGACATCCCCACTCCCCCTCTCGGCTCCCTCTCCTCCAGGTATCATCAAATTCAACTTCTTTACTTTATAATATCCTTTACACACTAATATTGATTTATTTCTCACTAATTCTCCTTTTTTATTCAATTTGTTTCAAAACACCCTCTCTATCCTGATGAAATTATTCTCTTTAATATTGGGTACCAAATTCCAAGTCTTATTATCCTCAATATTTTATAATTAATCATTCATATAATTTAAATACACAGGATTCAATAATTATTCTCCAGTATTTTTAGGTTCTACTTAAAAAAATAATGATGTTTGATTTGTTATCCTTAAAGTTATCCTACTTTGTACTTACTGTATTTGGTCTTTAATGATATTTCGGAGCATCACTTATATTCTCTGCCTTGTATAAGATAAATCATATTGTTCCTCATCACTTGAAATTGATAAATCTTCTTCTATAACATGTATACTCTCAACACCTTCATCTCATCACTTTATTGTTATGATCAAGTCTCACTTCTTAATGTTCTTCTTGTAATTTGTCAAGGGAAAACCCCATTTATGAAACTTTACTCCCAAGATCAGATTACTATATTTAAAAAATGTAATTTCCTATTAGATGAGGCCATTATTTACCCCTATATATAAATTATATATCATCATTACCCTTAATATGCACCAATTCTAATTATCACATTCTAACAACTACATCTCTAATGTCTATAATGGGAAATGATCATATTATGGACATGTAAAGTTCTAAATTTTTAATAATATTTTTTTTATCTTTTATAAAATATCACACATATAATTTATTCAATGTTAAATTTATATATAAAAATTAGATTTCATTACAACCAAGATGTAGACATGGAATTTGATATATTATCATTATTACATTTTCTTAAACTTATCTTGATTTCACTAATCACCCATCAATGAGTATGATTCTAGTAAACAAAACATAAACATTTCATTCAATATCCCAGAATGGATTTTATTCATTAGAAATTTCATACTAATCAAACATTAAAAATAATTTTTAAACATTGAAATATTGTAATGAATAATGGTTTTCTTAATTATCTGACCATCAGAGTAAAGATCAACACTATACAAGAAATGGATTAATTAATATCTAATCAACACCCCTTAATAAATTAACTTAATTAGGGATCTTAGACTCTATTTCATTTTATGTTTTCTGTTCATCAAGGGATCTTAAATTTCCTCCTTTTTATTTGTGAGAAACACGGGTAACAACACATAAACTCTTCTCTAAATTTTAACTAACAACTCCCTAAGTCTCCCAAATAAGGAACAATCTATATATATTCTCCATTTATCATCTCCTATAAAAATAAAAAAAGAGTCCACATCATTTTTAAAAAATAGAACATTTATATTCTCTAATCCTCCGATACTATAATTCATTCTCTTCATTCATGATTAGATAACATGAACTTTCAATATCACCCACATGGAATAAATTTTCTCTATAAATCTTATCCTCTTTTAACCACTCTTCCTTCCTCAATGTTCTCATCTAATAACCCATAATTCCTAAAAAAATATTTCATTTATCATGAAGTTGAGAAACAGTTAATAGATTGTGTTTTAATCCACCAACATAAAGAGTGTTTTTTTATTTAGTCTTATTTTTCCCAATAACAATTAAACAAACTCCTTTAACCTTTAGTGACCTATCATTTATGAAGGTAACTAAGAATCCATTTCATTTTTCAATTGATTTCAATTTTTTTTAAATTTTTTATCATGTGATCAGAACATCCACTATCCAAGATCCATGGACTTTCCCCTTTGGACACTTTGGCTGAAACTTCGACAACTAAATCATTCTCTTTAACTTTTCAATTATTCTTTTGAGGATTTTGAGTATTAAAACTAAATTTTTTAGGATGGTATTATGATAAGGAATTCATTTTCATCATGAATATTATGGTCACACCTTCCATAGACTTATTCAATAATATCAAACATGTTCTATGATTTATATATAGAATTTACAAGATGTTTCTATGTTTTATTCTTTTAAAGGGGTTGAAAACCCAAAAAATTTATTTTCAGTACTCCCAAGAATATCATGATGTCTATTTTAAAAATAATATCTTATCTATATGACTAAATATTCCAAAGATCCAACAGAATTCATAAAAACTATATCTTTTAAGAATTATGTTGTAAAAATTTTATAGGATACCTTGAAACATTTTTTCAATATTAATTCCAAAACATTAAAGTTATAACTAGTCTATTTTCATTGAATGTTTTATTCCCCATAAAATAACCCCTACCAAATAATCTATAAAATTTTAAATTCATATTTTTAAAATAAAATTTTCTTCCCATGTGTATAATGCCTCTATATCTATAAAAGAGTATTTTACATTGAAATTTTATTCTTTATTCCCCATGAATGACCACTTGGGAGTGTCTTTAACTTTTTTCTTTATTTTATATCTCATGGTAGACCTTTTTTACTTTTTTCCTACTAATTCAATCATGGAATCCTCTTATCATTAAATATGATTTGCAAGCTACTAATATGATTAGATTAATTTAATAATAAAATTGATTTTAAGGAATTTTTGAAATATGATTTACATTGTTGATTGAATGATAATTTTTTTTCTTGTTATATAATTAATAGAATCTGGATGTATCATACCGATTAGCGTTTAACTGAATATAAAAATAATTTGGAGAATTTTCTAGATTTTTTCATTTAAAAATGCATTAGATGGAGGTTGTATATAATGTCCCTTCTACAATTGTGTTGGAAGACCATGGTTAAGATGAAAAGAAGTTAGATACCATTTAACAAAATTTGGATTTTAAACAAACTATAATGGTTGGATTCACCATGGAGAGACGAGTCAATAATCTACTATTAAAAAATGAAATGAACAAAGTGACATGAAGAATTTGATATTTGATAATTTTCCATATGTGAATCATTCCGAGAGAGATAGCATGCTGGTGCATGAAGACAATGATATCAGTACACATGAGGAAATATAGAAGACAAAGATGTTGAGAGAGTAAAAAATTTATTTGATGATGCCAGAACTCTAGTATATCAAGAACTAGTACTCCACTTGTGCATTTGCATGGCACTATAAAAATATTCATATTATCAATAATGGAATACCAATTTTGAAACATAATAAATCATATTATAATAGGAAAATTTTAAAACCAAAATTAAGTGGTACATATTTTGGAAAAGAAGGAACAATATGGAGTCATTTATTAAGATAAAAATATGAATGTAACAAATAAAATGTGATTAAAAAAATTCAAAATTTTCCTAGAAAAAAACTCGAAAGTCACCGGAATGCTACATCAACATACCACATTCTAAAAATATGTAGAGGGTAGAAATATCTACCATCACAGGAAATGTGATAGTTGTTCTGGAGTTGCATCATCCCAAAACCCATGACCACTCTTCGTGTATCAAACCTATAATATTTAAAAAAAATAGTTTCACAGATTGATAATTATGAAAATCAGAGAAAAATAATAACATGTGTGACATAATATTTATTTGAAATGGATTGAAAAGGAAGAAAGTTGATGCAACAAACTGTAATACATGATGTAATAGGGTACATGAATATCTTTGTCAATGTGGTTGAAGATCCCAATAACTGCAATTTTTAGACCGATCCTTATTTCCTATACATTAAGAGTTGAAACACAATGAAGTCATTGAACAATATTTTTTATAACATATAAAAAGTTACAGATCTAAAAGCTCAATACCACCAAAAACACAGAATCTCCTCTATAACCCTAGATCAGCTGCGATTATGTAAACCTGGAATACAACACATTTGTTGGTGGCCAAAACTGGAATAAATGTTACAGAAATCATGAAAATTGCCATTATTCTCCAATGATTGATTAACACCCAATAGTTTATCTACTAAATGGAGTCTTTATTATATAGAAATCCATCTTTGACAATAAACCCATCATTAAATTCAAGAAATATGGCAGATTCACAATGAAGTCTTGGTTGAAAAAAAGTCTGGAATTCCAGATGACAGTTTGGTTTAAATTATAAAATAGCAGCAATGTTTTTATATTGGGTAATATAATAATTAAACATTAATATTATTCTTACCCAAAATTACTGGTACTAATTAATCTAGGAAATGGTTGCACATTCTTTAGGGCTACTCCCCTTCCCTGCAATTGATTTCCATGGAAAACATAAACAATAGATTGTATAATTAAAAGAAATTAATAGATGCATGCATTAAATACATATTATTATAACAAATATCTCAATGTCAAGCTAGAATAAAAAAAATCCACAAACCTCTAGTTCTGTAGGGGTACTCAAATCACTTGAAAATCTGTAATAGACAAACAAAAATTGCAGAAACATGGGATGTTGATTAATAATTAACCTTCATGATTTTGATCTTGATTGAGAATGGAGAAAAGTGCTCTCAGTAATACCATATTCATAATGAACACATTTGAATATCATATTTGATTCCAAGAATTAGGAAGTGAAAATCTAAAAGAGGATTGGCTGAATTTGAAATATCATCCGAAGAAAAAGATGATGAATGACATGAATGCCAATATAACCCGAAGATGAATCCATTTCTGTCCGCACAGTAAAATATTACCAATCATGTAGATCTAGTTCAATTTTACCCAGCAAATAATCACCACCTTTCAAATCAAAAAAATGATTGATGAAAATAACCAGGATATGTAGACATTTACAAAGATAAGAAATTTCCTTAAAATGCTTAAAAACTGGCCAAACCGGGCTTACCAAACATGTAGATCAAGTTCAATTCAAGTCTTTATAAAATAACCACCTTTTAAATAATTGAAATTGATTTGGAAAACCTGTAATGAGAGTGATGCAATAAACCAAAAATATTTCATGCAGAAAAGAACATGAAATAAAATTAAAAATAAGAATAATATACATACTTATGTATAGGAATGATACACTTTCCGGCCTACTATTCATGAAGCATGCTTTATTGTTGGAAGCTGTGTGTTCCATCTCGAAAGTCAGACGGTAAAATATTGTGTAATAAAAATTTACAGTGACGAATATACTATTAAAAGTAACAGTTATAATTTAAATTGTAGACATTGAACGAAATAAAGATGTACCTGAGTAGATGATATATTTTAATTAGTTGTAGCAGTTCAAGAGTCCCTATTGCAGCTTACTCCTAAAGTCCCTGGGCTGTGATCTTCATAGATCAATAGTGCACAATAAAAACAAAAATCAACAACATAACAGGACTTTCAATTTAATTGCCTCATGTTATCCCCATGACATTATTGTTGTGAAATCAATGTGAGAATGAAACCAATACAAACGGGAGATAAAACTCCATAATAAATACAATAAAAAAATACCAAAATAGAGTACACATCCATCGTAGATATTTATAAGAATAGAAAAAAATTATTCCATATGAATGTATTGTAAATGATATCAATGTTCAAAAACAAAATAGTACAAAATATGTGGCATCACATAAACAAAAACTAACCACACTAAAAGAATTTTGTTATAAAAATCTGCATGTAGAATCTGGCCACAGAAGTAGGAAGTGAAAAACTAAAAAAGGATTGGTATAATTTGAAATATCATCTCAAGAAAACGATGATGAATGGCATGAATGCCAATATAACCTGAAGATGACTCCATTCCTGTCCACACAGTAAAATAATAACAATCTTGTAGTTCTAGTTCAATTTCACCCAGCAAATAATCACCACCTTTCTAATCTAAAAAATTATTGATGAAAATAACCAGGATATGTAGACATTTTAAAAGATAAGAAATTACATTAAAATGCTTAAAAACTGGACAAACTGGGCTTACCAATCATGTAGATCAAGTTCAATTCAAGCCTTTATAAAATAACCACCTTTTAAATAATTGAAATTGATTTGGAAAACCTGTAATGAGGGTGATGCAATAAACCAAAAATATTTCATGCAGACAAGAACATGAAATAAAATTAAAAATAATAATTAGATACATACCTATATATAGGAATGATACTCTTTCTGGCCTATTCTTCATGAAGCATGCTTTATTGTTGGAAGCTATGTTTTCCATATCGAGAGTCACATGGTGAAATATTCTCTAATAATAATTTACAGTGAAGAATCTACTGTTATGAGCAACAATTATAATGGGTTATGTTTTTAGAGTACGTGTATAGTGTTGTTAAAACTGTAGCCCGATCACATGTTTTATCACCTTAACCAACAAATGATGGAAAGGTTCCAGACATCGCATCATTAAACAGGATCCATGTACACATATCTAAGTATTGGGGAAGCTCTAATGTACCCGGTAAAGCATAACTAATATCCTATGTCTATATTCTAATAAGAAGGTAAACTGCACTTGCTGAATTTAACATTCTCTTAAAATGAAATATAGAAATAGAAAATATAAATAGTTGAAGTAAAAGAAACATACACTCAGAGTGAAGGGAATATAACAATATATGGATTAAATAAAATATAATGAATGTCATGAAACGAACAAAACGTCTGACATATTCAGAAAGATGAAAGGATAAATGAAATTGTGTTCTAGTAATACAAAAATGTTTGACAACAGTTAGAGGGAAACAGGTTGGAAAGATCTGCAGATAGGTCATTAACAGCATAGATGGTGATAGGAAAATGCCCAATAAATGGCCTCGATAGACTCCTGTATTAGCAGTTATTTCCTTCAGTCAATCCCCTTGTGCTCACTTATCCATATATGACACGTCGAGGGGAGTACCACTACTTCATGATCCCGGGTTGTCTTCACATGTCTTCACATTATGTTGAATTTCTTCTTCATTTTCGAAATCATACAAGAGGTTTTTCTACATGTAGAACAATTGGACATTAATATGTAGGTAACCATCATAGAGATGTGTAAATGGTGAAACATATTAAAATAGAGTCTAATAAGAATGATTTTCATTCGATAAATATGGAAAATTTAAAATTGTAATTCCATGAAAGTTTTTTTTACTTGAGTAGATGAGACATCCGAGACCGAGACAGCTAATCCTGTGATATCGTAAGAAGTAGAACACCCAGAATCATGAAGTTTCTATAATGGATGGCAGGAAAAAGTATTAGAGCGAGGTGTTTCAGGTTTTGGATTACAGTAATTGAAAAAATGTAAATAAAATGCACCGTCATATTTTCAATCAGAGTACCCAACTCTGAAGACCCACTGCTCTGATCTGTCTGTGTTGACAGAAAGAGAAGAAATAAGTTGGATATAAAAAGTGGTATAGTATGTTTAGAGTGTTGAAATTTATTACCTCTTTTTGGTCTAAGGTCTGACTGAATCTACGAACGTAAATATCATTATCACAGATAGAAAGAACTTTGTAGCTATTTTGTTCAAATGAATGATAACGGTTTTGAATATTAAACGTAGTTACATCAATTGAGAATAAGAAATTCTTTGACTTGAATATTTCCAACTGTTGAGGGAAACCAAACTCATCATCATCCTAATTTAAAAGTGTTAACAATTTTTAGTAGATATATAGCAGAAATTAAGTTCACGAACTATAAAAAGATGCTCCTACCTGTATCAGAGCAGTTCTTAAGTTTTCAGCTGTTTCATGTATGAACTGCATAACTTGTTTGTCGAACAGAACTACTAAAAATGCGGCTATCTTATCTGAAACAATGAGTTGTACCCTAAATCTGTTTATTGTATTTATAAGAATGCATAATTAGTGGACGATATTGTATCCTATAAGTATCACCGATTTGAAATATCTGAATATTGACAAATTAAAGTGTTTCTGACCTTTCTGAGGTAGTATTAGGAGGTATGTTGCATTTATGGCACCATAGTTTTCCATGTAATTCGTGAACTTTCTTCATGCAAGAGTCAGAGGACTCATAAAACCAGCTGTGGGTGGTTTGAATTTTTTTACTGTTGCTGAAATTAAGCATCTTGTTGGATACAATAGATTGCGTATTGCAATGAATTTTAAATAAAACAAAAAATAATTTCCAGGCAACAGTAACTAAAAAGTGAAATATGAAAAGTAAGTACATAGTTATTACTTGTTCAAACTTTTTTACATCAGAAATGTATTTTTTGTTCTTCCAATATAGTACTTCTACAGAAGGGTATGGATTAGTTGACGGTGGACTATGTAACTGGGATGGCACTATGAACCCAAACCTAGAGACATGCAGTATTGGAAAAAAATTAATAGAATAAAATAATTAATTATATCAATGAACATTGAATAATAGAGAAGTAAATATACAGACATATTAACAGTACATAGTTAACCTGTTTCTAAAATTTTCAACTTCTTCAATGTCCAAGTTGTACAAAATTTTTGTTGCTTGAATATTAGTAGTTACAATAACAGTTCCTGTAAATTATATACAATCAATTTTAGTCAACTTAAAATTGATGATACATTAAAAAGAACCTATATAGAAACACTAAATTGGTAAGTTGTGGAAAGATATCGTACTGCTTAATTTTTTAATCCGGATGAGTTGTAAGATTAAAATTTTTGGTGAGTCTTTCTTTTGATCCAAATAAGATGACATGTCAGTAGCATAATTTCCCCATAAGCTGCATTGTACCTGCAGACCTCTATAAGGTAAAAAACGATAGTATTTGTTAATGTCATATCAATTTTCCATGTAACAGTAATAAAAATTTTAAATCACTTTTCATCCTCAAGTAGAATCTGCATCCTAAGGCTGGAATTGCCCATTGATTGAAGTGGCTGGGAGTTTCGTAGTAGCCCAATGATTTCTAAACCATAAAACAGAAAAAGAATATCAATGTAGGTGAATTAGATTGACTTGGAAAACAGTATATTGATGACTATGTAAATATTGAATGCAGAAGTATATTAATGCACTGTAATAGAATTATACCTATTAAGTTATCTACAGGTACAATTCTGTCAGAAATATCATTAAATGATGTGAAATTAAAACTGAACAGTGGGAGCTGTGCATCTGATGGATGAAGAAATGTTGTTGAGGTGAAAAACAATCGGCATGCATGTTGAGTTGCCAAGTAACAACCATAATTTGTAGCAATTTGAAAGTTCTGTATGTAATAGCATAATCCTTCACGCAAAAGATCTTTGAACTTAGAGATAAGTTGACGGTTCGTAATTAAACATTGTACCTTAGTTCCCTAAAAAAAGTAAATATATTGGTTTTTGTAATTGAGATATAATTTGTCATAGAAGACATAGATGTAAATGAATATATTACACTATATTAGGTTAATAAAAATAAAGTGTTGATAGAAACACTGACTTGTATATCTCCATGTACGAAATCGATAGAGACAATATTATTGGTGTTTTTTGATGAAGAATTGAACCACATGTTCAACACACGAACATGTATCTTTAGAGTTTCATTTGACTCTGCTGAAATCTCACTCAATGGGGTTATTGATCTGGACATAATTATTTTATGTTGTACATTTATAATTCGTTTAGAAAGATTACACAATCATAACATAAAGAAGGAATAGATTTACAGAGACTACATTATATGAATAATATAATAGATGAATAGTTAAATTAAATGGATACCTATGACAGGTTATCAAATATTTCTTTGTAGACAATATTATGTGTGAAATCAGCAGCTGTGTTATGCATATCTTTTACTATTATTTTCAAACCATTCGGTGAGGTTACTCTAGAAACAGCCACATATAATTGACCATGTGAGAAAACAGGGCTGCGTAGAAATAACCAAACTGAAGCGAAAGATTGTCCTTGAATCTTATTAATAGTCATAGCATAACATACTATCAAAGGATATTGTCTTCTTTGTAATTTGAAAGGCCATCTAATATCAGATTGTGTCATAGTTAATCATGGAATGAAAGCTCTGTACCCTGAATTGCTACCAGTTATAATTTTTTCTCTGATGACATGGTCTCCCAAATGTGTAATAATCATTTGAGTTCCATTACATAGACCAACTGATTGATCCAAATTTCTTAACATGACAGGAACACCAATCTTCAGAATAATTTTGTGCACTACCAAACTGGAGATATTAATACCATTTAAAAACTCAGCAGTGTATATATTTTCTGGCCTATCAGAATAATAACTTGCATTGCAAACACTGTCAGAGCTGTAGTAGTCTTTGCATTCGGAATTTTTCAGATAAAGCATGTAGTCATTGTTCTCTTTAACGACATCACGTGTTGGTGCTAGAATCGCTCTATCCTTTAGAAAACATACATCATCGTAATGATCTGTAAAAGAAGGATATGTGAAGTCTACCATTGCTGCCAATCCATTATCAGTTCATTTTAGAACATAATCTTCTGGAATATGAATTACAGATTCACCATCAGCAGGCTGTCCTATGTTACCATCACCAATATCTAAAACCCACTTTGAGAAGGTTTTTAAGTCATATGAATCATTATTGGCAGTCCCGGAAAGCAATCTCATATTTTTTGTTAGAGTTAAAAATCTACATTGTTGCCAAAGATATGAAGACTTAATACTTGCAAAAACAATATCATTTCTGCTACCACCCGATATAACTGGTTATATTTGACGGAAATCTCCACCCAATACAATTGTGATACCTCCAAACGGCAAATATACAAAATTTACATTATGCATTGTCATTATATATCTAAGAGTATAGTCTAGAGCCTCAAAACAATATTTGTGAACCATGGAAGCCTCATCCCAAATAATAAGTTTTGTAACATGTAATAGCTGTGCTAAATCACTGCCTTGTTGAATATCGCAAATAGATTTCTCGTTAACAGAGATTGGAATACGAAATTTCGAATGTGCCGTCCTGCCACCAGGAAGAATTAGTGATGCTATTCCACTTGAATCTACTAACAAAACAATTCTTCCCTCTAACAGTAGCAAAGAAGTCAGTACTCTCCAGATAAATGTTTTACTGGTCCCTCCGAATCCATTCAAGAAGAAGAAACCCCCACTCGCAGTTGATATTGAAGATAAAATGACATTGATCACATTATTTTGTTCAACGGTAAGCATACCCTGTAAATTTATGTAATCATTTCGAAGACCATCTTTGTTGTAGTTTAGTTCTTCCTCAAGTAATCGATTATTAGTACTATCAATTACAAATTCAGGAACAGGCATTGGAGGAAAGCACTGAAGAGACCTACCGTTGCTTCGCAAAATGTTGTCTATTTCTTATAGAGAAAACATTTGCCTCTGATCATCACTAAGTGTGAACTCTAAAGAAAAGTTGAAACATATTTAGGCGATGTATTAATGAAATGGTATTTATTGAATTACAAAATGTAGAGTAAGTAAATATATGTATGGGATATCATGCAATGAAATGGCAACATTTTTGTGGAGGAATTATGTATAGTACAATCGATATACGTAAATAAACTGCTCAGCATTAGATAGCTGGATGGTTCCTCAGTAGTATTAAATAGAGAACTAAAGGTAGAGCAAGTAAATAGTTGTACGGGATAGCAGGAAATGAAAAGACAAAATTGTTGTGGAGGAATTATTTATAGGACCATCGAAATATGTCAATGTACTGATCACCATTAGAAAGCAGGGTGGTTCCTCAAAAGTATTAATGATAGCAATAACATATATTGTGACTGAAAGTTTCATAAAAATCTGGAGAAATAATATAGACATAAATTTTAACTGCATTACATACACATAACAGCACAATTCAATCATTCTTTGTACTGTGCTGAAATATAAAAAACAATATAAGTACGAAAGAAGCAGAACCATTCACTTGTAACATATA
Organism: Viscum album; assembly: GCA_963277665.1. Lineage (NCBI taxonomy): Eukaryota > Viridiplantae > Streptophyta > Magnoliopsida > Santalales > Viscaceae > Viscum > Viscum album. The sequence continues at coordinate 880,169,598 of OY728120.1, read as the reverse complement.
AATTGACTGAAACATTGACAGTACATTACAGGGTCTACTAAATCATTTGAACACAGAAGGTATAATCCATTCTACAGAAACAAATTGACTGTGCATTCTCATTTTAGAAATCATAATTATAAATGTTTGACAGACATGCAGTATTTTCATATAAATGTGCAGAAAAATGTACAGAACATAACATGAAATAATGGAAAACTGTATGAAGTGTGCAGAAACATACAGGAAGAATCATGTCGTTTAGAGAAGTACAAATATATGGAGTTATTTATAGGATAAGAAGGTATGACATCCACTGTATTAAAAGATTTATTGAAGCATATAAAATGGTTAATTATTAATCACAAAAATTTGTGCAGATGCATTATTCATATAAGTAAATAAGTATGACAGGTTATACAAAGAACAGTTGAATAGTATACAGTATTCAAAAGCAAATGATTTATTTTCACATGGGAAATAACTGAAATAGAATCACTTAGTTAACATTTGACATGGTATTATAGCAATTGATACATGGAATTTGTAAAGTGACAGTTGTCATATGCACTGATATTGTTAGTCATATTCATTGATTGGCAGAACAATAAATAGATTTGTATCAAATACAAAAATATAACATTGAATTACTGATGTAGTAAGAGTAAGTAGTAGAAAAATTGCAATGTGTACCTTGAATTTGAAGCCTTTTTCTATGATAATATAAGATATCTTCAGAGAGAATAATGCAGGTCTCATTCCAAACAATATCCGGGTGAGATAAGTTATTTGAGATTATCATGATTGAAAAAAGTCTCCGTAGACAGTGGCCCATTCCCCATTATGAGACCTCTTTTATAGCCTCAATGAATTCTTGGTCATCAGCAAGTAGTTCCATTGCAGAACAGGCCTCCCTAAAAGTGCCATAAATATTGTTGTTGGCAGTTTTCAAATCATCATATGTTGTTGCACCACAGATCTTTGTTAGTAGAATCTGAAGGTAGTGTAGCTCTCCAGTGGTAGGAGGCACGTAGTAGAGTCGACTGATACTGAAACCCTGTTTTCGGGGAAACCACTTTTTTCTAGACTACGGAAGACAAACCTAGTTGGGTATTCTGCATAAGTTAAGCTTCGACCTTCTGGGAATGTCAAATTTGATTTAAACCAAGACTTGAACATTGTTTCAGCAACCTTTAAATCAGCAAGGACATCTTTTAGTTTGTCATTATCTCTATACGTCACAGAATTTTGACCTGGTAAATGATAATGCAATCTCTCGACAGGTGGATATCTGAAATGTATATCGTAAGAGAATATCCGCCAGGCAGCCTCACAAGGTGATATGTAGCGACAGTCGTAATACATCTTTATCTCGTCAACAGTGTTTTCACATAAGCCTTTGGTGTTGCTTTTATATAGTGCTGTCGTTGCACCATCATTTCCATTGCTTATATATTTAAAGAGATACTTGATAGATGATGACTGGTTGCACACTTCAATATTGAGGTGGGCTTGATATTTGAGTAGCAAAACTGGATTTTATGGTACAACAAAATGATTATCCAAATCAACGCCATTTTTTGGATTGTTCTGCCATCATCCCTTCTACGATAGCTAACATAACCATCATCATTTACCATTATTTCTCCGAAAAAGTTCTTAGGAAATTACTTAGAGCATTTTCCATTTTTCATACATGGAGAAGATCGTTTTGCATTACCACAAGGGCCGTGGAACATATAGTTTTTAACAGTTTCATGGAGCCTTGGTTAGAAAATTTTATCTGGAATCTCAGCGCACACCACTTTATTAACATCTGATGGACTGCCAATTTTGTGTTCATGACAAAGAAACAATAAAATGTGGACATGTGGAAAACCACATTTCTGGAAATCAATGGTTCGAACATCTGTATTGGAATGAAAATATATTACGTCTAGTTAGTATGAGATGATGTAAAAGAAAGATTAAGGTATACATACTAAACTATAAAAAATGACATTATAAGGTAAACATATTAAACAATAAAAAATGTGCTTACCTACCCTTGATTTCCCAAATATATAATATTCTCTTATATCTTTGAGAATATGTTCAAATTTTATATTGAATACTCGAGATAGTAATTGGGGACAGTCAATAGGATAAAGATTCTTTTCTTGAACAAATCGACTGATTTCAGGCCACATGGGGTTACATGTAAATGTAAGGAACAAATCTGGATAACCTGCCCAATTACATATTGACATTGCGTCTTGATAATTTGGAATCATATATCTTGGACCACCAGTAAAAGAAGAGGGAAAAATGATGTGCTTCCCGCAAGAGGACCCTTCTTGGTCACGTCAAAGGAATGCATCTTGCAATCCATTGTATAGGTCGACCCGCGGTCGCTTCTGGTTGAAACGAATATACAATAGTCTTTGAGACTCAATCATTGTGTAAGCATCAATGATAAATTATTTCAATAATCTTCTGGAATATAGCAAAGTGGATGCTTCAATGTCACAGAACTATAAGTGAAAAGAGAAGTATTCTCTCATTGTAACCTTTCTTAGCTTAGCACTGGTTGTGAATGGAGTAGCGCGATGCATTACGTTGTTGACATATCCATCCTGGCCACCAGGAAAAATCAATGGATACTGTAATGGCAGATATAATGGGTGAAGCTCATCAATTCGTTTCAATGCCCCACATTTGGTTTGAATTATGATGTCACGTTCTTGGTTTAGGTCTTCGATATCACCGACAATAAGAATGGAAATTTTAGAAGTGGTCGGTAAGTTATGTGTAGCCTCATTTGTTTGTCTTCTTTTAAGAAGGTGAGGCTTTAAGTTTGGAAAATCTTCATGATTAAGGACATCTTTTGCTGATATGTATTGTTGAGCTAAATCATTGACTTCATGTAGCATTTGTTGAAAATTCTCAACAATATTGAAGTTAATAAGTGAGTGATGACTTTTTCCATCAAAGCTGTAAGAAAATTTTCTATCAGTAATATTTAATGACAAGTATGTGATTGATATTCATAGAATTGAATATGATAATTACCTCATACTACTAACTCTATTCTGGCACTCATGTTCGGTGTCAAACACAAAAAGTTGGGAAAACTTTGGTTATTGTCCTTCTACCGGGAACAAACTACCTATGCAATGGTAGTTTTGACCATTTAGTCTGAATATTGTTGGGGCTCTACCGTTGTTCAATGACCTATCAACCTTCCCACCCATAGACATGAATGCAAACATAGAATTATAAAGATGAATATGTTCTTGGAAATCTCGGGCTTGGGATGAAGTTCTATTCAAAAATAACATCCGTAGGTATGACATAGGTGAAGGGAGTAAATCCAAAGTAATCTTGCCTATCGAGTATCATAGAGCAAATCGTGGGGTTTGTTGGTTGCTGCATTTCTTATTTAGTTCGTCATACCACATAGTAGACTTACAGTATTGGCATATATAAGTGGGGTCTCCAATGTCGGATTAAGTTGATGGATGGGAAAAAAAGTATAAAATGAAAATACTCATTTTGCAGAGAAGATCAATGAATAACATTTCAACCATGATATTAATAATGCATGATTATTATAAACAAAAACTTGTGTTCTCCTCTTTGTCTAGTTCTATGGAGTATCCTGGAGAATTTGATGATATATAAATATGGTGTGTCCAAACCTTTATATCTTAATACTCAGTGAAGACCATTTTGTTAGTCAACAAACCTGTGGTGTATGCAGTTGTGCTGAAAAAATCTATAATGTTTGAAGACGATGCTGAAAAATGTTTAGGGAAATATTGTTGAATAGAATATCACAGTCAAGAAAGTGTAAGAATTTATGATAAACAAATGAAGAAATCTATATTAATGCAGAAATAACTTTTTACTTACCTGTCATTGATGAATTAGTGTACTTTGGTGCGTTCATATTTGGAAGACAGAAGCTGTACATAGAGGACAGAGTAAGAAATTAAATTTATCTTACATGTTTAGAAATATTTTAGGGTTTCAATAATGCATACTTTGTCGAGTTGAGTACTACAGATTCAGTGAGACTGGTGTCCTCATTGAAAATACCTAAATTAAAAATAGTGACTGAAGCGTTAGATCCCCATTAATAAAACGGTTGATATAATGTATGGTCATAATAGTTCACATACATCAGACTTACAGTAAGGTACATGGGAGAGGGGTTGATGTCTTTGTTTTCGTTTATTTCTTCCGTCAGACAGTTTTGACTCACTATGACTTCCATTAAGTACTATGAACAAATAAGTAATACATGCTGAATATTTTAAGATAGACAAAATTAGTATTCATCGGCTTGAAATTCATAGAACAAAATACCATTAACAGACAAAGGTGATAATGGTAATCGTCGGACTGTATGTACAATGTCATTTGCTGAAACTGGATGACTAATTGGAGTACCATTGCACACTATAGCAGGCATTGGAGTACCTAGAGTACACGAAAACATTGTTATTATAACAATCTACATGAAAATAATATATTGATAGAAACAGAGTTAGTATTTAAGTTATTATAAAAAAAACTACTCACAATTTTTTTGACGTTGCTGCATGAGTAGTCTTATGTGGATCCTTGAGTCTCTAGAGTTTGAAGGGGTATGCATGGTTGTGTTGGTTTTATTTTTATATATTTGTCAAGGTGGCATGGTAAATATTTTATGAAGAGATGATAATTGAATATAAAATGCTTATCAATAGGCAGACAAAAAAAATATTGAAGGTAATGTTTGAAACATTAATATGAACACAATAGACAGGTAAATGATTCGTAGTGCAAAGATACATTAGAATACAAATATTCAATATAATTAGTATGGAACGGTAAACATAATGTAAAAAGAATGATTTTAAAGTTCATTTATTAAAAGGTACCTGTGTGACACGATTTGATGCCCTTTAGATGAAAGATGCAAAATTTTGTTGTCAAAGTAGTAGTATATTAGCGCCGACAAGAGTGGAGCTATATGTGTTCAGTTTAAATGAAGAAATGGAGCAAGGAAATATGTCACGTATCTGAGCACTACCTACAACAAATAGCTTTCATGAAACTGTATAGTGAAAGGCAACAAATATGTAATGACTGTAAATTTCAATGCCATGTTGAAATGATATTTCTATATACTTAAATTGAAATAAATTATGCAAATATTGGTGAGTGGGGTTAAAAAATAGAGACCCAATTAAATCACCTAATAGGTGGAAGTAAAACAGAATGTATGATGTAGTGTAGTTATGTGCGGTATTATATATAGTAGACATAAGAGGCCTTATACATTATAGGTTGATAATCTATGAAAATGGTGCTAAAAAGCAGAGAGTAAATCAAAGAACCTAATTGCCGGAAGCAGTAACCTGGCGTTTTTTTCTTCTGAGTCAGATACCCTGGTAGTCAGAGAGGCATGTTAAAAAACATGGACAGCGAAAGAATAAATTGTACCGCATTGAACGACGGATAGCTACGAAGGACGTTTTAATCACGGGTTTTAAGAAACGCTAGTCGTCACAGCAGATAAATCTCAATGGCGACTTTAGCGAATCAGCTATGGAATTGTTATACAGAACAATGAGAAAACCTATTTTGGAGTTAAGAGCATTACATCTGGATGTGAATGTAAAGAAAACAATCAGTCGCAGCGTAACCTATTTGGATGTTATGAACATAACCTATTTGGGAGTTAAGATCGTACTCTCTGTAGCTGTGATTTAGTCGTTGAATGGGTCCTCTAACCATGGGATGTCTGTGATGCTAAGCCGTTGAACGTCTTTGAGAGTTGTGATGGTCAGTCAGCTGTTGAATCTGGAGGTGAAGTAGTTTCAGACAAACTTGGGGAATGGACGGTGCGAATGGAGATTGACGAAACCCTAATGCCGAAAGTAGAGTATTCGGAGCGGGTAGAAGAAAATGCAACTGTAATGCTGGAGGATGCAAAGCAGGTGCGAAGCAGGTGTGAAGCAGGTGCGAGTGAAAGTTAATGACCCCTTTTACTGGAGGAAGCGTAGTGACAGAGGGTTACAGTGATTGAAACCCTAATTCCGGAGGATGTGAAGCAGGAGGGGATGAAATGTTTCTGATCGGGTGGAGGTCGATTTGGAGGAGGGTCGCTAGTGGGGAGGGGTATAATAGGGAAAGAAAATAGTGTTTTGGAGGCATGGAAAACTGTGGAGTTGACACATCAACGTGGAGGAACCCAGTATTAGAATGTATAGAAGATGTACTAAAATGACCAAGTTGGAATTTCTAATGTGGTTATATCATGGGAATACCATGTATGGGATTTATAATACCTCCATTGATTATATTCTTACATTTTTGAAGGAATTGCTTCCGGATCGTGCAGATATTCCCTCAAATCATTACATGGCAAGGAAGTTAATTATGTATCTTGGATTTGTTAAAAATAAAGTCCATGCTTGTCTGAAAGATTGTAGTTTATTTTTGGAGGAAAAAACTGACCGTAATGACTATAAATAATGTGGTACATCTCGATGGAAGACAAAGGCAGATTGAACACCATCTCGTGTGCCACAGAAAGTCATGTGGCACTTTCCCATTGATTCCCAGACTTCAAAATCTATTCATGTCTCTAGAAATATCAGTCAATATGCGATGGCATGATGTTTAGAGAATGAAAGGTAATGATGAGATGGTCTATCCCACATATGGATTAGCATGGTGGACATTTGATGCACAACATCCTGATTTTGAAGCTGAGGTGCGTAATGTCATATTGGGCCTATCCTGTGATGGTTTGAATCCATTTGGTCATATGCTTACAACTCAGATCATGTGGACGGTTTTTATTCATGTTTATAATATTCCTCCATGGATGTGTATGAAAAAAACTTCCACTTTCTTGAGTATACAAATATTTGGATCTTCGGATCCTAGTAATGATATAGATGTCTATTTGCAGCCGTTAAAAAAATAGTTGAAACAAGTTTGGGATTTAGGTGTGCATACATTTAATGCTTCTTAAAAGAATACGTTTCAGATGTGTGTTTCCCTTCTATGGACCATAAATGATTTCCCTGCCTCTGCAATGATGTCTAGGTGGAGCCCGAAGGGAAAACTATATTGTTCTGTTTGTATGAATAATACATGATCAAGAAGTCTTAAATATCATCATATTTTCAGTTTCATAGGGCATCACCGATTCTTGTCAATGGATCATCAATACAATAAGAACCATTGGAGGTTTGATAATAATGTTGAAACTTAAAAACCAACTGAACATATGTCAGGATGTTATGTGATTAATGAATTGAAATATTTCAGCTTTTTGTTAGGGGATTTTTAGTTGAAATCTAGAAAGGGGAAGAATGTTGATACTAAAGTCAATTATAATTGGAAAAAGAGAAGTATTTTTTTCTGTTTCCATATTGGTCTACTAATTTGTTATGTCATTGTTTAAACGTAATGAATATTGGGAAAAATATATGCAAAATGTTTCTTACAATTCTTTTGAATATTAAGGGGAATATCACAGATAACTTTCGATCTCATCGGGGTTTATTGGATTGGGGTATTCGATCAAAACTACATGATGTTTCTATCAGTGAAAACAAATGGAAAGTTCCCTATGATTCTTATGTGATCACACCGACAGGGAAAGATCAATTTCTGGAATTATTAGACAATATCAGGGTTCTAGATTTCTATTCCAGCAACATATATAAACGATTCAACAGAAGAAATTTCAAATTGAAATCTCTAAATACTCATGATTATCACATCCTCTCCATGAATTTATTCCAATAGCAATTCGGCATTTTCTATCCAATAATGTAAGGGTGTAATTGATTCGGTTGTGTCATTTTTTAGAGACTTTTTTTCTAAAATTTTATCCAAATCATTGTTGATAAAAATTCAGCAAGAGGCACCGTTAATTCTGTGTGAGTTGGAAAAAAATTTTCCTCCATCCTTTTTCACTTTCGTGCTACATTTAATAGTTCATCTTCCAAAGAAGACACTTCTTGGGGGACCAGTCACTTTTCGGTGGATGTATCCCACTGAATTAAATATTTTCACAATGAAATCATATGTCTGAAATAAGTATTATCTCGAAGGATACTTTGTGAGGAGTTATCTGGCCCAAGAATTTATGGATTTTTGTTCAATGTATTTGTATGATGTGAGCAAAATACATAATCAGCCCATGAGAAACAAATATGAGTAGTATTCGGAAATTCATCCCTAGTTTCCATCTCTTCCCCAAAGAGGTGGAATTGTCAGGTCATATACATTGGTTACATTCATATTTGAAGAGAGGAATATGGCACATCGTATAGTCTTGTTTAATTTTGGTTTATTCGATGCCTATATCAAGTAAGTAATTTCAATATATTTATGTTATCTCATACGATGTCATATCACATACACCATATACTTTAATTGTTATTTTATGTAGAGAACATAAACAAATTATAAGTAGAGTTCATCGGTCATTGCCGTTGAGATTGAGAGAGGCTATGCATAGCCAAGAGTTCCCAGCTTGGTAAAAATCAATGGTATGACCATGAAATTATGTACCTTAAAATATAGATATATATTTAATTATATTACTCATATGTATTCTAGGTATTGATTTTACCTTCTGACTTTATTTCTCAAGAATTAATAGCGTTGGATTTTGGTCCCAATTATTTGGTTCGTGACTAAAAATCTTTAATAATAAATGGATATAAATTTGTTTCAATTGATAGAGCGGTGAAAATGAGAACACAACATGATGGAGTTATGTTAACTACTAGAACTAATTTTTTTACCAGTGCATCAGATATTCGACCTCGATATGAAGATGTGTACTATTATGCATTGGTTGAGAAAATATTGTTATTGGATTACTACTCTCAAGGTCGATTCACTATGAAGAAATGTAAATGATTTGATTCAATGAAACTAAATGGTACGTTTATTTATGATTATGGATTTAGAGTTATTGACATGAGTCTATTCTTGTATACTGACGAACCATACATTTTTACATCAATGAAAAAACAAGTGTTTTATGTGAAAGATCATCTGAAACCATATTATAGTTTCATTAATGATGTAATCCCAAGACATATTTTTCATGATGACGGGGATGAAATTGTCACCATTTACGCCTACATCGGTGTTAGCCAAATATTATATTTGATGACACAAATTATCCCATTGTGATAGATGATATTGAACCTGAGATAGTGGAGGGTAATATACAAAAACAGCCATATATATTCAAAGTTCATTCAATTTACCATGATGTTAGTTTATCAGGTTGGTACTAATGTTATTACATTAATTTAGTTTTAGTTTGGAATGATATGTCTTTTTTAGTATTGTATGGATTTGTTTCATCTAATTATATTTATTTCAATTCAGAAAACTGGGTTTAAAATGTGGTTTTAAAATTTGTATAACTTGGTTGTAAATTATCATTACTGAAAGATGATATGACATTTCTTTGTACTATTTGTCTTTTAAGTTGTATGTATGATTTGTATAAATTGTTTCTAAAAAATATTTATTTCATTCTTATACAGATTATGAAGAAAACTACAGAAGATCGCAAGAAGAGATTATTTGATGTTGATCATGTTAGACGTGAGCGTGAGTTGTCTTCAGTGTGTATAATAATTCTAATATTTATCTTCTGCATTATATATAATATCAAGTTCATATTTTTGATCATATATTATTTAGGGATATATAAATCCAGAGTTTCCTCTTCCCAGTATACAACTGACTAGGGATCCTCCTAGACCTAGGTGGAGCTCCCGTCTTACTACTCCCCACACTGACCCATCAGTGGACATCCCATCTACCACACATGTCCGTCCTCCACTTGAGACCCATGTGATGTTCCCATACATGACTCTATCATCATCCCATTTACCCTCTTTTTCGCATTCCATGTCCACGCTAACTTGACCGATGTTCTCACCTGCACAATTTCCATATCCATTCATGTATCCCCAAAACTACTATGCATATTCTGACATGTCTACACCACCTCATTTTCCTTCCATCCATCCTACACATATTGATCCAGTTCCTTTAGTTTCCAATCCGGTTCATGAAGATCACCTGGAGAATGATGTGGAACATATACTTCCTTTATTGGATGCCGATCCAGCACAGTCCACGATGCCTCACAGCCTATTCGGGAGCCTACATCAGATTTTTTATTATAAGTGCTTCAAATTATAGCATTTCACTTTTTTCATATTGTATTGTCACTTAACTCTTATCTTTTCACTTCTTATCTTATTTAGTGGTATCTTCTAGTAGGTGTTGTGGGCACACTCGAATTCAGGATGCTTGGAATCATGAAACTCAGATTATGGTGGATTACAATTCTCAAAATCAAATAGTAGGTAAAAATGCTAATGGGTGTAGAATTTTCATGGCTACTTTATCCAAATATCATTATATCGTTTAGGTGGAACCGGTATCATGGAGACATATCAGTGATGACGTAAAGGACATGGCATGGGTGCAGATATGGGTACAATTTTTTTATAAATTTATATTTATATTAGTAATGTACTTATATGACTTAACATGCCCGTTGTACAGTCGATTTAAATTTCTTAACGGTGAAGCTGGAAAAGATGCTAGGTTGAGTGATCTTGGAGAGTATTGGAAGTCATAAAAGTGTGAGTTACATATTGGTTGGAGGAGTAGAGTGGGTACTAAGTTAGATGGTGTACCCACAAACTCTGACTATCCAAAAAGTCAATATAAAAAAATGATCGAACATTGGAAGACTAAAAAATATAAGTTACTAGCCATCTATTATGGGATTTATATAAAATTTAATTATTATTACTTGTATTTGTTTTGTTTCTTAGGAAGTGTCAGTGAAAAAAAGATGAAATGATATATCCATACACATTGGGGAACACTACAATGCTCAAGCATGAGAAGCAGCTAGTACATTCATCTGAATTAAAATAATGTCCTCATTTATAACATGTCATCATAACTTATTCATGCCTTCCCTTGGTTAGTCTATGTATCCTGAAAATCACATCTTATACTAGGAGAAGGATTGTCTATTTTTCCTAAACAAGTGGAATTTTTCATTTAAAACCACTTCAGAAAACCATTTTAGAAAACCAACAATCAGTTATGACTGTAATTTACCACAATGTTTGTAGGTATTTTTTGGAACTCACTTCAATAAAAAAATTTTCATTTATCATATACTGTTGTAATACAAATGTGTGCATTTCCCATATGCAACAAGCTGTATTAGGCATTGAAGGTTCTGTACCTCATGCCAAATTATTCTACTTTAGTAGGGAAAAAAAGATGGAACTGCTGTTAATTCACAAACACAAGATAAAATTGTAAGTTTTTTTATTCATATTTAAAATATTTATATGAAATTCATAATTCAATATGTTCATAATTTCAATAGTCTACCTTGGAGGCCATGGATGAGAAGGAAGCTGAAAACTTAGTGCCAAATGATCATTTGAGTCAGGTGTTAGGTGTGGAGAATCCAGGAAGAATCCATTGTAGACCAGGAAAAAACATTGTCCACTCTAGGTATTAGTCATAATCAGACTTCTTTAAAGCCTCTAAGGCCTCTGAGTTGGAAAGTGCATGTGCGGAATTAGCTGCGACAAAGAAAATAATATTAGAGGATCATGAGGAAAGTAAGCTAATGAATGAACATTTCGTGAAATCTATTTCAGTTTTGAGTCATTCATTACCATAAGAGGTTTCTGTGACTTTTCATTCATGTATGTCATAAATTCCATCGTTAAATAATGCCTCTAGTGATTCCCATCAGGGTCTTAGTGGTGACGATGGTGGTGGAAATAGAGCTGGAGAGGATGTTACTGATGCTGTTGTTGGTGATGAGATTGCTGATGATGATGCTGATAGTGCGGTTGATGATGATGTTGGTGATGATATTGCTGTCGATGCGACTACTGCTGATGATGATGATGTAAATGGGGATGAAAATGATGGCGATGGTGGGGATATTAGTCCCCTCCATTTTTACTTAACAGAAATACTTGTGTTGGAGTTTAATTTTTTTTTGTATTGGTGGACTGCTTGTATATGAATTTCTTTTTGCAATGAAATGAATTTTGGATTATGTTTTCATCAGGGGTGTTATTTGTCAATTATTTAGGTAATTTTCAATGTTCATATATTTTTTTATGGTTTTTTGTGTTTATTAATATCTCTCCATCTAATCATGGCCTTAGCAGTGGAGGGGAGGCCTGGGATAGGGCGCTGCAATGGAGTGATGGGGGGGGGCTATAGTGGAGGGTTGGGAGGGGGGGGAGTGCGGTGGAGGGCTGGGAGGGGAGGGGGCTGAATTGACTTATACTCTCTTTCATATACTCGGCATGTAGAGGATGTTCATCAGGGGAGTATGACCGTGTCCTCCACTTTGAAGTAGAAGAGTTCATCTATTGAAGGCATTGAGAAGGTTTAGTTGCTCCTGATCTTTTTTAGTAAATGTAAAGGAACTGATTTGTAGTTCCTGGAGTGATTAATATTCTTTGTGTTTGGTTTTTTCTAAACAGTGGCCTTTCGAAGCTGCTGCAGTTGCTTTTGAGTCAATAACTCAATCCTTGGAACAACATTGTTTGTGTTAATGTGATCGGGACGATGATTTATCTAAAAGGAAAGGCATGTAACATGAGCCATTTTCCCCTTTCCCCTTTCCCCTTTCGGTCATCGATTTATGATTATATTGTTACGCATTTCAGTCATGAGACCAAGAACTAAAACACTTTACCTGTGTATTTTATTTTCCTAAAAAAACTATATGCCATGGGATGTCAATGAATCTAATCTTTTATTGGTATACATTAAATATCAGGTAGAATGAGGGGCTGTGTAGGGGGGAGCTGGGCATGTGGTAGGGGGAGGGGGAGGGGCTGGGCATGTGGGGAGCTGGGCATGAGGGAGGGGGAGGGGGGGGGGGGGCTGGGCAGGGTGGAGTTGGGCATGATGGAGGGGGAGGGGGAGGGGCAGGGCAGGTGGGGATCTGGGCAAGAGGGAGGTGGGGGAGGGGCTGGGCATGAGGGAGGGGGAGTGGGAGGGGCTGGGCAGGGGGGGAGCTGGGAATGAGGGAGAGGAAGGGGGAGGGGCTGGGCATGAGGGGAAGCTGGGCATGAGGCAGGAGGAGGAGGGGCAGGGTAGGGGGAGCTGGGCATGAGGGAGGGGGAGAGGGAGGGGCTGGGCAAGGGGAGCTGGGCATGAGAGAGAAGCTGGGCAGGGGGGAGTTGGGCATGAGGGAGGGGCTGCGTAGAGGGGAGGGGGAGGGGGAGGGGAGTGGAATTCGCTGGGCAGGGGTGAGATGAGGAGTTTATTTTTTTAATCTTGATAACGTGAACAAGCCTTGAATATTGATAACATATTCTTGTTTATGGTGGATACTTTGTATTTATATAAATTTTTTAATGAAATTACAATATGTGTTTGTGTATTTTATTTCATGTGTTTTTATCCAATATTTTCTATAAATATTTCATCGTACTTGACTGATTGGAATGTGATCTGACAGTTATATGAATATTTTGAGTTGAGTAACAGATTTAGATGTTTCATATGCAATTTGTGCTTTTAATCTTTCCATTCTATAATTTTTAATGTGGTTTTTGTGTTTTAATAAGATTCCAAACAAAAAAGAAAAATACTATTCAGTGGAATCCTGATTCAGGTTTTACAACAACTTTTTAATTTTAATATTCGGCTATAGATTTGTGTATGTTTTGAATACATTGAACTATCATTGCATTTGAAAAGGATCAGGATGTTATTCAGAAACCATGGATCCTGGTGTACATTGAGGAGGTATGCACACTTATGATTTTTCTTGAGTCGTTTAATCTTTTAACATGATCAAGTCTTGAATATTGATAACATTTTCTATTTATGGTGGATACTTTATATATATATATATATATATATATATATATCAATTTTCAATGACATTTCAATACATGTTTGTGTAATTTATTTCACGTGTTTTTTATCCAAAAGTTTCTCTAAATATTCCATTCTACTTGACTGAGCAGGGGGCATGGGCTGGGCAGGGGGAGGAGGAGGGGGAGGGGGAGGTGGAGGGGGAGGAGATGGGCAGTGGGGAGGGAGGGGTGGATGGGCAGGTGGGGAGGAGGAGGGGATGGGAAGTAGGGAGGGAGTGGGAGGGGATGGGTAGGGGGGAGGGGGAGGGGCTGGGCAGGGGGGAGGGGGAGGGGCTGGGCAGGGGGGAGGGGGAGGGGCTGGGCAGCGGGGAGGGAAGGGGAGGGACTGAGCATGTGGGGAGGGGGAGGGGCTGGGTAGTGGGGAGGGAGGGGGAGGGGCTAGGCAGGGGGAGTACACACAATTTATATGGGACCCTCAGTGGTTTTAACCACTATGTATGAGGCATACACACAATTTACTTGGGCGTCTTACACTTTAGTAGAGCTGGGTATGTGGGATGGTGTCCATGAAGGGGTTCACACTATATACCAAGAGGAACATGCCATGTAATTTATAAAATTTCAAACCTAGTGGACCAAGGAACATGGTATATGAGGGTCATTCAGGTTACAATTCATTAACCCCATTGTACACATTGTATACAATTTCTCCCAAAATCTCTATTGCATATTTTTCACTATATTTTCAAAATTGGACTTGTGAGTACCACATTCTGAGAATTTTTACACATAGATCATATTGGCCAGATCCTATGGCTTTTAGAGTCCATTTAAATGGGGTTGTTATTTTTTAATGTTTATTCGGATAATTTCTATATGGGTTGGTTTTAGATTCTTCATGGGGTTGGTTTTTTAGCTATAAATACCGTGTGAGGGTGTGAGATAATTATTTATAAATGGCTTGTGGATGTTAACTAGTGTTGTTTAATGTTCAATTTTATGGATCATTGTAGGAGAGATCAAGTAATTTCTATGAGGAGATCGTTGTTTTAAATAGTGTATTGGAACCATCTGCTCAAGATTATAGATATTTAGGTATAACTCTTGAGTTGGGGACCACATATATTGGATTATTTTGTAAGGAATGACTCCTTTTGATGGAGGTTACTATCAGGTACCATTATACGACTGATGTGAGTCTAAGGGACTCTTGAGGAGTCCATTGTTGGATAGTTTCTGATAAAGTGATTTGTGGGTGTCAAAGAAGGCTATTAAGAATTCCTGTATTTATGTTTGAGTTGAGAAAACAGAAGAACCATAATGATAATACTTATTACATCAAAAGAACACCTTTTGGGAGATTCCAAAAGGGAATTAAATTTTTTTAAATCTAATCACAATGATGATGTTGAGCCTAACAGTCAAATATAAATATTAAAGGATGGAATTTTTATGATTCAAGATGAGATTTTAGGATGAGTTAAATATAGCCAATGCTGAATTTTGTGGGAGCATTGAAAAAGTCAAATACCAATATTTTTGTAAGATAGAAAAGTAGTCAATTCTTGAGGTATTCAGAATTTCAAATTGAATCCCATACATTCCCACATCTACAAGAGGGAACCATCATATATAAATGGGGAACATCACATGAGTTAAGTATATGAAAAATAGGGATTATTGAGTATGAGATATGGAGATTTACTAAGAATAAGTGTTGAAGAAAGGGATTTTGTGATCTAATTTCATCAAAAGTGCATTTGGGTAAACGGAGGTATGAAGAACCAGAACCATAGAGTTTTATAAGAAGATGAACTAAGACAACATTTTGGATGAAGTTCCATAATGTTGAAAATTGAGTGGATCCAAATAATCCCAGATCTAGAGGAATTTTCAAGACATGTATACCTTTCTCAAAAGATGATAAAGATATCCACGTAGTTAGATAGAAGATATAATGATCCAACATTCTTGTTGAGGAATACCATTTAAAGAATTCTATTTTTCTACACTTGATAAACTCTAAAAAGGAGCGTGTGGATGGGGTATATAAACAGCTGTAGGAGGATTTTAGATAGGGTATATAACCAATCACTGAAGGAGTTTAAAATTGTGGTGTATAAACTATTTTTGTATAAAGGATAGGGTGTATATCCATTTTATGGATTTTTATAGTCACGGTGTATAACCAATTAGTATTGATTTTATTAGAGTATCAATTTTGTCTCGTATAACCAACATGGAAAGTAGGCTTTTCAATAAACTTTGTAAATCATATTGTTTCGATATTGTGCTTTCATTTTCATATGTATGAGATAAGAATGATATTTTTATATAGAAAGGATCATGTATTTAACCATCCATAGAGTGCATTTAAACTTCTATTTTTAGATTTTTAGATGTTGGGGATTAGGTTGGATTATCGAAAATCCAGTTTGACATGCCATGTATATGTGCTAATACAGGTGCAGAATGTTAGGGATGTGCAACTGCTCGGCCTGGGAAACCTGTCTATACCAATGGTTTAGTAAACCATGGGTAAATATGGGGAAATGTAAATTAGTATACCCACGATTTTCAAACCGTGTGTATACATATATACCCATGGTTTAACAAACTGTGGGTAATATCAATTTTCCTTGGTCTATACCATGGTTTTCAGAAAACCATGGGTATAGACCTATTGTGACGACACTGTAGTGCACGGTTTCAAGGGCTATACCCATGGTTTTAAACCGTGGGTATAAATGATATTTCAAGTAGTGCATATTTCTTCTACAAAAAACTATTCCAAATAGACATAGTTTAGAGGAATCAATATTGTAATAATTAGATGAAATGATTACCCTAATTTAAAATCCCTTAATGGTATTTAATTTTAGGTCCCTAAAATATAAAATTATTTAAATTGGCTTCTAATTCCAACTGTTAGGAGGTGACATTAAAATAGTATATATCATGTGTATTTCTGTCAATAATTAATCTTATTATTCTACGTGTATCTTAAAATTATAGAGTTTTAGAGAATTAGGTAATAACACATATATAAAAAAAATATTAAGATGTTTAACATTATATCTAGTATCCATTTTTTCCATAATATATAAATTTTAAAAATAAACATGTTCCCTTTTAATGAAAAATCTCCTTGACATTCAACATGGTTTCTTTATTGAAAATACACATCATTAAACCATGTGATGTTTTTTGATGTTGGATTAGAAAAAAACTCAATAATGGTAATATAAAAAGAAAGAGTGAAACCAATTAAATATCTTAAAACATTGATATCCTAAAAGGGAGTTTTCTAGTTAAAAACTAGTATTTTAGCTCAAATAATCATTTACATACCCATGAAATCATGTTTAAAGACCAAATATTTTCTCAAAACCCATTATAAGAAAACATAATTTCAAAATTCTAATCATGTTGTATTTATAGAAGATATTAGTTATAATGAAGAAAATTGAATAAAAAGTACCTTCTAAACCAAAAAAGGTATTCTCATTTATTGAAATGATATTATCTTAGGTGACGATTTTAAATTAAATGTTTTCCATGAAAACTCATTAGAAAGAATATAAAATTCATTACTTTGACTATGGGAATAATATTCATAGAAATCATATAAGATCCCTTAAAATTAGTATATCCATATTATTGAATTAAAATATAATTATATTCAGAAAAAAACCATTACACAATGAATTGGAGATCTATATCAGGATATCAAGTCATCGTGAGATATATTGGGCTCACAAGTCATAATTAAATATATAAATATCACTCATCATCCTGATCAATATCAGGCTCACCCATCGTCATATACAATATCCACATACCATATAATGATAAAAATATTTTACTCTTTGACATGTTTATCACAAAAACCTTAAAAACACGTTTGAAACCATAGGAAAAATACTATTGGATATTGAAATAAAATTTCTTTTTCAAAATTTAATTTCTATACCAAAATACATAGAACATAAGGGAAGGAGGAATATAATTTCAAGAATTCATGTTACATAATAACTGAATACAAACACCTATTAACATTTACAAAAGTGGTGAAATCAATATTCTCCATAAACATTGAAATAATCAATTATTTTTACCATTTTTAAATAAAAATAAAACATTACATATAAAATATAAAAAAATATTACCTTTCAAAACATTTAAAAAAATAAAAAAAATATATTTTATTTATAAATAATTTATTTCATTATAAATACATTAATAATTTTTTTAATAATATATATATGGAACTAATGGATTTATAAATTAAATAACTAAAAAAATTAAAATAACTTTTTAACGTAAATGTCTTTTACCATGGTTCTCGATCATGAAGTACATTCATCATATTCATTAATAATAAAGTTATTTTAATTATTTAATTTCAAATAATACTTTTATTTTTTACTCATCCTATTACTATATTATAATCAATTAAATAATTAATTATGATTATGTTAGACGTTTTGATGATATTAATATCATATATCCAAAATGGATTTCGTAGACTAATAGTGGCAAATGAAGCCATTATTTTATCATCTCAGAAATAGTAACCATTATAGTGAGATGACCATATAAGTCCAAATCTAATTCCTAATTCCACTACATTAGTATGATAAAAAAATAAATCACTCACCAATGGACTGAACAATTTATTTTTATTTGCAGACTAGATACATACCTGGGTCATGTATTATAAATGAATTTATAAATTACAACAATATTATTTTTCAATATTAACATTATTACTTCTAGCATATACTTGAATATAATTATTATTAAATCTCATAAAATAATAGGAAAATAGAAAAAATAATGCCATGAAAAAAAGAGAAATTAGAAAAAATTATAGTGGAAGAAATAATGAATCAATATGGAAATGTAAATAAATAAACACATATCACTTTAATCAATAAACTAAGTAAGAACTACATTGAAATATTTTTTGAAAGTGAAAATCCCTAAGATAATAATAGTTGAAATCACATTAATTATTAATTATCAGATATTCTATATCTTCCACATGAACCATTATACCCTCATGACCTATTCTAAATACAGTTTTAGTCCATGGGTAGAATCATGCATTATTCTTCTTGGAAATGAACAAGAAAGGTTTTCCACCAGCTAATTTTGTCTCTTGAGCCTACAGATGCATTGAGGGGCTTATTTACAATAGTAACCAACCTATTTGTATCATTTACAAGGAATTCCTCATATATTGAACGATTTATTTAATTAATAAATATTGTTCCTTATCATCAAATACATAAATTAAAAATAAACAAATTTATAAATATTTTTCATATTAATTAAATAACTATCAAAGTAAAAATCATATGTAAAATTGGAAAATGGTATAATCAATAAACATATCCATGAAAAATGATAGGCACTATTAGGGTAAATTTAAGGTTGAGTGATCAAAGGAAAATGAATACTTGAAGGGATATATAGATGAATCAAGGAAGTGAATGTCAATACTATCATTGGCCAAATAAATCATCGACCATCTAGAGGAATAAGATAAATTAAATCAATAAAACATATCAGATGTGTCATAAAAATTTGTTTTTTGTCAATAATGAATAGAAATACATGAATATAAATATTAATAACATTATGAGGAAAAATATTCATTCATTTAGAAAATCTGTTCCAATAAAATTTCCATTTAAAAAAAATTCTACAAAAAGTAACTATTTTAATTTTGAAAATAATAATCAATGCAATTACAGTTGGTAAATTGATAAATTCTCTATAATAAAAAAAGTACTTTCCTTTTTCATTGTAAAAAGGTTAGAAATATGTCTTTTATAGAAATAAACAGGAAGATTTGTTTTAATCTTTTTTAAAAACTACTATAATAAATAACTTTTTATTGTTTAAAATTCTTTAATTTTTTTTGAAAATAATGTTTTAAAATAAAAAATGTTTTTAAAAGACAACAGATCACCGTCCGAAGAATGAGTTGAAGTTAGGTTTTTTTAAAACGTTTTATAAAACATTTTATATATTGAATGGTGGATGAAATGGAACTATTACTTGAAAAAAAATCATGAATGACTAGAAGATAAAAAATGAAAGGGTTTATTAAAAAATGGTTAAATAATTTTCCTTAATGGAATGTCATGTGAGAATAACCCTGAATAAAATGTGATTATTAGGTAATCCATTTAAAATACAATAAAGTTAAAGTGATAATCATCCACTTAATTAACTAGGATTATAAAATTTAAATATAATTAATATATGTGGAAATTAAACAATAGATATTAAAATTTGGTTATTCAAATTATCATATAATATTAATGACAACAATTAAATATAACACAATAAAAAAATATTGGGTTATGAAATTATTTACCCTGTGGTAACTCATAATTTAAATTACCTTAGATGATATACTATAAATTGATTTTATAAATACCTAAAATAATTAACTCTTAGTGATATTACATGTCAAATGGGTATTTTATAATCCATATAATGTTTGGTGCATAACATTAAAATATGCCTTAATGAAATTAAATGTTTCTAGATTCCTTTAATACATGAGTAAATTTGGAATCATGAGATCCATGAAATAATGACACAAATTAAAACATTTAATATTATGATATAATTGAAATTAAACTTATAACATGTCATAGGGAATTATATACACCACAAAAAAATAAATGAGTGGTTAATATGGAATAAGTATCATAGAATTAAAAGTGAGACATGAAATCCTCGTAACTTAAGCTTCCTTTTGGTTCAAAAAAGATTTCAATCTAGAATAATTGTTTTAATAATAGTAATAAATTAATAAATTACAATATTAATGTTTATAATATCGTATAATATTATTTTATAAAATATTATTACACATTTTGTTTATAAGAGTTCATTATTTTCATCATTCCATGTAATAACTTGCTTCATTTTTAGAGTGTGTTTGACTTGTTATTTTTTTCCTATTAATTAAATAATTATTTATACATATATATATTGTAAACCATAATAAAAATTTAATATATATTCATAAAATATAAACTTATATTAATAAATAAAATTTGAGGATAGGAAGGGAAACACACTATTTATGGAAAGAGAGGTCGTTCGTACTAATGAACACTGTTTCCATTTTCTTATTGTTTTAAAAAATAATATTTATTGATATATATGTATATTATTATTATTTTATAATATTTATTTTATATATATCACATTTTTTTATTATAACCATATTTAATACATTCTATATGACGTGTGAATTAATCACATCGCTTTGAGGATGTCATAGTCCACATGTCCATAAACGATCTTATCATATTCCAATAATATTAATTTTTTTATGTTATGTGTTATATAATAATTAAATAATAATAATAAAATTATAAATACCTTATATATCATATATATACTATGAATCCATCATTATTACTAACCATGAATGGTGGTAATATAAGAATGAATGAAATAATTTCATGATGCGCTGGTCTATCATATACCTAAACCATGACTTTGTATACCATTTGATTGACACGTATGATATTTTAGTCCATTAACATAAAATAACAAAACATAATTATATTTAAGATACTTAAATTTTTATATATTTAGGATATAACAAGGATTTAAGGTGTGGGGAATGAAATAAAACAAAAGTGCTGATTGAAGAGCATTACCTCTCTTCTAGGTAACTCTATTTTGTTTTTACTAGAGGTATTACTCTATTTATATATTCCCAAAGTGAGTCTTATAATATGAGTTTAGGAATTTTTTGTTTATTTATTTATAATTTTTATGATTCAATGGTATCTATAGATGTGATGAAGTGAGTGGGTGAGTTCCCTTTTATAGTAGAGGTGGAGTAGTATTCTTGTAAATATAAAAAGG
This sequence comes from Viscum album, assembly GCA_963277665.1. NCBI lineage: Eukaryota > Viridiplantae > Streptophyta > Magnoliopsida > Santalales > Viscaceae > Viscum > Viscum album. The sequence continues at coordinate 880,147,792 of OY728120.1, read as the reverse complement.
TAAACTGAATTCAGATGTCTCCCTAAAATTTTTCACCTCCAATAATGAACCAAATTCTAGAAAAGTGGTTATATGGTAAATATATTCGCATAAAATTGGTTATGGACCTATTTTTAGACAATTTGACCCTTTGTGTTTAAAGATTATCCACTTAGTAAATTCATTATCAACTTAATCATTGTAATTATTTTTAATTATTATAACTAATAGTTTTGGTCAAAAACTAATTTTACCTTACTAGACATTATAAAATATTGTTATTCCAAATATGGAATCCATTTTTTCAAATTCAATTAACATATAGGGCATAAAAATTTTTAAAATTAATTGCACAGACGTGACAATGTAGCAGGCCTTTAATGTGAAAAATGTTCATTGTTTGAAATTTTTATATATCCAAATTCGATATAAAATTGTTTCCAATGACCAAAATCTTACTAATATATCTAAAATTTAACTAATTATTCATTAAAATATATTATTCATTCAAATTAAAAATATAAATTATTTAGATGAAAAGTTATTTTTCAATTTATATTCATTATTGTACATTATTAATTAAACAATGAAATATATCAAAAAATTTAAAATACTTCACACAAATATAATTTTTATATTAATATTTTAAGAAATGTTTTTATTTTGTCTAATAAAATTTAAAATGTGTAATTTTTTTTAAAAAAGTCTTCCTTTAAATGGTTGATAAATATCCTTTTACAAAAATACAGATTTTTATACTTAAAATTGGTTATGTTTTTATGATATGCATAAAAAATCTAATTGATGAATTTAAAATCATTAATTTGAACAAATATATTATCGATTAATATCATTCAGAAATATTATTAAATTTAATTTATTGGGGTGAGACTTCATAGTGTGCATATATACAATTATTTCATAAAAACACATACATTATATTCGATAGGTTTACATTTTAATTTATAATTAATTGGCCACCAACTGATTCATGTGTATACCATATTTTTAAAATTTTATGAATCTTATTTTTTCTTACCATTCTAATGGATATCTGTTAATAATATTAATAATTTGAAAATAACATTAATAACATACAGTAAAACTTAAACTTTTTTATAATGCAAGCCATTGAGGAATATCATTATTACATGTCAAACAATCTAACCTCAATTATCCATGCAAAGAAAGATGAAATTAGTGTTTTTTTAAGAAAATAGAAAATAAATGTTTCATTTATTTTAATCTATATAATGTATGGAACTGTAAAAATTTCATAAATTCTTGGAAGGCTATACACCCTTCTACTCTTGGTGTTGCATTATATACAACTTATGAAATAAAATATACTTATTTTTAAATTTCAGCGTGTTACATTATTTCCACCATAAATAAATTTCATCATAACAATTTAAGCATGATACTTGTAGTTTGGGGTTTTCATAATTAAAAATTAATTTGATGAAAATGACACATTGAAATATGATAAATAAAATATCATCTTAGATAAACGAAATGATATGTACAACAAACTTGTGGAATAACATATTAATAGGTTTATATATATGAGAAAATTTGTGTAAAGTGAAATTGTTAACTTGGATAAAGGGAATAAATAATTAAATTGATCAGATGAGGTAATTGATCACAAACAAGTAAATGATCAATGAAATGCTAAAGGGACCAAAACCAAAAATCTAATTGGTGTGAAATGGTTATTGATGTCATAAAAAATAATGGAACTTGGATATCATTTTATTTCATGGTCATTTTTATAATGTTATGAAACAACATTACTCTCTAAAAATAAAGATAATTATACTCACATGATATGTTTCTATTTTATAAGAATAATTTTATCTCTTAGTTATGCTTCGTTCAAATTATAATTCATTGCTTATTTTATGAAATCAATATCCCAAAAATAAACCCTTTTTATGAATCTCTAATGTTTTCTTTTAATAGATTAAAATATCCATAAAAGGGAGAAATTTATTTATGTTTCTAAGTAGCTATCTAAAAAAACAATATGTTTAATTCACTAATATCTATACGTAAAAATTAATAATAATAGTTCACCATTAGTATTAATTCATTATTTTTTTTAACTAAAACAATGAAATATTAACCAAAAAATCACATAGGCTAGTGGTAGGCATGAAACCCTTTTCATCCATTGATCATGAGTTAAATCCACACATCCTATTCATATGTGATAGATCATCACCCAAAATAACATTGTCATATTTTTAATCTAAATTGATGTATTTTATATAAAATTTCCAAAAAGTATTATGTTAATCCATGAAAATAAATTCAACATTAAATAACCTTTTTACCACGGTTTTTAATATAACATATTTTGATTAAAAAAGTAAAATGATAATACTTATTTACCAACCCAAATGTTTATAAATACATTTATTCTTATGCCTATAAAAATTAAATGAGTTACTCCTGATACATTTTTTTCTAAATAAAAATATTTATACTTTCACTAAAAGTTTACCAAAATTTCATCAATTGTAGTAGAATCTTATAATATAAAACCTAAATATAGATGTTTAATAATTAAAAATTATAGTTAACCTAAATCTCATAATCATATAAGGGTATCTATATGTCTTATTCTATTTAAGAAATGTGTGATTCTATGATAATCATAAAAATCTATCATAGAGTTATATTACCAAATCTTGGTTTTCATAATTCAGGTTCTCATGGTTTCTATTATACTTTCTATGATGCCGATTATAGTAACTAGACCCTAAAATCACAGAGCTAGTGAATACTATTTTTTAAATTGGCATGAGATACATTGACAATTCATCCATGGAGAAAAAATAGTATAATTTTTATTGTAAATTAGATACATAAATGAGTATGATATAATATATAAATGAAAAAAATTGAAATATATATTTTTTCAATATAAACATTATTCTATCTAGAATACACTTTAATATAAATCTTAGAAATCATCATGGAATCATGAGGAACAGAAAAAAAAGGTGTTCTCCAATTCTTCTTGATGATAATGTATATTGGAAGTAATATGGAATAATAGATAATAATCAATATAGAAATATAAATAATTCAAAATTACATTCCAGTTAATCAATAAAAGTAGAATGAATTGCATCCATGGATTTATTTCATAATGAAAATCCACTAGTTAATAACTAATGAAAAGAAGGAAATTCATAATTATATTGCATCAGGTATTATGTACATGAACCATTATACAATTAAGTCCTATTCTCATGATTATTTATTTTTGTGGGTAGAAACCCGTCTGAATTTTCTTGGAAACAAACACAAAGGGGTTATTACCAACTAATTACTTCTCATGAGAAATTTAATTCCTAAAATGGTTTATTTACAACTATCCCCAAGTCATAAATTTCATGTCCCTAGAAATCATCATATATAAAAATAATTTATTAAATTAATAAACAATATTCCTTATTAGTAAATATCAATACTATATAAAGGATATGAATTTGTCAATATTTACCTAGTTAATTAAGTAACTATGAATGTAAACCCTATATATAGAATTGGTATATAGTTTAATCAATAAACATAATAATGATAAATGATACAAATAATTAGATTAAATTTAATGTCAATTGATCACATGAAAGTGAATATTTCAAAGGTATGGAAAAAATTAAATTAATGAAGTGAATTTCAGTAATATCGTTGTCCATATACCACATAAACCATCTAGAGGATGAATAAAGATGGTTTTAATATATCATATTCCATGTGGAGTAAAAATAACGTGTTTTCATATTGATGAATATAAATACTATATAATGATATTTTAACAAAATACTTGAGGAAAATATCCATTTTATTTTAAAAAATTGAAAATAAATTTATTTAAAAATTTATTATAAATATATTTTCTTAAAAAAGTATAATTTTATATTTGAAAATTAATCTTAAAATAAATTATGGTTGGTAAATTTTTATATGTTGTACATGGTACAATGGTCATTAATTTTTCATTATAGAAAGTTTATACATTTGATTTTTTTGTAAAATCAAAAAAGGTTTCATGTTTTTTTGTAAAATAACATATAATAAATAAATTTTATGATTCCAAGAACATTTTTTAATAATTTTTAGAAATCATTTTTTTAAAAGAAAACATGGTTTTAAAAGAAAATAGATCCTCTACCGAAGAGAGAATTAATGTTGGGTTTTTTTAAAACATTATATAAAGCATTTTAAGAATAAAATAGTGGATAACATAAATAAAAAAATTGAAAAATATAATTAATAACTAGATAGGGAGAATAATAATAGTGTTATTTTCAAGGATAAAAAATTACTTTACTAGAAAAAAATTGAAATGAATACAAGATAAAATGAGATTATTATCTAACCCCATGAAATTACTATAACCCTGTTGTCTGAGCCAACTAATGAATATTTTATTTGTATCAACATTAAATGCACAAAATAAGTGAAAAAAATAGTTATAAAAAATTCATTATACCCATAATCATATAATATTGATGTCAATGAATAAGTAATATAAATCATTGAAAATTATCCGAGTTGTGAATGTATTTTCAACATATAAACTCTAAATTTTAAACCCCTTAGTTGAAATAATTCAAAATAAAAATGAAAAAATAATTAATAAAAAAATATTAAATATATTTCATGTAAAATTATATGTTTATACACCATAAGAAATAAGTTAGGTACATAAGATTACTATATTCCTCAATAAAATAAAATTGAGACAGAATCCATTACTACATGTGTAACTTTTGATTTGAAAGAGACATAAGATAATAACAAGAATTTAATCTTTTAACATCATAAAATAAATTTAATTCATGATATTAATTTTCCTACGTACATATATACACCACACAAATTAAATTATTAGCACATATGGATTATCTCTTGCAAAAATAAAAGTGGGACTTGATATGTCGTTACCTTACAGATGTTTTAGGATGAAAACTCATTATAATCCTATATAATGGATTTAAGAAAGGTAATGAATATTACCATAACCATAATATATTTATAATGTCATATATAACCCTTTTAAAAATATTATTTACTATTCATTATTACTGTTTCATTATATTCATCATTTTGATAATAACATGCTTTATTTTTTGAGTACATTTTAACTAATAACATTTTGTTCCTATTAAAAAAATCATTATTTAATAACATTTATAATGTAAAAAAATATTTAAATATCATATATAATAATTAAATATTTATTTATAGTATTAAATAAAATTTTGATATATTAAAAGAATTACACCATTCATTGAGATAGTAGGTCGTAAGTATGCAATGACACTATTTCTATTTTTTTGTCATATTAAAAGAAGTAAAAGTAAATTAAATATATGTATATTATTATATTTGTATCATATGTACGTCATATATATAAAATATTTTTATTATAACCACCATTAATAAAATCCATGTAATGTCTGAAAGAATCAAATCTCTTAGAGGAGGCGGTAGTGCACTTATCCAGAAATGATGAAATCATATTCCCAAAAAATGGAAAGAATAAAGGTGTGTATTATATAATAATTAAATAATAATAGAGGAATTATAAATATAATATATAAATATCATATATAATCTCTAAATACATCATTATTTCCATCCTTAAAAGGTGGTAATGGAACAATGATCGACATCAGATCAAGAGGTTGTAGTCCACTGAACACATGAACGATGATTATGTATCTCATTTGATGGAAGTTCATGGATGTGTAGGTCATAACCATAACATAAATAAATATTATTATATGTAATATAAATTGGTGATTATAAAATCATTATGTATGAAAATTTTAAGGGTTCTATAATGAAATAAACCAAAAGTGCTTATTAAAGAACATTGCCTCATTTCTAGGTAACACCTTTTAGTTTCAACAATAAAATTTATTGGATAGATACATAACCCAATATAGGGTTCTAGGACTATTTCATGGATGTTGTGATTTTATTTGGTAATAGTTTTTATTATGCAAAGGGATTTATATGTGTTATTATCTAAGGTTGGAGGGTGTCCTTAGATAGTGGAAGATGAGTGACATTCTTGTGAATATAAAATGGAAAATAATACTGTGTGGTATCTTTTATATAACATGAAAAAAATAATGATCTAAATTATATAATAAAGTTTATGTAGTTGAAATATGTTGATGAAATTTTTTGTTCAAAAAATTTATAAGTAATTTGGCATCTTACTGTTAACATTCAAACATTATGTAGAATCATTTTCACCACAATCGCTATAATTAAGTTTAATTGTTTTCACTAATATTTTGGTTAAAAAATAATTTTTCATTACTCATAAATTTAAATTATTCTTATTCCAAAATTGGATCTATTTTTTCAAATTCAAATAAGATAATTGGGAGAAAATAATTTAAGATTATTCCTACAAACATGATCAGATAGAGGGTTTCTTAAGTGAGAATGTTCAGATGTTTGAAATGTGTTCATTTCAAAAATAAATTATAAAATTGATCCCAATAAAATAAATTGGATTATTATATGACACATTTAACAAAATACACTATAAAATTATTAAAAACATAATTTAACAACACAAATTATTTATTTGATGGGTAAAATTACAATTAATATTTACTATATTTTACAATTCATCGATAGATAAAAATCTTCATATAAATACCACAAAGTAACCCAATGATAATTTTTATGTCATGAGATTAGAACATATTTTTAAATTTTCAAATAATATTTATTGATTTGTTCATATTTTTTTAAAAAATAATTATTCTATTAAAATGCGAAAAAAATCCATTATGAAATATAGTTTTTTTATGTATATAAATTGATTTGTTCTTATCTTATTCCTATCAATTTTATTTGATGAATGAAAAATAGTTTGATTTATTATATATAAAATTAATTATTTTTTCCATTTTAGTATTTTATTTAATATATTATGATAAAACATCATGGTGGGCATCATATTTTTTAAAAAACAACTTTTATATTAAATAGGTTTATATTTTAATTTTTAATTAATTTTTCATTGAAAGAATAATGTTTAAACCATATTTTAATAATTTTGATAGTATTATTCACAATCACCATTCCGATGTCTATGGGATGAATTTAATAATTTTTTAACTAGATTATCAATAGTATTCGGTAAAACATAGTCTTTTATATAACATAAGCCATTAAAGAAATCATTATTGTGTGTTTGGGAATATGTCCTCGATTTTCCATATAGAGAAACATAAACACAATGTTGCATGTAACACAAAAAAAACTCAATGTTTAGTGTATTTTATTCTTTATAATTTATTTATTATTAAATATATCATAACGTCTAGTGAGGTTATATTTCCTTTTACGCTTGGCGAGGCATTCCATACATGCTAGGAAATACAATATATTTAGTTTTGAATTTTTTGGAATCATAATAATTATATAATTAAAAATTATATATATCAATTACACTTTTAAAACTAAATATTAAATTAGGTTATTCAAAATGAACTACTTTACAATCCGGGAGATAGTAGGATGTACGTATCCAGTTTTTACATTTCCATTTTTTAACAATCATTATAGAGAGAATTTAAGTATTATTCTTTCATTAAATAATATTAATTATATCATAAAAACCACACTTATTTTTTAAATTATTTTTTATATAAAATCCATGTATTATAGTAGTGAAAAAATTACATCACATCACGGATGTGGTAATCCCCATGTACACTTGAATGATGTTATAATTTCTTAATTAATATAATGGGAAATATATATAGGATATATTAATTTTTCATAATGAAAATATTTAATTAAAAAAATACATATAAATTAAATAAATCATTTTTAATATCCATGAGAGGTGGGGATTGAAAATGAATTACATTTATTCATGATGTACTAGTCTTCAATACCTATAAATGATTATTTCCTTTCCCTTTTGATAGAAAAGGAGGTGGATATAGATTTTTCCATTATAATAATAATATGAATGTGTATGGAAGATAATTGTTTTGTTATATTAGAATGTCTAAATAATATTTTATGGTGGAATAAGGAAAAATAAAATGAAAACACTTGGTTATTAACTAAACCTTTTCTTCAAACTACATCCTAAGGTTTAGAACAAAATATTTCAAATGGTGATTTTCTAGTCAATCCTAGGATCCAAGGTGATCGGGAGATATATAATTAACCTATTTGTTATTATATAGATGGAAAAAATGGTTTTTATATGTTTGACTAAAAGAGGTTAATATGTTCTCTTTTTTATATGATGGGATGGTAACCCTTAGAATTTTCTCAAAATAATAAATTAATATATATAAATGTTTATGAAAAATTAATAAATATAGATATAATTAGAAGATACAATGTGTATTTTCTAAAATAATCTTAAAAAGTAAAATTTATACATGTTTAGAATATATTTTGATGTTTATATACTTTTTAAACACCTATTAACACATTTGAGACTTACTATGAAAACAAGGTTTTACAACTGATGGATTCAATAATGATAAATTAAAAAAATTCACCCATAAATGAAACTATAATGATATTGTAAACAATATAGAATTAAATTTGTAAAGGACAATATTTTTAGTAATTTTAAATTATTTAATGATGTATTATTTTTTATAAAATATACATTGTGTAGTTTTTTGAAAATTATATTTAATTTGACTTTGAAAAATACAAGATAGTGAATGAATTAAAATATAATCCTCTAATATAACCATAATATGACATATATTCAAAATTAATTCATAGAAAAATAATTTATACAGAATATATTAATTATAATATTTTGAATATCTTTTACTTAATATCCCCATAATTGGATAAATATTATTCCATAGTGGCGTAAGCATTTTTGGAATTTTTTCAACCCTAAAAATAAGAAAAAACTAACATAATTAAAAATCATTTCTATTTAATATATATATATATATATAAATTCTAGATTATGTTTTTTTACTTGTTAAAATAAATTATAGATATTAAATATATTAGAGTGTCAATTTTGACGCTATTTTTTATTAAAATATTATAAAAGTCAAAATCAAGGATGATTGAAAAATAGTGAAATTTTCGTATTTTGAATTTTAATATTTGAAAGAGACAATTGCATTAAAATAAATTTAAATCTTACTATCACTTTTATCCTTATCATAAACTTTTTAACCATAATTAACCAATTTACCCTTACTGTACTGATAAATATCTACAACATTTACTATTCATATAGGAAAAAAATAAAAGGGACCAATTTACTAAATATGGTTATATTAATTAAAAATTTGGAATCCATTTTTTAATATTAAATTAATATATTATTCAAAATTTAAATATTTATGAAAAATGTGATGAAAATAAATTTATAATAAAAATATCTTTTTAGTAAAAATTCATTTTTACACAAAAATTGAAGTATAAATTTCATTCCAATAACTATAAATTGATTATTATTAATTAAAATTAAATAATTTAATATTTAAAATAACATAATATAGAATTTTAACTACTAATTGCATTTAAATAAAATAGCCTTTTATAAATATCAATATTTTCACTATTCGTTATAAAATAAGCTCTTTAAGAAGGCCAAAATCCCATAATAAGATATTTTTTATATAATGATATAAAAAATGTATTCCATAATTAAAAAGTAAAATTTTATAATTTTTTAATGAATATTTAAATATAAATAAATAATGCATGAAAACCCAATTCATTTAGAAATATTGTTTTTTTATTTTCAATTGAAATATTATGAAATAATTTTATCAAAAATATTAATCCATAGAATATAAATAAAAAATATTTTAATATTATTTATCTTAATATTACATAGGTTTTTATAATTACACTATACATTTTTCCGAAATGTTCTTTTTATTTTTGTATAGGGGTTTTTTAATAATATCCATTCAATATTTTTTTATTAATAAAATTGACTAAAATTACTAGAATCTTTATAATGAAGGATTTTTGAAATTAAATACATGGTTCATATTATTTAATTAATTTTAGTATATATAAAATTTTATTAGCATTTTATAGAGGTAGTACAATTTTATTTTTGATTGATTTTTTTAGATTATACTGTAGTTTGGATTTCTAAGAGGGAGATTACATATTTTCCTCAAATAAAACCTTTAAAACTGATCTTGAGAACAGATAAACATGTACAAAAATTGGTGAATAATTTTTCTACTACTATTATATATAGAGTAACCCACAAATTTACACATGGAATAACCATAACTATTATACTAAGATTAACCATGAAATTTACACATAAATACTTGTAATAACCATAATAGATAAAATTGAAAAAACCATCAAGGTAACAAAATGAATTTACAACATAGTGTATTCCTATAATTTCCTAGGATAAATGTAATTGGTTAACTCCCTCTCTCTACCCAATGAATTGGAGAACTACATTGCTGGAGAGGGGGGGGGGGTAAACCTTGACATAAAATATTTTGGTCACTTCTGTGAGTTATAATGGGGATCATCCCATCGTATAAGATATATTAAGCTCATTTTTTAAATATATAATGTTAATGTACCATATCAAGAATACTAAATTTTATTCTTTCTATTTTCATCAAAAAAACCTTTTATTTTTTTATCCATGTGAAAGACACTTTCAGATTTCAAAACACCCCATTATTTTAAAATCAAAATTTCAATAAAAAAATCCCACCAAAGGGATTTTTTATTATTTTTATAATACATGAAATATTTAAATAGAATGGAAACTTCAAATAATTTTTCAAAAAATGGGAAAATATAATGATACTATATATGATAAAATAGAATATTCATTTTTTCCATTTTGTTAAAATATTCCATATAAAACATATAAAAATATTCCTTTTTAAAAACACTAAAATAAAATGGAAGGAGATATAAAATTTAATCTATATTTAATTTATATAAATATAAATAGCTTGAGAAAATAATTTTATAAAATATTAATAAGAAATAAAACTGGTTTTAAGAGAAATTTTAAAAGAGTAATTTTTATAGAAGGTTCAATACCTTGACTGTGACATTTCATGTGCATTCCTTATATACTTGAATATAAAAATATGATAATTATTTAATTTATTAATAATTTTTTTAATGTTTCTTATTCCATTTATTTTACTTGTTACATTGTCATATAGTATTACATAATCTCTTAAGTTCACATTATATATTTTTATTGATATTAGGCTCATATGTCAAAAATGGCTCTAGTCAGAAGACAATACTTAAAATATTTATTACCCCACAATTTCAAGAAAAATAATAAGCAAATAATAATAATTTTCATAAATACATTATAATTTTGAAAACAATCATGATTGATATTTATAAAAAATTATCTATGATGCAATCATAGATACAGTAGGCACACATAATCATGTCTAACATTTCCATCTAACTATGACCATTTTGAATGAAGGTATGTAAAGTCCCGTGTTTTTGAACTGAGTTTTAATTAAGATTGTTTTCAAAAAAAATCTTATATCAACAAGTTAGTTTTTAAAATGATCACTGGGACATTATTCTATGTGGTGGAACACATAAAGGGGTTGTTTTTGGACTTGGGTGAATACCTGCTAATTTTCACAGGTGTTCGGGTAATTCTTGAGAGCAACAGATCCGTAAAAATCCACATTAATGGATCTGCATCGGCTATGCACGGTTGTAGTCCAACCCATGTAGATTACATAGTTTAATATTTTATTTATTTTAATTAAATAATATTAAATAGATATTTGTATTTAAAAATAGTAATACATTAATAAAAATAATGTTATTATAATTATTATGGTGTAATAAATTATTTGCATGTTAAACAATTTTAGTTTCTTTATTAATTGGGTTTAGTATTTAAGATAAAATATTTAAATTGAATGATTAATGGGGTGTAACATTTATGTGAAATTAATGTGGGTTTTGGGTATCTCAAATAAAAGTTTAATTAAATGAGGGGTAACAGTTATGTGAAATTAAATGAGGAGTTTCCGATTTAATAAAGATACATTTAGTTAAATAAGGATCTTCTGAATTAATAAAGATGTGTTTTAATTTAATAGTGGAGTTTTGTTTCATGTAAGGTAGAAAAATAATATTAATGTGATTATTATTATTATTATTACCGTATTATGATTATATTAATAATTACTCATTATTATTGTTATTATTATTAAAAATAATAAAATTTGGTTTTGGGGTTTTCATATTTAAATCCATTGAAAAGGGAAATTTAATTAATTATTGTGAGATAGTGGTTTCATTTAATTAAATCAAGTTAAATAGAATTTAGTTAAATGATGTGTAGTGAGTATTTTTGTTATTTATGGAAGAATTGTTTTATTAGATGATAAAAATAATAATGATTATTATTATAGGGGTTTCATTTATTTAATTTGAGGTTGAAATGAATTTAATTAAATGTGTTGTTTTGGGTTTCATTTAATTAAATTAAAGTTCAATAGGAATTTAAATTTTATTGTGAAGTATAGGATTTATTTAATTAATTCATGTTGATGGAATTAAATAAAAAATGATGAGTTGGATTTTTTAATTTAATTGAATTATGTTGATAGAATTTAATTAAATTACACGAAGTGGGGAATTTATTTAATTAAATTTTGTGAATGAATTTAATTAAATATTGTGTTATGGATGAGTTAGTGGTTATCAAAGAAGGGTAATATTGAAAGTCAGGTAAATGAGGAGATTTGTGTAATTAGTCTGTGCACAATTAGCCAAACAGTGAGGGTCAGCAGCTCGAGTACCGAATTTTTAAAATGTGTTTTTATTTCATTTAAATAAAATAAAGATTTAATAAAAATAATAAAAATATGTATTTTATTCTTATTATTTTATTTATTCAATTAAATAAATTTCACCATAATTTAATTGGATGATTAATGGTGGAATTTAGAATTAATTGTGAAAACAATACTTAAATCTTAATTAATGCAAAAACATTATATTAAATGAGAATAATAAATTTGATTATTTCTATAGTTTATCTATTAGTTTATTAGGGTGTTAATTAGTTGATTGAGAGTGAATGAAATAGGAGGTGCACTATAGGAGTAGCGATACGCACCAAGCCCCCATCCCTATATGAGACACACAACACCCCTTGTGGGCTCCTCATTGCACGCTCGGATCATTCCAATATTTTAACGTGTTTTGTCAAGCTTCTCAAAGTGAACATGTCTGTGTATCTTTCGTGATTCACATCGGCCATTTGACTCCTATGTTTACTTGTTTGCTTGACCGAAACCCTGAGGTTCATGTTTAATTGGGATTCCTTGATTAGTTCATTCTGAGGTTGTGTAACTGGATTCTTGGGACTCATTGGTCGGCGTTCCGGCTACCTCCACTTAAGGAGAGGCGGTTTGAGCTGATTTGATTCGTTAAATTTGTTTTAGAGACAACATTCTCTCTCTCTCACACACAAAAATAGGTGTGCGTGCTTGTGACAGCAGAACAGATGTGGATTGGTTTCTGCCATATGTCAAGCTGCAGAGTATTGAATTGGTTCCACCCTGAGGTAGGGTCCCTTTCCAAGTCCCCAATATTATTAATGCAATAATAAATTTCCTACATCACATTTGTTATATATTAAATCCATGTAGTGAAGTTTTTATGTTAAATTCATATTAATGTGAATTTAGAATGTTTATTTATTTAAAATGCTAAATGTTATAAGTGGTTGGTGTGATAAGTAATATCACATCATCAAATAAATTTCCTCAATGAAACTACACTACCTTCAAACCAAAATGTGGTGTTAGTGTTATATCATGTTTTCTTATAGTTGTATTCTTCCATGTATCTTTATGTTAGTACTGATATATGACAGGTTTATTCCAAGGAATGAATATTTCATTGTTGAATTAATCATGGGATGATGAGGTTATTTAATAGTGTCAGTAAGTTATAAAATTAATTAAGGGATGTTGACCTTATTAAAACATGTTAATTAATTTTGAATTAATTAAATGGAAATGATGTGATAAATTAATATTTTTTTAATTAATTAATGTGATAAATCAAATTGCTTAAATTGAGGTAAATAATGATGAATTAATTATGTGCTTCTCTAGTAATTTATTTAAATAATTTATTGTGGAAATTAATTATAAACAGTTCATATTTCGATTGAGATAATTAATTTGTTTCGATAATAAATTATGGAATGCGATTTATTTAGATTAATTAATTGAAGGATTAATTAATGGTAATGTGTACTTAGTTAATTATTGTGTTAAATACTAGTTTTTTTATAAATTTAACTAATTGATATAATTATTAAAGTAACAAGGATAATTTAATGGTAAAATAATTATCATGTCTTGATTAAGGATTTGGGATAATTAAATGGTGATTTAACTATATGTTTTACTTGGTTGTGGTTAAGAATAATTAATTGATAATTAATTATTAACTACTGAGATGTTTAATGGTTAATTAATTATAGAATTATTTGACAAGAGTTTTATGTTGTTAATTAGTTGTTAAATTAATTAATGTATTTTATTTATTAATTTATGAATTAATTAGTTGTTGGTTTTTGGGTGTTAGAAAGGTATTTCTACACTAATGATAAATATATATGTATGATTGAAAAATTGGTTGTGAGACTAGTACTGATGCTCCAAATACTCATGGGGTGTAAGACAAGGGGTTCTACACCTAGCATTCATGAAAATACTCTTTCATGGGATAGAAACTGGTGCTCTAAATACATATGGGTTGTGAGACAAGGACTGAGGCTCCAAAGACTCGCGAGGGTGCTAGACATGACGATCTACTCCCATGATTTCACATTGGACTATGGGTTCGATTTTTATTCTATGGACTAAATTAAATGGTTAGTGAAAACTGATGTGATGTAATGATTTGTGATTATATATGGAAAATAGATCAGATCCCGGCATGGCTACGGGAGGTATTGAGATACAAGTTTCAAGGGGAACCCAAGTATTTATTCAGTTAAATAAATTATATCAATTAAAGAGGATTATATAATTTAATGAGGATTATATAATTTTACCAGGCATGGATATTTGATAATTGAAAATGAATCTGTGAGGACTACGGTATATCCCTGAAAAATATATAACGCAGCTTCAGACACTAGATGAAGGATGAAGCAGGTACTTGGGTATATAGTTACATAGTACTTATTACATTATTTATGCATACCTTCACACTATATAAATTATTTATTGATTTGATGGATTTTGGGTTTATACTGGTAGTCCCACCCTTCTGATATTTATATCTCACACCCTACTTAGGCCGTCGTTGCACTGGTGTACCTGAGTAGATTCTATTTGGTTTCAAGATTGTCTTGTTTGCATATACTTGGGAAGAATGAGTAGAGGACGGAGCGAATTATCGGGATGCTCGAGGATATCGCCATCGGTGATTGAGTAAAAAATCATTTATTTCTCTATTAATATGTAAAAAATGATGTATTGTTTATCGCCTTTATAGTTATACCATCATAACATACATGCATTTTATACCATTGGCATTGGCCATATTTTTTATACAAGATTTATGAAATTATATATTCTATAATTTATTGTTTATTTTGACTCGTTCTGATATTTTCTACTATTTACCACTTCTTTTACTATGATAACGAGTTATAATATCCCCATTGACTATACATAGATCCTCGCTGCTATTCGGCAGCCTCTGGCATATGAGGAGATGGGCTTGAGGTTATCTATCGACCGGTCTGACCACCAGTTCAGGGGTGATCTAGGTCGGGACGTTACAATGTGTTATCAGTGGGTTCTTTTCCTTTTGTATTTCTATTTTGGATAGTATAAAGGAGACAGAGAAAGTTTTAGATCATGGGTTAATAACCGTGCTTGGGACTGATCACCCCATGTACGAGAAATAACCATGTGGCTAGGGCTAGGAATTGAGGTTCATGCTTCTCGATATTACAGTTGATATGATTTCACCTTGATTGAATAGAGTATTTTCGGCTACTTATTGATTATGAAAATTTGAAAAAATTTACCTTGGATTGATATGACAAGGATGTTGCATTAATTGAATCATATTAGGCACTTAGATATTTACATGCCAACCATATATTCCATGTCATATATATTCATTAGTAGGATTCCTTCTAATATGGATTGTGTTTCATTAATATAGGCCATGCCTTGTACTTATTTAGCATTATTGTTTAAAGATAATATATTGGTGATATAATTTTAATTCTTGAGTGATAATTTTCACTACTTATGTCCCTTACTTCTCTATTATAGAGTCTATTATTGATTTCATCATGTTGATCTAAGTTGGCTAATTTTAGTGACATGTTATCTTGGAGATAAAATATTGGTAGCATTAGATATATTTATTTAGTCGAGATTACTACTGAATTGGTTTTAAATTTTAAGGTGTATGGGAAACTTATAACTATGAAAAAGGGTTTCCTGAGTATTCAAACAATTAAAAAAGGGATGCTAAAGTTAAAATGATAAATGAAAAATTGGATATCTAAAATGGGATGCAAATTTCAGTGGTAAGGTGTATGGGTGCCATATCAGATGGTATATTGACATCCATGGGACTGAACCATATAAGCATAGTATGATTGAAAATGGATATGAATGTAATACTGTTGAGTTTTGATTATAATGAAATATTTTGGGGTTTATTTTTGAAGAACTCAGATCGAATAAATGGGGCCATTGGAGGTTTTATTTTTGGTAAAAAGAATTTAGATGGTAAATTGACTGTTTATATTTGGATAACACTAAATGTGAAATGTTTAAAGAAAATATTTGTTATGACATGTCTATTTTTCCTGTAGGGCATTAATTTTAAAACCAAGTGACTTGTTATGAAAAATTACTTATGTGTTTGTTGAAATTTATTCAAATGTTAAATGGTTAAAATGAATTCATTAAAATGGATTAAATGAATAAGGGGCTTTGGACCCTTGTGATATCAGTTATGTGTGATGAAGAGATAGGGTAAATTTTTATATTTCTATAGAGGCTAAACCTTGTTAAGGAGTACCCTTATAATGTTTTAGTGCATTAATGTATGTTCACCCCACTAATCTAGATGACTTTTTTTGACTCGAGTGTTTTGACACACAGATAGGTTTAAGTAACGACTTTTATGATCAATGTTTGACAAGGCTATCATGGATTATGAAAATTCATATGCATGCATTAAGGTGTTCAAAAATATAATGTTGGTGAGATTATGATATTTTATTTCAACCTCATGGAAAATCCTAAGGTGGGTAGTGTCACATTGATTTTGATAAACATGTCGGTAGGTGACACTGGACTTTTTGAATAGAGTTGTCTGGTTGTAGTTTGACTGATCCTTTTAGCGACCTTGGCTTCTTCTTAGTGCACTCTTCTGAATGATATGATCATGTCCCATATCTTGTCCTCATTATAAAGAAAATATGACAACACCTGTCTTACGTCATGCTAAATTTTTAAAATTTAATGGCCTTGATGAGTGGTTGTTAACTGGCTTTCACGTGAGATGCATGGTTTTTTGCGGCTATGCTTTTATTCATATTAGGGAAAATTACTTTTTTATAGCCATGAAATGGCATGAAATGGGATTGTCTTGAGAGTTCGTCTAATGGATTTGATGTACATGAATTTGTAGTTATAATCGTTTAAAAAGGATTGTTTCCAGTTTATGGGTGAGTGTGGGTTTTGGGACCGTAATGTCTTTCCAGGTTTTCATACGCAACCTGTTTCTATCGGTAGATCGAGATTCAACATTTTCCTTCAATGAGGTCCCTATAATTCCCTTGGATGTAAGCTCTGTATCCGTGATCACTAGAATAGGATTTAAATAATTATTTAGTTTGACTTATGTTTTGGTTAGTAGTGCATTTGGTGTTTGGAAACGTATAGTATTTGTTAAAACAAAACATCTCAACCTTGGTGGGTCAAATAATGATGTAATTCCTTGTGAATTATTGGGGATGAGATATTTTTTAGGCGGGTATATTGTAATGTCTCGTGTTTTATAGCCGGGTATATCTTACAAAGGTTCTCAAATGTTTTTCGAGGTATTAATGGGTCAGTTTTTAATGGATCTTCACGGGATGTGCACTATTGCGGTCCAACCCATGCAGCTTACAAAGTTTAGTATTTTATTCCTTTTAATTAAATAACATCAAATAAAAGATTTCTGCTTAAGAAGAACAATTTTTTAATAATAATAAAGTTATTATTAATATTAAGGTTTTATAAATTATTTGGATGTTAATATATTTTAGTTTCATGATTAACGGGGTCTAACATTAATGTTAATAGATTTTAATTGCATGATTAATGGGGTTTATCATTGGTGTGAAATTACTGTGCCTTTTCGGTATGTCAAGGAAACATTTATGTAAATGAGGTGTAAGACTTATGTTAAATTAAATGATGAGTTTCATATTTATTGATGATGTATTTAATTAAACAAGGAATTTCGAAATTAATAAAGATTTTTTTTGTATTTTATAGTGGTTTTGGGTTTAGTCTAAGGTTGAATAATAATAATAATGTGATTATTATTATTATGGTTTTATGAATATAACAATATTTATTAATTATGGTTGTTATTTTTATAATAAAGTATACCAATAATTAATTTTAGGGGTTTTTAAATTATATCATTAGAAAAGGGGGATTTAATTATTTATGCGAAATTGTAGTTTAATTTAATTAAATCATGTTAAATAGATTTTAATTATATGATTTTTAGTGGGGAATTTTGGGTTTCTTAAAAGAATTGGTTTATTAGATGATAATAATAATGATGGTTATTATTATGGCGGTTTCATTTATTTAATTTGAGGTTGAAATGAATTTAACTCAATGAGTTGTTAGGGGATTCAATTAATTAAATTCACACTCAATAGGAATTAATTAATTTATACAAAGTAGATGATTTATTTGATTAATTAATGTTGAGAGAAATAAATAAATAATGATGAGTTGGAGTTTTTAGTTTATTTAAATTGTATTGAGAGAATTTTATTAAATAACCCGAAGTGGGAAATTTATTTAATTAAATTTTATGAATGAATTTAACTAATTACTATGTTAATGAAGATTTAGTGGTTATCAACAAAGGGTAATATTAAAGGACATGTAAATGAGGAGTTGGGTGTAATTGGGCTTTGCACGGTTAGTCAAACCGTGCGGGTTACCTGCGCAGTTTCCCAATTTTAAAAAGGTGTTTTTATTTAATTTAAATTAATGAAAAATTTAATAATAATAATACTAATAATAATAATTTGTTTTATTATTGTAATTATTTAATTAAATAAATGTTACAATAATTTATGGGGGTGATTAATGTTGGATTTCAAAATTTATTATAAAACATTTATGTAAAGGTTAATTAATGTAGAAACATTATATTAAAAAAGAATAATAAATATTATTATTGTTATATTATATCTATTATCTTATTCTGGTGTTTAAAATTTGATTGAGATAGAATGGAAGAGCAGGTGCACTATAGGAGCATCATTACGCACCCAGCCCCACAACCATATGAGGTGTGCTACACCCACTTACTGGATCCACTTTGCGCACTCAGATCCTTTTGGTGTCTTCAAGAGTCTTATACACCTCTTCAAGCTATGTTGTTCTACATATTTTTCATGATTCCCATCGGCCATTTGAATCATCTCTCACTTTTGTTTTCTCATACAAAACCCTAAGGTTCAAGTTTAATTGGGTTTCCGTTCTTCTTCAATTATAGGGTTGTGCTATGTGGTTCTTTGGACCCGTTGGTCTACGTTACAACAACCTTCGCCGAAGGCAAGTCTATTATGGCTGATTCTGTTAGTTGACATTGTTTCAGAGACAACGTGCATATATATAAATGAAGGTGTTCACACGTGTGATTGCATAGCAGTTTTTGATTAGTTGGCTCTGAATGTCAAGATACTGAGTATTTTATTGGTTCAACACCTAGGTAGGGTCCCTTTCCAAGTCATCAATTTTATAAATTAATTAATAAATTATCTACTTCAATTTTATGAGAAATTAAATCCATGAGGTTATGTATTTATATTGAATGCCTCTTAATGTGAATTTATCATGATTAATGACTTAAAATATTAAATGTCATAAGTTTTTTGTCTGTAATTCATTATTATGTTTTTGGTAATAAAACCCCTCAATTGTATTGTGTCTCCTTCAAACCAAAATTTAGTGCAACTATTATATCATGTTTTCTTGCGGTTTGAGATTTCCATATATCGTTCTGTTCGTACTAATATAAGACATGTTAGTTCAATTAAAAGAATATTTGATTGTTCAATTAATCATGGTATGATGAGGTTCTTGAATATTGTTAATTTATTGTTGAATTAACTAATTGATGTTAACCTTTTCAATACATGTTAATTAATTGTGAAGTAATTAAAAGGAAATGATGTGAAAAATTAACAATTTTTTAAAATTAATTAATGTGATAAGTCATTTTTGCTAAATTGATGTGATTAATGGTGAATTAATTACGTTCTTTTATAGTAATTAATTTAAACAATTAATATTTTAAATTAATTATGAAGAGTTGAGATTATGATTGAGATAATTATTTATTTGGAAAAATAATTATGGCATGTGATTTGTTTTTTAGATTAATTAATTGAATGATTAATTAATGGTAATGTGTACTTAGTTAATTGTTGTGTTAAATAATAGTTTGGGAATATTTAACTAATATATAGGATTAGTTATGGTAGAAGTACAATAGATTGGTAAATTAATTATCACATTTTCAGTTAAAGAATTTATAAAATTAAATGTTGAGTTAATTATCTTATTGACTTATTTTGGTTAACATTAATTAATTGTTAATTAATTATTAATTATTGATATGTTAAATCATTAATTAGTTGTTCAATAATTTGTTAGGAGTTTTATGTTGTTAATTAGATTTTGATTTAATTAATGTATTTGATTAATTAATTTATGAATTAAATAATGGATCATTTTGGTTTATTAGATATGGAATACAACAACAATGATAAATATATATGCATGATTGATAAACATGTTTTGAGATAGGGACTGATGCTAAAAATACTCACTGGGTGCAAGACATGGCGTTCTACACCCATCTTCCATGAAAATATTCTTTTATTGGACATGGACTAATGCTCCAAAAACCCATGTGTTGTTAGAAAAGTACAGACGCTTCAAATACTCATGAGGGTTCTAGACATGATGTTCTACACCCATTAATTATCACATGAATATGTGTCTAATTTTTCATAGATGAAATGAATTAAATTGTTAATAAAATATACTATGATGTAATTATTTTTGATTGAATATCGAGAATGGTTCAGAACCCAGTATGGTCGAGGTAGGTATTGGGATACATGTGTCTAGGGGAGCATAGATATTTATGGAGGTAAATAAAGAATATCAATTAACTAGAATTATATTATTTAATGGGGATTATATAATTTAATGAGGCTTGAATATTTGATAACTGAAAATGAAAGTGTGATTTTTTTTGTTTATACATGAAAAATGTATAATGCAGGTTCAGAAACTCGCTGAGGGCTAAAGCAGGTACTTGGGTATATTGTTACATTATATTTCTTACTTTTTTTATGCATGCCTTCACACAATTTAAATTTTTTCTGATTGTCTTGATTTTGGGTAGACACTGGTGGTCCCGGCCTACTGAGATTTATATATCACACCCTAGTCGGCCATCATTGCACTATGGTACCTGAGTATATTCTATTTGGTCATAAGATTGTGTTGTTTTCATATAATTGGGAGATAAGACAAGAGGACCGAGCATAATCACAGCATGCTCGAGGAGATCACCCTAAGGGCTTGAGTGATAATTTATTTAATTTTTTATGGATTTGTAAATCATGATTTATTTTTTATCACTTTCATATTTTTACCATAATAACATGCATGCATTGTATAACATTGGCATTGACCATTTTGTTCTATAAATGATTTATAAAATTATGTCTTCCAATACTTAATCATTTATTTAGACTCCTTGTTCTATTTTCTACTATTTTCCATTGTTTTTACTCTAATAATAGGGTATATTATCCCCGTTAACAATCCATAGACCCTCGCTGCTAGTCATCAGCCTCTGGCATATGGGGAACCATAGTTGAAGTCATGTGGTGGCCGGTCCGACCACCAGTTCAGGGGTAAGCCAGGTCAGAACATTATAAGGTAACTATTATTTATTGATTAAAGAATGATAATAATATGATAAATAACATGTATATTTTTTTTAAAATACAATTATATTTATATAATCATTGTGATGTGGAGATGAGAAATGAATAACATTGCTTTGTGGAGGTGGTAGTTTATATATACGTAATAATAACACTATAATTATTAGTTAATGAAAATGTATGAAAATCTTTTATTTACTAACTCTATAGAATAATAAATATTTAATTAATTAATTATGTTAAAATTAAATGCATCATTAAAACCATCATTAAGAGGTGGTGATGGAAAAAAATTAGACTAACCCACGAAGTGGTAGTCCACCATACCAACAAATGATGGATTTTTTTTCCAATTCATGATGGTTAGAGTTGGATACAGGTTATGTAATTAAAATAATAAAATCAAGGTATATGGTAGATAATGATATTATTATACCATCATGGTTAATGTTGATTTTATGTAGATGAAGGAAGATGTAAAAAATGCACAGTTAAGAACTATAACACCTCTTCAGACAACAATTTATGAATTACCACCTAGGACCTATAAGTTATGTATTACACCTAAAATAAGGTGTCTCAAATGTGGTGAGGTGGATATTAAATGGATTAGTTGAACAAAAAATTTTATGATGTGTGAAAAAATAATAATAAGAATTTCCCATTTTAAGAGTGGGGAGGTGACATCATGAAATTTATTAAAATAATGAATTAATTTAAAAAAATAGTTATTTTAAAATGGGAAAAATTATAAAATTATTTTATAATACGATTATATGTTTAAATAGTCTCATAAAATAAAATTTGGATATGTTTGGATCAAATTTTTACCATTATAATTTTTATTTAACCTTTATTTATCCCATTTCACAATTATAGTTATATTAATATTTGTTACATTTAAGGTGATAATATAGTTATTATGGGTGGAAAACCCCATAAATTGAAAAATATATCATTTTTACAATATTTTAATAAATTTTTAGAAAATATTATTTTCAATATTATTAAATCATTTAAAAAAATATTAGTTTCATAAAATACCAATAATATAAATTTTTAAACTAACATATAATGTGACATTTATAACATATGGAAAACTAAAGAATGTAAAATTAAATAATTATATATATAATATAATATATTAATCTATAATTTTTATGGGAAATAATAATTATTTCATATTATACTAATAATATTTTTAATATTGTTTATTTTATTTCTAATTAATCAAATAATTAATGCATTAATTTTTTTTAGTATTTAAGGATGTTATTACTTCACCAAAAATTAAATATAATTTACCATGATGAGGATAATAAATTTAATTTTAAAAATAACATTTATAACTGAACATATCCAATAACAATTACTAAGAAAAAAATATTACATTTATTAAATATATGAGAGTGACTTTTTGACTTTTCTTTATATAAAATATTGTAAACATAATAATCAAATGATAACTAAATTTTTATATATATAAGAATATTGTATTATTAAGTACGAAATAAAAAATCTAATAAAATCAATCCTAGTTTTATGTTCATTTTCAAGACCATATAATATAATTTATAACCATAAGTTTTAACATTACCATTTACTATTGTAACAGAAATTACTAATGTTACAATTCACATTGATCAAAATTAAAATAGACATATTTAATATATTTATAAAAACTAATTTTAAATAATGAATCAATTTTCAAAAATTCAAATAATAGAAGTGTTAGAATGAAATTTAAAATTGAATTGAAGAAATGAAAGTAAAATTTGGTTTTTAGAAGAATAAATATTCAAGATTTAAATTTATCAAAAATACCATAAGTTTATTTTTTATATTAAAAGGTATATAAATAATAATTGAAATTTATTTAAAATCAATATGAATTTTATTATTAATTTAAATGAAAATGAATGTTTCATTAAAATATATTATTTTCACTATTACTTGAAAATTAAAAATTTTAGAAAAATATAAGCTTTTAATTGTAAATAAATATTTATATGATGATTTAAAAATGATTTTAATTTAAAAAATTATAATTTCAATTCATTTCTACAAATTAATTTTAATGTTTTTCCAATAAATAATAATAAAAAAATTTTTTGGAACAAATTTTTTTTAAGAAGAAATCAAATTTTCTAAAAATAGAGTACTTATTTAACAAGAAGTTATCAATAATTTTTTTTATATTATAATAACCATAAATATTTTTTAAATTATGTAATCTTATATGTACCTGAAAATTCAAAGGCATTGTTATAAATGTAATATTTAAATAAAAGTATTTTATAGTTTGTTTCGACTCTCGGTTGTCTGTAAAATACACCATTAAAAAATATTTATCTTATAAAACATAGGATATTAAATTATTCCCCACTTAAATAATTTAAATACACAAAATTTTATCTCGAAATCAATATTACATGGGTTGACTATTCAAAAAACCCATGTGAAATCCCACATCATAAAAAGGGTTGATTAAAAATCCTTTTAAAAAAGAGAAAATATAACTAAAAAGGTCATTTGAAGGACCCAAAATTTTATTTAAATATAGGAATAAATTTGTGGGAGGTGGATACATGGAAATAGAAGAAATAGATAATTCCCAGGGGCTTATACAGTGTGGCCAAGAACATTTTGAGGATTATGTTAATGATAAAAATTCTTAAATTTGTAGTGGATAAAGAGACAAAAAAAATTTGGGAAATAAATTTAATAAGATAAAATTTTCATTTGGATATATTTTTAATATATCTGAGGAATTTATTATAATATAGAGTAATTAAATTTAGTATTATAATTAATTTATTGTTCTAGTTTCATCCTATATCAATTTCAACCATGGTCTCTTATTTTTATCCAAAGGATGAGTATTCACGATGATTATTTCATGCATAATGAACTAGGAATCTACTTCTCATTGATGAAAGGATCCAAAAAAGGATAAAAATTTATTCATCCTATAATTATAAATTTTCCTAAACAAATATGGTTAGGATAAGGTTTTATAGTTTCGAAAAACATTAAATCTTCATACAATGAAATATGACATTAATATCCAAAATTCAAGAGTAACACCCAATATTTATCCTCAATCATTCCAAAAATAAAAATTCATGAATTTCATAAAATTGTACTAGAATAAGGTTAAAACAAACAAATTGAATTATTTTATAAAATATTCTTTCAAGATAAAATAAATATTTATCTATGCATAACATCAATCACATTTTTGGCTTAATATGAAAATTGAATTTTCATTAATCACATAATCTTTAAGATATTCTAATAATTATCACTATAATTTTAAATTAATTTCATATATGATTCCCTAATTTAATTTAAAAATTAGTCGCCTAATAAATAAATACAATTTCCTATTTACTTTAACCATAATAATTTCACAAAATAGAGAACTTTGTTCAAAATTACATTAAAACAAATAAATAAATCACAATTTCAATCACATGGTTATATAAATAATAAAACATATGTTCCCTGAATAATATTAACCATTATCATTAAAATAATTATTTTAATAAATGAAATTTAATAGTAACTACGAAATCACGTATGTCATTGGTGGGTGATTCAACGTTCCCACCCATCTGCAGTGGGTTTGAGCCCCAAGACCAAGCCATATGTGATGTGTTTTCATCAAACCAATAAATTTTCATTTTTCAAAAAAAATATATTTCTAATTATATTCCTATAAATGTAATGTAAATCTTAAAAATAAACATAACCTTCAAATATCATATAAACCCTATATATTATCATCTCATTTAAACTTATCTCGACAAAATAAGCACATAATGTTTCCTAAAATAACATTTTGAAATGAGAAACTTTGGGGTTAAATATAACTAAAACATCTGGAAAACCTTATTAAATGTCTCCCAATGTATTCCCATCATATAAAATATCAAAAATTTGTGTTTATTACTTTATGTTTATGATCAACCTTAAATATACCACTACATCCTAAATTTTGAATCCCTATATATAGATACCTTAATCATTAAACATTCTTCATTAACAATATTTTTCAATTTTATTCCTTAACAAGTACATCCAACAATAAAAATAAGGATCATATGAAAATATTAAAAATATATAATCATAAGAAAAGATACAATCTATATCCTTTATATGCCATTTGAAGATTCATCATCCTCAACAATAATGAGATTTTTTATTCCTCTATGTTTTCCGTACAAAATTAATAATTTATTTCAATAGATTTAACCATAGGAAATATATTTTCACAATGTTAGTACTACCTATTTTTAAATAATCGAATATTTACATTTGGAATAATTTTATCCCTTTCCATGGAGAAAAATAGATGATTCTATTTCATTGATATATTTTTGGTATATACCCTCCTTTACCATATACAAAACATATTTCAATCAATTTAAATGTTTAAAAAAATTTCTTATTCCCAAATTATTGACGCATTGTTCATTGAATATTTTTATTATTTTTGTTATTATGACTAGAAAAACAAAATTTCATTATTTAACATATATTTTATGGATCGAAAAATTATTCTTGGTTAAATTTATTATTTATAACTTGTGATCGCTAGTTTTGGGTAACCAAATGAGTTTTCAATATAGCCCCCATTTCATTTGGTTTATTATTCTGAAAATCAACTCATTTTCCATCAAATACATTTTTAATTTTGTTCCAGTTTGATCCATCAATTTCTAAAATGAAAAATGTTTCTATGAACATTTCAATAAAATTATAATAGAAACATATTCTAAGAAGGATAAAAATAATATATCCTTATCCATGTAACCACTAACACATTATATTTATAAAAAATTACCATAATTATCCTAAATATACTACCCTCTATGGTTATAGGAGATTTTAAACTTAATATAAAATATCACCATAACCTATACCATTATCTTATCCATGATTTGATTCCAACTATAAGGACCAGACAATATTGATTATATATTCTAGTGAATTCCAGAAATAATTTTCATTCCTAAATAAAAAATTATCTCTCATATTTAATGGGTTTATATAATTAAATCATAACTCTTAAAAAACAATAAATATTTTTTAATTTAGACACCTTTACTCTATATATATTTTCCTAAAATATTAAATGCATAATGTAATATAGGATTTATTTTCATCATAAATATTCACTACATTCAACAGGACATATTTTCTTCCCTAACTCATAAATAATCCCTAATTATTTAAAAACATTGAATGAGAAACAAATTTCATTAAGGGACATCAAAACAATGATATCCATTATTATAGTGAAATAATTAAAACCCATGAAACATTTTCCTTTATCTAAATATTCTATAAGGGAATCCAAGAAATCACTTCCTACTGAAAAGAAATCAATCATGTTTCTATAATAAATCCTTTAAAACCAATACTATGAATTTATTATATGTGAAGAATATTTGGGGAATCATTTTCACAATAAACATACATATATAGTAACCCTCATGGTTACACATGAAATAACCACCATAGTTATACATAGAGTTAAAATCATAGGTATGCCATAAATTTATATCACAATTATAATTTGAATAAAAATAATTGTATATTTCCATAATAATATATAAGGATCCTAATTAGTTTTCCCTATTACTTTATCTAATTAATTAGATAGATATAATTTTTCTCACTATCATATAGTTACATCAAGACCACCCATGAGCAAGAATGGAGCTCGTTTCATCATATTTATTTATTTTATCTCACCCATTAAATATTTATAATTTTTAATTTCCATATAATGAATAAAATATATTATTCTTTCAATTTTAAACATAAAATATTTCATGAAAACTTTTATGACCATACATAAATTAATTTCGTATATCAGAATAACATTTCCTTTTTGAATAATAATTTTGTTACAAAAATTCCAAAACAATTAAATGATAGTTTTTTATTGAATAAAACAAGAAATAATTTAATAGAAGCCAAACATAAAATAATTGTTTCTCTAGAGGTAAATTACATTAGGGATATATAAATCAAATGATAAATTCCATTTTTCATTTTTCCAAAATGTTCCATATAATATGGTTATGATTTTTTTGAAAAATAGTGAATGATATTATAAAGATGCATTAATTGTAATTTATAATTCATTTGTATACATATAATTACGTTAATAAAATAATTTTAATAAATATGGATATCTAAGAAAATGTATTATAATTTAAATACTTCATGATAGTTTTTAAAAGAAAGTACACGACATTGAGTCTAACTTGTCATGTGTGTACCTTAGAATTATGAATAATAAAATTATGATAATTATTTACATTCATAATAACCATTTTCAAATTTATTATTAATTTTATTAAATTTATTTCAATTTTATATACTAGAAGATAATCATTTAATTTCACATTATACTTTCTAATGTTATTCTGATTATATATCAAAAATGGGTTTGGTATGATGATTATAGTCAAGTATATTATAAACCCACAATACCAATAATAATAACCATGAAATTATTATTATTAATTTACATAAATTATACTTTTAAAACTAATCATAAAATGTGGTTATTAAAAATGAACTACATTTCAATCATATAGATGGTATGATGTATGTATTCTTATGTTAATTTTTTTTCAATGATCAGTATGGAAATAAGGTATGTAAGGTATTATCGTTGAATAATAATCAAAATATTATATATAAAATATTATTTTTAAATATACATATATATAAAATCCTTGTGATGTGGTGACGAAAATGGAATTGCATCACTTCATAGTGGTGGTAGTCCACACATACACATGAGTTAAATTATCATTTTTAGTGAATTGAATGTTTATAAAATAGGCATTATATTGTGTTAAATGAATTATGAATATGTCAGTAATATCATATATGTACATTGAAACAATAATTATAACTTTCATTAAAAGGTGGTGATTGAAACCGAATTACATCTATCTACGTGGCGGTAGTCCATCATACAGATAGATGATGGATTCCTATCCCATTTGATTGAATATGGATAAGGATATAACTTACTAAATACACATATTAATATTATAGAATATATTCGATACTTATTTTTATATATCATTAATGTTAAGGAACATTAGATGGAGATTCATGAAAAATAAAACAAAAATTATCGGTTAAGAACTATACCTCTTATTAAGACAACATCCTATGTGTTATACATTAAAACATAAATGGTTTGTATTATTAAACAAAAAAAGGCCCTAAGAATATAGAAAGTTAATTATTTAATATATTTTAGAATTTATTATATATATAGATGTGTTTTTTATTTTGAATAAATGATAGGAAGAAGAACCTTTTTATTAGAGACGAGAGGGGCACTCTTGGAATTTCTTAATATATTAAATCGCTATTAATAAATTTTGATGTTAAAAAGGGCCAAAATTGATAGGATACCAGGATATGCTGGTTATAAGTATAAAAAATATCATCCAACACATTTTTTATTAGTATGGTCAACATTTTAACACTAATGTTTTTGTTTTAACCCTTTTGACATATATAGCGATATTAATATTATTTACTCCTAAAGGGTTCATATAGTTATTATAAAAGGAAAGATGGAAAATTAATGGGTTATAGTTGATATTTTAAACCATATAAGAAACTATATGATTAATATTTCATGTTAATTTATTTTATATCATTTAATAAATTATTATATTAAAAAAATATCAACAATACAATTTTATAATTATTCATTTAAATTGTCTTTTATTACAATAAGCTAAAATGAAAAAAATAATATAAATTAATACTTCTAATAAATGTTATGTTTATTTATAAAATTCATATTTCAAACTAATTATTTCATTTTGTACTATTTTTTTATTTTTAATTTAATTTATTTAATTTTTTTAATAAGTGAATAATTGTAACATATGTGTTGTGTAAACATTTAAGGTAAATAAATTTTCACTAAATAATTAATATAAATTTCAATGATAATGTTAAATCCTTTATATTTAAAAATATTATTTATATCTTGACATATTCTATGTTTATCCCCATGGAAAAAATATTATTATAATTAAAAACAAGATGGATATTTTTGAAATTTCTTTAGATAAAATAGTATGTATATCATAATCACAACCAAATGTAAAAAAGATTATATAAATGAATATTATATGGGTATTGTCCAAAAAGACTTATAAAATAAAATTAACACAAATTTTATGGTCATTGTCTTATACTTACAACATTATCTTTGTCCTTAATTAAATGATCTAATCTTTAAAATGGCAAAAAAAATCAAAATGGTTACTATACATATTGACCATAGATAAAAAGGAAATATGAACCAAATATCAAAAAAAATTCCAAATTCAGGATTTATTTTTCAATATTAAAAACAATAAATTCATATACTAAAATTTAAAATTAAACCGGAAAGATAGGATAAAATTTTCTTTAATGATGTTTCATTTATAAAATGTACTTATACTAAATTCAAGAGTAATATTCTTTCAAAAACCATCATTGGTTTTTTCAAAATCAATTAGAACTAATCAAATTTAAAATCAAATCCAAAATAGAATTTTAATTTACAATTACTTTAAATTAAACTACATACTTCAATAAAAATAGAATATTTCTGTATTCCATGAATATTCAAATATCACAGAAAAATATAAAACTGTTAGTATAAGATAATTTTTATATGATAATATAAAAAATGATGTTCATTTTATTTGATAAATATTTATAATGTTCTGGTAATTAATTATAATAATTTTCCATAAAAATAAATAAAAGTCATTTTTATGAAATTTATTTTATGAATAATAATATGATTTTACTAAATATTGAGTGCTCATTTACTATAAAATAATATATACAGTAGTTTTTATTAGAATATTTTTAAATATTTTAATAATTTATTAAATGTTATTCACACCCACTAATTCAACGACTTGGTTATAATGGAAATAGAAAAATAATAATATTTCATTATTCATTTCATCTCATAGTTTCTTATCATATACACAATAGAACATAGTTTTATATTTTTAAAAATAATATATTACACTATGTCCAATTGTTATTGATTCGTCAAAAAGGTGGGTAGTGTGTCGAATTTGATTTGATATCGTAAGATTTATATGAATTCATTGGCCTCGAAACAGCTTAATAACTTATATAAAATGTGTTCATTATTTCTTTTCTCTAATAAAATATGTATGAAGGGGGGTGTTTTGATAGTAATAATATTTTAAATTATAACAACCCAATCTTTTAGAGTTTTTATTTTTATAAATAAATTGATTCTCTTATATTAGTTGCATTACAGACAAATCATAGTTCAAGTGAAACATAAACAGTTAATATTTTACCATTATAACCTAACCATTAAAAATTAACGTATAAAAGTACTAACTATATATTGAAAAATATAGCTTACATTATTAAAAAAAATTAATTTCATAGCAACAAAAATTAAAATCATTTGAATGTAAACAAAATATTCATCGAGAAAACTAATAATGCACAGGTATAATATCTTAATAAATATAATTAACCACTATTTTTTTATGATTTTTTATGAAATTTAAATATAATTTAATCAATAAATTTTTTATCATTCATAAAGAGGTTTTACATGGAATAAGATAACAGTAAATGGAGTTTTATTCTTAAAAACTATATTTTTCTAAAATATGATTTTCATATCATTTTGTGAAGATATTTAATACTTAATTTATTAAAAATAAATAAATTAGATCTTGAAAAATGTGTACAAAATTTATAATCAGTGGGTTGAACTTTTTTAAATAGGTATCATTTTTTGTTAATATGAATATTTATTGTGGTAAAAGTTGTCACCTCAATAAAGAAAAAATTGGGTTAATCATGGTTAATCCTAAGTTATAAGGTAATAATAATTCATCTTAATTTTTATTTAATAAATAAAATTTTACCGTTATCATATTGGGTTGTAAATAATTTTTTAATTGACATGTTACCATTAAAATGATCAATATAATATATAAATCGAAGTAATTTAAAAAGATCACTCCCTTAGTTTGAAATATCTATTATGTTCCAAAATAAAGAAAAATGAAATTTACAAATGAATATAAATTATATTTAAATAAATATAATTATTATAAA
Source organism: Viscum album (assembly GCA_963277665.1). NCBI lineage: Eukaryota > Viridiplantae > Streptophyta > Magnoliopsida > Santalales > Viscaceae > Viscum > Viscum album. The sequence continues at coordinate 880,115,328 of OY728120.1, read as the reverse complement.
AATTTATTTCTAATTTACAGTAATTATATAATATCCCTAAATACTTCGATAATGCTAATATAGTTCTATTCAATTAATGGAAAACAAAAAAGTATGACATTAAAAAAATTACAAGTGATCTCGTTTGAGTTATTTATAGTTTCCATGTATTTTTTTATAATATTATGACATTATATTGATTTTTAATGGGAATTATATTCCAATTAAAATATTTTATTGACGTATTTGATGTCAGATTAAATTTAAAGTGTCTAATTTTATTATTTATAATTTTTAAAAATAATATTTTTTTAAATTACTTTAAAATAACTAAACTTTTGAGTGTAATATAGGGTATGATATGGTATAAAAAATCATTAATATTAATTTTATAAGACAATTCATGCCATATATTTAAAATTATAACCCATTATGAGTGAAAAATATGATACAATGATTAGTGATATAATAGGCTTACTAATGGGAAAAACCAAAATATAGGGCTTAAAACACCATAAGAAACTATAAATTTTCTTTTTCATTTTATATTGAAAATATACAATACCAACAGATTTAATAAATGTCTATTTGGAGGAATTTGGGAAAATTAATGACTTTATAATATTATAATATTTTATATATTTAAAAATGTACCCCATCCCGCAATTATAAAAGGACACCCATTCCCTCACTTAATTAACCCGCATTGAGAATACTAGATCATCCAATCCATAACTATTACCATTTTAAACATCTTTAATTCTATTTTTTATATTCTAGTCTCCCTAAAATTCTAACCATTTCATACAAATAAAATTATCTAAATAAGGTATTCAGAAGAAGTTATAGTTGTCTAACTAGAACACTTATAATTTATTTTTTATTTTTCCTCTACTAATACATAGAAATTTAACAAAAAATAATAATTTTTTAATCCTATACATACTAAAATGATATAATGATTATTAATCCACATTACCTTCCTTCTTTTCCATCAAATGGGAGATGAAAGTATCGCTTGTGTCTATGTTTGAATTACTTTCTCCACATCATGATACAATTAAATTCTAATAACCATCATTTATGGATGAGTTTTTTAATGACTTAAATGTATATATATTAAAATTATGACATAATTATACTTCTTGAATGATAATATCTTGTATAAATTAATATCTTTCATTCCATTGGTAAATGATAATGTCACTCATGTGTACGTGTGGACTACTACCTCCACGAAGTGATGTGATTTTTTCATTTATATTTTATTTTTTTGATAATGAGGATGGATTTAAGAAATATATGAAATTTTTATTATTTAATAATTATTCTATATAGGTGAATATTTATTTAATAATTTTTTATTTTTTTTGGAAATGTCAAAAAATCATTTATGCATACGTATGACCTACCATCTCCATGGACAGTGTAATTAATTTTCTATCTATTGTCTTTAGGGATTACTAAATATATATATATATATATATGAATATATATTATGTGTATATCATTATAATGATTATTCAAAAGATGAATCCTTGATAAAATTATAAATAATGAAACTAAGGAAACAAAACAATACATGAAAACCAAACAGTTATTTCCCGAAAGAGTGATTTTTTGTAAAAGATTTGTTAATAAAAGGGTGAAAAAAGATTATATGTATGCCATAAAACGTATTATATATGTGATTTTTTATAATATTTTTGTAATTAATATAAATTTATTAAATATGAGGCTCTATTAAATAAAATTTATACATAACCTTTGGTATGGGTTACTTTAACAATCTCATCATTATTCAAGATTGTTTATCTTTAAGTCCCAACTCGCGGATTATTAATCTTCTATATCCACATTTTTTATAAAATTTTATAATTATATTTTTATAATTCCCTATTGAATTATTAATGAAATTTATTACACATTTTTCAGTTTCTATAAAATTGTTTTAAAATAATTTTCTTGACATTTTCCAAATAGTGTACTTTTATCCTTCTTACAATAGTGTGAAAGGAATTTTGAATAAATTATACCGAATGAATTTTTTTCTCCAGATTTCATGAATAATAATCTATTAAATTAATTTATTAAAATTTTCAATGAATATTTTTTCCTTTATTATTTAATTGTTTTGATATAATTGATTTCTAAATGAAAAGGGTATTTTCATCTTTTCTTTTCTAATGATATTTTAAATGAATTTTCATGTTTGTAAAAATTATATGATTACTATTTTTATTTACTAAGGTTATCCTCTTATTATACCACATAACATATTATATTTGATATTTTATGATCGGTTTTACTGGAGATATTATATTTCGATACCATTCTCTATACATCTCAAGATGGGTTATGATTATGTTAATTGATTGGGGTAATTATTTAAAACTCATATGATGGAATAAAAATAATTTATTATGTTTATTATGTTTCAAACATTCCATAAAATAAATTCATAAGATGTAGTTGTAGAAGGGCAGGGGTCCTATTATATCCCCTCGATGCATTGACACGTCTAAAAAAAACTAGTTTTGTTATTGGCTAAGGCCTTATCAATTTATATAAAATTATGTGGAATAAGGCATTGATGATATGTTTATTATGTATAAATTTTAAATTTATTAAAATTTGAATTAGTTAATTGATTCCCATGATATTTTTGATTATTAATTATATGCAGGGATATGATTTAAGATAGTGTGATTATTTATATTTCATTATTTTATCATCATTCACTACTTCAATTTTTTTCAGACATGTCTATGAAATGGACTATGGTTACAAGTAAATACCATGAAATATTTTTTATATCTAATTTATTTAGAATAACTTCCATTGTACACATACACATACTGAGTATCACGGCTCGCTGATTTATTTGTTTTACTTTTCACTAGGATTATAACAGTATTATGATTGATATGTTAGGATATACTAAAGAGAATAATACTATATAAATTGAAATATAATGTTGTATTTTTTTCATATATAAGGTAATATTCAACAATTTATCTTGTTTTATAAGACTACCTGACAATTCATTTTATTGGGATGTTATTTCTTATATCTAGTAATAATGAAATATATTAACCATTGACATTGAGAAACTAGGGTCAATTTCGTTAGAGTTGGTATCAGGAAAAATTTATTAGAAAGGATTAAAATTATATTGAGGAAAACATATATTAGGTAATTTAACCCAATGAAATAATTTGGAAATATTCCTCGGGAAACCAAGATTATTATTCAAATAATACTTATAAATAAATTGTTTATTTATGTTATGTGTTTCAATAGTTACAAAATGATACATTATGAGTTATAATCAAATTTATTACAATCCACTATTTATAAATGGTACCTTATTAAATTAATGGAAGCTGTATCAATGCATGTAATCCATGTAGGTATTTCAATCTATGGTAAGACAATGAATTTGGACCAAGAGTTGTAGTTGTTTCTAGGGATAAAAAAATATATCTATATTGGGAAAACTGACTCATGTTATGAGTAATAACCTTTACTATATATAGAAAACTATTTATGTACAATGGGGTGTAATAGTGATAGACCATTTCATGTGTCTGTGAACTTTATCTTTCTTTAGAACATCAAATCTATTGGTAGCTGAAAAATTTAAAAGTTCCATAGATATAAAATTTATTACTTTCAGAAGTAATTAAAATGAGAATCTTGTTATATCAGTTTATCATCTCTCATGTGATAAAGATCAATGGAGATAATTTATTCAAAATTTTATGTATGAGGAGGAAATAAAAATCATGAAATGGAATTATTTCGAGTAACTTTTTGTGGAAAAATATTCCCTCATGAATAATGGGTAGATGCAGAGATACAATTTATAAATCTAATAAAAAAGGATGATGTAAATTTGTTTATGTATGATGAAAACAATAATGTATAGATATTCATGTGGTATGCTACACAAATAATATAACGGCCTATATTGGCCATTTACTTTTGGGAAAATGATAATACATTGAAAGAAACTATGCCCCCATTAATTATCATCATATCAAGGATATTGTCCAGAACCAACCGGGTTAACCCCAAACCAGCCAACCAAGCTAGTCCATAGAAAATGCCCGAGAGGAGATCCAAATCTTTCTGAGCCGGAAACTAGTGTCAGGCATCACAAGAGTAACCAAATTGAATGATCTCACAAAATATAAATGTAGATAAACAAAAAATGTAATAGTATTAAGACTCACAGTATATAAATAACCAAACTAGACATCATTTACACATAAACTGAAATACAACAAATTGAACAAAAAATACCAAATCATTAACAGCTGACCATAAAATCTCAATGTGACTCTTAGGAGTTTTCTCTAATACCAAAACAATCTCTATTCCATGGTAGTTGATACAAAGATGGAACCTGCACCAAAGGTTATAAATATGAACTAAAAATAGACGTTATTATTGAACTCAATAAGAATGTCCAAAATATCTAATCCCAAAGATGTTCTATTAAATACAAGAAAAATAAAATTCATGTTTGAAATACTATATATAAATGCTCAATTTTCCACACATTTTTCCTATTTTAAGCAAAACAAGGTATCTTTCCATTTTGACCACATATGAAAAAAATCTATTTCAGTAATGAGTGATAAAAATCTTATATAAGTTTTATTTCATTTCATTTGTAAAGCTGATAAAGAGTGTAAACAATTTCGAAAACATTTTTTCATGAAGACATGAAATAATTTTAACCTTTTTTTCATGATTCCACACTCATCAAGGTAGCAAGAACAACAATCCTACGACATAGGAAATGTAAGATATAACATATGAGTAACGAAACTTGAAAGAAACTTATTCATATACCATACACATCTATGTGATAATGCACATGGGGGAATCTAGGATCTCAAGGAATAATACAGAACATAAAATATATATTATCTAAACCCAAATATAATGCCTCACTCAATGACATCAAATTTCACACAAATATCTTATCACACCCTATCTGTTCTAACAATGGAGGAATATCCCATAGAAAAAACACGACAAATCATATTCTATAATATGGGAAAATATCCATATCTTAATTATATCGAGTATATTGAACATTCTTAGAAAATTCACAAGCTATACAACCCTCTCATATAGAGAGTATAAATGGTATGAGCCAACATATGCTATCCAGGCATCCAAATAGATGAATATATATCATATATAAATAATTCAAAAAACATCCATCCCCCTCAGGACTCCCCAATTATAAATCTCTTTCCTTAATGATAATAGATCTCAAAGGAGTTCGCATCGAGGATCTCCCATTCTGCAGAATTTAAATGGGTCATGAGGAGTCCACATCGAGGATATTCCACCATTCGACATAATGTATCGTGAGGATTCCACACTACATAAATTCTATACAATAAATATAAATATGGATTGAATATTATCCTTGGAGGGGTTTTATAAGAATCATTTTCACCAAGTTTACTGAAGTCCCAAATGTTCCATAAACATCCTTTTTCAAATAACCACATCCACCTTTCTGAAAAGATGAAAACACACCATTTTCCATTTCAAAACCACTATGATAAAACCTCATTTATGCACTTAAAACACATGTGGAAACAATAATTACATTCACCAAAATGCCAAATTAGCTACACAACATAATCGAATGCCAAAGAATTTTCCAAACCATGAAACATCCACTGATTTCAAATACAATGCATTTAGAAACCGCATTAATAAAATCAATATTACCTTAAAAAATTTGTTAAATTCATTTAAAATCAAAAACATGATTTTGATATCAAAAATCACCCACAAAGGATAAAAAAATATTGTATAAAACACTTTTGTGTATCACTTAACAAAATAATTCAATTTATTGAAAAATAAGGAAGAAGCCAACACTTTTCACTCTAAACCATTATTCCAAATGTCATGAATCTGTAGTTACCATATTTGAAAGAGTTTAAAATCAAGAAAAAAAGAATACATAAATTAAAATGAAAGTGAAAAGGGAAACCTACATCAAAATTAGGGAGCTTCAATAATGCACACCCGAAAGAACCTCCTTAAGGATTATAGAGCAATGAAAAATAATGAGAAACCATAAAAAATAAAAAATAAAACATAAACCATGGTAATATTGAACCCTAGATTCACATTACCAAGGAAGAAGACGACCTCAAGAGAGAAAATGGATGAATAATGAGGAGGATGAATAGATGAGATTATTACCTAAAATATCTCACCCAAATATTTCAAGAAACCCTAGATCCACCCCAGGTGATACGTGGAGAATCTTATTGATCAATGGAGAAACCACATTTGGGTAACACAAACTACATGGGGGATAAATGAATGATATGTGTCTAATATCATGAGAGGTTAGAATAAGAATTTCAGAATTTATATGATCTGGGAACTATATACAATTTTCTAAACCGTGCACCAACATTGAGGCCCTCACAAGACACATAATGGGTATTCTCATGGTTTGGATGCATGGTTTGGAAAACCATATTCCAACCAAGGAAAATGATCCTTTCTAGAGAGAGAGAGCTCCCCAAATTATTACTTTAGAGTTGGACAAACCATGTACACGTATTTTGCCATTCCCTAGACACCATCCCTAAAGATGCATGGTTTCTTAGGCTATAATTCACGGTATCCTCTAACCATACACCAACCATGTCCCACATGTTTCCAAGCCATAAAACACCACATTTCTAAAAAAAATACAATAACAATTAAGGAATAAAAATGGAACCATGAATAAAAAACTATCACCTCAAAAATTACAGTTTTCATACCTAGAACTCATGACAAAAAATAAAAAACCAAATAGGGAACCATAAAAAATCTCGAATATGAATTCATTGATGTCACAATTATCACCACCACTAATTTTTTGGTTCCCCAAAAAGTTACATAATTTTAAAATTTATCGATTACAAACAAAGGATACCCAAAACGAAATTATCTAGTCTCTAGAACCAATAACACTTCAACTATCACAAAAACCACTCACACCTCCTAAATTGAAACAATCCAACAAACAGAAACCGATTCTTTAGAAATGACATAAAACCAAAGATAAAAATTCCTCAAGCCTACTATAAAAGTATTCTTTGTATGTTCTCCAAAATAATAATGATTTAACAAATAGAGAGGAACTCAAAATTCAATTACTTTGGGAAGGAACTAGCTCTTAACATACCAATGGATGAAACCAAACCAAATTAACAACATTGGAGGCCATAATGGACTCTCTACCATTAATAATAAACTAGAACCCAGAAATCCTAAATGAAACCACAATGAGACCTAAGGTGGGTCTTCCCAGAATTATGGAAGAGAGTAGCACATTTCGATATAGAAAAACTAATATAGGCCAACAAAAAATAATTTCCCACACCGATGAACAACCCCCACCACATTTGTGTCTGTGTTTGTGGGGGGGGGGGGTGGGGGTTATAATAGATGAATGAAACCCCAAACCATTGGAAAACCATTCCAGGATTCATCCTTTCATATGAAAACATTCGAAAATCTATATCAGAACATGAATGATATCCAACAAAGAAGTACCAAATAAAGATCCGCATCAAAAAAGGAAGAACCATTACAATTTCAAAAAAATGATACCACTACCCCTCTTTACAAATATGGGAGGAATATTCAAGCCACCATAAAACTAATGAGTGAATGAGGACTCTAACCCTCTTTCCAGAGGAATAGACCTTCCATGATGAAAAAACACATGAAGAAGCTTAAATTCTCTCTATTTTCCACACACTAAAAATATCTAGACAAAAGTACATCCCACCCATGGAATTCTTGAATAAGTTCCAACATTTCTTTGAGTCCTACAGTTGGAGTCCTAATGTCTTAAAACATCGAATTACTTGTAGTTATAATTTATTGAACATCGATTAAAACACCCTAATTCCTTAAAAAATGTATTCAACATATTCATATGCATCATCCTTTTTCACCTAAAATGAGAAATAGTTGAAACAATATATCCAATGAGACACACATCCACTCAAGTTGGATAAAATTCATAACATATAAAAGATAGAAATGATATTATTAAAATAGATCTTATCAAGAAATTGAAAACATCCAGTTATAGAATTTAAATACAATACAACGCCGCATGAAACCTCATGATACACAAATTACAACAAAAAGATCTCACATTGAAGCTTTATTTATAATAATCCCAAACAACACCCTACTCTAGAAAAAATATCCTCATCATTTCCTTGAAATACCATAAAATAAATGTTGCATGTTACCTAGGAAACCACTTGAATGTTAGCTGTTTAGAGAACATGGACAAGATGGATTCTTTTGATCCGAATTTCCACACTAATAGAACCCCATTTTCCTACACTTATATGAATATGAAGAAAGATATTGAGGTCTTTTAATACAAAATCCAACATCAAATCCTTCAGGAATATTCTATATATTCATACTGGAATTCCCTACGTCATATCCAATGTTTGGAGGATGGTTGAATTCCACAAGAACACAATCTAAAAATACCCAACATTAACATATTTTCTCACCCTATTAGTAGTAGAGGATAATAAAAACTCTATCACCATCAACTGCAAATCAGGATGAAGCTCACTCCCAAAATTTCAATCCATTACGGGATCATTCGTTGTAAACTATGAATGGTACCATACTATATCACCCAAATGATAGAAAAACAATAACACTGATCAATCAGGTTTTTATAGACAAAACATTTCTATTACCATACATAAATTTAACACCTCATGGAAATACTGATGGATGAATGAAGCCTTGAATAATTCATATGAAATATATTCCTAAGGTTTGGTTGAAGAGATCGAATTTCACCACTTCTTAGGTGACCATCAAAAATAAAGGTAGTGAACATTACCATTAACGATTAAGAAAACTCAAGGGCATTTAATATCCTTTTTATTTTCAAAATACACTCTTACACATCGAGGGAATCATCTTGACCATAAAATAGAATTGGTTTCAACTTCGTAAACTCATGATGGATGTATTTAGAATGATCAATTGGATGGGTTTCTATCTGGAAACCACCTAATCCGACACCTGGAATATACAAAAAACCTTTATGGGGGAAGACACAAGGAACATGAAAACCAAGAGCTCAATCAAGTTAAACTCCCCAGAAAGTGTTCTCAAACTCAAAATACATCATAAATATTATTCTTAATTCATAGGTAAATAAGTGACCCAACTTTTGGTTATCAAATCATTAAAATTGTTTCTAATAAAAATACTGTTAAATGAAAATAAATAATTTGGGTTTCACAACCAATAATGGTATTCCATGGAACCTCACTAACATTCACATTTCTATGCCAACCTAGGCTTTCATCCACTCATTCTAATATGGTAACTCATCCTCCCATTCCATTAAGTATGGTCACTCCTACACACACGCAAACACACACACACACACACACACACACACACACATATATATATATATATTCTTGTGATCACTCATGGGAATACCAATGGTTAAAATATATTCCCACTTTTTAAAAAAAACATTAAACACATGATTTCTCATTCTCAAACCACCTCCCATTTCAAGATTCATAAAAATCATTTAAAATATCATTAAACACTAATAAAAAAATTTAGAACCTACACTTCAATACATTTTATCATTTCAAAATAATGTCTCTTGGATTCCATCAAAATTTATAATTCAATAAACTTTCTTCATCTAAAAAAATATCATTTTATCATAAAATATTTTATTAAAAACAGATTTCATATTATTTAGAACAGACTCCCAAATACCATTTTAAAATAAATTAGATTTTTTTTTGCAATAAGTAATTTCAAAGAACTCTAAATTTTTATTATAAAAATCCAACTTCAAGAAAACATTTTTTTACCCCAATATAATTTTATAAAAAATAAATTAGATAAATAATTCTTCAAAATAAATCTGAAAATTCATTTTCCATATTCCCAAAATCAATCCATCACCACTTTAAATTTAGTGTTCACATTTCAAAAACAAGTGGTTTCAAAATTTTGTCTTGAATCAAAGAAAACTAAAAATAACTCACAAGGGGAAACTAGTGTCTATAGGTGACTTTTCCATATGATTGGAGACCAAATTGTAATAATTCCACTATTTTGGAGTGAATTCTAGGATTATGTCCCCAAATCCAGATCATTTTCTCGAACCATAAATCTCACTAAGATGATTTTCTGAAGTATATGTTTATTTCCCAACACAAAACAACCAATAAGAACAAGATAAACCAATAAAAACCCTACTTCTCTATGAAACCCATTATCCAACAAAAAAGGTGTTGGATAGACTCTCCCTTATACATACTCTATAGGATTCGACTGTCCTACTATATCTACCATGACATTACCAAATTAAAAATAATTATATGAAATCTAGGTCCTTTACATAACCGGACATCAATGATACAATTTTTTCATGAGAAAACCCAGGTCGACCCAAAAATATTCACAGTAGCCAATCAATGGAATTGCCTGAGAGGTTTTGCTGATCCTCCCATGTTATGGATTATTGTTGGGAATTAGTAGAGTAACGACATAGAGCCATTTCATCCAACATTAATATAAGTAAACTGAATAATGGAAAATAACCAACATTCCAAATATATAAATAACAAATTTAAACATTATTCACACATGAACCAAAATAAAAAAAATTGAACAACCAAAACTAAAATACACCTCACAACAAAAATGTCTCCATATGACCCCATGATTCATTCTATGATACCTAAACCAACCATCACCCTAAATGATTGAATGAAATCTCAAACATAGAAATAAGTCTACAAATAATGAATGAACAATATGCATGATTATTGAAACTCAGTAGGGATGGACATAAAAATTATTCCAAATACAATTCTATAAAATAAATGAAACATAAACTTATATTTTTAATACAATATATAAAATTATGATTTTCAACACATTTTTACCTATGAGAAAAACACTATACATTACCCATTTTACTAAATAATTCAATATTCTATTACTAGAAGGAGAAAAAATTATTTTAAAGAAAAATAATGACTTTTTTATTTATGATGTTGAGATATAGTGAAAAAAAATAAAAAAAATTCCCATGATCACTTGAAAACATTTTGTCTCTTTTTGAAAGCAAGCACACTTCTGAAAGAATCTAGAACAACAATCGCATAATATGAGAAATGGAAAATATCACAAATGAGTAATAAACCAAAAAAGAATTCAAATACTTCCAAAAACTAAGTTTCAAAGGACATGGGAGAACCCAGTTGCTCATGAAATAATCTATTACATAATATACATATTTACTCATACCAAAAAGCATGTCTCATTTGATGATGTCACATTTATCCCATAAACATGATCACATTCTATATAGTTTGACCTAGGGGTACTATTTCATAGATATGAAAAAATCATATTCCGTACAATGGGATCCTAACCAGAGACCAATCTTAACTAGTGTAGAAATAATTCTAATTTTTTTGCCTGATATGATAGGTTCCCATGTGATGATTATAAAGGTAGTTAGACAAACACTTCCAACAAAAGATCCAATCAAATGAACAGATATCATATATAAGTAATTAAAATAATAAGCATCACCCTGTGGGACCCCCTAGACTCAATCACTTACCATAAATCAAATTTATATGAAAGGAATCCACATCGAGAATTTCCCATTTCAATAAAACTAAATTGTTTACAATGAGTCCACAATGATGATGTACCACCCATTTGATACAATAGACTATGTGGATTCTATATAGGGGACTTACAATCTAATAAATATAGAAAAATAAAAAAGATTATCCATGGTTGGTTTTGATAGTAATCATTTTCACGTAGTTTATAAAAGTACTAAATGTGCATTAAGAATCCTTTTTCAAAGAACCAAATACACCATTCCAAAATAAAGATGAAAACCATTCTTCCTTTTAGACCAATTTTTAAAAAACTCAATTAAGTACATAAATCAAATATGAAAACAAAAAAATAGTTTCAATAAAATGCCAAATGAGCCACACACCACCATGAAATGCCAACCCATTTTCCACTCCTTCAAACATCCACCACCTTCAAATACATACCATTTAGAAAACAGATTTAAGAAAACAAAAAAAACATTTTTATGTAAAACAAATTAATTTAAATTCTAAACCATGAATTGAAAATCACATATCACTCATGGAGGCATAAAATAGATTTTATCAAACATTGTATGTGAATAATTTAACAAAACAATTACATTTAATACAAAATTTATGGGAAATCACCACATTTCACACTAGAAAATTTAGTAAAATGATCAGGAACCACTATTTATAATATTACGAAGTTGTGAAAATAATGAAAATAATAAATAATAAATAAAAATAAAAGTGCAAAGAGAATCCTACCTCAATTTCATGTCGCTTCGATAGAGAACACCTAAAACAACCTAGCCATGGTTCCATGATCTGATCACAACCCACGAAACAATAACCATGAAACCCCCTCCCCAACATAATCAATGTGAAACATAAACCCTATATCCACGTGACCAAGGGAGAAGAATATTTCAAAAGAAATGAAAAAAATAAAGTGTAAGAAGAGAAGAGATGATTACCTTGAAGATCTAGCCCATAAAATTGAATAAACACTTGATACACATCATGAGAGAAGAGTAGAAAAATAGGTAACAAGGGAGAATCTTCCATTATATTGAAAAATATTGGATGTGTGAAAAATGAGAGATTTGAGCCAAAATTCCAAGGGCTATAATAGGGATTGTAAATTTTTTAAGATCATGGGACTATGGAGGGTTTTTCCACAAGGTTTTCCAAACTATGCGCCAATCATGAGCCCATCCCTAGAAACACAATAAGAACTCAAATGTATTGTCCACATAATTTGGTAAACCATGTTCCAACCATGACAATGGTTCTTCTAGTAGTCATAACATCCCTACACGGTTTGAAAAATCGTGAAAAGTGTGCACAAATCCATAGAAACCAACTATAAAGTCACATGGTTTCCTAGGAAAGGTTGCAAGGTTTTTTAAAACCATGTTCCAACCATTCTCCAGAAAATTATTATCTGGAATAGACCGTATGTTTAAAAAAACCCATGAACTAGGTAATAAACATGGGACAAAGAATAAAACAAATTTTGACTCAAAAAATAAACCTATCACACCCAGAAGGTGAGAGAAACAAATATCCAAATAATGTATCAGAATAAAGGTTGATTAAAAAAATTAGGATGTGATAGATATAGAGTCATTTTCTCCTTTTAATGTGAAATATTTTTCCATTTCATATGGCTTCTAGGGAAAATGTATAATAAGAGAGATTATGTGGACTCTGGGAACGAAAATTTATAAAAAGGGAAGAGGTAATGGGTAAATTTTTTAACTTGTAATAAATTATTAATGAGACTATATGGAAAATGTTTTCTAGGAATAGATTTTATCAACATATGTAGGGAGAAAGGTCACCTATATAGTGATTTCAAGGGCAATACAGAAGCTTCCTATGATTAATGCTTAAACTGTAGGGATTTAGAATAACATGATAATGAATTTCCCAAGTTTCAATCATTAGAAAAGGATAATGGAGTGTGGCCCTGATTATCTAATAATATTGATTGAGGTTGATCTTCCAAATGGTTAGGTGGAAGGTATTTTATTTTTTTCTCAAATTTATCCATTTTTATATTCTGGATCATTACATTCTTTTATATATTCATTGTGTTCTATAAAAATTAAATATCTCCATGGAACCAAGGGAAATGATTTATTATTGAATAAATATTGTGGATGTATCATTATAAAAAGGATATTTATGTTAGATATAATAATGAAACAAAAAAATCCCTATTTATTGAAATTATTATACAAATGTTTTATTTTGATATAATTATATTTATGGAATGGATTTCAAAAATTGATTAAGATGTTTATTATAAAGTTATGGAAATTATGATTCATGATTAATATGTGAAATTCATTTTCTTTAGAGGGGATACATCATGAGGGTTATATATAGATCTACCCCTTGATGTTCTTTCAAATAAGATTTATCGGGAATAAGAGATGACACAATCTATATATATAAAGGGTAATTATAAAATTTAGGATGCACTTATCATGTATGAATTCATGGATATATTCTATGAGTAATTGTTATGAAACCATCCAGATCTTGAATTTTAGTTATCTATTTATTGAATTTCATATTATAGGCCAACATCCCCAACTCCCTATATAATTCCCACTATAGAATTGGATTAATTTAATAAATAACAATATTAGTTGTGAGATAATGGATTTATCTTCCATAGTGATTCCTATGGTGACCAAGTCTTAACATACATGGATATTCCATCCTTTTATATAAATATTCATAACATTACAAAAGTACATTCTTAATGACCATAATATTTTATTGTCATTGGAAACCTGGAAGAAAATATTCTATATTGGAGAATGACCTTTAATGTTTCCATAAAAAGATCATCCCCTAGAGTAATTATACTTAAATACTTGAATCTTGAACTAGGTAAAGGAAGTATATGTAAGGGGGACCATGAAATGCTTAGTATGGGTAAATAAAATAAATACGTAAGAATAACATGAATATAAGGGGTTAAGAACATTATCATAACATTGGAAGATCTCACCAAATATATCAAAGAACTGAAACATGGTACATAGAATATTTATTCATAGTTCATAATACATTAATCATAATGGAATCAAGATCATAATCCACAATACCAAAATATTGGAATAAGTCATTGAATTTTTAGTAGACACATAAGCAATTAATATTATTTCCATGGTAGTAGAGGCATCACTGTAAAGGCCATAATAGTTGTATGGGGTCACTCCCCACAACATCTTCATAGTCATGGTTCACATACAAGACCATAGTTATGTTAAAGGCTCACTCCAAAGACCATCATATATGAAAAAGTACCTTACTAAATGATTATCAATCACCATTCTAGCCACATTGATCTCATGAAATTTAAATCTTTACCCAATCCAATAGTGGATGATATATGTCTCACACATATCTTAATGAAATAATAAATATTTATGAAACAAGATCATAGTAAATCATACCGTAACCCATGAAATTTAATGGGTCTCGTCTATATGGATTCAAATAATAACCTATGAAAAATAGAATGTTTCATAATCATTTCATCAAATAATAACATGTGATAAGAAGCAAGTTTCAAAAACATATAAACCATTAAAAAGAACAATGTTTCATAATAATCATTCCATCAGAACATAAACTATTTATAGAAACAATATGAATGTGTCCTTTGGATAATTTCCCCATAATGGAATAAGTTACACCAATGAATTTAATTTTTGAATGAAAATAATTTTGAAATTTATTTAAAAAAATTTATGGATGAAATCATTCATCATGCTTTGAAAAGGTGTTTTTTAAATATAAAACGTTTTGAGTACCATTTTACAATAAAATAACCATAAAAAAATTAATAATAATTAAAAAGGTTTTGAAATATTTTCACTTGAAAACTTATAGAATATTTATGAAAAAAAATTAACACCTATTTCTAGGAAAACATATAAAAAACTCGAAGACATTTTAATTTTTTTTCATTAAAGACATAAAAAAAATATTCAAAAAAATAAAAATATTTTCATTAAAAATACACTGAAAAATAATTAATTAATCTTTAAGATCATTTAAATATTTTTCATTATAATTTTTTTTTGAAAAGTTATAATATGATATTTTAATATATGTTAAATTTAATTGTAAACATTATATTTTTTTAAACTATATTTTTATATGAATTTAAAATAAAAAAATTAAAACATTCGAAAAACCATTTTCTTTAAAAAAATATCCACGAAAAAATAAAATGGATGAATCTAGGAAATGAGTGTCCAGACATCGGGTATGTTCATTGATAATGAAAATTACATTTTCGCCAAAAAAGTTTAGAAAATATCCTTGATCTGAAAATGAAAAGTATATTAGTTTTAAAAACGTTTTATAAAAACGTAATACATGGGTAAAAATTTTCCTTAAAAATGTTTGTATAATATTATAAAATTTTTGAAATCATTTTTAGAATACGTGGTTTATAAAGGACATAGATTTCTGTCTAAAAAGAGAAATAAAGTAGTATTTTCATAAATGTTTTTCTAATTATCTTAAGTACCTATGAGTATTAGAAACATATTTTATGGATATGACATGAATAACCATATTTTATGAAAATTCATGATATTTCATGAGATATTGATCATAATATTTCATTAATTGAATCATAATAATCAACAATCTCAATAAACTATATGATTATAGTAATAAATGATTACCACTTTGGTAAATATGAATCATAATAAACTGTTACGAATAAAATTTAATGATGCTTAAAATATCATTAAAAGAATTATATTTACGATATAACAAGTCAAAGGATGTACATTCTCCTTATAGAAAAATATGGTGGCATAACATGGAATGGTTATCAAAAATGTAAAATTGAGACAAAATTAATTTACAGATTTGGTAATTCTAAAACATAGACCCCATTAAAGAAATATAATAAAATGGATATGTAAATACCCATAAAGATAAGTTTAATAATAATAAAATACATTAATAGGTAGTTTATACCCCACAATTAATAAATTTTTTTATTAATAAGGCATGTTTCTCACAAATATAAAAAGGGAGATGTGAAAACCCTTACCTCAAGTCTTATATTTATTTATAATCATTAAAACCTACTATATAATAAATATACATGTATTATATTTACACTAAAAAACAATGTTATTATATTTAAAACCATATATTAATTGGATATGACCTTATAATACACATTTATTAAAAACTCCATGTTAATAACATGTTTCGTGTAATACCCTTTTTATTTTTCGTATATATTTTTAAATGTAGTTCATGATCCTATAACATTGATCATGATTTAAAAATATAAATAATATATAAAATTGTATAAATATAATATACATTCCATATATATTTATTTATAATAATCTATAAAAGAACGAATTTTGAAATGGAATACACCGTTTATAGAGACGGTGGGCTGTACATACACATGAACACTATATCTGATTACATTTCCAATTTAAAGAATGAAATTAAATGATATATATGTATATATGTATATATATTATAATTATATATTTATTTTTATTTCATATATCTAATATACATTTACTAAATACATTTTTAATATGATCAATGTAATGTGTGAATGAATCATATTACTTTGAAGAGGAGGTATTCCAAATATCCATAGAAGAAGTTATTATAGTTACAAAAAATGGAAACCATGAAGGTATGTTTTATAAAATAATTTCAGAAGATTAAATAAATAATTAATATAATATATATAATATAAAAACACAGTTCTCGTTACAATTCCAAACCATGAGAGTTGGTAATTTAAAAATAAACGTCATTTTATGAGGTTGTAGTTCTCCGTACAAAAATAATTGTAACTTTGTTACCCATTATATGGTTTTTTTATTATTGTTATTCTAAACCACTTAATAACAACAAATAATTATATTTAGGATAACTAGGATACTATATAATCCTGGTATAAAAATATTTTAGGTAGTGGATAATGAAAATAAAACAAAGGTGCATGTGGAAGGATGTTACATATTCTTTTCATAACTCCTTTGGTTTGCATCAATGGGAATAAATAGATATATATCCTCCAAAATGAAGGATTCTAGGATTAATGATTTTCTTTTTGTAGCTTATTTTAGTATATTTTTTGGAAGGAATAGCACCTGATAGGTGTAAATAAGTGGGGGATTTGAGTGGTTTTTTATAGTGTAGGAGGAGTTGAATTCATCTAAATATTTGTAAAAGGAATTACATACAAGTTTTTCAAGTGAAAAGTGTCTCAAATAATGGTTAAAATTAGATAAAAAGAATTTTATGGTAGAAATATGAATATAAAATTTATTTTTTTATTGATTCTCGGTCATTTGGTCCTTGAGTTTATGGTTTAGTAGTTTATTTTACTAATTTTTCTCTTAATCATTGTAATTAATTAATACCTTTCAATAATTGTTTTGGTTAAAAATTATATTTAAATTATAATAAATTATTAATTATACTGATTTCAAATCTAACTTCTAATTTTACAAACTCTAATCACATAAATAACATAAATTTCATTAAAATTAATCTTGCAGATAGGACGACAATACGGGGGTTTAAAGATAAAATGTTCAATATTTTGATATGTTTTTAGATTCAATTTTAATTTGAAATTGATTAAAATGAAAAAAATGGAATAAATTATTTATAATTTTTATAATAATATTTAAAACCCAAAATTAATTTTTATTTAACTGTATAAATATATTATATGAAAACCTAGTTTGGAATTAAAATTGTTTGTTGTTCAATATTCATGAGAAAATGGAATTTCTTATAAAAATACCAAAAATTAACGCAATGTAAATTTTCATAAATTGTTTTTCAAAAATGAAGATTATTTTCTAAAATATAAATTTCAATCATTTCTTAAATCATAATTTGAAATAGGTTATATATTAAAAGGCTGTAAAATTATCATTTAGAACAACAAATGGTTTTATTACTAAAAAAGGAATTATTCTTATCTTATACTATGAAATCTGTTGGAGGAGTGTCAAAAATAATAATTTAATATATAAATTTTATCGAAAAAATTAATCAAAAGTATTTTATTAAATTTATCTTGATCAAATTGTTTTTTACATTGAAAAATAGATTTCATAGAAAAGTTATTATTTTATATTCAAATAGTTTTCCCACTTACATAAAATAATTTATAACAGAAGGAGTCATTTTATAAACATGTATAAATGATATGTTTAATTTTTAGTTAATTATATTCATGAATTATATTCCAATGGTTTAGTGGTAGCTATGATGATATATTTATAATAATATGAATAATATATTATAGTTCAGTAAAACTCAACCTTGTGTGATGTGCCAGCTATCAAAGGGACATATTATTTATTGTAATACAAGAAAAAAACAGTGTGGCATGTACTGCATGGTAATCAATGTGTTGTGTGAGGGAAAAAGTAACTTGGTGTAGGGTACAATTAAATAAAATCTTAGTGATTATAAAAAAAAATATATTCAGTGTGTCCGGAAATGAAAAATATTTAATGATTAAAATTAATTGAAAAAATAATTCACAAAATATCAGGGTATAACATTCTGCCCCCTTAAAATGAATTTCACGATCCAAATTCATCTAGATAAGAAAAAGTTTATTACTTGAATATTCCTTTCATAGAAACCCAATTTCAAAAAAGGAATACCATGAACGTCATTCAAAAAGGGAATATTGGAAATATAAAAGTTACCCATAGTAATTCATAACATGTCTTCCATAAAAAGATCATAAGTTGTAAGTGAATATGTGGAAATGGAATATTAATCTATCTTTCATGGTTTTATAGAGAGTGATAGAAAACATGGTTAAGATAGCATGACAGTCACAAAAAGATAAATATACGAGGATCTAAGGGGCCATTTGATTCACTGAAAATGAATGTACTAGGATTACCTTTTTTATTTTAAGATAATTTTTTTAAATTTTAATTAATTTTCTTAAAAAAATATTTCTACATGATTTTAAGACAACCGTACACATTTCTATTCCTTGATCAACATACACTTCATTTATAATTCCAAGAAATAATAATGAATTTTTTATTCATAAAGAATCAAAAGATAATGAGATCCACAAATAGAGTGATTGGTAATTCCATTTTTCATTATCACCAAAAATATTTATCCCCCAATATCCAATTTGAGGAAATCTTTTAATGGAAAAATAATAATTTAACATTAACTATTCTTAAAATGGATAACCGAATATCCCTTCTGAAATATTGAAGTCCAATGTTTTTAAATAAGGTCACTAAATTTATAAAAAAACCTATTAGAATTGTTCCCTCACATATTATAATGTATCTCTTGGTAGTTGTATACCAAACATGCTAATACCTTCATCATGTATTATGTTAGAACATAGAAATAACATGGATTACAAAAAATCCAGTTTGAAATCTTGTGTGCTTCTTTATTTGAAAAATTATTGGAAATATTTCTTAAATTCCTATAATGTTGTAAAAATCATTAATAATAGCATAAATCACTTTTCAATATAGCCTTAATTAGTTACATGTTAATTATTACTGTCCAACTTACTTTTTCATGACTAAAATATCATTATCCAACTAAAATTATCTTAAAAAATGAACATATTAAGCGTTATAATTTTCTTAATCATGTGTTTTCCATGATCATCACCCTTCCGTTAAATAAATTTTCATGTCTATCAGAACCACTAATCATATTCTATAATGAACCATAAATTCTATATATATTCATTAAATTAAATGAAATTATTTTCAGTCAGTAAAAAGTGACGGCATGCGATTTCAACGCCTAGAGACCACAGACCAAATTTTTGAAATAAAATAATAAAATAAATAATGGATAATTTAGTTTTCTATTTTTCATCCATTTAGCGGAAGTGGTGGGACCATAGTGAAATTTACGACTTTAAATGGGAGAAAATAAATATTTTAAACATCTCATTTCTTTAGTTTTTTAATGAAAAGCTTATGTAATGAATTGACTCATTAATTATGGTTGATTAATGAATCATATAGTTAAAAAAAATGTGAGCGATTAATCTCTATTTAAACAAAGCATGGGAATGTGTTTTGGTCACTCAATATAGGAACCTATGATGAAGTGACAGAGATATCTTCCACCAACAAAGAACATAGCTTCAACGACCATTGGAAGATTCTAATAGGAAAACGACAGGCGACAGGGAGCACCAATGAACGATGGTACTTCTTCCCCATCTAAAACTTCTTCAAATAAATTTTAGGTAGGGTGTTGTCTTTATTTATTTCTAAGATTTTAATGAATTCATCTACCCTTGATGATTTTAAACTCTTTCCTTATAATAATGACAATGCGAAGGGTGCGGGCCAAACTGAACAAGGCCCGTACCCTCTACTAAACATTATTTGTTTGAGTTCTTCATGGGAGACCTAAAAATATAGAGGCCATAGAAAACCAAAGTCCATGCGGTTATGCAAGCATCCTAGGAGGTCCATAGACACCGTTGGAAAAAACATACCTCTAATGCTTCACTGGAGGCCAGCGGAAGCTCCTCCGGCAAGGCATTGCCGACAACCAGATGAGGCGGCTTCCGGCCCCCACCAGTTGTAGAAGGATAGACGCTCCTGAAGGTTCCCTGATGGAAAAGGAAACCGACATTTTCCCACCATGTTGATGGTTGTGTAATTCCACAGAGGAGGGCCACAACTCCGAGCTGTGACAGAGGGAGGACCCACACCCAGTGGGTCCTGCAATTAACTGGTCCACATGGACTGGCCAAGTGCAGTGGCGCTAACTGGCGCCACTAATTGAAGAGTTTAACAGTCATTAGTCTTTTTGGGAGGGAAGCTGATCCCCGTGCCCTTCCAGCGGACTGGGTTTGTCCAGTGGCCCAACATGCCACTCCTTGCCAGGTTGGGAGGGCTCGTCCAATGACCCAACGGGCTGATCCTATTGCCAAAGTGCCAGGTTAGGTTGGTCTGACTGGGTCGGACCGGACCCAGACCAATTTACAACCTAGTTTCTATTATAGGAAAATTTCTCCTAAACAGGACGTTCAATTGATAAACTGTATATGATGCAGGAACCCTTATAAAATGGTGATTTTTTTGAGATAACCCTCATGTGTTTTGGGGAAATTTGGAGTATGTGCGGATCGGATCATACTCGAATACAACTGATCCCCCAGTACTAAAATGTCTATAACATACAGACTAGTTGACTAATTGATGCACTTTCTCTTGCACTGAAAACCTTATGACATGATAGTTCATTACGTTAATTCTTCATGGGAATTCGTGGTGGTAGAGGTATGGCCAATGTCCTAAATAGAGGATCCTCCCAGAATCAAGTGTGCATATAGCGGGAATCCAGTGGTTGGCTATGACGCGATGAAGGAATAACTATCTCTGTGGGTCAGAAATTTGTGATCCTCTGTGGGTCAGCACCTAGCGATCCTATGTGGGTCATTACCCAGCGATTCACTTTGGGAAAACACGTAGTGATTCTCTGTGGGTTAGCACCTAGTGATCCTATGTGCGTCCGCACCTAGCGATCCTCTGTGGGTCTGCACCTAGATATCCTCCATGGGTGAGCACCTAAAAATCTTCTATGGGTTAGTGTATAGTGATCCTATGTGGGTCAGCACCTAGCGATCTTATGTGGGTTAAAACCTAGTGATCCCATATGGGTCGACAGCTAGAGACCTTATACAACTATGCATCAAAAGCATATCGACAGAATAGAAGGATATAGAATTATGACTAATCATATTTATTATTGTTATTTATGTTGTATACTTGGTTGGAGATGGTTATTCACCTTTTTTATAAGGATCATTATTTTTCGTTTTTCCTTTCTGGAATTCTGGGAGACCTTCGTGGGGTCTCAGGATCCCTACTACGTATTGTTGTACTCACCTATATATGGGATTCGCCCGAAACTTATTGTGTTTTGTGCATATGATGTGTGGCATTGACCTAGACATGGGATCCTAGAGTAGAAGGCATATGAAGTTGACCAGTTGGCATGGGGGGCTATAGAGACGAGCTTTACCAACCCTTCAGGTAGGATCCTCGGTGGATGACCATAGGAGATGTTTCTTCTTTTGTTTTACTTTCCTTCGAGTTGGGAATGTATTCTGGGCCCTTTATTTCATTACTTCATTTTATTTTTAGCTTTTATACTATGTTGAATGATATTATTGTGTACTTAGTCTGTGTGTGTAAAAGATATGAAGTAATGCCTTCCAATTTTAGGGATATTCATTTCATTTGTTAGTGGGAAACCCCTGAGCTATGGGACACGGGCTTGGGGTAGTATTGGCATGGACCCAGGTGGATGGGTCCTAACATATTGGTATCAGAGGACAATCACTTCTACCTAAGAACTAAGACTTCGATATTTTCAATGGAGTGATATTTTTAAGTTTCAGGAGTTCAGATTTTATTCTAGGGAGTCCTGTGTAGGTGCAACAGCCTATGTATTAATACACTTGGACCCAAAATTCTGATTTCTGACTTGGTACACAAAAACACTAATTGAATGTGTTTTTGAAATGTTTTTCTTTTTTTGATCTCTTTTACGTGAGATCACTATGGATAAAGTTATTGACTATGGTGCATCAATTTCATTACAGTATTCTACCGCATAGACATCCAGCTGGAATTCTGGGGAGTGTTCATGACAATGTCCCACAGAGTAATGATGCGTCGGTGCATGGACCTCTTACAACGATAGCACCTTCGGGTGGTGTACCAGCACTACCACCACCCATAGGGTAGTTTTTTCAAAAATCCCCACCAGTGGACCATGCATGACAACTGAGTGCATTTCACGAGTTCCAGAGACATAGGTCTCAGAGTTTTTGATGCGAGACTGATCCGTAGGTAGCTGAGGACTCGCTGTAAGTTGTGGAATGAGTTTTCTCCAAATTTGTGACACCAGAAGACCATATGGTGATCCTAGATTCTAGACTATTAAAGGGAACAACAAAGAGATGGTGGATCCTGACACTCTAGTTTCACGATGAGGAAACCCTTACTTGGTTAGAGTTTGAGGGCCACATCAGGGCATAGTTTGTTCCAGTGACTCTACAATCTGTGAATATTGAAGAGCTACTACACTTACAGCAGGGTAGCCTGAAAGTGGCCCAGTACATGGTGAGATTCATTGAACACTCTTGCTACTCCACCGACATGGTATGTGACCCTTTATTCCAGTCTTGGACCTTTGAACAGGTTCTCCAATGGGAGATTATAGCTTCGATGATAATGGTCAACATAATGACACATGCTAGGGTGATTGATAGAGCTCTATATGTGGAGAACTTCCTTGCTGAGGAGGAACCGATGGTAAGAGCCACCACCGGATGACAGGTATCCATGTATTCTGCAGCATGTAGTAGAAATATGATATAGAGGTCCATGTAGGCCAGACCTTAGGGAGGACAACCCCAGGATGTAAAGTCAGATGCTCAGAGCTTGCAAAGAAGAAGAGGACATATGGGAGCTATTGTTTGTTACACATACAAAGGATAGGGGCACATGGTTTGTGACTATTTGACTTCCTGCATGGATAATCAACAGATGGTTGGGGGAGCACCAAGAGAACGAAAAATGTTTGAGTGATGAGGTATACAGGGCAGAAGATGTGGCAGAGGAGCATGATGTGTTGTAGGCGGTGTGTGATGGTTTGAGGTACTACCACAACCACCTCAAGGTGGTCCACCCTAACCTCTCTGAGAAGGTGGAAGATGCACTCAAAAAGAGGTATAGGTTATTGTCGGTGAGTGAAGTAACATAGAAGCTGGCAACATTGCAGTTATCCTTCATGGATAGTGATGGAGCTGCATACTTCTAGTCCACGACTATCACTCCCCCACTCCTTTAGTGAATACGGGTGGCACAACTTGGGGACGATGACTGTGAGGCCTGAAAAGCATATATATCCTCAGTATAAGATCTTAATGGATTTTATGAAGGTGCGGAGCACGCCGACCTTTTCAGAGGGTACACCATGATACATGTGATGTTACGAGAGGAGGTGTTAAGGGAGTTCCAAAAATTCCCTTCGGTGGTACATCCTCATGTGTTGAATATGTACCAAGACCTCTGGTGTTAGTACTGGTGGACAGTGATCAAGAAATTAGTGGAGGAGTTCGTTTCACAATGCCTCACTTGTCAGCAAGTGAAGGCTGAGCACCCAATCTAGAAGGCTTGACTCAGCCACTTTAGGTGCCAGAGTGGAAGTGGGATGGGATCTCTGTGGACTTCATGACAAGTATAACACATTTTTATAGGGGCCATGATTCCATATGGGTGATCATTGAATGACTCACAATGTGTGCCCACATCCTACCCATCCAAGAGAATGTATTAGTATAGGGCTTGTGATGCTTCTAGGTATAGTAGATTGTATGGCTTCATGGGGTACCATCGACGATCGTCTCAAATCATGATTCTCGTTTTACATCCAGGTTTTGGAAAGTATTATAAGAGGAATTCGGGAGACAGGTACGCTTGAGCACCGCCTTTCATCCTTAGACAGATGGTCAGATGGAGATGACCATAGAGACTCTTAAGGACATGCTTCGTGCTTTTGTCCTTGATTTAGGGTGCAGTTGGGAGGACCACCTACCACAGATGGAGTTTGAATAAAACAATAGTAATCACTCCACCATTGGCCTGGTTCTATTAGAGGCCTTTTATGGGTGACCAAGAAGATCAGCTCTATGTTGGACAAACCCAGGGGAGTCATCACTTATGGGTCCAGAGATTGTGCGAGCTACCACTGAGAAGGTGCAGATCATCCTAGAGTGGATGAAGACTGCACATAGCTAGCATAAGTCTTATGCCGACAGGAGATATAGGCCCTTGAAGTTCGAGGAGGGACACCATGTATTCCTATGGGTCCCACCCTAATGAGGATTGTAGAGATTTGGTCAGGGCGTCATGTTATCTTTGAGGTTCATTGGAACTTTCTAGATCTATAGAAGAGTAGGTGAGGTGAAGTACCACCTAACTCTTCCCCCAATGATGCACCAGTTTCATAATGATTTCGATGTGTTATAAGTGAATAGGTATGTGCATGATCTATTGCACGTTATCGACTAGGGATAGATGAACATTGAAGATGGGGTGACATTTGTGGAGTTTCCAATGGAAATAGAGGATCAACATGATTAGGTCCTTAGTGGGCAGTCGATTCCTGTGGTTTGAGTTCAGTGGAATCATGCGAACCTCCAAGAGAGAACATGGGAGATAAAGACTCAGATATATGCTCAATACCCCCACTTGTATCCATAGTTTGGTTTTGGATTTTGGGGATGTAATGTCCTAAGGTGGGGAGGATGTAAGGACACAGAATTTCAATATAATATTTTTTAATTAAATGGAATTATTACAAGTCTACTGAAATTTATGTCACATGATTCCAAGGCCTAGAGAACCTAAAACCGATTTTTGAAATAAAATAACAAAATAATAAAACAACTAAAGTTTATTTTATTTTTCTGTTTTGAAACTGTTGAGAAGTGGTGGTGGGACAACAGTTCAATGTATGACATTTAATGGGATACTTTTATTGTCTTAAGACTCTCGTTTCCCTGGTTTTGTAATGAAATTTCTTATGCGTTTAATTGACTCATTAATTATGGTTAATTAATGAATTGTATTATTAAAAAAATGTGAGAGATAAATATCTATTTAAACAAATATTAGGCATGTGTTTTGGTCCCTCATGAGAGGAACCTCTAACGATGTTACAACAACATATTCCACCAATATAGAACAGAGAACCGACCACCATTAGAGGATTCGAACCGGACAACGAGGAGCGACGATGAGCGCCAACAAACTTGGGTCCTTCTTCCTCATTCAAATCATCCTCCAATGAATTCAAGGTAGGGGATTATATTGATTTATTTATAAGAGTTTAATGAAATCATCTACCCTTGTGAATATTAAATTCTTTCCTTGTAATAACGCTAACATGGAGGGTGCGAGCCAAACCGAACAAGGCCCAAACCCTTAGCCGAAGAATATTTGTTTTCATTATTCGTGGAAAACCAACCAATATAGTGGCAAGATGAATCTAGGGGCCGCATAGTGATAGAGGCATCCTGGGAGTTACTTAGTCATAGTCAGAAAAGAAAATGGACCTCTAGAGCTTCACCGTAGGCCTATGGAAGCTCTAATGGCACGGAGGCGATCGAAACCAGAGAAGGTTGTGGCTGACTCCCATCTGCCGCAGAAGGATTGCGGCTCTAGAAGGCACCGTAAAGGACATGTAAAGTCGGCCTTTGTCTACTGCATTGAAGGAAGCGGTGCGCCGCGGTAGCGCGCTACAGAGGAGGGCCGTAGTGAAGGCCAGACTCGCACCCCATGGAAGAGGGCGGACCTACGCCCCCTGGGTCCCACAATTGACTAGTCCATGTGGACCGGGAATGTGGAGTAGTGAAAAATGGAGTTGCTGATTAAAGAGATGAACATAATTTAGTCTGTTCAGGTGGGGAGCTAAACGGTACACCCAATGGGGTGGGTCGGGCTGGTCCCACGTCCCAGTAGGCTAAGCCCGTGGCCAGTGGGGTGATCCTACGGCCCAACAGGATAAACCCGCGGCCCAGTCCCTTCAGTCCGGGCCCAGACGAACTGGGGCGGGTCAGTTCGGTCTGACCAGGTCAGCCCAGACCTGAACCCACTAACGACCGAATTTCGATTAATGGGCTATATCTCTTAAACCGAACATCCATTTGATGAACAATCTTAAGCACTGGAACCCTTAGGATGAGGAAGTTATTTTGAGATAATACACTTGGGTTTTAGAGAATGTTGGAGTATGGCTGGTTTGGATTAGACACGAATCAAACTTGGCCCCTCGCAATAAAATGCATATAACTTACAGACTATGTGTCCGATTGAAACACCATTTATTGAATTGGAACCCTTATGACATGACAGTTCACCAGGTTACTTTTTCATGGGACATTGTGGATGATGAGGTACGACCAATGGCTTGAGGATCATATCCTCCTGGAATGAAGCTTCCTTAGTGCAGGAATCTAGTGGCTGGCTGTGATGTGATGAAGGAATAATGATCTTCCGTGGGTCAGCAGTTAGTGATCCTTTGTTGGTCTGCTGCTAGAGATCCTTTGAGGGTCAGAACCTAGTGATCATTTGTGGGTCAGTACTTAGAGATCCTCAGTGGGTCATCACCTAGATATCCTCCATGTGTCGGCACCTAGGGATCCTCGGTGGGTCCACACATATCGATTATCTTGGGTCAGCACCTAGCAATCCCTTGTGGGTCAATACATAGAGATCCTCTTTGGGTCACAACCTAGTGATCCTCTTTGGGTCATCACCTAGCGATCCTCTGTTGGTCAGCACATAGTGACCTTGTGCAGTTCAACAACAAAAGAATCTCGACAAAATAAGATGATCTATATTTATGAATAATCATCATTATTATAATTCTTTAAGTTGTATAACTAGTTTGAGCTGATCCTTTACATGTGATTTGTGATTAAGATCCTTCTTTTTGGTTTTTCCATTTTGGAATTCTAGGAGATCTTCGGGGGTTCTCGAGGTCCCTACTTACTATTATTATACTCACCCCAATATGAGCTTCACCCACACCTTATTGTGTTTTGTGAAGAAGACAAGAAGCTTTGACCAAGACTTGGGAGCAAGGACTAGACAGTATACGGAGGAGACCAGTTCTCTTGGTGGCCTGTAGAGACGAGTTGTACCTACCCTTCATGTGGGATCCTTGTAAGATGACTTCATGAGAATTTTTTCCTTTTATTGTAATTTCTTTCTAGTTGGTATTTTATTATGAAACCATTACATTTAGTATAGACTTTTAATTTTAGCAGTTATACTATGTGGAATGGTCTCTATGCGTACCTAGTCTATGTGTGTACTTGTTTTGGGGATATTTCTTTCCATTTTAGGGATATTCCTTTCAGGTGATAGTCCCCAACCCCTAGCCTATCAAAGGCAAGGTAGGGGTAGTCACGACATTGGCCCTGGGGGATGGGTCATGACATAATATTCTAAATCCTTTGTGAAAAATCCTAAACTTGAAAATATATAATAACTTCATAATTTCTATAACATATATCACAATTCTAAATATGTAAAAACATTTCTTATTCCAATTAGTTTTTAATCCATATGAAGGATATCTCATCGAACTACATAGCGCTTATCTTATTTCAATTTTTTTGTTGTCTAATCATCCTTAGCAATATAACTGTTACTCATACCTCCAATCTAATTCCCTTTGGGAGATTTCCATTTAGGTTATAGACTTACAAAATTACCATTTATTCCACAAATAATGAATTTAACCTTTGATGATATTTTAGGGAGTCGGATATTTCCATCAACTGAGTTAACTAAAATATTGTTATTTAGTTTATAGTTACTTGATTTCTGTCACTGTTTTCCATTTTCAAAAAATTGTGTTGATCCTCTTAGACATTCAATTAAGTTTTTTTTCAATATTATTTACACAATGGTAAATTAATTTTATTTCTTCCATGTTCTTTATTACAGAAAATCTTAGCGAACTCCTTCATTATATTTCATGGTGAGTTTCAGTGTTTTTCATTTTATATATTTTTAATCATGTTTTGTGAGAACATATTTGGAATTATTACAATAACCTTCACACCAGTGATCATCCCATTTGACTGCTCATCAAATAATTATCCATCACATTCAATATTTATAAAATTCCTTCTGATTAGTGCGATTGACAAGAAGAAAAAATCATATTATGAGAAACATTTAACATAACAGAAAACCGCATAATCATGAAAATTCACTTATAGTATTTAAAATTCATTACAACTACTTTATTAATATATGACACCATTTGTTTTAAAAAAGTTTGCGGCTGAAGCCTCAATTTATTATTTAATGCAAAGACCTTGTTAGTGTGGGTAGAGGGAGTCCCATTACATAGCCTGAAGGCCCAAGCCCTATTGGCCTGAATACAAGTCTTGAAAGCCCATTTTTTTCCCAAAGGACCCCTTGGTGAAAAGTACAGCTATAGTACCTGCATTGCTATAGTAACCACTACAATACTGCCGCCGCTACAATACCTGCTACAGTGCCTTAGTCGCTACAGTACTACTGCTGTTAGAGTCCTGCTACTGTTATAGTGCTGCTACAGTTCCCTGCTACAGTCTACTTCAGTATTAGGAATTTTTCCCCGCTTGGATTTGATCTTGGGACTTTTGGAGACCATGTAGGAGCATGTACCTCTTGCGTCTCATTGGAAAATTACACTTATGAGAAAAGTTTTATATGGGAAAAAATTTTCTTCCCAATTCATACACTTATAAGAAATGTTTTATATGGGAAATTTATCATGAATTTATTCAAGTATCAAAAATATTTTTTCCATGGCCATACTACCTATAATAATGGAATCTCAATTGATCCTATGAAAAAAGGAAGTGAAATAAATGTTTACAACAGTGAACATAACTAAAGTAGATAGTTTTAAATTGTTAGAATATTAATATTAGAAATTAATTAAAATTATTTAAAAATTGATTTAACTGATAACTATGATTAAACAAAATAGTTTATGTTTTTATATGAAATGGAATGTAAATAATTCATTAATGAATTAAAAATCATATTGGTGATTAATATTATATTATCCCTACTAACTAGAAATAATGGAATTTTGATATACAGAGACATATAGATGAAAGAGATTGTTTTTTTCTTATTCATAATGAAAGGCTTGTTACATATGAATCCTTAAAATTTAATAATCATGAATAGAAATATCCAACTCATGATATTGATCTAGAATCCATAATATTTTCATTGAATATATTTTGACAATATCTATATTGTTAAATTTATTTCATATACACTTACCATAAGAGCCTAAAGTATATATTTTCCTAGAAATAGCTCAATATGAATAAATGTTGATTCCGTAAGTTACTTATGGATTTTTATTTATCAATACACTACCTCTAAATGAAGGAAATTAATGCAACAGTTTCATTAATATTGATTTAAACGTTATTAAGTAATTTTAAACAATAGTACCTTTTCAAATGATTTCATAAACATTATTGGAAAAGGTAAAACGTTCTTAGGCTGATGATGATATTTTTCTAATTAAAATTAATTAGGTAAGTTGTCAAAAATTGGTACACATCACATATGAAGATTCAATTATGATATTTTGAAGGAGGATATATGTTCCATATATAACTATGTTTTGGGGATATTTTTTAGATGACCCTCATTTCTTCTATTTCACCAGATATCTTTCTATTAATAATATATAAAGTATTTTTAAGGAACATTTTTTGGAATAATATGATGTGGAAAATAGATGATTGTTTTTCAACATGTTTAGTTTTTCAACAAGTTAATGATGAGAGATATAATCACAGAGGAGTCATGAAACATATTTTTATTCCAATGTTTAAATGGGATGATATTATTGTTGATTTTTTCACTATATTACAAATTACTATTCAAAGAATGATTCTATATAGGTTAGTATTGATCAAATTAAAAAATACGCACATTTCCACACTGTATGGGGAGATTTTCCTTTGGATTTCCTTGAAGGACTATATATTAACAATGTTATATAACATCATGGTTCACCTTTTTTAATTTTACTAATCATGATACATGATTTAAATTTATATTTAGAAATTGTGTATAGAAAGATCATGATACTAAGCTTCATTTGAGAACCACTTATCTTCCTCAAACTGAAGGATAATTAGAGTATATTGTGCGAAAATAATAGTATAATTTAATGCTGTGATCAATTGACTTTCAAGGAATATTGGATTGATATTTAACAATGGTAGAGTTTTCCTATAAAAATGGATTCAATTTGAGTGTTCAAATGGATTCTTATGAAAAATTATATGGATACAGATGTCATAACCCATGTTTTTTATGATAGTGAAGGGAAGATTATAAGACTAGAGAATATGTATGAGATAATGAAAAAGGTAATGATAACAGATTTTAAATATAATTGAAACCCATATCAATGAAACTCAAACCCATAAAAACTTCTATTTCAATAGAAAAATGAATGATTTGGAATTTAAAGTTGTAGATCATATTTTCGTAATGGTATGTCTAGGGAAGGGTTATATGTTATTCTGTATGAAATGAAAAATTATCCTTGTTTACATATGATCATTTGAGGTCCTAGAAAGAATTAAGAAACTGGATTACCTTTTGGAAACTCCACCTAGCCTTTAAAAAGTACAAGTTGTGTTCCATATCTCTTTGTTAAGGAAGTATTTTCTAGAGATTATAAATTTTTTCACATCTAATGAAATAGAATTGTAACCTAATTTATGATAATTTTAGAATGATACCTAGATCTTGGACACTATTGAACAAGTTTTGAGGAATCATATGACATAGCTAGTAAAGGTACATTGGTAAATTCACAAAATAGAATTCGTTATTTTGGAAAATATGATTTTTTGATGACAAAATAACAAAATATATTTATTTGGTGACATTATAGAATTTGGGGGATTATTTTTTTAAAAGTGGGAAGAATGTAACACCCACAAATTTTCTGGAATTATTTTTAAAAAAAAAATTAATCGCATTGGTAGATTTCATTGGATACAACATGGTGTTAAAAAAAGAATGATCTAATATTATAAAAACCATTGAATATATTTTATTCATCTTTTTAAATAAATTCAATTCACTTGATATATAATGTTTCAAATTACACCGAGACTAAATAAATACATATATACAATTAAATACTAACATGAATGTTGAAATAGAACTGTGACCATTAGGAATAGTAATTTGAATTTTAGGAATAATTATGAGGCCATAAGAATAATAATATCACCTATTACTGTATAAATAAATATTATGCATCTTATAAATGAAAATATGATATATTTATATCATGGTATGGGTAAATAAATGTTTTAAAATGATAAATTAATTGATGAAAATTTTTAAAAACATAATTTTTTATTTATAATTTTATAATTAATAAAATTATTTAAATGAAATGTTATTTTCCTAAAATATAATCATAAATTAATATACTATTTTATTATGATCATAAGATAATTTAATTATAACTTACATAATTTTTCAAAGTGTCATAACATCAGTTATAATATTAAAATCTGTATTTTCTAATAAATAATGATTTTAATTAAGAATAAAATTTACAATATTTAGAGAATTGTGTTCATAAAATTTTGTCCATTATTGAAATCTACACGTTAAAAAATAGTTACAGTTATTTATTTGTATTTTTCAAAAATGGTTGATTTTTTTATGAATATTGAAGTATGATAATTTATGGTATTAGCTAAATACATGAATTATTGAATCATAGATGATTTATTAGTGATTTGAAAACTATTATTTTGAACTCACATTCACTAGTTACTATACTTTGTAACATTATTAATCACTATTTATTTTCTTGAGGGAAAATAATAAACTACTATGTAATATAATTTAAAAAACTCCCTCTCCACTACTATAAATTCCACCCCTCACTACCCATTATTCTAAAACCTTATAATCCTTGTAGAATTATTTTATTATACCCAAATTATCTCCCCATCATATTCCCCACATTCAGGTACTTCTGTTCTAAACAAACGACCAATTCCAATTGCATTAAGGAGGATTTCAATGAGACGATATTCAACAGGTAAAACTAACAATCCTTCTATTTCAAAAACTTTTTTAACATTCTCTCATCACATACTCATAACCAAAGATCCTTTATAACTCCAGTAGCATATTTATACTATAATTTTTCTACTTTAATGTAATATCAGTCATCAAAACCCTTCTCATATCAATTTTTTAAATGTAAACATCTTCCATTATTTTCCAATTTACCGGCATCATGGAAGAGGCATATTAATTTTCCATTACTATATTCATGGATTTTAATAAAACCATTGTTATGGTAAAATAATATTTTATTATACAATTAATATGTTACAAAAGTTTTGGAACTAATATATAAAAATTATATTAAATAAAATTATATAAGCTCATGATGGTTGTAAAAACCATGAAAAATTTAATCCATTTTTGTTTACA
This sequence comes from Viscum album, assembly GCA_963277665.1. Classification (NCBI taxonomy): domain Eukaryota; kingdom Viridiplantae; phylum Streptophyta; class Magnoliopsida; order Santalales; family Viscaceae; genus Viscum; species Viscum album. The sequence continues at coordinate 880,081,484 of OY728120.1, read as the reverse complement.
TTTTATCTAATGAATCATTCTCAAACTATTTAAAATAAAGATATATAAAATCATTTAAAATTACAAATGTTAATTAATAAAATATTATTTTGATTCTGGAGAACTATTCTCATATTACATGACATTCTATAATTGTATAAAAGTGAACTGATCATGAAAACCCATGAAAACAAACACACTGAGAATGACACAATTGAATCTTATTACTATTAAAAAGGCAATAAATGAACTTTATAAAATTAAACATAGTTAATTATGTGTATAATAGGTTCTGAATTGCATAATTAATCAATAAAATTTGATTATCCTCACATTAATTACAAGGGTAGAATGATTTCAGACATAATGTAAGGGTTTTCTCATCTCATTTTTTGTGAGATATCCCTTATTCAGAACTTGTTCCTTATACATGGTGCATGTATAAATTACATTTTATGAACATAATTCATCGAATATCTCAGTAAAAATCCATATTTCACATATCATGGATGTGATTATTATCTTATTTATATACCATTTTTACATATTGTGTTCAATTTTAATATTTTTATAACTGAGGAAACATTAATGAATCCATATCATATAATTATTACACATATTTTGACAAGTCAGATCTTTCTTAAATTAAATCTTTGTATGAAAAAGTCTTTGGAATTTCAGTGATGGGTGTGGTCGAACATTATATATCTTGTTGATGCATTTATAGTTCTCATGAGATAAAAGAGTATTCTATAACCCCTTCATGTTTGTTTCCATTAAGAATCAGATGGTTTTATACACACATACCTAAACAATATATAACATATTAGGGTTCATTTTTAAGATACATTATGTCCAAAAAAATGTTTTTCAATTATTCAGTATTCACATATTACTTTCCATGTTATTTTCACTATAAAAAAATATATGAATTAATTTTCATTGTATGTTTATTAATTGCATGTGTTATTCAATTATTTACCTTTTCACAATGATTATACATTAATGAATTTTATTCCATTATTATGGATTAATGTAACCCTTAGTATGAATTTGATCTCACCCTTCTATTTGTTTTAATTTCCAATATTCTGATGTTAAAATATTTGAATAAATTTAAAGAAATCATTTTATTTTCCATTATTATATTCTAGGATTAATTACCAATTCAATTAAGGATCAAAGTATGTTCCTAGTTCAGAAATAATTCAAAATTGATTGATCCTTGGTAATTTTATCTCTTATATCTATTATATTGTAATAAATAACCACTAAATCATTACTACTAGGGTAAGGGTTGTTATAGTTGGTATTAGAGGATCATTAATAATATAATTGGGAACTAGATATAGGAAATACTATATTAAGGATCATAATCCTATGGTATTCTATGAGGATTAATATTGAAGAACATTCCAAAAAACCATGTTTTTTGTGATTATATAAAATTAAAATTTTCAATCTATTTTTAGTGTTTCACTAGTTTTAGGATTATACAATATTTAACAAAATGATTTGATATGGTCTAGTATATTCCATTAATAAGAATTGGAACCTCATAGAAGGAATGTGAAACTGACAAATTCACATCATCAAAATATTAACGAGCATAGAAACTTTTATGGTCTTAATCAAATAATTTAAAGGGAATAAGCCTCACAAAAATTATCAACATATAAAGATATTGTATCACATTATAATAACAGAAACAATGAATTATCAAATTATTATTAATTTTAATGGAAGTATATCTATATGGTCACATCTTGGAAAAATATAGATAATGGAGTAAAGAGAAAGAGGTATTTTCTCAGATGTGATAATTTTGGAATAAAACACCATAATACTTAATTAAAAGGAATGGCAGTTTGATACCAGTGTGGAGAGAAATACCATCATTCTCTTGATTTGATGGGTATAAAAATGTTTCAAATGCATTGTTCTTCAGCGGAAAGGATATAGAGAACTATGGAAATAAATATCTCAAGTGTCACAGGAATATACCCCAAAATTGGTTAATGGATAATGGTCATGTTTATGCTACTACCATAAAATAAGAGGATTGATTAATAACCCAATTATTGGATTCAAATATTATATTATTTGTGTGTTTAATAAATAATAATATTGTTATAAAAAACATGATATATATAATGATTATATTTACTTACTTATTCTATATGGAATTGTAAGCATGTGATTAATAACATGAGTAATCGAGAGAAGTGATTTTTTAGTATGGATATCTTATTTGGAAAAATATAAATTTGGAAAGATAACAATAAATATGTATTTCACATTGACATAACACTAATTAGTTTTTTGTGTGTTAGTATTAGAGATAATTAATGTTGTTATATATCTAATATTTTATGTTATACTGGAATTATTAGATATTTGTATTAATCGAATATATTGAACACATAGATATTTTATTTGTCTTGGATGAATGAATATTTTCATAATGTTTTATGTCATGAATATTCCCTTGGGGGCCGTTCTGTGACTACCCCAAGCCCGCCTTCCATAGGCCATGGTCTGGTGACTAGCACCAGAAAGTCATAACCCAAAAAATGCATTTCTATTAAACTTATACACACACACACACACACGTCTAGCCACATCCCAACACACTAAAAATTGAAAAAAAGTATAAAAATGAAAGGAGGCTGAGTGTAAGTAAAACCGAAAGTTAGCGGGCTAGAATACAAACCCAACTAGGAACTGAAAATAGTAAAGTACCAAAAAAATCTTTTATTTACATCAGTGGAAAACCACACATGATCGTGAGAGTAGTGAAGCTTCTGGAAGCCAACAAGTATATTGACCACCCGGTACTCCTGGTCCCCACATTGTCCTAGGCCACTGTGTCCAAGAACCTTAGTCGAAACGTCAGCCGAAAATACCAGACACAACAGGAGTAACACCCCAAGATTCCATGATACGTCTCCCATTGAATAGTGAAACAGCATGTATTATACGTAACTTCGAGATTTTAACACACCACGACCAATCAAACTAGCCGTTATGAATTGTAATACAAAATTTTTGAAAATTAAACAATTTTATTTCTCAAAATGGACTTCATTTTTGATTTCAGGATATTGAAATTAGTTTATGGTGAATTTTTGTATTTTTCAAAAAACATTCAATTTTTGATGAATAGTGAAAAACACGACGTTATTGGTTAAATCCAAATTTTTTATTTAAATAAATAAATATTTTATTTTAAATTTATTTTAGGTAAAAATAGATACATAATACCTGTTTAATTTCCATTTAATTCATTGGAGTCACTTTATAATAATAATAGATATATAAAAAGTATATTGAACTTTTTACCGTCTTTTACCCACCTCCTAGGAGCATTTAAAAATTTGCATAAAACATAATTTTACCACTTTTGAGAGTTGAATTTCAAAAATTTGGGAAAAATGGTTGATATTAGTAAGTATAATGCAGTTCATGAAGATGAAATAAATTTGGTGAATAGTAATTTTGACTTTTATTTTTACCACGATTAAGAGTAAATAGGGTAATTAAGGGTAAAAATGCAATCATAATTACCCTAACACATGTCCTAATTATATTTTATAAGTGTAATTAAACCAAAAAAAAACTTTAGGAATAAAATATGACCCCCTTTGGTTAACATGGATTATATTTGGACATTTATTATTATTTTATTTAAAGAAGAAATAAAAGAGTTAAATTCAATGTTTAATAACTAAACCATTTTTAATATATAGTCACACACAATAAAAATTTGACTAAAAAAATTAACTATAAAGCTTAAAAAATTCCTACATAATGGTATTTTATTTATAATTTTTATACATTATATAAATTAATTTATTTATGACACAATAAGGATGCAATGATTACCTTATTAATGAAATATTAAAAGAATTGATATTATAAATATCCAAATAAATGTAATTTGAGACTTTTGATTATTTACACTAATTTTCTAGGTTAATATTAAATTTTAGTGTTTATTTAATAATTCTTTTTGATGTAATAATGCTGTTATGATTTTCACAATAACCAAATACTAAATAGTGTCAAAATTTACACAATTTAGTTTTTTAAGAAAATACTATATTATTAATTCATATAATATTACTAAAATTCTAAATTTCGGAAAAAGGACTTATATAAGATTATATATATTTATAATAAACCACTTGGGGTTTTATTGGAAGTTTATTGTTAGTTTATTAACCATATAATATAAAAATAAAAATAGATATGGTAAATGTCAAACAATTTAACATAGAGTTAAATAAAAATAATAAGGTTAATATAGTGAACTAAACCCATATAAAACCTATTGGTTGAGAGGTTTTTTACCCATCCCCACCTTATACACTAAATAAATCCTTTTGGAGCCATTAGAAAAACACAATTATTTTATTAGGAAATAATATTTCAAGCTCTTCCTAAAGTGACATTCACCTATCTTATAAATGGGTACTTACCCTTCTCTTATTTTCACCCCTCAAAAGCCATTTGGGTCAGCCAAACCCGACCCAAATAACCTCCCAACTTTTCTACCACCATCCTAGAGGCCTTCCTTTGGTCAAAAATCCAACATAGGGATCCTTTTTGATCAGTTAAAAAGGAAGAACCCGAAGAAGAGATAAATATTTCATCACATCTTTCTTGATCTATTCATCTTCCACATCTTATTTCTTTATTGTTTCCATTCTTAAATAATAACTCATGTATCATCTATATACTATGATTTTATTATAAATATAGCAAAACCTCATTATTCGATCCATCCTATAAATGAAAAAGTCACCATATGTGTGTACATAGGGCTTACCGTCTCCATGTTGTGGTGTAGTTTTTTATTCAAACACATCATTATTTTGGATGCCTATTATAATGAATATAATAAAAGTAAATAATAAATATAAAATTTTAATGATTATGTATATATTATATACCATCCAATTACATATTATTTCACCATCAATATAATGATATTGTCACTCGTGCATACATACAGATTACCGCCTCTACGAACGCGATGAGATCCAATCCCCATCATAGTCATTAAAGAGTAATTTTAATTTTATTATTAAAAATAATGTTTATGAACATAGTATCATTATTTATATGAATCAAATAAATCCTATCCATAACAAACATGGATTACTTATCCATGCATATAAATGAAAAACGAATCAGTTAACACCCGAAACGATGATACTACTGAAATATTATCAATGAAGCAATATTAGAGGGTCATATATGATATAAAATTTATGTATATAGTTCTTGTATAATTTAATAAAAATTATTTAAATATTATACATAAGTTTAACGTACCCTCAATTAAGAAAAGTACAATGTATGGGTTAATTTCACAATCTCTTTATTATCTGAGATTGTTTTTACGTAAATATCAACTGGGACCCCTTTATCACCCACATCCGTGTTTTCTAAAAAATTCAATTTGAAACATTTTTCATATTTTATAAACTATGGTTTAAAGTAATTTATAAGCTTATTTTACCATATGTGTTTTGAAAGGAATATTTCCATTGTTTTTCAAACATTGTACTTTATGACCTTTTCGAAAAAATTAATGTAAGAATGAATTTTTTTAACTTATACAGTGGGTGTAGCTATTTTCAACCATTATAACATCGTTGAACCTTCCCGTACAAGCTTATAATAATATTATCAAAATAAATATTTTATTTGATAATGATATTAATTTTAAATTTTCTCAAAATAAAAAAAATATATTTCTATAAAAAAGTTTTGATTTCACCCATGTCAACATCCTAAGATAGATTTGAAGATTATTTGAAGTTGATTTATTATGATACAAAAAATTTTATATTTTATTAATAGTTTTCTGAAATGTTTGACTTTGGATGTGTTATTTTTACATCATTCATGTTTTATGGATAAAATATTTATATTTTGTATGATAGTTTTAACACTAATATTTATGTTATGTTCAAAAATTTTCATATGAGAAATGAATTGGACATAGTAAGTGAAGGGTGTGGTCTGATATAGCCCTTTGATGCATCAGTAGGTCTCATGAGACAAACTAGTTTCTTGGCACAAAGCCTTGACAAAAACTTATTTGTAGTCTTGGAACAAGGCCTTGACTATGTGGTTATGAAATCTGGCATTATGCATTCCGTCATTATGAAATTTGCTTTTGATATTGCATGTGATTATTCGACTAGTTGAATATTCATGTGAAAAAGTAAATGGATTATTTTATTTTATCTTTTCCATATTATTCTGAAGTTTTAGTTTGAAAAATTTTTATTTTAGTCTTATAAAGTTCCTTAATTATTTATTCTTATTTATAAAAGTTTATCTTATATTGTTATCTTTATTGATCATCTGAGCCCACCCCTTTCTAAGTTTTATTTTCCCCAAGATGTGAAGAATTATTTTATGGTTGACCTGCAGGGATATTAAACTGATATAAGTGTGTTAAAAAGGGGAGAAATGTTGTTGATGTTTTTATTTCATTATGTAATGTAAAACATATGAATATCTAGTACTTCAATGGCTACTAAACTGATCGGTCTATGGGGATATAATTCTTCATATCATAAAAATGTTATGTAATAATGCACTGACTCTGGGTTACTTGTGTTGGGGCATTACAGTTGGAATCAAAGGAAGTTTAGTACAAACCTTCGAAGCTAGATTTAGAAAAACTGTAATTAGAGAACATTACCCTAAGACAGACTTTGAGGATTAGTATAAAATAACATCCTAGAATTTTGGTACTATAGAGATTCTGTGATTTTTCCAAGAAATACATTCCTATTTGGATACGATTAGGGAGAGTTGGCTCTGGCACAAATTTACTTAGGGGTAAAACCCAAAAACAAACTTTCAGATAGACTCGAATGAAAACTGGTGCACGACAATGGGCCTTGCTGCACTCTTGGTTACGACACTCCTAGGTGATATGCATAAGATAATTCTTATTTTCATTAAAACAATTTTGAAGGGTTTATGAGTATATACTTTCTCAAATAAAACATTTGTCTGAATATGGATTATATCCATAAATTGTGCAATTTATGATAAGTGTATTACAAGTTTATAATTATATAATGTGATTCATAAACTAATCTAGTGTATTCCATTGTTTATAAATGGTTTCTAGTGGAAGGAATGGAAACCGTATCAACACACATAATCCATGTATAGATTTCCCTCTTACTCAAGACAATTATAGTGGAGATGGTGAAGAAACTGATGCTGATCATCTTATCACAATACTGAGACAACTCACTCAGGTTATGAACAATAACTTTACTCGTATGGAGCACCCTGATCCACAATGTAGAGGATCAACATCAAATAGCTTCATGAGACAACAACCACCAACATTCAATTGGAGTACAAATCAATTAGTAGCTGAGCAATGGATAAATTCCATAGAAAATATATTTCATGCTTTCGGGAGTAACGAAAGGGAAAAAGTTCTCATGGAAGTTTATCGCCTCACGGGAGATGCAGATCCATAGTGGTCATTAATCTAAAACACAAAGGAATATGAAGAAGTATAGAATATTTAATGTAGGGAGTTTAAATTGATTTTCTTTGAAAATTAAATTCCTCGTTACCATCGAGCAGATATAAAAATCCAATTTCTGAGTTTGAGGCAAAAGTAGGATAAGAATGTCACAAAGTATGAGGCTAAATTTACAAGGTTAGAAAGGAAGGTAGTAGAATATATACATTACCCAAGGAGTAATATTGATCAATTCATTTATGAGTTAAAACCATTTCATCATTGAGCATTAGTCTCACAATCCTTCTCATTTTATGAAGATATTGTCTCATGTGCAATTAAGACATAAAATGAATTCTCTATGACTTATGACATTAAAGCAAAGAAAGAGAAAAAGAGATCTACTAAACAGTCTAGAAAAGGAAATAAGGGGAATAAGGGAAAAGTTAAATATCCATCCTATAGTAAATGTGGGAAAAAAACCCCAGTACTTGCCTGAAAGGAATGAGTGTTTGTTACATGTGTGGAGAAAAATCCCACCAAGCTCATGATTCCAAGGGGAGAAAGAGTTTGTTAATGTTGAATGGTAAAATTTTATAGAAAATGGGAATTATTCAAATTAATGTCCTAAGATGCAAGGGAACTTACCTCAGAAAAGGCTAAGGGAGAAACGCCAAGTTATGTAATCACTACTGCTAAGGTTGAAGCTTCCAAAGACATGGTGGTAGGTAATTTAATGGTTTTCTCAAGTTTATCAATTTCTTTATTGGATTTTGGATCATCGCATTGTTTCATATATTCCCATTTTGATAATAAAACTAGATATTTTCAATTCCACATAACAAGGGAGTTGTCTTTCAAAACACTGAAGGGAAGTATCATCACAACAATGTTTTGTAAATCAGTTCCCATTAGTGAATATAAATGTTCTTTATCTACTGATATCATCATCACACCCATGATTGAGTTTTATATAATCCTGGTAATGGATTGGATTTTGGACCATGATGTGAAATTTATTTTAAGAAGAAGGAGGATTCAATTTTTGATGATGATAAGGAGTAACTTATCTTTAGAGAAGAAACTTCACCGCCTAATTATTATCTAGATCCACCCCCAATAGATCTACTAAATTAAATTATTGGAGAGGAAGAGAATAAAATAACTATGGGTGAGGAAAATAATTTTCAAATAGAGGACGTACATATTGTGAAAGAATATGTTGATGTATTTCCAGAGGTTTTACCTGGACATCCTTCGGAATGAGAAATTGAATTTTCCATTGATTCAATTCTTGGTTCAAGGCCCATATAGAGGACCCCTTATAGAAGGGACACTGTTGAATTAGTGGAACTAAATAAAAAAATAGAGGAATTGAGTAAAAATGTAATTATCCTCCTAGTGTTTCTCCATGGGGAGCCCCTATCCTTTTTGTTAAGAAGAAAGATGGTTCTATGAGGTAGTGTATTGACTACAGGGAGATAAATACTATGACAATAATGAAGAAGTATCCCCTACCTCACATTGATGATTTATTTGACAAACTTTATGGAGCTCAATATTTTTCAAAGATGGGATTTCGATGTAGATATCAATAGTTGTGTGTGAAGAAGGAAGACATTCCAAAAACATAATTTCGAACTAGGTATGAGGATTAAGAGTTTACAGTAATGCCTTTTGGATTGACTAATGCACCCTCTATCTTCATGGATCTAAGGAATAGAGTTTTCAAGGAATATCTTGATGACTTTGTATTGGTATTTATTTATGATATCATGATATACTCCAAAAGCTATGAAGATCATGAAAATCACTTGCGTAGTATTCTAAATACTCTTAGAAGAAATTAATTATATGGGACGTTTAGCAAGTGTGAATTCTAGATTCAGGAGATTTCTTTACTTGTCCATATTTTCTCTAAGTATGGAATCTATGTTGATCCTTCAAAGACCAAGTCAATCCAAGAATGACCAAACCTGAGGAGTATAACTGAGTTACTCATTTTTATTAGTTTAGAAGGGTATTATTGAAGTTTCATCTAGAATATGGCCTAGTTGGCTAACCCACTAACCAAGCTCACACGTAAAGGGGGTAAATTTGTTTGGAAAAAAGCGTCTGAACAATATTTTGAAGAACTGAAGAGAATATTAGTCAACGATCATATCAAGACTCAACTATTAGGGAACAATGAGTTTGTTAAATATAGAGATTCTTTAAAGAAAGGAATTGGTTGTGTCCTTATGCGGAATGATAGAGTTATTCCCTATATATCATGATAGCTAAAAATTCATTAGAAAAACTATAATAATCCTGATTTTGAGTTAGCAGCTGTAATCTTTGCTCTAAAAACATGGAGGCACTATATCTATGGTAAAAATGTGAGATTTATACTAATTAAAGAGTTTGAAGTATATTTTCTCACAAAAAGAACTCAGCATGTGGAAAAGGTGATGGCTTGAACTACTCAAGGATTATGATTTCACTATACACTACCACCCAAGGAAGGAAAATTTGGTGGCATATGCTTTGAGCATAAAGGATCATGGAGTTTTGAACAAGATGAGAGTTGAAAAGGTTCCTATTTTCATAGATCTAGTAAAGATGGATATGAGAATAACCATGGAAGGTGAAACATAATTGATTTTTAAAATGGTTTCCAAACATTATTTACTAGAAAGGATAAAAAGTTCTTAGAGCGATGATGAAGAATTCCAATAGAAAATTAAAGCTGTGAACAATGGGAGATTGACCGACTTCATATATATAGATGGAATATTGAAATTTTGGAAGAGACTTTGTGTTCCCAATATACCTGATCTAAAAAGGGAATTGTTGGATGATTCTCAGAGCTCCAATTCCATTAAACACACTGGTAGCACTAAAATGTATAGAGAATCGAAAGAACATTTTTGGCGGGACAACATGGAGAGAGAGATTGCTAATTTTGTGTCAAGATGTATGGTTTACCAACGAGTGAAAGCTATAAGGCAACAACTCGGAGGATTCATGCAACCATTTCCCATACCTGAGTGGAATTGGGATAATATTACGATGGACTTTTTCATGGGGCTACCAAAGAATCCTAGAAGGAATGATGCAATATGGGTCATTGTTGATCATCTTACTAAGTTAGCATATTGTTTCATTCTATAAGATAAGATTTACCAATTGAACGTAAGGAAAAAATATATATTAATGAATTTGTATGACTTCATGGAGTACCCATATCAATTGTTTCTGATAGTGATCCAAGTTTTACATCAAGATTCTGGAAAAGTCTTCAGAACTCCCTAGATACTAAACTTCATTTGAGCACTACCTACCACCCTCATACCAATGGGCAATCAGAATGGACTATTCAAACCACTGAAGACATGTTGAGATCTTGCTCACTTGACTTTCAAGGTATGTGTGATCAATATTTACCTATATTAGGATTTTTCTATTACAATATCTTCCATTCATTTATTCATATGGCATCGTATGAAACATTATACAGAAAGAGATGTCACACACCAACTAGTTGGGATGGCATTGGTGAAAAAAACTCGTGGGCCTAGAACTTGTTGAGGAAACAATGGAAAATGTTATGATTATCCCAACCCATGTCAAGGAAGCTCAAATTATGAAAAAAAAGCTATGATAATAACCGAAGGAAGGATTTGTAATTTCATGTAGGAGATCATGTTTTATTGAAGGTATCTCTATGGAAGGGTGTACGACATTTTGGTAAGAAGGGTAAATTGAGTATTAGGTACATCAGACCTTCCGAAATTCTAGAATGAATGTGAGTTGTAGCTTATTGTTTGGAAATGCCTCCAAGTCTATCAAAAGTTCAGGATGTGTTCCATGTATCACTGTTGAGAAAAGAAATGCTTGGAAAAACGCATGTACTCACCTATGAGGAAATTGAACTGGAACCTGATCTGTCTTATTGTGAAGAGCATGTCAGAACTTTCGATACGAGAGAACATGTGCTGAGAAACTGGAAGACTCGTTTGGTAAAAGTTCAATGGAGAAATCATCATATGGAAGAGGAAACTTGGGAACTTGAGGAACATATAATGAAGAACCACCCAAATATTTTTAGGTAGTAATATATTAGAAATTTTGAGGATGAATTTTTTTTAAGTAGTGTAGAATGTAACAACCCAAGCTTCTACGATACATTTCCCTTTGAATAATGCAATTGCTTTCATTGTACACAACATCGAGATTCTAACACACCACGACCAATCAAACTAGACATTATGAATAACGATACATAGTTTCTAAAATTTTATAATTTTTATTTTTCAAAATGGACCTCATTTTTAAATTCAAGATATTGAAATTAGCTTAGGTTAAATTTTTGGTATTTTTATGAAAACATCCAATTTTTTATGAATAGTAAAAAACACTTCGTTATTGGTTAAATTTGAATTTTTTTATTTAAATATTTTTTTATTTTATTTTAAATTTATTTTAGGTCAAAATAGACAAATAATACCTATATAAGTTCAATGTAACTCATTGGAATAATTTTATAATTTGTTTAGATATATAAAAATTTTATTGAAATTTTTACCATCTTTTACCCACCTCATAGGAGTATTTTAAATTTGTTATAAAAATTAATTTTACAACTTATGTGAGTTAAATTTCACAAATCCAAGAGACACGATTGATATCATTAATTAAAATGTGGGTCAATATGATTAAAATAGTTTTTGGTGAATAGTAACTTTTGACTTTTATTTACCACTATTAAAAGTAAATAGGGTAATTAATGGTAAAAATGGTATCATAATTACCCTAACACATGTCCTAATTCTATTGTATAAGATTAATTCGACCAAAAACAGACTTAGGAATAAACTATGATCCATTTTGGTTCTCTTGGATTAGATTATGACATTTATTATTATTTTATTTAAAGAAGAGTTAAAAGGGTTGAATTCAATGTTTAATAAATAAACAATATTTAATATAGGGTTACACACAATATAAATTCAACTACAAATATTAATTATAAATCTAGAAATATTTATTACATAATTGTTATTTTAATAATTTTTAGACATTATATAATTTAATTTTTTTATGACATAATGAGGATGCAATAATTACCCTATTAATAAATTATTAAAATAAATGATATTATAAATATCCAAATAAAAGTAATTTGTGATTTTTGAGGAATTAAAATAATTTTATAGGTTAATATTACATGATAGGTATGATTAAATAATTTTGTTGATGTAATCATGCTGTTATGATTTTCACAAAAACCAAATACTAAATAGTGTCAAAATTGACATAATTGAGTTTTTAAAACAAATACTATATTATTAATTGATATAATGTTCCTAAAAATATATGGTTCGGTCAAAAGACTTAGAAAAAGTTATATATATTAATAATTAACCACATGGGGTTCTGTTGAAATTTTATAGTATGTTTATTAACCATATAATATAGAAATACAAAGAGACATGGTAAATGTCAAACTATTTAACTAACAGTTAAATCTAAATGATAAGGTAAATAAAGTGACCTAAACCTGTCTAAAACATATTTTTTGAGAGGTTTTACACCCATTCTCACCATATCCTCTAAATAAATCAGTTTAGATCCATTAGAAACCGAAAATTAGTTTAAAATAAAATAATATTTCAAGCTTTTCCTAAAGTGACCCTCACCTCTCTTATAAAAAGGTACTTTCCCTTCTCTTAATTTCACACCTCCAATTCCATTTGGATTGGAAAAACACTATCCAAATATTCTCCCTAGATTCCTATTTTCATCTTATAGGACTTCCTTTGGTCATAAATCCAACTTAAGGATCCCTTTTGATCAAATCAAAATGAAGAACCCAAAGAAGATGTAAACATTTCAACACCTCGTTCAAGTTCATTTATTCTTCCCCATCCTAATTCTTTGTTGTTTCCATTATAAATAACAACTCTAGTACCATATATATATTGTGATGTTATTATAAATATGGTTCAACCATATTCATTATACTATACATCTGACAAATGACAATGTCTCCATACGTGTGTATATACGGCTTACCGTATCTACGCCGTGGTGTAGTTTGTTATTCAAACACTTTATTATATTCGATGGGTATAATAATGAATATAACAGATTTAAATAATAAATATAACATGTTAATGACTCCGAATATATGATATAACATCCAATTACATATGATTTCACAATCAATATAATGATATTGTCGCTCGTGTGTACGTACGGATTACCGTCTCCATGAGCGTGATGAGATTCATTCACCATCGTAATCATTCAAGAATAATTTACATTGTATGATTTAAAATAATATTTATGAACATAATATCATTCTTTATATGAATCAAATACATCATATCTATAACAATCATGGCTTATGTAACCAAGAATTAAAGGAAAATGAAATAGTTAACACCTAAAATGATGATACTACTGAAATATTATTAGAATAGAAATATTATAGGGTCATATATGATATCATATTTATGTATATAGTTTTTATATAATTTAATAAAAATGATTTAAATATTATAAAATAGGTTAATGTACCCTCGACAAAGGAAATGTATATGGTAAGGGTTAATTTTACAGTCTCTAAATTATCTGAGCTTGTTTTTACGTAAGTATCTACTGGGACCCCTTTATCATCCACAATTGTGTTTTCATAAAAATTTAATTCAAAACATTTTTACTATTTACTAGACTATGGGTTAAATTCCTTTACTCCCATATTTGAAAATATATGTTTTGAAATGAATCTTTCTCTTTTTTTTCAAACAAGGTAATTTATGACCTTTTTGATAAAATTAAGGTATGTGTGTCTTTTGTTTAACTTATACGGTGAGTGAGGATATTTTCCCCCATTATAACATTGTCAAAGCCTCCCATACAAGCTTATAAGAATATTTTCCAAATAAATGTTTTCTTTTATAATTATATGACTTTCAAATGATCTCAAAATAGAGAGAGTTATTTCTCTTAAAATGTATTGATTTCACCTATGTCAACATCGTTTGATGGATTTTAAGCTTCTTTGATGTTGATTTATTATGATAAAAAACATTCATATTGTACTGAAGGTTTTGTGATATGTTTTACTATGCATGTGTTATTTTTACACCATTCATGGTTTATGGATAATGTATTGACAATTCGTATGACAGTTTTAATATGAATGTTTATGTTATGTTCAAACCTTTTTATATGAGGAATGAATTTGACTTAGTATGTGATAGGTGGAGCCCTGTTTGTCTCCTCGATGCATTGGTAGGTCTCATGAGACAAAATACTGTCTTGGAACAAGGCCTTGAAAAAATATTATTTGTAGTATTGGCACAAGGCATAGACTATGTGGTTATGAAGTTAGGCATTATTAATTATATCATTATGAATGTGGATATTAATATTGCATGTGATTATTCAACTTATAGAATATCCATGTGAATATGTAAATGGAATTATTTGATTTTATCTTTTCCATATTATGATGAATTTTATGTTTAAAGAAATTTTGTTTTAGTCTTATACATTTCCTTAAATGATTATGCTTATTTATGAAAGTTTCTGCAATAATTTTATTTGTACTGAGCATATAAGCTCACCCATTTATAGGTTTTATTTTTCCCAGGATATGAAAAAGTATTTTATGGTTGACCAGTATGGATATTCTAAGGATATAAGTGTGTTAAAATGGGAGAAAATGATGTTGATGTTTTTATTTAATTATGTAATGTAAAACATATGAATGAATCTAGTACTTCCAAGGATACTAAACTGATCGGTGTTTCAGTACATGATTCTTTATATCATGCCAATGTTATGTAATAATGCACTGACTCTGGGTAACTGGGGTCATGACGTTACAACACATGCGAGTGAAGCCCATCCATGGGTGAGTATAACAATACTAAGTAGGGACCTCGAGACCCCCGATGCACTCTTGGTAATATATGAAGGAAAACACCCCAATGAAAAATACCCAAGAGGTAAAACCATGAAGAATGACCTCAACCACAGAGAACAAATTCAAATACATCGCTCACACCAGGTATACAACTTTGGAAATATGAATAATGATGATTATTCTTAAGATAGATCATATTATTCTATTTAGTGGACAGCTAATGATCTAAGAAGGGTTTCTTTGCTACTGATAAACAAAGGGTCACCGTGCCACTCATCCTCGATAGGATACTCTATGGCCAGCCCACGTCGGGTCGTGCTATTGCTGATTCATAGAGGTTTGATCTTCTACCAATCCATATAGGGTCTCACTACTCCCGATCCATGGGGTGTGGTTCTCTTGCTGATCTATAGAAGTTTTCTTCATTTCTGATCCATGGAGGGTCGAACTACTTCTGATCCACGGATGGTTGCTCCCATGCTGATAAAGGAAGGGAATCTTTCCACTTGACAGCTAGGAATAGGATTCCTGCACATGGTACACTATATTTCAGATGATTCTTCTCCTAATACCCTCAATCTTACCTCAACAACCATGAATTCCCATGAATATGTAACCCAATAGACGGTCTTGTCGTAAGGGTTCCAATGCGATAGACAGTTCGTCAATCAGATGCTAGGTCTGTATGATATAGACAAAAATAT
Organism: Viscum album; assembly: GCA_963277665.1. NCBI lineage: Eukaryota > Viridiplantae > Streptophyta > Magnoliopsida > Santalales > Viscaceae > Viscum > Viscum album. The sequence goes on along the minus strand of OY728120.1, from coordinate 880,065,370 downwards.
AAATTGGGCATGGTTGGATTAATTTCTAATCCAAAATGGCAGGACTCTAGATTAGTCCAAAATTAAAGTGTTGTATATAAAAAAGACTGACTCGTTGCAAGGGTACTCTCACCATAGACGTCTCATCAATCGGTCACCTGGTTTGTCAGTTACGTCAATTTTAGTGAAACATGGCATGTCAGCTCTGAGTCAGGTAGGGTTTCGGCCCAGGTGGCCCATTGGGCCTTCGGGTCTTCCCAGCTGGCGGGTCTAGCCCAGATCACGTGTTCGTCTTGCCTAGAGAATCCGGAATGTGCGGTATTGGCTGATTGAGATAGACTGGATGCGAGGCATTCAGTTTCTCTAGCTGGAGGAGCTAGTGGGGAGTCTCCCTTTCTAACGAAACTACCGGAATGAAACAGCCATTGCGCATCCAGTCGAGTACCCCAAGCGGGATGCTCCATCTCCACATGGCACGTCAGTTCCACGTTCTCCACCCGCCCCAGCCATTTGGTCGTGACGTTTGTGGGCACTGATTTATCCCCATAGCCGGCATGGGCCATCCACCACTATAGGTCGCCAACGATGTCGTGCCAGTGGTGCCACCTTGGAAACACCTTCCATGGGACACTACAGATACTTCAGTGGTCTGTTTTCCATCTCGTCTACTCCTACAGGAATCTTGAGTCACTGCCCTCTCTACGAAGCCATACAAATCCCCTTTCTACAATGTTTCTCAGTCACCCATGAAGAACGCACAATATACAAGAGTGGCAGAGGTTCATGGCCTTGTTCAGATTGACCAACACCCTCCGTGTTATCATTTTATCTAGGTGATGATAACAATCATCATATAGATTATGTAAAACCCCAAATTACGATTCGGAAAAACCACCAACAAGAACAAATGAGTCACAGATCGATCTGTTTTTCTGTTGATCCATGTTCATTGTGTTTTTCAAGAACATGAAAAAGAGGAATCATTGAACAATTAGAATATTTAAATCATCTTTTTGGATTCATTGGGTCTGATTATGATGAAATATGTTATTCGCGTCGTCGTTTTTCAACCTCCGGATCTGATTCTCCAAAGTTTATAGCTTCATTATTTGTTCTTCGTTGGAGAGGGAAATTGCTAGTGGTTCTTCATTCTTTGTTGTGGAGAAAGTAAACCAGAGGTTCATAAGATCATCCCAATAGTTTTTAATCCTCAAACTCCAACACACTATATTATTTATAAGAAAATAATCAGCGTAGCGACATTTCTCCAATTAATGATGCTCAATAAATGAGCCATAATTAATGAGACACATTAAATGAGTCATTTAGATAACATAGTTGTGATTTCAGATGATAAATTACTGAACCTTAATTAATGTGCCTTGTTTCCACCTCATCGCTACCCTGCAACATCACCATTCACCACTCAAATGTGAGAAAAGAAAAGTTATGTAATTTATAGGTGAATCCGACATTCCAAATTCAATAGTTCCCTTAGAGTTTTTATCCAAGAACTAGTTCAAAACATAGAAAATCATGCTTCCACGTTTACAAAGTCTACCTTAGAAAAGTTCAGAAAAAATTAATTGGCACCCTCGACCTACACCGATAGAGGTTATACTCTACCTAAAGGGAATACTCCCTCACCAGCTTAACGGTACTCTAGAATTTCAAATCCATGTTACTATTTAGGAGTTTTAAGGATTTGACAATAAAATAATTGTTACATAATTAATTTATTTACAGCAAAAAGTAACTACCACTGTTGGACCACAACGACCAATGATAGAATCTTCCTAAGGAATGAATACGCTCATGAACTAAGTAGTGGTCTCATATTATTAATTTGATTCACCCTTCTTGAGTTCTATGAATTTGAAAAATAAATAAAAAAATTAATTATTTTATTTACTACTATATCATTTTTTGGGTTTTCTCACTAGAGGCCTACACAATCTAAACTTAAGTCAAACCTAGAGTAAATACACCATCCTAAATGCAACGACATCCTCAGATTTTTGGTATAGGCACTCGTTTCAGAGTTATTATAATTTTTCAGGAAATCTTCTCATGCACGAATTTTAAAGATGAACATTTTTCACTAATTATTTTGGGCACTACGGGCGTCAGAATCATATTCCATCAAATTTTTCAGTCTCAAAATAATTCTGTATAATTAAAAATATATATTGAAAAATTTCAAGAAAATTACATTTTCCCCACCTTAGTGATTTATGTCCCCAAAATCCAAAAAAAAGGAAAATAAAACATGTATGGGGTACTGAGAATGAATTTGAGCATTCCCCTCATTTTTTCTCTCATAGAGATTACTCTGTAGACGTTAAATGTGCACCAGTGAAATAGACCATCCATGAAAGACCTTCTCCTACCGATCCACTTTCCCCCTCAGGAACTCCGCTAACATCACCCCATTGTTAATGTCAATATTTCTCATATCGATGAGGTGCAATGGATCATGCACGTAAATCCTCACCTACGACACGTGAAAATCATTGTGCACCTGGTGCATCTATGTGGGATGATCTAGGTAGTACTCCACCACACCAAATCTACTGAGGATCTAAAAAAGGGCCTTTGAAGCACAAAGATAGCTTTCCACCCCTTCCAAATCTCCAAAATCCTTGTCAGGGTAAGACACATAGTAATCATGGTCTCCCTCATCAAACTCCAATAGTCCCCATCATCTGTCGACATAATACTTTTGTCTCCTTTGTGTAGTCCTCATCCACTCATGTATAATCCACACCTTCTCAGTGGTAGCTCATACCTTCTATGGAACCATGAGTTTCGACACCCCTAGGTCTGTCCAACATAGATGTGAAATGCATGGACGCCTATACAAGGCATCAAACAATGCCATGCCAAGGGTGGAGTGACTAGGTCTACCACCACATACCCCTTACTAGAAATATATACTATCTCAAGGTCAGAGTCTTGTAGGGACTCCAACCATCACTGATGTCTCAACTGCTGAAAAGCCAATGGGAACCTTTCTATCCACACAAATGGATACCCCCTTTAATTGACTTATGTGCCCATCAACCATTTGGTAGTTGGTAATCAATATCCCCGACCACTTGCTTAATGTTCTGGAAGACCACACATATCCTAAAAAATTGGGTCTTACTAAGCCCTTCCTCTACATGTCATCCACCTACACGCCCTGCTTACGAAGCTCAACAATATTCCTCTAGTGTACAGATACTGATATTGGTGCCATCACAGGGTATAGAATGACATAGAAGTCCCTCCCCCTATGGGGAGGTCATCCTGGAATCATATTTGAAGAAGATTTTCATGCAATTTGCCACTACGGTTTGGAACTGAAAACTCAAAACACCTGTTTCCAGGAGGGTAAGGCTAGATGACTCAACAGTGATCGACTTCACTCTCTTATGCATGAGTTTATCCCATTCTACCATTGTTTCCTTTTTCAATGACCAAGGAAAACTTCATTCCCACATGGATGATATACCACAACATATTTCTTAAAATAGTCAATATGGGCACGAAGTGTGGATGACTAGTCCATACCCAAACTAACAACGTAAGGCCTCGATGTTTCCACAAAGAGGTTCCAACTGAAACTATCACATCAATGGTCAGATCACACCATTTGAATAAGTGTGCTTATTGAGACTCCTCCAATAGATATCTCCATATGTAAAGATCCTGTCAACAGTTTAAATGGAAACTCTAGGCCTTGAACTAGAAGGAATTAGTTGTACCTATGTCTCTTAATACGATAGCTAGTAGTAGACAGAGACCATACCTCGAATCATTCCTCGAGAATATAGGACATACTCTTTGACTACCTGCAACTACTCCCTTCCCCTTTCCTCCAGTTCCCTTATCCTGGTGGGGACCACATTGGGGTACTGGATGTAACATGTCGAAATGTATACCACCTCCTCCTACTCTCCAAGATCATCTTCCACATCTTCTTCCATACAGATTCATTATTCTCTATCACTTCCTCTTCTTGAAAAATTTTACCCAAACAAGTATCTATGAATGACATCAGTTTCCAACTTTCCCACAGCTAACATTCCCTGGTTGTATCTACTTAGTCAGAGAATTTTCAACCACAATGGTTCTCTCTTTCACCCTAACATACGTAGGAATGAAAAGAGGAATAGTTCTTGCTCGGGTGTCCCTAAAAATATCTCAATCAGAGGTCTAAGCCTTGAAGAACTAGTAATGTCATATTCATTGAGTACCTTCAATGGTCGATACACCTCGACGAATACTTAGCTACCGACATGTCATCCCGCCGAAGATGTATGATCTTTTGGGAACACATACCCCTTATCTTTTATGGAAAGAGACCAATTATTTGATAAAGGTTATAAAGATATATCCATGTGAAGGAAACCACATCATAAGGCAGGGTTACTCTCCGCACATCCATCGCCCTACTCAACCACGTTGAATGCTCACTGCCAGGACTGACATCTGATCTAATGGCGCCCTGGCTAGATGGAAACTTGATCACCACCTCAATCCAATCCTTATCCACATGTGAGTTGGGCTCACCTCAGTACATGAGGGGTATATGTCAATAAAACTCATGTAATTAACTGATCCTACATTTTTCCTCTACCAGAGGCTCCAGTAGTAACTTATTTCTAATAGGCATTGGTATCTCTAGTACACTTCATGAAGGTACCATCTCGGATAACATTCCTTGTACTAAAGTCCCATCACACAATAGACTGCCCTCGTTGTCTAGAATTGGAATCCTAGTTAACTGTCTACGTGGAGTAATATTGAAAGAGAATCATGATGAAACACGGTTAATATGTTATAACTGGTGAGTTGAATCAATAGATATCCAGAGAAAAAAAAATTCAAAACAGATGCAACTAGTTTTTTCGTGTACTACGTCTGAAAATAAAATTCAGGGTCCTGATGAATGGATAATATAGCCTTAGAACCAGAAAGAGACTCCCGGGACTGAAATCCAAACTCAAGACACCTAATGTTTTTCCCCCATTGATAATACAGACTCTTAGTTATTCATCGTATAAATGATCATTGTTTGATACCACTTTGACATGAACCATCCCTCGGGGCCCGTGCCGGGACTTTCCCAAGCCCGACATCAATATGCTAGGGACTGGTGACTAACATTGGAAAGGGATAACACAAAAAAAGAAACATTTAATTTAATATTTCACACACACACATTTCCAACCACATCCCAAATCACTGAAAGGGGGAAACAATTATACCACTAAAACTAGGTTGAGCGTATGTAAAAGTGAAAGTTAGTGGGAAAGAATACAAACCCATCTAGGAACTAAAAACAGTATCATAAAAAAGTAATCTCTGTTGGCCATCAGTGGAAAACCCAACATGATCATGAGAGTAGTGAAGAGACTGGAATATGAAGTAATATGTCCTACCTGCCAGATCATATTGTGCCCAACCTTGTCCTAGGCCACCATGTACACTATCGTTGCTTCTGTCGGTCTCATCCCCTTGAGAACCTCTGTCGAAACGTTGACCTTCTGCACCAGACACAACACGTGTGGGTGAAGCCCATGTAGGGGTGAGTATAAAAATACTCAGTAGGGACCTCAAAACTCCTGATGGTATCTTCGTAATCAAAAAAGGAAAACACCACAATGAAAAATATCCTATATGTAAAACCACCAAGCCATACCTCAACCACACATCACAAATTAAAGGCCACAACTCAAACTAGGTATACAACTTAGATAACACGAATAAACATTATTAGTCTTAAGATAGAAAATTTTATTATGTTGAGTGGATCAGTTAATGATATAAGAAGGTTTTCTCTACTAGTTATCCACATAGGGTTACCCTGCCACTGATCCTCAGCTGTTCGCTCTATGACCATCACACATCGGGTCACACTACTGCTGATCCATAAAGGTTCACACTACTACTGATCCACATAGGGTCACACTACTTCCGATCTATAGAGGGTCACTCTCATGTTGATCTACAGAGGGATTCATTATTACTGATCCTTGGAGGGTTGCAATGCTTCTGATCCTTGGAGGGTCTCTCTCATGCTGATCCATGGAGGGTCTCTATTCAATTGACAACCAACAACAAGATTCTTGCACTTGGTGCACATGAGTTTTGGAGATTCTGATCATCATACCATCGGTTGTACCTCAATCACAAAAAATTATCATGAGGATATAACCCAAAAGACTATCATTTCATAAGGGTTCCAACATGATAGATGACTCGTCAATCGGATACCCGGTCTATAAGATATAGGAAAAAAGGTAAATTAGGCCCGGTAGGATATGAGTCTGATCCAACCGGGCCACACTGGAAAATATAAAAAAACACAAGTGAAGTATTTCAAAATCAACTCATCATCACAATGGTCCTAACTCCATCGGCATAACTTCAATCAGACTGATGGTTTGCGAGTTACGTCAGTTTTAGTGAAATGGGGTCTGTCCAGTCCGGGTCTGGTAGGGGTCCGGCCTGGCCGGGGGGTTTGGCACGACTTGAGAATCTAGGCCGACAGGTGGGTCTATCCTGGTTGGAGAACCTAGCCCATATTGTGTGGGTTTTTTGAGCTGGACTGAATGTGGGGCCTCCAATTTCACCAGTTGGCAGTGCTAGCGGGGCGTTGCCTCGTATCCCGAAATGGATGGTACGAACTCATCATTGCACGTTCAGTTGAGCGGCCTGAGTGGGATACTCTATATCCCCATAGTGCATTTTCACTGCTTTCTCCAATAGCCGCGACCATCTGGACATGTCCTTTATCACCTCAGCGCCTACTGGCCTTGCTTTCTTCATGCGGCTAACACAGGCCACCCACCACCATGCCGACAACACAATCCGTAGGCCACCAGAGATACTCTGGTGGTCCGTTTTCATTATTGTCTGTGCCTATAGCCCTATCGGGTCACCAACGTCACTACAAAGACCATATAATCATCTTTCCACCATGTTTCTCTATCTCCTATAAAGAACGTACAATATCCCAGAGAGGTGAAGTGTATGGGCCTTTCTAGAATTGTTATGTGCCCTCCACGTTAGCATTTTATCAAGGGGTGATAACAATCATTATATAGATTATATAAAACCCCAAATTAAGATCCCCCAACAAGAACCCGCAAGATAAAATGATTCAAGGATCAATCCATTTGTCGGTTGATCCTCGTTCGATGTATTTTCTATAAACAAGAAAAAGAGGAATCATTGAACACTTATAACAACTAAATCCCCTATCTAGATTCATTGTATCCACTGATGACGAAGGATTCTATTCATGTCTTCATTTTTCAACATCCAGATCTGATCCTCTAATGTAGGATGATCTCTTCATTCTTCTTCATTGGAGAGGGAAACAGCTGACAATTCTTGATTCTTCATTGGGGAGGATGTCCACAAGAGGTTCGTCAGAGAATCCCCACAATTTTCAATCCTCAAACTCTATCACTCTAGATTATTTAAAAGAAAATAACCTTCGGGGAAAAATTTCTCCCATTAATGATTCTCTTTAAATGATCCATATATAATGAGCCACATTTAATGTTTCATTTATATAATAACATTGCAGTTTCAAACGAGCCATTATTGACCCTTCATTAATGCACCTCGTCGCTGCACCACTGTGTCACCATCCACCACTCAACGATGAAAAAAGAAAACAAATATTTCTTTTAAAATTTATTTATTTATTTTTCTGAAAATGAATGAAAAATAACCTTTCTTCTCAGAACATTCCAACCAAATTTGATTTATTTCTGGGCAAATCCCAATGTTCCAAATTCAACGGTGTCCCTTGTATTTTTGATCTGAGCACCAGTTTAAAATATATAAAATCCATCTTTCATGTTTATTGTAGGTACCGTAAAAATGTTTAGAAAAATTAAAATTCACCCTCCACCCTACACTGGTCATTGTTAGGTTGTATGGAAGGGGAACACACCCTCAAGAGCTTAACGATACTCTCAGATTTCAAATCTGAGTTACCGTTTATGAGTTATAAGGATTTGATAGTATAATAATTGTTTCTTAATTATTTTATTTACGACCAAAAACTAAATTCCACTATTTCCCTACACTGGTAAATTTTTTGATCCCACTAAGGAAATCATGACCTCACGAGCTCAGTGATGTTCTCATATTTTTCATCTGAGTTACCATTCATGATTTATAAGAATTTGGAAAATAAAATAATTTTATTTAGGGTAATGCAATTTTTTGGGTTTTCTCACTAGAGGCCTGCATCGACTACACTTAAGTCGCCCCAAGGGTAAACCTACCATCTTGAACACAACCATGCACTCAGATTGCAGATCTGATTAAACACTTAAGGGTAATTCCACATATTTAGGAAAAATTCTCACACGTTCTATTTAATGATTATCATTTTAAGGCAGATCATTTTAGGAACTCTAGGCCTTGGAATCATGTACCGTCAAATTTCGTGGTCTTGAAATAATTCCATATAAATAAAAAACTTTATCCCGAAATTCTGGGACATCACATTTTAAATGAGATTAAGCTATGAATATGTTTGGTATGTTAAAATAATTTCAATATTCTTTGGTGAAATATTATTTTAAATGGATTTTTGAAATTTATTGACCTTCCTTATAATTTCATTATAACTGAATTTAGATGAAAATACTTTGGGTTAGTCTTAAGGATAACTGAAAATATAATGGATTAATTATATTATTAATGAATATTAAAGAATGATTTATCATATTGGACAACCTATGCTAACCATTTTGGTTTTGGTATACAATTAAAGGATGAAATAATGAATTTTGGATCACATTATTCATAAAATTACATCAGGTATAAAAAATTATCATGAGTATCCATATCTTGATTTATGAAATGTTGTAGAGAAAGATTGATCAAAAAATAATTGATAGGATAATGACATAGAAAATTATCTATTATATTTATTTGATTATATTATTTTCTAGATAGAAATATAAAACAACAACTCTTTCAGAAATGATTTTTGAATAAAAAAGTCATATGTTTACTTTTCAACCTATGAAATCAATGGACCTTTATTCAAACCTAGATTTATAGTTTTTATGGTAATATTTCTAATGACCATGTTATTTATCACTCTACATTAGAAACTACTAGCTATTTGTTTCTTTTGTTTCCATATTTTCACTTTTAAATAATGTTATCCTATTCAAATTCCATCCTTTTTGGTGACCTTCGAATTTCCATTTACCTATTAGTAAATAAATGTATTATTAATAAAGCTTTTGATTTAATTTTTTTAAAAAGGAATTATTATGTATCAATATTTGATTTTAAAATTTCAAAATCAATATTTTGGAGGTAGAAATTGATTGAAGGGGGAAGAATATAAGAAACATCAATTTTATGTTATGCGACAACTTAAATAAAATCAATAAATTCAATAGATAATGTTGCACACAAAACTGATCCTAAATGAATAGTTATATAATATTAAATAGTATCATAACCATTGAAGTAATAATTTGATTGTTAAGAATATGAATTTGACCATTATGAATATTAATGTGGCTATGTGAAGAATGAACTCACCTATTAAAGTATAAATAATATTTACATATCTTATAAATGAAAATAGGATATATTTATAACATTTTATAAGTAAACACTTGTTTTTAAAATGGTATATTATGTATTCAAATTTTTATAAAACAAAAATATTTATTTGGGATTTAATAATTAATATATTTATTTAAAATAAAAATTATTTTCATAAAATATATTTATAAATTAATATTTTGTTTTCCAATTATGATAATATATTTTTTGGAGAACATTAATAATTTTTAAACTGTCTTAAATTTTTTTATAATATTATAATCGATATTTTATAATAAATAATAAATTTAATAGAAAATAATATATCATATATTTTTAGAATTATTTTAATATATTTGTGTCAATTTCAGAAATCTATATGTTGAAATTATTGGGGTTAATTTTGATAATTTATCTAAAATATTTTAATCTTTGGTGAATTGTGAAATACGTTCATTTATTGTATTTGATATGTATATGAATTATTGAGTCATTAATAAGGAATTTATGATGTATGAACCATTAGTTCACCTCACATTCACTAGTTTATGTACTTTGTAAAAAGATTCATCAATATATATAGTCTTGTGGAAAAAATAATAAACTAAGGAATTAAAATTTCAAAAGTTTCTGCACAAATGAGAATATGGTGGTGGTGGGGGGGGGGGGGGTGTTAGGGGTATATGGTTATAGTTTTGGGGTTGAGTCACCATCCTAATCTTTTTTCATTGTGTTAATTGTAAATTTTTAAATAATAAAGAAAACACCTTTATTCCACTATAAATATTACCATTAATAGCCTTTCTACTCACACAATCTATTTTTTTGGAGGTTAATTATAGTATACTTAATTACCATCACAAACCTAATAACCACATAAAATAGCTTCTCGTGTCACCAAAATAACACATCTATGTTCCTTATGGTGGTTCTCAAGGAGATGATAATCAATAGGTAAAACTCTAAATCCTTCTCTTTCAATTCATTTTATTTTATAATTTTCTCCTAGCCTTCCCTTACTCAATGAGGAATGGTAACTACAATATTATATATATATATACATTAATTTTAATATTTTAAGGGAATATACATCTTCATACCCCTTATAATATCCCTTTTATTAAAAAAATGAAAACTTCATCATTGAAGTTTTGATTTATCACCATCGTGGACAATGTATTTTAATTTTCCATTACTACTTTCATGGTTGGTCATAAAAACATTATTATTTTTAAATAATATTTTATTATTAATATTATATATCATAGAATGATCTAGAACTAGTGTATGAACATTATATTTAAAAATGATACAAGATAGATATGGTTATAATAAAATCCAAAATAAAACAAACCATTTTCATTAAGGATTTATCTAATGAATCATTCTTATACTATATAACCACATGATATATAAAAATAATTAATCTTCTATATGATAACTAGTAACATTTAATTTCCATTTTGTCTAACTATTCCCATTTTAAATGAACATCCATATGTATATAAATGAAAATTGATCCTAAAAACCCAAGAAAACAATCCCTCTTAGAACGATGAAATTGAATCTTATATCTCATCAAAAAAGGCACAAATTAAATTCATTAAATACTTCTAAATTAAATACATGTATAAAAATATCAGAATTATGTAACTAATGAATTTAATATTATTATCTATGATATTATGTAAAACTGCTGAATCCTTTTGGACATTAGGTAAGTGTTTTAAAATACCACATTTATTTCTATGAGATATCCTTTATTCACCACTAATTCCATGTTTGTGGTCTATGTATACTTCCCATTTTTGTTAGCATTATTCTTTTATTATTTAAATAAATAACCATATTTCTTATACCATTGATTTAATTATTTCCATATCTGTATACCATTATTACATATGGTATTTGTTTGGAATATTTTTTTAACATTGGGAATATTAACGAATCTATATCCTATACTCAATATAGATATTTTAATAATTAATATTTTTTATTTTAGAAAATTTATTCTGGAATAATGATTTGAAATTGCATTGTTGGGTGGGGGGCCAATATTATATGTCCTATCGATTCATCCACCGATCTTATAAGATAACGAATTTGGTTACAAACCCATCAAGTTTGTTTTCCATTAAAATAATATTGGTGTCTACCCACAGATGTAAACCATCTTGAATGTATAATGGTTCTTTTTCTGGATATATGAAATCCAATAATTAAGAATTTTTTTCATTTAGTATTCAGTTATTACTTTCCATGATATTTTAATAATGAAAAAAATCTAGTGATGCATTTTCCTTCTAAGTTTATTGAGGGAATTTGTCTTTAGTTATATTCCTTTTCATAATTATTATGCATTACTGAATTTTCCTCACATATTATGGATTCATGTAACCCTTTCCCAGCATTTGAGATCACACTTTTATGTCTTTCCCTTACCCAGTTTATGAAGGTCAAATCATTAAATACATTTCAATGAAGTATATCATTTTTCATTGTTATGTTCAATGTGTAATAGGTTTAATGGTCACTTGTTATTGAAAAAGAACAATATATTATATAAATAAAATAAAATTAACAAATGTTAGTCTCCATTATATATATATATATATATATATTATGTTTCACATAAGGGAAAATGAAATTTTTGAAGAAATATAAATATAAATTTTGTTTAAAATGATATTAAATTCAGAGTGATATTTTATTTATAATTATGGTAATTATATAATTACCTTAAATTATTCCATGACACTAATATATTATTTATTAAATTAATAGAAAACTAAAATAAATGATATTTAATATATAAAAAGTGTTATATGTTGAGTGATCTATAGTATTAAATGAATATTTTGGATTAATTTGACTTATTAATGATGTGTAAATGATATATATTCAAAATATATCTTTTTTGTGATGTATTTGAAGTCAAATTATATTATTAGTGTGATCATTGACATTAATGTTAATTTATAAATACATTTATTTTTAAATTGTTTGAAAAGAAATAAAATCATTAATGAGGAAAACGAGGTATTATATAGACTAAAATTTCATCACATGTCCATTTAAGTGTCAATAATTAATATATATGTAAATTTATTACCCTTTATGTAGGGAAAAAATGTTACCACATATAATTTTGTAATTGGTTAAAAAAGGGGATTATCCATAATTTAAGGTTTAAACTCGCACAAAACCTACCCTAATTTATATCCATATTGGATTTCTACCAAATAATACAAATGGTTTGATTTACTAGACATTTGGGAGCATTTAGAAATTTAAATAACATTATATTAAATTAATCTTTTAAAAAATTACAAAAGTTCCCCTATAACATCCAAGGTAATGATAGAATAAGTATTTATCTTATTTATTAATATTTATTAATTATGTAGTAACTTTACCTTTAAACTAATTTTACTTACAATATAATACACGACACACAATAATGAGTTTCTCTAAAATTTGGAATTGTAGGAATGTTTTAGTTATTCAAATCAATAATATATAATTAGTGTTATTATTTTATATTGTAGATATCGCCTAGTCAATTTATCATTGGAAATTAATGGGAATAACTATAGTTTGTTTAAAAATATTTATTAATTTTTTACATTCATACATTATATTTAATTGGATTAAAATAAGCGTAAATCCAGTTTTATAATTAAAATATATATATATTAAAAAAATGTAGATTTGCTTATTTTTAATGGATAAATGATTTAAAATATAATTTGTTAAAATTTTAAAATATTTATATGACATAGTAATCGTTATTTTTCAAATATAAATATTAGAAATTCCTTCTGATGAATTTTGGTTTTTTTTAAATGGTTGGGGGACAATTGCCTTTTATTGATCATGAGAAAAGAAACCACTTTTAGACTGGGAAATAGAAAACCCATCAAAAGAAGGGAAAAATTCTAAAAGATTAGGCCAGAAAGATAATGCAAGTCCAAAAGAAGAAAAAATCCATGCATGAACTAGAATTTCTCATCGACCCACTCACGAGGAAGTTCAACAGTGAGATCAGTCCAAAACATGAATCACCCCCTATATCATGTAGTTGCACTATGATGGTGGTAAAATGTGGTAGAGAACCTCTCTGATCAACATATAAATGGGTATCAAATTTATAGTTTGTGTACGATGGACTATCGCATCATTTAACAATGTCATCCATTTTTCATTTACCACTTCTCGTGGCTGGGAATTATGATTGATATTCATTTATATGATATATATATATATATGAAATTCATGTTGTGTTAATAATTCATTAATTGGTATATACATTTATCTTCAATCATTCCATTTTGGGTAAATTTGATAACATCATTTGTGGACGTGTGGAATATTACCTCCTCAAAGCAATGCAATACATTTAAAATGGTCATGAAATATATTAACAATGAGATTATGTAAACATTTATGACAAACATAACATTAAAATTATACTTATGACTACCTATAAATATAATATATCATTTTCTTAATTACCCATTAACAAATTGAATAATTGATAAACTCGTCATAGATTTGTGGACTACCGCCTACTCGATGTGATGTGATTCCTTTTACATTAAAATAATATTAGATATGTGTATATATTTTTAAATAACATGGTATTTATTATATAATTATAATTTTTTAAGATATATTTCACATACCCTATTTTCAAAATGATTACTTAAAAATGGGTTCATTACTCATGTATATGTATGATCTACCATCTCCCTGATTTTAACGCTTGTTCAGTTTCAAAACCCTAACTCATGAATTGTTTTAAATGGATAATTAATATATAAATATGATAAATAATTATTTATTATTATTCTTTATATATTTATATAATGACCTTATTGTCCATAGTTTACCTACCAAATTTATTTTTTACAAAAAAAATATGGCCAACACACTCGATATAACCTAAATTGTTTCTATATTTTATTACTAAATTTTAATATAGGAAATAAAATTAACGATAAGAATTAGAATAATTATTAACCAGTTATATAATTAACAATATTTCGTTATTCAAGAAGACAACGTCATATGTGACAACTCTTTCTCAAGATAAGGGATTTAAGTTAATCACTATTTATTTGGACATTTCTTGATGATATACACCAAAATTATTTTATAAATTGTATATTCAACCCTTTTGAAATTATATATCCTTTTTGTAAATATTATAATGATATTTAAAGTTTATCAAAATTTATTATTTCATGTTGATTATTATTTAAATGATCTATGTGGTATGGGAGTCTTTGAATGTTTATTAATTTAATGTAAATATATTTGTGATATTGTCTTATATATTTATTTATATGGATATAAAAGTATTATTAATGTCATTTATGTTTCTTTTAAATTTCATTTCATTGTTCCCTGAATGATTCTTTTTACATGTTTTGTACGAAACATTTTTTAGATGAAAAAAGGAATGATCTATTCCTAACATACATGGAACAAATGAATTTCCTAATTTCATAATTGTTAATTTAATTATATCATCCTCTATAACCATATATTTATTCATTAAGGAGACTAATTATTTTCTTTTTAGGCTATCTTTTTATTGTAAATGGGGTTTGAAAACTGATTTATTATTTAAATTAGTTTAAATGTTTTCTTAGGAGTCAAAATGAAATATTATGAGTGACATGTTGAAAAATGCATTATTTTATGTGTTATGTTTCTATAATTTTAATTTGGAATTTAATTGATGGTTATCTCAAAAACCAATTATGGGTGGTTCTATAAAAAACCAATTATTTATGGATCCATGATATCCCTCCAATGAATTGGGTATAGAAGTAAGTCGAATGGCTATTCTATTTATAGGAGTGATATGTATGGAATTTGACCACATGGTTATTACATTTATAAGACTGAAATGTATAATTATGTCTCATGATACCAATATATTTTATCTATAATTTATATGGTTTTTATGGAAACAGTAAAATATGGGAAATTATTTTATTATCAAAGGTAATTATTTACTTTTTTTTATGGGTGGAATGTATTAATGTATGATTATGTTTTTAGGGGTTATAGTGTTTTCCAATGGACTAATGGTATCCTTCACTCTATATAACATTATAATATTTTTTATTCTAATCCATCATTTTTAATGTTTTTCATAGAACATAGTTATTATTAAGGGATTGTGAGAATTAATGTTAGATATCATGAGTAATAGTTATAAGAATATTATGATATATTTTTAATTGTTTTATATGGTGAAAAATATTGATTCTGATTAGATGTGTCGACTTTGTATTTTATTTTTTATACATGAGTTATGAACTAATTCTCTAAAATAATAAACCAAATAATATACTCAATGTGAAAGAAATTGAATCTCGTTACCTAACTACAAATTATGTAAAGATTTAGTGCTTGATCCTTATAGTTGGTTTCAGAGGTATCGTTATATAACTTCAGAGGGTAGGGTAATATTAATAAAATTCCCTTGAATTATTTTATATTATGGTCCAATAATTTTTTTTCTTGAATTTGATGATTACAATGCTAATTCATGTAATAAAATTTTTTTCGTAAGGGTTTTCCATAGTTGAAATATGGAAGCTGTTGTGGGAAGGAACTGAGGGGAAAATATCCTTCTATATTATCTTTTTGAGATGTATTGAATTTGAAATGAGTTGTTTATCACATTGATGGACCTGCTGACATAAGTTATAAATTATGGTGGAGTCTATGAAAGGGAGAAACTAGGTCCATCATTGAGGGATATGATGAACGTAATGTATTTTTTGTTTAAACATATCCCACTATTTAGAGGATCAACAAACCCCATTATAACTGAAGGATAGAGTAAAGCCACAAAAAGATATTTTTTTGTCATGAGTTTCTCAGATCACTAAAAGAAAACTCTTTCAATTTATCTTTTTGAAAGTGAATATGAATAGTGGTTGTCAATGGTTAATAATATCAAGGAAAGTGAATATATTGATTCTTTGGAGTAGAATGAATTTTATAATATTATCCTTGAGGAATATTTTTTTATGTATGTTTGAATTAGTACGGAAAAATGATTCCTATAATTGAGGAAAAATAAGGAATATTAAGTGGCTACATATGATGAAAAAATCACTCAATTTCGGAGGTATGTCCCAAATTTTATATGTGGTATTGATATTAAGATCCATCATTTTACATTGGATTAATGTGAAAATATAGAGGGGTATTGGATCCTCATTAGTTCATGAGCTTTGAGAAACCATTTTGATATTCTAAGAATGTGGAAATGGATTTTTATAATGAATATGTGTCCCATGAATATAAGAAAATGAAGGGGTCTATATGGAAAGAAATTAGGAAGCACTCATTAAAGAATATTGGAGGTAAGAAAACCAAATTCCAATCTTGGGATATGTGTGGTAAAAATCATTCTAGATAATTTCTTTCAGTTCAAGATATGTAATCTTAATGTGGAATATTTGGTTATATGGATAGTGAATACTAATAAGATGATCATTCATGAAATGGAAATCTAGCGGTATGATGTTTTAGTTGAAATGAGTTTGGACATTTTTATAATATGTGACCAATGTTTATTACCTAGGGATGAGACTAACAAGATAGAAAGAAATGTGTAGTGGTAAAATCTTTTTCAACTAAAAAAGATGATGTTGGGACATCAAATGATGTAGTTACTTGTACATTATTGTTTTATTCAAATTATTCCAATACATTATTTCATAGTGAATATTTAAATTCATTAAATTTTATATAAATTTGTTAAAAAATTGAAAATATCACATCATGAATGTATGATAGATGTTTTGGTAAAACCATCTGGTGGGATTATTTTAGTAATAAATATTTATAGTTACCAATATATTAACATTAGTGGTAGGTAATTTCATAAAAATCTTTTTGATTCTCCCACTATAGAGTTTGATATCATTTGGGTTTTGGAATGCATTTCAGTTTATATTTATAAAATATATTGGAAATTCTAGATTTTTTCATTAAAATATTTAACAACATTGATAACATAAAAATAATATGGGAAATTGATTAATGATGTTAGTGAAGGTTACGTAGCTCATATTGTTGAAAATAATTATACAGCTCTGATTAGTTACATCCCAACAGTGAATAAATTAATGGATTTATTTTCTAATAAATTTCATGGTGTTGATCCTAGATAGAAACATGAATTTACTACTTATTTAATGCCTAATTCTCTGACTGAATATAAAATCCCTTATCTAATGGTTCATGAATAAATTTTTTAATTGATTAACCAGTTACAACAACTTCTTGGTAAAAGATTCTTTCGATATTTTAATTTACTATGGGGTGCTCTTGTTTTAATTTTTTAAAAAGAATGATGGATCCATGAGACCTTACATTTATTATTGATCTTTAAATAAAATCTCTTTTTGTAAAATGTATCATTTTCCCCAAATCTATGGTTTTTTTTATTAGATCTAGGGAGATTAGTGTTTTTAAAAGATTGATATGAGGTTTGGGTACTATCAGCTAAAGGTGGAGAAGGATAACAGTCCAAAGAAAAAATTCCAAATGATACATGAAAATTATGAGTGGGTATTTATGAAAATTAGTTTATATAATGCACATGTTGTATTTCTAAATCTTATGATTAATGTCATCCATCAGTTATGGAATTGTTTTCGGTTGTTTTTTAGATGGAATTTTGGTATATTTTCATTGTAATGGCGAACATGAAATGCACATAATGATTGTTTGGAAAACCATTAAAGGAAAAAATCTATATAGAATGTTTAGTAAGAATATATTTTGGTTGAAATAAATTTAAATCCATGGAAAAATTTCTTAAAATTATGTTATAATAGTTGACCCAGCTAAAACAAATATTATTTATTTGTGGAAAATATCAAATAATTTCATAGAGATTCTAATTTTTCCTTAAATATAAGGTTCTTATCGATAGTTTATGGAGAATATTTTTTCCAGTTATCTATCCCACTAACTAAGTAAACTCCATTGGTAGTTAGGTTTATCTATAAATAAAAATGTAATACATCTTTTCAGGAAATAAAATGATTTTTTTTGAGTGCCCAATTTTTTTCCCTTCCATTCATAAATGGTGATTTAGTCATAAAAAATGATGATTCATTAAAATGACTTCTTTGTGTCCTAATGAAGAATGATAAGGTAATTTATTATTATTCACATCAGTTCAAAACTCATGAGTTAAAATTCCCTACTGATACTTTGTAGTTTTCTGGTATTTTTCTCTTTTAAAACATAAGGACATCATTTGTATTATGTAATGTGTGAAATATATTTTGAGTAAAAAAAATTCAGCTTTATATTTTCCAAGAAATAATTTAAATGATACATAAAAGATGGATATAACTAATAAAGTATTATTATTACTTGGTTCATTATCATCCTAGAAATGAAAACAATGCCGTCGATGCATTGATTCAAAAATGTAATGATAAAATAACTATGATATATTATTCAAATGACGCTTTGGATAATGACTGGATGAATTTTGGACTAGATGTTATGGATTCATGGGTATGATCTGTTTTTCATTAGGATTCAATGTAGTTTAATTTTTTATATTTAATTAAGAAAATTTACCATGTGGAACAATCTTTTCTGGAGAAGGTTAAATCCATTAATAGTGGCATGTTTAATAATTTTAATATTGATGATGAAGGTTTTTTAAAAATTTTAATGATGATTATGTATGACCAATGATTCTATATTGATGAATAGTTTTTTGACTAGAAATCATAGTTTTCTATTTTTTATTCATATGGGAAACACTAAGATATACAAATTACATCTGATGTATATCTAGTCAGATAGAATGAAAAGGGAAATTAATTTATTTTATTTTATTTATTTGACTTATTGATAGGTTAAATCAGAGAGATAGTTTTTGAAGGGGATACTTCATACATTTCTAGTTCCATTATTGAAGTGGGATATTATGTCAATGGATTTCATGGATTTATTTCGAAGTAATTCTCTAGTTAAATATCCTATTGGAGTTATTGTTGAGAGTTTAACCAAATCTGCATATTTCCTTCCCATTCAAAATAAAATGCCTCCAGATCAGCATTCCAGACTGTATGTAAAAGCAATTTTCCTATTACTTGGATTGCTGTATCCATTGTATCAGATAATGATGCTATGTTTATATCTAATTTATGTAATGTTATTCAAAATATATTGTGTACTGAATTAAACCTTTCAATAGATTTTCACCCTCAATCTGAGGGAATGTCTGAGTAGACGATTCAAAAAATTAATGATATATATTTTTATTTCCCAAGGAATTACCCAGTATTTTTTGAACGATATATTTATTTTGTGGAATTATCATCTTTATAATTATAGTATACATATGGGACCCTTCGAATATTTATATTTAAATTAGTTTCACACACATACTTTTTAGGATGATGGAGGAGAAATGATGTTAATGGGATCAATGTTGGTAGAGCAAAAAATAGAGAAATATTAGTTGATTCAATAGAATATTATGATTGGTTAAATAGGTATAAATGAAATGTGGATAACTATGGAAAACATATTTATTTTGAGGTAGCAGATCACATCTTTTAAAAAGATTCTCAACGGAAAAGTGTCATGTTTTTTGTTATAAAGGGTAGGTGAGTCCGTGATTCATTGAAATGTATGAAATGATTGATAATGTTGGGTCTATTTCCTACTTAGTGGATTTAACCCCAGTATTTATCCCTGCTAAATAGTACAGTTCTGGTTTGAATGTTAAGTAGGTATATACCAGATTAATCTCATTTTTTGAGCCCTAAATTGGTTTAGCTGGACGAGAATATATCTTATGTGGAACAACCAATTCTGGTTGAAAATAGATAAACAATATTGTAGAATAAGGTAATTTATCATGTAATTATGTTATCGAACAATATTTTGGTTTAAGGGTACAAATGGTAATTGTAAAATTCAACGAGGAAAAAATATCCCCACTTATTTGATATGTGAATAAATTCATGATGATGAAATTTCCAAAGTGGGGGAAGAATGTAACATCCAAGGAAAAAATATAATAAATATTTTTCACTTAGATTAATATTAATGAGTATGATATTATTTGTATCTTAAAATATATGATTTGTCCAATAGTGTACCCAACACACAATAATGAGTTTATTCTTAATCTTGTGTTACATGCATGATATAGATATACTGATCAGTAGTATTTTCTTAATATTATTAATTCAAGGGATATTTATGACATTGAAATTTTATCAGTGGGAATGAATAGTATTAACTATGTTATGATACCAATGGTTATTAAATATTTTTAATTTCATTTAATAAATTAACAAGGTAGAAAATAATAATAAATCCAATTTTAAGCATCAATGCTCTAGATTTTTAAAATGTAGTTCCACCACCTTTTAATAGAAAAACCATTATAAATAAACTGTTTAAATGTTATATAATTTTTATATGAAACAATAAACTAAATTTTTGAAAGATAAATACAAAATTTTACTTTTGTATAATTTTCTATATTTTTCTCTGATCATTCATATTTTAATGAATAGAGGATAATACTAAATTTTATTTTGATACAAAATTTAAAAATAATTTTTTAATATAGAAAAATAATATATTAATTTGGATATATATTATAATTAGATCAATTATATATAATTTATGAAAATTCAGTTCATTGGAATACATTTCACATTTAAATTACAAATAAAAATTTAGCATACTTTTGAATAATTTTACATTAAATAAATGCCTTGTTATCCCGTCTGTTGGAATTAATAGAATGTAATTTCTACCAATTATATATTTTGAATTTCAAAAAAAGGATTCCATATTTGGAATAATAATTATTTAGAATTATTAAAAAGTTCAATATAAATTTTCCACAAAAATATTCGTGAATATAATTAATAATAATTATAATGATTAAGAGGAATCATAGTTTAACAAGGGACTAAACCATAAACATAAGGGAAAAAATTAACTATAAACATTCCCAAAATCAATTAGTTGTTCATATTTATACCCTATAATAAATTTTCTATAATTTTGATAAATATTTGTGCCACATGAAATGTGAAAAACATGAGTGGAATTCATTTTTAAAAAAATTACAATATTTCCTCTCATCCTCCACTATATAAAAGGAACTCAAAATTCACATTTATTCACACAATTAAAGACACTTGGATAAAAAAAATATTCATATAATCTCTCAAAATCTGTTTTATAATCTTAGAGTCTTCACCTTGGGTAGAAATACATCCAAGGAATCCATTTGGGAAAAACCAAAAGGAGTATCCTAAAATAGAGGAAACATCCTTCTACAAGATCTTCTGATTTATTTTAACTGTCTACTAGCAGACTTATTCTTATTACATTAATATATGATAAAATAATTTTCCTCAATTTACCGATATGTTTTTAATTTAAATTTTATACTTGAACATATATAATCATCCATTGAATGGGTAATGAAATTACTGTTCATGTATGGAGAAAAACCGCCCCACGTAATGATGTCATTCGTTATTCCTTTACCACCTCTAATGTTTTGGAATAATGATGGAAACAATAATTTTATATGATTTATATATTATATTAATTATTTATTCATATTTAATTTATTCATATATAATCATAACTTCATTTCTTCCATTTTTGGTAAATATGATGACATCATTTGTGGATTGGTGGACTACCAGCTCCAAAGAGAGATGTGATACATTAACACAATTCATGGATTGTATTAAATATGTTTTAATTAAAAATAAGTGAAATAAATGAAAAATATATTATAATCTTGACCTAATTAGATTTATATAAACATAATATATCATATTCATTATTAATATTTCACACTGAAAAAGTGATAATTTTGTTCGTTGGCATGTGGACTACTGCCTTCTGAAAACGATGTGATTTTTTTTACATAAAAAAAAATATATCTATATATAGGTCTCTCTGTGTGTGTTTTTGTGTGTATATATGATTAAATAACATATTATTTATTATATAATTACCATTATATAAATATTAATGTCACATAACTTCTTTCTATAATGATCACCAAACAATGGCACATTACTAAGGTATGCGTACAATTGTTTGTCTCCATGATTGTAATATTGGATCATTTATCATAACCATATTTATTTATAGGATTTAAATGAGTAATTTATGTTTAAATATGATAATTATGACTTGATTATTATTTTTATATTTTTATATAATAATCCCCTTTAGCATATTTGGCATTCCAATAGTGTTTTTCACACATTAACAGAATATTGTCAATACATCTGATGTAAAATAAATTGCTTCTATTACTGATTAATAAAATTTAATAAGAGGTATAATTCATTTCTCATAATCATATTTTATAGATAGTTATTAAGATTTGTTTAGTGATTATATATCATAATTATTAAATTATTAGACTTATATAGTAATTATATCAAATAAACTTCTTACATTCAAATAAATTTTGAAATGATAATGTTTCTTATATATATGTGCGGACTACAACATCCACGATAGGGTGCAATTTTTTTCATTTATGATTTACAAGTATAGTAATTAAGATGAAATTTAGGAAAATATAGAACTTATATGATAAAATAATGAGTTTTTAATGTCGAATTATTATTTACCTTGTGTTCGTTCAATCCATCAAAAAGTGAAATCAATATTCATGCATACGTATGACCTACAATCTCATCGAATGGTGTCATACATTATCAATATCTTACATTTATGAATTAATATAAATATAAATATAAATATATTATATTTATATCATTAATAATATTTTAGAGATTATATAGCCATGATAAATTTATAGATTCCAAAAAAACCAATCAAAAAAATGGTTTAAAAATGTAGTAGTTATTACCTAAATAGTGTTTTATAAAAAATAATTGAAAAAAATGGTGATTAAATAATATAAGTAGTTCAGATTTTTTTTGATATATATTATTACGATTATGAAATGTTTTTATAATGAATCTATATTGATCATATAGTAGGTTCAAATGAGTATAATGGAAATCGGTCTAAAGTTAAGGGTTTATTTGAAAAGCTTATTATTATTTTGGATTATTGATTTTCATATAAACAATAGGGACATATTTATCTTCCATGTCCATTTTATATTTAATTTTTTATATAATATTTATATTACTCTATAATGGTTTATTAAAGACATTTTTACCAATGTGTGAATTTTTACTAAATGGGTTTAGCCGAATATTTCTATAGATTTTCAAGTGAAGTAATTTTATACCTTTTTACAGTTGTGTGGATGGATTGTTTTTAATTTATTTGGAATGGAAACACTTTCCGGATTTCATAACTAATATGACATTACAATTTTGAATGTTTATTTTAAAAATAAATTTTTTCCTCCTAACATTCAATGTTATATAATAATTGATTTCAAATTGAAAATGGATTCTAATAAAGAATTTTCCATTGATATTTTTATTTATTTTCATCTATGTCTACATTCTTCTTTAAATATTATGATTTATTGGGGTTATTATTTTATTATTCCATCTATCAAATTTTATGGTATATTATTATTATTTTATCTATGGATGAACTATTTTTATTTAATTAACCTTATTACTATGGTTGATTTATGATTATGTGTATAGAATCAAGTAATTATAATCATTTCGATGTACCCTTTGAATATTAATGTTTAAATTTTTTTTGAATCAACCATTTCATATGAGGAATGAAATAGACATGGTATGTAAATGGTCAGGCCTAAAATAGCACCTATATTTATCCATATCCCTAATAAGACAAACTAGGTTAGTTTTTGGCTGAAAACATAACCACACATGTATTATGTTTTCGAATGTGGCCTCCAAGATATATTTATAATGTCTAGAATTATAGATTTAGTCATCAAGAGATTATTTATTTGGTGTATATATGATTAGTTGATTTATTATAAGGCCGAGGAATAAGTTTCAAAATCACATGATTATCTTTAGGAAATTATTTTAACATCATTTATTATATCAATATTATTCATTATACTTATTGATTAAATTTTTGGTTTGGTCACATATTTTCATTTAAATAAGTTTTATGCACTATTTAATCATTTTAGTTGCTACTATTTTCATACACTTATTTATCATTATATTATACACCATTATTAAGTTTATTTTCCCCTAAAATAATAGGATGAATATTATTATTACCATATAAGGATATGCTCAAGGGAGAAATGGTTTACCGTATGAGTATTTTATTTGGAACATTTTTTACACATATAATGAAATATTCATTAGCATATATTTTTTTCTAATAATATTAACTATTTTGGTACTCTAGGATGTGATTTTTTGATACTAGTGCCAATGTAATAATGTAACTACCAATTATGGGGTACTGGGTTCAGTGTATTTTCACTAATGATTTCCATTTATTATGGAATGTTTAAATAGAATCTCTTTTCAGTATGTAATATTTATCTCTATATATTATTTTATATTGGTGATGATAATACTTTTTTTCAATAAAACTATCAACTCTGGGCTATATTATATAATGCAATGAAAAATCCTTATAGTGAGGAGGCTACGAGGTGAGTAGGATTGTAAAAAAATCCTTATCCACATATTTATCAATGGATAATTTTTCTGGATAAAATTACATTTATTATATTGACTATTTTGTATGTAATTATTTGAAATGTAGGAAATAAGGGAAACTGGTGAGGGTGGGAAAGGGTATATAATATTATATCTCTTAAAATATAGGCTACATATTATAAAATATATAACAAATGTTATTCCTTCTATTATTCATAGAATATTTCTGAAAAATATTATTATAGTGAGATATGCTCCTTATTTCTAAAAGGCTTCATGGAATTTTTTAATTATTCATTTTTTTCATTAAGTATAATTGTAATATCACTCTAAAATTAGTGAAACATCAAATAATAGAATAAATAATTTAATTATATAAACTTTTTCATGGGGTACCTAATATGGATGGTAAAAGAAAAGAAAAAATAATCAGAATAATTTTATTATATGAATTCCCCAAAATGGGAATTTATATAATATTGAAATAATATTAATTTTATTTTTAATGAGGGAACATTGGATAAAAGAATGAAATGGCCCAGAGATATATCATACGAGGAAATATATTCATATCAAAATAGGTTATGTTTTGATTATATGAGGAAAATAAGAAAGAAATATGTTTTGAAGAAATATTAATCAAATTTTAGGATTGTTTATTGATTTAGAAATGATTTTTATACATTTAATTAACTATTGTAAAATACTATGATGAATTTGGATGTGGATATAAAGGAAATTGAGGGTAGAATGATTTTTCTGAATAATGGGCATATTTTTTATTTTTTAAAAGGATGCGTAATTGGTATTCTTATGATATAAATATATATAAATTTTAGGTTGACAAAAAACTATAATAGATTCATATATTATTACCAACATTATTGAGAAAATGAACCATGTGCTTTTCATTGAAATAGCATTTCACATAAAAAATATATATCATGAGAGTGTACATTAGAAATATTATTTATGTGATATGAAATTTTGATGTGGATTATGTGATATTTCTATAGAAGGATGAAAATGAATAATGATAGATTATGAAATTAGAGTACATAATATGTGTTGAGAAAGGATGATAATTAAAAATTTAGAATATTGTGTAAAAAATATCCAAATATTACAAATAGTGATGTTATCTATCAAAATATATGTGATGGTGTACAATAAAAGTATGTTATGTCTATGCATGGGAAAAATAATAAATTGTGGAATTAATAAAATAGAAATAATAAAATAATCAATGTTAATGAGATATTTTTTTATGTGAAAATATTATATTTTGGAATTATTGTTCAAAGAAAAGACAACATAGTCAGTGTTATGTGTTAAAAATGTATGTTACCACATGAAAAAGAATATTATGATCTTGAACATGATATATAATAAATGTAGTTTCATTATTTCATTCAAAAAATTACATATTGAATATTTTGATATGGGGAACATGTGGAGTTAGAGTGGGTACAGAGAAAGGATGAATGGATGATGGAATTACATAAAATAAAGTTATTTATATGATCATAATTTTTTAAAATGGTATTTGAATGCATGAGAAAGAACATTTATTTTATAAGATTATATATCATTATATATATACTACTACACCTTCAAAAGAAATATTACAATGAAATGGAATCCAAATGGATAATTTTTATTTATAAATAATTGAAAGTAATCAAATATGTATAATTGACTCAAATTGGAACTTATAACATTTAAAGATAGTGAATATGAAAATAAGAATGTGAGGGAAAGAAAATTATATGTTGTGGTATGAATAAAAGATATTTATTAGCCTTCACTATTGTGGGTTTTGTCTCTGTAATAACAAATACTATTAAATATAGTTAAAATTCATAAATATTCATTTAGCACATGTGTAAAATGTAAATGATGTGTAATGTCCATGTATTGAACAATGAAAAATATTTCTTATTGTTGTGAATGTAAACATTATTGTATGACAATCAATCATACATAGGATTGGATTTTAATTACAATTTTCAATCTTGATTCAATAATGATGTGTAATATCATTCTTAGTAATGGTTATAGTGATAGTGGGACTCAAGAAATGTAATTGATAAATTGGATTATCCATATAATGGGATAACTAGTGGGTGAATTTACTACACATATATAATGGATTAATTAAACATCAAATGTAGTAAATATATGGATGATAATTTGTGGTAAAAATAAAAAATTTCCAGAGAGAGACCAAGAGTAATATAAAATTTTCAAATATTGTCTATATGAACTTATATACTAATAGATTGTAACGACCCAAACATTAATTAATATAAATCCCTTTTTATTTAATTAAATGTATCTTTATGTAAAATGTTTATATCAAATTTCAACATCTTTTATTTTATGTTTTTTGGATTTTAAAATAATGTTTAGAATTGTGACCATTGCTAATATAGCCATTGAACAGTGGCCACATGATTAGTTTAAATATAGGGTTTTAACAAATCCAATTAATCAGAAAAAGGAAGCGATGGCCTCATCTAGTAGATGTGCCTCACACAAAGCCCATTTTTTAGATCTTAGAAAGGAGTTTGCTTTTTTGGGCTTCACTCTTGACCAAGCCCTAGCCAAGCTTGAATATGTTAAGCCCGAGCTGGACCTCCTAAGAGAGAAGTGGAAGTTGATAGAGATTACCACCTGAACAATGTTATCCGAGCCACCCCAAGAGTCTATCACCATCACAAACCTTACTCCTCATCCTTATGAGAGTGTTATAAGGTGTTCTGTAACAAGACCTTAGCACGATGGTTATGTACATTATTTTTGTTTATAATAGTGAATATACTTTATTTTTATTATTGTTACATTATAAATAGTTTTTAAGGAACAAATAATATTTTTACATAATGGTCAATTAAGAAAACCATTTTGACGAATTAATGGATTTTTTAATTAAATAAATTTTAAATAAAATATTATTATTATTAAATTAGTTTTTATTAAATATAAATTATCGTAAATTTTTATAAATGCAATTGTAATTTTTATTATGGTTTGAAATCCATTTTTGTCAAAACCTATGAATTTTTTTATAAAGGACAGTTTTTATTTTATAAACTAATAATTAAACTATATTGAAATTTATATATTTAAAATGAATATTATTCCATGAATCCGGAAGTCTAAATTATCCAACGTTGAATTTTTCATAATTTTCTTAGGCAATCAATTTTTTGGGTAAAATTTAAATACCATTTAAATATATAATGTGTTTTATAACATCATAGTACCCAATAGTGATGTAATAAGATAATATAAATTTGATTTTCGGCAAATATATGTTTTACAATTAAAATAATGTGATTTTGGGTTTGTTTGATTTATTTTACAAAGCTTTAGTGGACCCTTCA
The DNA here is from genome assembly GCA_963277665.1 of Viscum album. Lineage (NCBI taxonomy): Eukaryota > Viridiplantae > Streptophyta > Magnoliopsida > Santalales > Viscaceae > Viscum > Viscum album. Next base: position 880,036,764 of record OY728120.1, on the reverse strand, counting down.
AGACTTATTCAACATTTTGTCTTTTTAAATTATTTTCCTTGGGAGTGTGACTCAACTCCACATAATAAACCCCATTATTTTAATAATTTAGGACTTTGGACATATAAAATATAGTTTTTCTACTTACCTTTTCCAAAAACCATGGGAAATAACCATGGGCTGGTTTTTGGTTTGGATTAGTTTAATGTGAGGTGTCCCAAACTTAAATAATAAAGAATTCCCTCACCTTTCCTATATAAACCCACACAATATCCTACTTCCTCCTCACTAAAGGCATTTTATATTCATCCAACCTCTTATATCCTCTCTCAATAATCCTCCCAAGGTTCCCCATGCTCCCAAGAAGCCTCTCTCAAGTCTCTCTCAAGCCTTTGGAAGCACACTTCTAAGTAAAGGTTTTGTTCCTTTCTCATTTTTGTCCAATACTCTTTAAGTTGTTATGACGTTTTATGTTAAATTATAAATGTTGGGGTATGTTTTCATAACTCTAACATAATTCATTATTTATGTTTTAATGATGGTATTCCCCTTTCTCTCCCATTAAATGTCTCTCATGTTCACCCGTTACTATGCCGAAATTCCAAAAAAAATTCTCTCTCCTCATTTACATTCAAGAAATTCTTTTGTATCTTGAATATAAATTCCATTAATTTTTTTTGGGAAATATATCTATATGACCCCATACCTTCCATGTCATGTAAATATTATGAGACACCCATTTCTCTCTCATCAACCATTTTTATGAGTTCTTATGTCATGCCGTTATGCTGCTGAAATTGCACCACACTTTTCCAAGACAAAGATAATGTGAAGTGAATACCATTACCCTTTCTATATCAAGGGTATTCACCTTTATTCACATTTACTTATTTTTAAAGAGTTTTATGTATGTATTCCACATTTTTAATCATGTAATAAATGATTATTTTTACTGATTCAATTTTTTATGATCAATGTGGCACACTTATGCATGAAATGAAATGTTTAAGAAGGGTGCATCCTGATAGTGCTCCAATGAATTAGGTAATGTATAGTACCATGATTCTTCATGTATAATGGGTGTTTACTCATGATAATTCATGTGTAACGAGGGTTTACTTGTGCTTCATTTGCAATGAGGATTTACTCATGCTCTATGTGCAATGAGCCTTGGCTCATGCTAATTCCATGTTAAGTGTTGTTGCCACATTTAAATGTTTTGATTATCATGCTTTATCATGCCTTTATGTTTATGCTTTTCTTGTGCTCTATTGATATTCCTAATTTATAACATGTATTGTATTTCTCATGTTATTCCATGATTATTCCCTTACTGGGTTTGTATCTCACCCTTTTCTTATGCATGTCCTCAGGTTATCCAATGCAATGCTTTGTACGAGGGAATGTAGTGGTTATGTAAAGGATGTTTTCAGTAAAGATGTTGTGTTTAATGTTTTAAGTTGTTATGTAATGATACTAAGCCCCAAATACACTAGACCTCTCTATCTTCTATGCTGTAACAAATGAATTTTATGTAATAAATAATGTTTAATTGTGTAACAAAAGAGCATGGTTTTCATAGTTGGTATCATAGGGTGGTTTAGTTATTTTTGGGATTAGGATTAGATAACCCTAATGAATACTTAGAGAAAATAATAAGTATAATATAAACATCCCTAAGTATTGGTGATTATTGAGTAAGTGGTTTATCAAGAAAACACATCTCTATATGGATACGAGGAGGTAGAGGTGGCTCTAGCACATATGTATCGTAGGGGTAAAACCTAAAAACCCCACTTTGAGATAGACTCAAACGGGAACCGGTGCTTGAAAACGGGCCTTGATGCACTCTTGGTTAGGTCACTACTAGGGGAGATTAATTGTAAATTCATAAGATTAGTATGAACCCTTTTTAATGGAATTAAAAAAAATTCCCCTATGAATATATGTTAGAAAGTAGATCATGGATATCATAGATTGAAGACTATGAATTCATAAGTTAAGGAAATAAAATTTATTTATAAGTCATCAGTTTTGTCCTTGTATTGCCATTTATGTGTGACACCAAACTTTCCTTTTATTTCAGCCTATGTATGGTAATAGGAGGACTCGGGCTAACAATCGATGTGAAGATCAATGGGATGAATATACTAATGAGATTCCCAATCCAATTGGAGCGGGAATGACAAAATTTTTCCAGCTTCTCTCTTAGCTAAATTATGATTTTAATAGAAACATGGGTCAAGATGAACGTTCAACCCCCCCCCCCCCCCCCAAATAAGAACAAGTCGCTATCAAGAGATTCATGAGACAAAGGAATCCTACTTTTAATGGTTCATCTGATTCCTCAATCGCTAAACAATTGATCAAATCCATTGAAATGATCTTCTTCGTCCATCAATATTCTGAACAAGAGAATTCTCTTGGATGCTTATCATTAGGAGGGTAAATATAATCAATGGTGGACGTTGATAAAAAAACATGAATACTGAGGAGAATATCGATTCCTTGGAATGGAAGGATTTCTAGAAGATGTTTTTCGATAAATATTTTCCATGCACCCTCCAGCTTAAGATTGAATGGGAATTCCTTGACCTCAAGGAAAATGATGAAGAATCTTTTGGAGCGTATGAGGAAAAATTCACAAGGATTGTACGATATGCCTCAGGCTCTATCGTTACCGCAAAATGAAAAGTTTTCCGCTTCTTTAGTGGGATGAAACCTAGACTGCAGAAAGCGGTGGCGATCCTTGACTTCGATAGCTATGAGGAAATTGTTAGATGGCCCCTCAAGGCCAAAATAGATATTGGAGAATCTCAAGGGAATCATGGGGATAAGACACGTAAGGTGTACTTCAATTCTAGCGGTCCGATGCATAAATCCAACGATGCTAAGAAGATCCAGCCAAAGGTGCAGAAAGAAGAATCTCAGAAATTTACTGAAGGGGATGAGGGAATGTTTTTAGGTGTGGAAGAGAAAGGCACCTAGATATTTACTATTGGTAATAAAGGACCATGTCTACAACAGAGGATTGGAATGCTCCATTCAAACCTCAACGTGTGGTTTATTGCTACAACTGCAAAAAACCACATCATCTTGCAAATCAGTGCCCTATGCCAAGGGTTTTCAGAGGCACCCAATAACCTCCAAGGCAGAAAGGGAGAGGTTTTTCCATCACTACTACAGAAGTGAACCCTAACAATGAAGAGGTGACAAGTACACTAGTTATTCCTTCAATAATAGCAAAAATAATTTTTGAATCTGTTATACGCATTCTTTATATATCAAATGTTTAGTAGAATAATCCTAGAACCACCACAAATCATGGAAGCGAAGATGTCAGTGAGTATGATAATTGGGGAAATCATTTCATAACATGAATATAACTCCTACCCTATCATAATCTATGGATGTAACTTCACAAAAAACCTCATCGTACTCTCTCTTGTGGAATTTGATGCAATTCTAGGCATGGATTGGATTTCCTTATATAGAGCCATGATAAATTGCCATGAGAGGGAAATCACTATTCATGTGGAGAATCATCCCACGATTATGTACATGTGCATGGAAGAAGATGGATCTTCTTTAGCTCCATCATCTCAAGAGTATATATTAATGCCCTATGATCATGTGTATCTGCCTCTGATTATTGAGTCTAGGGATGCAACCATCCTAGAAGGCATGCATATTGTGAGAGAATTCGCTGAAGTGTTTCCCGAGGAATTTCCTAGTCTTCCTCTTATAAGAGATGTGGAATCCTCAATTGATCTTATACCTATGGCATTTACAATATCCAAAAATCTTTATAGAATGGATACTGTGGAGCTTCGGGTGCTGAATAAACAACTACAAGATAATCTGGATAAAGGGTTTATACACCCAAGTGAATCACCATATGGTGAACCAGTCCTCCTCATAAAGAAGATGTATGGGTCAATGTGCCTTTTCATCGATGATTCTGAGCTTAACAAAATAACGATAAAGAAGAAGTATCCTCTCCCACGAATTGATGACTTGTTCAATCAGCTGTATGGAGCATAATACTTGTCCATGGTGGATTTGCGGTTGGGTTATTATCAAGTAAGTGTGAAGATGGAAGATATCCCCAAGACTGATTTCCATACAAGATATAGGCACTATGAATTCATAGTAATGACTTTCAGACTCATTATTTCTCCAAAAATCATCAAGGAATTGATGAATAGAGTCTTTAGAGATTACCTCGACAAATTTTTGGTAGTCTTTATAGATGATATTCTGATATACATCAAAACCAAGGAGGATCATGAGGAACATCTAAGAACTGTACTAGAGACCATGCAGCAGGATAAGCTCTATGAAAAGTACAACAAGTGTGAGTTCTAGTTGAAAGAGGTCTCATTCTTGGGCCATATCATCACAAGTAATGGGATATCTATGGATCCCTCAAAAACAGATGCAATTGAGGGCTGGTCCTGGCGAACATCGATAATAGATATCCGTAGCTTCTTGGGGTTAGCTGGTTATTTTTGATGATTTGTGAGAAATTTCTAAAGATTGTCCAACCCTCTTACCAAGATATCATGGAGGGGAGTAATGATTTCTTGGAGTGATGAATTTGAATAAAGTTTCAAAGAGTTGAAAAGGTGGCTTATCATTGCGCATGTGCTCACTTTACCCCCAAGTGGATAACTTTTTGTGGTATTTAGTTATACTTAGAAGAAGGTTTTGTGCTGTGTGTTGATGCCAAATGGAAAATTCATTGCCTATGTGTCATGGAAATTTAATTTTCATGAATAGAACTATCCAGAACATGACCTTGAGTTGGCTATAGTGTTCTTCTCTTTGAATATTTGGCGGCATTATCACTTTGGGGAGAAGTGTGATATATATACGGACCACAAAATCCTCATGTATATATTCCCATAGAAAGAGTTGAACAAGCACCAATGAATATAGTTATAGCTTATCAAATACTATGACAGCTCAATCCATAACCACTGCGGGAATGCGAAAAATGTGGCAGATGTCCTAAGAAAAAATGACCCAACGATTCTATCATTGATGATAATTTAAAAGGATCCAATATTCTTAGATTTGATGAAGATGGACATGGGAATCATAATGAAGGGAACATCATCAATCTCTTCACAAATAATTGATCAACCATCGCCTTTGGAAACGTTAAAGGATTCTCAAAAGGATGATGTGGGAATTCAAGAAAAAGTGGAAGCTATCAGAAAAGGAAAATCCTCAGAGTTCATTTTTAATGAAGAAGGAATTGTGATATTTGGGAAAAGACTATGTGTTCCATCAAGTATGGAGCTGATGAATGAACTTTTGGATGATTAACTTAGTTCAAATTTCTCTATTCTCCCAGGAAACCCAAAGATGTATCAAGATCACCAAGAGCATTATTGGTGGGATAATATGAAAAAGGAGATCGCTGAATATACATCAATGTGTCTGGTGTGTCAGCAAGTAAAGGCAGAGTGGCAGAAGTCTAAGTGGATGATGCAACCATTGCCCATACCTGAATTGAAATGGGAGAACATCACCATGGACTTTGTCACTAGTCTTCCAAAGATATCTAAAGGAATCAATGAAATCTGGGTTGTTGTGGATTATCTTACAATGGTTGCACACTTAATTGCTATTCCGGAAGATTTATCATTGGATAAGCCGACATAGATATATATCAGGGAAGTGGTAAGGCTACATGGATTACCACTATTTATGGTGTATGATCGAGATCCACGATTCAAATCTATGTTTTTTTAAGAGTCTTCAACATGCACTAAATTCTGAACTGAACTTCAATACGGTCTGCCATCCTCAAATTGATGGCCATTCCAAGAGGACTATCCAAACACTTGAGTACATGTTGAGGTAATGCACAATGTACTTTAATAGAGGAAGAGATCAACATATTCATCTGGTTGAGTTCTCTTATAATAACAGTTTCCACTCGAGCATCCAAATGGAACTATACGAATCCCATTATGGGAAAATGTGTAGAACATCGGCATTTTTTGATGAGGTTAGTGAGCATAAACTACTTAGACTAGAAATGGTCAAAGAAATAGCGATGAAGGTTAAAACCATTCAGTAGCATATCAAGGTAGCTCTAAGTTGATAGAAAAGTTAGGAAGATAACCATCGATGTGACCTTGGGTTTAAATTTAGAGACATGGTATTTCTATGAATATCTCCATGAATTAAGGTCATGAGGTTTGGAAAGAAAGGTATGTTAAGTCCAAGGTACATCATACCATTCAAGATTCTTGTTAGTGTCGAGGCTATGGCCTATCGACTAGCACTCCCACCTACCATGGACAAAGTACATGATATAATTCATATATCCCTCTTAAGGAAGTACATACTAGACCATTCACATGTACTCTCTTCAGAGGTGGTACAGTTAGAGGGTGATATTTCTTATGTGGAGAAACCAGTTAAGATCATAGATCATAGAGAAAAATTTCTAAGAAATAAGAAAATTCCCCTCATCAAGGTGTTGTGGAGAAACCACATTTTTGAAGAAGTAACTTGGGAATTGAAGGAAATGAGGAAGAATAATTACCCACATCTGTTATGGTGTGAGAAAAGAAAATTTCTATGGAAAAATATTTTAAGGGGGGAAGATTATAATGACCCAAACTTTCATGAATGGAAATCCCTCTTTATCCAATTAAATGTCTCTTTATGTAAAATGTAAATATAAAATATCAACCTATTTGGTTTTATGTTTTTTCATTTTAATATACTATTAAAAATTGTGAGCATTTCAAGTATATATATTAAATAGTTATCACATGATTAGTAATAATATAGTGCTTTAAAAAATCCAATTTACTCAGACAAAGGAAGTGATGGCCTCATCCAGTAGACATGCCCCATAAGAAGCCCATTTTTCAAAGCTTGAAAACGATGTTCCATCTTTGAGATTCACTCTTGACCAAGACCAAGCTGAGATTGAATATGTTATGCTCGAGAGGGACCACCAATGAGAGAAGTGGAAGTTGATAAGGATTACCACCCGAGCAATGTTATCGGAGCCACCCTAAGAGTATGTCACCATCGCACACCTCACTCTTCATTATTATGTGAGTGTTATAAGGGGTTATGTAAATAGACTTTAGCACTATGGTTATTAACATTATTTTTGTATATAATAATGAATATACTTTCATATTATTATTGTTACCCTGTAAATAGTTTTTAAAGACCAAATAGTATTTTTAGTTAATGTTCAACTAGGAAATCTATTTTGATGAACTAATGGATTTTTGAAATAAAAAATATTTTACTAAAATATTATTATTATTATTAAATTAATTTTTATTAAATAAAAATGATCGTATAATTTTATGAATGCAATTGTAATTTTTATCAAGGTTTGATAGCCATTTTAATCAAAACCCATGAATTTTTAATAAATATCAGTTATTATTTTAAATGTGAAAATTAACATATTCAGAAAATTATTTAGATAAAATGTATATAATTTCGAGAATCAGGATATCAAAATTATCCAATGGTGAATTTTTCATAATTTTCTGAGAGAGTCAAATTATTGGGTAAAAATTAAATACCTTTTAAATATAAAATGTGTTTTATGACATCATATTGACCCAATAGTGATGTAATAAAATACTATAAACTCTATGTTCGGCCAATATATGTTTAACCATTAAAATTATATTATTTTGGGTTTTTTTGATTTATATTAAAAATCTTTATAGGACCCTTCAAGACTTATTAAACATTTTGTCTTTTTAAATTGTATTCCTTGGGAGTGTGACTCACCTTCACATAATCAACCCCATTATTTTAAGAAGTTCAGACATTGGACTTATAATTTTTTTTTCAACTTCCCATTTCCAAACCACATAGGCAAAAACAATGGTTTGGTTTGTGGTTTGGATTAGCTTAATGTTAGGTGGCCCAAACCTAAATAATAAAGAATTACCTCACCCTTCCGATATAAACCATCGAATCTCCCACTTCCTCCTCACTCAATGCATTTGGAGTTCATCTATCCTCTACAATTCTCTATCTAGAATCCTCCCATGGTACCCCAAGATCATAAGAATCATCTCCCAAGCTTCTCTCAAGCCTTTGGAAGAACACTTCCTAGTAAGGGGTTTTTTTTTCTCATTTTTGTCCAATATTATTTAAGTTCTTATTCCATTTTAAGCTCAATTATAAATATTGGTGTCACGAACCAGGCTGGGTGGCCATCCGACTCGGTGCCCGACCAGGTCTGCAGCAAGGAACGAGAGGCATTCCCGATCCTCCTGGGTTGGCGACAAGCACTGGGGTATCAATAGGGAATTTGGGAATGGTTTCACCCAATGAAAATAAATAAAGCTACCAAAAAAGTAGAATGTCATACTAACCTGACCACAACCAAAAAATCCTCATGACCTCGAGAGTCACTCTCCAAACCACAACCAAGCCTCACCCACCATGAACAAGCTCCTTTCAACATACTGTAGAAACTAAAAACAAGAAAACACTATAGGCATGAGTATTCGAACTCAGTAGGGAGGACTGGCTAATTCTATTTCCAACTCACATGCCATTAAACAAAGAATTCACTAATTTCAAGTTTGAACTACAGTTTATAAAAGTATGTTTTTCTATGATTTTTTCTCAAAATGTAATGTAAAAACCATTCCACTTAACCATTTTCAAAACAAAATCCATTTCATTTGTGTCATTGGATATTTAGAAAGGGAAAGTGATGCTGATATTTGTTTTTCCAAATTTTCACAAGGAGGATTAAACACTTTCATTTGAAAACCATTTTTAGAAACCTGATTAAAATCAGTTTACCACTGTCCAAAGAGGAAAATACACCAAAAATGCATAAACGAAATTACATAGGAATGGTAATGTAGGTATACATATAAGCATCATAATCACTACTGCAAGAAATAAAATTCGAATAGAAATGGGTCGAACCTAGGAGCTCGTGAACAATCTAGAACATACCATACATGTGACTCATCCTAAAGGCATTCCCAAACTCGATGACGTCATAATGCCCATAATACTACCCGATATAGCCTTTCATGGCTTAACCAAGGGGCTCAATCCCTATAGCAGTAATAACACAGTATTCCCCTACTATGGGGCCACTAGCCAGTGCATAATCTAAATTAGTGCAGCATTGTTCACAAAAATTCACATACTATTCCAGGTTCCCATGTCAACATGTGTAATAAAGGAAGGGGGGGGGGGGTGAGTCAAAAAATTCAATAAATCAATACAAACATAACACACAAATCATGCAGTCAACGTACATCAAATATCACATCTGAGTCACCCCAAATAGCGTTTTCCAAAATACATTATTTTATTAAAGTGCGAAATGGGACTTCACCAATTTTAAAGAAAATCCTCATTTCTCAAGTGAACCAAAAAACTTGTTTGCACATCAAAATAAATCATTTACCAATAAACCAAAACTACATTAAAAATTCCATGAATTATGTTTAATGGAAAAATGTGCATTCTTTCACTAATGGGTGTCTGCTCATCAAGAAAACATTTCAAGTGTCTTGTATAAAATAAATAGCTCTTTTTTCATCGAGTGATAATTTAAAAAATTTATCATTTAATAATATTTATTATTTATTAAACTTTATAAAATATAAAGAAATTAATAAATTCTAAATATAAAGGCAAGTGTAGTGGGGGACCTACCTCAACTCACAGCTCGGTCGTGACGACACGACTCACTTCACACTTGCGCATGAGCACGCACAAAGTGATAATCGTAGTGACGTGGACTTTAGTTGATGACACGCTACAACAACATCAAGACTTTAAATTCCAAAAACCTTTACCCAATTCAATTAAAAATAAAAAATTTTCATCCTTAATAATTATTTAAAAAAACATTTTAAAAAATTTGTAAATAAAATTTTAATGACCATTTCTAAGGATAAGAAAAACACTAGAAAATTTATTAATCAGTTTTCAAAATGTTTCGCAGGACTTTAAATGCCAAAAACATCAATCCAAACATCCTTTTAAAACTAAAAGCACCTTGGCACAAAACCAAACCACCTTCCAGACATGTTTCACACTATTAATATAATTTAATAAACCATTTAAAAAATTTATAAAACAATTCCTGAGAGGTATCAAAAAAATTTACACAATACCAGAATACAATACACCACACCTCAACACCAAACCATAACACAAACCCAACAAGAACATTGAACACAACAACACCAAACTAAAACAAAATACACAACAACAAAACATCTAATTAAGCACACACAAATTCCATTTTGAAATTATACACACACCAAAACATTTTCCTACACATGAGGCACACACTTAATAAGATTTAATAAACCACTTAAAAATAATTTGAAGCAACTCCAAACAATATCCCAATACTTTGAACGCAAAAGCCCACCCAAAAACCCTTTCATAACCAAACAAACACAACAACATATCAAAATAGAATCTGCAACCCCTATAATATTTAATAAACTAGGTCCATAATTTACCGAACACCAATTAATAATGAAATATGAGTTTTCATTCAAGACGCACCACAATTCACATGAACATGCCACTTTAAAAATCAAATTCATAATAAACACACATAAAAACTAATTCTGCACCAAGAAGACTAATTAATAAACATGATAGATTAACTAAATGAGAAAATTAAGTAAACAAACAATAATTATAAGTAGAAATACTAACCTTGATATAGAACAAACACCATAAAGATTGTGAGAAAAGTCCACCACACTTCAATCGCACTACAACCAAACTAAGATAAGTCTCAATTCAAGAATCAGACCAAACATATCACAATTGGAAAATAAAAAAACATGGAACCCTAACACAAAAATCCCTAAATCAACAAAACAACCCAACGAAGGGGAAAAAAACCTACGGCGAAGGTGCGGATGGAAAACCGGGTGAGGGGAAGGGAGGTCGAAGGTGAATTGCACCGGAAAACCGACCGGAAGGGAGGGGCGGCATGGGTACAACTATGCGAGGCAGAAGGGGTGAAGTGGGGGATCCCGAGGCGAGGTGGGCGGCGCGGCCGACCGGAGAGGGAGGAGGAGGGAAGGGCGGTGCCGGTCCGGGAGTGGGAGGCGGAGGGTGGTCCATCGAAGGGAGGAGGGACCGCCGCTTAGGGTTAGGGGAGGGGAGGTCCATGCAATGGGACAGAGGGAGAGGGAAGATAGGGAAGAAAAAAGAGAAATGAAAAAAAGAGAAAAGAGAGAAAAGGAAAAATATAATGAAAAATTAAAATAAAAAAATGATAAATAAAATCCTAATAAATTAAATATGAATCATAAAACTAAAATAAATAAACCAACCACAAAAATATCATTGTTTATTGAGAATGGACACCGTGCATGGTCATGTGTAGGGTCGCACGCACGGTCGCGTGGACGATCACCCACACAGTCACATGCCTGCAAAAGAACCCAAAATTTCTTATTTTAAACCCATCTATAACCGATGCGCAAAAGTGAGACCCAATAATAATAAAATTAAAATAAAGCTTTAGTTGATGTGTGACAGTTCTCCCCACCAGGACACTTTATGCCCCTAGAAAGTCCGAAAATAATTGGTCAACCAATGGTTCTAAGAAATACTGCGAAGATCAGAAGTTATTTTATACAAAAACTTCATCGCAAAATGACATAGAATTTAGGAAACCCATACCATGAAATTCCATAGATCTCAAAACTATAATCACCAAGGAAAAAGACCAATAGAAAGAAGTTCACCTCCAAACACAACTTCAACATGGAACACTATAACCCCTAACATAAGAAACACCAGGGCTCGCTCGAGACCTCCAAGAACACTCACAAGGTGTCCCACTGCCCAAGTGAACCAATTACACTGATCAGGGTTGGGAAGAGTAGAAGCAAGGGATTTTCCTACCATGCGCACTTTGAAGATAGTGTTTTCCATAAGTTCATCTGATGGTGGTCTCCCCACTATATTAGGATCCTTGTCAAATATTTGTTCTCCAAACCAAAACATTTCAAAAACTTAGACAAAACCTCTAACATTGGCTTGAACCTCTAAGCTCCCTTGGTTGAACCAAACCGACACAAGAGGAGACACTGGCGAGACCCGCAGTGGGTCTCCCCAACATTTTAGAATTAGCCTAACACAACGACACCCGCGCGGGCATTCCAAATTTACTTTGAGTGATATAGACTAAACTCTTCATCACGAACCCACCAACATGGGATGACCGACACTGAAAATTCCCACACTAACAAAAACCCCAACACATTGGAGGGTTTTGATAGCAGAAAACCCTAACCAAGAGACGAACCAGACTGACACGCGTCAATTCCACAAGACATGAGCATCTCCAAAACGAGTACAATTTTGATCCATAGCTTACCACTAGAAGTTTCACCGAGCGCACTCGTGGAAAGAGGGATTCTCCGAACCTCTATAAAGCTAGAGAGGAACTTCTAAAAGTGAAGACCACCATAAAGAAACAAGACCTTTATGCACCTCACAAAAAAATGAAGCCTTTAGAGACGATACTAAAATAAGGGAATTTATGTCATCCCCAACCCATTACTGTGGCCTTAAGTCGGACCAAGCTCATCCCACGCTCAATGAATTTTGACTACATGCAAGATTCACCCCGAGACCAATGGATGGGGCCCTGATGTTTGAAGTATCTACCGCCTCGCAGTTATAAGCTGACCACCTCTGAATGGAACATCCTCCGATGGAAAAAAAACCTACATACTTCTCCTCGTGACCCAAGCATCCACTCTATCCACATACCTCCCCTACCATCCGTTGACTTGTCAAGCACTTATGAGCTGCACCACTTTCCCTCACCTTAACTTCCTTAGATGCAACCATGGGGTTGAAGCTAGTCTAGAAGATCTCTCAATACATCCTCATTCACAATGAAAATGGAAAGATAAACCTTTACTAGTTTAGTCCTACTCCTCCAGACATACCCGAAACAAATCATACCCACACAACATTTGGAGTTCCTCAAAAACCGGAGACACACCCAACTTTCCAAAAAGCACTGGACAATATTGAACTGACCACAACTTCTCCAAGCAGTTGACACCATCGAGTAGAACCTAACTCCGCCACTCCACTGAGATTCTGGGATGAGCCAAGAATTGAGATACCTACTGGAAACCCATTGGAAATTTCTAGGGGGCATATCCCAAACAAGAAATACAAAACCAACCGTCGACAAAATGAATCACCTCATAAAACAAAAAAAATTCACACTTTGGATTCAAATCCAAAAATTCCAAATTAACACATCAATTCATTTCCAGAGAAAAACATCCTCTAGAAAAATCAAGCACTATAAAATCATCGCAACATTCCTAACATAACCCACCATGGATATTCCTAGATGCCTCACATATATGAATTTTCCTGCCACTCTTTCACCCATCCACACGATCCACCAACTGTCAACTATTCACAACCATATGCACCCGCGAGCACCCTAGGAATACCAATGGACAAAACAAGGATCTTCTATTTTCAAAACAAAGAATTTCCAATATTCTGAAAATACCTTTTTCCAAAAAAACCCATTTCAAAATTTCAAGACAAATTTTAAAAATGATTTCCATTTACAATGTAGCTCACATAAATTTGAAACAACCCAAAACATTTTTTTAGAAACTCTATTTCAAAAAATCAATTACCAAATTCCATAAATATGGTCAAATGAAAACACACCCTGAAGATCATCTCAAACTGACACCAAGAGAAAAAGATGGAAGCAACCCCTAAAGCACTTGGATGGAGAATTAGTGGTCGTGCCTAACCCTACTACATGGTTTAGCAGACATTGCCCTTGGAATGTTCCAACCACTAGGAGTGTTGAACCGTACTCTCGGGCATCAAATTGGTTGCTACTCCATGTGAGACCACGCGCAACACTAGTTTACTCCTATTGTCGTCCACTATCCACAAAGAACAAAGCCAAAGACATAAATCCCAGACTACCCCTTGTTACTCAAGGATCAAAATGAGTAAGAGTTCGCGATGCTCTTCCCACACCTACCACTCGAGTGCCGAAATTCTTATCTTCAATCTACCTGATGCCCCAAATAATAAGAACAAAAACATCCCCTGATATAATTTTTTCACAAACCAGGCAGGGTCGACATCTGACCCGGTCCGCAGCAAGGCCCGAGAGGCGTTCTCGATCCTCCTGGGATGGCGAAAAATTCTGGGGAATCAACAGGGAAAGTGGGAACGATTTTTCCCAATGAAAATAAATAAATCTGCAGAAAAAAAGAAGAATGACGTACTAACCTGACCACAACCAAAAACTCATCATGACCTCGAGAGTCACTCTCAAAACCACAACAAACTATTTCCCATGGCAAACTTGCTCATGTCAACTTGAAGCAGAAAATAAAAACAAGAATACACAATAGGCATGAGTATTAAAACTAAGTAGGGAGGACCGACTAATTCTATTCCCAACGCACACACCAATAAATAGAGAATTCACTAATATCATGTTTAAACTACAATTTATAAAAGAATGTTTTTCTATGTATTTTTCTCAAAAGAAAAGTACAATCCATTGACCTTGACCATTTTCAATCCTAAATTCATTTCATTAGTGTCAATGGATTTCTAAAAAGGGAAAGTGATGCTGATAGTTTTTTTCCAAATTTGTACAAGAAGGACTAAACACTTTAATTTGAAAACCATTTTTAGAAACCTGATTAAAATCAGTTTACCACTTTCCAAGTAGGACAATACACCAGAAATGCAGAGAAGAAATCACACCTAAAGGGATATTTTGGTATGCATATAAGCATCATAATCACTGGAAGCAAAAAAAGCCAAATAGACATGGGTCGAACCTAGGAGCTCGTGAACAATCTAGAATGTACCATACATGCGACTCATCCTAAGGGCATTCCCTAACTCGATGACGTCTTAAAGCCCATACTACTACTCGGTATAGCCCTACATGGCCTAACAGAGGGGTCCAATACCCATAACAGCAATAGCACAGTATTACCCTGCTATTGGGGCACTATCCAGTGCATAATCTAAACTAGTGCATCATCATTCAAAAAAATTCACTTACTATGCCAGGTTACCATTTCAACGTTTGTAATAAAAGAAGGAGGGAGATGAGTCAAAAAATTCAATCAATAAGTACAAAAATCACAGACAAATCATGTAGTCAACATACATCAAATATCACATCTGAGTCACCCCAAATAGAGTTTTCCAAAATTATTTATTTTATTAAAGTGCCAAACATACGTTCACCAATTTTAAGGAAAATCCTCATTTCTCATGTGAACCAATACACTTGTTTGAGCTTCAACATAAATCATTTACCAATAAAACAAAACTACATTAAAAATTCCTTGAATTATGTTTAAAGGCCAAACATACACTCTTTCACTACCGGGTCTCCGCTCATCAAGAACAACATTTCAAGTGTCATGTATAAAATAAACGGTTCTTTTTTTACATCGAATAATAATTTAAAAATTTATCATTTAATACTATTTATTATTTGTTAAACATTAAAAAATATGAAGAAATTAATAAATTCTAAATTTAAAAGGAATGTGCAGTGGGGGACCTACCTTGACTCGTAGCTTGATCGTGACGACGTGACTCACTTAAGACTTGCACATAAGCACACACAAACTGATAATCACAGTGTCATGGACTTTTGTGGATGACACAATGTAATAACTGCAATACTATAAATTGAAAAAACCTTTACCAAATTTGATTTAAAAATAATAAATTTTCATCCTTAAGAATTATTTAATAAAACATTTTAAAAAATTTATAAATAAAATTTTAAAGACCATTTCCACGGATAAAAAAAACACTAGAAAATTTATTAAACAGTTTTCAAAATGTTTCGCATGACATTAAATTCCAAAAACATCAGTCAGAACACCTTTTTAAAACCGAACACACCATGGCGCAACACCAAACCACCTTCTAGGAATGTTTCAAACCATTAATATTATTTAATAAACCGTTTAAAAATTTTAGAAAACAATTCATGAGAGGTATCACAAGACGTTACACAATACCAGAATACAATACACTGCGCCTCAACACCAAACAAAAACACAAACCCAACCAGAACACAGAAAAAAACAACAACACCAAAGTAAAACACAATACAAAACAACTGAAAAACTAATTAAGCACACACAAATTCAATTTTGAAATAATACACACACCAAAAAACTTTCTTACACATGAGGCACACATTTTATAAGATTTAATAAACCACTTCAAAATATTTTGAAGAAACTCCAAACAATATCCCAATACTTTGAACGAAAAAGAACACCTAAAAACCCTTTCATAACCAAACACACACACCAACATGTCAAAAAAGAATCTTCAACCCCTATAATATTTAATAAACTAGTTGCACAATTTACAAAACAGCAATTAATAATTCAATATGAGTTTTCATCCAAGACACACCACAATTCACTTTAACATGAAACTTTAAAAATAAAACACATAAGAAACACGCATAAAAACTAATTATACACGAATCAAACTAATTAATAAACATGATAGATTAACTAAATAAGAAAATTAATCAATCAAATAAGAATTATATACAGAAACAAAAAAACCTCGATATAGACCAAACACCAAAAAGATTGTGCGCAAAGTTTATCGCACTTAAATCTCACTACAACCAAACATAGATAAGACCTAATTCAAGAATCAGACCAAACATATCACAATTGGACCATAAAAAACATGGAACCCTAAGTCAGAAATCTCTAAATCAACAATAAAACCCAACGAAGGGAAAACACACCTCTGTCGAAGGTATTGATGGAAAACCGGGAGAGGGGAAGTGAGGTCGGAGGTGCATCGCGCCGGAAAACTGGCCGGAAGGGAGGGGTGGTGTAGGTCCGACCGTGTGAGGCAGCAGGGGCAACGTGGGGGAGCCCAAGGTGAGGCAGGTGTCTTTGCCAGCCAGAGAGGGAGGAGGAGGGAAGGGAGGCACCCGTCCAGGAGAGGGAGGCGGAGAGCGGTACAGTGAAGGGAGGGGGGACATCCGCTTAGGGTTATGGGAGGGGAGGTCCGCACAAAGGGAGATATGGGGAGAGAATAGAGGGAAGAAAAAAGAGAATAGAAAAAAAGAGAAACGAGAGAAAAAGAAAAATAAAAGGAAAAATAAAAAAAAGGATAAATTAAATGCTAATAAATTCAATATGAATCATAAAACTAAAATAAATAAACCAACCACAAAAATAACATTTTTTATTGAGAATGGAAACCACACATGGTTGCACGTAGTGTCGCTTGCACGGTCACACACATGGTCACACACACAGTCACATGCCCACAAAAGAACACAAAATTTCCTAAATTAAGACCGACTAAAACTGAAGCGCAAAAGTGAGACCCAAGAATAATCAAATTAAAATAAAGCATCGGTAGGGGTGTGATAGTGGGGCTATGGTTTCACACCTCCCACATACTGACCTTTTTATGTTCGAATAACAGGATACCCCTTTCTCTCTCATTAAATGCCTCCAATGTACACTCGTTACTATGATGATATTCTGAAAGGAATTTCTCTCTCCTCATTTATATTCAAACAAATATTTTGTATCACGAATCTGAATTCCATTACATTTGTTGGGGCATGTATCTTATTGACCCCTTATTTAATTGTCATGTAAATATCATGAGACACAACTTTCTCTCTCATCAACCATTTTTATGAGTTCTTCTGTCACACCGTTATGCTCCCTAAATTGCACTGCACTTTCCTAAGCCATAGTCGTTGTGTAGTGAATACCATGCCCATATCTCTATCAAGGGTATTCACCTTTATACAAATTTACTTATTGGTTAAAGAGTTTCATTATTTATTCGACATTCTTTTATAGTGGAATAAATCATAATGTTGAATGATTCAATGTTTTATGATCCATGTGGCACACTTATGCATGAAATTAACTGTTTAAGAAGGGTGTGCCCTGATATCCCTCCAATGCATTGGGTAAAGTATAGTATCATGATACATCACGTGAAATGGGTGTTTAATCATGCTAATTCAAGTTCAATGAGGGTTTAATCATGCTTTATGTACAATGAGGATTTACAAATGCTCTATGTGCAATGAGCCTTGGCTAATGCTAACTCTATGTTAAGTGTTGTTTCCAAATTTCCATGTTATGATTATCATGCTTTATCATGCCTTTATTTTTATGCATCTCTTTTACTCTATTGATTTGCTTATTATCTGACATGTATTATATTCGTCATGTTATTCTATGATTATTCCCTTTATAGGCATTTTAGCTTACACTTTTCTTATTCATGTCCTCAGGTTATCCCATGTAATGCTAAGTTCGAGGGAATGTAGTGGTCATGTAAAGGAAGTTTTCAATAAAGATGTTGTTTTAATGTTTTATGTTGTTATGTAATGATCTTAATACCCAAAGAAACTAAACCTCTTGATCTTCTATGTTGTACCAAATAAAGTTTATTTAATAAATAAATGTTAAATTGTGTAATAAAAGATCAGGTTTGTCATATAGATCATATGATTTTATATCAGAATATGAACAACGTATATGAAATATATGTATACACTATAAAGATATATTACTCCCTAGTGTTTGGGTTTATATAAGGTAATTTATACTTGTTGAATTTTTAAATACCCAATTATGAAGAGATCCACTAAAGTTTATAAGTTGAAATTTAATAAAGGTTCACCAAACAAAGTGGGTGAATTATATGTTCATGTCTCTTAATTTTTTCAAATGTTGACAATAGTGAGTATATAAGTGCTACTATACTATTTGTTTATAATTGGAATATCATATATATATATAGGATATTATCACTAATATGTATCCCTAATTTTCTTTAAACATATTTTTTTTGTATACAATGTGGAGTGGTCAATTCCATCACAAATTACTTAATGTCCCACACGTGTATGAACCGACTAATATATTGTTCATTTTTATTGTTATGCTCACAATGAACAAAATAACTAGTAAAAATGTACATATGTGGTCATATTAACCTTAATAATGATATATAATTAGAAGTAAGATGATATTTTATTTAAATGTGGTATTATATTTTGTTGAGATATACATCCAGATCCACCTGGGGGAAATCCCCCTTGTTTGGACTACATAACACATTCCAGAAAAAGATTTTATTTGAACCAGGAGGGGTTTTTGAACTACACTCCAATGGATAAATATGATTATTTTTTAATATATTTTCAATTAATCATTCATTTTAAAATATTCAATTTTATTTATATGGGTTACAAGGAGAATATGATTTAGTGGGCCATAAAAAAACATTTTCA
Source organism: Viscum album (assembly GCA_963277665.1). NCBI lineage: Eukaryota > Viridiplantae > Streptophyta > Magnoliopsida > Santalales > Viscaceae > Viscum > Viscum album. The sequence continues at coordinate 880,017,410 of OY728120.1, read as the reverse complement.
ATCAATTTATTAAATGAATAAGGGATAAAATAGTCCATCTATTTAACATTAATAAATTCCAATGACTATTAATAATTTTTTGATTTGCGACAATCATGATGGAACATAAAAATATATTTTTGGTGAACTATATGGATATGTTAGATATAATATTAGAGAAGATGAGATTAGTTATCTCAAGTAGACTTTATTACTATATATGAAAAACATAAGAATAACTAGGTAATAATATTGAATATATAAGACAAATTAGTTCCATAAAAACTATTACATAAGATTTGATGTTAATAAAGTAACGATTCATTAAAATTGAAGCTATAATAAATGTAAAAATATATAATAAATTGAAGCACTTTTAGGAAATGAATATGAAAATATAATAGGGAAAATGATGAAATATAAAATAAAATATTAGATGGATATGAATATAATAAAAATATTACATGAGAAGTAAATATAAAAAAGAAAAATTAAGATTATATTAATCTAATAAATTATTAAATATTTTAATTTGGTATTGAAACTATAAAAATGTGTCAATGAAAAATTATTTAGAACGGATGAATAAATTCATGGAAGACAAAACTCAAAATAAATATTTCCATGAAAAAAATTAATATATTTTAGGACTAAAATATATTGTTTCCATATAAAATTCTGAATTTTAGGAAATGTATATGTAGATTATGGATAAATCTATGTCCCATTAATTATAAAATATAAAATATAGTATGGGTAAGAGTTCAAAATGGATGAAAAATTATAAATAATGAAAAAATAATGTTGTGAGATTGAATAATTTGGTAAAGAGTATATTTAATCTAACACTGATGGAAATGAAATACATTTATTAAGTTAAAATAAGACCTTATACTGTTATAGTAAGAATATATTATTCTAACTCATAAAAACATGTTTAATAACATACAATATTAATTCTTAATGGGAAAAAAAATAAGAAGAAATAATTTTTACATGTTAAATAATAAAATGGTTCGGAAGAAAATTATAAATCATGAATAAGAAGAAAATATATATGAAATATGAAAAATATATTCACATAAAATTATATTTTTATATGTGTTATTTTTTTATTTATAAACATACATTAATTTATAGATATAATTCTATGTAATTATTTGTACATATAAATATTGTGAAAATTCTATATTAGGTATTTATTGTGAATTAAAACATTGAAGAAGTGGTTATTCAGTTGAATGAGCTCTTCAAAATAAATTTCCCTCTATTTTTTATTTTTAATAATAGAAATGGAATAAATATTGATTTTTTAACAATAGTATACTAATTTGTAGATGATGGAAAATTTATTTTAACAAGTAAATTTTGGGGTTTTCTAATGTATAATATAATGATTCATAATGTTTAAGGAGAAGTGAGCAACTAAAACATCATATTTAATGAATGTTAATAAAATGTAAAATTCTAGGTTATGTGAATAGAAAATAGTAGATTTGGTAAAATCATAACAGAAAATAGAAATATATAAAATGGTATTTATTACAAAGTAGTTATAACCAAAAATTATTAGAAAATAATATTTCTGTAGAGAGAAATAAGGTTAATAAGAAGAAATAGAGGCATTGAAAAAGGCATCAGGGAACAAAAAGAACCATGCAATATATATAATCTTCAATAAATTATCATGTTTCCAATAAAGTATAAACAATATGATCACATAAAATAGTATAATAGTTAGATGAAAGGATTTGTTCCATACTATTCTTCTTTAAAATTATGACCAATATAAAGATTACTCAACAATCTATGGTGATGTCAAATGATAAATTTGAGATAATTTTTAAGGATTTTATCTTGAGTGTAAAAATATTTTAATTAGAGTTGGTAGGAAAATAATAATATAAATTATTGGGTTACATTTATATATAGAGTTATGAAATTCCATTAATTAATGGTTGAAAAATTAATAAAAACATATTCCTTCATGGATTTGTTTTGTAAAATAGAGATATAAAAGATAATTATATATTTATGAATGATTTCATTTTTAATAAGAAGTACCATGATGACACAATTGTTTTTATTTATATATATTACCAATATTTTTAATACATATTAATAAGTAAATACACATAAATATATATATAAATACCTATATAAATACATAGACATAGACACACACACACACAGATATATATATATATATATATAGTGTGCCTTTTTTAGGATAACATCGATGTTGAAATTATACTTTAAATTGGGAGTGGTGTATTTTTTTGTTCAATTTGTACCAACACAGAGAGTTAGTAGCCATAGTAAAAAATTAAAATCATAAACAATGAAAAGAAAAATGGATGATTTTATATAGATGGGTGATAAGACCATATGCACCCAAACCTTTTTACAATATTTTATATAGAAATTGATTATTGAAAAATTTATTAATAAAAATATGGGGTGTTATATAACCCCAATGACCATGATAAAAGTATAATCAATAAAAAAATGAATTATTTAATGTAATAATTACACAAAAATATATTACCATGAAGCGATTCATAAATCTCAAAATTTTCACACTAATTATTGGACAACTAAGGATTAGAGGATTAGTTTGTGTTTATATGTGAATTGGTAAAACTATATATAAATTTTGGAATACATCCATAATAAAAAAAGTTAATGGATTAATAAATATATTAATCCATCCCAATTTTTAATTTTAATTTATCAAAATAAGAAAGAGATGAAGTAATTAAAATACAAATTATAATGTGAATATTTTTATATCCCCTCGATTAGTGTAAAACATACTATATTTTCAAATGATATTGTATAATATAACACAAGATGATGTCCCAGGTTAAAAAAGAGTTATAATCATAGATCACTATTGAGTGAGTCTAATATACTATTGGAAATATGGATGAATGAGTTATGTATGAAATAGATCACAATGAATATATGAATTATTACATGGAGGCCTATTAGTGAATTTATGAAGAATATATAAATTTTCTTGTGAATGATATATCACACAATCATGTGAGGTAGGTTTCATGATACATACCACATGAGGCTACACATTAATATAATAAAAGGTGATATATGGATATTTGAAGGAAAATATTATGGATATAATTAATCAATAAATAACATATTAGTAAGGGTTATTTTGACTAATATTTGGAGCCTTATTGATTCAAATGATGGATATATTATCTAAACACATGGTGTGTGATTCAGAGGACATCAAAAAATAAATTTTATGATTAGATGAACATATAAAATAATTGAAATAGTTTGGTACTGACATGGATAAAAATATAAATTGTAATTACAATTCTTTCACTCTTGGTGATATATGGATAATGAAAAAGTATCTTCCATAAAAAAATATCCAAAAAAATGTTAAAGGAAAAATTATCAATGAGTTTTTCTTAATAATGAGGAGTTACATCAGGTATATATAACATAAGACATAATATAATCCTAATATTATACATAACATGGTATCGTTGTTGGTGATGTGTTAAATCGATAGACACTAGAAACATTAAAAGAATATTCTTGTCACAAAAAGTAGAATTCATACATTTCATAGTGGTACAATAATTATTTTCATAAAACAATGTGTTACATGAGATCCACATTAGAAATAATAAAATTGACTATCAAGACTAGCATTATGTGGCACTATTGAATTAGTATATTACTCTTTAAAAAAAATTAAATCTATAATTTTTTTAATTGAATTTGATAAAACAAAACATTCATAGGTATACCAACCGAAAATATAAACCCTCTTATTTTTTTTGATAAAATAATTGTATAAAAACATTGTGACATAAGTTATCATGTGGTCTAAAAATGGATAAAATTACATCATGATATTGAAAATGGGTTATGACAGTGGTTGACAAAAGAAATAATGTGAAATAATTTACAATTTTGAATGTGGAATGGGATGACTATAGTGGTAAAGAAGAAAAAAATATTGGATTTATGGATAATACCAAAATTAAGAATTATAATAGTTTAAAGGATCATTAAACTTGTTTTTTAAATATCGTAGCTTTGGAAATCACATATTTCATAAATCATTATTTATTTTAATATATAGTATAAAGTGTAATAGATCACTATGGATGAATATAAATAGATTTAAATTATTTTTATACAAACTAGATTAATAGAATAAATAATTAATAATCCATGATGTATTTTTAATATTCCAAGATAATGAATATAAATTTAATATGAAATTAAAAGGAAATGAATATATTTTAGTAGTCATTTATGTTAGTTATGAACTTATAATGTTGTAATTATTGTTCAATTAGTCTTCCGGTTTGCTAATGATAACTTCATATTCATTAAAATATTATTTTGACTTCCAAAATTCATAAATGATGTGAAAATATCTATTAATGTTAAAAATATAATATTTATAATTGAGTTTCATGTGAAAGTTGATGATTGGAAACTGAACATATATGGGATTTTATAACAACAATAAAAAAATCAAATAATATAATAAAAATAGTTACGTGTCAATGGGTAGGGAAAAATAATATATATTTTTGTAGTTTATATGGTTAAAATTAGTGAATGTAAATAGATATTAGGGTATATAGTTATGATTACCATTTTGATGATATGACTATACCAAGAAGTCTCTATTTTTTGAAAAACAATATTTCATGATTTTAGTCACATTGGTATGTATCATGAACATATAAAAATAGGATGGTTTATAATTATAATAACTTTTCTAGTAGGTAAACAACCATTATAAAAATATATATTGGAGTGAATAAATGGGAAATTTATTATTCATAAAAAAGAACCAACATGAGAGTTTTATAGAGTTGATAATGAGAGATGATGAATGATATGTATTTTTGAAGCATTTTGAATCATCAAAATAGTAGATGTTTTTCATTATTGATTAGTGGAATATATCTAATGTAAATGTATTATATAAATGCATAATAATGATATATTTACGACATGATTATAAATCCTTAAAATAAATATTTATGAATAATGAAGTGTTGAAAACTCAAGATCAACGAGACAAAAGAATTAGAGTTATTAGTGTTATAGTAAAATAAAGGAGCACCTTTGTGTGAATGTACCATCTATCAAATGATTGTTTTATATTCCCATTAATAAAAGTCTTATATTAAGTGAAATTTATTATCTATGGTATGATTTAGTATCCAACACATACATGTCATTTTCTATGGGAGGTATACTAAAAACCTATATGAAATAAATTTTCATGTGTTTTCCATAAAGAGTTGTAAAATCCATCACACCATTTGAATTTTTTTTACATTGGTAAAATATTTATTTTTACTTTATGATCATTGAAAAATTATATTATAAATAAATTACTATTTATATATATGTTTTATCATATGGTCATTAATAATTATTCTTCTAGAAGGTGAAAATGATAATTTAATTTAAAGTGGGAAAATTTCAAAAAAATTGAGTCTTTATTCACCCATCGAAATCATAGAAAATAACCAAGGTGGAAATTATTATAATACTATTAACAATTACTGAAGCAATGACATAATATTATCGTATACATACCCCCACACATTCAGATATCGATCATGAAATAAAAACACCACACACATTCCCTGATTCCAATTGAGATGAACCGAATTCAAAAACATTGTTTTTCATTTTCATACATATCATCTCAGAATAATTATAATAGAAGTAGAATGATTACATTGTTTACAGATAATCCTAATAATCATGGTATTACTTAGTAATGTATACATTTATTTTATAATATATTTAATGCATTTATCCCTTTAATACATATACATATATAAAATATTTCATGAAAATGAGGAATAATAAGAAATGGTGAACTCAAATGATTCATATAGGATTAATAAATATTAATAAGTAATATAATATTTATCAAAATATCCTAAATATTTGTGAAGTTATGAATATGGTAGAAATATAATGATTAATGTATTAAGATCATGAACATACAATATGTATAATGAATATTGTTGGAAAATTTGTCATGGAATATAAATATTAAATTAAAAAAGGATAATTATGTAATAATAGTATATACCAAGAGATAGTTATGTGTAATCAATAATAACTAACCAAGGTGAAATAAAATAGTAATGGGAAATATTAATAATCACATAAAATCATAATGAATATCTCGACTTTTAAAAATTGACTATGAAATCATAATCGATCGGGAATCCATACCTATGAATAATAACATATTGAACCTATAAACAGAGCCATGTCATGAAATATGAGCTATGTTGCATTGATGAACACAAAATACAATAATCATTTCCAAAGAATACTAGTAGAGTAAGTAATAGATGTTTTGGAACTGACAACAACTAATTACAATGCATAGCTAGAATAAATCAACAAAAATGACTCAAGAAAAATTATCCATATCTCATAGACATTCAAGAACTAACACACAAGAGGAAGAGTTAAGAGAATAAACCCTGATATTATATATAAAATGTTTTCTATAAAATTTAAATTAATAATATTATATGTGAGAAATAATTAAATATTTATTACTAATTAAATAAAAATAATACAAGATCAGAAATAGTTATTGTGCGATCTACTAGTATATTTACAATTTAGTTTAGCCAGTTAAAGTGATTCCAATAGCTTCAAATATTTAGTAGTAACTCACACTCAATTTGGATATTCATGGAAATCCATTTATTTTCTCAAATATGCCATCATAGTAAACACCCCCATAATTTGATCCATAGAGAACATTTAAATTCATTTAGTTTACTCTTATATAACCCATTTGAAGAATCTCCCATTAAATTTTACTATCACTATGTTATGTTTAAATGAGTCTACCAGATTTGATACATCACAATTGGAGATTAATCCACTAGTCTATCATCCAAGTTTTATCACTACATTTTCTCTAGTTTTTTTTTCAGATTCCTTTTTTCCATTAGCTGCTACATCATCATGTTAAAGTATTTATCATTTAGAATCCATCCTTATAAAATTTTTTATGAGTTTAATATTTTTTTTTCATACAATCATATCAATATTCATCCTGAGAATTTTTTTTCCTTGAATAAAAAAATCAATTTCATTAATAAGGTAATTTTAATTCACATTTCCTTCTTCATTTTATAATATAAATATATCATTATCCATTCATTTTCATCCATGTTACCCATGTCAAAAAGAGGCAGGAAACTACCTCAAAATTTCATAGAATATTACATTTGTTAACATATCATCCAAATTATAATGCCAATAAATATTTCATAAATCCAATACCATTTCATCTCTATGTTTTTAAATAATTCAACATTTTAGCTTAATGTGTTTTTTTGAGTGGAACACCTGATATTATAAAAGATTTACAATATTCTAACTATAAAAAATTATATTTTTACACTTATTATTTATTATATCCTGTAATTAACCGTTCAACCATAGAATATTTTTCCTTAATAATATTATGGTGACATTCTATTCTATTGAAATACAATTATATTTTGAAATAACATGATGTACAAAAACATACAGGCACACTACACTAATATTTTGATGAATATGAAGTATTAGTTTTTAAATATCTAATATATAATACAGATGATGATTTTCCAGATATTAATAGGATCAAAACCACTATGAAACATATTTATATATATTGTTTTTTCCCATTATCATTATTTTTATTTATTATTAAGAAATAAGTAGTCAATGAGTTGGAAAGATATTTTTTATTTCAATAATACATTTTCACTAAAAAATGGTTTCCTTAGTATTATAGAGAATATTTTAATTAATTTCATCAATTTTTATAAATTATATTTAAAAATTATTAAATTGTTTTTGAAATCATTATATTGAAATTTTATTATGATGAAATTGTGATGTTTTTATAAAAATATTAATTTTTCATATATATAGTGAAAAATATTGTAATTATAAAACACTTTATTTTTTTCATTAATTAAAGAGTCCCATTGGGTGTAGAAATTATTTAAAAGTTTCATTATATATTTTTAATAATATTATATAAATAATTTCATCATAATAGATATTATGATTATTTTTTATATAAAATCATTTATATGCGTAATTTTGTTTTTCAAGAAATGTGTATTTAATCACACTTTTTGTTTTTATTTTAAAAATAGTTAATTCCCCTTATAGAAGTTAAATCTAGAAAATGAATTATATATTTTGAACATGATGGATAAAATTTAGTATATATGTTCTGTTAATTTTTTTTCATTACGAATAGTTAATGTAGTCCACAATTGCAACATTGCTATGGATAATATGGATGAAGGGGTGTTAAAACTAGAATTCATGACTTCAAAATATACATAAAACGCGTTTTAATATTATGTTATATGTTTTTATGATCATATTAATCTATGATTATAAAATATGGATACATTATATTTATTATAATTATAATAATACTATTTATTGTAGGGATTAAATAAAAAGGTCACCCTCTTTGATTTAATTACTATAATTTTTTTCATAAGGACTAAACATGTCTTCTCTAGTTATAAATATTTAATTAAAGATAAATGAGTTTAAAATTTCATGGATGATTTTTTATTGAATATCTATGTTAAATGATTATGAAACTCCAACAAATTGTTTCTTAAAATAATATAAAAATCAATTTAATTATTTTTAGAACATTTGAAGAATAAAATATGTATGAATTATTATGTTCTTTGAAATTTTATATTAAATATAACATTTTATAATTCTGATAAATTTTGTATCTAAATTCCATTACTATAATTATTTCATTAAACTAAAACAATGTTCATAGTCCCAAAAATGACTTTAATAGTACTTTAATTTAAATACCATTATATTAAATTATTTAAAATTAATAAAAATCATATAATTTTAGAAGATAGTGTGATATGGCGTATAATTACATTTTTTCAATATATGGGACCATTTTACTTTTTTAGAAACATTCTTAATCACCATGGAATAAAATACATTCATATCACGAAATTCATCAAAGACTTTAACATGGGGTTTTAGCTAAAAATAAAGGTTGAAAAACCACATACTTTTTGGGTAAATTTTATTAGAAAATGTAATATTGAATATTATTAATATTATATTATAAATATAATATTTTCATTGAAAATTAAAATGATAATTAATTTATACTAATATAATACATTAAATAATAACAATAGTTCTCTCCCATCAGTTATAAATGTACACCTCATCCCCTATCTTCATCAAACTTCATGAGCCATTGTGATTTATACAATTATTCAAAAAATCACATAAAGAGAATTTATACATAGTTATTAAATGTCTAATACACACCAAAATACAACCAATAACTATTTATGTGTTACTAAAATGAATTTGTTCAAAGAGGAGGTAAACATATTAATTGAGTGTTTCATTATACTTCCTTTACATACCCCCTTATATAATGTCATAATAATTATAATAAAATATAAAATTTAATCCTATATAAAAATATGTCGTAATTTTAATATCATAACCATTATCATCACTTATACCATTATATTGAAACATAAACAATATAGGTGCATATGTGCGGACAACCGCCTCATGAACCAATGTTTTTCATTTCTTATCAACACACTTCATGGATGGTTATTCTGATTTATTTATCATATATATATATATATATAATATTAATGAAATAATTATGAAATTTGAGTTACAATATATCATCTATCTTCATTCAATTACAATCATTAAAAACAGAATCATTACATGTAAATAATAATAGACTACCATCTCTAAATACAGATGTACCACAGTTTTCAAAAACCACCTCTCATGAATTTTCAGGGGGATGGATTTAATTATCAAAAATGGTGTTTATAACCTGATAAAGGTTTTTGGATGATAATTCATTATTATATTTCCTTATTCTCCATGAAAAGAAATTTAAAAATATCTCCCATGTGTTTGTGTGGACAACTACCTTGTGAAAGATATGTATTTTGTTTTTTCAAAAAATATTTTATAGATGATTATAAAATTTTATTTAGAAAATCAAAAAATTAATTATGTCATGATTTATTTTAGGAATTTATAGTATAATGAAATCCTAGAACATGGTAAAAAAACTATATTCATTGAGAAATTATGAGCAAATCGTCTTTAAAACACCCAAAAAATAACTTTACCAATTATGATATTAAACGTATCACTGAAATAAATAGTATAATGATAAATTAAATAACCTATAATTTTTTTAATAAAGTAATTAATTTTATAAAATTATTATATTGGCATTGGAGAAAAAATTTATTTAAGATCATAAATATAGTTTTTATAAAAAAACTTCTTTGATATTCAATTGGATCTTAAATTTGTTTCTAATTAATATTTAACAATTGAACTCAAAAATGTATTTTCATAAATTAATTAATACTATTCCTAGAAAATATATTAAATACTATTTTACATATTTTTATTATAAATAATAATGTTCTTAATATTATAATAATTTTCAGTAAACCTAGGTCTTGTGTGTCATGAATGAAATTGAGGAAAGTCAGTCTTTCATATAATATAAAAGAAACTTGGTGTTCCATGTATATCAAGATAATATTTATGAATTATGTAGTGCATGATTGTCCTGGTGTTTCATATAATGAAATCTAAATGTATTACTTTAATATAAATCTAATATTTTCAGGGTTTCATGAAATTTAAAAATATCAAAAATATTAAATTGAATAAAAAAATATTTCTCAAAATCATTGTTTGTTACATTCTACATTAATTAAATTAAATGTTACCACAAAAGTTCTTATGGGTTATAAAAGGATAACTAATTTAATGTTACCTTTAAGAAATCCCACATTGTTAAAATTATTACTAAAAATTATGTTAAAAGTGGAATTTAGGAAACATAATAGTTACTGAAAGTAACATATAACTAGGTTTCAATTATAAAGAACATTGGTGCAAAATGAAAACATGGACATGGCCGGGAAATCTAACTATCATTTTATGATAGCATGGGATTGATTATAATATCATTATAATGTTAAATACCACAAATCCCTAAATTTGGGATGATCTACATGCCCATTTTATTAATTGAATACAAATGTACTAGGAAAAAATTTATAGTTTCAAGACATTTTTTCCTATAGTTGAAGTGTTTTGAAGAGAATACACACTTACCCAATTCAATACAATCTCATCATTTGTTTTATATTTATAAATTTCCACCACACCCCATTCTCCAATAACATAAGGTAAATTTTCTTTCCCACAACTCTAACATATCATGAGACCAATGATAAGACATCCCATCTATCATCATTTACCATAAACATATTGTTTTTTGAACTATTTATACCTTATATGGAAATTATTATGTGGGGAGATAATACATTTATCACAAAAACCTCCAACTCAATTTAACATAATTATTCCATAAATGTTTATATTTATAACCCCTCTAAAAGATGAAAATCCAAAACCTTATAAATAAAGTAATTAAATCTGGTAAACATTGATACCCTATATATCATAATGTACATTGTATTCATCACATAACAACCATGTGAATATCATCATCAGGTATTCAATTGAATCAGGTTAATTTCTTGAATTACTATAAATCATTTTAGAATACATGAATGATTCCTTATTTATAATGTTATTCTATATATTCCTTATATCAAATTTTTTTAAATCTATCCATGATAGCACAAACACTTTTTCCAAAATACATTATTCATTCAATGGTAAAATGTATCATCCAATTTACTTATTCACTTATAAAAAATATTTGTCCAGAAAATATTATCATAACATTTGGAACATTTTAATGATAATCTTTCCCTTAATCATGTTTTTTCCATGGATATAACCATTCCATTAAAACACTTTTCAATTCCATCGGAACCATTAAACTTATTCACGTGAATCCTTAATAAAAAGACATAAATTGAAAAATACATATAATCATTAGCATTCATATATCACAATTCATGAATGAAAATTCATAAAAAATTTGATTATTCCTATTAATCACTAATCCATAATATTGATACCTTATTCTCGTATATAATACCTCATACCTTTCACATTAAATTTTTAGTTTTATCATCATCAGAAATATAACCATTACTCATACCACCTTTCTGATTTTAATCAGGATCATTCCACATAAGAAATTAATTTTCATAAATACCATTCATTTGAAACATAAAGAATTTATCTTTCAATTATTTTTTAGGGACGAAAGTATTCCAAAACATTGCTTTAACCAAACCATTGATTTTTCATTTTCATATACATTTTTCACATTCTGCCATTATACTATCAAAATATATTATTGTTCCTATAAGACATTAACATTGGTGAAAATTTACACATTATTGACAAAAATGAAATTGAACCATCATTCATCCATGGTCTCCATTACATAGAGTCATAGTGAACCAATTTATTCTATTTCTCAGTGATTCCAAGTGTTGGTGAAGGTACACGTTGAAATCATGTTATGTGAAAACTGAATAGGAATAATCACAATATCTTTCTCTATAATTATCATCCCATTTGAATTCTTGTCATAATATTTTCATTACAACCAACAAAAACCATGTTTTTTTTGTTCCTGAAATGGACTAAAACTAAAAATCTTTTTTTGATATACATTTATCATAGAATAAATCATTATAATTTTGAAAAATAATTTATAGGATTTATAAATAATTTAAGATAATCATTTAATATATGAAACATTAGGTTTATTTTAGGTTATTCATAGTTATATTTTTTTATATCCATAATAAAGGATCATTATGAGTTTGTGTATTCCCAAAGAATATACCCCAAGTTTATCAAACAAGGTGTGCGGTATGGTTCATTATTGTGAACCAAGTTATGCCCAAGTGAGGTCTGACGCACTCTCATAGAGTTTCTTCTCTTAGGTATATATATTCCAGAAAAATTTCCAATTTTTTTATCTAGATAATGATATATTTCAATAAAACCACTCAATCTACTTTTAACAAAATTATATGATATTTCAATAAACATTAACACATACATACAATTATCCTTATTGATATCCCTAAAATATCCATAGAAATAAACATAGGTATCTCACTAATGTTTTCACATCCTAGTTTTCGAAGGAAGAATAAACCATTCCTTTGATACCAACTATAGGGACCCGGTATTAACATACATGGATATAGAAACATTTTAGATTAATATTCAAAAAATTAAAGAATAAATTCCTATGAACAAGAATAGTTTATTGTATCTAGAATATTAGAAAACATCAATCTTGTTTTTTGATGATATTTTACATCTCCCTCGATGATGATTCACTTTATAACACCTACTAAAAACCAATATCCATAAAATAGGGAAAAGAAACATAAGAATGGGTAGATATAAAATGTTGAAAATGGTTAAATATAGAAAAATATGTAAGCATAACAAGAACATATGTTCAATATAACATGAGTATAAAATTTGAAGACCATATCCTTTATATCAGATAACATATACATGATAAATTGATTAATGAGTTTCAGTTAATAATACATGAATAGTAACATAATCAAGAACATGAAAAATGTGAGAATATCATAAAAAAGATACATTTAATTTGTGGGTATCACATAAACATAGAAAATATTATTCCAAGGTTACTGACCAATACCTTCATAACATGTTATTGTTGGGATAATCACATGTGTACATTCCCTAATCGAAGGTTAACAACTCGTGTACCCCCCTTATTTTGGGGTTTGGAAAATGACATGGGTACCCTCTTATTCCAATGTGTTAGAAACAACCCATGAACCCTCAAACCTTATGTTTTGGGATATAACTAGTGTACTATATTATTTTCAATATTCTACTAAAACCTATATGCCTTATTATTTTTGGGCTTGGGGAACAACCCATGTACCCACTTATTTTTTTTGGGATTGGGAAAAAATCTTGTTCCCTAATACTTTCAGTCTCGGGCTACAACCCATATACATGAATATATTTAGCCTGGGGATTCCACCCATGTACCTTCTTTATTTCAGTCATAGAAAAAACCCATGTATCCATTGATCTCTATTGACCTCACATTTTTTGATAATCGCAACTATGTTTTAGATGCTTTGATAATCCCAAATACTGTTTATATATGTATATATTAATTCTTTCAACCTATTACATTCTATTTGTTAATTATATTAAAATACTCCTTGAAATATGTTAATCAATTTTTATCTATGTTTATATGGATTTTGAAATAATTCTAACTCGATCGGATATGTTTTGCATAAAACAGATAAGTTTTAGTCACTGATATTCTTATAACTACTGATACAGGTCTACTGGTACATAGTCTACAGATATACATAGTCATAGATAAGAAAAGGTCACTGATACGTAGAGCGATAAGTTTTTATAGGTCCACTGGTAAGCGCATACCTCTGACAGATCAAGTCCATCGATACAGACAACTATTGATTGAAGAAGTCTACTGATATACACTTCACTGGTATAGAATGGAGCTACCAATATGCACAATCTACCGATACAAAGTTCACCGATAAAAATAGTCACTGATACATCAAGCTACATATAAAAGAGAGTTACTACTAGAACAAGTGATCTACCGATAAACCAAGAGCCACTGATACAAGCAAGCTAATGATAGACCAATAGCTACCGATACAAGGAGTCACCGGTATCGAGAGATACTGATACACAAAGTAACAACTACTGACACAAGGAGCTACTTGTACAAGAAAAAAGAGCTACCGATAAGAGCTCATTGCTATACAAAGTCCACCGTCACACTTATACAGACAAAAGGCTATTAATTAAAGACTGACCAGTCAAACTATTTACTCTCAATATTAATTATTTATTAAGAAACGATAATATTTGATGTTTTTAATGTATTTAATATTATTTAATGATAGTTGTTGGCATGCCAGGGAACCATACCTAGTACCCATGAAAAGGTAATCACTCCCGTTGCTGGAGGTGAATGCCATAAAAGGAAGGACAAAGACTGGGAAAAAAAAGAAAAGCGAAAAGATTGTAGAAAAGTAGTTGCACGAAGAGTACATACAACAGGAAAAATAATGATGAAGATTGGTTCATACAGAAAGCCTACTTCCATACATGAAGATCACTGAACATACATGAAGCCATTATTTCTGAAGGAGAACACAAGATGAACCTTAATCATGGAGTAAAGAACTAAAACAAAAGCTCTTCATGCACTCAAGCTGTTCAAACTGAACTTGAAGAAAATGACCCTCTGTTTTTCAGGAAAAAACCATATAAGGACTCAAAGATTCATTTACATCAATCCAAGGAGTCCAGAGCTTCACTCAAAACACATATAGAACCTTAAACTCATCTCATACTATTTAGATCTATTATGTTTTATTCATTTAATATTTTGAGCAGTGTATTTACACACCGACTCTTAGACTGAACTAGAGGATACTAAATCCTCACTCCAAACTTCATACACATTTCTATATCCCACTGTGAATTGTGGAATAGGTAAAGTGTGACCTGAATAGTCTTTGTGTTATTGTTTTTTTCTCACATAGAACAATGGTATAGGTCTTAGTAACTGGACAGTCTCTGTACTATTGTTTACCCAGATCAAGGGTGTGGATCAAATTTATATAAATTGTTTGAGAGGACTATGTCTCGACTTGGGACTGAACCTCTTGGTTACATCTGTTGTGCATTTTATGTTATGTTTAATGTATACTATATATTTTATATTCTACTTCCAGTCACATTGAAATACAATTTGATTTAATGTTATATTGATAGTTAAATTAGCAAGTGTTTATACTTATTGAGAACCAGTATGTTAGTTTCAAAAGATAAGTTAATATTTTGATTAAATTAACTGAGACCTAATAAATCTTTGAGAAACTAATTGAAACATTACAATCTGTATAAATTCACTACAAATTAACTTGTTTTAAAATTGGGGGATTTTAAGAGAAATATTTTTAACAGAAATTTTAATTGGAACTCAATTCACCCCCTCTTGAATATCCACTCTGACCTAAATTTGGTATTAGAGGTTTGTTTTTTTATCAATGTTTTTCAAAATACTCTGTTTTTCAACTGTGAATTTAGTTGCATCTTAATGATCTTAAATTTCTGTTAGTTCTAAATTTTATCTCTTTAAATATATTTTCTAGAATGTAGTTATGGAAAATAGACTAGAAGGTGATTCTACCAACATTCCACATTTGTTTAATGGTACAAACTATTCCTAGTGGAAACTTAAGCTGAAAATTCATTTAGAATGTATGGGATTTGACATCTAGACTGCTATAGAGACTCAATATAAAATTACAGAATATGAAAGAACTACTTGGTATGAACCTACTAAGATAGCTTACAATAATAATTGTAAAGCTATAAATGCCCTGTATTGTGCTCTAGGAGATGAAGAGTTTAATAGAATATCTGCTTGTAAAGATGATTATGAAATTTGGGAAACTTTGGATATTTACCATGAAGGAACAACCAATGTCAAAGAAATGAGGCTGAACACCTATACAATTAAATATGATAACAATAAAATGAAGCCTGATAAACCCATTTCTGATATGTATATCTGGTTCAATGAGATTGTCAACACCATGAAATCCCATAGAAAAGCTATTCCAACAAAAGAACAGATCATGAGAATATTAATATGTCCTCCAGAAAGATGGAGAGGCACATCTGTTTCCATTTGAGAATCATGCGACATCAGCACACTACCTGTTAAAGAATTAATTGGAATGCTAATGATGTATGAGGAAGAGTTGAAGGTCAAAAAAGAATAGGATTATGAACCTAAAAGGAATTCAATAGAATTTAAGTATACTACCTCAAGGAGAAAGGAAAAGGGGAAAGTTTACATAAAAACTAAAAGCTCAACAAGTGAAAGGTCAGAATCTAATAGTGTTGCTGAGATGGCTCAAATAGCCAGAAGATTGAAGAAATTCTCTAGGAAGAAGAAATTATTCATAAAATAAAACTACAAAAGTTAAATCTGACAACAAAGGTCATTAGAAAAATGATTGCAAGAAATCTGATAAGGGTGATGAAGTTATCTTCTATGAATGCAAGAGAAAAGGTCACATTAAAGATGACTGTCCAAAATTTAAGTTCAAGAAAAAACATGACTATGAGGAAAGAAAGTATAAGAAACCTATAAAAGCTAATTGGAGTGCTTCATAAGACATGTCAAGTGATTATAATTATTCTAAGGATGATGATTCTCATAAAGCTAACATGTGTTTTATGACAAACACAAATGAGGAGACCAACATAAAGAGTTCCTGTCGGAAAACATGGTACTTGGAAAATGGATGTTCAAGGCACATGTCTGGATATTACTCATGCTTTAAAATATTAATAATGGTTGATGGAGGCTATGTCACCTTTGGTGATAATTCTAAAGGAATGATCATCGACCTAGGAAAAATTGGTAACACTAACTCAGTTTTAATATCCAAAGTTTTATTTGTTAATGGACTGAAATACAACATGTTAAGTATTTCATAGTTTTGTGATGATGGTTTTAATGTTAAATTTGAAAATTATTCTTCTAATGTTTTTAACTCTAAGAATGTTTTAGCATTTTCTACCTTGAGAAATGAAAATGTTTATGTCGTTGATTTGAATTCTTTAGCTTAACAAAATTTTACTTGTTTAAATGATTTTTATAAAGAATTTTGGATGTGGCACAAAATATTATGACACTGAAATGTTCATTCACTTCGAAAATTGACTAGGAAGAACTTAGCTAGAGACCTACCCAAACCTGAATTCCCATCAAACAATGTTGGTAATCCCTATCAAAAGGGAAAGCAACATAAGTTTTCTTTTAAATCAACGAAAGAAGTATCAACTTCACAACATCCTGAGTTGGTTTACATGGATTTGTTTGGACCTTCTAGAGTTTCTAGATTAAATGGGAAGAACTATGTTTATGTCATAGTAGATGAATTTTCTATATATACTTGTGTATACTTCTTAGCTCACAAAAGTGAAGCTTGTTCATAATTTATTAAATACTCTAAGTCTATATAAAAACTTAGTGGACTTAAGATTAAGAACCTGAGAAGTGATCATGGTCATGAGTTTGAAAATCATGAGTTTGAATCTTTCTGCTCACACAATGGCTATAGTCACAACTTTTCTACCCCTAGGACACCTCAGCAGAATGGTGTAGTAGAAAGGAGAAATAGAACCCTTCATGAGATTGTAAGAGATATGCTTAATGAGTATGACCTGCCTGTTTATTTTTGGGTTGAAGCAATAAATACAGCTTGTTATATTATCAATAGAGTCTTGATTATTCCCGTTCTCAAGAATACCCCTTATGAGTTGTGTAATAATAGGAAACCTAAGGTTAGTTACTTCAATGTCTTTGGTTTCAAAGTCATTATTCTCAATACCAAGGATAATCTTGAAACGTTTGCATCCAAAAGTGATGAAGGAATCTTTTTAGGATATTCTATAACTAGAAAAGCCTATAGAGTCGTTAATAAAAGAACCAAATGTGTGAATGAATCTATTCACATCATGTTTGACGAAACTGATCCACATGAACCTAAGTCTTCTCTTGAAAATATTGAAGAAAATCTGCATATTCTTGACATTAATGATAAAACCAATGATCCTATATTTAAAGATATCTAGTTCTGGACATATTTCAGAATCTTCTTCTATAGAACCCGAAATTTTAGAAGAGCCTGAAATATCTAGTCTTACCTTTACTAGATCAACTAGGATTATAAAGAATCATCCTTTAGATGCTGTTGTTGGTAATCTTTATAGAGGGACACAGGCTAGAGCTTCTGTAAGAAATCAGGTTGAACATCATGCCTTTCATTCACAGTTAGAACTTAAAAATATCAATGATGAAATCAAGGATGAGTTTTGGGTAATGGATATGCAAGAAGAATTAAATCAATTTGAATGAAACAATGTATGGGAATTAGATGATAGACCTAAGGACACTAGGACCATAGGCTCTAAATGGGTTTTTAAAAACAATGTTGATGAGTCTGGAAATAAAATTAGAAACAAATCTAGGCTCGTTGCACGAGGCTATAGTCAAGAGGAAGGTATATACTATGAAGAAACCTTTTCCCCTATAGATATATTAGAATCTATTAGGATCATACTTGCCTATGCTACTCATATTAATTTCAAGTTATATCAAATGGATGTTAAAAGTTCTTTTCTAAATGGTTTGATAATTGGAGATGTTTTTGCTGAATAGCCACCTGAATTTACTAATCCTCATTTTCCTAATCATGTTTTCAAACTATCTAAAGCTTTATATGGTCAGAAATAAGCTCCTAGTGCCTGATATGATAGACTTAGTAATTTTCTTATTTCAAAAGGTTTTACTCAAGGGATTTCTGATCCAACTATTTTTATTAAAAGAATTTATAAAGAATTTCTGATAGTACAAATCTATGTTAATGATATTATTTTTGGATCTTCTAAACATTCTTTATGTACAGATTTTTCAAAGAGTATGCAAAATGAATTTGAAATGTGTTTAATGGGAGAACTCAAATATTTTCTTGGTTTTCATGTTTTTCAAAATGAAACTAGTATTGTTTTGAATCAAAGTAAATTTACAAAGGATCTTTTAAAACATTTTGGTTTGGATAGTATTGTGGAATGTGATACTCCTATGAGTAATCTCTATAAATTGGATTCATATGAAACTGGGAAACCAGTGGATTAATCCAATTATAGAGGTATGATTGGATGCTTACTTAAACTTACTGATAGTCAACCCGATATTATGTTTTGTGTGTTTATGTGTGAAATATTTCAAGCTAATCCTAAAGAATCACATTTTCTTGCAATTAAAATAATTTTTAAGTATCTTAAACATACTACAAATTTGGGTTTGTTTTATCCAAAAGGACAAACTTTTGAATTAATGAGTTATTCAAATGCTGAATTTACTGGTTGTAAGATAGATATAAAAAGAACATCTTGAAGATGTCATATTCTAGGTAATTCATTAGTATCATGGTGTAGTAAGAAACATAATTCTGTAGATTTATCTACTGTCTAATTAGAGTATATAGTTGTTGGTAGCTGCTGTGCAGAAATTATGTGGATGAAACACACTCTGTTGGACTATGGATATGATTTTTAGAATGTTTCTATTTACTGTGATAACAGCAGTGCAATTAACATTTCAAAGAACATTGTGTCTCACTCTAGGACCAAACACATTGATGCAAGACATCATTTATTAATATACCATTACCAAAAAGGTGATATTACTCTTGAATTTATAAGTACTGAACATCAATTAGCATCAATTTTCACTAAACCTTTACGTTTGGATAGGTTAAGTTACATTATAAATGAGTTATTAATGATTAACCTTGACCGGTAGGAACCTCACTGATGTGAAACCTCACCTATGTGAAACCTCACTGATGTACCTCACCTATGTACCTCACCGATGTGAAACCTCATCGATTTGAAACCTCACCGATGTGAAACCTCACTGATGTGAAACCTCACCGATGTGATACCTCACCTATGTACTTCACCGATGTCATACCTCACTATTAGGAATTCTCACCAATATAACCTACCGATGCGTTGTTTTAAACGTCTATCTACCAACAGAATATGTATCATTCATACTATACTTATAATATTTTAATTACTTTTTTTTTATAATTAATAAATGATAAAACAAAGTATTAATCACTTGTCGATCCACATCAAACCCTTTTCCATGAAGCCTTAGCTTTCGAATCTCTCGTGAAAACCCTATGTTCCTCATACCAGAAATGGAAAAAACCAAAATTCCCACTGTCAGAGATGACTTTGATGAGCCGAATGAGAATAAACAGAACACCATGCCAGAAGTAAGTGGAAGTGTTAGTAAAACATGGTTAGGAAAGTGACCAGTGAACCCACATTTATAGAATAGAGTTATTGTGATCGAAAAAGAGCTGTGTGTGGAATGGATGCTATCTAGTAAATCACTTGTTCTCAATGTGCTAGAAGATCAGAAGTTGGTATATTTATTTTCTAACAACAATGGCCCCTACTATCCGAAGCTAGTGAATCAGTTCTATGAGTTTTTTACCTTTGAGAAATCAGAATATGAGAACTGAATGATTTCCATTGTGAATGAAAATGATATATCTTTTTTCTCTTTTGAATGTGATGAATGCCTGAAGGTTCCACACAAAGGTGTTCCTAGATATTTCTCAAGATCAGTACCACCTACAAGTGAGATATTTGATTATCATATTTCCTTAAAAGAACTCACTGGTAGTGGCAATAAAGGGAAGGAGGTGGCTGCCGAAATGGATGGAGAGAACGGATTACTGTTCAAGTTTGTTCATCATGGT
The DNA here is from genome assembly GCA_963277665.1 of Viscum album. Taxonomy (NCBI): domain Eukaryota; kingdom Viridiplantae; phylum Streptophyta; class Magnoliopsida; order Santalales; family Viscaceae; genus Viscum; species Viscum album. The sequence continues at coordinate 879,995,958 of OY728120.1, read as the reverse complement.
TTAATTTAAAGAATAGGGGACTTAGTGAATTTAAGATATCATGATATCTATTTTTTACATAATTTGAGACATGGTGTGAAAGTGAATCTGTGTAGGCTTATGATGATTAAAATGTAGGATATGATTAGACCAATGCCAAAAACAAATGGCTTAATCTTTGCCAAGATGACTTAGTGATGATCAAAGTGAAAGGGGTAGCTGAGTCTCAGGATGAGGCAATGGTTGTAAAGAAAAATTTTTGTATCACAAACACAGTTTGTAAATACATGAAGATAAACAGGAATCCATAGAGAAGAGAGTGGGTTAATGTTGATAAGAAGCTATATAATAAGTTCAATCCTATGGGTCATCCTTCAAGGCCTAAGGATTTGAGGGATCCAGGTCTAGGACCTGATGAGGAAAGAACCTAAGTACAGTGATGAGTCTGATGAAGGGGGGTCTTCTATTACTGATGGAAGGGATCCAGACATTCTCCCAAGTCCTATTGCTGAAATTATATCATTAGGAAAGGAAAGTTTATCAGAAGAAGAAACACTTGGTTATGAGGAAGACCAGCCAGTCCCCGAGAATGAAGAAGAAAGAGAGAATGAATCTAAAGCATCTGATTCTGTCAGCTTAAGTCTGAGTCCATTTATTGGAAGCTTAGTTATTCCTCTTAAGGATTTATTGGGTGAGATGGAAGGACCTATTCCTAATCCAGAAGAACCTCCTATTTTTGTAGAGATAGAGTTTATTATAAAATATTATTTTGAGGAATAAAAACCTACTAGGAATGCTATTGCCGTACAAGAACATGCACCAGTTGAGGGGGAGCATCCAATCAGGTTTGGCAGTTTTTCAGTGGCAGTTGAAATTGAGGTTTGGACAGAATACCCAGGTTTTGTGGTTTGTGGATTGAATTATCTAGAATTTGATAATGATAAATCCATCAATAGACCAATCACCAATTATGATATTTAGAATGAGTTGTTACCTGAATATGTGGTCAGAATGCACGATCTGGATAAGCTCAAGTCTGATCACAAAATCAGTTTTGTGGAAGAGATATGGAAAATGGAAGATTCACTAGTTTCATCCAATAAATCAATTATGAATGATTTAGTATCTAGTATAGTATCTGAAAGAGCACCTATTGTGGTTTCACCTGCTGATATGATCACTAGGGATGTTCTTGAATCATTAAAGAATGAGATGAGGGAGTCTTTTAGTGCCTCTTTTGCTGAGTTAAGCACTGTTTTGTTGAAGATATGAGAAATTTGGAAATGTATTTTGAAGTCTCTCTTGGAAGTAATGTCTCTACCTTTGTAGTAGAGATAGTGGATGAGGTTACAACTTCCCAGACTCAAGTATCTAAACTAGCAGAGGATTTTGAGGTTCTAAAGAAGTTTGTTATCTCTTTAGAAGCTTATAGGAATTCTAGATCTCAAGCAGACAAAGATTTAGATTATTTCAAAAGTGTTGTAAGCCAGATGGTATCAGTCTTTGAAGGATTTAAAACCTCTATGAAAGATCATGTTATCACCTAGGATTCCCAAGTGAAAAATCTTATCAGTGGGTTGACCAAAAAATTCACGGAAATAGTAACCTTTTCTATTGGTTCTCTTGCCTCTAGAACATTAGTGGATTTGGATCAGATTAGAGCTGTGATGAAGGAGGAGCTTGGTTCAGAATCAACCAGTGGCGTTGTGGACTCATCAGATCTGACCAAAGTCATCACTTCTACTAGACATTTAGCTAGAGAAATAATGAGGATAGTCCAAGACTATATGAGAGTGGATTCTGCCTCGCAGAAAGAGGTGAAAGACAAGGTAGACTACTATTTCCAAAGGGTTTATACAAAGAAATAGCTCAACAACCATTTCAAGCTTATGTTAGAAAACATGAAGCTCCCACCAGTCAATCAAGCCTTTAGGGAGCAAGTAAGCAATCTAAGAGAAATGACTCCAGCCTTGGAAAAATTTATGGAGAACAAGGATGATTTCATATCTTATATGGAGAGAGTAGGAGGAATCATTACGGATTTCAGAAAAAATTTTATTCCTTTATTCCATGTCAATGGTAGGCTAGTGATTATACCTCCAGCTTTATCTACCTCTACCTATACTACTTCTCTAGTTCAGATGACTCCAGTCCAAGCCATCAAAAGCCTTACTCCGATGATTACTCAGAGAGCTACATAGTACAGTCCATGAACTATTTTAGTAGCTCAGCCACCTCTAATAATCTATGGAATTCCTAAGCCTGCACCTATATCCACCTCACCTGAATCTTCTTCTAACCCCAAGGGAAAATCTCATTTTGAGGATATGGATTGATCAGTGGCTAGGAAATTTTTTGATAGGAATCACCTATATTTATTTTTGTTTCATTTGAATTTGTAATTATTTTGCTCCAAGGAATATATGTGATCTTATGTTTGTTTTACCATATTTTACTTCACATTTCAGGTGTTTTTCCATCTTGTCCAACTTTTTTATTATCACAAAGGGGGAGAACTAGTGTCTAAGGGAAACATATCTGAGAATAATAACTTTTATTAGAAAGGGAGAGAAATACTATCATTTATAAGGTTAATTCAATTCCCTATGATACATTTGTTTCCTATTTTATCTTTGATATATATGATTTATAATTCATATTTTTCTCTGATACTTTAATGCACTATCATCTGATACATTACTGATTATTTTGAGATTATAATATCATAGGCTGTGATAATAAAAAAGGGGGAGATTGTTGACCTCACATGTTTTGATAATCCCAACAATGCTTTTACATGATTTGATAATCCCAAATAATATATATATATATATTAATTCTTTCAATCTATGACATTCTATTTGTTAATTATATTAAAATACTCCATGAAATATGTTAATTAATGTTTATCTATGTTTATATGACTTTTGAAATAATTCTAACTCAATCAGATAAGTTTTTCATAAAATAGATAAGTGTTAGTCACTGATATGCTTATAGCTACTAATACAGGTCTACCGGTACATAGATTACTGATAGAAATAGTCACCGATAAGAAAAGGTCACCGATACGCAGAGCTACCGGTTTTTATAAATCCACCGGTAAGTACATACCACTGACTAATCAAGTCAACCGATATAGACAGCTACCGATAGAAGAATTCTACCGATATACACTTCACTAGTACATAATGGAGCTACCGATATGCACAAGCTACCGATACAATGTTCACTGATACAAACAGTCATCAGTGCATCAAGCTATTGATACAAGCGAGTTACTTCTAGAACAAGCGAGCTACTGATAGACCAAGAGCCACCGATACGAGAAAGCTACCAATAGACCAATAGCTACCGATAGAAGGAATCACCGGTATATAGAGCTACTGATACATGGAGTAATAGCTACCAATAAAAGGATCTACCGGTACAAGAACAAAGAGCAACCAGTACAAGAACAAAGAGCTACTGGTAGGAGTTTATTGCTATACAGTGTTCACCATTATACTTATACCGACAGAAGGCTACTGATGAAAGACTGACCTGTCAAACTCTATTCTCTAAATAGTATTTATTTATTAAGCAATAGTAATATTTGATGTTTTTAATTCAAATAATGTTATTTAATGATAGTTGTTGGCTTGCCAGGGAACTGTACCTAGTACCCATGAAAAGGTAATCATTCCCATTGCTGGAGCTGAAATCTATAAAAGGAATGACAATGACCGGGCACAAAAAGAGAAGCGAAAAGAGTGTAGAAAAGTAGTTGCACGAAATGTACATATAATGGGAAAAATAATGATGAAGAATGGTGAATATAGAAATCCTACATACATACTCGAACATCACGGAACATACATGAAGAAATTATTCTTAAAGGAGAACACAAGGTTCACCTTACTCAAGGAGTAAAGAACTACAATGAAAGATCTTTATTCACTCAAGCTGTTCAAAATAAACATGAAGAAAACAACCCTCTATTTTTCAGAAAAAAAAACAAGATAAGGACTCAGAGATTCATTTACATCAATCCATGGAGTACAAAGCTTTACTCACAACATATAGAGCACTCTAAAATCATCTCTGTCTATTTAGATCTATTGTGTTTCATTCATTTAATTTTTTGAGGAGTGTATTTATACACTGACTCCTGGACTGAACTGGAGGATACTAAATACTCACTCCAAACTTCATACACATTTCTATATCCCACTGTGAATTGTGAAAGAGGTCAAGTGTGACCTGGATAGCCTGTGTGCTATAGTCTTGTTCCCACGTAGAACAGTTGTAGAGGTATTAGTACCGAGAAAGTCTTTGTACTGTTGTTTACCCCGATCTAGTTTTTGGATCATATTAATATAAATTGATTGAGAGGACTAAGTCTCGGCTTGAGACTGAAGCACTTGGTTACATCTACTGTACATTTTAGATTAAGTTTAAAGTACACTATATATTTTATATTCCACTTCCAGTCACATTGAAATACAATTGGTTTTAATGTTACCTTGATAGTTAAATTATAAAGTGTTTATACTTATTGAGAACCATTAAGTTAGTTTCAAAAGTTAAGTTAATATTTTTATTAAATTCAGTGAGACCTAATCAATCTTTGAGAAACTAATTAAACCTTTACAATCTGTATAAATTCAATACAGTTTAACTTGTTTTTAAATTATATGATTTAAAGAGAAATCTTTTAAACAGAATTTTTTATTGGAACTCAATTCACCCCCCTCTTGAGTATCCACTCCGACCAACAATCTCAAAAATGATTTATCAATACATAATTCTTTGGAGGGAGATATTGGTCACACATATAAAAAATTAAAATCATTATTTAATAATAAAACATGAATCATATCATAAACAATAAAATGAGATGGGTTTCATAAACACCATATCATTTCCCATGAAATGAAATGGTTATCATAATCATTTCACCATATCATTACCTATTGAAAATATATTTCTATCATAATCATTCCATTAAAGCAGAACTATATAAAAGAATCTGGTTTCAAGATAATATTACCAATGGAATCGAAATGAGTTTTATAAACATCAATCCATAAAAACATAAATCATTAAAGGATGAAAATTAATGGTGTTAATGGATAATGTCCCATTAGGGAATAAACTATAAGAAACAATGTAATCTTAGATATTGAATGATTTTGAAATATAACATAAAAAGTTTCTAAAGGAAATAAAATTTAATTGAAAATAATTTTTATATAACCATTTTAAAATACATTTCTTGTAATTAAAGCATAAAATTTTATTTAAATCATTTCTTGGGGAAAATATATTTTACTATGTTTAAGACGTAAAAAGTTTTGAAAAACTTTTTCCTTGAAAACTTATAAAAGATGCTTGAAATGTTTTTTGAAAATAGTTATCCTTGAGAACATATAAAAGAATCATGAAAACATTTTAAAAACCATTATCTTTGAAAATAAAATTAAAAATTAAAAATAATCCCTGAAGTCATTTTCATTGTTTTTAAAAAAATACCAAATACGATTGAAATATAATTTAAAACAATTTTTTACAATAATATTTTTGAAAAAATGTATCCATGAAATAAAATTTTAAATAATAAAGTTTCGATAATATTATGTAAAAAACACGTTATAATTAACCTCGTAAAAATATAAATTAAACATTATATAAACTATATTCATGACGATGTGTAAGTTTGTATGAGTCATACATTGCTTTTTCACCTTAGAATATTAGAAATGTACCTTGTTATGAAAACAAAAAGAAGATACCTTTTTAATTTTTTTCATAAAATTATAAAACATGCGTAAAAATTTCCTCAAAATATCATAGGATAATAGAAAAAAAATTTGGAAAACATATCTATAAAAGAATGTTTTGATTGAACAAATATTTTTAATCTAAATAAGAAATAAATACGGTTTCTATAGAAAATATTATTAAATATATTAAATTACGATGTGTGTAAAATGGAACTAAGACATGAATATACAATTTATAACCATATTAGAATGGAATTAGATATTTTTTGAGATATTAATCATAATATTTCATCAATGGTTAAACAATCATGAACAATCCTGATAAGGATTATAATGCAACAATAAACTTTTCCCACATTAGAAAATTAGAATCACAAAACCCATGAATTTATATAAATAATTGAACCTAAAAAATTCATTATGACTAGGATATTAATTATATAAAATTTATATGGATATTACATACACCCCAATGAATAATTTAGGTTCATAACAGGGTATTTATGTCAAAGATGGAAAATTGAGGCAAAATTACATTACCTATTTGGTAAATTTTCAACCGTAAACCCCATGGATGAATGATCATCAAATAGATATTTATTTACATATAAATATATGTAGAGGAATCATGTAGTATACTAATGGGTATGATATACACCGAATATATGAAATATGTGGTGAATATTATTTGTTTCTCATGGGAAATAAAAGTGAGACTATAAATTTTTTATCTTAAGTATTGAAATTCATTATCCACATTCAATCATCCTATATAATAAATATAATATTATTTGAAATCTATAAGAGAACATTATTATTTTATCTATAACCATATATTATTTTATTATGGCCGTATATTACCTGTTTTTTTGGAAATTCTTTGTTAATGAAACATTTTGGGTAATATCTCTATTTTTTCATATATGATTTGACTTTTTTTATTTATACCTTAAATAAATCATTATTTAAATACTTAAATAATATAAAATGGTATATCAATATTATATATATTTATTATATTGTTATTTATAATAATATATAAAATATAGAAATATGAAATGGAATACACCATTTATGGAGACAGTTAGCCGTACATTTGAATGGAAGATGTTTCAGTTTTATTGTCATATTGAAATAAATAACATAAATGAAATAAATATAATATAATATATAATTAATTTATAATCATTATTTCATATATATCATATACTAAACCCATCCTTAAATTATTCCATGTAGAGTGTGAATAAATCACATCACATTGAGGAGGACGAAGTCCACACTTCCACAAATGAAATGACTTATTTGAAAAATGGATAGAAATAAGTTGTGTGTGATATAATAAATATATAATAATAAATATATCATAAATATCACATATATTATATAAAAATATAGTTTCTATGATAATTTTTAACCATGAGTGGTGGTAAATGATAAACGAAAAACATCATTTCGTGAGGACGTAGTTCACCATACACAAGAATGATATGTTTTTTAACTATTATATGGAATTGTGAGTAAGTGTAGGTAGAAAATGTCAAATAAAAAAATAATTATATTTAGTATAATTAAGATATTATATAATAACGGAATAAGAATATTCTAGGGGTGGAGAATGAAATAAAACAAAGTAGATTGAAGAAGGATGTTATCCCTTCTTTGGGTAAATCTTCTTGGTCTACACAAAAAATATTATTACAATGGATTTATTCCAAAATGGAGGATTATAGGATGAATTTACGAATGTTGGTACAATATTTGAGTAGATTTTGGGAGATACAAAGGGCTTGATCGGTGTGAATTTGGGGGAGGTGTGAATGCATTTTTATAGTGGCAGAGGCGTGGAATTCTTGTAAATTTTACCAAATAGAATTCCACCCACATTTTCAATAATAAATAAAATTTTATATAATGGACTATAGGGCCAAAATAATAATATAAAATGGATATTGGACATGTTTTTGTCATTTATTCCCTTAATATTTACTTGTAGTATCTTGTTTGGCTAATTTTCCTTTTAAATGTTGTAATTATGGTTAATGACATTCACTAATATTTAATATCAACAACTAAGTTGAGCATTTAACACAATATAGAATATTTTGATTAGAAATATGGAAAAACAATTCTTGAAATTCAAATATATATGTTGCCAAAATATATTTAAAAATAATCTCATACGTGGGATGACAAAAGTTTACTATGTTTTTATTTTTAATTTCAATGTAAAATTGATCAAAATTAGCTAAATTTTAATTTTTTATATATAATAGATATAATTAGATATTAAAATAAATTATAAATAGAATTTATTTTTATTACTATATTAGATGAAAAATCAGTTTTCAATTTAAATTCAGTATTTTCACTATTCATTAAAAATTAACCTCCACTTAAAAATTCTGAAAATTCACTCGAAGATAATTTTTTTTAAACATTCAATAAATGAAGATAATTTATACATATATAATTTATAAAAGTTCAATAATTTATTTTCAAATGTTTTTTCCCTTATAATTCATTAATACATATTTTTAAAAAATATTTGTTATCGGTTTAATATTTGGTTTGTTCCTATATTATGCCTATAAAATATATTATATAAAAGTAAAAAATTATATATTGAATATATAAAATATATATTTCATTAATATAACTCAAAATTATTAAATAATATAGTTTATTATGGTAAAATTATTTTGTGAGAATAACTATAGTTTTTATAAAATCATTCACTTTAAATTTAATTGGTCCTTATATAGATTAAAAATTAATTATTATCTGATGAATTAAACCATTTATTTTAATAATATATTTAAATAATATTCATAACATACAACACAAGATCTGGGTTTTATAACATTATATTAAAAAAAATATTTTAAAAATATATTATTGTTTGGTAAAACTCTGTATTGCTTGTGATGCAAGACATTGAGGAATATTTGCCTTCTATGTATCATAAGATAAAATCGGTGTTCCGTATAGAGCTTACTAAAAATTATTTTTTATATAGTTCTTGAATTATATAACATTTCCATAATACAATGGGAACATGGTGCTTTTATATTAAAAATATATTTTGTGTGTTATGTGAAATTAGAAGTTTCAAAAACATTAATTTAATTCAAAAAAACATTTCACAAAAATCAATGGGAGTTACATAAAAACTTCTTAAAAATTATTATATCATCTTAAAACTAATGATCCGTTCTCAATAATTTATATACATATAAAATCAACTTTTGGAATTTAAAAAAATTCTTGGGGAACCTCATTTAAATTACAAATACAAGGAAGCATTTCCAATTTGATCATAAAAAGGACTATAGTAGTAAATAATAAAAATAATTTTTTTGTTCTCATAACTTAGGGGCACCATTATAAAATCATTTTTTGATATAATAGTGATTATAATAGGTTGTCCAGGATTTTCACTATATCTAGAACATAACTATATTTTTAATATTGTATTAAAAAGAAAAATATACTCATTTAGTTATACTCTTTATTCTATAAAAATTAGCACAAACACTATCATATTATCTATATAATACAAAATAAATATCGGTAGATATATTAATACAAAAAAACTACAATTAGATTAACTAAATAGTATGTGAGACACCGTCATTAGGTATTGGGTGATTGAATAAAAAAATAAAATATATAAATCAAAAAATCCAGATGGGTACTTTCAACTCCGACAATTTATTTTTTTCAGTGAAAATTTAAATCCTCAATTTTAGTGTTCATTACACCATTATTGATAATTAATTGAGTGTGGGAATAAATATTCCACTACATAATGTATAATTTCTTTAATCAACATAAAATACTAACTCATTCTCCAGAAAATCACATATTAACTTTATAGAGTGATGTAACCAAAAAAATTCGAACAGTGGGATTTTTATAAGTCATATATATTTATATATGGGAAATCCTAGTGTATAGAAAAAATAAATTATCATAAATATTATAAGTATACAATCACATTTCACAATATTTTAATAACTAAAAAATTAAATTACAGGGGATGTATATATCCTATTTTGAATAATAATTTTATACATAAACTAATATTTACAAAAAATAGCATAAAATTCATGTGTGTGTTTTGTAGTTACCAATTTAATTATATTATAAAATCTATTTAATGATAATAAAAAAATTTATTGGGATAAAAAGAGTGGATATAATATATAAAATTTCATTATTTTTTCGGATAACCAAATTCCAAATTAATTATAAAATGAATGATTTAGGAAGCTCTATCCCTTTTGTATGATCACATTAAAGGGACTAACACTATAATCTATAATCAGGTTCAGTTAATGTTAGAATAAAGAACTTTTCATTTAATGACACAGTTGAGACCGGATAAAAATTTAGAAATATAGACCTAGTGGAATTATAATATACCATGAAGGATGACACCCTATAACATCACTTTAAATTCATTCTATAATGTGTAATTATAAATGTTTGGGAATAATTTGGTCTTCATCACCTTCTCAGTTTCAATACTAGGGTAGTCACTTGTATATCAGCATAGAATCAAATATATATAGAGCATGGAAATGTACTGTATTTGTCATTTTAGTATTATATTTTTTTTTATAAACATGATACTATTTTGATTCCACAGATATTACTACATTGTCAATATATTTATTATCATGAAGGTGCTATTTTATTTAAGTAAAACATAAAATTAAATCATTGATACATGCTCCAATTTCCAAGAGTCTTCAATTTTATATAGCTGTAATATGTATGTATCATGAAAATTATTAACTACCATACACCTTTGTGTGAACACCCCCTTTGTTGTTGTGTCTTAATAGTAGGATACATATGTATTTTTAACTTATCTATTGATAGCTCATATTTGATAGTGAATCCTTATAAATAAAATATTTGAAACTTTTCCATCCTAGTTATATAATAATTAAATAACATCATTAAATTATAGGATATCATTTTGGGGAAACCTACAAGCACATCCTATGTGATATATTTTACTGTGACAAATATCTATGTGCACCCCATGATTGAATTCCAATTGGTTTCCAAATATGTAGTCATTATAATTTATCTTTATATCCATTTTACATTTTTTCATGATTTAGAATTTTATTTGATACTATATCAATATACTTTCTTCATGTGTGGAATATGTCTGTGACTTTAACATTTTCTTATTGGGAGTATATTCCTCAACACTTATCATAAATTGATCACACGTCAGGATGAATTTCATCAATATTATAGTTTACATCAACATCTATTATTGTGGAAATATCTTCTAATGAGGATTTTTATTTAACTGAATGGAAGATAATAGAGGTCATAATATTATTATGTATATATATTGAGACACATACATAATTTTTCTAGATAATTAATTATTTTCATTGAGGGAAGTTATATTTTTTGATAACCATGCATCTATCAAGTAGGTTTTACACTTACATAAGATTTTATCACTTCTATATATCCCTCCTATGACATTCATATAATTTCCTATTCTGATAATAATTCTTGCATATGTTCTTTAACCACTAGTAACAAAAATAGTATCCCACACATATTTTTTAATTACCTTTTGTTGTAGGTTTTATAGATTGTGCACATTTTTTCCATTTTTATGTTGTTTCAGCACTATAATGTGATTTTATTGGTTAAAATTATATTATAAAAATATATTACCTAAGAAATTGAAATAATAGATGGATTACAAGTATTTTTATTCAACAATATTTTCATATAATTTGACTGATAACCATCTCATATAGATAAAATTAACTTCATACTTATATATTTATCTTGGAAGTGAGAGACCCCCTTCCTTGAAGATAATTATGAGGGTTCTTCATATGATCATAAAAAATATTTACCAATAGTTCGGGGGTTTTTCTTAGTGATAAGAACCCTGTAATCCTACATGAATATGATGGTTCAAAACCCATTGGGTTCATGTACTATAGCAGTACTATAGAGCACTGTAACAATAGTGGAACTGTAGTAATGACAAGTGTTGTAGAAATAGCAGGTTTATGTAGCAGTGACAGGGTACTGTAGCAGTGGCGGGTACTATGTGGTACTGTAGTAGGAGGGGTACTGTATCAATACTATTCACAGAATGGTCCTTGGGCCAAAAAATTGGGCATACGGGCCATGTAATGGGATAAATGCCCAATTGGCCTTCGGGCTATATAATGGGTCACCCTCTACCTAGTTAACGAGGTATTTACTTTACGTTAATAACAAATGAGGCTATGGCGCAAAATATTAAAAAAACTAAAAAATATTTACCCCAATAGTGGTAAACTTCGATGAGGAAATTCAATTTTAATCATTTAGTGGAAGAACTTTTTTTCTCATATCGTTGGGAAGGACTAACTTGTCTAAATTCTAAAACATTTAACATCACAACCATCTCATATCTAAATATATTAAGGAAATATTTTATTTTCTAAATATAATTATATTTATCCTCCTAATAACATTTCATATTTTGAACATTATCATCATGGAACCCGCCGCCTTCAATAAATGAACATCCTATTTTTATGAGTCTCCCAAATTTCACATATATGTTGTATTATTTGACATTCTGTGAAATTCATTGATATTTTTCATTTGAATGTTCATTTCATCAATAAATTCCTTATCTCAAGAAAAAATTTAAAATTAAACATATATAAAATATTTTCTTTCATTTCAATGTTTTACAAATTCATCCTATTATAGAAAAATACTTGAATGATTGCTATATTTTAAAACCATTTTTTATTGCATCATCCAATTATCTAGATCCTTATTCCACCTAAGTATTATCATTATATTTTTACATAATATGTGATATTATATAGAAATAAAATTAATTGATTCTATTTATAAAGACTAATTTATCACAAAATTAAAATCACTGAGTGATTTATCGTTTAAAAAAATGTAATGTTCTACACATCTTGAACCAACATCGTCTGAGGAATCTCTCTCACCAGATCTGATGGAACACTCACTAGTCTGACTATATTATTATAGTAGTGGTTCTAATTTCTTTATTGGGGTTATTATAAACTACTTGGTCCATTTCTTTTTACTGTATTCAATAGTTTTAAAGAGACATCCACATGTGTTATAACAAGAATAGAATCTAATCATTCTATCTGAGCCCCTTCAAACATTTAAAATATTCACTTCCATAAAAAATAAAATTCAGTATTACATCTAAGATATATGCAATGATAAAACACATCCACTATTAAAGAAAATAAAATATTAAACACGATCATTGAAGCGACCAATAGAGGGTTAATATTGGGTTGTGTTTTTTAAAAAATTCAAAATATTTTTGGAATCATTTAATTCCATTTTAATTTAATTTTTTAATTTGTTTTGTAACTTTATATTTTTGATACTTAACATAAAAATTAAAACCTATATACAATTCAATATAAAATGTAAAGAAACACACATCATTTGAAATATTCTAAACAAATATGTACTTCATTCCATTTTAAGGATGTCCATATTATTAATTATAAACTATAATCTTATCATCAATACAACTAGAGAATGAATGTTATCATATTAAAATCATTACTCCATACAACACACACATCATCCAAGATTGATTAAAACTACCTACATCCCACATAAATTATTATTAGACTCCCATTATTCTGAAAAATTCTCAATGTGAATCCCTGTATACCTTGAATCCCTCATGTACTAAGGTATATTACAATGTATTTGAACATCCTACCTCACATAACCTTTTATGAATTCTATATCAATTTCATAAATTAATTTCATTTCATCCACCATATCTAATGTTGTTCCTCTTGATAGGAGAGTCATTAAATGCTAATAGAACATCAAGAATAATGCATGGAACTCTGTTAGTAAATGATGTCGAATTTAAAAAATCATCCACAGAACATTGTAACTATATACCAAAATTAAATGGTCTCATATGATCATTAAAATATGTATCTCCTTTTATAATGAATGTACTGACACAATGAATAATTCCATATTGAATATTTTTGTTATCTCCATACTATTCTTCTCATAGATTCTTCTTCATGAATTCAACTCAATAATCTAATAAATGAAAAATTGATAACTCCAATCTTTACATTAACATAATTAACCAGATGATAAATATTATCATATTTTATTAATATTATCATTTAAATTTAATTAATACTACTATTCAATATATATTAAATAGAACACAAAAACAATTAGATCATATTAATTAAATAAAATTATCTCTTCATTTATTTTATATATAGAGTATCCAAATATAATTATCTATATTTAGATACACAACTCAATCCCTAATAACATTTATCTCCAGTAAACTAGTCCTTATAATCTTTTCTAATATAAAATACATGAATTAATAATATTTAGGAAATATCATTCCCAACTCAATATTCCAAGGACTTCTTGCTACTAAAACATTCAACATGATACTCCATGAGTTACCCATTCATTTCATTAAAATAATACATCCCATGATCTTGGAACATTATTATATTAATTTTATTAATCATTGAATACAAAATTATAATTCTACACATATTATTATTATTATTAATAAGAAAAATCATTTGATAATATTCTTATGCTAAAATCACTCTAAAATTGTAATTCATTAATAAATATTTTATAAATTTCACTGAATACCAATATTATTCTTTTCAAAAATTCAATTTGAACTCATTTTTCCCATATTTTGGGTATAAGTAACTAATCCTTCATGTAAATGTGAAATACACAATAGTTTGAACATCAATACATGAAAACATCTTGTTGTGTAATTTTTTAATCATCTATAAATGATAACATTAACATAAAATCATAAAATCATCATACCATTAACATTGTTGAAATTACCTCTAGTGGTTGTTCAAAAATGGATTCATCTCATGCACTAAAACAAAAATTCGGATAAACCATCATAGATATTAATACATTAATGAATATTGAACAACATTATTGAAATCACACATGAATTTTATTGTGAATGAAAATAGAAGTGGTATTATACACCATGATGTACAGTTCTTGAATCATTATATTTTTATACATTTTCATCAGAAAACAATTCTAGAAACTCAATAATTCACACATGAAAATACTATATAATGAATCAAATTTATTATATCAATAATATTACATTAGTTTTTCACACCATGTTACTCTATTTACAATTATACAGTTCCAAAATAATAATTTACAAATATTAGTTGAGATAGGTAATGAACCTTGATAGATTTTCATGTAGATAAATTATAATTTACGGCTCATTAAAATACTATAAACAGATTTAATAAATATTAGATATCTACATTATCATATACGGAGACACTATTTGATAAATTTAATGATGAATCATCTTTCATCATATACTTCTAATATTTATAGTCAATTTTAGTTATATAGTGTGGAATCCCTTATTCAAATCTATCCAACTCAAAAATCATACGGGATACCTGGGTAACTAAATTATTCTACAGAGAGGCCCTATTATTGAATTCATGGGCCAAAATTTGTACATATTGAACAATGATTTACGTTTCCTCCCAAACACACATAAATCCTTCTCAAATCATATTAGAGGAACTCAAACATTTTCAATTATTTTACAATTATTATAAACAAATTTCACTACAAGTTAATAAATTATAAACCTCTCAAATCAGATTTAGAAATTACCAATCCAATTTTCAAATCACATCATTTTTGGTATGATATTAAAAAAATAAATTTTCTACACCATTATTTCATCCGTAAATGCTATCACAAAACAATGATGTTCTTTTTCCAACTTCTAGATATTCAATATCTAATTTTTAATCCATGAATTATTGATAATAAATGGGTATTCAATTTTTTTTAGTATAGTTCCCCATGAAATATTTTTAGAAAATTATACAAAAAATTATTATAATATTATTTTCAATTTTTGGATTCCAAAAACATAAGTACATTCATATTCCCAAAATTTATCGGCATATATATAAGGAGTTATATCTTAGTATATAAGAATAAAAATTAAAACATTATTACTGAATATGTATGGGAATGACATTTTTCATGTTATGAGGGCATAATCATATCCATATTCCATACATAACATCATAAATTAGATTCATATTTTTTTACATTAATAAAAAATATAATATAAGAATAACACAATCCACAAGGGAACAACAAAATTATAATTTGATATTATTATAAATACAACATATTCTCATCAATTAAATGATCCCTTAATCCCCATTGTTGACAAAAAAATACAATGTTGAAATAAATTTTAAAACCATTATTGAATGGTTTTCATATATATTTCTAATATGAAAGTAATTTCCCCTCAATATCATTCCATCATTAGAGAATGAAGGTTCAACATAAATTCTGAGAAATGATCCTCAAATAAATCATCTGTATGACTATGTGGGAAATACCAATATACAAAAAAAGTGAGTTAAATAATGAAATAAATATATATATTCAAATTACTTAATACCATTCAAGATAATAAATTTTAATGGTATTAGATATCATATTTTAAAATTATTTTTTCTATATTTAATCACATTTACATAAAGGATCATATATCTCATATAGAAATAAACTTATTTTCCATTATGTCATAAAATCATTCTATCATAATGATTTGAATAAATATAGAATACCTTAATAAGGATGGTAAATATCATACCTATAACATCATTAATTTTTATGTTGATTAGATTCTAGATTTATAGAAAAAATATCATTCATAATGTTTTCTCTCATTTTGGTAGCTTCCCCTCATGGGATACACTCCATACTCCATATATGTAGTAAAATTCATTGATATTTAGTCTATAATGTTTTATGAATTTTTTTTATAATTAATATCAATTGAAAATAAACATAAAATGAAATTAAAATTCACCATGATAGATCACTTCCTCAAATGTCTCCTTCAATTACCTCTTCAATGCACAATTATAAATGTGAATGAATAAGGTGGTATTCCTTACCTTCTCAATTAATGAATTTTTTATATGAGTTGTTTCTAAACAAAAAACACCTTTATTTTTAATTATAAAATTATCATTATTCTTTGTTCTTATCTTATATTAGGGTTTCCATACCCAAAACCGTAAAAATTATTTCAGTTTCATGACTTTTTTAATATAAATTTTAGCTTGAATATTGTTCTTTTTAAGAATACCGTTATAGATTCACTTATATATAATTTCTAAAAATTACTATCTTGGTCTATATGATTTATCCATGTGATCAAAATAGAATTATTATCATTCTATAACTTATATTTTTATGTGTACTTCCACATTATAGTAGTCTTCATAGTAGAAATAGTCAAATGTGATATCGCATTATCTATTTACATACTATTTTATCTTGTATCCATTTCAAGAACTGATTTGGAATGTGGTATGAATTTTTAATATAAAATATCTAACATCATTATATTTTGGGTTACCCTTTTGGTGATGCCTCTCAATATCATTATTAGTGATGTATTTCAATGTGCCAGTGTTTTTTACATATCCTTGATCTGCTTCTGGTTGGTTTCCAACATCATTTCATTTACAATAATATTCATGAAATTATAAATTTATTAATGACGTTTGTTTTTCTACCATCCATGAATAATATTCTATTTTATAGTATGAAATATTTATTTATATTCAAAAATAATTTTTTAGACTATCATTATCACCACATTTATTACTTTTTCATTCCTCAAGTTAACCTATGTTCTCTATTTTTCATCTTCATTTACTATTATGAACTTTTATTCTCATATTCATAAGAGCTGTGGATCATTGGAATATATAATAATTCATCATATGAGTGGCCATTTATATTGAAATAATAATAGAATATATAAGAATAATGAAACATTTTTTATAATATTAAATTCAATTTTTTAATTAATAATGAATTTTCCCAACAAATTTTACATTAATTTAGCTTTTATACCCCTATATCGAGGATAATTGTAACATTATTTTGTGAAAATATAATTCCTATAATCCATGGCCACATGATCAATTCTCTAGAATCAATAACATCGGACCATAAATCCCATTCTTTTCATTTTGGGTGGTCGATATGTATATTATCATGATTTTGTGTCTTGTTACTTTTGTGGTGTTTTATGAAATATTTGGGATATTATATAATAGTTAATCCACTCATTCAATTTTAAACCCTCATATAATGACATTTTGGTTTAACTATGAATATTTTATTCAATTTCATCAATATTTTGTTTTACATCAAGAACATACAGATAAATTTTACTTAGAACATATAATTGTACTTTGGAATTTGATTACTATTTTCCATGAGGATGAGGTAGAGACTTCTCTAGATGATACTAATCTCTAATTATCACCTTCATGAGTTCCTTTTGTAAGGAAAATAAAATATGAGAATTAAGTGATGGCTCATATTTTATCAATCATTTGGTAAGGCCCATCTTGTACAAATTTTTTATTTTCCATCATTATATCTTTCTCAATACTGTTCACATAAGGGTATTATTTCTCAAAATCAATATACTTCAAAATATGTCCAAATATAATTTTCATATTTTCAAAATTATCTTAATGAATTATTTATACAACCAGTAATGAATTTCTCTAATAATTCATATTCTTATCTATCACATTTAGTGAGAATTCATTGACATTCACTAAAATTTTATGATGAATTTCCAATTCATGTATCACCACTTCGACAATAAATTCTTCACAACATGTTATTTGAAATTAATTATCTATGATATAAATTCATTAATGTTAATATGTAATTGATATAACCTATTCTTTAATCAGTCATTGATGATTGTATAATTTTCAAAACTATTTTCCTAATGTATCATCAGGTTCATTATCCACTGGGACCAATTGTGTATTATCATTATGTTGTCCTTCAATACATGTATGTGTGTGAGGAAAATCTAAAATTACGACCATTTCAATTTATTCATTTTTATCAGAATTAAAATCATTTAATGATTTTGCATTTAATGATCTTGAAATTATTCACCACTTGATGTTACCTCATCCAACTAATGTCCTGAATTATGTTTGATGGATCACCTAAAACTATTGATACATAAAATTAGTTGTGTTTCTTCATTCTCTATTTTCAAAATGTTATTAGAATATTTTATTTCTATATTCATGGAAGATACATCTATATGTATAATAAAATTAATAGATTCATATTTTTCATCTGAGGATCTTAAAAAAATTTATGTATGAAATTCATCAGTCAAAATAAAATTTAATGGGTATTTAAAGATAGATAAAATAAGCAGTACCCATTTTATTATAGTAGATAAAATTCATAATTACAATTTTGATTTTACATTCATGGGGGAGTGAATCAGGTGTTTCTTATTTTTACTAAAATAACGTGTCATTAGGATGGTTTTATCCCCCTTGTATTTGAAACTGTATTTAAAATTAATGTGAATAGAATGTTTTATCTTTCAACTTGATTGGTAATTCATATAAGTAATGAAATAAAGAATGTTGAAGAATTTGAAAGGATTTAAATGTTTTTGTATAAATTAATTAAATTTTTAACACTTAGAAAGACTACATATAGGATTCTCAGTTTTAATATATTCATCAATACATTTGAATTGGCTAGATATCATCCTAAACCATAGGTGCATCCCACACCAACAAAACATCCCCTATGTTTAAAACAATCTATATCCAATAGAACAACATTTTTTTAAACATATATTCTATAGATCACAACCATGATGTACCGAGATGTCCTGAATTCATCTGGTTTTATGACATCTCCCCATATGTATTTGAAATTGATACATTACAATACCATTTATTAAATTGATATCATGATTAACAGATTATGTCATTTCATTTACATTATTTCATCTACAAACTGTATGAAATATTTTTATAAAACATCAAACTCTCTCCAAGGAAAATTCATACAACTAAATCATAACATGAAACTACATTTTATGAGACATATTTTGAAAAATTTCTCTATTTTCTTCTATTCATTATGATATTATAATATTCAATCCCAAATTCTCATCACATTCTAAAAGAATAAAAACCATGAATAGAACAATAAAGAGTAGTTTTAATCATTAAATATATTTCTTTTGGAAACATATTATTATAATATATGTCTCATTATTCCAATAATAGAATAGTGGTTTGAACTGACATATTATTTAGTATCAATAAAAAGATTATAAATATTAACTTCATTTGACATTCATACATATCTACTTTGATTAGAACCTTTTTATTAGAATTTTGACCATGTAAAACAATATCATTCATAATTGTTTTCTAAAAAATTATCTATATTTTTATATTATATATATAGAAAAATATCACATAAAGCAATATATTTTAACATGAAAATCATCCCCATAGAATATTTCTCTATCCCCATCAATCCCTCATACTTGGGTCTCTTAGTGAATCATAGAATTAATTTTATTCAATAGGTAATATTTCCAGCTTCATATTCATAGGATTTAATTTAACTAAATCCTTAAATATGATCCCCATTTAGTTTATAATTTTATTAATATCATGTTCACATACCCCAACATCAAAATATTTAGAATTTTATCTTATAAACTATTGATAGTGAAATTCCACTTGTACTCTTCTTCTCTTTCTGATTCTCAGAAATAGATATATGAGAATATTCTCTTACTTAGATCACCACAAATGTTTATTTACAAAATAATGAATATGTGAGATTCTAGAAAGACTCATCATCTTTTACTCACTAATTTTTTAAATGATAATTTTTATTTCTAATAGTAGGATGAACTGCTCAGTATTGAAAAAATAAAATACTCAATAACTTAATCATCCACACTTGAAAACTTCTTCTTGAATCATTTTATAGTCATATAATTGTGATTATTTAATAAAACAAAAAATGAATAATCAAATTATCATTAGAGAAAAAAATTCGGTGATTGGTTTAAAATGATCTTTTCATTGATGAACATAAAAAATCTTTAACTAAACTGGCATACAAAATTATATATATATAAACCTTGACAAATCCTTTTACAATTTCACATAAATAATAATGATATATATTTTAATTTTAATGTTTTATTCATTGAATGTTGTGTCATTCATTGTCAATATTTTCTATTCATTATTAGAAATTATGTATAGAAAATCAATATTTCATTATATAAAATGTTTTATATAGAATCAAATATCATAAATAATTATTATTCACTTATGTTGACACTTGATATTACAAAATTGACCTATGAACAACCCATATAAGTCAATATTTGTACATGGATTAATGTAGCTATGTTTCCATTGAAAATTATATTAAAGGTGAATTATCATATATGGACATTTATAACATCATATATTGATTCAATACACATTTAGTAGCTAAAATATACTATCTGTTGACCCCACATGATAATTTTTCATGTAAAATCATCTTATGGGAGATATATTATCATCCAAATTGATTTATTATTCTAAAAGGGGTGAAATAATTTCAATAAACATAAAAATATAAAATATAATATTGGATTTCTATATAGATAAGTGATTCTAAAATGTGGTCAAACATTTTAATTATTGTGGGTGGAATTTCAATATCTAGCATAGTGAATCATGATTTATCTTATACAGTCAGAGAACCTTATTAAATCATCTCATAGAAATGTAATGATTTTTTTAAAAAAATATTTTAATAATATCAAATATTTCTCAAACCTTACAATCAATAATAGACAACACATATGAATTTCCTATTTTTCAAAAATAAGTAAACACCTCATATTAATTACCAATATCTTTAGAACATCATCCATGTGTTGTAAAAGCTGTTTTTAGTAGTATGTGATAACAATAATCAAGTGTGAACATATATTGTCTTAAGATTCATTAATGTACAATTAGAATGTCATTTAACTCTAATAAAAAATGTTTTTTACATGCCTAACTTAAACGATCAATATTATGTTATTAGGAATGTTTTAAAAAATTACAGAATCAACCATTTATCACTTATCTTGATTCCAAATATATTTTTACAAAAAAAACAATCAACTGATTTTTAGAAAAATGTATATAAGTTTCCGTTTTGATCTTGAAGAGGTAGAAACAAAAATTCTATTACATAATAAGAATGGGAATCACCAACTTCAGGTGTTGGGTGAATATTTCAATCCATCACACATACATCCCAAAATAAATATACAGCGTACATTAATAAAAAAAATAAAATCACACAATCAACAATGAAAATTTGATCCCACCATTTGGGGTTTACTTTAAATACAACGAAAAAAATAATTAATTCAATGATTACAAACTCTTCATTATAGTCAATGAATACAAAGTGTGAATAAATTTCTTATCCAAATGTAATATTTCACTCATATATTAAAATAATGGATTCATCTCACCATAATATTCTACTATATCTTGAGATGGATGGAACCATAAAATTAATATCATTTAGACGTGAGTAAATCAACGCTAAGTCTATGTGGGAAAGACTAATATAGAAAATAAGAATGAGTTTTATGAGGAAAATTTTAAATAAATTCATGTCTCATAATGTTGTTATGACTATGTAATCATGATTTAGAGGATTTTTAGATCACATTTTAGTAAAAGTATATACACTTTACATATCTTCATTGAACATTTCATTCAGATCATGTGAAATTAAAATTCTTCAACATTTTATCCAAATATTAGTCACTTTTAATGAATAGAAATAAAAACTAAACATACATGGATATAAAGAGTGAATAATATACAGTTAAAAATATATTTTTTTTGGGAATCAAATATTTTATACTTACTCTGAAATAAATTATCTTCGATTATTTCACTATTTTGGTAGCTTAACCTCATGGGATACAATATATGCTCATTCAATGCGGTATTGTTTCATAATTATGATCCATGTAGTCAACATATTTATTGATTCAAGCTAAATTTTTTCGAATGAACACCCTATATAATTAAAATTCACCATGATGGATGAATTTTCCTAACCTGACATCCAATTTCATCTTTAAATCCCATTACAATTGAGTGGGAATTAGAAGGTCTTTATCACCTTCTCGATTAATAAAATTAGGATATAAATTATTTCCCTACCCCAAAACACATGTATTCGATTCACTTTAATGAATTATTTCATTTATTCTGATAGTATACATAGGATTCCTAACATGAACCTATTTAGAAAGAATAGAGGTTATAGAATTTTCAACATCATTATTATATAGAACAATGTAAATTTGTTAGGATAGAATTGACAGCTATCTCATTATTTCTTGAACCAACTCCCCATCTTCAAACATCTAATCTATAAGAATGATCAAAATATCATTTTGAAAATTCTATACCATATCATTTTATGTGAAATTGTCACGAACCCTTCCCACTAAAGATGCCCCTCCTAAGCTGGCAATGGGGAAAGGGAGATAATGACCCCCCGATTCCCACCTCCAGTAGGCCCCGGGGTGGCGACTAGCACTAAGGGTATAAGTTTTCAAAAATATGGGAGGCATTACACTTTTTATTATTTAAGATCAGAAAATAGAACAATACAAACACCAAAAAGGAAAAGAACAAGTGTATAGAAATAAACCCAAACCAATCCCACATGCTAGTTTAATCAATTTTATAAAACGGTGCAAGTACAAGAAAGATCAAAGTACAATTACAAAAGAAAACAAGAGTACAAAAACTACAACAACTCCAACATTCCGACAAGTAGGGTACCACACAACCCTGGTAGTCCTCCTGGAAACTTGAAAGTAAACGTAGGGTGAGTATACAAGTATACTCATTAGGGAAACATAATGATCTCGTGCACAAGTGGGGAGGCATCCTAATGTCCCGTGAGAACAACAGAAGAAACCTAGCAAGGAATTCTATCCACCCAACCTCACCAGCCACACTCTCCAAAAACATAATCACTACAGGTATTAGTATATAAGAACAAGAGTATTTTGTACCCCGCATCATTTCCCACTAGTTAGCTGCTCTTCCTAACGGTGAACGTCCTGATGCTACCAAACTTTTCCCGATCGCACACACCTGGGCCTCACAACCACACATCCCGCCCGCACACACCTGGGCCTCACAACCACACATCCGGCCCGCACACACCTGGACCTCACAACCACGCATCCCACCCACACACACATGGGCCCCACAACCACACATCCCTCCCCCACACACCTAGGCCTTATAACCACGCATCCCGCCCGCACACACCTGAACCTCACAACCACGTATCCCGCCCGCACACACCTGGGTCCCATCCTGAAGATTGTTGGGAATAGTAATAGTAATAGAAATCTCGCCCGAAGACACCTGGGCCTCATCCCAAAGATTCATGGGAAAACAGACCTGCTCGAAGAGTCTTCGGCCCAAACCACCCGAATCGAAACCTACCTGAAGGGTCTTAGGTGTAAGGTCACCTCAATCCATCACATCCTAGGGAAGAAGGAGCAAAAAAGAGCTAATAACTAAGGGGAAAACACCCTCTCCCATGAAATGGGAGTGTTCGACACTAAGTTCTCAACATGGTTGGGGTGCGATAAAACACAAAAGATACAAATACATATATATATATATACCAAACACACATCCCAACCTATGGCTTCTAAATAGAGAAACTGATCACGTGCCTCGGAACGGATACCATGAAGCATACATACAACAAACAACCTCAACCCCATTTAAGTTTTCATGTTTCAGCAGAATTTGTTTTTTAGTTCCTTAACTACTTGGAAATCAAACACAACCAACCATATCAATCGTTCGTGAAACATATCCCTGCCATCCACAAATCACGTTAGGAAAAAAAAAGAAGCACAACAAGTCCCTTCTTATTAACCAACCAACCCATTTATTATTATTCCCATTCCATTACAATGCCCCAACATTTATTAACTCTTCCACATTTTATTTATTATTCATAACCCATAGTTCGTTCACATTCAATCCCATCACTGCAACAACGCTGCCAACCACCATACCCACAATCACACCGAAACTCGTACATCATTATCCCTTTAATACCATTTATCACGGCCTTACTGCCCATCACCAATATAGTATTCACACCAACCCACAACCAAGCTAACCGTAACCCGCTGCTCACCCGATCCACAACAACCCACAAAACACCCCCATCACATGCCACATATCCAAGCCAACACCCACATGTTCATTATTCAATATTGTTCATCCGGGGTGATCACACAAGTGTTCCAGATTTTAAAAAAACCAACTTTACGTGATTAACCAAATTCCACATTCCACAAGTCCCATTCACAAAAACGGTGTAGAAAGATAGGGAAACATTTAATTGCGCAAGAAAAGGGTCCCAAT
This sequence comes from Viscum album, assembly GCA_963277665.1. Taxonomy (NCBI): domain Eukaryota; kingdom Viridiplantae; phylum Streptophyta; class Magnoliopsida; order Santalales; family Viscaceae; genus Viscum; species Viscum album. The sequence continues at coordinate 879,970,739 of OY728120.1, read as the reverse complement.
GACCGTGATTTTCAGTAGGCATAAGCCTATTCAATTCACAACATAATATCAAAGGATATAAATAATGTAACTGCATTCAAAAACATCCCATCCCCATTATATAAGCAAGTTATTATCATTATTAAACTGGATCAAATCTGTTTCACGTAAAAAAGTGGACACCCACCCCTCAAGATGCACAAATTAGAGAGACGAAGGTAAGATCTCTACCTCAACAGGTTCTGATCACAACGCTCCCCCAGATCAACTTTAGAATAGGTCCGTCAGCGTCTGTCACTTCTGTCGAGTCCCAGAAAACCTCCTCGGGTGGAAGATGTAATGAAAAGGCCAATGGAAAGGCAACAGATCCAAGCTCAGAAGTTCCGCCTCATTGTTACGATCATGTGGATACTGACGGATCGTAAATCGGAGCTCGAAAGAGGAAGTTATAGAAGAAAAGGAGACTTCGAGTCTCTTGGTAGAGCTCTTCTCAGTGGAATGGGGAGGAGTGGGGTGAGTTGAAAAGGAGGATGAGACCCCTCCTTTTATAGGAGATAAAAACAAAAGTACACGGTGTGTATTTTATGGTACATAGCGTGTAATCATCCATTTCACATGGTCACCACGTAGCTTCCAACACGGCCTTCAACCTGGAACGCGGCCATTGACTGGTCAACACACGGCTTGAGGGTAACACAGACACGGGGAGGGACTACATGGAGTGTAGTATTGGCTATATGGTCTGTACTCACATGGTAAGGAAACAACTCCAACATGGCACACGACCATTGACTGGTCAACACATGGTTCAAAGGTAACGCGTACGTGGGGAGGGACTACACAGCGTGTAGTCTGGGGTACACGGCATGTACCCATTTATTTCACACGCCAAGGACACGGCCTTTGACATGGGGTATACCCAACAAGGTGGTACATGGCATGTTCTAACACTACACGGCGTGTACTTACAAAATTCTGGAAAGTGTGGGAAAAGTCCATTTTACACTCCAGAACACTTCATGACCTTCTTTTTGACAATGGAATGGGCCGGAGAGGTTCGGGCCATTATAGAAATCCATATGTTTAGCATATTTATTTGTAAAAGGAGCCATATGTTCATTCTATTTATCTTTTGAAAGAACCTTCTAACCTAGTATCAATGTAAATAATTTATATGATGTATATTAGAAATTATTAAATCATATATCCAAAACATAAATATATTATGGTTCAAACTTATTTGGAAACATATCAATATATTTAAAAGTTATTTCATCCACAATAATAATATTTTTGGGAAACTCATTGATTGAATTTATATTTGATTCCACCATACTCTAATTTATGTTTACATGAATACAAATTTTATATCGGTCCATAATTGATCATTATGAACCATAGTAGAATAATTTTCTACCTTATGGTGTGAAATTTACATTTTCCTCCAATATTTACTTATTGGGAGTAGACATCAAAACACCTTTACTAACAAGATCACTACTTAGGAGAGACTTTATTGATTTCCCTGGACATATTCTATATCTATTGTAATATAATTTATTTATCATTATAATACGATTTATATAATGATGGAACATAGAAATTTTAATCATATGTGTTTCCATATATACTTCAACACTCCTAAAAAAGCACTAGTTAAGAAAATTTAATCTTTGAATATAGTCTTTTTTAATTGAATAATTTATCTATCTAGAAGTATTTTCTCTTACATCATCATTTATAGATAATATAAAGGATCATATGAATTTAATATTTTAACATGTTGGGAAAATATTGTATGGAAAAATTAATAAATATCTAGTTACCAAAATTTAGAACCATAAATCCAATTAATTTAATTTTAGTATTAGGTTACCTAGATTTTAAAGATTTTGTATTGTGCTATTTTTTAGTTAATTATAATCTCTTCTGGGCTTGGATTGGTGAATTTGTAAACTCATAATTAAATACCGCCACCTGTGCTTCATTTTTTAGACTAGATGAAATATTTCATCAATATTTTCAAATGATTTTTCTTTGGTACATGACATAAGTAAATAAATATCTAAGAATATATATCTTTATCACAGTAATAGGATTCCATTTTATATAGGGAATATGTAGAGGATTCTCCGCAAGAAATTAAAATATAATTACCTACAAAATGAGTCTATTTTGTTTTAGACATCAACATTTAGACTCGAGAGGAATAAACTCTTTCCAATGTTATTTTGGAAGGTCCAACATATATTAGTACCTAATGATTTAACATTAAATATAAATAAAAGCAATTATTTATTGTAATATTTAGTAACATAAAAATATTAATATATCTTCCCAATAATTATCAATATCCTGTATATTATCATTTTGAAATATAGTTTCATTTATGAACATTAAAACTATTTCACTCTCAAATATTTCAATTTTATTTGTCATTCTTTTAGATTCAATATAATTATATGAATTTTCCCAAGTTCACGGATAACCTATTCTAGACGTAGATTATCACCGCATGTTATTTTAATTTATTCTTCAATTTAATAATGTCTTCCATTTAAATGAATAAATTATTCTCTTAGTTTGATAACTAGACATGAATGACTGTTGGGTTTTTCATCCCATTTCACCCATGTATCTTCCATGGATTTAGCCTCTTTTTGATTTAATTACTCACTTTATTTAGTACCTTGATTTATGTAAGTACTTAAGAAACAACATCAATGGGCACCAATTCATGATACACTATTAACTCTAATAAAATGAATTAGTGATTTATCAATATAACTATATATATTTGCCAATATCTAGAAGCAACATCATCAAGTGAATCTGTCTTATTGGGTTTAATGGGAAAAATTAAACTCTAACTACATTCAATTAGTGGTGGAACTTATTTAATTCATAGTTATCCTCTAAGTATATTAGGATACACATTTTTATTATTTTACATTTTCATAGTAGGTAATTACCATTATGTAATAATGTGAATAGATTCATATCATTATATATATGTCTACTCAATCATCTCGAATCATCACATTATCAGTCCAAATAAATTTTATTTGGTTTTCATAGGAATATAATGTCATAGGATAAACTCAATCATACTTCAATTGAAATCTCCAATATAATTTTTGTAGTCACATAAAAATGGGGTAAATTAGGTGTTTCTTATTATTAGAAAATTCCCAATTTGTTATGAATATTTTATCCCTATAGAATTTAAACTCTATTATTGGTTATTGAAGATAGATATTTTTAGTATTTAACATATAAATTAATTTTTATATTCTTTAATAAAGGGAATGTATATATAGAATATATTTCATACATGGTTCGATAAATATCCTTACTCCTTATCACACTAATGAAACATTGGAAAAATATTATCCACTATAATATTATCATCAACACAATTAGGGCTTTCTAAAAATCAACATGAATATATTGGTGGTTCCCAAGATAACATAACATACTGATAATTTTACAACAACCCATGTCCCATAAAAAATCTTAGAAGCTTCATATAGAAGTCAAAACACCCCAAAATAATTTTCCAATGTATATTAAATCACTCAGGGTGTATTGAATCCCAAAATTTATATATAATTATTTTTGTATAAAACATTTTATGAATGTAATTTATGGTATAATAAATTATTTCACTTCATCAAACAAACATGATCTCATTAATATAAATATTTTTTTTATATGTCAATATAACATCTTGAATAATGAATATAGATTGATCAATACTCATAAAACAATTTTATATATATTTTATAAACTTGTGCACCAATTTCTAAAACACAATGAGAACATATGATCTTAAAATATATAATTTAAAAATATTCACAATGAATCAAAAATGAGAATTATTCCCTGAATTATAGAATTCAACTATCCTCAATTTAATTTCCATGGATTTTTTCAACATATGCTCACTAATATAATCATAAGAAAAAGAATAGGTCTTGAATCATCATTAACCTCAATAATTATTTAATAAAACATCTGAGATTTGGATCTTCATGGTCATTTACATTATTTTAGTAGTATTATTAAATATTTTTTCTATGACACAAAACATCTGTAGGATTATTTTTTAAAAAATTATTTATTTTTATCTCTTTATAGTAGATCCCCAATATATTATTATCTATATTTTAGTATAATTCTCAATAAAAAATATTCTCTCTACCCAAATTCTCCTCATAATCAAATATAATAAAAAATAAATGAATTATAATAATTATTGCAATACTATTTCCTACTATGTATTCATGATATTTCATTAGAAAAAATCATTCAATATTATACTCTTTTATTTCATCACACAGTGAAGATCAATATCAAATCCCATGATCACATAATATTATCATTTTCATTTAATAAAATGTCCATATTGAAATTATAGTCCTTCCATTCATCTATTTTGGATGCCCAAAAAAATAATTCAATAATCTCATCTAGCTTGGATAACAATAAACATGTAATTTATAGATAATGAATTTGTGAATTTCTATGAATAACCATTATCATAATATTATATTTTTAATTTGATGTTATTTTAATCATTCATACTAAATAGATATGTTCTATTGGAAAATATCTAATGTAGTCAATATAATGAACTTATAAACACAAAAAACATCTTAAATGAATATAAAATCAAATATTAGAACTTCTTTTTTACATGAAATGAAAAAATAATCATGTTATAAATAGTTCAAATATAAAATCTTGACATTATTCAAAAATTTATTATGCTTCTATAACTATAATAACACTTCAGATAAGTTATCAAGAATCTTATGATAAATAATTACTCTCAATTTCATTTTACAAATATCTCATGAATTAGATTGACTGTCATTTTAGATGTGATTTCTGAAACCAAAATGATCAATTTAGGCATCCAGCTAATTTTTCACTTAATTGTCAGAAATAAATTCTATAAATTTTATTCATAAAAATGAAAAATATCACAGGAACACCCAAATATATGAAAACATTATATTACTATTCATACACACTCCATGTTACTAAAATTTACTATATGTGAACCATGAACAAGTTATTTACTTATAATGAATCTTTTAAATAAATAAATTTTTCTAATTATAAAATATTTTAATATTATATATAGATCCCTAAATCTTAATAATCTAACTGAATACTGGTTATTTTGGTCAAATATCCTATATAGTGAAACTGTAGGATAATTTTCATCATAGAATCATATTATACAATCTAAATTTTCATCAGAATATATGGATTTTCCAAAAATGGGATAAATTAATTTTAAAAATATAAAGATGTAAAATATTATACAAGTTATATACATAGATAATTTATCCAACATGGTGGCCCTTTATAAGGACTTACATGGATATACATTAAATTGTAACTTGTATGGTAAATGTGGAAATTGCATGATGATAGGGTTATCCCAACATATAGGTCATCAATATTCATTAAAAGTTAATTTAATACAAATAATAATATCTAGTTTATGATTATCGCTTTATCCAACTCCCTAATATTATTTTGAACGTTCTAGATAGTGAATGAATCAAATATTCTGAATTTATTATGATTTTTTAAGGTTTTGAATAAATAATTTTTTTATTCATTATGTGGTATATAAATATTCAATTCTAAATCAATATGTAGTACCAAATAAATTTCAATTAACCAAATTGTATGAAGTACATCATATTCATGTACTAGGTGGATACAATAATCTAACCACAAAAAATATCAACATACATTTACTTATTTCAATTTAACGAAAGATAAAATATAAACATCACCAAATCCATATAGGCTTATTAATCTCCCCCATTTTATTTTTTTAGTACAAGATAAAAACCTCAAGTAAATAATTCCTTATCCCCTTTATTGAAAACTAATATGATGTGGTAATAGATTTTGGCCCCATTATTATAAGGGTACCGTCATATAAATAAAATAGTATAATTTCTCCCTATAAAATTTCTCTCTCATAAAAAAGGAATAAAAATAATATTTTTATCAATTACCCCTGTGTATATATTTTTATTTATACATAAGAAATGTTAGTGTAGAAAAAAATTATGATTTTATAAGTGAAACAATGTTATCAATGCATAATTCAAATTTTTTTAAGAACAATTTCATTCCATTTTATAGGCTATAAATATATTATTATAAAGTAATTTTCCATACCTAAATCCATCATAAAAATACATATATTAATGTTCAATTGAAATTAATATTATACTAATTTTATCAAACACACAATTTTCCTTAATTATTTGAAAAAAAACATAAATGATACCCTAACATGATGTCTGAATATCGTATTTCAAAATTAATAATTTTCTAGAAATTACGACATTTCTATTTAAAGTATTATGAATGAACATTGAATATTTCACTCTTTTGGTTGACTCACATCCATGGATGAAATATATAATATAACACCATGGTCACTTTGATTCACAATTAATTTATAAGGATATATGAAAAATTTTCCAAAAATTAAAATAATCAAAATAAACCCCCATTGAAATTACTTTTCAAAATGATCGATGAGTTCCAATGACAACCCCATTAATTCAATTTTCAAATAATAATTAAAAATTCTGTGAAATAAGTCTTTATTGATAACCATATATATTTTAACACTTGATATAATACTATTCTATCAACATTAAAAAAACTTTCTTCAGAGATATAAAATATCTTCTATTCTTTGGGCATGCCTGACATTTATGTTTTTGAACCTAAACCTCTTTTGGCAGAACAAATTTCACTACTTTTTCAATATATTCCATAACTAGAATGAAATTTTTTCAATAATATAAAATTACTAATTTAATCCTTAATATATGCTCTAAATGCCAATATTTATCCAGCTAATATAGTTGTATCCTAAAAATATCAATTAGTTCATTCGCTACCTTTTCTTTTTTCTATGGTCTCAAATTATTAGCATATTCCTAATTAGTGGGAGTAAAAATTATTTTTTATATATAGATTTATGAAACATTTTTTTATGAAAAATACATCATGTATTTATTTTAAATCTATCCTTCGTTCTTATTCATTCATAAAAAATAACATTATATTTGTTGTTAGCCGTCTAGGGAAGCCTTACAATTTCATTGTTTATGATGTCTTCCATAATAATAATGTTTTTGTGTATTTCTACGATTGAATTCCAATTAGTTTCTAGATTTATACTATTAAAATTTATCATCATGGTCATTTTACGTTATCCCTTACTTTTTATTTTCAATAAAAAATGAATCCAATTCTACATTCAGGTATGACATCACTATTTCCCTACAACACTAAATTCATCGGAGAATCTTTCTCATTAGCTTTCTGTACATGATCACTCCTCAAGGTAGAATTAATTATTCGGGGTTTTATTTTTCATATACTAATGTTTAATTTTATTATCGTGGGAGTATGTGAAAAATATTTTTGTAAAATAACATCAATTATCATATGTTTTTTTTCACATATATTTCAATACTAATTGAATATCTCCAGATAATAAAATTGATTTATTAATGGTGAACTTTAGTATTTATGTGAATCATGCATCTATCACGCATATTTTAACCTTAATGAAACTTAGGACCCCTATATTTCTTCCTAATCCACCTCACAAATGATAAAAAATAATATAAAAAATCAACTTCCATATGAAAAAACCTCCAAAAAATCCAATAGTATTCCACATATATTGGTAATTTCATTTTATTATCATGGTCATAATAATTTTTATGTTTATGAACTTATGGTTTTTTATTTATTCACTATTATTTAAGGATTTTATTAGGGAACTAATATTATATCAACATATTACCTAGTCCCTTGATAAATTAGATTATTTACTAGAATTTTCATTCATCCACATTGTCATATAATGTGAATTTTTCATGCACACAAAAAATATCAATATTATAGTTTTCCCACGTTTTTAGGATATATTTTTCTCTATGAATTAGATATAGGATTGTAAATAGGTTATTACACTCTATATAACACCTTATTTATCCCATTTTATGGGAAAATATATATTTTTGGTTTGAGTGATAGTACATTATTTCTCATTCTACATCATGTTCCTCTTTCTATATATTCAAGTTCGTCAAACATTACATCTAAATATAATCCATTCATCTTAAGGGAATAATTTTCACCAAAAAAATACTTCAATTTCACATCCCAATATATTTTAATGTTATTAACAATAATGTTATTTTACTCATTTTCTTATAATAATTTACTTTATATGTATTTTCACTATCTTAGATTCACATGTAGTTTTGATTAGTATGCATTTTAAAAATATTATATTGATTTTATCAAGAGAATGAACCACATCATTAGAAAATATATTCATAGAAAAATATATTTCATGTTAAATATATATTATAGAAAGTATTTCATTTAATTTTTTCAATAATTCATCCATTACATTATCTATGCTTAAAAGTGTTTTGGATTTTACAATCTTTTCTTCTAATGAATCTTCCATTATTTAGCATTTTTCCAGAATCTTCCACATTATTATTTAGTCCCTAAATATTTGTAAATATATATGAATAAATATTAATGAGTACCATTTTAGTATACTTCATTCTCCCAGAAAAAAAATCACTAAATCATTTATCATTTTAAATAGCATTGAATTATTCACCGGTTGAACTATCGTCATATGACGAATCTCTCATAATTGTATTGATGAATCAAAAACTACTATGAATAAATTTAGTTCACGTATAATCTCATTTTTTCATGATTGTTTTCATATAATCTTCAAAATTTTCTTATTAATTTTTTATACAACACCACAAAAATTAAAAAATATATATTTTTATTTGTTACCATGTTTGACACGCAAAACCAAACATTAAAATGAATATAACCACTCAAGACATTATTATATGTTTAGTATTTTTAATAAATTTAACATATATTATAGGTTTAAATTCATGAATTTTAAAATTTTCTTTCATTTCACTTAAAAATGAGTTTAATTGATGATAAACATTACACGCATGACCATGTTTTACTAACCAATGATAGAAGATTATAATATTATTATTTTAGAAAATAACACTAAACACAAAAATTAAATTAGATGTTATAAATATTATTATCTAAAATATGAGAATATATTTACTATACATCGAATAATATTTTTTACCTTTGTATAATATATTTTATAGTCGTAAGTTATGAATGAATCTAATATTATGCACAAGAAATTATATTTTTATAAAGGTAAATTTTCATCCTTTTAATGGAAAACATATTTTAAATTCAATTTTTGGATGATTTATTAAATTTATATGCCAAAATATAATTATTTTTTGAAATGGGAACATCAATATTATCTTAAGGTCAATTTTTTTATTATTTTTCTATATTGTTTCATTTTTTGAGAAATAGTGAAAAATACTAAATTTTAATTCAAAAAATCAATTTAATATAATTTATTTATAATGATATGTAATAATTTTCATTTGGTTTAAATTTGAATTATTTAAATTTTTATCAATTAATTAAATTTAATTAATTAGAATAAATTTTACATTAATATTAGATATGAAAAGGTCTCAAACATTTCTAGATTTTTTTCTTAAAAATATTAATTTATCACCCCATATATGTTTTTAAGTATATATTAATTTATTAAATTTATGTGAATGGAATTTATAAAAATGGATTTAATATTTGGAATCATGAAAATTTATAATTTATAATAATTTCAACTTGTTTTTTGACCAGAAATATTTTTGAATGTAGTTTAAGTTTATTACAGTGATTAAGAGAAAAATTTGCAAAATAGGGGACCAAACCTTAATAAGAAGGCCCAAAATGACTATAAACATGTAAAATATCCATTAGATATACAAATTAAAACCTTATAAAAACATAAATATAATTTTGACCATATTGGATCCACATTACATGGGAAAAATTTGGGTCAATTTCGCTTTTAAAAAATTTATAAGATTGCCACTCCTACTCCACAAGAGAAAGGAACTCAACCCTCCCACTTTTTTGAAGAAAATAATGAAATATTTATCACATAAAATATACCAAAATAATCTACTTTGATACATGAATTTATCTTATAATACTCACATTGGGTGGAGGGATTCTCGAGGATGTTTTTTCGTATCAACATAAAGGATTTTCTCGAATAAGAGGTAACTATTTTCAACAATCACTTGTGTTTCATTTATCTATACACATCATCAATTATCATTTTATAATTATTATATAATAATTATTAATATTAATATACTACATTTTTGTTATGATAATAGTTTTACCTACACCATGACAAATATCCATCAAAATGGGATAAGTAATCATCGTTTGTGTGCACAACTGATTACCACCTCACGAAACAATGTTAGTCATTCATACATATACAACCTTATATGGTTGTAATAATGATTTATTTATTTTATATATATATATATGATATTTATGATATTAATAATGAAAATATTATTATTTAGTTATTATATTATTCATTCCAACATGTTTACCATTTTTTGGGAATACAATAATATCATTTGTGGACGTGTGGACTATCAAATCTTCAATGGGACATGACTTTTTTACGTTATATAAGAAATGTATAAATGTTGGATTTAATAAAATAATTTTACATATATGAAATAAATATTATAATTGATTAATGATAAAAATATTCAAATATATCATTTATGATTCATTCTATTAAATATAACAAGGAAATAGAGTTGGAGTTCTTGGGTATGTACGACCTACCCTCACCATGAACGATGCATTAAATTTTATATATTCAAATATTCTAATTTATTATAAAAAAATATTTAAAAAATATATAGGATAATAAAATAATGTTTTAAATTTTTGATATGATGAAATCTGGATCTTTGTAAGTGGAACAAATATAACAAGCCAATACATACCCAAAAAATTAGCCAATTGACACCAAAAATATTGAAAATAACGAAATATTATTAATTAAAGGGTAATAATATTTTATTATATGATAATATAAGATATATTATATATAATTATGTGTTTATTATAAAATACTAATACGTTTAAAACTGTTATACCAATGTCAGTGTATGTTCACCCAAAATTAAATGCAATGTAAGGGTTTTCATCTCAATTTAATTTTATTGAGGCATATTGTATTGTTAGGAACATAGTTTCAAATATGTGGTTTATATAAATAACTTTTGACATGTTAAATCACGAATAATTTATTCTTAATGGTATTTTGAGTTTAAATTTTAATTATTTCATCAAGTGGTTTTGAGCATAATGTTTTGTTTGTGGCTTAGAAATTATATAAACTCATACCTTTTCATTGAGTAATATTAAATTATAGATGTAATTAATATAATATGATTATGTGTGAAATTACATTTTAATATCTTTTATTCTATTTAAATTTTTTTAGTGGGATTTAAATTTGATAGTCATAATCAATTAATTGATTTATTCTTAGTTCAACACTATGGTATTTTAAATATTTATTTCATAATCTTATTCCAATTGAGATAATTCATTCATGAAATTCCATTAAGGGATTTAATATTCTTATATTATGAAAATACAATTAATTTTCCAATCCTTTAAAAATTGATTACATTTTTCATGTTATAATAATACATTCTCACTCTTTGGTACTAAAAATGATTTCAATTTGTTTTAAAAATCCTAAATTCATTTCTCTATTTTGATGGAGATCATATTTACTTATAAATGAACTATTTTTCACATGGTTTTTGTAGATTGTTTTTATTATTAAAAATTGAATTATTAAAATATTTTATATCATTTTTTAAAAATTATTTCAAATGAATATTATTTTCTCTTTCTAAAAAATGGAATGTTTCTTTGTTATTCCATGAAGAAGGACGTTATTTTTACCTTTAACATAATTTATGAGATTACCCACCATCATTTCATTAAGGATAATATTTTTAGTTTAAAGGATAATTTATTTTAAAAAAATATTTAAATTTATATTTAAATATAATTACATTTTAAATATTACTTTAAATGAAAAAGTCATCATTATAATGAATGCTTTTAAAATATCATTTTATGGTATTTCTCGCCATCAATGACAATAACTATTTATTTTTACTCTATTTGAGATATGTTATATTGATACTATATATATTCTTCCTCTCGATCGGTTTTTATTGATTTATCCCATGTTGTTTTTGACATTTGACTTCCATGATTCATTCTTATGTCCCCTTGAATATTCACAGTTATATAGTCATTTAAAATTAAATTTCTCTTACATATTAAATTAATTTTCATCGATATGATTATTTAAAGAAACATTTTCCAATTAAATTAATGGTGTTTACTTTAAAAATTATTTTATTTTATTTTGAAATATTGATTAATATATATCCTTTCTTTAATATGAATCTTCGATTAGGCATATTTGTTTGAAATAAATTGATTATTTGATATTTGAGGATTGCATTGGATAGGTTTGGAATGGGTTGGGTATAATGTAATTTAATCCCCTCGAGGAATTGAAAGTATCATTTGTTGAAATCAGTTAGGGAAACCCCAATTTAGTTTCCTTCCAAATAAAATTAGTTGTAAAATATATTGCAAGATGTCTTGACTGTAGTATCCTAACCTATCGTGTGAAATGTATTAAAGTTATTTGTACCATGCACCTAGAATACATGGAATACACTAATTAAGAATTTAATTAATATATATTTAGTTATTATTATCCATGTGAATTTTTCATTGAAATAATATATGGGTGTGATTGATTGTCACATCATTGATTAAATATGATGTGTTTCTATTTTTTTACCATTCCATATAATTTACTCACTTACTTATCTATGATTGACTACATGGAATGGTTTTTATGTTATTTATCTTTTCATATTGATTATTATCAATGATTTATTCCAGCGTATGATATACTTCACCATTACTAAGAATTTGAGATTAACCTTATTCAATCTCCTTTACCCAGGATTCCCTAATGTGTACTAAGAATGATATACAAGGTCACACTATATGCAATAAACATTTTATCCATGAATGAAAAAAATTATGTTGTATGTTTTGAATAATGTATGTATATATTTTACCATAAATACTAAATTGGTCATTACATTGGGAAGTGATTTACTTATATCTTTTTTCAATGTAATGGTAGTAGGCACTGGCTATGAGATTTATAGGGTCAGGTTGGTACAATTTGTATCCGGGAAAGTTTAGTAGAATCCATGGAAAATAGATTTAGAATATGATATATTTCATAGCATAATTACATGGGATAATTTGAAGATATATATAGACGAACATCATATACTTTCTATATGGAAGATATTATGTGGGTATTCGATGTGATACATTCCCATATAGATACTACAATTGAATTTGTTTCTAATAGAGATGTAACTAGGGGTAAAATCAATAAAAAGGTGTCTCAGGACTAACATTCGAATATCCTGGTAAATGAGAATGGGCCTTACTATTCTCCTGGATTGACACTCCTATGCGATATGCTTAGGATAATTAATATTTTTATTATAAAACATTATTAAGGATTTAAATAGATAATGAAAAATAACAAAATAGTAAAAACATATGGAGTATTAGATTGAAAATAAGGTTTCATGATTTAGATCTCTTATAAATGTTTTTATGTCATTTAAAACATTTCAATTGATACTCAACCAATTCTTTCTAGTTTTCGTTAATTGATGGAACATGAAGGTGTAATGTTAACATTGAAAAAGAAGGAAAGGTGGTGAAAATAAGCTACCAAATTAGGTTTTCACAAGAGTGAAATATACAATATTTATCCCTATTCATTTTTGTAGAAATATGATTAACAACATATACCCTAACAATATCTCAAAATCACTAATGAAGAGAAGAATGGAAGTTGTTGTGAGCTCCAGTGGTGGATACCATAAGGAAAATTTGGATTTATTTATTTCATGAATTAAATGGGGAAATATACACCCATGAAATAGTCTCAATGGAATGGGAAAATTCATTATGTGCAGAAAAGAAGGACATATATATCATAACTACTGAGTAAAAATGATGAGTACAATAGAAGGAAATGAATCCAATCCTAAAGATCACATTGTTGTATGTTTCTATAAATATGGGGAACCATTGAATTACTTGAGTAAATTAACTCTTCTATAAGATACTCTATAGTCCATGTAAGGACCTATGTTGAAATAAATGGATGCCATTTTTATTTATTAGGGTTGTATTGAAAACCATATTTAAAATGGATATTTAATTATTTAATTTTTTCTATAACCATTTCATGTAGTAAGGGATGATTTATAATTTGATCAACCGATAACCAAATGATGAGATATTCCTACGAAATTGAAACATATAATGTATATATATTTTATTTTTATTTTTTGTTAATAAATTAATTCCTCAATTTTATGAAAAGTATATTAAATTATTTTTATCCAAATAATATTTTTTTGCCGAACTCATAATATTTTAATCATTAATGACTTCATGATTTGAGGCCATCAATGTTCCATTGATCTTCCAATTTTTAATTAATGACCAAAATCACACCTTAAAGGTATTTATGTTTTTCCTTTGTGTATATATCTCTACATTCCACTAATGATATCTTACTTAAAACCCTTGATATATGTTAGTAAATGAGATATTTGTACCTCAAATTCTATCTTTTCAAGAAGATTTTTTATGTACCCCTCAAATGATGTGGGATTTGAAAATAGAAATTCGAAAAATATCCATTACAATTATTTATTTTTGAATTTCTCTGAAGCAATTTATTGAATATGAGGATAATGAAATACTCAAAAATTCAAAAGGAGTAGTTTTTATTTGATACATTGTATGAAACACGAAACCAAACATAGAATGGAAGATAATCAGTATCATATTTGTGATATATTTAATATTTTAAATAAAATTATTAAATAATTTATATTTCAAATAATGTAGCAATGAGTTATCGTACATCACAGAAAACAACATGTTTTTTCGATGACGTATGTTACTTTCATGATCGAGTTTTACCGAACAACAATATAGGTTTGAAATATTATTATCTAATAAAATTACACAAAACTCTAACATTAAATTAGTGGTTATTAATATTATTAAATTACATATTATAATAAATATTATATATCTAAATATATTATTTTTTACATTAATCCATTATATTTTATAATAATAAGATATGAATGAACCCAATATTATTCATAATTACCTTTTTTATAACATCAATTTTTTCACATTTTAAGAAATTACGTATCCTAAATAAATTATTTAAAACTAATAAATATTTTAATGAAAAAATATAAATTTAAAATTTGAAATTGTAATAGAAAATTATCATAGGGTGATTTTTTGGAATTTATATGTGATGATTATTTTTTTGATTAAAGTGAAAATTGACGAATTTTAATTCAAAAATATTTTTTCATATATTTTATTTATATGGGTAAATTAGTGTTTTTATGGGTTTTAAACTATAATTATATCCATTTAATAAAAATGAATACAATTTACATCATATTAATTAATTTTACATTAAAATTGGATTTAAAAACCTATATAACATTTGATCATTTTTAAATTAAACCCATGTTTTGTCATCCCATCTATAAGATTAAATTTATATTAATTTATTACAATTATGTTATTAGAATTTTAAAAAATAAATTTACACTTTTTAATAATAAAAATTTTAAATTTATAATAAATTCTATTAATCATTATACCTAAAGTATTTATGAATTTAATTAAAATTAATTATAGTTATTAAGAGAAAACATTTCTTATTAAGGGACTAATCCTTAAACACTGTAACACCCCCGAGATTTTAGGAAAAATATTCTTTTTAATTTCATTAATGTCTTCTGTTGTACGCTACACCAAAAGGAGATTGCATAACACGCATCCCGGACTTGCCTTGCATTACATGCAATCACGACCTTCCTCGATAGCGTGTGTAGTACGCAATACCAAGTTTCACTAAACAACAATATGCTATTAAAATATTATAAAAACTAGCCGTTATGAATAGTAATAACCAATTTTTGAAATTTTTTAAATTTCATCTATCAAAATGGACTTCATTTTTGGATTCAGAATATCGAAATTAGCTTAGGGTGAAATTTTGGTACTTTTCGGATAACATTCATTTTCTGATGAATAGTGAAAATTACTAAATTTTAATTAAAAACAACCATTTTAATAGAAATAATTAATAGTGATAAATTATTAATTTGAGTGGTTTTAAAGAATATTTAGAATTTATTTTTATAATTTAATACAATGTTGTTCATTGTATGTAATTTCACAATTAAACCAGACATAAACAAGTGTCAATCTTTTGATAGTGATTATCTCTTAAAAACACGCTATTTGTTTTGACGACGGGAATTAATTTTTAAATTAGTTAATTTAACTGATATGTTTTGAATTTCGTAAAATAAACATCATTTTTGAGTTCATAATATCAAATATATATTAGGCTTAATTTTTGGCATTTTTCTAGAAACTTTCATTTTTTAATGAATAGTGAAACCACTAAGTGGTAGCTAAAAACTGAATTTTTTCATAAAACATAATTTTACCGCTTCTATTAGTGGAATTTCAAAAATCCGAGTGACAAAGTTGATGTCAATAAGTAAAATTTGGTTCAATGAGATGAAAATAATTTTTGGTGAATAGTAACTTTTTACTTTTATTTACCACGGTTAAAAGTAAATAGGGTAGTTAAGGGTAAAAATGATATTATTATTACCCTAACACTTGTCCTAATTCTATTGGATAAGTGTAATTCGACCAGAAACAACCGTAGGAATAAAATATGACCATTTAGGCCCACTTGGATTAGATTAGGACATTTATTATCAATTTATTTAAAGAAGTGTTAAAATAGTTAAAATCAATGTTTAATAACTAATGAATTATTAATATAGGGTTATACATAAGATAAATACAACTATTAATATTTATTAGAAAGATAAAATGATTTCCTATATAATTATATTTAATTTTTAATTTTTGGAAGTAAATAATTTAATTTATTTATGACACAATGATAATGTAGTAATTATTTTATTAATGAAATATTGACATAATTGATGTTTTAAATACCCAAATAAATGTAATTTGAGAATTTTAATGAATTAAAATAATTTTCTATGTTAATATGACATGTTATAATTGAGTTAATTTACTTTTTTTTGAACTAATATTTCTGTTATTATTTTCAGAAAAATCAATTACCAAATAGTATCAAAATTGACAAAAAATAGTTTTTAAAAACAAATATTATATTATTAATTGTTATTTTATTCCTAAAAATCTATGGTTCGGCCAAAGGACATAGATAAGGTTATATATATTAATAATAAACAACTTGGGGTTCGTTTTTCTTGTTATAGTAATTTTATTAACCTTATAGTGTAAGAAAACAAGAAGATACGGTAAAAGTAAAATTATTTAACTTAAAGTTAAATCTAAATGATAAGGTTAAAATAGGAACCTAAACTTGTCTAAATTATATTGGATGAGAGGATTTAGACCCATACCCACCTTAGATTCTAAATAAATCAATTTGGAGCTATTTAAAACCTAATATTACTTTATAATAAAATAATATATTTAGTTTTCCAAAGGTGCCCCTCTCCTCCCTTATAAAAGGGAACCACCTCCCTCCCTTCCTCACACCACATTGAGCCTTCATGCTCGGCCAAACCCTGCCAAATTATCTTCTCCACTTCCCTAAAAACATCCTAGAGGTCCTGGAATTCTTCAAAGACCAATTTTATTACCCTAAGAGGAGGAATCAAAGAGGCGCTTCAAAGAAAAGGTAATGTCCGTTACCGATTCTTTCAACTTTATTTCTTCTTCCACTTCTTCTTAGGATGTTTCATTATGAAGTAATGACATCAGTATCAATCATATACGGATATGTTATTATAATTATGAAACAACCCTATTTCACCGTCTATCCATCCTACGGAAAATGAAATCACCGCGCGTGGGTACGTACGGAATACCGTCTCCATGATGCGATGAGATTCATTCTCCACGTTAACCATTCATGAATGATTATAAAGTATATATAATAAGTAATCATGAAATATATGAAATAATAATGATACTGGATTTATATGTATATATATTTATTTCATCTTCTTAATTCTATTTAACTCAATAAGGAAATGAAAACAGCGTTCATGCGTACGTACGGCCTACCGTCTCCAGGAACGGTGTATTTCTTTACATTTACTGATCTATTATATATATGTATATTATGAATATATATATTATATATAAATCATGTTTAATATTATGGAATTAAGTAATCACGATCTAAGTAATCATATGAATAATTACAAGTCAAAACACGGATGACAAATGAAACGATTTTACCCAAAATGATTTTTAACATGGAATTTACAAAAGAATGGGTAATATAAAGTAATAAGTGAACCATATAAGATATCATAACAATGAGTATGATTTTGGAATAAGTCAATGACATTATTTAAATCATTATACAGGAGGTTCGGACACATACGAAGCAAATCAGACCTAAGGTAAGGGAAATATAACAATCTCATTTTTATCGGAGATTGTTTATACTTTGGAATTGACTGGGGTGTATTTTATCATCCACATCCATGTTTCCTCAATATGTAATATTTATATCCTTCTACAATAGTTTATATCCAATTTTACCCTTCGGTGAGTTTTTAGTAAAAGATATGAATGGAATATTTTGTCATTTTTCGTAGGAGGTACTTATTGACTTTTCCGACAAAAGTACGAGAAAAATGTTTTTTAACTTATACGACATGAATGTATTTTTAAAACATTATTTCCAAGAATCTTACTTTACAAGTTTTCAAGTTTATTTTTAATCAAATTATTTTCGTTTAAAATTTTATGACATGTTAAGAAAGGAAAAAATTTTTTTGAAGTAAAAAGGATATTTTCCTCAAGAATGGAGTTCAAGTGTTTTATAAAAATTATTTTCCATATAAGATAATATAGGGTTCTGTTTCTATCCCTATTATTACATTGATTTGATTATGTTGTGATGGAAATATTTTTATGAATTCCTTTATCTTATATTAATTGTTTTATGATGTGATGATGTTTAAGATTCCCATTTTTATTACATGGGTTATACTATGATGTATGGTTTATGATTTTGTGGAACACATAAGAAGGGTATCATTATGAGATGGGTGGGACCTATATCTCCCTCCAATTAATTGGGTAAGGATTCTATATCTCATTAGATAGACATGGCTAGAACGGTAGGTTAAATTGGTTCAGTGAAATAGGACTGAAACGAGGAGTGAACTCGGTTCATAAATGAACTTTGTCCACTAAGATAGTCTTGGAAATGAGTCTAGACTAATAATAAATGATTCTCTATGATTTTGTGTGTATTCCACAATGTTTAATGTTTTATGTTATGATTATTGGGATTACATTTCACTACTATGATTTATCCCATGTTTTGAAATTATGATTTCTTTTGCAGGTTTAGATTTCCAAAAGTTATATTCTTATGTATATGATGTGATTGATATTTCTTTTGTTTACCCTTATTGAGGATTTGAGCTCACCCTTTAATGTTTTCTTTTCCCCAGGATATAAAGAAAGGTTTTGGTAATAAAATAAGATCTTTATGGGAGTTGTTGAAGATCTTTCACCACGATTAGAAGATTATATTCTGAGTTTCCAAAGACACTAAACTATTACGGTCCAAGTGTGTGTGTTTTTGTTATGTATTATGTATTCCAAAAAAGTAATGAAATGTCTATGTATGTCAAGAGTTAGGTCCCTACAGTTGGTATCAGAGGAATGGTTTAGTCAACCTTTGGAAACTTGGATGCGAAAACGTTAGTGAGATCCCTAGAGATATTTATAAGGTATGTCTAGGGATGTCCCTAAGGATAAGTATATGTATATGATATAGTCCTAGAACTACGATAATGATCTTAGATTTTAACCTAAGATGTTAGATATTAAGGGTACTCCCCCTTTATTATGTTGTTTTCTCTAGAATGATTTTTGCCTCTCAGAGAATTCTTTTTGTGTTTTAGTTAATGGAGGGAACGAGAAGGAATTCAGTTAACATTGAATCCAATGGAAAAATTGGTGACTATGAGCAACAAAATTGTGTAATTATTAGAGAGAAAGATATTGTGATTATGCCGAATCAGCCATCGCGATATATGATTAACAAGGTGAAATTTAGTGGTATGCCTAATTCATCAAAGAAGAGGAAGATAAACTATTATGCATGTTCGCATGTTGAGGATCATAAAGAAAGGAAGATTGAGATTTCTAAAGAAGAGAAGAAGAACCTTGAAGAATACCTCAAATGGAGGGACTGATGTTATCTTAGTGGAGAAAAGGATCATAGAGTGACAGACTGTTACGGAGTTCAATGTATTATTTGTGGAGAACATGGGCATTACCCAACTCAATGCCCTGACCTAAAAAGTTACTTCTAAATCCAGGAAGGACTTATTCCATGACAATAATTGAAGATGATGGATTGAAGTGTTTATGTATTGGTATTGAAGAATAATGTTGTTGAGGTACTTTTATTGTGTATTAGAATATTTTTGTATTATTCTATTGTGGTTTTCAATAATTTTAAGGTACCGGTAACCATGAAAAGTGATTCAAATATTTTGGAAAGCAGATGATATGTGCATAATGAATGGATAAGGAGAAAATGAAATTTTTGAAAGTATTCATGATCTCATGATTGATATAAGGACTAAGTGATATCATGGTTTGAGTATATAGAATTTTGGGGATTTTGGTCTGTGGAAAGTGTTAAAATTTAACTGCATTCATGTTTTCACTAAGGTTCAATGGGTATATATTATTAATGTATTCACATGTTTGTAATTTGACCAACAAGATATATCTTATCATATATGGGGGATAAATGTTGGCATTCATGTGATTGTTATGTGACATTTCATGTAATAATTTTCTTTATACTATGAGCTTGGACCGAAGTATTTTAGATAAGCCTAAAGATTGGAATAGATTATTTTGGACATAAGTTAGTATTGTTTAAGGATAGATTTTTTTTGATATTATTGATGAGATGTTATAGTAATGTAGTTTTAGAAAAAGGACAACTTGCAGGACGGGCGACAACCCATCGCGTCAGACAAGGCTATGGGAATTGAACCCACAACCGAAGTGCGACTGGCCTTTATCGCCTACCACTGGACTACAGGAAGTCCCTGGTTAGTAGAAACTAGTATTATTTTATTAAGAGGTATGATATATGAAGTATAAGTTCATTTTTGAAACCATATATGATTAATCTAACCATAAGATGAACTTATAACTTTTTCTATCCTTTTGTTTGAAACATATGGAATGACCCATCATTCTATCACATGATCTACTAACACATCACAAATAAAAAATTCAACTTCATTTATTTAAGGGGTGAAGTAGAAATTGTTCAATTCATGAACAATGGTGAGACTGTACCAAAATCACGAATGCATTTCTTGTAATTCCAATTTCATCAACTTTAGGGAAATGATCTTGAAAACTAAAAATGTTGTCCTAATAATCTTATATCCGATGAATCAGATGTTACCTTAGATCTTCACAAATTTATGGCTTTGTGATTGTTTGATTTTTCATAGCCATGTTCTCTACCACTCTCCATCAAAAGTTGATGGTTAGAATTTTCTTCCATATCCATATTTTCACCTATATTCTCCTACGTGGAAACCTAGTGATGAGTTAATTTGGGTAACCGTTACGTTTCATACTTAATTTTTTAATGCCACGTTTTGGTATTCCTTTTTACGATGTGGGTTTATATTAAATAAACTTTCGAGTAGTAAACCATTTATAACCCTGACGAATTTTGAGGGTGAAATTCATTTTAAGGGGGGTAGAATGTAACACCGCGAGATTTTATGAAAAATATTCTTTTTAATTTCATTAATGTCTTGTGTTTTACGCTACACCAAAAGGAGCTTGCATAACATGCATCCTTGACTTGCCTTGCATTACACGCAATCTCGACCTTCCTCGATAGCGTGTGTAGTACGCAATACTGAGTTTTACTAAACAACGATATGCTATTAAAATATTATTAAAACTAGCTGTTATGAATAGTAATAACCAATTTATGAAATTTTTTAAATTTCATCTTTCAAAATGCACTTCATTTTTGGATTCAGAATATCGAAATTAGCTTAGGGTGAAATTTTGGTACTTTTCGGATAAATTTCATTTTCTAATGAATAGTGAAAATTACTAAATTTTAATTAAAAACAAACTTTTTAATAGAAATAATTAATAGTGATAAATTATTAATTTGAGTGGTTTTAAATTATATTTAGAATATATTTTTACAATTTAATACAACGTTTTTCATTGGATGTAATTTCACATTTAAACCAGACATAAACAAGTGTGAATCTTTCGATAGTTATTATCTCTTAAAAACATGCCATTTGTTTTGACGATGGGAATTATTTTTTAAATTAGTTAATGTAACTGATATATTTTGAATTTGGTAAAATAAACATCATTTTTGAGTCCATAATATAAAATATAGCTTAGGACTAAATTTTTTTATTTTTTTGGAAACTTTCGTCTTTTGATGAATAGTGAAACCACTAAGTGGTAGCTAAAAACTGAATTTTTTCATAAAACTTAATTTTACCACTTCTGTGAGTGGAATTTCAAAAATCCGAGAGACACAGTTGATGTCAATATGTAAAATGTGGTTCAATGAGAAGAAAATAATTTTTGGTGAATAGTAACGTTTTACTTTTATTTATCACGGTTAAAATTAAATTGGGTAGTTAAGGGTAAAAATGATATTATTATTACCCTAACACATGTCCTAATTCTATTGGATAAGTGTACTTCGACCAGAAACAACCTTAGAAATAAAATATGACCATTTAGGCCCACCTGGATTAGATTAGGACATTTATTATCAATTTATTTAAAGAAGGGTTAAAATAGTTAAAATCAAAGTTTAATAACTAATGCATTTCTAATATAGGGTTATACATTAGATATATTCAACTATAAATATTAATTAGAAATATAAAAGTATTTCCTACATAATTATATTTAATTTGTAATTTTTAGACATTATATAATTTAATTTATTTATGACACAATGATGATGCAGTAATTATTTTATTAATGAAATATTGACATAATTGATGTTATAAATACCCAAATAAATGTAATTTGAGGCTTTTTATGAATTAAAATAATTTTCTATGTTAATATGACATGATATTATAGATTTAATTCACTTTTTTCGAACTAATCTTTCTGTTATGATTTTCACAAAAATCCATTACCAAATAGTATCAAAGTTGACATAAAATAGTTTTTAAAACAAATATTATATTATTAATTGTTATTTTATTCCTAAAAATATATGGTTGGGCCAAATGACATAGATAAGGTTATATATATTAATAATAATCAACTTGGGGTTCGTTTTTCATGTTATAGTAAGTTTATTAACCTTATAGTTTAAGAAAACAAGAAGATACGGTAAGAGTAAAATTATTTAACTTAAACTTAAATCTAAATGATAAGGTTAAAATAGGAACCTAAACTTGTCTAAATTCTCTTGGATGAGAGGATTTCGACCCATACCCACCTTAGATTCGAAATAAATCAATTTGGAGCTATTTAAACCCGAATATGACTTTATAATAAAATAATATATTTAGTTTTCCAAAGGTGCCCCTCTCCTCCCTTATAAAAGGGCACCTCCTCCCTCTCTTCCTCACACCACATTGAGCCTTCATGCTCAGACAACCCCTGCCAAATTCTCTTCTCCACTTCCCTAACAACATCATAGAGGTCCTGGTCTTCTTCAAAGACCAATTTTAGTACCCTAAGAGGAGGACTCAAAGAGGCGCTTCAAAGAAGAGGAAATGTCCGTTACCGATTCTTTCAACATTATTTTGTCTTCCACTTCTTCTTCTTAGGTTTTTTCAGTATGAAGTAATAACATCAGTATAAATAATTTACTGATATGTCAGTATAAGTGTGAAACAACCCTATTTCACCATCTATCCATCCTACGGAAAATGAAATCACCGCGCGTGCGTACGTACGGAATACCGTCTCCACGACGCGATGAGATTCATTCTCCACGTTAACCATTAATGAATGATTATAAAGTATATATAATAAGTAACAATGAAATATATGAAATAATAATGATAATGGATTTATGTGTATATATATGTATGTCATCTACTTAATTCCATTTAACTCAATAAGGAAACGAAAATAGCATTCATGCGTACGTACGACCTACCGTCTCCATGAACGGTGTATTTCTTTCCATTTACTGATCTATTATATATATGTATTTTCTGAATATATATATATATTATATAAATCATGTTTTATATTCTATAATTAAGTAATCATGATCTAAGTAATCATATGAATAATTACAAGTCAAAACACGGATGACAAATGAAACGATTTTACCCAAAATGCTCTTTAACATGGAATTTTCAAAAGAATGGGTAATATAAAGTAATAAGTGAACCATATATGATATCATAACAAAGAGTATGATTCTGGAATAAGTCAATGACATTATATAAATCATTATACAGGATGTTCTGACACATATGAAGCAAATCGGACCTAAGGTAATGAAAATATCACAATCTCATTTTTATCCGAGATTGTTTATACTTTGGAATTTACTGGGGTGTATTTTATCATCCACATCCATGTTTCCTCAATATGTAATATTTATATCCTTCTACAATATTTTATATCCAATTTTATCCTTCGGTGAGTTTTTAGTAAAAGATATGAAAGGAATCTTTTGTCGTGTTTCGTACGAGGTACTTTTTGACTTTTCCGACAAAAGTACAAGAAGAATGTTTTTTTAACATATACTGCATGAATGGATTTTTAAAACATTATTTACAAGAATCTTACTTTACAAGTTTTCAAGTTTATTTTTAATCAACTTCTTTTTGTTTAAAATTTTATGACATGTTATGAAAGGAAAAATCTTTTTGAAGTAAAAAAGCATATTTTCCTCAAGAATGGAGTTCAAGTGTTTTCTCAAAATTATTTTCCATCTAAGATAATATAGGGTTCTGTTTCTATCCCTATTATTACATTGATTTTATTATGTTGTGATGGTAATAATTTTCTTAATTCCTTTGTCTTATATGAATTGTTTTATGATGTCAGGATGTTTATGATTCCCATTTTAATTACATGGGTTATGCTATGATGTATGGTTTATGATTTTGTGGCACACATAAAAATGGTATCATTATGAGATAGGTGGGACCTATATCACCCTAAAATGAATTGTGTAAAGATTCTCTATCTCATGAGATAGACATGGCTGGAATGGTAGGTTAAACCAGTTCAGTGAAACAGGACTAAAACGAGGAGTGAACTCGGTTCAGAAATGGACTTTTTCCACTAAGATAGTCTTGGCAATGAGTCTTGACTAATAAGAAATGATTCTCTATGATTATGTGTATATGACACAAAGTTTCATGTTTTAATTTATGATTATTGGGCTTACATTTCACTACTATGATTTATCCCATGTTATGAAATTATGATTTCTTTTGCAGGTTAAGATTTCCAAAAGTTATGTTCTAATGTATATAATGTGATTGATATTTCTTTTGTTTACCCTTACTGAGCATTTGAGCTCACCCTTTAAGGTTTTCTTTTCCTGAGGATATAAAGAAAGGTTTCATGTAAAAAAAAAGAATATCTTTATGGGAGATGTTTAAGATCTTTCACCCCGATTAGAAGATTATATTCCAAGTTTCCAACGACACTACACTATTACGGTCCTTATGTGTGCGTTTTTGTTATGTATTATGTATTCCGCAAATTAATGTAATGTCTATGTACGTCAAGATTTGGGTCTCTATAAACACAGTGTCCAAAATTATTTAGAAAATTTTCTAAAATTCATTTTCTATTAAAATTTAGACCTTATATTCTCTATTATATAATTTTTCTCATTATTTGAGAAACATTGAATGGAAAATGCATAAGTGGAATTCCCTATTCTATACTTTTCAAGAATACTAATCCTTCTACACTATAAAAAGGAATTAACTCCTCTAACACATTCACATCATTATAGCCCCTTGGATTGTCAAAAAACTATGAAAAAAATCTCTTAACAAAGATCCTTCCTCGTATAAGCATCACTTTTGTCATAAGGTAAACCTTGTATTTCTTTTTGTGTAAACCAAAAGAAGTTACCTGAATATGAGGTAACACTCTACAACGATTGATTTTGATTCATTTAACTCTATAATGATTCAATTACTTTTATATCATGATAATATAATAACTAAGATATATTAAATATACATATATTTTTTTCAAAAAAATTTACCTAAAATTTTTCACACATCCATCAAAATGGGATACACAATTATCATTCGTGGGTACGGTGAACTACAGATTCACGAATATATGTCATTCGTTCTTCTATTTGCATCATATCAATTTTGTAAAAATAGTTTATTTATAGTTTTTATTTTATATATATAATATTTATATTGTATTTATTATTATTTATTTATTATATGTTTCATAACATCATGGTTTCATTTTTTTGGGAACACAATAACATCATTTGTGGGTGTGTTGACTACAGCCTCCCCAAAGAGATGTGATTCATTTACGCTATACATGGAATGTATAAAGGATTGTTTTAATAAAACTATGTGATATATATTACATATATATGATAATATAATAATAATATACACACATATATATATATATATATCATTAACATTTCATTCATTTAAATATAACATTGAAATGGAAGTACTCTCCATGCCTATTTACGACCTTCAATATCTAAAAATGATGTATTTTATTTCATATATATAAATATTATTTATCATTAAAAATACCTATTTATTTAATATATATGATAATGACATAATTAGATAAATTTTAAAGATGATTAAATCATGATATTCACAAGAATAATAAAAGTGACATGTGAAAACATACTCTATAAACTAGGAAATTAGCATCTGATATTATGAAAATAATGAATGATTATTAAAAACCAGGAAATTATATATTATAATAAGATAATATATATGATATCATAAATAATAATATTGTTTTTTATATTATACTTATAGTTCTAAAACCCTTATAAAATGGGTTAATGGATGTTCACCAAAATGGAAATGTTGGGGAAGGGATTTCATCAGAATTTCATTTCATTGAGGCATAATGTGATTTTCATGACATAAAATTTTTAATATGGTTTATGTAATAATATGTTTCAATATAATATCATGATAAATTATTTCATTATTTTACTATGAGTTTAATATTAAATTGATTCTTCTAGGGTGATTTTAACATAATGTTACCAAGTGGTAGATAAATTTTATAACACAATTTATTTTCATTGTGTTATATTAATTCATCATTATTGTTAATTCTTTAATATTATTTGTGAATTGACTTTTTACTACATTTTTTCATTCCACATTTCTAATGTGTATTAAATGTTTATACATGGAATCTATTTATTGTATGGTTTTCACATCAATGAGGGGTTCTTTTAAGTGTCTTTTTCACAATATCATACTGATAAAAAATTATCATTATTGAAATTACATTAATGAAATTTATATTTTGTTTCCAAAAAACCATTCCAATTTATTATCCTCTAGTTATTCATGTCATTTTTCTTGTAATAATACCATTTTCAACTATTTGGAACTCATAATGTTTAAAAAATGTTTTTTTGGAAAACCCAACATCATTTCCCTATTTAGTTGGTGATACATTTTTTCTCTAAAGATAATATTTTATAAAACAAATTTAAATGATATTTTCAAACATTACTTATTTTTTATAATTTTTTTTTAACTTATTCCTATTAATAAATTTTTTAAAGGAATCTTCTTATCTCTTTTCGAACAAGGATCTTTTATAACTTTTATACCTTGTAAGGGAAATATTCATTTTAAATTTTATATATTGTATTGAATTAAGCTATGTCATTCCTTTTTGGATTCATTTGGATTATTTAAATTTTATTTTTTAGGGAAATTGTTTTGAAACTATTTTTAGAATAACAATATTTTCATAATTAAAAAAATATTTTCCAAAATAAAGTTTTCTAAAATTAACTTTATAATATTTCTATTCATCAGAAACTATCTATTATTATTGATTAATTTTTCTAATGATAGTTTTGAAAATCACTTCCTTGATTAATTTTTTTCCCACTTGATAAATTCACAGTCCAATAGCACTTGAATATTAAATATCTAAAATATATAGATATAATTTTTTATAAAAATTATTATTTCATGAACAATATAAATTTTTTTACAAAGAGTGTTTACTTTAACAGTTATTTTATTATTTTTTAAAATATTTAGAAATCAGTATCCTTTATTCAATATAATTATTTGATAAGGAACATTGTTTAATAATTAAATCGGTTATTCTATATTTACGTAATGTTTTGGATTGGCATGACACGAGATGGGGACCCTTTAATATCAAACTTTGATGTGTTGGTAGTCTCACGGGATGAAAGAAGAGGGTGGAAAATAGTTTTAGATTCTTTAAAAATCAGAGTTGTTTAAAACTATCTTGTTAATGGTCTTGATAGTAGTATGCTAAACTATGGTATAATGTTCTTGATGGTAATGGTACCATGTACCGGAAAATCATGGTGTCCAATAACTGAAATTTTCCTTAATTTATATTTTTTTATTATTATACATTATATTTTTTCTTTGAAATGATATATTAATGCATTTTCTCTTCAGTTATTTGATTAAATTTCATGTGTTTTCATTTGTTTTACTTTTCCATATTATTTATTCCCTTCCTTATAAGTTATTAAAAACATGAAATGATTTAGCAGTTATTTTCCATGCATATTGATTAGTGTCATTGAATAATTAGTTAGTATATTGTACATTACACATAATGGGATTTAATATCACTCTTATTATGTTACCTTTCCACAAGATTCCATAAATTGTACTAATAAATACATTAAAGGATACACTATATGTAATAAAGTTATTATCGAAAAGTAAAAAAATATGTTGTAATTTGTGACACTTTTATGTATCTAGTTTACTAGGAATAAAAACTATTTAGTCCTTTGGTATATTATTTACATGTATCATATTCCAATGTAATGGTAAAAAGTAGTAACTCTAGGATTTTCTAGGTCGGGTCGCTATATTTTGATATTATGGGTAGATAATTCCACATGTTTAATAACTATACTTTTTTTTCATATATTCATAAAGGGATCCTAAAAAATTTCAAAAAATAGAATGATTCACCCAAATTATATTCAGTGGATCATTGAATAAAGTTCTAATCAGATAATAACTCCAATATGATAATAGTTAAAATGAATAATAGTATAAGTGTATCCACATTATATTGGAGTGAATTTGGTTATTTCTATTTTTACAAAATTCAAATGTTATTATGAATATATTAATCCCCTTAAAACTTAATTATTATTATTATATATAGAGAATAGATATTTATATTTTTTACATGAAATGTATTTACAATATTTAATGGAACATGTAATGTAAAATTGTAGCATTATGGTGTTAAAATTCGTGAAAAACTACTCATTTCCATTCCCAGTATCTCCAGGTCACATATTCCTTACTCTAATATTTTCATCAATAATTGTTAATTTAGCTGAGTATCAATCAAAAACAGATCGTGCATCCCACACTAACTCAACATTCCACTATGCTTACAATTTTATTCTTATAACACGACTTATAAACATCTTCACATTGTCATTACTAATTCCCAACATGATATCCTTGTATTCACTGAATCTGTTATGCCTTATAACATCCAATGATTTATACTAAATTGTTTCTTTATAACACTTTATTTGATGTTGTCCTCCACTTAAACTCATTTTGTCACAACATTCAGTAGATATATTATCCTCAAACTCAACAATTGTATCCTTGAATGCTAATATCTCTTTATGAAAAATTTCTACAACTCTAACCCTACTTGTTTCATAATTTCACAAGTATTTATTAGAATATTGTCACTGGATTCCTCCACACAATGGGCTCCTATGATCCTTAAACCCTAAAACTACTCATATTCTTAACCTCTCAATAGAAATTGCAGTACAATAAATAGTAGAATCAATCACCCTATATATTTATTCAAACAATTTATTCCTGTCGACTTCACCTCCCTAATATGATCATAGAATAGTTATAAAATTATACACTCAGATATTTCTATATTATAATCTATATTATTTTATAATTTATTTATATTCCACCCTTATATAATGTTCTATATAAATCTCTATAGAACTAAATTGTAATCTCCAGACCCAACTCACCAATAAACTGCTGGCTGGACTGGTCGCCACATGACCTCAAGCGCATCTCCCCATATGCTAGAGGCTTCCGACTAGCAGCGAGGGTATAAGGATAGTCAGTGGGGAGACTATACCCTCTTATCAGAGTTTCACATCAGTATATCAGTGTAGATAACAAACAATAGCGGAAGAAGTAACTCATAAATGACAAACATCTGATGACAAATAACACTCATTTTATAAATGTGGACAACGCCAAATTATACAGCTGATGCATGCATGACATGATAATGATAAAAAAATCATAAAATAGTGAACAAAACAACATGCTTTACATTCCAATACAGAAATAATTAAATAATGACCCAAACCCCAAGGGCGATCTCTTCGAGCATCCTGAGCCTATGCTCGGTCCTCTACTCCTAACTCCCAAGTAAATGAAAATAACATATCCCCACAACCAAATATATTTTACTTGGGTTCGCAGTGCCATCTCGGCCCGAATAGGGTGTGAGATATAAATCTCAGTAGGCCAGGACCACCAGTGTCTATTGTAAATCAATACATTTAATAAATAATTTAAAACATGATAAGGCATGCATAAAATAATGTCAGCAGTACAAGTAACTATAAAACCAAGTACCTGCTTCAGCCCTAGCAGGTGTCCAAACGTGCATTATAAATTTTTCATGCATACTCAAAAATCCTTACATAAACATTTTTCATTTATCAATTAATAAAATATTATTATTAAAGTCTTGAGATTCGTCCTACGCCCGACATCCCCCGTATATGACACTCACCATAAATGTCCTTAAAGAACATATAAGTAATCAATGTAATTATTGAATCCAATCTTGTGATTTGGCTTGGATAACGCGTCATAAGTTATTCAATTTAATATTTCATATACTACATCGAATCCCATCCACTAATATAGTGATTCTCTCCTGGGTCCATCCACTAACAATGGTTCACCCAATTCATTAATAAGTCTAAACCATTTCTCATAATCAATTCACAAACCATCATGTCACAATAACCTTCATTAACCATTAACTCATTTTGAGAATTTTCATTGGACCCACATTCCAATGTTAATTAATGGGTGTAGAACATCATGTCTAGAACCCTCGTGAGTATTCAGAGCATCAGTCCATGTCTCACAACCCATGGGTATTTGGTGGCTCAGTACCTATCCCATAAAAGAATATTTTCTTGCAAGGTGCGCGTAGAATGCCATGTCTAGCACCCCATGTGTATTTGGAGCATCAGTCCCAATCTCACAACTCATCTATCAATCATACATATACATCTATCATTTTTGTAGAATACCAAGTCTAACACCACAAAACCAATCCGTTAATTAATTCAACAATTAGTTAACAACCCAAATCACTCTTCAGGTAATTCAATACTAAATTATCCATTCCATAAATAAATAAATAATTATTAATTAAAAATTAATTATTCTTAAGAGTCCAAATGAATAATTATCTCAACATTTAATTATCCAAATTCTTTAACAAGTCTGTAACCGTCTACTCAAACAATGGTTCGTCCGAGACATTAACAATCTACAAGAACATCATAATCATCTCAAAATATGCTGAACAAATCCATGATATTTAGTGACCATCTCACACAACATATCATATCTCTAAATTACTCTATCGAAGACAACTTAAGTCGTTGAAAACTAATACACATCAAAAGTTACTCCTGGCCAACAATCGTAACAAACGATCTATTCAAAATCTTTATTTAATAAATGAAAATTAAATAATTAATTAATTAATTAAATGCCATCTCTTTAAGAAATCATCAATTAGTTAACCATTTACCATTTATCAAGTAATAATTAATCCATCCATTAATTATTATCTGTTTCCAAATTTTATACTGAACATGTCAAATATTCAATATTCCCAGTAATCAGTAAAATCCACAATTTCTTTCCAACTCATGACTTGATAAATAATTCAACAATTAATTATCCTATTACTCACTCTTCCCATTCAAGTCATTCAATTGTTCAGACATATCACTTTAACTACAATATCAATCCATTCTTAAAATCAACACATGTTCAAGTCCTCATTTGTCTCATATGGGTAGCATTATTTAATAACATCAAAAGTTCCATGCATCGACATATCATAATCATGGAAACTCACATTATCAAGTTATCATAACGAGTTCAAATTCTCATATAATGTGTTAATTATTTGGGACCCTACCTCGAGGTTTTTCTAAAAACTATAATGAACGTACAACCCTCAAGAGGAACGGGTTGATTCTTCAAGAACCGGCCTTAGATCACTTCTCCTAGAAAGACCAAGAAAAAACCTTATCAAACATGTCATCTGCACACTTAGATTTACCCATAACAGACATAGATCTAAGAGACCGAGAGAAGAGGAGATGTAAATATAAGTAGATCTATGAAACTGAACAAGAAAGAAGACAAAAATCTACCTACCTCAAGAATTCAGCTTCAATTCTCCAAGAGAAGCCTTCAGATCGCCTCCAAAACACTTGGGAGAGGTTTTACAACCTTTAAGGGAGAGTAATACAAAGCTATGGCCACTTAAGAGGTTAAAAAAGCCATATAAAGGCATGAATGAGTGAGATCCAGAATTTAAAGATCTCATTTAAGCGCCTGCATAGTTTTCTCGCACGGTTTTCTAACACAGTTAGACAAACCATGTGGTAACTGTTTGTTAGCTACTATCTCAGAAAACACTCCTCGCACAATTAGGCCACACGGTTAGACAAACTTTGCGCTAACTGTGCATTATCCACTACCTCAAAACCTCAACTATGCATGGTTAGACAAACCGTGAGCCACCCATGCGACTTCTCCTTTACCTCAAAACTTCTATAAAAGATCCAAAAAAATGATATCTTTAGGTGTTCTAACAGTCAAGAAAAAATTATCTATCTCAGTTTAAAAATAATGACCCGTTGATAAAACCGCAAAAAAAATTCAGAAACATTTGTAATTTTAACCCAGTTCAAAACATGAGATCTTACATTATACCCACCTTAAAAACCTCTCGTCCCCAAGAAGCCATCGGAAACCACTAATAAAACAACCAACCTACCAAGGTCATTTAATCTTGTTAGAAGTGACGTGTTGTGTTCCTATCACCAAAAACACCATTAACCCTTCTCAAACATGATGGATAAGAATTTTTAACTAGATAAAAAGATTACTATAATGCTTCAACATAGAACGAAATCTTATATCATAGGTCATTGGAAAGACCTTGTCAATGTAAAAGGATGAACCTCGATCAAACAGTCGAACATGTTTCACATACTTCCCTCAAAGACGTCATGGACCAAAAATCCACTTTCTCCCTTTATCAGACGATGTGACATTAAAAATATTCCAAAAACACACACAATTCTAATTAATTCCTTACCCAACATCTGGTAAATTTCCCATGTCAAGCCACCGCAAGGGAATTAAAAAAACAACCATGCCTAAACACGAAAAAGGATGTAGCCCAAAGAATCAATGCATCCCACGTACTAACCAAATAATAACAACTCATCAATCCCAACAACAGTTAAACTATAACGTGGCACATGACCGATGTTATCTTATTGGTTCCATGATGAGTTCAATATAGGGGACATGCTCATCGTGTCCAGAAGAGCGCACTAAGAGAAAACTTAGGTAATGAAGAAGATCAGTCCAACCATTAGCTGACAATTCTGTTCAAAATTCTCGGCATCACCTGCCTACACATTCATCATGAACAATGTGGAAATACCCACATTAGGATTTCCCATGATGTCTCAGGAAAAGATCACCACTCACCAGCGCGCTAGATTAACAACAAGATTGGTGTGTCAAAACACCTCGGTCTTTCGAAAACTATTCCATTTATTGCAATAAACTGATTATATAATGCTCAAGTTACTCTACATGGAGTTAACCCTAGACCATACTCAACAGTACAAAAAGACTTATTACAGAGTCATTTTGCCTCATACAACTATTTTCCTGGACGATTCCATAACCAGTCATCCATCACTAAGAAGAATGGGTCAAAAGACCCACAAAGCATCCGACCATTCCTGAGGCACGTTTATCCAGCTGAAAAAAGCATTACTCAATGATCAAGACCACAAAAAGGTCAAGAAACACATCACCACACCTTAGAACAATGGTTTCATTGGAAACTAGATGTCCTACCTGGGACATGGGAACCCAAAAATCAAAAAAGTGTGAGAAAAGCCATAGCACTAGCAAGGCATTTATGTTCTGAGGGCGCTACCGACTGCATGTTAGCCCCTTACGAAGAAAAAGTGTCAACCCTAAACTGGGTCACATCAAACAAGTCACTAGGCTCAAAAGCCAAACATAAGTCCATTTCCAAGGAAAATAATGCCTATGGAAAGTCCTCATGCTTCCGTTCTAGGGAAAATCTAGAGAAGTCTGAACTACCATTTACACGAGTGTTTTATACAGTGGAAACCACAATAGGTTCCATTTCCATGCCTCTTACATTTAATCACTTTTAATCTTTAATCATCATTGTTTTAATCAAAACATCAAAGTACCATTTTCAAAACTCCCGAAGGGAAAAATAGGCATGTATCACAAAAATCCCTTTTTAAATCATTTACGTCAGTTGACAGCCCCTCGTTTTCTGGAAATTTATCAAAATAAATTTCTTTTTAGAAGATAAGGTGACCTATGAGGATCACATTTTAACCAACCTGGGTTCTCTATAAAGCAACCCAGTAGAAAACTCACATGTTTTAAAATTTTAAACCCCCAAATGGGTTATCTCATAAAAACATTCCCCAACTGACCTACATGGGTCAAGTTGCATTTTATAACAAAGCCAATTGAATTTAGATCAACATTAAACATCTTTCACATTTATAAGCATTTCACATGGCATCAAGTCATCAAATTTAATATGAGTATTCAATTCCAAACTCATGAAGTGCCCATACAGTCCATTGATAGAAAATTGTCTCTCATTAATCGATACCAATGTCAATTCAGAATTTAACAAGATCAACTGAATGGTCCAAATTATATGGGTGTCCACCTACCAATCGATAAGGCACCAATACTCCTTATTGCTGGATTTTGCCTCCCACTTAATAAAATAAACATTCATTTAACTTTTTAACTTTAGTAGCCCTTTCACATATCAAAACATCTTTAACATGTTAGCATATGTAGTAACACAACAACATGCTATAACACATAACCATGTCACAATAATCACAACATGATAATAACTAAGGAAGTATGACATATAACCACTAAAGCTTGTTAAATCTATCACCGTAACATGCTATCTAGAGAGGCATGATAAAAAATATCAAATACTCCATTTCAACCAAGGAACACAATCCAAATTAGTAGGTGTCCTATTAATGCAACTACATGGCATGTTATATTCATGACATGTGAATCTCTATCCGACTAAGATGATGCATGTATGAAACTTCCTTTCCATATCAGTCCATGAAAAGTATTATTTTCAAAATTCTCAAAATCAATAAATAGTGGAAAATACACCAATCAATCATGGTGAAATCATATCAACTGTAACCTCTAATAGTACAAACATCAATTACTATCCCTTGCCACTTGGTTATTTCCCTTACATGAGGTGGTCAGTCCGAAGCGTGACGAATAACCCAAGCACTGACAAATTATTAGTCTCTTTTCTACCGACCCCAAAATAGTAAGACAAATGAAAAGAAAGAAACCAAAACTTTTGATACCACATTGTAACATCCCAACCTGACTCACCACTAAACCGGTTGCCGGACCGGTCACCACATGACCTCAAGCGCATCTCCCCGTATACCAGAGTCTGCTGACTAGAAGCGAGGGTCTAAGGATAGTCAGTTGGGAGACTATACCCTCTTATTAGAGTTTCACATCAGTATATCAGTGTAGATATGAAACAATAGTAGAAGCAGTAACTCATAAATGACAAACAACAGAAGACAAATAATACTTATTTTATAAAATTGGAAAATGCCAAATTATATAGTATATGCATGCATGACATGCTACTGATAAAAAAGTAGAAAATAGTGAACAAAACACAATGCTTTATATTCTAATTCATAAATAATTAAATAATGACTCAAATACCCAAGGGTGATCTGCTCGAGCATCCCGAGCCTCTGCTCGGTCCTCTTCTCCTCACTCCCAAGTAAATGAAAACAGCATAGTCCTCCAACCAAATATAATCTACTCGGGTACCTAGCGCATTGGAGGCTGGAGTAGGGTGTGAGATATAAATATCAGTAGGCTGGGACCACCCGTGTGTACCCTAAATCCAGAAATTTAATAAATAACTTAAAACACATGAAGGAATGCATAAAATAAAGTAAAAAAGTACAAGTAACTATAAACCAAAGTACCTGCTTTAGCCCCAATCTGGTGTCTAAACATACATTATAAATTTGTCATGCATACTAAAAAATCATCACATAAACATTTTCCCTTTATTAATTACTCAAATATAATTATATAATTCTTGAGATTCGGCCTACGCATGACATCCCCTGTATAAGTCACTCACCACAGATGTCTCTAAAGACCATCTGTGTAATCAATGTAAATACTCAATCCAAGCATATGATTTGGCTTGGATAACACATCATAAGTTATTCAATTTAATCATTCATATACTATATCTAAACCACTCCACTAATATAGTGATTCTCTCCTGGTTCTGTTCACTAGAAATGGTTCACCCAATTCATTAATAAGTATAAACCCTTTCTCATAATAAATTCACAAATAATCATGTCACAACAGCCTTCATTAACCATTAACTCATTTCAAGCACGAATAATTGGACCCAAAGTCCAATGTTCATTAATGGGTGTAGAACATCATGTCTATCACCCTCGTGAGTATTCAGAGCATCAGTACATGTCTCACAACCCATGGGTATTTGGAGCATCAGTCTCTATCCCATAAAAGAATATTTTCAGGCATGGTGGGTATAGAACGATATGTCTAGAACCCCATGAGTATTTGGAGCATCAGTCCTTATCTCACAACCCATATATCCATCATACATATACATCTATCATTTCTATATAATACCATGTCTAACACCAAAAAACCAATCCTTAAATTAATTCAACAATTAATGAACAACACAAATCACTCTTCAGATAATTAGACACATAATTATCCATTCCACATATAATTAATAAATAATTAATTATCAATTAATTATTCTTAGCTGGACAACTGAATAATTAAATCAACATTTAATTATCCAAATTATTTAACAAGTCTGTTCCCCTCTACTCAAGAAATGGTTCGTCCAGGAATTTAACAATTCTCAAGCACACCATAATCATCTCAAAACATGTTGAACAAAGCGAAGATATTTAGTGATCATCTCACACAACATATCATATCTCTAAAAAACACCATCCAATACATCTTAAGGCATGGAAAACTAATATACATGAAAGGGTACTCCTGGAAAACAATCTCAACAAACTATCAATTCACAATCTTAATTTAATGCATGAAAATTAATTAATTAATTAATTAATTAATTAAATATCATCTTTTTCACCAATCATCAATTTTTTAGCCATTTACCATTTAAATTGTAATAATTAATCCATTCATTAATTATTACCAGTTTCCACATTATATACCGAACATATCAAATATTCAATATTCCCAATAATCAGTAAAAGCCACAATTTCATTCCAACTCATGACTTGATAAATAATTATACAATTATTTATCCTATTACTCATTATTACTATTCAAATCATTCAATTTTTTAATCATATCACCTTAACTATAATATCAATCCATGCATAAAATCAACACATGTTCAAGTACTCATTTATCTCATATGGGTGGAATTATTTAATAACTTCAAAAGTGCCATGCATCAACATATCATAATCAAGGAAACTCGTATTCTCAATTTATCAAAAGGAACTCAAATTCTCATATAATGTGTTAAAGATTTGGGACCCTACCTTGGGGTTTTTCCAGAAAGCATAACGAACGAAGAACCCTCAGGAGGAACAGGTAGATTCTTCAGGAATCTCCTTAGATCACTTCTCCTAGAAAGACCATGACCAATGATTATCATACTTGTCATCTACACACTTAGATTTTTCCTATAACGGGTGTAGATATAAGAAACCAAGAGTAGAAAATATTTAGATGTAATTAGATCTATGAAACCAAACATGAATGAAGAAGAACATCTACCTACCTTGAGAATTCATTATTGATTCACCAAGAGAAGCCCTCTAATTTCCTCCAAAATGGTTGGGAGATGATTTCCATCCTTCAAGTGAAAGTAATCCCAAATTATGGCTACTTAAGAGCTTAAACGAGCCATCTAAAGGCAAAAACGAGTGAGATCCACAACATAAGGATCTCATTTAAGTGACCACACGTTTTGATCACACAGTTAGAAAAACCATGCACTAACCGTGTGTTAGCTACTATCTTGGAAAACACTCCATGCATGGTTAGGCCGCACGGTTATACAAACCGTGTGCTAACCATGCCTTATCTACTATCTCAAAACAACAACTAAGCACGGTTTGGCCGCACAGTTTGAAAAACTGTGCGCCGCTCGTGCGACTTCACATTTACCTCAAAACTTCTATCAGTGTTAATAAAATTACATCTTTACGAGTTACCACACTCTGAATAAAATTCTAGAGCTCAGTTTAAAAATAACGACCCCTTGATAAACTGAAAAATAATTTCAGAGACATTCATAATTTTAACCCGGTTAAAAACATGAGATTTTACATAAATCCATTATAAATTTTATTTATCATAATATTCACTATAATCACATGACTCAATGAAAATTATTGAATTACAATTATTCATGAAATGATATTTTTTGGTCATTATTCTGTAGATTTCATCTAAATAAATAATTCAAAATGATCCTCCTTTATTTCAACTTTTAGTTAAGATCATCTGAAGCTTGTATGACCATGGAATATTTTACATTTCCTTAATAAAATTGATAGATAAATTCCACATCAACCCTTCTTCACATTCAGTTTATCCGAACAAACATTTCAGGAATATTCTAATTTTATGATAAATTTAAAATGATAAATACAATGTTTAAAATTATTGAATTTATTGGAATACGCAAAATCAATATCTCATTATTTTAGCCTAATTTTTTCCATCTCATACTTATGTAATGAATATACAATCCAAATCCCAAAACTCCAATAATCAAAAACATGATGTTCCAAATTCAAAAAAAAAATCATCTTTAGTCACAATGAAATATAATATTAGTTACTAAATGAACATAAAATCTTCAAATTATCCAAACATTAAAATTTAAAAAATATTCATCATATAATTCTTCAAAAATGGATTTGGATTTTCAAAAAATATAAAATCATCAAACAAATATTCTCAGATCTTATCATATATCAGATCAATGAAAAAGTTAAATATTACATAGTATTCATGATTCAAAATTTAGATGTGATTTTAAAATAGTTGATGATCAGTTTCGAAAGCATTCGATTTTTGAACCTTCAACACCAGAAATGAATTGAAGAAACTTGATATTTCACTAAATTAAATATCATATGTTTACTTGAATAGAATAAAACATTAGAAAATTCTTATATACATTCTCTACATAACACAATTTACTTATGAATGACTCAGAAAAGTGAATTTACATTCTTGTTCTCAGGTAGATAAATATCCATTATCAATTCACAAGTAGATGAATTATCATACATAGTTTATTAAAACCTAATATGTTTACTAAATACTCATTTATTATCTTCAATATATGATGTCATGATTCTAGAAAATTATTTTTATAGCCAATTCATGATTCACAAGCTAAATTATCAATAATTTTCTTAGAAATACCAACATGAGCTGAAATATCATTGTCAAATATTACAATATAAAATATCATATGGTAATTATATGTAATTAAATTAACATACATGGTGTCCTAGTATGATAATTACATGGAAACAATTTCAAAATCCAACATAGAGGCTCTAAATTCTACTATAACACTCATTGAACCTTCTAAATTGAACATCGGGAAACAAAAACCATATTAATAACAATCTAATCACTCAAACACAACTCATCCATTATAAATCGCATATTAAAAAATAAAATAACTTTTCAGAATTTATTATTATTCATTAAATACTTATGATTCACTCCCTTGAACGAAAAAATTCCATCTTCGTGTCATGAACACTTTTCTTAGTATAAAATTATATCAACACACAAGTATAACCATTTATCAACATATAGTTTTTAAATCTCTTATATGTTTTACATTTTACAATGATTATAATTTCATGATCATACTGATCATTATGGACAACAATTCATCCTTTTTTTGAATATTTTAAATAGTGTCAAAATAATTCCGTGAGAATTTCTTTGGTTTATTAAATTATTAGTAAAAACACAATTATATGAATTTTAGGCTACTAAATAAAGCATTATCGTTTGATATACAAGTAATATTAACTCCAATTATATTACCAATATATTTTTGGTTACATATTTTTCATTTTTAGGGTCAATACTCTAATCCATGAACAATATTTCTCAACATTCATTAGATTACATTTTTTACATTGACAATTGAGACAATATAACAATCAAACAATCCAAAAGGGAAATTTATTTATATATATTCAAAATTGATTGAGGATTTTATCGACCAATTAAGCTTCTCAAAATGACATATCTTAAAATAGATCATGATAAAATTTTAATCTAGACTCTTTCTAAATTTTCTTCCATGGATATCATGGATATTCTACTATATTTAATATATTATATTAATTATGATCACTAGTTTGTAATATTATTTAATTTTATTAATGATACAGATTATATTCTCTCCTATAAAAATCATTATTATTTTTATCTTGCACAGTATATGCCACAACTACCCATGAATATGACCATAAATATCAATAATTTCAAGAAAATCTTGTCCATGTTGTAGAATATATAGAACCATTCATTATCTCAAGAGATGTGATTCTTCATCATTAATCATAGGGAATCACATATTTTTCGTTGTATAACATAACTCCATGGATCTTTGAAAAAAATAAAAATCTATTGAATGAAAACATATTTACATAGGAATCATTACAATAAAAATTTAAAAAATTATTTGATACTAACTAACTTGTATAAAAAGAAAAAAATATTTGATAAAGACCATCGACTATGCGATACACTATTATAAAATACGAGGCCCACATTAAAGTATACAACCAAATATAGGGCAGGTGAATCATTGGTTTTTAAACAAACCAAAATCAATAAACATGATATCCATCACTAGTTAGTTGAATAAATCATTATGGTTATGATGTGATGATGACATATTGAGTGTGATATAATAGACCTTGAAGTAAGAGTTTTTCACATGGTTCCATGTCCATTTTTATGATGTGGATAATCCTTATTATTTAGTTGTTTTTTATTTCAATCCATGTTCCATTTTATTATATCTAAAATAAATAAATTAGCAAGTTGATTTTACTAAAAAATAATTATGAAATAATTAATGATTATCAACAAGTTGAAATATCTTCTCATCTTATACATCTGGTGCCTATTGAATTTATTCCTTGGGTGAAACTTGTTTTTATAATTAATTACCATCCAAATAATTATTTTAATCTTTTAAAATTATATCATGGACTCCTCCATTCATCACATGTTCATATATTAATTTAAGATACAAATTATTTTTATATTTATCCTTCATTATAGATATTTGATTTTATATATTTCAAAAAAATCAAATATGAAAGAAATAGAATAATAAATCCAAATTATCATCATGCATTACATAATATATTTTAGTATATTTATTTCATGATTGGTTAATTAAGGAATGTCATATTTCATTTACTAAGATTAAATAGTTCGTTAATAATTCATATTCATATTTATTATGTTGGGGAGAAAGTATTATAATATGGAATGCCTCACATTTCCAAAACTAGAAAATCCAAAAAAAATAGTTTACATCATTGGATTTTATAATTACATCATATTATATTTTTTCCTTCATCAATTTGCCATTGTGTATAGAATGATCAACTCTTTAATAGTATGAGGCCACATTTCTCTTAATCTAATGTGGTAGTGAATTATCCATTTCTAGACCTTATAGTGTAATAAACTCATCAAATGTCATGAAATGAACTCTCACAGTTGAATAAGTTTAGTTGTGCCTTAACATAATACCAATATCAAATACAATTAATAATTAAACAAATTATTTCAACCTAATGATTAATCATTCCTCCTACATAATTACATCGGTTCATCAAAAATTGTAGTGTTGTGATTACTTCTCATGTCAATTTAATACATTTCTATAAAATATTATCTCAAGATAGTGGCATCTCTAATAATTTTAATACATCTATGTTGTGAAAAAATGTCCCCCATTAATTCTAAGTGTTTTCTATCACTATCACAATCCCATTCATTTCATTATTTTTAATCTTTTTTTAAATCGAATGATCATTAAACTCATAAATTATTATGTTAAAAATAGATAAAATATTATATTATAAAAATATCATGAATTAATTTCACCAAGAAGCATGTACATGAATTTTATAAATATAAAAGTGATTTAAAACCCCCCAAAAATTATATAATAGTTATTGTGAGAGAATAACATTCGTAAGTGTTATATTAAATTCATATTTATCAATTCATAATTCAAATAAACTAATCCCTTATATTTCCATTTCAATTCATGAGGATTTTTTAAACTCCAATGTCTCTATGTGGTCATTTGATGAAAGAATGGATATATACATTGAAGTGGGATATCAAAAGATTATAAGGTAAATTATTCTTTATAAGAATATATTTTATGAGATAACAATGAATAAAAAATAATAATGTGAGATAGAAGTTTAATTAATAGGAATATAATAGAATATAAAACATAATAAAATAGAATTGTAAAATATAATTAATGTATATTAGTATAGGAAAGTAATGAATAGAGAGACACGGTGAAATTATTTTGAGATATGAAATACACTTATGATCATTATAAAATGTAAGGTATTAAATAAAACTAAAATAAGGGATAGTAAAATTAATTAATAAAACATAGAGGTTGTGTCAAAAAGAGAAATATATATATAGATGATTGAATTAAAAAAAATATTTTGGTATAATGTTGTTCTTATGTTTAATTTCATGTATACATGTCATTATATATCAGAGGATTAAGTGGTGATGCTTCAATAATTATTATGGAATCATTTAATGGCGTTAGATTTCACTCTTGGGAAATTCTACTTCAAAAAAATGAATATTTTTATGTGATATTATGTTAAAAATAGTTGTTTCTTTGATGAAATATTCCCTACTATAAGGTCATGAAAAATATTTCCTTGAAAATGATGGTAATTTCTTAAAGGGGATTTGAAAGAGAACATGAAAAGTAAATTTTCATTTTTTATGAAGATTATAATGTGTGGAAAATGGTATATTATTAGAGAATTTTTTGTATTATATTTTATACACAGGGAAAATAAAAATATGATATAGGACAAAGTATTTAATAAAAAAAGAAGGCCACCATACATAGAATCACCCAAAGTCTATGACTTAACCACATAGGGGGAAATAAGGGTTGAACACCATGGGAGAGGCTACCAATCAAAGAGACTCATGGTTAAAGTGGTTTCAACCTACCCATTAATAAGTACCATGGGAGCAAGAATCTAGAAGTACTAATAAGCCTGTGAATAAGGTCCACAGTGGAAGGATGTTTATACCAGTAGGCTGAAGACCATGGGTTTGAAGGAGGGATATGTCCTCACCACCTTCGATCTATCCCAAGAGTGTTGCAGTGGTATTTATAATAGGTGGCTGTAAAAAATTGTATATTTAGTCTATGTGGGATGTTTTATGCAATGATAATATTACTATATGTTTATATATACGGACCAAAAAATGGAAATATGATGAAGTTGGTTTGAACCATTTAATCAATATGGGACTTTTCCTCCTACCTCTTCAACATGAGGTTTGTCAGTATGCATCATTTTTTTCATCACATAAACGAAGCATTTTTTCCCCAATAAGAGTTAACAAATGTTTGTGGCATTATATGATATTCATTGGATTATGTGAATGAAAATATTTATTATGTGATTACATCTCATAAAAATTAATATAAATTTAAAATTC
Organism: Viscum album; assembly: GCA_963277665.1. NCBI lineage: Eukaryota > Viridiplantae > Streptophyta > Magnoliopsida > Santalales > Viscaceae > Viscum > Viscum album. Next base: position 879,925,976 of record OY728120.1, on the reverse strand, counting down.
TTTTGAACTTGACTATTACATATATTATTATAACAATAGTATGGGAGTATCATCTCTTTATCAAATGGATATCAATGAGAAGACATTTCATGAACAACTGACTATCTATAGGGGTGTGACATGATTAACGATGTTATCAAGTGATGTAATCATTTTAATCATGTGGTCTCTTCAACATTGCATGAGGCCCAGGTAATCCTAGATATTATGAATTGAACTTATCCTGAGAACTTAAAAATATTAGTTATTCCATGAAAAAAATTAAAAATCATAGTAACTATGAAAATATAAACTGAGTTAGATACATTTAATATTGATTCTACTCTTCTAGATATTGAGAGACTCTTTATAAATAGAGATTCCATCATGATTTATTCACATTTAGGAGAATAATTTGCATGATTGAATCACAAAAAAGATTATCTTGTGAACCACTCTAGTTATGTAATGAAGAAGAAGAAGACTGCGTTAACCCATACACATAAAGAACAACTCACACACACAATTTTTCATCCTTAGATGTTACACATTATGTAAATGAAGTATGGGATCCCGTGTACAAAATTTATGTCATGAGATAGTGATATTTCAAAACATCATTGTTACATCTCATAGTTGAGATCTTCTTATGAACAAAATCTCTTATAATATGTTGGTTTTTGAGAATTATTGTTGGAAATTTATATTTCCACATGAATGAACTCTTAGACTAAATTCATTGCCATTTGGAGGACCTAAATTATGTTTTTGAGATATTTTGAACCACCTTTTTTACTTATTAAATGTCACATGAGGAGAATAATGCGGTCACAAGTCTCTGGAAAATTCATGTATATTGCTTAACATTGTACTAGTGACATGTTTCACATGAAATTGCTATGTTTTCGAGTGGAGAGTCATTTCATTCAGCCCATGCATATATGAATTTATATGAGAAGTAATTTTCTGGATGTTGAATTCATGAAATCAATTGTCAATGCATATATACATATTTAGACACTCACATGGGTATGTAACATAAAAGAAAATAAACGAAAAATGAAAATTCACATAAAATAATTAATTCATAATTTTTTTGTGAAAGGGTTTAAAAAGTGAGTATTCTATACATGAATGTGGACCAACGAACATATGATGTTCATTGCACGAGTAGTGTGAAGAATTAAAGAGACTAAAACACGATATAATATCCTAAAAATTATATAATAGTAGACAATGTTTTGAGATTTTTTATGTACTAACATTCATAAATAAAGTAGAAGGTTGTGCATAACACTCTTGAAAATTATTTAATTCTTATAATTTATCTTAAAAACGTAATAATTTGATATTAATAGATACCCTGAGGGAACATATCAGATATTGGTGTTAAGAGATATTTGATAATGATGAGAGGACTACTTTATGAGAGTAAATATGATTTTTAGTAATATTATAAATGTTGGTGAGGTGATGGATTATTCAACCATCATGAAGAATATTATGAGAAACATTCAACATATATTGGATTAATAAATTAATACACTAAATAATAAGAATATCTATCACTGGATAAAATATATAATATTATAAAATCCTATAGAATGATAAAAATATCAGTTTTTAAGAAGAAAAAATAGATTATATGGCTATTAAATCTATGATAACATGTAAAAAATAGATTATGATGATAAAAAATAAAATTACACTAATTAAAAGGACATTGAATTAGAGTAAAATCAATTTAGTGATGTAATTTTATGGATTTATATTATATACTGAAGTGAAAAATATATGAAATGACTAAAATGTTCCAATTTTCATGGATATGTAAATTTTTTCCTTTGATTTTCAAAATAATAAATCCAATGTCTCTGAGAATGATAATGAAGATGAATAAATGGATAGAAAATATATGTAATAAAAATGGATACCAAGTGAGAAAAAATACAAGTTATATATGAAACTATAAAATAAATTCCATGAGAAGGGAAATTGATGAATTTTCATCAACATAATATGGGACAGATGATGAGAGACCTTTTAGAAATAAAATTTTATTAATTAAAAAAACAAATATTTTTAATGAAATATTCAATGGTGTATAAGGTAAAGAAGGATCTAAATAATAATTGAACTTTAAAGCTAACCTAAAACATACTGTTGAAAATAACATATAAATAAAAAAAATAAAAAAAATAAAATAATAAAGGACAATTAAGTATGTGTTACGGTAAATGACATAAATATGAATGATATTATGGAATATTTTAAAAATGTAGAAGAGCTATAAATGAAACCAAATTGTTTAAATGAAAATTCCCATGGAAGAGAAGAATTAGAAAAATAATGAAACTAGTTTTATTGAAGGGAGACGAATAATAGGATGCAAATATATAAATATGAAAATAGAGTAAATGATCTATAAGGAAGACTTTTAGAGAAATATTTTTTATAATCTAAGATATAGTATTTGTACCTTTCATATCAATTTGAGTTAATGAAGATAAAACAATATTAAACCCATGCTATTAACCTCAAGGTTGAATCTTCTATGGTTTCTGAGATAAAGGGTCCATAGGAAAAATTGTTTCTATAACCAATGAATATGAATGTAAATTTGCTACTTATGAAAATATAGGTCCAGGTAACAAGACTATATATAGATAGACCGAAGAAAATGAGGAGAAAAAAGATTCCATAATGGAATAGTGAACCAATTCATCCAGATGGATTCCTCCAAAAAATTAACATCCTCATTTGGTGATAATAAATAAATTAAAAATATAGGGAATAATTATTATCTAAATTGAAGATAATGCTTCATAGGATAGTTCTTTTGATGTTGATTATTTAGTCATAATTATTATTCATTATATTATAAAATGTCACTACTAGGAATGTGGTAAGATTCAAGAGGAAGTAATGTTGAAAATATGAGATAAAATTACTAAATAGATTGGATTATGAACATGAAATCATATAAAAAATCAAGAATGAAAAAATATGAATAACTGAAGATATATTGTTGTAGATGTAGTCAATAAAATCAAAACTTTGTGAAATGAATAGTTTTCCCACCAACTAAAATTTCCTATAATGTAAATATATGGATAATAAATTTTATTAAAGAAGAATCATTAACATATGTTTTATGTGAGAAAATAAAATAATATTAGAAAATGAAGAGAGAATGCTTAGTTTTCTACCCACACCAGCTAACCAAGTATAAAATGAAGAATGATTAGGAACATGCTAAAGGAAAAGGAATGAGAGTGGTGATAGTTGAAAAAAATCATTTTGACTTGAAGTCATATACCTATGATGACTTGAGGATCCTTAAGTGTGAGATGAGTGAAAAAATTGGGAATTAAATAAGATTTTTTAGGATAATTCAAATGTCTAGAGAAAAATTCATGATGTATATGTGGATGTAAAAAAATTCATCCAGTAACAAAAATGAATGGATATCCATATTAGTTGTTTGAACTAACAAGGAATGGTCAGTCACACATTATAAGGAATCTAAGAATATGATTTGTATATTTAGATGGTTCTATCAGCCTAAATGTTATTTATGAGGAACCAATAGGTTCATCCTTATTCACTTATATGTGCTTGTTTCTATAATTACATGGTGGTAATTAATAGAGATATATGTATCCCCTAAGTAGCAGTATCAATGAGATGAATCTATTAAAGCCCCATATCCTAGAAAATGTGTAAATCATATAAATCTTTACAAATTTGGAATATGTGGAATTTTAATAACAAATTCATCCCTTATTGTTAATTTTAATAGTCGTATCAATTAATGGGGAGTGAATGTTTGAGAATTTTTTTTTGGAGATATGTCTTTTTTTACTTGAACTTTATAATATGTTTTTTGAGATATGTTCATGATTTAACATTTTATTGATACATCGAATCATTTCCAACCCCTATTTTGTAATTCCAAAACAAGACCTAACATGACTAGTTTTTAATAGATAGCTTATACATCCTTGGTTACATATATATTATTTTCCACATCAGGTTATCCCATATAGAAATATATTTTATTAACGAAATTATCCTTTTCTATAAGAAAAATGTGATATCACCCCAAACTCATGATTTTTCAAGAAAACAAATCCTCAAATAGAGATGAATGTGTTTTTAAGAATACTAATTAGTTAAGAAGAACCAATGATCCTATACTATTATGATTATAAATATAAGGGTAAAATTCTACAACACATTTTTACATAAGTACATATTGAAACATAAAAATAATTGTGGGATATTCTTGAAAGAACATTGAAGTTGTTTGAAATATATAAATATGTGATAGTTGTTGAAGTGGTGATACATGGAGAATTGTTTTGGATTTATCAAATGGAATTGGATTTTATAATTGGAAAATTATACTTAAAGACCCTGTCATTTTTTCAAGTTATATTATGTTCTAAATAATATTCTCATTGATGAGACATTGATCCCTTCAATATGAAGAAGAATATTACCATGAAAAATAAATATAATTTAATGAAGTGTATTTGAAGGTGGCCATGAAAATTATATTTAATTTTTTGTAAAAAGATAATTAATATTGGGATTTCGATATTATTTATGAATGGTTTTAATTATATTTTTTATATAATGAAATTATATGTATTATATATGTATAATTAATTTATGAAAATGTAATTAGAACAACCATAGAGTCCCCCTAAAGATATCCCTTAACAACATATGTGGAAACTAAGGGTTAACACCCATGTGAGAGCCTACGAATAGAGGTAGCACATGGTAGTAGATGTGTAGGTGAGATTGTGTATATGTTCCAAATAATTTCACAGACCACAGAAGTTAGTAATCTATTTAGGTAGGTCAAAACCCATTTTGTGAAGGTGTATGGGGGTGTTGATCTCCCATAGCCACGTTGAGAGTATTGAAGCGTGATATTAAAAAATGGAAGAGTAAAATTATCCATTTTTTTATTTGGGGTAGCATGATTCCATGTTACTATTTCTCCATATTTAGATATATGGATGGAACAGTGGTCATCCAATGAAGAATATCTATGGGGTTTTATTAATATGTGATTCCATCATCATCCTCAGCCACCCACGGGATTTCATTATATGTTAAATTTTTTAGTCACACAATTGAAGCATTGAATATTCATGATTTATTCACATAACATCATGAAATCACATTATATTTGTTAGATTAAACAAATAAAATATGTTATTTCACGAATCAATTTCAGGATAAATTAAAATAACTGAGATCAAGTATTTATCCAATCATTTATATATATTATCATGAGAATAATTCGACAGTGTAATTTGATTTTAAGGGGAATTTATATTGGAATCCACCGTTTGAAGACCATACAATAATTAGGGGTGTCACATGATCAATAAAGTGAGCATTTGAATTAATCATGTGAATATTATAATATATTCATCATTTCATATGGCATAATGAAGATGGGATTTTCAAAATGAAGGGGGTCCCAATATCCTTGGGTGTTTAAGTAATTCTAGAAATGATATAAAAATTAGAAAAACTCTGGATATATATACATTTATGTATGTTTTTCGAATATTGAATATTATGTTTTTAGTGGTTGATAGAATCTATTGATTTAGATAATCCCATGTAATTCATTTATAAATTGGGAGAAGAAGCCCGTGTGATCCAATCACATGATGGTGTATCTCAGCAACAACTCTCGTTACCTAAAGAGTATGGTGTCCATAAATACCACTTCACAATATGGAAAAAAAATTCACATTGAGTCTCATCCTGACATATGGTGAATTGTGTGAAGAAAGTATAAGAACATAAAAACACAACTAGGGTCATGCGAAAGTGATATGGTGAACATTCATGGTTATGTGAAGTAGTTGAGATGATCTCACATATGGAACCTCCTATCATGAAAATTTAACCAAGAAGTATCCATAGAAAAAAATATTTTCATGTATTGAATCCCATGTACTATATCAATTGTCACATGAAGGATCCACATAACGTTTCATGAGATAATGAAAAGATCATTTTTTCTTATTTATAGGTACATGATGAGACACTCGTGATCTCTTGTTGTTGTAATGGTTATGCTCTTTACATAAAAATTTATATGTCATGTGATTCACATGTAATAGTGATGTTGTGTAGTGTAAAGATAGTTCATGAACACCATGTATGACTACATACATACTTTAAGTAATTTCAATGAATATGAATGCATGAAATATTTTGTGAAAGCATGAATGCATATGTCAATTCATGAATATAGAAGTGAACACCCACATGAGTAAACAAACTAAAGAAAATAAATACATATTTTGTTTTCACATAATGTAATAAACTCATATATCTTATTTTCTAGGGGTTATACCATAATATTCTATTCATAATGATTGATTAAGATAGATATGTTATGTTTCACATGAATATGTTATAGTAAACTCGAGACTGAGCCCTATAAGAATATTAGAATAGATTACATCTAAGCTGATATATTAAGATAGTTTAAGTACCATATTATGTGAATACTGAATAATTTTGTATGAACCATATCCACATATTAATTATGATAAAAAAAATTTAAGGTTAAAGTATAAATTTTTTAATCGTAGTTTCACCAAAGAAACTGATCAGATACTAATGATCTAGGATATATTAGTAATACAAATAGAGTGAAATGGATCATTATGTTTACTTGAGAAAGTTTGATCTATAATGATCATGGAGAATGATTAAATGATCATACTATAGAGGATAATGCCTGGAATAATGGAGGAAGCCTCTCAGTTCGAGTTGGGAGTATAAAGTCTCTTGGGTGATTCTCGAGAACAAGCCTATAGTGTAGAAAATAGAGTATCCATGTGTGGATTCTGTTAATACTATAGGATAAAGTATAATGAAACTCCTCTAAATATTTGGGAGAAATATTTTGTGACTATGTATCAATCATTCTAATTGATAACGAGATTGTAGTATGTAATCCATTTTTTGAGAGAATAACTGACATAGTAAGGTGTATGTCTTCATAATAAACCTTTTAAATCCTTATATTTAGTTCCTACTATTTTATACATGATTCATGTTAGTTTTTTGAGAAAAATGAACAATTTTTATTTGATTTTTCTAGACCTAAATGTTTAATTGAAATTAAAAAAAATTTAAAAAGAATAAGGGACACTAGTTCCCCTCTACCCCAACACAGTGATATGACATTAATCTGTTCCCTTAATGTACAATGGAAATGGTATCTCAAGAATATGATAAATTATTGAGTATAGGAACCACTTATGACTCCGTCATTGAATTGAATAGAATTATATGGAATAAATAACATGATATATATTTGTAAATTTTAGGAATTAAATAATAATAATGAACAAATAAAGCAATAAGGATCTATATAAATAATATAAAATTAAAAAGTTATAAAACATTGAATATATCTCAAAAGTAAGTAATGTAAGATAATTATTATGACATCTTGTTAACAGAATTCAGATATTTTCCACCTATTTTATTTTTTCATCATAAATTGGATGTGTCTTGGTACTCTTAAAGATGAATAAAATTTACTGAAAAAACTCAAAAAGATCAGAGTTTATTATTTTGAATTAACAAATTCTATGTATAAATTTTTTAATGGGAATGAAATGTTCTCCAAATGTTTGGAGAATGATTGATATTTTTATGGTTTATGTGTAAGAATCATGGTTTATTTCTCCATTTAATTACATGATGTGTAAAATTGATACACACCATGTATGTGTTCTATAGACACAATGTGTGAACTATGTTCAAACATGAAAGAAGTTAATTTTGTGTAAGGGTTAAATTGTGTGTGATGTTAAAATATCTCTTTTAATTAAAAAATTATGGGTTTTCAGCATAGGTGATCCCCATTTATGACACGACCAATAAATGTATTTCATTCAATGTAATTGTCATGAATTTGGATTTTCGGGTTCCATTTCATTTTAATATAATTTACTTATTATGAATCCTTCCATGATAATGACCTATAACCATTCTTTTGAATTATATTTTTTCTCCATTTAATTTGGATTTATTAGTTTGGTGACTAATCACCATTTTGGTTGGATTTCTTCTACATGGGTGAGTAATCCTTTAGACTTGTTCATTGTCGTTGATCATGTTTGTGATGTTTTAATTTTTGTGTTGGATTATTTGATATGTGGAGATGTTTTCTCTTGTTCTGTTATATATCTGTTATGAAGTGTTATTTAGGGGCCATTCATTATTGGTTTTGTCTCATTGAGTGTGAATTCTTGAGGAATTTTTTAATTCCTTTTCGCATCCAATACTATTATTGAATTGGATCGATTTTATGATTTGTAGATTGAATATTGGCTCGCTATTGGGTTTTTGTATTCTCTATGTAGGTGGATCCCTTTACGAGAATGTGTGACCCATGTTTTGAGTTAGGTGGTTCTGTCTCTAGATTTTTTTTTTGAATTTCTTAGATTATTTTTACAAAAAATTAAAATGAAATGGTATGATATATCTCTTTTTTTGTGTGTGTGTTGATATGGGTTTTTATAAAATAATGTATCACATCTATTTGGAAAATGAAATGTTTCATTCAAAATAATTGTGTAATTTTTTTGTGAATTGGTTTTTAATATATGAATAGTTCAAATATGCTTGATAAGTAGATTATAAAGTAGTGCACATCGAAGCATTTGGTACATAAGGGGAATGTATAATAATATGTCTCATCCACTCTTGGGGTTACTTTTTGGGGTGTTCAACTACTATCTAGACTCGATTGTATTTGTATTGTGGCAAAAGACATACAAAATTTTATATGTTGGCTTTTATTTTCCAAAATATCATACCTTAGAGTGACCCCTGGTGTGATGTTACATGTGATTATGCTTTTGAATTTTACTTTTAATTTTATTTCTAGGGATTTGATATGATTTGTGAAGCATGTTTTGTTTTATTATGACATGAGTATTTTTATAAATAAATATTACATTCTCTAAAACTAATTTACATCAATTATTTTTGAAATACAAAAAAGGGGAAATTGAAATTCTTTTCATTGATTTTGATATATAAATAGTTAAACTGTTATCATTCCTTCTTTAGTTTATTTTTTGGATGATTTGTTTTATATTTTAAGGACATGATATGGAACCCTTGGTGAGATCCTATTTATAATGTTTTCTCGCTTCCTCTATCCCCCTTTATTGGTGAGTATTCTTTGCTAGGACTTTTGATGTGGGGAAATGTAGTGATCAATGTGAGGTGGAGAGGTTTTTTTCAACATGGTTTTGTATTGTTGTTTTTGAGATGGTGGGAGTATTACAATTTAATCAAATAGGGATTTAGAGTATACCTTTGATTAGAAATTCCCTTATAGGAGGAAATGTCATTTAGAGACTGTTTTTTTCATTTTGAATTTGATTCGCTTCCATTGTTCTCTATCTGTTATGGATAATATTTATTTCTTAATCTATTTATGTCAGTTATGTTTTTATATTCCATATATTTTTCTTGGTTTTGGAAAAATAATTACCTCTATTTCATGATTTTTAGGTGCTGGTCCCCAACCCATGGGGATTGGTAATTCCCTTCTGGTGTGTGGCAGATTAAATTCAATACCACTTTGATAGGGTATTTGGGTTGTTTTTTTATATGTTCACGCCATAAACCATGGTTTTTTGGTTTTCCTTATCTTGGGACATTTGTTATAATCGAGAGGGGACATTCAAGACTTTATAGGTAGTTTTTGATGTGTTATTGGATAAAACTTTCTATAATGAGACTCTAGTTACCAAGGGATATTGGGATATGTGTCACCTATACGGTGTTTTTATTTCAGTATCGTAATTTTCTTTTGGGATTCATGTTTGAATAGATATTATTCTTTTTCGAATGATTTATTTTGTTTTGGGGAGTAGAATTATCCATCATAGACTTGTTCTATGGGATATCTAAGAGGGTTGAATTGATTCTTTTCAAGGGAATCTTCCGATATATAAATAATGAGATGAATCTATCATATGGGTAGTTTTCTCTATTGATCAGAATGAATCGGAGGATAAAAACACATATGTTGAACTATACATAGGAGATGTATAAGGAATAGATTGATCATGGTAGTTCATTATTGGGATTCTATTATCTTTTAAAGGTTAAATTAAACCTCAAGTGGTGGATTATTATCTTTAAAAGATATATTGGATGTTATACATTTGGGATACATGAGGAATAATCAATTTAATATGTGTAGTGCTGATACTTGAGGGTACCAACAAGCATTGGTAGGATTCAACGGTAGAAGCTGATTTGATCATGGGATTGAAACTGAAGGGTTTCATGACTTTATTCATCTAATAGTTTTTTCTATAGTCTCTAATGATAGAGAATTATAAGGATTTCCCCTTTCTACATAAGGGAGAGAATTTAGTGTTTGAATACACAAATATTATTGCAGATATGGTTAATTTAGAACAAGTGGTAGTGATGAATTACCATACAAATACTGATAAGTGCCTATAGGTTTTATGAGAATATATCAAATAATATGTATTTATATAGAATATTTTAATCTATGATGAAATAGTGGACATGGATATTATGGATGAAATTAATAAAAAAGTCAAGGTTGGATATTCTACCCCTCCTCTTCCACCAATTTTTTTATTTTTGATGCACATGGGAAAAAGAAGAAGTGGTAGGATCATCAATGGGGTGGTGTAAGTGTTTGTTTTCATAACACATCTTCAGAACCTTCAATAAAAACACGCATTGTTCTTTTGACATTCTATAAGTTTGGATAGCTCAGAAAATAGTGATTTTTTCCTTCACCTACAAATATGTGTAATAGTTGTGGATGTTATGATCATTTGTTGTGTTTCTTTGAATCTTTTTCTACACCTTGATATGGTCATGGATCATTAAGAAAAATGGATAATATGATATATTCTAATACATCAATGACCATAGGGATCCATCAGTATGCGTATGGAGTGAATCATCTTCACACAGTAGATGAGTTTACTGCGAAGGTAAACATGGGTCCAACAATAGTATTAGGTACAATATTTTTTTCTTCCTCAGTAGTGATTAGTTTATTTGATAGTGGTTCATGCCTGTGGTTTATATTTGTGTTTTTTTTGATATAATAATGATTCCAATAGATCTTATAACTTTTTTATGGAGTTAATGAAACCTCTAGTGAAGAATAGTGAAATGGGGTTTCAATGTCCTTCGTTTATGCTATCGATATTATATATAGAGTTATTATGAGATTTTATTATTTTTTAAATGGATCTATTTGAAATCATCAATGCGATGGATATTATTATTTCTCATCATGATGATGTTGATTTTTATCATTGTTATGTATCATTACATATACTCGATGGTAGATCGTGGGTGTTTCGCAGATTATGGAATATGAGGTTTGGAATTAAAGTACCATTCTTCCTAAATCTAATGAGTTTTTTGTTCAATGTAGCTGTTAGATCAGGTGCATAATACTCTATTTTTTATGTTCCAACCTTTTTGTAACTTTTTATACATTTTTACTAATTATTTCATTAGGTATCATCCTGAGGGGTACGTAGAGTATACAATTGGCATGGTTTGAGATACAAAGATAAATTCAATAAATTTTTATCATATAGTGTCATATAATATGAAATATATCTTGTTATCTTTGGATGATATTGTGGTGATGGGTTTTGTTTTCGCTATTTTCTCCCCTTGGAAAACCCTGGAGCACTTTTCCATGAAGGATGATGGTTCACTTTGAATTTGTGTGGATTATTAGAAGTTGAAACAGGTAATAGTTAAGAATAGGCATCACTATAAATATTTTTATGATCTTATTGATTAAGTAAATGCAGAAATGGGTTTCAAATATTTATGTTTTGTTTGGTAATCATCATATTATAGTTCTCGATTATGACATATTGAAGGAATATTCTAGGAGAAGCTATAGTCATTAGAAATACCTTGTGAGGATTTGTGGTCTTAGTAACTCTCCAAATTTTTTTAAGGGATATATGAATGCAATATTCCACCGGTATATAGAATCTTTTTTTGTTGTCTTTGAAGTTGATATTTTTGATTAATAAATATTCGAGAGTGATAATGAGAGAGATTTGATTTTTGGTTTTTGAAATCATGAGGAATTGCTATTTGTATGGTATGTTTTTTAAATAAAATTTCTAGATTCACGAAGTGAAATTATTGAGGATTGTGATTTCTGAGAATGTATTATATGTACATATTAAGAAGTTAAAGGTTGTTTTTTCATGGGAAGAACCATGATTTTTTTTGAAATTCAGTTCATCCATGGTCCTACAAAAGACTGGAATTTCCATCATTCATTTCTCAATGTGGACTTCACTTTTCAGTTTTCTTAATTTGTGGGGGATGAAATTAATATTGGACAAAAAGTGTTTAGATTATTTCAACAAGCTAATAAACATTTAAATTTTGTTCTAATTATGATATTACCTGAGTCCTGAAATGGTTACATGGTTCATTGTTATTTTTTTAGAATTGGTTTGGGTTGTGTGCTCATGTAGGATGATCATCTCGTAGCTCAAAGTGTTCATCATCTAGAACTATTTGATAATAATTACCCCACTAATTATTTAAAGAATTATGAAGTTATACTTATTATTATGAGTTGCAAACATTTTAAATTTAGGTAATGGTTAATTGTCTTCTCTAACCATATTTTTTTGACCTACATATTTTATCAGAAGGAAATGAATCTTTGATAGAGTCTGTGGGAGGAATAAATTCAGAAATTTGAAATTCAAATCATCAACAACTTGATGAAATAGAATTTTTTCATTGATGATCTCAGTAGGAATGTGCCATAAACATCTATTTCAGTGTCTAAGGATGAGTGGATCATTATGGGGATTTTTTATCCATTGCATCTTGTTGCTCAGGAGGATGTTCCAGGTACCCTTATGACCAACATTTATTTATCTTAATCCCTCCTTGATTATATTATATATAGTTCTATATAGGATTTTAAGATCATAGGAATTCAAGAAACCCTATATGGTGGGGAGAGTATTTCTGGTTGGTATCTCTCTTAAGATAGTATTCTCATTTTTTAGAATCTGTTTTTTATCACAAAATCTGGGAGGAGATTATTTTTTCAAGATTCTCAATATTATTTGTGGTTAATTCATTCAAGAACAATGATGATGTATTATGACATGATAGGGTGATTCTAGTTTCTTGGTATGAAGCGTGAAATTGAAGATTTTTTATACCTCTACCTTACCTTCAAATAGATTGAGGTAGATGATGTGAATCCTTTTGTATTGTTCGGGCTACTTGTAGATCCCATTTGAAAACCATAAAAGGTATCCATGTATTTTTTTTATTGAATAAAATGCACTCCCTAGGGTGGAATTTCTACTTGGGTTGCGATTGATTAGTTATCAATGTCAGATAATTTCAGTCCAATAAAAGTAACTACTAATATGGATGTTATGGGTAAGATATATGTACAAGAAATTTTGATGTTTCATGGGGTTCCATATACTATTTCTTCATAAAATGTTACTTTCATTACTTTTAGGTTTTGTATATAAGTCCGCACGAGGAGATGGGGACTCATGCTAGACAGATCATATATTTTTATCATCAGACACACAATCTAAAAAAGAATTACATTTACATTCTAGGTGATATTCTCCCTGACTGGGTCTTGGATTTTGGTTCATCATAGGATAAACATCAGTGACTTGTAGAAATTTGTGATAAAAAATGATCTATGAAAAATAAGAATAGATACATTCAAGGATTTGTATGGTCATAAGTGCAGATCCCATCTTTACTGGGAAGAGGTGGGAGAATCATCATTGGTGGGATGATGTTTGGATTAGGAGACATCTATGAGGATTTCTGAAATACATTGGTGTATGGTTATAATACGAAGTTAAATGAAATTTTATGTGCATCAATAACTTTTCCCATCTTAGTTTTTCATAGGTGACCATGTATTCTTGATTTTTTCTCAATTTTTGGGCCATCATTGACTTGGAAAATTGGGAATGAGGTCTCAGGGATATGCATGACTATTTCTTGCCACTGTGGGTCTTGGGATGGATTATTATAAATTTTAATTTCTGACTCAGTTGATATGAATTTATAATTTCATCCAAATATCATAACTTTTAAAGTATAATCCAATTACCTCTCATGTATTTTGTTGGGAAGAGATTGAGAAAGGGTTAGAAATTTCTATTTTTGAACATCTAGTTGAGATTGTTGACTCTCAAATCAGTGTCTCTAATGAGAATTAAATGCTTTTGGTCATAGTTTTATAAAGACACATATTATATTCTCATGAGACATGATAGAGAGAGTCTTTGAGGAAGGAGTTGTGGCATAACATATTTATCAAACATCATTCATCAAGATGACTTATCGGTGATGTAAAGTCTTATCGTGGATGTTTTGTATTATCCTATTATCTATTTTTGTTATCACCCTCATATATTCAAGTTTTTCACATTAATTGGGTGCATATTGGGACTTTTGAGGATGGATATCATTTTTTGAACAAAATGAACCAATTTTTAGTGTTTGTTTTCTATTTAAGTTAGGATAATTATGGTATAAATCTAGTAGTGTATTTGTAGGGTTGCCGCAATGTTTAGAGAATTACATAGTTAGTTTGGGTTTTTAGTAATTTTATTGATTATATAACATTTTGGGACATTACTCGGAAAGTAATGTGGTGGCATATTGGATAATTATTGTACAGACACAAGTCATAAACTGTGTAAAAATATTAAAGTATTTCACACCATGAAATTTATAGAGGGTGTGTACTATTAAAATATTTCTATTAATAATAAAGAGATAGGTTTTTCTTCTTAAGTGATCCCCGTGGATTAAAAAAATATGGATTAATTATTTAGTAAGAGTACCGAACAAAGACTTTATGTTGCTGCGTTTGTTGATTCTTATTTCACACTTCCACATCTCTACATCTCTAAACCAAGAGGCCTTCTCAAATGACATTGGGAGTCTCTGTTAAATCTAGATTGATTCGTTCAGGGATTGATCACCATTGAGGTTGGTTTGAATCTATTCGAGTAATAAATCATTTCTTTTTCTTAATTTCCATTGACCGTAGTAGTTCAGTTGCATTTCACTACTGGATTTGTTGATTTCTGGTGATGATCGCACCTGTTTCCTTATAAATCCATTTTACTACATTATTCTGGGTGACAATCCTTATTGGTTAGGGTGAAGAGGAAGTTTGTTCTGGGGGTATGTTTTTTCCATATTCTCCTACAACCATTTTTTTGAATCCTATCAATTCTAAGAAGTGTAGATTTATTGTGTGGACTTCAATGTTTTTTTCTTCTTCTAGTTAATGGATATCTTTATGGAAATATGCGACTAAAATTTTGTGGTAGGTGGTTCCATATCATTATTATGTTGGTGAAATTAATATCTCCTTTTTTTGATAAATTGTTTTAATTAATGAAACATCATGATATGAATGATTTTTCATGTGTAAGGAAATAATATTTTTAAAAATATGGTTTTTCCCTGGTCTCAAAAAAATAAAATGGGTTTTCAATTATTTGTGAAATAGTTTTGTGAACATGTTTTCAAATAATGAAAAGATGAAATGGTTTCATGAATTGATATGAAAAATAGATCACATGAGAAGCCTTGGGTACTAAGGAGGAAGGTATAATAATAGGTCTCATCTAATGTCTAGAGGTTTTATCACACAACTTTTTATAATCCCTTAGCCTATTTTTTCTACGGATGTGTTAGACTTTTGGGGAGATCACATTATCATGTGTTACTATTCTCTCTAGACTCGATTCATATGTTGAGTTACATAATTAATATATGATTTTCAATGTTATGTACTTGTGTATTATGTATCCTTACCTAGTGTGATCCATGTGATGATGTTACACTTGCTTCTACTTTTGGCATGTATTGTTTTATTGTAATAAAATTAATTTGATAGGATATATTATGAATTAGTGATATTGATACGGTATATATATTATATATATATATATGAAATTATTTGAATCCATTTTACAAGTTTTATTTTGAAATATAGAAAATGTTAATGTAAATTGTTTTTTATTCTTTTGATAAAAAAGTTTAGAACCATTATCACACCCTGTATTAATTAATGTTGTGAAAGGAATGATATTATTAAGTGATATCATAAGGTACACATGTGTGAGAAACTATTTATCCTTTTATCCCAAACCATTTAAACCCATTCTATGGTCTATATGAATGGTTATTTCTTTTTAAAATAACAATGTCATGTGGCCATAGTATGGTAGTGAGGTTTCTTGTAAACTTGGTTTTGGGTTACTGGTGGAGAGACAGTGTGAGGATTCCCATATTATTATATGGATCTATTGGGGTAGAAATTTTTTTAGTCCCTCATACAAGGAAATTACACTTTGATATTGTTCTCTTCCTTTTTTAGTTTCACTAATTTCATTGTTCCTTATATATCATGTTTTATATTTATATCTTCCTATATTTATCATTATTGTGTGTATTTATTCAATGATGATACTTTATTTATGGAAATATAATTCCCTTTATTTGTATTTTGAGGCTCGTGTACTAGTCCTCATCCCAGGGGGATCATAAACTCCATTCGATTATGTGGAGTATTGGGTCAAATAGAAGTTTGAGATGGTATTCAGGTCCAGTCATCACAAAAATTTAATTACCATATTAATAGGATTTCTTGAACATTCTATGTCATAGTTTATGTAATAATTAAACTCGATAATCAAAATTTTTTAATATAATTTATATTTATTCAGTTTTATATTATTCAGTTATATTGATATTATATATATATATATATATTGTATTCAATATTCATTTTTATCAGTTTTTATAGTTCAAACCATTCCCTGATTCTATAGTGGTATCAATAATCATTATATGTAAAGAGTTCATCAACTAAAAAATATTCATGTTAGTACAATAATAATTACACAATTATATTTTAATGAATGATGAATCTGTTGATGTCGTATGTATGATTCTCAAGGACGAAATCCATAGTGATCTTACATAAAAAACAATTACAAACATAATGTGTTACATTTAAAAACTATTAATAATTATATGTTACCATTAATTATAAAAAACATAAATTTATCATTAACACTATATATTCCCATTATATAAATTTTTATACTCATCTTTGATGAAAATGGTATTTCATCATTCATGATGGTGGTTAAATCGGCACAAATAACAATATATCGAAGCATACAAATAAATAAAAATAAATTATTTTATTAGAATAAAATCAATTATATTATGAATATAATTTTAAATTTTAAGGTACAACTTTTTAATCATATTCATCAATATGAAGTGGATTAAGATACAAAAAAAATATTAGGGAAAATAAAATATCTATGATCAATAGTGCAATATTGCCTTAAGGAATAATTTTGAATTGAAGTATTTGTGTTTCTATTATATGAACAGAATGTGAAAATCATTATAAGATTATTAGGTATGTCATTTGGGTAGATATTTGATAGAAAAATTAATGTTGTTGTTTTGAATAAGAGGAAGTGGTGTCCTGTTATAGATGAATTTGAGTGGAATATTTTTTATAACCCATTTATTAATAAATGAGGAATTTAATTTTTCAATAAAATTAAGTCAAAAGTGGAATCACAATTTGGTAGGTTCTAAAGTCCCTTTTCTATGAATTTTGAGTATTAGGTATGGGAAAATTTTATAACTCTAGTAGTTATTTTTTTCTTCTTACATCATTTTACTCATTATTTCTATAACTCACAATTTAACATAGTTACATAATCTTCATAGAAAATCAATTGTAACTATGAATGGAAATAAAAATTCATATTCATATTTTAATATTCATTTTATTAAGTAAAATTCAATTTATTATTAAAAAAATCAATAAAATAAAAAATCATAGTGCATAAAAATATATCTTTTTTTGAATTATCTTAGTTATTTATAAATTATTACAAATTATTAATCTTTTAATAAATTTTAACACAAATATATATATATATATATATTATTTTATTTATAATAATTTTAAATTTTTTGGATTTCAATTAAATAAAAAATATGACATATAATAGTGAAAATATTTTTAGAATATTATATATTTTCGACAATGATTTGTTATCATTTTATTTTATTCGATGAGATTTTTTATATCTTAATTAATTATAAAATATATAACTAATAATTTGAAAATATATTTCAACAATCATAATATTTTCATTTATTAATATTCTATGTTGTTAGTTATAAACTAAAAATACGTTTAAGGATATAAAGATAAACTACTATATATGAAATGACTATAAATATATTTACCATATAATAATCAAAAAATCACTTCTCATTAATATATATAAATACTCATAAATATCTTAATATCATTCATTTTATTCAGTCTTCTATTCCCAAAAATGTATATTATATTTATAATGTTTTATATTTTTTCTAGAGTCAACATCATAGATAGAATCATTATGGGAGATCATGGTAGTGAATATTTCAAAATAGGAATTTATTATTATCTGATACCTATATACATCTATTTTCTAAATTTTAATTCATATACATTTCTTATAATATCAATTTTTAAATCACCTTTTATTCTATCGTTTCTAAGTTAATTTGAAAAATGAATTTTTTTGTGATCAATATTATATAGAATTTATTTTATACATGAGGTCAAATATATTGAAATAAAATATATATAAATTTAATTATTATTAATATATAATATGAGGAAATAAATTTTATTATAAAAACCAATAGTGTTGATCCATTTTCCATTATAAATATCTCTCATTTAATTTTATTTTTTTTCTCATTTGTGAAAAATAGGATAATATATCATTAAAATTAGGAAAATTTCATATAGATTCTATACAATGAACTCAAATTCAATATCTTTGTTGGACTCTCACACTAGGAATATATTATTTTTTATTTTTCTATTACATTTTTGACAATATTTATTATTTTATAGGTAAAAATATATAAAAATCTGAAGGATTATACGTAGATATACCTTGAATATAATGCAATTAATTTCTCAAAAGATGTGTTAGATACATTCTCACATTTTTTAAACAAAATGAATTGTCTCACCATTTGATGAATAGGGTGTGGGAAAAAAATTTCTTGATTTCCACCCATTACCTAGGAAAACATTCATTCTTTTGTATTGTGTTTCGTTAAGCTTCTAACACTAATTCACTTCACATTCCTATCAATGAACGACTGTTATGTATTTTTTATGTTTTTAGTGTAAGAAATTATATTTTCAATATTTATGATAAATATTTCATCTATTAGTATATCAAATGTATAATTAATGTATAAATTTCATCATCAAAGAAATGGTTGAATGATGATTTGTTGAAAAAATATCCAGGAATTTAATAAATCTAAGATAGATAATGTTGGGAAAAAATATTAATATATCACAAAAATAATTTACGAAAAAAAATAGAAATAATAAATCATATAATGTATTATTCAACAACTCATTAAATTAAACACATTATATATTTCTTAACCATCATTTATTTATGTTTCATTAATTATTATCATTAAACCTAATGAAAACAAATTCCAAAACATTGTACTAATACCAATTTAAGGAAACCCATTCCCACCCTTCTATATATAGTCCTACAAAGAAAAATATTTCACACATAATTTAACACCAAAATAGTAAATGAAAAAAATATATATTTTCGTATAATCCCATATTTCAGTTAAATAAAGCACACTCCTGGAATCAAAATGTTTAGATTCTTTAATTGTTAAAAACATTTTCATCTTATTAATCAACAAACAATATATATCATTTTAAAAATGTAATAATTTAACCTCTTCATCACATAGACCTGTGTAAAAGTTTATCATAAAATGTGAAAAAATAATTAAGGGTTTAGATTATGTTCATAGTAAAAGTGAAAGTTCAATATCAATAGGTAATTAAAAATATATATTAAATGTGAAAAAATGGTAGAAAAGTTAAGCATCGGAGAAATGATACAATTAATGGAATAATGTCAAAATCATGGTGCATTTTTTTTTGGTATTTTTCATTTCTTTATTGGTCCATGTTATTTTTCATTGCATTACCATGTGGTTTTAAATAGGAATTGTGATTTTTGAAGTTTAAGAGGATAAAAAATTATTAGTGAAAAGTTAGTATAACCCATTCAATAGCCCCTTTCAAACAATGGGGCCCAGAATGAAGCACTTAGAATCACACATAGTTAGGTTAACAAACATTCTCTAGGCCTTAGTAAGTGGAGAAGCCTCATTCTATATGGAAATTACTCTTTTAGGGTTGGTACATGGTCCAGAGGATAGTGTATCAAAACCCTTTATTATAAACAGATAATTTAAAAAAATTGCCTTCCATAAATGAAACTTTCTAGTTTTTAAACATTATTTCTCTAATTTTCCCAATTCACTTTAATTCTACACTAGGTTCACCTCCTCTACCCTAATAAAACTTTTTTTCTTCAATATTTACTGCATTATGTCATGGTTCATCAAGAATCATTCAAGTATGTACAACATCTTCCCTCTTCTAGTTCCCTTCTCCCTTTATTATTGGGTTTATTCTATCTAGTGGATTTGGTGAAGTAATTTTTTTTTAATAAAATATTATTGGAATGGGTTTGAAAATATATGGGGTGTATTTTTTTTATCATAACTAATTCTATCTCATCCAATGTTTTTCGGCCGTATTTTTGTGGTTTCATAGAGAACATTTCTTGGATCCATGTTGTGATGTTGTTCAATAAGTTAATTGTATTTTCCAGTAAATAATTTTTTTTCTAAACTATTCCATTGTTTTGTAATGTTGAATTTTTTTTGTGGGTGAATGTGAGATTTTTAAATGGGTTATCCACATTGAAATGATGGAAATGCGTTGTTTGATAATAAATTAATTGGATTGTTATGAAAAGGGGAATTAGTTTTGTTAGAAAATAATTTAAAGCACTTGGGAACCCTAGATACCATGATAGACATTATAGGGATACAATATGGGAAATATGGAAGGGAATTAGCCTAGTATCACTAGTATCATCACAAACTAAGCCATGTGACTTGGTTATTTATTTTGTCAATTGGTGCACCCCATGAAATATAACATTCATGGAAATAAATTCTTATATTTTTTACTATAGTGATATGAGGCACATATTTCCATAGATACCTAGCATACTAGTGGGTTCCCATGGTTATGTACTGTGTTTTTACCTCATATATGTTATTTATTCATTTTTACAAATTTTTATAATTGAAAATATGATTTCAAAATTGAATTTTATACATTATTTAAAAACACGAAATTTTATTTTTCTTATACTATCAATGAATTGAACACCTTATGGGACCCAAATAGAAAAGGGAGATCATACCCTATATATACCCAATGGGTATATTTAGACCTTTTATTGATTAATTTAGACAATGTTAAGGGCTCATATGAGGGTAGTTATAACTGTTACTAGCATCCTTATTTTGGTGATAGGTGATAATAGTGGTATTGTGGTAAATCGTGCTCATGTAAATATTAAGATTGAGTTTATTTAATTACTGCCGTACAATTTTATTAATTATTATATTGTTATATTTTTCCATAAAAGTGAACATATATATGATTATTTTGTATAAATTTTATTTGGGGGATGGTTGAGATTTTTTATTACTGTTGTATTGATTTTTTATATTCTGATTATTAATAATGTGTGAAAATCATTCCTAAAACATTCATAGATACCCATGAACTTTCAGCTACTCTATGGGATTGAGAAAGACCTTTGATTTATCCCATGGGAGCGGTCAATTTTTCGGTTATATGGATGACTATAATGGTTCATGATGATGTGTTATTAATGATAGTTTCTCCCTAAATTTGAGAATTGTTTTTTGAGAGTGACTTCATAGACTTGAGCTAAGACTGTTGGGGAATATTGTTCATGGTACGGGTGAGGTGTCTCACCAACACACCTCATATAAGGCCTTACATCACAATGTGATTTTAGGGATTGGGAATGAATCCTATCTTAGGTGAATGTGTAGGATATCAATTGGGCATGTGAACTATCGTATGGTAGATTGGATATAATTATTAACATTATTATTGTGGGTTTTTTATTTATGTATGTGATTTGTAATATTAATTTTTTTCCATGGGTTAATATATTAATGGATGTCTTTTTCCTTCTTTTACATATGTAGCTTAAATACTCCCCAAATACCTTTAATATAAGAATTAGATGGGGCTTATGAGAGTTATCCATCACTAGTTGATCATATATTTTTCTAGTTATTGGTTTAATCTATCATTTCTTTGGACCAAGGAGTATGATCCACTCCCAAACTGGATAAAGAAGGTGAAACAAGATCATGAAAGATGAGGATCATGAATCTAATATAAATAAACCCTCTTCATTCATAGTCATTTTTGGATCCAAGGAAGTATAAGAAAGTGTTGATAAGATTGAGAGGATTATTTAGTTGCTTGGGATGCCTATTACTACCAAGGTTATGTTTGCTTCATTTTTTCTACATGTCCCCAGTCATAGATTTTTTAGTTAGTGGTTCCTGAAGACATCATGATCTGATCTTATGAATGTATGTCATGTATATCAATACTCAGTAGTATTAAACTAAGACATTATCCGTTTCCAACACCTAATAATTTCTAAAAGAATATTAGGGAATGAAATCAGCGAATGATTATGACAAACACTTCACGGAGGTATATTTATTCACATAAAGAATCAGTAAATAAATATTGGAAATCTCAATTATTCATAATGGGAAGAAAATGATATTTGATATCAAAAATTTTACTTTAAGTAGAGGATTTGTGAATATGTAGTAAAACAAGTATTTATGGAGTATATGGACTTGGAGAGTATGTCAAAAAAATTAGGGATACTTCAATCATCGATACATAGAGGTGTTTTATTTTTTTATAATTGATGGAATCATGCTAGGAAAGAGAATATGAGTGGGGGTATCTCTGAATATCCATCTCAAAAACCTTCATAAGATGATAGTGGCAGTGAATTTGTTACGTGAACCTAGTATGGGATATTTGGACATAGGTGGTTTATATTTCTAGCTCCACCCATTTTTTCTATCCATGTGGATACATGGGTCATTTGAAATTATTTTTAATGTTTTCCCTCAGTATCAGAGTGATGATGGATCTAAGACACCCAATAGATTATCAATATTATATGATGCATAATGAGATATCGTTTTTCATTATAATTTTCATTATTGGAAGGATGGATCTTCTTAGGGGGAAGAGTCAATTTAATGTATAGTCAGTAGTTATTAGTGATCCACGAGAACTAATTGAGGTGAGTCACCATCATTATATGAATCAAGAACCATCAGAATCAGATTCAATTTATAATATTGTTCACTTTAAAATAATTATTCAATTATACATGGTATTATCATTGTTTGATATTATTGAATAAAATTCATTCATTTCTTCCATCCTTATGGATCTGTTAATATAATTGACTAAGCTTATTCCATATTATAACTAGATGGTTTTGCCTATTGGAATAAAGAAGGAGAAGATTTTATGATTCCCATCATGCATTATCATTATATTAGAGGTTTAGATAAAGAAGAATCACCTTGTTCTATAGATGTATATATTTGGAATTATGTTATGTACAAACAAAATTATGTCCTTCTAGGAACATATTATCTATTGTCATCGTCTCATTACATTCACTACCCATTACGTGAGTAATTTTTTTTAAGGACAATAGGATTTGGGGTTATTAAGACATGGACATCCAATTACTGATATGAAGGATTTTATGTCTACTGTATTACCAATTGATGGAAGAAAATGGGTGAGGAATAAAAAGTGGGTTTCATTCCATGTTTTATGAGTTTCTCAAGTCTTTACGAATGTATTTCTTATGTCTACCTACAAAACATGATGTGGATTTCAAAATTGATTTATCATCATGGAAAATTGTAATATATATTCCCACAATTTGTATTGACAAAAAATATTTAGAAAATTAATGATACAACTTGATGATTTGAAATACAAAGAGTTTATTCTCCCAAGTAACTCTCCATAGTCAACTCCAGTGTTTTTTCACATGAAGACTAATGAATATCTCTGGTTTTTTATTTCATAAAAATGTCAAACAATGTTACTACCAATATTTATTATCCTTGGAACCAGATATCTAATTTTTCGACTATCTAAATGGGGGTTTGGTTTTTTCTTAGATAAACCCCCATTTTGGGTGTAAATAAGTCAATGTGGATGAATTAGAATGTTCCAGGACTACCTTCCAATGTAGGTATAGTCTTTTTTATCATTTGTCGATTTATATTAGATAAAAAAAATTTATAAATTTTTTATGGATATTATGAATCTGGTGTCCGATAGATACCTTTACACCTTGGTCTTGGTGTTTTTTGATGAAAACCATGTCTTCTTGAGATTAGAAGTGGAACATGGGAATCACCTAATGATTGTTCTAGGAACACTATTATTCCATAATCATTATTCAAAATTAACAATGTACAGTTTCATGATTTATAATGTTATGTTTATTGAGAATATGATCTTGGAACAGTCGGGTTCAGTTGACTTGGGGAAGGTCATAGAAGTGATTTAATGAGAGGTTCTAAAGATTGTAAATGATATTAAAAGTGTTCTAGTTCTAGAATGATATTATAAAAGGATCATTAGGGAATTATCACAACATTCCCCAACAATGATAGACCTCACCTAGAAATGGGTAATGTTCCCATTCAGTTTAGACTATTAGGAATATTTCATAGAGATTATGATGTGGTAAACCACCTCCCATATTATGATATTAACAAAGGCAATACATGCATACAAGATCTATTGGGATTACCATGTTGTTTCATGTACATATATCAATGTCCAACAACATGAAATTAAATACACACTACATGACTTCAATTTGGAAGAAATGATGGAATCCCCTAAAGACTATTACCATTATCATTACATTGTGAAATTTAAAGTACAAATGTACCACAGAATCCTAAGATATATTTTTTCTCATAAGCATCTACATATTATGTAGTGATGATGTATCATATACCATCAGGGGTATGATTTTGATATCTTCTACACCCTAGGTAAGGGAAATGTGTTTTCTAATTATTTGAGTATAAAATCAACCACCTAGGATCTATAAGAGTCTAGCGACAAGTGATATTTAATTTGGATTTTTTCTATTTTTCCAGAGTAGCTAAAGTATATAGGAAGTAATGTGTTTATGATTATTGTGTAGTTTTTACCCTCCCTTATAGAGTTTATTTGGGATTAAATGTCATGATAAAAGTTATTATAGTGTTAAATATATTTTATAAGTTATTGGGATGTACATACTTAATGGTATTTTTCCTCTTATGGGTTCTCAATTTCAAGGGACACTTTGTCATATGGTCTTCTCTTAGGAAGGTGGTGATGAAAGACTACCATGATACTTAGTAGAAAATATATCCCAAAAAAACCATGATTTATTATGATGTGAGATGATGTTTCATGTGGCTAGGTATAGGGAATCATATAATTTAATTCAAATTCCATTATTGTACAAATAACAAAATTCGATGAAGAGATATAGAAGACCTTAAAATGACTCATAATCTCTCCATTCCATCCTTCAAGATAGAAAATATATCCAAGGAAATCCCCAATGGGATACCACATACACTATAGGTAAGGAAGTCAATATGGGTAATTGTCAATTGTTGGAAAAATTATACCAATTTTACCTTAAAAAAGGATTCAAATCAATTAAAATATTTTGGCTGGTTTTATGTCATGGAGATATAGAGGATCTATGGTGTGTTTTCCACTATAATCTTAGAAAGGAACCCTATTTTTCCCTAATGAATCTGGGAAGTCATTAAAAAGGAAATTATTTTGTAGGCCAGACATCCCATGACATACCAAACTCAAAAATATGGTTTGATAGATAAAAACCACCATATCATTTAATAAAAGTCATGTTCATGGGAGATAGATTTCATTGGTCTATGGGGAAACCATGTTAGATAAGTGGAGTTAACAAACAGTAATAGTCACAAATCATAAATAATGATTGATCCTTTTGAAGCAGTTTATTATCAACATTATAAGTCCCATTTATGCTAGAGGGATGTTTGTAAGAATTCATTAAAGGTATTGTGCATTTTATATGAGATAACAAGAATGATTCATATTTTTAGGCATTATTTTATGACATTTTATTTTATTATAAGTCAAATTCCCATCATTTCTACCAAACCATGGTATTATATATTGGATACCTGGTTGTTTTTAATGTGACACATATTTTTGGACATCACCGACTCGATAAATAGGGCAAGGTTTTTCCAAATTATGTTATAGATTTTGAGATTACAGAGCCGATAGATAATCTTGCATGCCAATTGGATCTTCCTTCATAGTGAAATATATTTAGGAAATTTTCCACATCACATGGTTGAAAAAGTATTATCTGGACCCATCTCATTTGCTTATCTGGGAAGAGATTGAGTTGTAACCGAATATATCTCTATCCAATATGCTAATTTTAATTCTTTATTCATTGGTGATGTTAAATTTAAAAAATATCATCAATTAGTTTGGGTCATGTGGTAGCATAATAATGGTGAGAATGATATATGGGAATAAAATCATTTGTTGAGGAGAAATACTCTCACATTTTCTCTAATAATTATAATATTTGACATCCAAAATGTTGAACATTCCATGATAGATAGAACTATTACAACCAATGTGTGATATTCATTTATTTTTAACTTATTTTGTGAATATATTTTCCCCAATTCTAAGGTATTTTTAATATAAAATTAATAATTTTTAAGGGATATAGTGCGGAACACGGTTGGCATGATATAAGTATAATTAATGTATAATCCCTTTTATCACATACATTATATAGAGAATAATTATAATTCATACTTATTTAGGAACATGACCATGGATTAGGCCATAGTAATCCAATAAGCCTCTCCATATTAGGGAAAGTAGTTCTTGCATGGATGGGGCATGTTCTGGGAGACAATGTGACCAAATCAGGTGGCCCACACATATCAATAAAAAATTTATTTTAAAAAAATTCCTCTCTTTATATTTTAATTTACACAATCATAATTTCAACTGTTCATATTATGAGGACTTAAGAATACCTCCCCTCCCATTAACTCGCTTCATGGATTCAATATTTATTTAATTTGGGCTCCATTCCACACGAATCCTATAAGTAAGTTTCTATTCTTCTCTCTTATAGGTATCTTCTACAATTATTATAGTTCTCCTTCCATCTTGTGGATGTGGAGACCTAAAGCGAGTTTAGTTACTTTTTTGGGCTTTATAATGGTTATTTTGTGACTCTTTTTCCACATCATCTCCAATTGTATCATCTTACAGGTACTTTAAATATTTACGTAGTTTCAAAGAGAAAGGTAGATAGTTCTTTAATTTTCTATTTATTGAGGAGTAAATTAATATTTCCTTGGTTTATAATCCTTTTCTAATCGATAGTGGTGTGTGTAAATGGAGATTTCCAATGTTTTGGTGTTTGTGAGCATTGTAAATGGGTTATCCCCTTTTAAAAAAATTAAATTGAATGAATGACATGTCATGAATTTTTTTATTAATATAAATAGTAATTAATCTAGTTTGAAAATAAAAATAAAAATAATTGGGGAAATCTTGGTAGATCTGTAGGTTGGATAGGCCAAATAGATAGGTGAGATGGTGGGGATTAAAATCAATCTCACTAGTTAGAATATAAAGTAACACTAAATAAAATATGTGAGATGATTACTTATGTTGAATCCATGGTGTGTCCCTTCTAAAATCCCATGCATAGGAAAACATTCTAGTATGCTTGATCATCGAGGTACAAGGAATATATTACCGAAGTGACCTAGAAACACAGTGTTTTTCCATAGTGTTATACTTTGTCATTACTAGCTATATGTTATTATTTCTTTGTTTTCTTATTTTTTAAATAAAAAACATGTTTTCAACTTGAATTTTATTCTAAATTTAAAAATAGGCAATATTATATAACATATAATGGATATTCATGGAACACCTAGTTGGATACTAAAGGGTATGTGAGCTGGCACTATATATATACTTAATGGGTATATTTTCACAATGTATTATTTAATTTGGGTAATGTTATGTCCACCTTTGAGTAGGTTAGTTCATCACTGTAGCATATTTATTTTCTGCATTACTGATATTTGTGTAATGGGGGATGATGATCTCCATGCCATAATTAAGATCATGTTTATTTTATTTCCACCCCATTTAATTTTTTTGTTATAATTGTAAAATTAAAAATAAATTACAAATGAATATTTGGTAAAAAATTACATTGCCTGATGGTTTATTTGTTATTTGATTTTTATACCAATTTTTATTTTTTATTTTGATAGTAACTATTATGAGAAAATCATTCCCAAAAGATATATAATCTTCCCTAACATTGGTTTCCATATTATGTGGATCATTAATTCCATTTTGACCGTAATAGATACATATTCAAGTGTCATATTAGATGGTCGGGTGGATATGTTTGTGATAATATTAATAATTCATATTAAAAAATAACGATTAATGATACTATAATCATATTTCATGAAATATAAATAAACAATTAGAAAAGTAGATTCATGTATTCATAACATATAGCCTAACATAACAATTTGGAGTCAATAATCATGACACATGGTTACATAATATAGAAATATATAATACGAGTAATCACCGAAAATCATTACCTATATAATTGATCCTCTTCCGACATCATCCTATTATATTCCTTGGAAATCCATGACAACATTCAATAACATATTGGATTGGATTTAGTCGCTACATCTAATAAAAAAATTAGTCACAAAAGATTAATTCCTTAATCATTGCAGTAGAGGAAAATTTATTCTTGGGACCACCCATCAAATAATGATATCTATAAATATGTGTTCTACATAAAAATGAAAATAATTACTGAAAAATAAAATTTTATCAAATAAACACAAGGAAATGTTGTTTTATAAAATATTTCATGAGGTATGAAAATCTCTGAAATAATTATAGATTCTATCAAGGTAAATATTATCCAATTATTATAATGATGTATTAGGTATTGAAATTATTTATAAAAATAGTGTATATGATCTTCAAAATATACATCCCTTTTCAATCAAATATTATTGTATCAATGTGAATACACTTAAATCAAGAGAAGGAAGTATCAGGAACTCACAATTTAAAAGAATTCGTAGAGAGGTTATATTTATAAATTGATGTTTATATGGGCATACAAATGAATAAATTTATCGATCCTTTAATAATTTTTTTATTTCTCTATCACCACTGATATATAGAATTTTTTTTAATGAATTAATACATTATTTCAACATCGAATTTGAATAAATGAACAAAATAAATAGATTTCATAAAAAATAGGGAATATAATACTCGTTGACTATGAGATATATATTTATATATATATAACCCACTATAACAATAACAGAAATTATATATATAGTTTTAAAAAATGTTCATATTTTTTATACAACCCTTTAATAAATTATTAAATAGTCATTTTCAATGAAATATAAAAATGTTTGATTGTCTAAAATAATATTATATTTAAAAATTAGTAATTTTATGAATATGTAAAAAACAAATATTAAAAAACTTATAAATATAATAATATTAAAAATTAAGAATAATGTAGAAGAAAGATCTAGAAGAGTTTTTTTAAAATAACTATTGTAATGTAGTTGTAGAAAAAATAATATAATTCCACAATATATATAATTTCTAAAAATTTTCAAAATAAATTATTAATGATAATTAAATTAATAAAATATTCAATTAATATAAAATTTTACAATATAATTATATATAGAATAAATAGTGAGAAAATGTAGGAAACAGTATTGAAATTGAGATAAATACATTTCAGCATATTCATAATGGTTTGTGGAAACAAAAATTCATAAAATGGTAATTAAATTATAATTTTAATAGAAATAATGTGAAAAATTATATTTATAAAGTAAAATACATATTTAACATTAATATTAACAAAAATAAATATAATTTTAATTATTTTATATTTATATGCATGAGAAATATCTGAACTAGGGAATTCAAATTAGTCCTCGTATGAACATATTTTATGAGATATGAATTTATTATAAGAATGATAATTATAAGATAATATAATTTACCATGAAAATTAGTGGAAATGATTTATGTAAATACATAATGGTGTTGTATAACCTATATATTTTTCTTTATATATGGTGGGAGTAATATTCATTACTGATAAGTGTCTGAGTCACGATAAACCCTTGAAAACATGAAAATTTCTAATGTATTTAATATTAATAAATATATTGATAGTAAAAGGAAAATATAATCCAAAAAATAAGTGTACAAAGGAAAATTATACATCCAATGGTCATAATTTATAACATATAAGATTTGATAGATAGTGAAAAATAATTTTCAATCACATGAGAAATGATTAATAAAGGAAACCCCTTACCACATTGGTAATATATGAATCTATCAAAAATGAATGAAAACACATGAAATATATTTTTAAATCCCATAAATTAAATTAAAATTATCACAAAAAAATTCATGCCTTAGAATTTATTACATTTAAAAAAATTATATTTATAATAATGAACATGACTCAAATAAAAAATAAAACGGGAATACCATTTCATAAACTTTTGAATTTATACCACATGAACATTATTATAATATATTTTACAATAAAACATCTATAATTATATTTATAAAATCATGTATATTTATTTTATTTTATACAATTTAATTATATTTGTTATATATATATATTTGACATAGTTTAGTTTTCTTGTCGACAATTAGTATTTCCAACTCTTCCATACTTGTTTCTATATGGTGGTTTTAAACATAATTATCAATACATGTATTTATCATCTATAAAATATTAACGGTAAAAGAATTCTAATTATATGATTAGGTTTTTTGTTCAATGTACATTACAAGAGATAATATATTTGAATCATAATGAAGAAATCCATGTAAAACTTATTTCACTAATTTTATCAAACATAATATTTTCTATTAACAACAAAAAATTATTAACATATTAAAATATATAATTGCAAAAAATTAATTTCATCAACGATATAATATATTTAGTTTTTTAAAATACAAAAAATAATTAATACACATAATTTTATAACATCAATCATGTAAGGGGTTAAGAAAACCTAAAAAATATGATCAATAATGGAAAAATGTGTATGAATATGCTATTGTATTACTATAATATCAATTTTATAGTAGTGTAATAAGGTAAATTACATGTTACTAAAGTATTAAATTATACAAAAGAAGTCTAATTTGACTAACATAATGAAACAGATTAATTAAAGCATAATACTTAATTCCAAGAGTGTGGGATTCGACACACCATGAAGTCACTAGAAAATTAAAAAAATGTTAGGGGATTATTAAGGACATTGGGGTTTTTATATATTAGGGTGGTAAATAAAATAGTGGATCAATTTTGAATGGGTAGAGATGATGTCCTTTTATAGATGTGTTTGAGTGGAATATTAATAAATACAAACACAAAAATGTTTAAATAATTTAGTTTTTCCTGGAAGGTGACTCAAAATTAAAAACATAATTTATATACATAATTCATGAAAGAACACACATATTGTGTTTCTATTTATAAGAGATATTATATCAATTTTCTCAGTATTTTGAATAGTTTATAAATTTTTTTCATTTCTACTCAAGACAAATTTTTATCAATGTAATTGTTTCTCCCAAAAATATAATTCAACCTATTAAAAAATATCAATACTATCTTTAAATAAATGTAATTTATTTTATGAAATTCAATTTAAAAAATATTAAATTTATCTTTTTAAGAGAAACACATAACATATTTTTTAGAGAAAACTATATATTTTTAAAATTAAATTAAATTATTATAATTTTTTAATAATAAATAATTATTTCATGAATTTTAGTAAATTTAATTATATATATATATATAATTCAATAAAACTCGTTACATAATTTCAGGAGATTTGACTTATATACCTAAAAATATAAAACAGAAAAAATGAACACTTTTTTAAAATTAGGATATTTTCACTAATAAAATATTACCTATATTTAATGAGTATTTAATTATTATAAATAAATTAAATTTAAAAAATATAATTTATAAAGATAATATATTTTTTTACATATATACACTTTTTTTATTAAGAACAATCCAGTAATTATAAACTGATAATCTATCTATGGGCATCACATATGAAATATATATAGAATGAATTTATATCCAATATCCTTGTAACACTAAATTTAAAATTTCACATTGATTTATATAAACACTAATACATCACCAAAAATAAATCATTATATTACCTCATTCCTTCTTCAAAATGCCTATCATATATCTATTATTTTTTTGTCTCTACCGTTAACATCAGTGGTATATTCTTTATATTAAATATTGATTAATAATATTGCATGATTGGAATATATTTATTTACATAATGGTATATACCAATTTCATTGTTCAAAACTCTGTTCTGTATAAATTTCTTATAATATTGTTTTTCATTTAATCTTTTATGATAATGATTAACCGTAATAAAATAAATCAATGTTCATGATAAATTGATATTTCATGTGATATATTTTATACATGAGTTCAATTATATCAATAGAAAATAAAAATATATTTAATTAGTATGGAAATATAATATATGGAAATAAAATGTTATCTAAAACATTGTATATAACATGGTTTCTTTATTAAATAAAATTCATTTATGAAATATAATAATTTCATTGAGTTGTATTGTGATGATATAACGTTTATAGGGAATATTTTATATTGAGATGCTTCATTTAAATAGAAGACAAGGTAGGATGTAAGGAAATTTGATAAAAAATGTTGTTTAATAAAAAATTAAAATAAATATTCAATGTGAATTTTGAAAAAGTATGACGGTTTTTATTTATAATAGCGAGTTCTGTGTTAATGATGATAATTTATTAGATGATATAGAACTAAATTCCTATGAATATTTATAACATAAAAATTGTGAAGGTAAAAGCACCCTGAGAATAATTTACATGTTTTTTATTGGAAAATTATAAAAATAATAATTAAGAATGATGAATATATATTTTTTGGGGTTCATGTAAAATATTTCTATTTTGGTTGGGTGAATTTTTATTAACTAGTGTTTATTTTTGAGAAAATTTTATTTCCAACTACAGATGTTTTGGAGTAAAGTCAGTGTGTTTTTTTGTTTAGAGTATATAAATGATTGGGTTGAGTGATTCTAGGAAATGAAAAGTTAACTAAAAGATTTTCCTAAATGTGTAGACCATTTTTTTATAAAAATACTATATTATTATTACCACAGATCTTCCCTTACTAGGAAGCTAATGAATTTTCATTTTTTAAAATCACTATAAATCTATATCCCAATTTTTCTTTGAATTTCAACATTCTAGAAAGGACCATAGCCCACCCACGAGAGCATCACTAATCACTAATTTTAAATTGATCATCTAATATTTTATTGTAAATAATAGGTTATGATTTATATTTCTTATATTTCTCCTATCTGTGTAACATTTTTTAATCGGTGTTTCAATTGAATTATTTAATTGATATAATTCCCTGGGGATAGTAAAATATCAAATTGATTGATATTAATTTTATTTTGGGTGTAAATTGGAATCATTGATGTAGATAAACCAAGAATTAAATGATATGTTGGTTCTAGTTAAAGGATATGTGTGTATTTTTATTATTATTTTTGGTTTTAATATTGATTTTCTTGGTATCTCACTTATATTTATTTAATAATTTTCCATGATTGGTGTTTTATGAGGTAATTGATTGTTGATATTTGTGGGAATAATTTTTTTGATGTGATATGATGTGGGGAAATCCATATGTTTCCATTTTTATACAAAACCATGTTTTCATGGTTATATATTTTTCTTAAAATTTTATTCTTATAGACTATTATTTTAACCAAAACTAAGAATTTTATAAATTTATTTTATGGTATTTTTAAGATGTTTTAGTGGTTAATAAAATGTTTTGGTAATTTTTCTAGATTATAATGTAATTAACCATAATTTTCATATAATTTTTTTAAAAAATTATTTCAGATTATTAGGAGTCTGTGAAAATTAACGCCACAAGATTCCAATGTTGGGAACATAATATGGAACTATTTAAGGTCCGTTTAGTAAATGTGTAGGTAGCTATTTCTATATTTTGAACTGGTGCTTGAATAAAAAATTTGAGGGCACCGCTAAATTCAGAATGCCAGGATTCTGTTTGGCGATGCTTATCATCGACTGACAATGGTCGGATGAAAAAGTTTATTTTTGGACATTAAAAAAATAATAACATAACTACATGAGTTACTTTAATTATTTATTTTTAACTAATTAGTGGTGGTGGAAAACCACTGGGTTATTAGATCATTTAATGGATGGTAACACTTTGTTGTGCAGCCACACTGTCAGGAGATTAATGGGTTTGTTAATTAAACTCATTAATGAACAACGTTAATTCTATGACATGTTAAAATCCACTTTATTTTGTTTTACAAATGGTTGGAGTGGTTTTTGGAAACCATGGGAGAATTATTGATAAAGTGATGGCAACATCATCTACCATTGTAGAACGGAGCTTCGACGCCTTAGAGTATTAAATTTGGAGATCAAAGAATGGAAACAAATACTCTTCGAACACGGATTAGTCTTCCTCATCTGCACCGTCTACCAACATATTCATGTTTTGGGGTTTCATTGTTTAATTAATAGTTGTTCATTATTTATTTTCATCCCTTGTTATAATTTTAACACAGAGTGCGTAGGCCCAACAAACAAGGCATGGACCCCCCGCCAATCATGGTTTTGGTTGCGTTCTTCATGGGCTACCAAAGAATATGACAGAATGTCAAACCGAGGGTTGTGTAGTGTAGGTGCAATCTCGGGAGGGATATAGGTGCTGATGGGAAGAAAATAAGAACATAAGAGCTACATCGGGGGGATGCGGAAGATTTGTTGATGTGGTGGTGTTGGAGAACAGAGGAGGCAGTGTTCTTCTCCCACAAGATGCAAAGGGATGGTGGTGCCCAAAGGCGCTGCGGCAGACAGGGGAATCCGCCGATGTTGACCGGGTTAACAACGGTGTCACACCGCGATAGAATAATGTTGTGGAGGGTCACGACTTAACCCCTTGGTAGAGGGAGGATCTACACCCGCATGTCCGCAGTTGACTAGTCGACACAGACCTTCCACTATGAGGGGCACCAACTAGCATCGTTGCTTTGAAGGATCCAGACCGACTGATCCATTCGGGAGGAGTGCCAACCCCCATGCCCAGCTGGTGGTCTGTACCTTGCCAGTG
The DNA here is from genome assembly GCA_963277665.1 of Viscum album. Lineage (NCBI taxonomy): Eukaryota > Viridiplantae > Streptophyta > Magnoliopsida > Santalales > Viscaceae > Viscum > Viscum album. The sequence goes on along the minus strand of OY728120.1, from coordinate 879,890,355 downwards.
GGCTGGGTTGGTCCAGTGGCCCAGTGGGCCACACCCATCCTAGTGGGCTTGGCCGAACCAGCGGACCACCAGGTCGGACAGAACCCAAACCCAATTACAAGATAGTTTTTCTTAAATGGGCATACATCCTAAACGAGACTTTTGTTTGAAAAACTATCTATAGACCCAAAAACCTTAGGAATATGCAGTCCTTTTGAGATACTCCACTTGGGTTTTTTTTATAATGATGGAGTATGGACGGGTTGTATTGTAATAGAATATAACCGGGGCCCCTAGACTATTGTGTTGGAATCCTTATGACAATGCAGTTCATCGGGTTACTTCTTCGTGAAGCATTTCTGTTTTTGTGGTATAACCGATGGAATGAGGAGTGGATTCCCCTGGAATCAATAATTCTATTTGCGGGAATCCAATGTTTGTCTATTACGTGAAAATAAATATTGATCTTGTGTATGTCCGTACCTATTGATCATATGTGGGAAATCTTTAAGTGATCCTGTGTGAGTTAGTACCTATGAATGTTGAGTGGGTCATTTCTCAGTTATCTTGTATGGGTCAGCGGCTATCGATCCTATATGGGTCAGCGCTCAGTGATATTATGTGGGTCAGTGGCTTGCAATCCTGTGTGGGGAAGCATGTATCTATCATGTTTGTGTTATATGTAGAGCCTCTCGATAGAATAAGATGATATAGCTTTACCTCTAAGCATATGTACATATGTACATAAGTAATAATTGGTTTGAGTTGAGACCTTACTTGTTCTTTGTGATGGATATCATGCTTTGTGGTTATTCATTGTGAAATTCTAGTAGACCATAGGGTGTCTTGGTGTCCCAACTGGGTATTGTTATACTCGCCCCTATATGGACTTCACCCACTCCATGTTGTGTCTTGTGCAGATGATAGAAAGTTTGTCTGAGATTAGGGAGCTAGGACATGATGATGCACAAAGGTGGCCTATTAATTTAGAGACCCTTAGTGACGAGCTATACCTACCATCCAGGTAGGATTCTTAGAGGATGATATCAGGTGTTTTTTTCTTTTCTGATGCATTATATCTTTTAGTTGGGCTTATATACTAGCCCATTTAGTTTGATCTCACACTTTTACATCAGCGGTTTTACTACATTGTTTAATTTTTTTGTGTACCTAGTCTGTTCAAGTACAAGTTTAAAGAAATTGACTTGCTGTTTTAGTGATATGCCTTTCCAGTGCTAGTCGCCAACCCCTGGTGTAAGGAAGCCATGCTTAGTGTAGTCATGGAATGAGCCCTGTGGGACTGGTCGTGAAAAAGTGGAATCAAAGGGAGGCCATTTCTACCAGAAGAACTAACACATTAATTATTATAATGGGGGAAATAGTGTTAAGTGTCTTGAGTTCAGATTACAGTCCTGGGAGTCCAGTGTTTGTTTGGTGACTGACGTATCCATACACCAAGACCCTGAATTCTATTTTCCAACTCGGTAAAATAAAACACTAGTTGCATGTGTTTTGAAAATGTTTTTCTTTTGATCACTTTTGAGTCAAGTCACCAGGTATATCTTTTTGAACATTTCACACATGTTTCCTTCAATATGCCTCCACATAGACGGCCATCTAGGTTTCCAGAGAGAGATCACAATAACGTCCCACTGAGAAATGAGGTGTCAGTGCAGGGCCCTCTAATGGTGAAATAACATTCAGGGGGTGTACCAACAGAATCATCACTAGTAGGGGAAGTAGTTACCACCAGCCCCACTAGGAGACCGTGCTTGCTGACTCGGTGTCTTTCACGAGTTTCGGAGACATATGCCTCCAAGGTTTTGAGGTGAGATAGACTCATTAGTGACTGAAGACTAGATGTAGGGTGTTGCATGGTTTTTTCGCTTATATGAGACACCAGAAGACCATATGTTGATCCTAGTTACTATCATCTTTCCGGGCATAGCAGGGAGATGGTGGATCCCGATGCTCTAGACACAAAAGGATGCAACACTCATCTGGTTGGAATTCAAGACCCTTTTCAGGGTAGAGTTCATACCAGCGACACTACGCTCTGTGCGTATTCATGAGCTAAAACACTTACATCAGGTCAACCTAATAGTAGCCCAGTACTCAGCGAGATTCACTGACCTCCGTCGCTACATCACTAACTTGGTAAGGGGTCCTTTCTACAGGATATGACCATTTGAAAATGGTCTCTAATGGAAAAGTAGATCATCGATGATATCTCTCAATATCCTGACATAAGATGGAGTTCTAGAGTTACCAATATTGGTGGAGATCATCCAAGTATAGAAGGCACAGATTGTGAGAGCCCCTATTTTTATCATGATCTTTTTATTTATAGAGGTTAATTTATAAAGATGAGTCTTAATGAGCATTTCCTCATGGATGATCAACATCAGTTTTATCAAACTCATTGTGTGAGTTATTAAGGATGAGTAAAATGTTGAATCTATGAGTGGATCCATTGCTGACTATACAGTTATGACCAATATAGAAACATTGTGTCTATAAATAGTATATCATTATTATGATTTTTATCTCTCACATTCAAACTGACATATCATTATGATAAAGAGCTGATAATCATCTTAATGTTGTCTCTTTTGTTGAGTTCAATGTTTCATATTGGGTATTTTTATCCTCACCCCTGTATAGGATATGCCTGCACGTTTCATGTCTTATGATAGAAAAAAGATGTATGAAGGAGTCTTGGAAGTACTAGGAGCAGATGGATCATAGTTAGTAGGATGGGATGGTTAGATCCAATAGTCTCATTTGAATGTAGTTCCTTCCTTATCTAGCAGTTTGGGATCATTAGTATTTTTGGTGGGCTTGTATTTGGCTCTATATGCTATCCAATAAATAATTATTACTTTGATGTTGGATATATATTTATGCATGCATCATGTTATTAATTAAATATTACCTTTAATCACCATATTGATATTTTTGTTATGAGTGTGTGTCAAGTAGCTTAGGATAGAGTCTCTCATGTTAGTGATAAGCCTAATCAGTGCTCATCACTAGTCCATGTTATATTAAAGGTAGGGTTGGTGTTGAAAATTTAGAATATTGATGTCTAGGAGGATCCTAGTGTGATTGGTGATGAAAAGGTTGTATCAAAGGATATAATTTTACTTTGACAATAGTTTTTTGATTCTATAGCTATGAGGATTGTTTTGGAATCTTGGGAAACAACATTAATGTGTTTCGAATTTTACTATTGTGATAGCGAACATTGTTTTGGTGAAGTAGACAATGTATCCATTCTCCAAAAATTCTATATACTTCTAGTTTATTTAGTAAATGTAGTCACTGGTTATGGGGAAAATATTAGTACATGTATCATATAGGAAAGGGTGGTAGTTTCTATGTTCTTCTTGAGTCATCTCCCTAGAAATTTTCATTTATTTTCATTTGACGTTTTTATTTCATAATACCTCTGTGATTATTTAAATAAAATATTACATAGTATGATTTTTATGAAGATCCTTCTAGTGATGATTTTCCGTATCAATGATAGAGTATGATGTATCACCTATGGGTGGGTTTTCAATCAATTATCCACATATTGAACAAAAAATTATCTAGATGGTAATTGTGTAGAGTGAATGTAGTTTGAGCACACATCTTGAGTTTCATAGTAAGATACCTCTTAGTTTTTTGTGTGAAATAGACCCCATGTAGTTGAGGTTTGTCTTGAGGTATATACACTATTTTTCCTCCTTTTATGACACATATCAATCAGATGGTGGTCCTAAAAGAGAGTCTTCTACATGGATTCAAAAGGAAATGGTGATGTCTACTGACTTAGATACATGTTGAGGAAAATTTTTCATATATTATGACAATGCATCTCTACATATTGATGTTCCATATGACTATATTGAATGGATTATGTATCCAAGATCTTATAGATATCTTATAGTGTAGTATGTATGTGGGATAGTTCTCTTAAGTTCACTATCAATTAATGATACACCATGGATAATGTGTGTGTTATGTTATTTTGAGCATGATCCATTGAGCATGGCCTGCCTAAGGATATCAAATCTGGAGTCATATGTCTTTGAATTAAATAAAACCATGGAGTTCTTGATCGATATTTTATGGTAAATATCTTCTTTGTATAGTAATCTATAATTGATGGTTCTTGTTGTGTGTACCATGGAGATGAGGCTTCATCTACTGATAGCTGACTTCTAACCTATGGGTGTAGGTGAGCTAATAATTTTTTGATACATTCTTCGGATTGGGGGGCTATAGCTAATTCTCTCAGGATAGGTCTTGGTAGCTGAGAGAGATGGGATGTTTCTCCTATGATGTGAAGGTACATATCATTTAACATTGCCAATCACTATTGGAAAATAGACCTATAGCCACGGTTTTCAACAAAACCGTGTGTATAGGGTACCCCTATACACACAATTTTCCTCAACTGTGGGTATAGGGGTTGAGTGTGAACCTATCCCCACGGTTTTGAATAAAACTGTGGGGATACCGTTTTTTACAAGACCTATACACACGGTTTTTCAAAACCGTGGGTATAGGTGTTTTTTTTCAAAACTCTATTCCCACGGTTTTAGTCAAAACCATGGGGATAGGGTGTATTGCGAAGACAGGTACCCACGGTTATTCAAAACAGTCAGTATTGGTGCTTATTATGAAGAGAACTATACCCATAGTTTTGGAGAACCGTGGGTATAGGTACCCCGCGTTATGGTGGGAAAAAAAATTTATGTGGGACAAAAATTTTATTGGCCAAAAACATGGTCTGCATTAATATAATTATAAGTGTACAAAAAAGAATACAAATAAGTTCAGTAGGTCTGTTGGTTAAAGTGTTTCAGTTTGTGTGGATGTTCGTGGTTTGAAACCCATTTATTTTTTTATGTTAATTAATCATAACTAATATAAGAAGGAATATATAGGATTAAATAATTGAAAATTCATTGGCCCTGTTGGAGAAGCACGACATCTCATTTGTGAAGGACACGGTTTCGAAACTCAGTCTCCTCTTTTTCCTGAAACTCACAGCTATATTTTATCAAATTCGTAAATATATAATATATTAATAAAAATATACATTTAATTAAACATAATTTATTTAGCTAAAGTGGTGGGCAGAGTTCGGCTTAGAGGTGCAGATCGCTAGACGTTGTGGGTTCGAAACCAGTGAAAGTTTTTAAAAAAACAAATATCCCCATGGTTTTAAAACCGTGGGCATTATTCTTTGACAGCGTGGAAGGGATTTGACTGCGTGGCAGAAAATCTATCCCCAGGGTTTGGTAAACCGTGGGTATAGGTCTGGGACCTATACTGACGCCACTCGAGCCCACAGTTCCCAAAACTGTGGGTATAGCATATACCCATAGTTTTTTAGGCTATACCTATGGTTTTGAACCGTGGGTATAGCCCTTTTTTCTAGTAGTGAAACCTATTGTATAGTTGATAGAGATATGGTCAATGGAACTTCTAGAAAACTATTATGGATATAGATATGAGTTACATTGGGAAGAGGGCATGAATGAGTAGCTAAGATAGCAGAAGGAGTTTTCAGATGGTTTTATTTATTACCACCACCACCACCCCATGGTTGTCCATGACAGGATTAGGGTGCTGGTGGTTAGGGAAGAGGATGAGTCCATAAATTAAAGGAAAATGTCCTAGAGGTTCTATATATTATTTGAGGTAAAATATATGTATTTTTTAAATTATCTAAATAATTTTATATATATTCATGAGAAACTTTTTTCTTTCCACATCCATTTTCATAGATCACATTTTTGTAGATGATCCTTAATCATGAGAAGTGCAGTTGGAGACTTCCTTCAGAGGTGATTTCATGATCACAGTGTTATACAGATTATGTACCTAGAACATTATAGGGGTAATTATATTGTCATATATTTGAATATAAAATAAGAGGACTTACGATTTAATCATAGGTATGCATTGGCTATCCACCATTCATGTCTGGAATGAAAATTTTTGGCAGTGTATGTGGTGTTCCAGTTTGTAAGGGATGAGTTTTTCCTTCATCTATGAGTAAGAAACCCATAGAGAGATAGATGTGCTTTTGCATATTATTGTACAATTGATCACTCATCAGTTGGATAATATTACCCTTGGCTCATGATATTTTATAAGCTTCTAATTTCATTCATTGGTGGTGTGGTATGAGACAATATTTCTTGAGGATATTATAGGATTACCTCTATAATAATAGATTGAATTAAATATAAGAATTCTCCTAAAGACTACCTCAATATTGGGTTTTACATATTAAAAGGATCTACTAGATCACCATGTGTTGAAGGAACAATTAGATGACATCTTTAGGATTGGCAATATCAAACCAATTGTTTCCCCCTTTGAAGGCCTAGTTTTATTTTCCCAGAAGGATGATTTGTGGGTGAGGTTATGTTTTTCTTACCGTATCCACAATTATGTCACACTTATGAATAAGAATCCACAATGATGTATTAGTGATGCATATGACCTGCTGAAAGTGGTGAGGTAGTTATTGATTATTAAATATAGGTTGGGCTATCATTAACTATGAGTTTTAGATGAGGATATACAATAGATGAAATTATGATGTTGTTATGGATCTTATGAGTATATTATGATTCATTTCAGTGAGATAAATGACTCAACAGTTTTTATGGGACTAATGAATTGGATATTTCAACCATTTTTAGATAATTTTTTGCAAGTATTTATTGATTTAATTCTCTGGTACTTTCTATGAAAGGAGTAGTAGGAGCGACACATGATGTTGGTATTTTAAATTCATTTAGAGAATAGTATATATGGTATTCTTGTATTTTATATATTTGAGTATTCCAATTCCTAATAGGTGTTTTATTAGATGAGGGAGAACTAGTGTACAAATAAAAATTTGAGGCTATAAAAGATTTTGATCCACCGTAGAGTGTGATTACCTTGCAGTGATTCCTTGGGTTAGAAGACTAATACCAGAGAATAATCTATGTTTTCTCTAGGACCTCAGAACACTTGAATAATTTAATATCAAATGGGATTCTTTTCAAATCGATGAAGAGGTTTCAAAAAGCCTTTCAATAGTTATTTTACCAGTTAATGAGATACCCCATAATGGGACTAATAGTGAAGGGTGTTCTATCTATAGTGTTTTGTGATGCTTCAAGGACTGGAATAAGTTTTGTTATAATGAAAAATAACATGTTGATTGAATATGAATTTTAACTATTGATAACACTAGAGTTGACCTATATAATCAATGATTTAGAGCAGGAAGTAGTAGTATTCACCTTGAATATGTGGTGAAACAAACTTATGAGTGTGTGATTACCCATTTTTTAACACAATAGTCTTAATTATATATTTTCATAGAATGATATAAACATAAAAAATTGATAATGGTTCTACTTCCACTAGGATTATGTCTGTGATATAGTCTACACTCCTAGAAGGGGTTATGTTGTGGACAATTATCATAGTAGGATATGTTGTTCATACCTATTGAGTGAGGCATTGAACTAGTTAGCCTCATTTTATTTTTAATTTTTGGATGAAGAAAGTGTAGTTCAAAAATAGTACATGGTTTTTACCCCTACACTTATTCCATATTATATGTGGACACAACATAAAGATACCACTGTTGAGATCTTATATACTCAAACAAGTACTGAATGATATCCATATGCCTTTTCTGAAGGAAGGGAGTACATCATTATTATTATATGAGGGAAAAAAGTGTTAGTGATGTTGTCAAAGGAGGTTATGAGGGAGTTTTGAACAAACCCTTTATGGGTATATCTAGTAATGACTATGATATTCATGGACCTTGGACATTAGTTCTGGAGTTAATGGATAAAGATGTATATAATAGAGTTTTTCTCCCAATGCCTCACATTTTAGCAGTTGAAGGAAGAGAACCTTGTCCTAATGGGTTTTAACCAAAACCAGGAGGTGCCTCAGTAGTGGTGGGATTGTATACCCATGGACATCATGATTCAGTGCCCATGTCCATTTAGAGGACATGATGATATCTACATGATCATATATTGGCTCACCATGATGTCCCACTTTCTAACCATATGATAGTGGTGTTTAATAGATATCATGGGACTAAATTACATATAGGTTATATTGAGGCTTCACAGAGTTTCGTGTATGATCATTTGAGATCATTCTTCTCTATTCTTTTCATTGTTGTAGAGAAGATTATAGGTTACCATAAAGACTCAATTTCATTTGATCAAGATGTTCCACCCATATACTTAAGACCAGAATGAGAAAACACATTAGGTTATAGATGAAAATTTCTGAGCTAGCCTATTGGAAATTAGCTAATGTTGGGAGGATCATCTATCCATGGTGAATATTTCATAGAAAAATAGCCACCACTCCACTATCAGTAAAACACAATTTGATGTATTATATGGTAAAACATAATGGTAACTGCTATCCTTTACTGAAATAGGGGAGTAGACACTTATAATCACAATTTTTTCGTGAGAGACACCTAGATGGTAAATAACATCTAATAGTGGATGAAGAATCCATATATCTATTAAAATTCTTATGTGTACCAATAATAGAGGACATTTTATTTTGAAAATGGAGACCACATGTTCCTAAAATTCATGGAATGGTAAGTATTATAGAAGTTTTTATGATGTCTGAAATTATCAGTAAGGTTCATGGGCCCATTATATATACTATATAGTGATGGAATAGTGGATTTACACATGGCTATACAGCCACATCTAGACTGGGATCATGATTTCTTCCAAATGTTGTAGATGAGAAGGTATGTGCATAACCCATTTTATGTTATTTATTAGGTAGTATAGAAGTTTATGATGAAGGAAAAACCATGGATTATCAATATAGATTAATTATTTTTAATGTTATATCCTTCTATGGTGAGTTATTACTCTAGTGTGTGAACGATTGTAAAATGTGAATATACATAAGAACACATTAGAGTGGGGGAACCAGATACATTCATAATACTAACATTTTCTTTAGTTAGATATTATATTTTTGGTATGAAAATCCTTTTTTTGGGTCGAATATAATGATTTAAGTTTTTTCATATAAAAAATTTTAATTGTATAATGATTATTTTCAAAGTAGAGTGCTCAGTTAGCATGAGATTCCAGGGCCTAGATCACCTCATTGTTGATATAAAGAAATTATTAAATTTATAATATAATAAATGTATATTTTTTCAATAATAAAAAAATAGAAATCATTAATGGAAATATGTATAATAAATATAAGGACACTATTAAATCCATTATGTGGGTTTTCCCTAAGAACGACATAATCTTTTTCAGCATTGGGTGGTTACTTTATGTGTGGTCATTGTTAGAATAATAAATAATTAAATAAACGTATTCATTTATTTGTTATTATTATCATAAAACTAACCCCCATTTATATAGAAATAATTATTCCTAATCCATAGCGAATACATCATATCCATATGGATTTTATAGAGACATCATAGAGGGTATCTTCTATGAATGAATAGATTATCAGGGACCAACATTTAGTGTGAATAAAGTTCATGGATCTATCGAATGAATCAAATGGTGGAAACATTCTTTATTAGGGACTGGTCTAAACATAATGCAGGTGTCTATTTTTTTGATTAGTCTATTATTTATCCCATGTGGAAGTTGAACCAGCTTCTATAAGAAATTTTATTCAATGTCCCATAGTTGGTTTTGATTTAGTATTTCCCTTCCATATAATTAAGAATTGATATTATTCTAGGGTTTTTATTGATTATTTCTATGTGATAGTTTTATTATTCATTAATGAATTGATGATAACCTACATACTTTTCATCATTATTTACTTAATATGGTGTTTTTTTATTTTCACCCCATATTCTTTGTGTGTTCATCACTAACATTTTGTTAGCTTGTGGTTTGAAAAAATACAGAGAAATATTTTATTTTTCATTAAATATTTGGTGAAAAAATTATTCTTATAGGATCAGATTACTATTTTAGGACATGTTTCTCTATGATGATGAAAAAAAATTATATGAGAAATGATCAAGGGAGTTCAGGTGTGGTTTGTAAATGCGGTGTGAGTATCCACGTGAAGTAGTTCCTATGTGTATTGGGAGGTCAAAATATATCCACCAGTGATAGAGAGGGTTGTTAATGTTCCCAATCGAAGTATTTCATCACTAAGAGGGGGATGAGTGAATCAACGATACTCTTTTATTTTATATTTCCTTAAAAATTGAATCAACCTTCACATCATGTTAGAGATTTCAGTTCCCTATTGAGACACAAATCACCACACTTCCAAAGAAACACAACTATTTACAAGGTTCACTATTCAATAAGAATAGCTATGACCTTAGTATGGATTGGATATGATCCAATACCTTATGATCCAATAAGAAAACAATCATTGGATTACAAAGATTAGGATATACCATTACACTCTTGTTGCACTATGAAACAATCCAAGTAGTGTGTGATCACCCTCTTAGAAAAATATAGTAATAAAATTGTTTTGTAAAAACTCATCTCACCTGGGAGTCTTTTTAATTCAACAAATGTATTAAAATTGTTATACAATAATTAAATTCCCATCCTAGATGAATGGTTAGATACACTAAGAAATTATTATGATACACTTAGTCCGATCATCCCTCAGTCTAATTTCTCTGACTCTGATTCATACAAAACAATACTCCCAATTTGGTTTTCTGATATAAGACAATGAAAAGGAATCATCACAACATCAATCCCGGAGTATGATAAAACTCAGTACGATACTTCCAAAGTCCAATTTCAAAACACAAAATAATGTAGTGCTACTGAGTATGATTGGAAAATGTTGGAGACCATTCTTCCTCAGTTCGAGAATCCAAATACATAGATACCTTGTATTGAAACCCTGTTTTAAGTAATTGATCCTTGTATAAAGTCATCTGAATACAATATTCTTCCATTTGAAATGTATTCAATACAAAACAAAAAGATATCACTTTCTCTCACTAAATACTTAGTCTCTTACCTCTACTTCAGTGAACACTACACATCACATAAAATGTACAATGTACTTATCCTTTTACAGGAGACCCATAAAAACTTTGGTGGGAATCCAGAAATTCATTCCGACTCACTAAAATTTATCCAAATTTGAATTTCACACCAAAATATTGGGATAAATATTGAATTTCTCAAAACATCTTGAAGCTTCACAAATCATCTACAATCTTTATGTCTTCCTTTCTAGACTCCCATCTCAAATGTTTATACGATTATAATTGTTGATAAATACATGGGTCCAATCATCTAAATCTGATTCCCTCATGTTGATTTCTTTAAAACAATTCTTGATTCCATACCAATCGAATGAGAATGAACAAATGTAGTTTTCCACATGATATACAATAATTCACTAAAATAAAAGGATCCCCCTTGATAATTCATTCATAAATCTACAATTTATTTTCTTTTTTCATGTCCCACTTGTGAAAACAGATCTTCACATTTAACACCTATGATTGAATCATGACTACAATAATGACATTGAATTAATTGGGGATCATATTTAGCATCATCTAAATTTTATTGGAAATTATTGCAACTTTCCATTCCTTCCAGCAAACTCTTTTGTCACACAACCCTTGATTCACTTCAAATACAAACTTCTTATTCTTCTCTTCTATCGATGGAACTTGACCCCATTGAAATTTAATATGAAGAGATCATAAAAAATTCAAATCTAACTTCACATAATGATGTCATTGGAAAACATAGTAGAGTATGGTACCTTTTGGATACAATTATTTCTAGTTACAATCATTCTGGGAATAATAATTCTGGGTATGATCATTCAAGATAGGATTATTCTGTTTACGATCATTTTGGAGAAGATCATTCCGGATAAGATCATTCTGGGTATGGTCGTTTATATTCACAATCATTCTGTATACAATCATTTTGTGAATAAAATTTTCTGGTTACAATCAAATACAATACAAAAAAATTATCTACCCAAATACGATATAATAAAATCTGAAAATGATGATCCACTAGAGTATTATGTAATACAATCTAAAAATAGTTTGGAAATAATGATCATCCCAAATACGATACAATAAAAACATAAAACCTTGATCCACCTGAGTACGATGCAATACAATCTAATAACAATGATTTTTGATTGGTACCATGTCTATTCTTTCACATACACCCCGATATAGTCATTTTTTAAGATACAATCAGCATTTCCCCTTACTTTTTTGTCAATACACCATTCTAATTGGAACCACTTGATTACAAATCAGCACTAGATCTTTTACTTCCACTCGGTATCCAATTTTGTTAAAGGACAAGTTATAAAATCTGGATACAATTATTTTTAAAAACAATCATCCCCGCCTCTTTAATCTGGAAACAATCATTTTGAAAAACAATCAACACCACATCTTCAATCTGGATTCGATTGTTTTGAAAAACAATCAGCACCACCTCTTCAATCTGGATACAATTGTTTTGAAAAAAATCACCACCACCTATTCAATCTGGATACGAATGTTTTGAAAAACAATAAACACCGCATCATCAATATTGAATCAATTACTTGGAAAAATTGATAAAATTTATATATGATTGATTGATTATAGTTTTTAAAAGCAATTGGTACCACTTCTTTCTCTCCACCATCTAGATAGGATTAATTTGAATGCTATTCATTCTGATTTTAAAAAAAAAATCAGTACCACTTCTTTCTCTCTGCCATCTATATCTGAATTTGATTCTTTTTTGATTTTTTTGAATAATAATCTGTACCACTTCATTCTCTCTTCTATTCGAATACGATAAATTTGAATACAAGTTTTTCTAATTGTTTTAAAAAACAATATAAATATGATTATTTTCTGATAGTTTTGTAAAAAAACATGATTACTATTATTTTCTCATTAGAATCATCTCTTTCACTCCACTTTCCATCTATCAAGATTGCATAAAAAGTTCACAATAGAACTCATGATTTATATGAAATAAAAAAATGAAAGGCATCGTCATAATTAATTCAATCATAGTTATAGATACTGTAATTGTTTAGTAAAATAAACTCCTCTTTCACATCATATACAGAGTGAATCTGATGACCATCTACTTCCAGTAATATATATTCACATTTAAAGATGTTTCTTCACATGATAATGGACTTTCATATTGATTTATATTTATATCAATACAACTAATATTTCATTTTTCTCCCTAATCAAATTGAATTGAAATGCATTTCCTCTTTCCAAGAAAAAACTATCACCCCAAAAACAAACACTTCATTCAATCCCTTTAATTTGGAATTCACAATCATCAACATCCTTTCATTCTTCAGTATAAATATCTATTGACATAAAATACAACCAAAACAAAACATGGGCTTAACAATATCCCCGTTATATATTTTTCAATAGCATTATTAAATATTTCAAAAAAAAAATTGTTTTATTGTTACCTTTCTTGTCCCCACTATGTTTTTCTCTCACCAATTCTCTTATATCTCCCCTTATTGACAACCAAATTCAAAGGGGACATCGTGATAAATTTCCCCCTTATTTGTAAATGATGTCCATTTCCAAAGTTGGGACTTCTTTTTAATAAGGGTATCACAATATTTTCTAAACAAAGAATCTTTAATTGACCAACTGTATGTCTATGTGGGAGAACCCGATTTAGGAAAGAAGAGCGTGTAATCAAGGAGATCAATGTTATTATTAACACAATTTTTAGGTCATACCTTTTACAGAATTCATTCAACATTCTCATTATTGGTGGAATTCCATGATAGAATTCGTTTAAGAAAAATATAACCTACACCTATCTCAACAAACACATCATAAAGTTTATATATATAGAATCAAAACTTATCAAAACAAACTTTTTTCATCCTCATTGAATTATTTTGTGTGGGAAGTATGGGACTCATCAATTAAATATTCATTATTTACACTCCTTCAATTACCTACAAGTTATAAATAGTATTCAAAGATATTGGGAATAAGGTAAAACCTTGATTATATGTTAGAAACAACCATTGGAGTGAGAATCATCTCTCAATCTTTACTTCTTCTTCTTCTTCTTCATTGATTTTTCATCAGATGTGATTTCTTCTTTCAATTCATCCTTCTCGAATTTTATAATGGATTTATTCTTATCTGTTGAATCATATAAAGAGTATGACATGTTTATCATCATACTTAGCAACATCCTTGTTAAAATCAGTTTATTCTATGTTGTCCATTTCTATATTTTATCTAGAAAGATAGTTGGATATGTTTTGATATCATGACCTTCATTCTCATATTCACCATCTATTGATACCTTTTTTTAAACCTTTCTCATATCTTTAGAAGTCTTCTTCTTCCTCTCTTATTTTAACTTCTTTTGTGATTCCTCCAATTTCATAGTTAGTTCAATGTGTTCTAAAAAATCCATGCACTCTTTCTTTTGAAATTTATCATATCTATCATTCGGGACATCCAAAACATCCACCTTCTAAAAAGCTACAAGAATATTTTGTTTTTATAGTAATAAAACAATAAATCCTTTTTAATGGTGTCTATGTTAGTCACACCTTTCAGAAATAGTTTCCAATTGTTGGAACCTATTTTCAATCTTTACCTAATTAAACTTAGATAACTTAAACACAACCTTCTCAAGAATCTTCTTTTGAGATAATTTAAACCCCTAAACCCATGACATATATACTCTCTGGAATAATAGTAGTATTTTAGGTGTAAGAAACACATATTATATGTATTTACAAATCAACCACAATACTAGAAATATCCATAAATGGAGTATTTTCATCTGAATCTTCGATACTGTCCAAAATTTTGAATGTGTTTATCTTATAACTTCTTCTCTTTATTTTCCAATCCACGAACATTTCTATTATCAATTAGATTCATAATTTTTTGAATTATTTTTGGACTCAGGGTTCTTTGAGACTTCTGAATTCCCATATTTGTTAGTCTTGGCCACATACAATACATTCATAGCATTCTTATTTAAAAAAAATTTAAATTCATCTTCTCACCATTTATGGGTTACTTTTTTATCCTTCCTAGGTTTCTCATTAAAATAACATCAACTAATATTGATGGAGAATTCGAAACATGTATTTCTTAATTCTCCTTCAAATAAATTTTTTAGACATGTCACAATTCTTCATCCTTTTCCTCAACTTCAATTATTAATTCTCTTTATTATTATTTTCTTCTTCAAGACATTTCATAAAATCATCAATCTATTTTTACATCTTCTCATTCTCTTCAAAAAATCCATGATTTATTTATGAGGGAGATTCATCTTCTAACTATTGGTTTTTTATTCAATCCTTAGGATCTTTATCAAGAATTATTTCAATTATTCTTTCAAATTCACCTCATGTGGAGTATTTTTTTCATTAGAACTACTTATTCATGATTTTTCTTCTTTAATTATTGCAATAAAAGTATTTTCTCTTGCATACTCAATGGAATTTTCAGATTCAACTTTACGTTCTTCTTCATTTTCAGCCCAACTACTTTCATTACTAGAATTACATTCTTCACTAACTATTTAAATGAACATGTTTTCTACACCATCATTTGTAACATACTCAATGTCATATTCCATACACCAAATTATTAACCTTTGGATTTGTATAACCTCTTATCTTCCCTCTTGGAATATAAATTTTTTGACTCTCTTTTACATTCATTATCTTATTGGCCATCTTTCTTTATCTTCACGTTCTTCTACATCACATTCTTCATCATTTCCTTTTTGAGGATAATTGGAAATAAACTAACCAATGAATCCACATCCAAAAAACATTACGGATTGTTCCCATTTAAACCTTCATGTTCCTATTTTCAAATTCATATAAAACAAGAACAAAATTGAATCATGATTTTTACATGCCTGAGTCAGAATCTCCAGCTTTCTCTTCTTCAAGAATCTTGTTCTCTTTCTTGAATACCTTGAAATACATTCATCTATCAAATTTATTTTTTTCCTTTAATATAATTTTCCATTCTAATTTCATAAGTAATTATAGGACTATGAAAATCCTCAAGAGGTAATGTTTCAAGATCTCTATCTTTCAATGAAGAAAATTTTGCATCGAATTTTCCAGGTAGGATTCTCAATATATTTTCATCCATATTAGAATCATCCATATTTTATCCATGTCTTATGATAGTACATACGATTTCATTTACCCTGGTAAATAATTACCCCAAAGATTCTTGCTCATCTATATTGAGATCTTCATATTTCAATGTCCATATTTTTAACAATGCATACTTCATTTTTTTATTGTCTTAATACATGATTCTCAATTAGTCACATATAACTTTAGATATGGAAAAACCATTCATTCACTTGAATTAACATTCAAAAAATGATGATAATATAGAATTTTTTTCCATTCTCAAGAAACTTCTTATCAATAGGTGTAAGTACAGTACTATCATCAATGGGAGCATACTCAACTATTACATCATCAAGAAAATCATAACTGGTAGACATAATATATGGAAAAAATCTATATTTCTAGATATGATATTTATTTCCATCAAATACAAGAATACCATTATTGTTCACAAAGTTCACATTCTCTGTTAGAAAGGAATAACGAAGGGAATCCTCCATTTTATATCTATTGAATGTGCCCAGTTAGAGTATTGTATCACTGAAAGGGGATGGGTGAATTGGTGATAATATTTTATTTTATGTTTCATTTCAATTAAAATAACATTTTCCTCTTGATAAAGATGTCATTTCGCTGCTAAGAAACAAAAAAACACACATCCAAAGGAACACAATGATTTACAAGGTTCACTATTCAATAAGAATATCTACGTTCATGGTATTGTTTGAAAATGATCAAATACTATACTATACAATGAGAAAAAAATCCAGAGATTGAAATCAGTAGGATATACCCTTACACTTTTGTAGATCTATGAAACAATCCCACTTGTGTGTGTGACCCCTCTTAGAAATATAGGGTAATACAATTGTTTTGTAACAACTACTATTACCTTCACTTATTTTAAATTGATCAAATGTATACAAATTTTAATACAACTCATCAATTCCATACCTAGAAGAAAGGTAAGAACCACATGGACATTGTTATGAATCACCGATTCTAATCTTCTTTGAGTATAATTAAACAAAGTTTGATTCTTACCAAACAATACTCCCAATATGATTTTCTAAAAGATGAAAATTAATTTGAATCAACGCCACTTCAGTCACTCAGTATGATGAAAGTTAGTATGATACTTCCTCAGCCCGATTTTCCAATAGAATAGAATGCAGTGCTACTGAGTACGATTAGAACAAGTCAGAAACCGTTCTTCCTTAGTCTGATAAACCCAATTCATAGATACCCAGTATTGAAACTACATTCTGATTAATTCTTCTTGATATTAATGTTAGATGATTACAACATTCATCCCATTAAAATTTAATCAATACCAAACACAATGGTATCACATTCTCTCAGTAAAATCATAAAGCTACTCCCTCTACTTCTGTGAACTGTGCACTTCACACAGAATGTACAATTCGTTTCTCCATTTATAGGTGACCCACAACAGCTTTAGCAAGATTCCGAAAATTCATTCCCACTCACTCAAATTTTTCCAAATTTGAATTTACACTAAAAATATTGGGATAAATTTAGTCTTTCTCAACACTTATAGAAGCACTAATAAAATTATACAATCTTCATCTCTTCCTTTCCAGAAACTCATTTCAAATGTCAATATGATTACTATTGATGAGAAATACATGGGTCTAATCATCTGAATCTGATTCTCTCATTCTGATTTCATCAAAACAATTCTTGATACCCTACCCATTGAATGTGTTTAAAGAAATGAACTACCCCACTTGAGATAACATCTATCATTTAAATGTAGGTATCCCCCCTGACAATTCATTCATCAATATCAACTTTCTTTTCGTTTCTCCTGACCCACTTGATAAAACAGATCTTCACATTGAAAAGATACGCTTGAATCATGAATAAATTCATGAATTTATCTTCATTTAGGATCAGAATTAACATTATCTATATTTTATTGAAAAGTATTGTAACATTCCATTAATTCATGAAAACACATATCTTCACACCACCCTTGATTAACATTAAATAAAAACAACCACTTCGTCTATTCTATTGATGGAACTAGGGCCAATTGTAATTTAATATGAAGAAAAGACAAAACAATTCAACTATTACTACACTTGATGATGTTATTTTAAAACAAACTAGATTATAATGATTTTTGGATACGATCATTTATGGTTACTATCATTCTAGTTATGATCATTTCAGTTAAGATCATTCTAGGCATGATCATTCTGGATACAATCATTCTGGTTACGATCATTCTAGACCCGATCATTCTGGATAAGATCAGTTTTGGTACAAACATTTCTTTCTACAATAATTCTAGACATGATCATTCTGGATACGATCATTTTAGGTTATGATAAAATAAAATCTGAAAACTATGAACTACCTGAATATGATATAATACAATATGAAAACAATGATCTGCTTGAGTATGATTCAATACAGTCATTTTTTGAAAACAATGATCTACCCAAACACTATACAATACAATTTGAAAATGATTAACAACTAGCGTATGATAAAATATAATTTGAAAAAAATTATCTTTGATCATTACAATTTCCTCTCATTCACTTTCACCCATATGTAGTCATTTAGAGAAATAATTAGCACCATCTCTTACACTTTTTCCAAACACCTTTCCAATCGTCACCACCTAATTACAAGTCAAGAACTATATATTTTACTTCCAATTGGTACCCAATTTTTTTGAAAGACAATCCATACAATCTAGATATAATTGTTAAGAAAATAAATCTGTAGCGGCTCTTCAATCTGGATACAAGTGTCTTGAAAAAAAATCAGCCTCGTCTCTTGAATATGGATACGATTGCTTTGTAAAAATATCAGCATCACCTCTTTAATCAGGATATGATTTTTTTTAAAAAAAACCACCCCACCTCTTCAATTTGGATACAATTGTTTTGAGAATCAATCATCACCACCACATTAATATAGATACTATTTTTTTGAAAAATAATCAGTACAAATTCTTTCTCTCATCCATACAGATATGATAAACCTCAATGTGATTCTATTTTTATTGTTTTGAAAAACTGTTGGTACCACATCATTCTATCTACCATCCAAATATGAATATGATACTTTTATGATTTTTTTAATAAACAATTAGTATCACTTCCTTCTCTCTGCCATCCGAATACGATAAATATTAATACAATTATTTTATTATTGTTTTATAAAACAATCTAAATACAATTTTTTTTATTAGAAGAATCTCTTTCACTCCCCTTTCATTA
Source organism: Viscum album (assembly GCA_963277665.1). Classification (NCBI taxonomy): domain Eukaryota; kingdom Viridiplantae; phylum Streptophyta; class Magnoliopsida; order Santalales; family Viscaceae; genus Viscum; species Viscum album. Next base: position 879,870,919 of record OY728120.1, on the reverse strand, counting down.
TATCATGATTTCATAACATGTTATCAATAAAAATAATGATTTATTTGAAATAAAAAATAGAAAGGAATCATCATAATTAATTCAATCATAGTAATAGTGACTACGAATCTCCAGCAAAACAAACTCCTCTTTCTCATCGTATTCAGAGAGATTCCAATGACTATAAACTTCCAACATGATTTTTTCACATTCAATGATTCATCTTCTCATTACAATGGACATTCAAAGTGATTCCTATTTATATCAATAATAAAAACTGTTCAATTGTTTCCAAAAACAAAGTGAAACAGAATAAATTTCTTCTTTCAAATAAAAAAGTTTCACCCACAAAACAAACACTTATTTGAATACATTTCATTTTGAATTCACATTCATCTACATCCTTTCATTGTTCAAGATACTTATTAATTGATAACAAATATAACCAGAACAAAACTTCATTCCAATAGGTTAGGCATGCCCAAATCCATATTTTTTATGAATATATTTTGAAAATATAGTGTGGAATTAAATAAAGTCAAAACATATAAGAATCATTAACTTTATAAAAAATCATGATATACAAGACATATTTCCAGAAGAAAACACTTCATATAGATCCCATTCTACAACACTATGAGGTTATGTGTGGAGAGAAATATCACATGATGTGAGACACAAACTGTATGCCCTGTTAACTAACACCACCATCTCAGTTTGAACTCTTGTGGTGCATTCTAATGATCATGTCTTGGTATATGGGCATAACTAATATACCAGAGAATTACCATGTTATTGAACAAGAACAGGTTACTCGGTCATGTCCATGTACATGGGAACTACCATTTTATATGGGAAAATCTAATCTATATAGTAATGGATTTTTGATTATGGGAACTAGCATAGGTAGGATAAGACAAACTGATATACACAGTGTACTCACAATACACTCTATATAATTTATATAGGGTAGTTTGAATCCCTATTTCTCTTGTATTTGGAACAATATTAGTTGGGTGTGTTCTCTTGGTTAATACCAATGAGGGTACTGTGAGGTAATAGATCCTCAGCATATCTTGTGATCCCCACTATAGGTTTAGTTTTTGAAATATTTTACATTTATCCTATGTAGATAGTGGTGTCATAATCTATTATTTATTCCTTTCACAGTTTAGACCCATAATATCATCATCGATTATTTTGTCATCTGATTTCCATCCTTGTGGGTTACTCTGGGTTCTATCATGGATCCCCCATAAGAATTGGGTGATATCCCCTATCGATGTATCAGGGTCTTCTATATTCCAGTGTCTACTTCTTCATGGTGAGGTCTAGGGAGTATAACCTCATAGAGGAGTTCCGTCAGTGCCATCGGTGCCATCAAACACATTGAGTGAGTTCTCCAGATTAATAAATATATAGAATCCTATAATGAATCCGAGGATGGTTGTATTAGTATAACCTAATTTTAGACATTGAATAATATTGAGTATATCTTGATTATTATTTTTAGGTTACTTTTATATTGAAACATATTCATAGATATTAGCTTAAATCCATATTATTACATTATTCTTGGTGATTTATGGGTATCCAATATGTAATTATTTTACGCACCCCTTTATTGGATATGCCTACACATTTAATCCATTACATTTAATATTGGCCTAATAATAGAGGCATGGGAGGACTGGGAGTAGGTGAAGCATAGTGAGCTAGAGAATGTTGTTAGTTCCATCAATTGTAATTGACATTACTCCACTCATTAACTAGATGAATGGATCATTTTATTTTTTGGTGGAGTTGTTTTTGTCCTTCAAGGCATCTATTACTTATTTATTACTATGATGTAAGAAATATTTGTATGCATTCATTAGGAAATAAATTTCAATCCATTATTTAGAATTGTGTTAGTATTTTAAAGATGTGTGTGTATATAAGAACCATTATTAAGGCATTATATATGTGTGACATGCCTATTAAATACTACTATTAATCCTATAGCCTATTGGAAATCATATTGGGGTTTCACATTTAGCTTACTTCCATCCTAACAATCCATGATGGGTTGTGTCATGAAATATAATTTTCCCTCCATAGTATGAAATTCCCCTCTATTTTATACGTGTTTCCTCTATTTCTCTAGTCATGAAGGATTAAATAAAAGTTTTATATTTTTAAATTTTAATTCAAAATTCATATTTCAAAAAACATTCGACATCCACTACTTCAAATATATACCTTGACCATATTCCAGTAAATATACACTATTGTACATAACTTGGAATTTCAATGTTCTTTAGATTAAAAAAAATTGATAATGGAGTTCCAAATGACCCATCATCTAATCAAAAAACATTTGTCAGATACAATATAATGCTGACCATGGAGTGTTATACAAATTACTATCACAAAAAACTTAATTTTGGAAAATTCGTTCAAAATATTTTACCTCATTATTTATTTCACATTTAATCTTAAATTTCATTGAAAATATGATATTGAAAATTTATTTTGAAACAACGTGTTCTTCCTTTTGAATTTTATATATGAATCTATTTCACTTAGCATAAAATATTCAATATTATGTGGAACCACATTTTAAACCATAGAACACCAAAAATCCATTTAACTTATATGGGAACAAGACTTCTTGATATTTTATGTATATACCAAAACTGACAAGATTCCATAACTACTCTGTAGGAATAAAAATTTTATTTCCAAAACAAACATAACTTTTTTTAATAAAAATTGAACATCACATATCATTGAAAAACTATTATATAATATCCATTTTATGAATACTTTTTTGAGTTTCTATACTATCATTGAAGAACCAATAGATTCAAAAAGAAAATTTATATTAATAATTATTTCCCATATGAAAACATCACAACACAAGCACCTTCTGAAACACACATTCTAGAATTCATATATGTATTTCCTATTTGTGTTATGTTCTTCACTACACCATAGTGTATAAAGACCTTATTTCAAAGACAAATACTTGTCAATGTACTCATGTACTATGATTCCTACTATTTTATCATCAAGGAATGTCATTATATGTTTTTCAGGTAGAAACATATTATTGTCAATTCATCATATCATCAATATCAATACAATTCCTTGATCATATCCTTGTTATTTCTAATGCAACCAACTATTGGAGTGTTAAAACTTCCCCAAACTACCTTCAATCTTTCCATAAGGCCACACAACTTCAAAAAACTAACTTCAAGTGATTTTCATGGAAAAACACATTTATTACAACATTTCATGAAGCAATCTCCCCCGTTGGATTTTGTATACAATCTATCCATTGTAAATTGATATCATTATTTTTATGATCCATCAATATATCTTCCAAATTACCCCTATGATAATAAAAATCATTGGTCCACAGTTTCTCCAGATTGGTACTCATCCATTATGCTAAAAAACTAGAATAGATTTTAATAATTTGTTCAAACAAACAGGTTCCAATGAAATTAATAGGAAATAAAATAAAGACATAATTTTGGTACAGTCATATAATTTTTTCTATTTAAATCTCATTACTATATTTATTTATTATTTATTTTCACTCGCATAATTCCTTATTTTGAATAATTTTTATAACTCAATAGTTCAACCAATGCATTTCGAAAAACACTACCAATTTTTCACTAATTATATTATCCACATGAATTTGGGTGCCTAAAACATCTGACCACATAATGTTTTTCTATATAATATAATTTATTTATGGTAATGCATCTCAATATTCTTTTTTTCATGTTTTTTATAATATATTAATTGTTTACTTAGTGTCACATTATTATCTCACTAAATTGGAATCTTTTTTCATAATACGTATGAAATATTTTTTATCTTCTAATTCATCCACAAACATATATTTATTCCATGGAAACTAAAATATATTCATCCTCAACCATACCCAACGTAAAAAAATATTGATATTAAATTATCTTTCCATCATAGTTTCTTTGAATAGATAAATCTCTTCTGCTCTTATTTTTGTTAACTAAAATATCATTTACCATGTCTACATTTAAGTAGTCTCTCATATATATATATATATTCATTCTAGAATTGAAATATAAAACCTAGTTTAGTGTTCCTTTAATATATTTCAATATACAATTCAAATCTAAATGTTATTATTTATTTAGATAAATCTAAAATAATTCTACCATGAATATAGGACGATGGATATTTTCCTTAGTATATGTATGATAAATTAAATTTATAATAATCCTTTAATACAGTGGTGTTTCTACTACCTCGTTTCTCTCATGCTTTCTTAGATTCATAACAACTACATTTAGAGTTGAAATTATCTTGAATTATTACATTAAATATATCATCAACACTTCTATTTCATATTTCATTAGGGATATTAAGTAGTTTAATTTATTTTGATGATCTTAAAACACATGAAAATATATTATCTCTACCAATATAGACATAAATATTTTTAAGAATTCATATTTCTGAAACTATCCAAAAATTACACTTATTACTACATGGTTTTAATATCAATCACAAACATCATCATTGAAAAATAATCCCCATATAAGTTTATCATAGATGTTTTTATAATCACATGTTATCTTGAGCTGTTAATATCTTTAATTTGAGTCCATACCCACATATCGAATATGAAATGCTTTCATTATGATATAGAAAACCCTTTTAAATTTTCACCGGTCTAAATAATCATAGACAATAGAAAATATGGATTGTTGTTCCACATGTAGTTTTTATTAATATATCTATTCGAAAACACTCTATTAACATCCATTTTAAAATTATTATCTTCCTCCCAACAATAACCACTATAAAATAGTATTATAAATTCCAATCATTCCTTTGTAAAAAAATTCCTCATCATCAACCAATTTAACCTCCTTATAAAATTATCATTCTATCATTTATATATTTTTCACCATTATACCTTGATCATAAAGGATATATTTGAAGGAGCATTTGGAATCAATCAATTTATGAGGTCTAATTCTATCCACAATCTCACATTCCATGTTCTAATAATTTTTTACAAACTCTACATTTATTCATTTCACCAATGATTTACAATTTAATGATTCTTAAAATCATATTGTTCATTCATATGATAATAGAGTATTATACTCTATTAATCCAATCATTTGAGTATATAGTGGAGAATACTTATCTCCAATAATTATATGTAGATAATCCCCAACAATTCTTCATCTTTTATGAGTCAAAAATTAGACACATATTCATTATTCTCTTCTTCTAATTAAATATTAGAGTCATCATTTGTTATTGTATTTTGAAATTTTCTTGAATCCTCAATCATAATTTATTCTTATTTGTTCATTTATTCAGGATTTATTTTTTCTATAATACTCTTTTACATCATGTTCAGTAACTTTTACATCACTACTTTCAAAAAATTTGTTAATCCATTTATGGAAAATTTTATATTCATTATTAATTAATAAATTATATAAAGATATTTCTTCATTTACAATATCAATATACAATCCTAGACATATCTTTATATCCAAAATGAATCATTTTATTCCAAATAGTCTCATGATTATAAACAAGGATTTCTTTTCAGGTAAAAATTCCAATAACATCTTCAAATCTTCGGGACTAAGAAATGGTTAATTTTGTGTGCACAAAACCAAATTATTTTATTCTTTCCAATAGTGGTAATATATTCCACTTTCTATAAGTGTATTCATGGCCATTTATTTTCCCTATGGTATTTCTACTCCACGAATCTGTTCTATATTGTATTCATTTCCAATAAAACTATATGAAATAATAAATGATTACCTAGATAATATCATCGTAAAAGAAGGAATATTCAATTTCATGTCAAGATAATAGAATCTTTATTTTTATTACATTTTTATATAATTATATTCTTCGAAATATTTTAATATAGTCTAGAACAAATCTCTTTAATTATGTAGAAATCAAAAAACGCATCCAAAAGTATTCTTAAAAAAATAAAATAAAATAATTCATTCCATAAGTTCTAGATGGAATTATTTTACGTTGTATATAACTTTGGATAATATTTAGTAAATAATTTTCATTCTTCATAATTAGAAACAAAAATATTATCACCATCATTGAATTAAAATATGAATTTCAAATTATTTCATTATTCGTATTTTTTGGAGAAATTACAAAAGCAGCATTCAATAACGATAAATTCTTCATACTCAACTAAATAATTTAACCAAGCCTCTAAATCTTTATAATTTTCTACATTTCCATAGAATGGATATTAATATTATTATTATTATAAACATATCTCCCACTCTATGTAAAAAACTTCATCAAATATTTTATGACAATTCATTTCATAATGTATCAATTCTAGTAGAATTTGACAGCCAAAAATGATTCACATAACTAACTCAAATTTAGAAAATTATTTCAGAGGCTGTAAATGTATTGAAAATAACTTTTCCTCAGTTTATCTCTAGATAATTATATTTTTTACAATCCCTTCCATTTTATGATCCTATTATTTTCCCAACTGTACAATTCCATAATTTATTTCCTTCAGATTCCTTAGTATATTACAATTACCAATAATTTTTTATGAATAATCACTATCTATAATTCACATTCTAGTATTCGTTATAGCGTTCAAGTCTATATCCTCATAAAAAATTATATTTTATCTACACAATCAAATCCTTAAATGATATCACGTAATGATCTTAGAAGTATGTTGGCCTATTATTATTTTTTTAGATTAAAAAATTAGATAACATTACACTTCATCTATTGGGTAAAATCAAATTCTCGAAGTAATTATGTTTGATTTTCTTTCCTAAGATAATCACTTTATTCCTTTTGAAAATCATTTCCCAAATTTCCTTTAATTGATAGTTTTTTACAAAAATTTAGAGTTATTAAAATAATATCCATTGAATTAATTTCAATACCAATATAATAGAAATTATTCTCTTCTCCATTATTTTATTGTAATTCATTCCAATTATATCTCACTTTTATCTTCACATAAATTTAATTATGTGGCCTTTGTAGCCACAAAACTAACACCCTATCAGTGAAAACATATTTTCCCAATAATCTATCCAGATATTCATTTCTTTTAAATAACTCATAAATTTGTAGTGATTTCTTGCTAATAGAGAACACTAACCTTTCATCTATTTTCTACAGCTCTTCAAACATTCATTATCACTTATTATTGTTTCAGAGTCATATCTATGAGCACTATAACACATGGAATTATTTTTTAAAAAACATCATACTCTCTCAAATGTTCTTGATCCTTATATATTCCCTTCAAATTAATAATTAGTCACAAATCCCCCCAAAAATATGTCTTCTTCTATGAGAATTGTTTTTATTTCAAAATATTGTAAATTTTTAATGACTAATCTTCCACATAAATTGTTCCCATATTAAAAGATGCATATTATACAGAAACATTATATATATAATGATCAAATTCAATTCCTCAATTATTTATATATTGTTAAAATCTTCCTTAAGATTCATTAGAATGTTTTTATTTTTATCAATAAAAAAATTAAGTCAATAAATTTATACATATTGATCATTAATATTACATGAGTATATCATTAAGAATATTCTAATATTTGAATTAATATTTATCTACAGTAAATCCTCTTTAGGAGCCCCTTCCAATTCTATTTTGTAGTGAATAAAACCTTTGGTATGTTCATCCAATTCTATATTTGATTTATATTTCTTTATTTAATTATTAATGGAACATTTTTCCTTAGGGATAATCTTATTTTCAATATCTTCTAACTAATTTTTCTTAGTATATTATTCCTAATTACATACCAATACATTTATATATTTTTTCCAAACCTATTTCTAGAAAATTGTTCTTTATAGGTGGAAATATTTATTTATTTTAGTCATCAAATTCACCAACAAATTTATCAATTTTTAGGGACCAATATGAGATGTTTCAAATCATCATACAATAAAATATTCTAGAATAAGTTTACCATCAAATAATCCAATACCTCTTTTTAAAATCCTTTGCATAAGAGATAACAAATCATCACTTACTTATTCAAAAATAAATGTATTATAAGAAAATTAATTCTTTAACAATTTTAATAGAGCCTATTTAGATTATTTTTCAAAAGAACATTTTGATTTCACTCATATTCAATATGTGAATAGTCATTTGTGAAAATAATTTACATATTATTTTAAAATAATTTGTTCATCAGTTGTAGAGTCATTTATTTTTTAAAATTACATGCAATATTTTTATGTCCTTATTCACTAAAAAATTATCAATTATTACTTGACCAAATATAGTAATAGTTCTAAAAACATTAATGAAATATTTGAAGAAATTTTCAATAATGTTTTTGAACTCATCTAAAATTCCACAAATTTGTTTTAAAGAACATTTATAATTGAAACATTATCTATTCAATCACATTCAAAAGTATTTAAATTTTTTTTGGACATTCCATTATCTATAAAAAAATAATTCATTTTAATTAATATTATATTTGAGTATTATCTTAACAGTTTATTATGAGATTTAGAATAATCATTTTATAATTTGTTTTCTACTTTCAATGTTGAACTTCTAGTGGAGTCACATTTTTGAAATCCATGTACTATAAAAAAATAAGAATCAAACCTAAGAAATTGTAAATTTGATCTCAATATATTCCACTATAAATGATAATTAGAACACTTAAACAACAGTACTGATTATTAATTAACAATATTATCCACTAAAACAACATTATATGATATATTAGTTAATAAAAACTAGTTTATATAAAAAAATTGTTATAAATTTTTCTTCCCCCTCACAAATCACAGGGTTTTAGATAGAGTGTATCATAACCTCATACACACATTCCCATATATAAGAAGCTAAAAATTTGTGTAAGGGGCCTAAATTTTAACATGGGGAGACTATTCTCCCATTAAAAATATACATCCAATGAAAAAAACACCAGGAAGTGATACATTAATAAGAAACCCATATATTAGAACTAATAAGAATGATAACCATGAAGTATCTAATAGGATACGAGTCCTACATTATAAACTAATGGACCCAAAATGTGGTAGGTTAATCCATTTATTAATAGTATTGAAAATATATTAAAGAAATTGTATAAAAACACTAACATAGTATTCTGGAGTCAGTCTAGGTATCACTTATGTTATCCATTATCCACCACTTAGGAACGTAAAATATGCCCCCTTACTATAGCTCGATCTATAACCATAATGTGAGTATACATAATAAGGTGTTGATGCAAGGTGTTAGTATAACTGAAATACGTCTCATATAATGAATAATTAACATAATTAAAAAATATAAAAAAGTGTGTTCTATGAAAATATAGTGAATGTGGAAATAACCACACATGTATCTTGTCCTCATTCATTAACCAAGATACAGGGACCCCTATCTATACTGTCTTAGACAAACAATCTATAATTAATTTCAAATTAAGTCATTCCATATACCCACATTCTGCATTTATGGAAAACTTCCATTCAATCCTTTAATGTGGTGTTATAAACCAGATTTAAGGAGTAATAATCTTGATCACCTACTGTATATTCCTTTATTATATGATACTACATACACATGAAATGGTTGAATAATTTAAACATTTCTTATACACATAAACATTCCACAACAGTGACACTCACTTGGAATTTCGAATCATGGACCACTTATATCATCTCAATGTAATCAAACATTTTCTAAATTTGGTATGTTGAAACACAAAACAACATTCCACTAGAAATATAGTCTATTAGTCATGTCATCCATACTACCTCACTAAGTAGATGACATGGAATCTTAGAGCATAAAGGTCATTTTTTAATTATATTAGAGTATCTGTAGGGTTGTCATGTAACCATAAAAAAAGGTATAACATAGAATGGAACAACAATATCATGTCAAATAAGGCCTATCAGGATAGTCATGGACAAACAATCATATCCGATCATGGAAGGGTCTCATGGGAAACACCCAAACACCAACATGCAAAATATACATAAAAATACGACACACAAACCCTACAGGGTTATACATTATTCCTTAAAATTATAGGTACCCAACTCAATATAATATACCCTTGATCATACATTTTGACCAAAAATCCAATTAACTATCACTAATTCATCACATGAGGATTCTATGTTGAATATATTAGATGAATAACATAATAAGTCCAAAATTCGATTAGATTTACTGAACGAGAACTACAATGACCAATAGTTCTATATCACATCAAGAGAATGAATGGGATCCCCATTATATCTAGGATTAGATCCTCAATCCATAATATTTATCCTCTTCAAAAATAATACCAGTTGGATACAAGAAGAATAAAAATTTAGAAATATTGATAAGAAGAGACAAAAAATCAATCTAAGGGTTATAATACTATTTATTTATAGAGGAATCCAAAGGCCTTCGTCATGGTGTAGATAACACCCATCAAAATGTGTTTCCAATAATCAAAGTAGACTCTAATTTTCATGGAATTTGAATCTTGATATTTCATGTTATTTTACTACTGTAGAACTACCAACATGTCATGCAATACGGAATATAGCCAAAAATCTGGAAATAATTACCTCCTCATTCTCAGCAACCCATTTTGAAGATCTCCATGTTAACCAATTTTTAAAGTATAAATCATGAATTGAGATTCCAATCATACCTTCCTAAACAGTATTTCCCATTCAATGTCCCTATCCTCTTGATTCATAGGTATTTCCCCAAGAAAAAATGCCTTATAACAAAACCTGAAAAATTATCTCAGATTCTTGGTGCACTCCAACACATAATGACTAAAACCATGAAATTTATCCAAGAATTTAAACCCAAAATATCATTCTCAATTCACAGGAAACCATGAATCATCAACATAATGAACACCAAACCAACAACAAGTTTTAGTAAACCTGAAATGGCTAAAAACTAATTTAATCCTTCGTAACAATGGAAAAATCGTAACTAGAAACCCTCAAAAAACTACATAATATCATAAAATGTGAAAAAAATACAACCAAGTTATGGAAATTTAAAAAACAACATATATGAAAATTTAGGATATTATAAATCTATCCATATAACAAATTTATATCCTTCAAGGGTATCCTTTTTTCTAGTTTAACTACACGGTCCAGTGATCCAAAATATATGCATTCCATTCCCATGTATCCTATTGGATATTTATATTCCCCCATTGAACATGAATAAGTGGAACCATAATCCCCAATAAAATAATCCCACAATGGTCCACAATCCAAACTGGCCACTCAATAAATGATACATCTAATTCAAAATTAATATACACACATTCAATCCCATGTGTAAGATTGGGATCACGATTATAAAACTAAGACACATTGAATATATTGTGAATACATAAATATTATGGATGAATGAGAACTCATTAATCCACTATACTCATACATTAAATTGTTTGGAATGGCCCCAAAAATTGAGATTCCCAAATTCACTTTAATCATAATAATTAATATCCCCACTGAAGTGAAATTCTCTAGAAAATGTGATCACTCATATTAAATGATAAGGAAATGTTCCTAACATAATTTAATGAAAATTTACTCCACTGAGTAGTTACCAATAATTTATGATTTAACCCCACCATCTCATATGTTTCAAAAATCATGTTCATCTAATGTACATCTAAAGCATCCAATTGATTCCAAAATTGTGGTGAATGATAATGCTGACTATAGAGAGACTCATAAAAGAAATTAAAATTAATGGATGAATAAAATTATTTTAATGAAAAATATTAAACATAATGATTAATATACAAATATCCACATAATTTTAAAGCACAATCTCTAATAATATACACTAAAATTTGGATCATCTATAGGGACTTTTAATTTATTTTAAAAAGATATTTGAAATTCAATATCAACTGAAAGCCTATTTCATTTAATAAGACTAAAAAATATAATTAATATTCATCAATTCAATTAGATTCTACACTAGTAGGGACTCCATATTGATTTTCTATTTCTATTACATTGATCATTCCTAAATCATCGAAAGAACAATTCTCTCAATTATTTATGAAATGTGACACATTCATTAACTAGTTGACTAAAACCCACATATCATCTATTTTTTTGTATTGGGTAACCCTATACAAATTTATTTCATCACCACATATAACTTATAAATTGTTACTTGATGAGGTAGAATAATCCAACTTTTTCACTAATGAAAGAACATAATCATTTTAAATATTAGATAATGAGGGAAAAAATATGCAATGTCCCTCTTCATTCCAGAAAAATAAGAATATCATACCATATCATAATCCATCATAGTTACTCCCTTGATCAATACCCCCTATGATACATAATATCAAATCCTAATATGTTATCTAAAATAAATAGGATCAAATTCCCTTGCATAAATTTACGTTAAATCATCCTCATCCAAAGGCCATCATGGAACTATGTCATTCTACACCACTTATTCCTTCATTATTGAATATTTATGATCAAACAGATCACTTTTATTCACATGGTCTAACATGGTATAATTTATGACTAAGAGATCATGGCTCATCACCCATTCATTTTCAAATGAACACATCAACCAAATATAGAAAAAACCTTTCAACATCAAATCTTTTTTATAGGATCACTTCACTTGCACCTGCATCATCCAACAAAGAGAATATGAATTTTTTTCCAATTTCATAAAAAATATTAAGTGAAAAAGATGAAAATATGTAAGTTAATGAATTAATGGGCCCTTAAAAGGATCAGATATCTTTGTGAGAATATATGCAATATGTTATTGTAGTCTTTTTAAATAATAAATCACTCAATGAAAATATTACATCTACAACCCTTTAAGGTATGAACATATATAGCTATATCAAACATACATGTAGGGTAGATGCTATCCTAGAGACGTAGTCAAAAACAACATTATCTATAATGTAATACTTTAGGATCAAAATATCCATGAAGACAACATCTCCAGCATCATAGTAATCTAAATAAGAAATTTTAAGCTCTATAAAATTAAAGATCACAATAGATTTATACCTTTTACATAGCTCTATGAAAGACTCTTCACATTTTATTCTCCATTAAAAATATACTACCATATTATTAATACTATTCATAGTTAGTTCTAAGTTATATAAGTCATGAATGAACCACCTATATTATCTTTCCAAACTGAGAAAGCACTAAATCTCAATCATGATCCTAGGTTATTCCATATAAAAGGTTAATATTCCTTCTAAGAATAAAATAGGATTCTATTCACAGAATAATATTCTATAAGAATAAAAAGTCATGGATGAAAACATGACACATCAAAATCTTGTAATGAAGATGATTTACTCAAAGTTCAATCAACAAGATATCAAGGTTTCAATAATAATTTTTTTTGTTTTGAGAATATATCATTATATCATCTAGAAAAAAATGATGTAGGAGTAACAATATGTGTGAGTTATCATGTTCATTAGATCCAAGAAACTACTAGAGAATTAATTATCCAAAATTCATCTTATGATTCTCATACAACCTATTTATGATTTGAGATGTTGTCTTCAGAATGTTGTATTTTTTGAAATAAATCTGGTGGGATCTGTAACAAAATTGAATCTTGGATAACCACTATGATCACCTAAAATGATTAAACATATCATCTATAATTATAACTATTATATCATAATCATATTTACCCGATACAACATCCAATAATATATACACTATCAAATGCTACTATCCTCATTTATAGTAATGAAAAATATATCACCACAAGGGGATGGACTCAAAAATATAATCCTCTTTACATTAAAATCTTCAAGATAGAATTTTATTTATTCAAATCATCCTATGTAATATTATATGGAGGAATCAATATGGTATTAACACATGCCTTGAGATCACTCTCAATATAAATACACTAATCTAGAGGAGGCTCAGAGTATTCATTTGGGAAAAATACAATGATAACGATTCACATTGAAAAGCATATAGAGAGAATTTGTTTCTTTCTCTACAGCATGAACCATACTCATCACATGTGATATAATTTATCTTACATGGATAATTTTTTTAACATACTATTCCAGCTAAATACAACAATATTGTCAAACATGCATTTTTATCTTAGGAGAGGTAATTATTACTCATCATTTTTAATAATATAAATTTTCTAGGAAAAAAATCATTTAGTTCGTATAAACATTATCATCAAGGATGTTCATTTCAAATATCATAAAATTACACATATTTTGATAGTTTGAAACTACTATGGGACACTATATATCACTCTAGTTATAATCCACCACTTTTTGAGGGATATATCTATAACAAAAAACTCATACGATGAGTTTATTATAATGTATAACAAAAAACTAAATGGGTAATTTTTTTATCACCTCATCTCTTATCAAAGAAACATGTATAACTTATTTCCCTTTCACACCAGATATCCATCCATGAGATGACATAAATTAATCAAGTGAATAAAAAACCAAAATATTTATCCGCTATCATCCTTATTTTATAAATATCCATAAAATATTTGTTATAATAAATATTTAGTGTATCTAGAAAACCCCTCAAAGAAGAGGTCCATGAAAGTCATAAATGTAATCAAATTAATCCATCTTGATTCATTCATCACAACCCACCACCTTTGTGTGGGACCCTGATACAAAGAACCAAATTATTTCATCCATTTATTTTCTACAGTAAAAAACAATTCACATATTCCCTTAATTACTCATATACATTCCATAGGTTGATGGGGGAATCCATTTTCCAGTAAATCATTTAGAAAATAACGTTGGATATATAATTCATAATTGAACAATATTAATCCAACCTTATGATCACCCCCACCCTAAATAGGAGCTCACATAAAGACTCACTATTAGAGAATATCAGCGACCTGAATATTTCAATAGGATATGTGAGTATGCTAAAATGTATCCCTATTTTCACTAAAAAAATAGTTAACAATCTTTGTTATGTAATTAATAAGTAAAAAACTTGTATTCATTAAATAAGAAGGAAAATATTTGATTTTCATGTTCAATTAGACTTCTCCACATCAATGGATATTGATTTCCCAATCTAGTTGTATGTTTGTGATGCAAATTCTTCAAATGTAGGTTGTAAATTTCAAAAATTATATGTAAAATGGTGTCATAGACTTAAAACATACCTTTAAGAAAATTTTAGCAACATTTTGGTATTAGAAAATACCATACTATAGAGTATTCATGATGTCATAGATTCATTGTTTTCTTCATATTTTTCTAGTTGAATACTCATAAATCTAAAATAGACTTATGAATCGAAACATATTTCTATAAAAAGTAAATAAAATTATAATGTAATTTTAAATATCACATGGCTCGATCAAACAACCCTTTTTACCACTTGGTTTGAAAATCCTATGTAGAGAACATGTGAAAACCCATTGGTGGGGATAAGCCAATATATAGCTCTTAAGTAGACCAATATATGTGGAAATGCCTGTGGAGAGCACCAACATGACCCACTTATGAGGAGAACCCGTGTGATCCACTTACATGGAGAAATTGTGTACAACAGCTTACACAACCCACTTTTCCCAACCTCGATAATGGAAGATTATGTACACTATATTCTTCTCATATAGTAATGATATTTATATATATTTGACCCTTGGGATCCTTATTTTAGAAGATTGGATGAAAAAACAATAATCACTACTCTAATCACCCTTGTCCATCACTAATGACCCCAAAACATCTAGGATTCAAATTATGTCTAAAAATAGGTTGTAACAAACTAATTTATACATTTTCCGGTTCATCCAACATTTGAAAATCAAATGAACTATGTCTGGATGCAATTCCCATTAGTCTAAATGTATTATAGAAATGTACCCTTCCCCGACTAAGGACCTATATGATCCCCTTACAAGGGCACCAAAGGATACGCAAAGAGAATAGAGGATAGGCTCACCTAAGTGTAGTTTCTAGGGATTTCCTTTGATCGATATTTTTTTCACTTGCCTACCCAGGTATAACTTGAAACAAAATCCCACTTGATTCTCCTAGGTATCACCTAGTAGATATCACACCACACTCACCAAGGTGTCACCTGAATTTGATCCGACATATCTCAACCATAAATCGCTTATGTGATATCCTTCAAACCCTTTCAGGAATTATTTTTGATAATTTAGCTCTCATAGAAGTTAAATTATCAATTTTATGTCTAGATCACTATGGAAATACCTTTGATTAGTAAATGAAATATATCCATGTATTATATGCATGATTTACTCAAAAGATAATCAAAACATACCATGCTGATGTCAAGGATACCTCACCCAGGTATCACTTAGGTGAAAACCCATCTAACATACCTAGGATTACACAAGAAATACACCCTTTAATACTTATTTTTCTGTTATATTTGATAGAGAACCCTATTCATTGGAACTCAAATATGAGGGGGAAGAAATTAATACCACCACTAATGGAACTAGACATGTATGATTGAAGCATGTGATACACCATCGTGTCATCTCCATCATGAATTCCCATGGTAAAAATGTTCACCAATCCTTTAACCTACCTGGTCAATAGGGTCCTCATCCTATAATTTATGCATTGTCATGGTAATGTGGATTTCATCCAAAGGAATGGTGGAAATCAATCTCTATATATTATTCATCCCCACACGCTTCACGAAATATGAAGTGAATTGGAATGTATCTATATGGATATATATTCATTGATGGTTGGGTTAAAAAATAAATGAATATATGAGAATGACAATGATCCATTATTATTATTGACTATCCACCATAAAATCATCCTCAATTTCCATTGAACAAGGAGAATGTCTCCCCATTGGGAAGCCCTCAGTGAGTAATCCCCTATCAATTCTTGTGATACATTCCCCCACATTCCATACCCTGACCCATGTATACCATTAAACAAAGTAGATGGTGTTAAATACCATTTCTTCCACTTATTCTTATTTATCACACCTAGAATGACTCACATGGGATTAGATGTTAGTGGTTATTACATAATTATATTGATCAATTTTAACTATATGGGACACATAATAGGTGTGATCCCCAAAATCATGTTACCAGCCACACAGATAGCTATATTCCCCATGATAAAAACAAACAATGAGATACATTTTCAATAAAAAAGATTCTTAAGCCACCTCCATATGTGTATTAACCAACCATTTATGAATTAATGGGGTTTGATTCATATCAAAACATGAGACAGATGAAACCTCCCGTAGGTTCAAAACACAAATTGTGAAATAACCAAATATTCTCTCGGACATATTCCTTGTATGGTAACATCTAACATGGGGGACCATATTTCTTTTCAGGTCATCCATATACATATTTAATTGGTCATATTCCTAGCGATATCACCCCTACATAGGTATATATATCATTTCAAGGCCTATCAGGTTGTTTTATCATAATTGGCACACAATTTATTTCAAAGAAGATTACACCTAGAAATACATAACATATATTGTTATACTACATGGTTTGGACCTCTTCACATGGCCCTACGAGATATGATGTTTCATGTAATGTGGACACTAATTACATAGGTTTTGATTCTTCTAGTGAGTATATCAAAGAGTTCCTAATCATGGGCATAATAACAATATGGATAACACCCATGTATCCTGGAATTATATTAAATTCATAGTTCCTAAGAGTTTGGATTAAAATAAACATAACAATTTAGTAAATATAAGAAATTTATATATATTTTTATACATAAAATGTTCCATGTCAATCGAGAACTATGGATTCCTAAAGATGTGTTCCCAGCATAAAATAACCTTAACTGATTGATAACACAAAGGGGTTAATGGTTCTATATTTATAAATAAAAAGGGATTCATGAATATGACATAAATATTTTAGAGAGTCCTAGAGTTCGAAATAATCCTCCACAAAATGGTGTGACTTGACCGACATCCCATCCTCTGGACTAATGTGTGTTCTTAAGATTAATTTGTTAGGATCCCTAACAAACACCTTCATTTAGAATTCATTCCCCTGAACCATAAAGGTGTGAGTGTTTTTGGGTATTTTTGATTCCAAGAAAAAACACTATTGGAAACCAACCCTCAATGAATTGTTGAAAAAAAGTTGATCATATGTCGAATCATTTCATTAAAAAAGTTTAATTGTGTCACCAAACTATCGGGCCCCTTTATATCTCTTATAATGTGAATGTTGTCCAAAACATGATATCAAAAGATAATCAACTAAACATGTGTGAAACTGCCGATTCTATTTGTATAGTTTTGTCAAATGTGTTTTCAATATAAACTACAAGGAATTTTTTTCAAATCTCTATTCAATCCAATTGAATTATACCATCTGAAAGAAATGAATGTCTGAACATCCCCACAAGTTGGGCCATTTTCCCACTATAGTATTTTTTCCCAACCCAACATCATCAATGTTAAGTTTGGATTGCACTGGGGTAGGAATACCACATTAATGGTGCTCTCCAAAACATGGAGTCCCAATGTAAATCCATTCATGTTAAAAAGCCTCACCAAATGTGAACTCAATGGTGGTCAGTGTAGAAAACCCATGCTTTAACACATTCCTCCTCAAAATGTTCTGATAGCCATTCCATTGAATGCAATGAAAAGTACCGACATCATCTTTGGGGTAAAGAAATGAAGGTTAATGATGGCCTCTTATCAACTACATAGGGGTCAATAAATAGGGTCCCAAAAAACTTTTATCACATTCAATATGATGAGACACCAAATCCTCAACATGATGATGATATTTATCTATGGGCTCTCGATCAGGTCATTAGACATAAGATCAAAGGAAACCCTGATAAGGGTGATGACTAAACAACCAAGAATATGATCACAAAACGATTCTGAACAGATATTACCACCCATAAAATGTGTATTAATCGAATTATTATTCATATATACATACTAAATGTAAACCACAAAAGTAAAAACATTTGGTATCAATGAGAGAAACCTTCCGGTGTATTATAAATAACCAAGACGTAACATCCATGTCTCTGCCCATCCACATGATGATTTTTGAATATATTCCAACATGAAATAGAGGATTGGATATGGTTTATGTCCCTAATCGAACTATAGAATTGGAATATATCCATGATTTATATGAGTAAGTTACTATTTATATCTATGTAATATTGTAAGGATCAAATGAAGTTCCTTACCATATTCTATATGAACTATTGGATATAATGACAAAAAAATAGGCATTTGGAGTCACGAATAATAACCCACCTCCATAATTGGATTCAGACATTGGAATAATACGATGGTATCCTAGTATAAGATTTACTTTTCTTCCCCAATCCTACATGATCATTAAAAAAATATCATGAAATATTGACAAAAAGATTTGGAAAATGCATCTATTCCAACTGGTGAGCACTTACCCCTTCAACAGCCTCTACAAGGAATGAATATTTACAAACCAAAACTCTAGAGTCGTGTCTAAAATTTTTTGTAATAAAATTATATCCAGTGAAGAAATTATCCCATTAATAAAATTTTATTTCTAAATATTTTTACTCCAATAGTTTGTATGAGAGAATATATGTAAAATTATCACCAAAGGCTAGTCGAAAATCAATATTAAATCTATGTTCCTAGTCTAATTAGGGTTGTGGTTATTATGGATAGGAAACCTATTCTAATGGTGTCCTAGGATCCAACTGATCCATTAAGAAATCATTAAATAAACATTCATAGCTATGAAGGTCTTACTAGAATCATTGATAACAAATACAATAGAGGTCCTCCCTAAAATAACATCCATGAATTCATACTTCATTCTAAAAAAATGACTAATAAGGATAATAATTATCATAGTAAATACCATAGAAACCATCCTCGTAGTCAAAACGTAAAATAGTAGGATGGCCGTCATCTTTGCATCATCCACCCAAAGGGTCCTCCCCATGGTGTTGAATATATATATTCTCAATGAAATCATATTTGATTACAAGATAGTAGACACCCCCAATAGGTTATCTTCCACAACGATCCTCCCACCATTAATATCACATTTAAATAAAAAGGTACTCTCACTGATGAGTCAATTATGATGAATCCATCATATGGTGAGACACTTTAGAAGACAATTTCATACATGTATGATGCCTTATCATTGAAAACTGATATCATTTTCTGATAAGAAGTCAATACAATGAAATAGTAAATATTGAAACTACCCTTGGATCACCTACCCTCTATTATAGACATTATGATTTCTCATAAACCCACTATTTATAAAAAAAATAGTTAGAAAATATACAACATATGTTAGACTGGGTGGAGGATTCATCTACATTAGTTGAAGCATATACATTTATTAGGATAAAATAATTAGTTGGATATATTATTCTAGACACATATTAGCCCTTATGAAATATTAACATGGCATTCTAGAAACATTTCCCAAATAATGAGTGCATAAAAATAGAATGAACATATAGATGAATTGTCATGAACCACCCCAGGTCGACCCTCAACCGATCACCCAAGCCGGTCTGCGACATGACCCAAAGGGCGTTCCCGATCCCCACGGGCTGGCGACCAGCACCAGGGCATCAACAAAGGCTATGGGAACGATTTTGCAATGTGTAAATAAATAAAGTAGAAAAAACAAAACAGAGCAGTGAAAAATAAATAAACAAAAAAAGGCTAAACAGGAACAAAAGAAAATAAAAGTAACTGAAAGAGAACCACTATCTCCTTGTGACCTCTTGGGTCACTATCCAGCTCATGACCAAACATTTCCCAAGGAGAACGCACCCTATTTGTGGCCTACAAAAACACTAAAAACAGAAAAGAACTATAGTCGTGAGTATTAAAACTCAGTGTACTAGCCTGAAATCTATTCCCAATGCACTAGCTTTAAAAAATGATATTTACTAATTCCAAGTTTGAACTAAATAATATAAAATATTAGTTTTCACAGACATTTTCATTTCTAAAACAAGTATCAGTCCACTTCCCTTTTTAATTTAAAAACAAAACAAGTTTAACATTTGAAAGGAATAGGTATATTTCTTTTTAAAATATTTTCTATGAACCCTTTATAAATCCAAACTTCTGTCATTAGCAAAAAAGGATAAATCACACATAATACACAACAAACACCCTAAGAAATGGAAAAAATGGCACACATGGGTCAGCAACCGAACTAGACCTCTCAATCGTCCACCACATATAAATAAACACTAAAGGAAACATGGGTCGAACCTAAGAGATCGTGAAAAATACAGAACGTACTATAAATGTTAATGATCCTAAAAGCATGCTCTAACTCGATGACGTCATATTCCCCTAATGCCCAGTATATTCCTTTATCGCCTAACCGATGGGTCCAATCCCCCAAGCCACAATAACTCAGTATTCCCCTGCTAGGAGGCCACTAGAAAGTGAGTAATCTAAACTAGTGCAACAATCATTCTTAGAAGATTCACTTACTATGACAGATTCCCATATCAAAAAGCATAATGAAAGGGAAATGGTTGATTCAACAATTTTAATCAAGTAGCACAAATATCACAAACAACTTACGTAATCAACGTACACCAAAGATCACCCCTGAGTCACCCCAAAGAGAGTTTTCCAAAATAATTTATATTTATTAATCTACCAAACAGACCTTCAGCAACATTAAAGAAAAATATCATTTCCCAAGAAATCCCAAAACACTTGTTCAGAAGAAATTATTTATCTTTAAAACTATGAAAAAATTTTATATTCTGTGAATTATGTTTAAAGGAAAAACTAGAATTCTTTCACTATGGGGTGTCTTCTCATCATTAAAATATTTCTAGTGTGATGTATGAAATAAACGACTCTTTTTACACCAAATAATTATTTAAAAATTAATTCTTTTATATTATTTCCCAATTATTAAAAGTAAAAAAACATCAATCAATTAATAAATTCTAAATTTAATGGTGAGTGTGGTGGAGGACCTACTTTGAGACAAAGGCATGACGATGATGATGTAAACTCAGAAACCAGGCACGGCGATGGCGCTCACTTGAAAAAACCCCGAGCGGGTCCTAAAATCAAACTGTCCCAAATAATATTTATTTATGAAAAAATATAATAACCTCAAGGTAATATATATATATATATATATCAAAAAATACCAAAGGATCATAAAAAAGGGGTATACCAACCGGGGGTTGCAAGTTGGGGCAACAACGGTAGGTGCAGGTGTCGAATGGGGCCACACCGACAAGGCAGTGGCAGTGCACACGGGCATAGGGTGCACCAGCGGGGTACGTGCCGTCCGAGCCTCACTCTAGTAAGGAAGAAGGTTGGCCAAGGTCCGTCGATGCTAGAGGGTTGTTCCTCTTGGTGGAGCAGGGTCGAGGTTGTCTCGGACAGAGGTCGCATCTGTCTTCTACACAAAATCCGAACAGGGGGGTCTCAACCGGGGGTTAGGCGCACAGGCAGGATAGGGCACTAGGCTGGACGGGAAGCTGGCTGCGTCTAGGGGGGTGCGTCGTGTCAGACAGAAAATTCCACACCAGTGGGTGTCGCGCTTGAGACAAATGGCTAGGATGGGGTGCTGAACAAGAGGCCAGGTGCTGCCGTGCGCACTAGAAGGCAAACCGAGACTGGTTCGCTGTGGCAAGGAGAAGACGCTGAATTGTTGTTGTGCGTAGTGAATACTGATGGTGGCAGGAGGGCGCTGCAAGCAGGAGGCGGCTATGAGGAGGATAAAGTCAGGGCCTGTGCATGGGCTGCTGGCTATGAGCACAGATCAGGAAGAAGAGGAGGTCGGTGGGGTCAGGCGGTGGTGCAGGCCGAAGGCAGCAGGAGGTCTGGTGGGTTAGCTAAAACAGTTGCGGACAGAGATGGAACCGAGCATGCGGGGTAGTAGCGCTGAAGGAGGGATGGCCGATGGAGCTGGGCAGCAGGTGTTGCGGTAGAAGGAGGGGCGTGCGTGTAGGGAGGCTGTGGCTGAGCGGGGAGGAGCCGGGGCCTTCTTGTAGGCTACTGTAGAAGAGAAGAAGAGGGAGGTAGAGCAGGAGGTGTCCGCCAACTGGGCCGCGGGTTGTAGCGAGGGGATGAGGAGAAGGGCACTATTGTTGACCACAAACAAAGGAGGAGGCGCCGGGTCGTACGGGAGAGAAGAGGGGGGGGGGTGGTGGGGGAACACCCATGTGGAATAGAGGAGAAAGGAGGGGAAATACAGGAAAAAGAAAGGTGGGATAAAAAAATTAAATGAAAAGTAAATAATAAAAGAAAAAAAAGAATAATACTAAACTAATAATAATAATAATTTTAATTTTAATAATAATAATAATAATAATAATAATTTTTAAAATAATTACAATAACAATTAATAAGAAAATAAATTAAAAAAATAATCATTGTATTCATTTAATATTAATAATAATAAACATAAAGAATAAGGCATGTAGTTGCACGGGCAATGTCGCGTGGCATCGCGCTTCGCCAGTGCGTCCAACGACGTCACCCAAAATGTGCGGTTTTTATCAAATGTCCAGAAACCTCATCCAATAATCTCCCCAGACCTCAGAAAAAATAATAATAATTATTATTCAATGTAGAAAAATAATTAAAATAAAATAATATCAAGGGTCAGGGTGTGACAATTCTCCCCACCATAACGCTTGCCATCCCCAGAAATCCGCGATACCATACAGCCAGCCGATCAACACCTAATGGTTCCATACAACATGATCTAACCTATTAATACATGGTCATTCCATCGACCACCAACGGGGCATAACCATATTTTCCAAAACAGAAAAAACCAATAGAGGGGAGGCCTGAATAGACTCCACACAATTAGAATTCAACTAGCATTTGGACCGGGTCTTTCTCAAAAGAAACACACCAAGAAGACTTAAACCAGTCAGTCACGACCCAAAGGAATAAGAGCTGAACCGAAAACTCCATACAGACGAAAAAAGGAACACTTTAAGACATTGCATGAGGCATAAATCTATCATGCTCTTTGTGGCAAGTGGAAAATTACAACGACCAAGAAACCATAACAGACACACTGAAACTACTTCACCCAATACTAGAGGCAAAACCATAGCCAAACTTCCAAAAATTCCCTCAGGATTCCAGACTACATGCCGACTTCACTCTGAGGCCTTTTTGCTGGAGATATAATGGATGGTGCATCTCCATCCTTGTAGTATGGTTCTGATAATCCCAATAAGAAACAGATATATTCTGATTCAACAAAGGAAACGACATAATTTTGAAATAAAATCCACACTAGCATTATAAACCGAAGTTAATCAAAAACCCACAACATTCCCATACATTTCAAAACCAAAACAACACACGTACAAGAGCGAAGATAAAATATCCCTTAAATTTGGAGTTAACATATATAAGAAACTTTAAACAAAAACCCAATAGAACATCACTTCTAAGAACTTCCTCCACGATGATTTCTAGAAACACCCTGGAAAAATCATTGAGAGTGACCCAAATATTCCAACACAGATCAGTCACCCTACTGAAAACAACATATCTCAATACTATTTCTCACTATTCTTCTTCAAAGAAATACTGACAAATGAATGAAGCCTTCAAAAACTCCCATGTAAGTTCTTTACGGGGCTTGTTCTGAGACACTGACTTCCACCACATCAATGGTGAACCATCAATCATGATGGTTGCAAACTTTACTTTCAATGACATGGGAAACTCAAAGAGGTCATGGTCCCTTTCAATCATCTGTATCCACTCCTCTACTACGAAAGGGTCTGCTTGACCATAAAAGAGTGGTGGATCTAGGTTATGAAACCCAAGCATTAAATCCTTAGGTTGATCAACCGCACTACGATCACCCATTGAATCTTCAAAGGTATAATCGCTGGATAAGGAAAAGTAAAAAACCCAATCCATACCTACTTAATAAGTAAAAAATCCTCAAAATCAAACACTGCATAGGTGAAAATCTATAAACTCAAGGAAACAAAAAATCATAACATCAACACATTCCTTTTTAAAACATTTTTAATTTTAAACAACATTGGTGGGTTAAACCCTCATAGTTGGTATTCATTAGAGTCTCACTCACATGCATGTCTCCGTGCCACCCTAGGAATCAATCCTCCATACCAGACATCCATCCACATTCCCACATATCACTATGTATGCGAGCACCCCTAGGAACACCAAGGCCAAATCTAAACAATTTCATTTTCTATTTTTGTTTCTTTTTTTCAAAAACAAATTAATTTTTTTTTTAAGGCCAACTTTCTCTGATTCAAAACACTCTAAGATGTCGGAAGAATCCCAAAACAAATCAATAGGGAAATACTGTCAGTGAGTGACTTGACCATATGGTTGGCGTCCATATGCCAATCACGTCACTGACATAGAGAGTAAATTTGGACAACGCCACTAGCTTCACATGGCTTTCTAGGCCATGCTCCTTAGGAGGAATACTGGACGAACTCTCTTTGTCGTATCCAAATAACAAAACACTCCATAAAAACCAAAATAATGTAATTAAAACATACTTCCCAAGGAAACCCAAGGATCAGAACGAGTAAGAGTTTTCAATGCTCTTCCCATGCCTACCCCTCAAGTCCTGACAATCCTACTCAATCTACCTTGACATCCAAAATAACAAAAGGGATCTCTGAAAATGCGAGGTCACTATGAGCTGACCTCCTCTGATACCATTTTTTTACGAACCAGCCCGGGTCGACCCTCAACTGATCACTGGAGATGGTCCGCGACATGACCTGAAGGGCATTCCCGATCCCAACGGGCTGGTGACAAGCACCCAAGCATCAATAGAGGATGTGTGAATGATTTCACCCAGTATAAATAAATAATGAAGCAAAAATAAAACAGAGCATTACAAAATAAATAAACCAAAAAAAGGCTAAACATGAACAAAATAAAATAAAACTAACTAAATGAGAACCACTATCTCTTTGTGACCTTATGGGTCACTATCTAGCTCAATACCAAACGTCACCAAATCGAACGCACCCAAGTTGTAGCCTGCACGAACAATAAAAATAGAAAAGAACTATAGGCATGAGTATTAAAACTCAGTATGCTTTCCCGATATCTAATCCCAATGAACTACCCTTAAATATAAAATATACTAATTCCGGGTTTGAACTACATTATAAAAATTATTAGTTTCCACAGACACATTCATTTCTAAAACAAGAATCAGTCCATTTTTCTTTTTAATTTAAAATCAAAACAAGATTAACATATGAAATGAATTGGTATATTTATTTTTAAAACATTTTCTACAAATCATTTAGAAATCCAGATATCAATAATTATCCAAAAAAGAAAAAATCACACATAATACACAACACACACCAAGGGTAAAGAGAAAAATGGCACACTAGGGTCAGCAGCCGAACTAGGCCTCTCAATTGTCCACCACATATAATTAAACACTAAAGAAAACGTGTGTCGAACCTAGGAGATCATGAACAATCTAGAATGTACTTTACATGTGACTCATCAGGAGAGCATGATCTAACTCGATGACATCATAATGCCCTAACGCTTGGTATATCCCTTCATGGACTAACCGAGGGGCCCAATCCCCATCGTAGCAATAACTCTGTATTGCTCTACTATAGGGCTACTAGCCAGTGCATAATCTAAACTAGTGCAGCAATTGGTCTCAGAAGATTCACTTACTATGCCAAGTTCCCATATCAACACGCATAATGAAAGAGAAAGGGGTGAGTCATCAAAGGCAATCATGTAGCACAAATATCCCACAAAACGTACACAATAAACGTACACTAATTATCACCCTAGAGTGACCCCAATGGCGGTTTTACAAAATAATTTATTTTTATTAATGTACCAAACGGGCCTTCACCAACTTTAAAGACAAATCTCATTTCTCAAGAATACCAAAAACACATGTTCAAAAGAATTCATTTATCTTTAAAAACCAAACTACATTTTAAATTCTGTGAATTATGTTTAAAGGAAAAACTATCATTATTTCACTACTGGGTGTCCGCCCATCATGAAAATATTTCAAGTGTTGTGTATAAAATAAACGGATCTTTTTATACCAAATAATTATTTAAAAATTAATTCTATTATATTATTTACCATTTATTAAAATTAATAAAATACAAATCAATTAATAAATTCTAAATTTAATGTTGAGTGTAGTTGGGGACCTACCTCGAGACCAAGGCGCGACGATGACGCATGGTCAGAAACCAGGTGCGGTGATGGCGCTCACTCAAAAACACCCCGCGCGGGTCCTAAAAGTCAAACCGTCCCAAATAATATTTAATTAAGAAAAACTATAATCGCTCAATGTTAATATATATATATATATATCAAATAAAAATACCAAAAGAGCATAAACCATAAGGGGTATACCTACGAGGGGTTACGATTCGGGGCAACTCCGGTAGGTGCAGGCATCGAACGGGGCCATGCCGACAAGGTAGTGGAAGTTCACATAGGTAGAGGGTGTGCCGGTGGGGTATGTACCATCAGGGCCGCACTCCGGCAAGGAAGAAGGCAGGCCAAGGGCCGTCGAAGTAGGAGGGATGAGCCTCCTGGTAAAGCAGGGTCGAGGGGGTCTCAGCCAGAGGTCGCTTTCGGATTCTGAGCAAAAGCCGAATAGGTGGGTCTCAACCGGGGGTCGGGCTCACTGGAAGGAGAGGGCACCGGGATGGACGAGAAGCTATCACTGTCTAGAGGGGGCGTCACATCAGAAAACAATGGCCGCACCAGGGGGTGTCGCGCCAGAGAAAGATGGCCAGGATGGGCGGATGAACAAGAGGTCGGGTGCTGCTGTGCGAACTAGAAGGCAGACCGACATTGGTTTGTTGCGGCAAGGAGCGGAGGCCGAATAGCTGATGTATGTAGGGAAGGCCTATGGCGGAAGGAGGGTGCTCTGAGAAGGAGGCAGCTACAAGGTGGAGAAATCCGGGTT